>OX376166.1:3490517-4790749 GCA_947363495.1 Euzophera pinguis
GTTTGTGAGGCTACACGGGGCGGAAGGCAGACGTGCGGGGTGCTTGGTTTCGGTTTGGCCTTTTCTCTCGGCCTGTCCATGTATATGGCCTCTCAACGTAAAGCTTGTCCGCTTTGATCTCAATTATATTTGTGTCAGACACTAACTAGATCTTCGACTTCCTTGTTGATTTGTTATAATTTCATTTTGAATTTCACTTGTAAAATTTTGCTCCTATCCTATTGTAGAAATAATTTATTATGTACTTTGATAACTTACAGACTATCTGATGATACCTTCTGGACCGAAAAACAATCTTTGCATGATTAACGGCTATACCTTCGCCCAGGACTACTGCAGGCGACTGTGGTTCTGTTCGCAAAGGAGGAATGGGTGCAAAGCTAAAGTTTCTATGACTGAGGATGGAGTCATTCTTTACGCAGATACTCACCATTGTCACGATCCGCCGTAGTACCACGTCACCAATTCAGTGACTCTACAAGCGACTGCGTGAACAATAGTATGACTCACTGACTTATTGTGAAAATTACGGCTGGATGGTAAAGTTACTATATTAACCATAAGTCAACAAGTATCGAAATTTCCTTCCTCAATCTATAACTTAAAGCTTGATCAAAATGTCAGAGGTCATGTCTGTGTATCGCACTTGAATATTACTCATATTTCTGTCCAGTTCAATAAAAATTATTACACAGCTATAACATATAATTATAACACAATTTGATAGACTCTCAGAAATTCCATACAAAACCATAAGGGTCAGTTTAGACCAAGAGGAGCGCAGAGGAGAGGATTTCTTGAAGGCACTCGAAAATCAACTTTGAAGCTATTAAATATAATTCATACAACAAGCCAACAATTGCTCGGATAGGCTACGCGGCTAGCTCTCCGCGTACTTTATGGCAATAGTTTTAAAGCTGTATTTTGATTGCCTTAAAAAATTCCTCTCCGCTGCGCTCCTCTTGGTCTGAATTAGCTAACGCAACCGCAAGCAACTCCGTTTATCGAATACGTTCATACATTACATACCTATCCAAGGAGTTACCGTCTTTATGAGGTTCTGCTAACTAGTCTGTATAATAAATGAATGATTAAACAAGAACTTAAAGTCTTATTTATTGTCCTATCCGCGAGAATACCACACATATTCGAAGCAGCATATGGAATATCTGTCTCATACTGTGCCTAAGTACCAAATGAAATAACCAGCCACCAATGCTTCTTATGAGAATAATATCAGACATTAACTAATCACTAAATTTGTTGGTGCACCTACACCACCTACTAGCAGTGTTTTTTTTAGAGGTTTGGTTTTCAAATTGGTAACACTGTTTCTATTGATTGTTGCCGCGCTATTGCCAAAATAGGCCCCAGTTGCTCAAAAAAGTGGTCGAAAATTGGACTTCCCGACTACGCTTCATTCGAGCCAACCGTGGCGCCCATATGCCAGAAATCATTTTCAAGATATAATGGCATAAAAATGTCTCTCAAATAAGACCAATACAATAATAATAAAATTTATAGATACGTATTTTATTTAGTTTTGAATGTGTAAACCTTTAAAAAAACACCTTTTATGTGATGTACGTATGTCCAGCAATAGATTTGAAGCTGAAAAACGGTACAATGTTATAAGTGATTTCATAGAATTTCGTTTTAATATTTTGCAACTGTTTAAAAGTTGTAAACAATAATATAATTATTTCCAGATTACATGTTCCTTTCTGCGCCAGGTATGAAGAATAAGCTCCTTATGATAGACGGGTATACCTTTTCGCAAATACATCAGCGGCACTACTATTGTTCGCGAAAGAAAACTGGCTGCAAAGCCAGGGTAAGGCTGGACGAAGACGGAAATATTAAATTTGTATACAACGAACATACTCATGAAAGACCAGATTATTATGTGACCCAAACTGGGGAGTATATATTAAAGAAAAGATTTAAGTAGAATGACGACATTCAGTTGTCTATACCCTTCCTTACAACACTTCCTCGATTGTCAAGTTTTAATATATTCTATTGGATTTTACAAATAAGTTATTAGTGGTGTGCATAAAACTCTACCTATCTACCCACACCTAGCAGTAAACAAGTTGACCTAAGTGTGAGTGGGATAGACCTGTACATAATGTGAGTACGGGTATAGCTCTGTCCCGCTCACATAAAGTTCAACTTGTTTGCTACTACGAGTAGCTGTACAAAACTAGCCTTTCCCCCTATAGAGTTATTGAGAATCTTGAGAGTAACAGGCGAACGTAAATCCGTGGGTTTATCTCAGGGAGCAATTACAAAGAGGAGAAGTCGTTTGAAATGGCGCAGTTATGTGATTATTGGCGCCTCGCCGACACAAAAGTGGGCGGAGCTTGTCATTGCTCGTGCTCCATGGTTGAAGCCACGGCCGAAAACAAGCACCCCGCACGTTTGCCTTCCGCCCCGTGTAGCCTCACAAATACTTTATTACAAAACGCTTATTACGGCATCTCCTCTTTGTAATTGCTCCATCGTTTGTCTTCCATTTAGCCAACAGCATAATAATATGCATTAGTAATTCTTGCTTTCTTTTTTCAAGATTTGCTAATGCTAAGCAGCGATCATTTTCCTTATAACACGAAAAAAAGAAGCCTTCGCAGATGTAGATATTGCAGTACTAAATCTAAACGAAAAAGGAGTGTCTATGAATGTCTTAAATGTGATGTGGCCTTATGTTTGGAATGTTTTATACCATTTCACAAAAACGGAACAAAGAAAAAGCGTCGTCGGCGGGTTCCATTAAAAGATTCCAGTAAAAATGTTTTAACTGTATAAAAGGGCATTTTTATTATTAGTTATCCAGTTTCCACTGCCGGACTATTCTCCATTTTTATAAAATTTTCCAAAGATATCTGACGTTCTGTATTAGAAATCAGTAAAAAAACTTTATTTATGTTTAATATAAATTGTGATATTGTTGTATATGAAAAAGAATAAATTCATATTTTAAAAGTATTTTTTTTTCTTGTATTTTTCCTTGCATTACAAGGTCGGGGGTTTCCGAAACAATGTTTGGGATTTTCTAAATCATCTTACAATATTACCGTAGATTTTTTTTGAAAAATAGCAAGTTTGGTGTCTTTTATTTTCAAGACACGTTAGGTCGGTACGTTAAATGCCTAATTCAGATCTCTAAGTATATTTTTACAGACACGGTACTTTTTGGGTTAATACCGGACAGGACAACTAAAGAAAAAACCGAAACCGCTGTAAAATGTATGGGTAGAAAATAAAGCTGGTTAATTTTACAAAGATTTCCGATCTCTGATAGTAGTTATTTATCCACATCCAACGAATTAGGTAGTAGAGATAGTTATTTAGATCACGTTATTTAATAAAATAAAATTAATGCTTATGTTTTGATGTTTGTTTTATAGAAATAATTTACTGTGTAAAAACACAGAAAAGGAAATCAAAAACTCCGAAAGAAATAAAAGAGAAGAAACGAATTGCGGCACGTTTGAGATATCTAAGGATTAAAAATGATCCAGTTCTTAGAGAGGAGCAAAGAGAGAAAGAAAGAATGAAATATCAAAGAAAGAAAGAGATGGGTACTCGGAAGCTAGTGAAAGATATGACTAATCAAGAGTACAAGGAAACATTAAAAAAATGGAAACAGTATAACAGAACATACCGAGCTAAAATAGCGTAATATCCCCCATTTGTAGGTTTGGGGTCCGCTCTCTGTATAGCGTTTACGTAATGAAAAGTTAAAGTTTGTAATTTCAATTTTGTTACAAAATAAATGTCTTGTTGCCTATTGGAGTTTTAAAAAAAATATAACAAAGCTGAAGAAAAGCCCTCAAAGAATGACACGAAGTTTTTCTAGTGTAATTTTTATTCGATTTTTAATGACAAAGAGTTCAGTTCGGTAACTCTAGTTTTTAAAGCATGACTCGCGCAATAACGGTGAATGAATCGTACTTTTCAAAATTATGGCTCCTATCAAATTCGACAACTTTTTTTTTTTTTTTCTTTCATTTTGGCTCTTACTTTCGTATTTAGCCAGTAACAAGTAAAATATTTTTTTTAAAGTTGTATAATTAAACAAGTATAAAGTCAAGTCAAGTCATAATCAAGTCGAGTCAGAAGAGTCAGGCTAAGTGAAGTGGTAGAAAAACTGCACCTAGCGATTTCCAGGAGGTTTTGACAACAAGCGAGGAAATCACATAAATCGAACTCCCAACACTCACGCTTGTTATTGAACACATTGCGAATAATAATCTACCATTATTATGCACAAACACTCAAAAAAACACAAATTTTGGAAAATAAAATACAGCGCCGATACTGCTCTTTACAGCTTCCCGCCAAAAGTCCTTCGACAACTTTAAATATAAAACAACAAAAACGTTCTTATGGAATGGTGAATCCAGCTTTTTATTTTTAGTAATGGGTTTTACGGCCATGGATACAAGTCCTTTATAGCCCTTCTTAATTTTTCTATCTTCTTCAGTCCTACAGTGTGGTTTGTTAAGTCCTAGTTAGGTCTAAAAGTCTAGTCGGTAGTCAAGTCTAGTGTAGAAGTGGTAGAAAAACTGCACTTAGCGATTACTAGGAGCTTTTGGCAACAAGCATGAAAATCACATAAATCAAACACCGTATCACTTCCCAACACTCACGCTTGTTATCGAACACTTTGCGAATAATAATCCACTATTATCATGCACAAATACTTAGAAAAACACAAATTTTTGAAAATAATACAGCGCCCATACTGCTCTTCACAGCTTCCCGCCAAAATTCCCTGAATCCAGCTTGATGCATATTGGACGTCAATGTGACACTGACGTACAGTTTTACATTGACGAATTAATTTTACAGATTGTTTCTTCATACCTGGTGCAAAAAACAAGATATTAATGCTGGATGGATACACCTTCTCACAGATTCACAAGTTGCACTATTATTGTTCGCGGAAGAAGACCGGTTGTAAAGCTAAGGTTAAGCTTAATGAGAACGGTTGTATAGAATATGCTAATAATGAGCATATTCATGAAAAGCCACACTATCATGTCACGAAAAATGGAGAATATATTTTGTTAAAAAATTGATTATCTAGAGTTTGATTGGGTGGTTTTTTTTTATATCTTAATCATCCTAACTTATATCTTTACTAATATTATAAAGCTGAACAGTGTGTTTGTTTGAACGCACTAATCTCAGGAACTACTGGTCCGATTTGAAAAATTCTTTCAGTATTGGATAGCCTATTATCGAGGAAGGCTGGCTTAGGCTGCTAGTGTATTATAATAGTGTAAAAGAGTTTGTATATTTGTTTGTTTATTGTTCAAAATTTCTACTGGATCAATCATCTTGAAATTTCGCATACTTTTCACATACAGAAAAAAATTCTGTTCCCGCATTACAGACAGATGTATGTCCGCATGGACTTAGTCGTAAGTTTTACCTACCAGACAAACGACAGGTAAAGTTAAGAAAGATTTTATGAGACTGTAAGTACTAGAGAGTGAGAATTCAAGAATTGTAAGATATAACGGAATCCAAGTACGCGAACAAAGACACGAACAAGAGCTAATATGAAAATTTAATCTGTTTCAGTAGACCCCTAAGTCTATTCATAAATAAATCAAATATTACGTACTCGTACATATAGATAGTACGAAATGAGGAGGGATCTGCGCAAGCTTCACCCCGAACATGATGATTAGTGTTCATTCATTAATTCACGCAAGAGGGTGGCCCAGGCAGGACATATCGAAGTGGAGATTCGAATTCATTCATTCATATCGTGAATGGTAACATGTAACTGTGTTAGGGACCCTGTACAGCCTGGTGTCAGAGTGTTATGGAACTGCCTTCCCGCCTCTGACGTGGTTCTTTTAATGACGACTAACTAGATGGCAGCCAGGAACAACGGCTTAAAACTTAAAACATAATTTTTGAAAAAAACGAGATCACTGTTACTGGATCGAAGTCCCAGGGTGAAGTAGTTATTTATTTATTTTTTTATTTATTTATTTTTATTTGTAGGTTTTCATCTGAGAAGCAGATATATCAACCTCATCGTCCCCTATCCATTACAAGTCAATAATGGGAAACAGTTTGCGCAATAAAATATTACATAGGTACCGTAGATATTGTCATTTCGGCAGAACGAGACTTAGAAATGACTTGCCTATTTCAGATGTAGGTTCTTTTTGTTAATAAAATTATATGTTATTTTAGTTGGAATTAGTATTTAATTGTTATTCTTAAATGGATAAAATTTGGGCTATCTTTATTTAAATATATACTTTACTGTTTCCAGTAATTTTCACCAGCTCGTGGCGTAAAGGCAAACAAGTCGCACAACAAACAGCACACAGATACGTACATATTAAAAAGACTCATAAAGAGTTACAATATCGCTTGTAATTAATATCTTACACCCGTATAGAAAACATAACCTTAAGGACGTCCTTCACTCAAACTCATTGGAGGGCGCCTCAAGGAAATCCTCGAACTTTCCTTGAAAACGATATTCTTATTTGGTTGCTTGAGCAAAGTCCAATAAGGAACGTCACAGGTTATAATAACAATTCTTAGCACAATAATTGAAAATTACTAAAGAATAGAGTAAAAAATAAAATAAAGTAATGGATACCTATGCAAAAAGTGGCAAAAACTGATTTATAAATACTTTGTTTCATTTCAAGGATGCCTCAAGGTACCTCTCGACCAACCTTATATTTGACAGTTCAATACTCACCTCCAATGAGGGATCTCCTTAAGTCACGGAAGCTAGTGACGACTAATCATACCAATGAGTTGGAGTAAGGTTGAGTCGAGTTGGAGCAAACGTTTTAGAATATGGGGGTTAGTCCTAGTATGCTAATAATAAGCATATATACGTAGAAAGAAAACCGCGCTATCACGTCACAAAATTGAGGTTATTTTTTAAAATTAAAAGGGATTGGGTTGCATTTTTGTTTATATTTTGGCTATTCCTCGCGTTTTTCTCGTAATTTCTGATGTTGTAGTGCACATATTTGATTTGCCGCTGGAAAAATTCCCATTTTTCGTAATTTTTTTGCAGAGTTCCGGAAATATTTAGAAGTTTCCGAATTCATTTTATAATTATGGGTAACTGCACATAGTGTTGTTGAGAGTTTTAGACTATCGAGTTAAATTTTATAGATTAAATTTGTTTTACATAATAGCGGAACACCTGGCCGTAAACCTGTGGTTCCTGACAAGGAACTAAGACAAGCCGTCGTGAAATATAAAAAGTATTCATTATGAGGGTACCACCTTGTTCTAATATCGTTTTCTCAAATCTTGCACGTGAAATAGAAAATCGTATGAGTACCCCAGCTAAACATATCTTCGTTCGAAGAAACTATCAAAAATTGTTTGGAATAATTTACCAAATTAACAGAGAGTAAAAGCGAGCGAGTTTGTCCGGATTAGTGTGTATGTTATGGAATATACACCGTGAAATTTTAGTCGTTTTGGACCCATCGTCCAGTGATTCTATTCATGCAACCGAACAAATTTCCCCAAGGAACATAGCTCGAAACATGAAAAACAAATTTGGACTTCCCATAGTAAGCTAGGTCACGTGATGAGACATTTTGTATGGGAGGTCTAAAAATTGACTCCATATTTCGACCCATGTATCTTGGGGAAAGTTGTTCAGTTGCATGAATGGAGGCACTGGACGTTGGGTCCAAAACGACTAAAATTTCACAGTGTATATTTTTTTTTCATAACACAAATATACGATTTAATCTCGTAGGGTTTATCTGGGTTCCGGTGGGTCGTCATACATTCCAAGTTAAAATTTTCTGAATTTCACAACGCAGATTTTAGCTCGGATGGAAGTTTATTTGAAGTTGTAGGTACTTATGTTGTTTTTATGGAATAAAGAGTTTGTTTTGTATTATGTTAGATCCACCACAGCACCACACATTTTTCTTAATTCTCTCGCGCTTTGGGTAAGTAGGTTTTTGACAAACTTTATTTTGAATTTAAGAAGATCGATAGCCTAAGGTATTACTAACATTTAGGGGGTTATTCCCTTTTTCCTGAATATATATGAAAATATTGAGAAATCTTTTGAAATTTCCGGGTACGGCACATAGCTAGAAATATCGACTGCCGAGTTATTTAACAGGTAAAATTTGTTTCAGAGTATCGCAGCAGAGCTGGTCGTAAATCTTTGGTCCCATACACGAGACTAAGAGAAGCCGTTATGAAATATAAAAATGCATTTAACAACGGGGTTCCACCTTTTTCAAATATCGTTTTCAAACATATTGCACAAGAATGTGATAATCTTATGACTACTAAAGCTGTAAATATGTTCGTTCGTAGAAATCATGAAAAATTGTTTGGTATTCCGTTGCCAATTAATGTAATATATCGAAGAGTGAAATATTAAGCGTGAATACTTATACACCCTCGGTACGTTATTATGACTTCCGTAAAGAGTAGTTATATTTTGTAGTTGACGTGTCATGTCAAAGCATAGCCCGACCAGGAAAATAAAAACCTTGCATTGGCCTCACTACTGATAGCATGCCTAGTTGCCAGTAAAAGATAGTTCCAATGTTTTTCCGCAATATGGCGAAGGTTTCTATATAAAGATTAGTGGTTATACGAGTCAGTGGGACAAAATGTGTGGGACCCCTTTTTGTCCCAAAATCCCTCGCGTCACTCTAATTTATGCTGTCAAACAGCAGTGCTTGTATTTTGGTGTTTCGGGCCAGAATTAATAATAGTAGAGAGGATATATGAATAGAATTGGCTTTATGAAAATAGAAGTCCCTAACGGACACATGCCACTTCTGTCTTCATCTTCATCCTAGCGTATTCCTAGTTGCGTCATCAGCCTACGCTTCGAAGCCTAGAGTACGCTGTAAGTCATGGTCCTAGATTTGGCGGCACTGGTTATTACTATGGAGCAACTGCCGTCTAATCTCAGTAACCCTTTTTACAGGGAAACCAGACCAACAGGATCATGACCCGAGGTGTGTTAGTAGCCAACATTGTCAGATTTTTCAGGCTAAGGGCATCTGACACAGCCTCACGACTGCCATCTATCGATAACAACCGGCACCGGGCTTAACGTGCCTTCTAAAGCACGCAGGAGCTCGAGATAAAAAAATGCCTCTAAATAGCGACCAAGCCAATAGTAGACACGCGCATTCAATACGGATCGCGCTCGACTAACGAGCTCATCTATGCCACTTCTATTTACCCATAATATTTATATATATTTTAAAACCGTAATTCTGCGGTCGCCACTAGTGGTATTTAGGGTTGATTTTATGTGATTGGTCTAATCTGTCCATGAACTCGTCTACAGAGGCAAATTTGCTGGATCCGTCTTAATCAGCTTTTATTGGAGGTTCTCCTTTCTTCAGAAGGAATGCAGTCACTAGATAGCAGCAATTTCGTATTTATTCTGGGGCGTTAGTCTTATTTGGATTAATCATGAAACCGATGGTACAGTTTTGTAGAACCGACGGTACAGTTGTGTACTGGGAACGCATGAACATAAATGGAGCCGAAATGATTTTTTTTTTAGGGTGTACGTCTAATTTCTTTTCCTAGTATAATATTTTCTAAAGTTTTAATAAGTATAAATAATAGTATACTAGTGGTATAAATTCTATCGTGCTAGAATTTTTTTTGATTTTATCTTTAGTTATTTATTATTTGTGTCAAAAATGTGTTAATAATTTTTAAATGTTTATAAATGTTTACTTGGTTGTATGAATAAAGAATTATTAAGTAATTCCATATTTTATTTTTTTATTATTACTCGTGGTTGTTCTGAAAATAACTTAGTACAACGAGCGGCATGTAAGTTGACGGAGTGTGAGCGAGACTAACATATACCATCGTTATTATTTGGTATGGGGTTGTCTCGCTCACATTAAGTCATCTGCGGGGTATTGTATATAACTTACTTAGATGTACTCGACATTTAGACCAGTACAGTCACGAGATTTAATATGTTGATTCTTAAGTCATTGAAACAAGGTACCTATAGGTTTTAAATTCCCCCTCTGAGTGATAAGTGATTATAGTTTGAATTTGTTTCGGTAATCATTAAATCCGTCTTTTAGTTTTTATTGTCCACCAGAGGTTTAAAAAAAAAACGACTGGTTATACTCGCAAGTATTACAAACAGGTAGTACAGTATTGACAATTTTCTAGGAGACGCTCCAGCAGACGCGATCCAAGTGATGCCCTGCAACCGTGGTAAAGGCTACATTCTGATGTACCAAGGGTACACCTTCTCAAGGAACAATAAAGCGGTCAACAGGTGGTATTGTTCGAAGAAATCCGTTGGCTGCAAGGCCAAACTCCTGGTGGCTGATGACTTCACGACGGCAGACCTGCTGATGGAGCATAATCATCCTCCACCACGCTTCCCAACTATTTATGTTAATCCTGACAAGTAATCATTTCTTAATTATAATCATGTAGTAAAATGTACTCTGTATTTTTAAGCAATTATTTAAGTATCTCCTTAGAAATCACAGGCTAACAATAATTTAAGGTTAATTATCAAGGCAAGTCTTGGTTCTAACTGGAACTATAATTTGTCTTCGTTTTAGAATAAGGCGGTTTATCTTTAAGATTATATTCGTGAATGGGATTTACTATACTATGAACATTAATTGAAATAAAGTTAAATAGTTTAATTGACTGGGCCACATTCGCTCGTGACGCACACACCTATTAATAGGTCCATTGAAAATCAGCGTTGCAGTCATTCTTGTGGTGTGGCTGTAACATATGCTGAATGGGTCTATTTTTCGGGAAGGAATAACACATCATCTGTGACAGCTTTGTGTTAGCAAGGAATATGTAATTTAGTCTTTTTTTTGTCTCATGCATGTTGTGTATCTTTCTTTGGCAATAAATTTATTGTAATCTAGTTGCATTTTTGATTTTTATTTATTATTAGTTGTTCCTCGCGATTTTACTGATTTTCCCTAAGAATCAAAAATCAGACTATCATGTGCAGTTTTTTTTTTAAAATGGTGTTTCACGTCAAAACGCTACAAACCACAAAGTCTCTATCTTTAAAAAAAAAATTGAATTGAGAAACCTTTGTATCTTTGAAATTGGTTAAAATATCATGGTGGGCAAGAAATTCGGAAAATTCCGGAATCGATTTCTTTCCGGAGAAAAAAATATGCAGTATGATTTTCTGGACATAGACAAAATAACCTTCCTGCGCCAGAAATTTTTTCATAGCTTTTATAGGTTATGCTTTTTCCAATAATTTGAAATCGACTCTCTTACAGAGGACACCATAAAGTTTATACCCAGTAAGCGTGGAGTTGGATATATTCTGGTGTACAAGGGATATACTTACGCCAAAATGGGTAACAACAAACGATGGTATTGTTCTAAAAAGGGAGCCGGGTGTAAGGCACGGCTTATCACGAACGACCTAAAATCGGCTGAAATTTTGATCGGACACAATCATGAACCGCCACCTCTGTACCGGTTACCTGATGGTTCCCTTTGTCGGCTATAATCCATACCTGTGATCCATACTCATACTAATATTACGAGTATAAGTGCAAAAGCAAAAGTCTGTCTGTTACGCTTTTACGGACAAACTGAACGGATTTTTATAAAATTTGGTATGAATGTAGTTGAAGACCCGGGGTCCAATATAGGCTTTTGACGCAGGCGGAGCTGCGAGAAACAGCTAATGTGTCTTTAATGACAAAGATTGACTTCGCTGCACTGGAGAGCTGTTATTGAAATTTTTGGCTTATTTAGAACCGGTGGATCGAATACTTTTTCTATCGGTGTCTTAAACGATTTTGTTACCGGTTTTAGATGAGTTATAAATTACCTACACTAGCACTCCTGACTAATCAGTATTGCAGGACAAACGATGTGAATGACAAGCGTGCATCTTGATTAGGTTTAATGCAATGACAATGATCATGTCAAAACATCATTTTTATTTATTCGGTGAGTCAAGCAAGCATTATTAAAGTAATTTTTGTCTATCATATTTATTAGGCTTCTTTTGACATAAAATTTGCTGGTGCTGTTGTTTATTTTTTAATATTACAACCTGTAGTATTACACTTAGATAAACTTGCTGCAAAATTTCAAAAGGCTGTAGCTTAAAATGTTGCTATTATCTCATTAAATAAATAAAAAAAAAACTTTTTATTTATGGTCATTCCTTTTTTATCTACAATAATTTACGTTTTATCTTTTCTCAGAGCGTAATAAAATTACATTACAAACAAAATTGTTATTAATCATAAAGAATATTATTATAAAATGGCTAATTAAAGGCAATATGTACTTGTAATCGTTTCAGGTTTGAATGAAGTCCTCTTTTTGCCTACTGCGAAAGGTGCACCTCTAATAATGTATGATGACTACACATTTTCATATAGAAATGGAAAAAAGCAGCTACGCTGTTCGAGCAGAGTTAGTAGGAACTGCCAAGTCTGTCTTCGTCTCGCTAAAGACGGAAAGACGGTGATTTCATCTTCTGATTTGCATAATCATCCTCCCCCTATGATTCACCGATCTGCGGACGGGATGTATATTAAAATTGGAAATGAATGTAATCGACAGTAATCTGCGAAATCACTACCAGCTGTCCTCCTGTGTTTTCTTTATTTATAATATTTTTTCGTCGATTTCTCATACATAGCTATTTACTAGATTGCTGTCTAATAAATAAATTGTAAAGATCTATTGACTAATATGGCAGAAAGCAGCTGCCCTGTTCGTTGTCTGTCTGTCTTCGCCTTGCTTAATAATAATAAATAGATCATCCTTCCCCATGATTCGATCTGCGAACGGGATGAATGTATATTAACATTGCATCCAATATAGGGCGAACGCTAAAACACGGGAGGATGCACAAATCCGCGAGCGCTTTAGCGCTGCTAGTATAATTTTGATCTCGAGCGTGTACAGTTGTGTCCAGTAGATTACCATGGATTATTTGCTAATTTATTATTTGGCAAAAGATGTCAACGCAAACGTCAACTGCCTAACCCGTTCGTGACAAGCAGGATACTCAGCGGAGAATTCGTAACCAAATTTTCGAAGTTGAGGGACAATAAAAACGAATTTTACAAATATTTGAAATTAAGGTCATATGATGAATTATTTTCAAAATTAAAACCATACTTGAAGGCGAAGACTCAAATATCAAAGTCAGCAATGGAAAAGATATTGGTAGGTATGCTAAAAGTACTCTTGAATAAGTAATATGTGTCTATAATGAAAAATAGTATGAGCAGCGCAGGCGCTTGCGATGGAGCGTGGACGCGGGCGACGGATTGTGACACGCGCGGCGGGCGACGCCGACGGGCACACGGCGCGGGCGCACGCGACGGGCGTCCGCTCGCGGGTTTGTTTCTACAAATCAGTCGAGCGCCGCTAGATGCCACGATCACACGCGGCGAAGGCTAGGCACAACCATAAACATATATACAGAGCGTGTAATAATTGGGGTGCAATTTCGGCCGGTGTTATGGGACATGGCGAATGAATTATATAAAGATAGAGATGCCCGTCAAGAAGCATGGCTTGAAGTTTGTCGACATTTAATCGAAAATTTTGAAGCACTCATATTACTTACGGACGCCCGCTCGCAGATTCGTGGCCCGCAGCGGACTTCCGACGCGTGCGTGCGCCCGCGTCCGCATCCGCCCGTGTTTTAGCGTTCGCTCTTAGCGTTCGCCCTTAGCATTCGCCCATACAGATCGGCTTTTTAAAACAGCAACGATAGTAAGTTAAAACGAATACATATCAAGAAAAAAATACTATCCTATCATTTTGGTAATTTGTGTGCCGAAGAGAGTATATTTATGGAATTAGAAGCAGTATTTAGATCTATGTAAATTAGGAGTAACTTATTCCAGATAAAACTGAAAGAGAGCAAAATTAAAAAATATGATCATACAGCATTAAACGTTTATCTAAATAATCTCCCAGAAGACGCTCTTAAAATTATTCTAGTAAATTGAAATTGTTTTTTGAGGTATTCCTCGAAGCGCACCTAACAAAGCACCTTTATTATTCTTCGAAACGCTCCTAAAAGGTACGCTTCAAAAATGAAAAAAAAAATTATTACGATTTTATTCCTCCAAGCGCACCCACGTTAAAAATTAGTGCAGCGCATGTAGATTACGGAATTAATGTTTTCGATAGATGTTTCAAAACTCATTGTGCTCACTAAATCAACTATCATCCGAAGTACTAGGATAACAGAAATTATGAGGAGGTTCACAAACCTTTTAAAAAATACCACCCCATACTGCGTAATTAAGGTGTTTTTTACCTCGGTTAACCTCCTTATAATTTCTGTAATCCTAGTACATCTAATGGTTGGTTAATGATACATGATTGTACCGCTAATGGTTAATGATACATACCATCTCTTGAAAAATAAATAAGGTATACATCAGTGGCGTGGGGTGAAAAAAAAGAGAGGTAAAGCCGCCACGATTATCTGAATTTAGGTTTTCTTTATGCCCGCGGAAAGATAACTCTTGTTTTCCAAGAAGAACAACAGTGTCTATTAAACGTTTCATTAAGTTTCGATTACGCTCTACTTTACGATTGTGGGCTTCAAAATTATTGCCGAGAAATGATTCTATTCTACTATTTCCAAAATCGTGTAACAATAAACAACTGCGTAAATGTTTTTCAGTTTGACTATGATTCTAGCCGAATTGGTCAAATTATTTATGTCTGAGGAACCCATTTTATTCCAAGCACTATTTGTATCGGAAAACAGCAGACATGGAAAGCAAAATAACTTATTTAATTTGCAACTGCCTGTTATCCAATTGTATTTATCATACGATCGAACTGTGAAAATGTTTGAAAAACCCATCCTTACGCTTATAATCAATTTTTATATCGGGACGAGCCCGTCCAAGGTTAATGATATATTTTTTATTATCGAACGATTGTTTTGAGAACGAAGTTGATTCATTCAATAAGTAATCTGTAAGACAACAATCTATTTGTACTAATGCCGCCATTTCTCGCCTAACAACAACAACGACATAAAACAAAATGAAACAAACCAACCTTTACGATGAAACAAAACAAACACTATATCAGAATACACAACAGCCTGTGTTAAACTTCACTAATTTCGATTCTTTTAAACTATATACCACAATCTAATCACTTATCACATTAAATCAATTAGCATAAAATTAATCCGTACAAATGCGCGCATAATAAGTGAAGTGACATAGTGACAATCCGTCCGATTATCCAAATTAGAAAGACAATTGGCCGGCGGCCGCAGCAGGGCGGCCAATGGCCGGCCTGCTGCGGCAGCGCTAATTGGACGAAAACTTTTCTAGTGATACGAAAGGACCTATAAAGAGTTTGGTAGGCTATCTTAAATCGGGTTATCATTTAACAATATCAACGAGTACTTTTCATGTAGTAGTGACATGTATGTGTGTGTCAATTTCATACATTGGAAATATTTGGATTCCCGATATCTTGAGCGAGTTCACTTGGCGTGTACTCGGCGCGGATTGCGTCTTACCATTGCTAAATCGTGTGTGTGTGCGTATGCGCGATTTCAAATACATTGCGTATTTTGTATCCAGCGTATTGAAGAATACTTTTTACAAAGCGCTCAATGTAATTGTGTCGCTTGCGATAATTAGACTCCTTAGTTTCCGTATTACCGGTAAGGCCGTCAGTCGTCGGCTTACATTTTATGACAGTGTCATATAAGTAGGTATATGGGTATAGCTAAGAACAATAGCGGTATAGTGTATACATTTTCGTGGAAGAGTAATAAGCTGGGATAAGCTATTATTATCAATAATTAAAAATATGTATATATTAGAGATTAGCCAAGGTAAGCCGGTGGGAATCGTGTTCTATGGAGGCTTCGCCACTGGTATACATTATTTATTTATCCTAAAAATGTCACAACACTAGTACATACTAATCTACAGCAAGTGTTTAGGAATAGTTATTTGAGGAACTTTTTTGATTGACCACTACCTTATAGTTTATGTCATCCTAGTACTTCGGCTAATACTGAAAAACAAGTATTACGAACCTCAATTCAAAAGTAAAAAATACACGTGAAAGGCATCAACATGTCCCGGCCTTCTAATCTAGTTCCAAATGGAAGGACTAAAAAATTGTAAATGTTGATAAAAACGTGCAATATTTGTTATCGATATTTTTCGTCAACATACATCTCTATTATAAATTTTATCGTTGTTCGTTATTTTGTCGTTATGTTCATTTTTAAAGCGCATCTTTTGGAAGCGTTTCGAAGAATAAGAAAGGAGCGCTTCGTTAGGTGCGCTTAAAATGGCTGCGCTTCGAGGAATACCGCTGTTTTTTGACCGTCAGATTATTTATAATGACGTCATGGAAGGAAGAAGAATTTATGTTGTGCATGCGTGCTACTTTAATTGCAAGAATAAATAATTTTGAAATGAATTCACCTGTGTTTTATTTGTCGTCAGGACACATTTTCATAAAATAATAAATTATTTATTTTCTCATCACAAAATGGTAGGTAAGTGCTGTTAGTAATTACAATAGAAAAGTAACTGATAATACCAGTGATGTTAGGCCGTGGTGACTGGTATATAGGTATCCGATAAAACCTGTATTACAGAGTACCATAAACTACCACGAATTAATTTTCTCTCAGTTAAGTCACGTCACACACATATTACCTAAATTGGAAATAAAAAGAAATTAGGTAGGTATGTATTATTGGAATATTTGTGGCTTTACAATAAATAAAATTGGACTTCTTGTATCAAAGCTACTAAACGTAAGCCTGACGACTATTTTTTATACTGAAATTTTGGTTAGCAATTTAAGAGTCATCTTAAAAAACTTCATATGTTCCTTCAAACTAAACACCTTAGTAGAATCATGGATGAAGGCTGGCTTAGCTAACCTGCGTGATTTTTTCTTTATTTACAACGGCCTTATAAGCGCGATGGTCAACAATAACAACAACATAAATTATAATGAAAGTAGGTAGACATAGTAAAGGTATACAATACTATAGTAGTAAGATATTTAAATGAGTGGTAAAAGTTGAAATAGATTTTAAACACATTTTTCTACCGATTTTGGCGAACTGCGTTGGTTGAAAAGAAAGCAGATTTAGCCTTTCCCGATCAGCGTGGAAAAGACGTTTTTAGATGACGATAGGTGGTTTTATTTCAGATCAAGTCCAGTTCCTTCCTCTCCAACGTGGAGGACCAATAATCATGTATAAAAACTACACATTCTCATACCGCAATGGAAGACGTCAGTTGATTTGCTCCAGTCAGATTAGTAAGCGCTGTAAAGCTACGTTGAAGGTAGGCGACGATTGGAAGACCGTGATATCTGAGAATTTAAACCATACTCATCCTCCGCCTAATTATCATAAGACCAAATGTGGATACTATATAAAATTACAATAAAAAAAAAACAGAAATAGTTGCTGCGATAGCTGAGCGACGAAAATAGCTTCCGACACGAGAGTTCTCTTCGGAACAAATTTAATAGTTCTCCGAATGATAGAAATTTGAAAAGTGCTCCCGTTGTTTTAATTTCAAAATGTTATCTTAAATAGTGCTATAAAAAACCGTATTCGTTCATTCAAAGATGTTTCTATTTTTCTGGCCCAGAAGTATTTCAGGGATTTAAAGCTAATTAAACCCACGTCAGAGGCCGAGAGGCGATTCCGAACAACTCTGACACCAGGTTGTACATGGTCGATAGACAATGTGACCTACACGAAATGATGATGATGAAAGCTAATTGAAAGAGCCAGGGGATCTCGAAAACGCGATGTCCTTGATGATCTAATGATGTACTGTAGGCAGATAAACGTGACCACTTATCGTACTTGCTAATAAGATTTTGCATTATATTAACGACGAGCCGAAAAGGCGTCCGACACAGAGTCTTCAACAATCACCAGACGGAAGCACAGAACCAGCATTAATTACATATCAAGTGATTCAACACGCCCGAACTAAAAATAACAAAGAAAGGTAATTGACCTCCGGGTTTTCACGGATCACGGGCCTTAGAGTCAATTGATATCAAAATTCTAAACATACTAAGCCAGTTTCGTTAAAAACTTTTCAGATTGGACATATCAAGTGTTGAATTTGGCTAACGACAGAAATATAATTATGTTTCGTAATTACACATTTTCCTTCCATACCCGTGGGCGAGGCAGATTGCAATGTTCCCAGAAAATCAGTATGAACTGTACAGCGAAACTACTGTTAGACAAAGATGGCAAAATACGTGAGCTCTCTGGAATCCATAACCATCCACCTCCGAGGTATCATAAGGCGCCAGATGGATCTTAAATAAAAGTTTGAACAGTACAATATAGTATCAAGAAATTAGCCAAAAACAAGAAAAAAGTACATTGGGTCATGAAGGTATTTCCAGTAGAGTTAGTCACAATTCGTATATCGTAGGTTTTTAAAGCAGAGAATAAATTATTAATGATTCTATGTATGTGTTTGATATTCCAGTAATTAGCAAATGGGAAATAGCTAAGTATGACGGTTAGGTTAGAAATAGTCGGTCCTACGTCACATTCGTATATTCAAGGCTGCAATATAGCCGTCTGATGGTCAAGAAATCACATTCAAGGCCAAGAGACTAACCTTGGGGGTTAACATTGGACTGTTGAATCCATATAACACAATTCTATATTTTTATAGTTATCATTTCATTCTACAGGATCGTACGACATGATAAGAGTAAACGGAAGAGTAGTTCTTATGTATCAAGGACATACGTTCTCCAAACACGGCCCTTCATTCTGCAACCAGTATTGCTCGAGGAAGACCTCGATTCAGTGTCCAGCTAAACTGACCCTGGATAAACAAGGGAATATCAAGGCTGCTGTGACCACCCACAATCATCCTCCGCCCAAGTTGATTAAGACCGCCGATGGAAATTATCTAAGAATATGAGTAATAATGAGTATTGATTAGATCTCTCTTAGAGTTGAATGTTATATATACTCTATTTTGTTCGAATAGAGTACAAATAATGTTTTTACAGATCTGTAATAACAACTTGATAAGTTGACGTTAAATTTTTTTTTAAGTAGTGGTAGTCACACGAGAAATTTAAAACTGGCGACCAACGTAATTAAAAAAAAAATCAAAGCTATGAAAGTTACAAGTATCCTATTTGTGGAACCTCAAGCGCTCTGCCTAATCTTACTGAGGACGTAGCCACTGTTTTGATTTTTTTCTCTTCATTCGATGATTTCACTCAAAGCAAAAGTAAAGTGAATAAAAAGTATTGCATCTAGTGCAGCAATTGTACTTAGCTCTTTACATCATCCCCAGTACCGGAAGTTGTTGTAACTTTTATTTTGCCTTCTATTTGTATAACTTGTATTTTGCCTTCTATTGCCTTCTAGTTTGTGTAACAATTAATAATTTCAATACTCATTACTGCAGCACTGAATCATCGTATACAAGACATCAACGCGTTTACTAAGCTGATAGAATTTCTTAATTACATAATTCACAAAAATTTTTTTTTATATATATAAAAAGGAAATGATTACGCGATATTTGCCGTTTTTTGAAACTGGAAATTCAAACGTTCAAACTTGTACAAAATTTTCTGAAATTTAAGTTTCTAATATTTGTGTACATGCTACAAATAAATAATTGAACTGCCATTGTTGTCTTGACGAATATCGGAAATTACTATAATATTTTTATATTATTATAATTATATATAAATTAATTGTATATTACTAAATAATTTACAATTAATTTATTGCATACATAAACTCTATTGATAAAAGTGTGTTAAATTTATTATTGTTTCCACAGATTCGGGAACTTTTATAATGTTAAATAGAAAAAAGGTTTTTTACTACGACGGGCACACATTCTCCCGTAAAGGAGGTTCCAGGTTCATGCATTATTGTTCTAAGAAAAGCAGACTTCAGTGCCGGGCGACTGTCAAGTTAGACGAATTTGGCAACATTGTTCAAACCAATAAGTGTCATAATCACTTGCCGCCTTCAGTTAAGAAACTTCCAGATGGAACATATTTACTTTTGTGTTGGTAGTTAAGATGCTTTCCCGACGATTCAGAGGCCGCGTGACCGATTTCCACCGGAAGCTTACTTTGTTGTTTTCAGTTTAGTTAAGCCATTGCAGGCTTCTGATTGTCCGATAATAAAGATAATTCCGTGGCACGTTAAGCCGTTTGCTCCGACTGTCATTTGGTACGTTGTCTCGTACGTCCTGGGAACTAGCGTGCCCAACAATACCTTCGTCAGTAAAACGTCCATCTGTAGTGGAATTATTGTACTAATGTTTAAGAATTTGATATCACAAAACACATGAATTAATATTTTATGTAAAAAATTGAGATGTGGCACAACACGCGCCATAAAAAAATAAACGTCCGTCTGTTTACATTTTCTGTTCTTACTTAAGCTATCTATAATTATAAGGTAAGTTTTTAGGGTTTTGTACCCAAAGGTTAAATCGAGACCATATTACTATGACTCCGCTGGTCTGTGTATGTATTTCTTATTAGTGACTGTCCGTTATTCCCAAATTATATCTGTGTCTGTGTTGATTTATCTATACAGTAGACATTATTTTTAATTCTACTTGTCCCACCCTTACATTATGTTCTCTTACAAAGGTAGGCTGGAAGAGATTGCTTAGCAATAAGTCCGCCTTTGCTCCATATTGTTTACAATGTTATAATTCAGTTTTGTGATTTCCCAGATGTGGGCAATAAAGTTATATTGTATTGTATTGTCTGTCACCTCGCTGGATCTCATGAACCATGATAGTTAGACAATTAAAATTTTTACATATGAATTTCTGTTGCCGCTATAACAACAAATACTAAAAAGCAAAATAAAATATTTAGCCATTGTACAAGCATTGATCATAGTAGGGTACAGAAGTAGTTTTTCATAGTATTCAGTACATAGAACTTAATATACGAACTTTCAAAAGTAGACTAATACGTTTGTTTCAGATTCAAACTACAAGAAACTTGAAGAAATAATTGAGATCTGGCTTCCTAATACTGACAGTGACGATGAAAATAACATAGACGTAGATGACGAGGTCTATCCACTCCCGACATTTACTCCACGTGACGCTTCCACTGAACCGGCAGCTAATGAGGACATAACGCCTTTGCAAGCCCGTGTTTTTGACATGGAAGACAAACTGAATGACTCGGCCGTACGTGACTTATTCACAGAAAACAATTATAGATTTGACTGGACGCAGACTGAACAGACTTTTACTGGACGACGTGAAATGTTTACTGGAGAACATGGACCAACTATGCCAATTGCTGACACGACAAGACTTATTGACGTTTTTTACAAAATGATTGACTTAGACTTTGTAGACCAACTTTGCACTCAGACTAATTTATATGCAGACCAGAAAATAACTTCTTTGAAATATTCAAATAAACTTTTACCGAGCTCACGATTACAAAGATGGACTCCGACAAACCGAGACGAGATGGTAAGTTTCTTAGCCGTGATTATTTTGCAAGGTGTCCACCATCAGACGGAAGAACAAGCCTATTTTTCTTTCAATGGTTTTGGCACAATGCCATATTTTCCCAAAATAATGTCATACAATCGATTTTTACTCCTGAAATCCCTTATCCATTTTGTTGGCAATAGTACACCGACTGACAGCACTGACAAAATAGGAAAAATAAAACCAATTATCAATTATTTTAATGACAAATTCTCAACACTTTACATGCCTTCTCAAGAGATAGTCATAGATGAAACGCTCTTAAAATGGCATGGCAGGCTTAGTTTTGCCCGGCACAAAACGGCGTAAAGACGTATGAGTTGTGCGAATCGTCCAGTGGCTATCTCTGGAAGTTTTTTGTCTCCGTAGACAAAGAGTCTGCCGTAAATAATCCATACGACCACCAAACACCGACTGATATGCGGCCCACCAACGCTACCGCCAAAATTGTTTACGACTTGGTAGAACCACTACTTCACCGAGGACATACGCTAATAATGGACAATTTTTATAATAGTCCATTGTTACTGCGTTGCCTGAAAAAACAACAAACTGACTGTTTTGGGACATTGCGTCTGAATCGGGAATTTGTTCCCGATTCTATGAAGATACTGGCTAAATCTGACCTGCGACAAGGTGAAGTAGTGAATATCTACTGTGCCGATTTGTCTTTGATGGTATGGCGAGATGCTAGTTTAGTTAGCATGATCTCGACTTATCATAATTTACAAGACGGTACACGAAACAAGGATAATCACGTGGCTTACAAACCGCGTATTGTTCTTGACTATAATAAATCTATGGGAGGTGTCGACAGAAAAGACCAGATTCTGTCTGCACAACCCTCAGAAAAAGTTAGAAATAGGATGTGGCATAAGAAGGTCTTTCGCCGACTTTTTAATACGGCAATTTTTAATTGTTATGTCATTTTCGGAACTCAAAATCCGAAAATTACACATCGTCAGTTCCGAAAAAAATTAGCGGAGGACCTGCTTCTACTCCACCGGCAGATTGACTTATCAAAAGAACCTCGACTGACTATTAAGACCTCAACAGCTGCCATTGACTCAAAACCTAGTAATGCAACTAGATCGGCTGTTGACCACGACCATTTCCCAGTCCGATCTGGAAAAGGCAGGCATCGTTGCGCGCTGTGCACAAAGAAAAAGAGGGAATCGAGGACAGTGTGGAAATGCATGGAATGCAATGTGCATCTCTGCATAGATGTTTGTTTTAGGGTTTACCATAAATCTTGAAAGACACAACACTTGCTTATATGTAATGTTGTTGTTGTTCTATGTTTACTTAGTTTTAGTTAGACGTTATTGCGGGAGCAACTTTTACCTATCGAAATAGTTTGTGTAACAATAAAAGGAAATTATTTAATATAATAAGTAATTCTCTATCTCTTACTGTTTGGGTAAGGCACTGAGGTTCTTTATCAAGATCCTCAATTTTCGGTCATGTGCCAAAAGGACTCATATTACTGAGCAACTTTTATAAAAGGCTAGCTGTTTCCCCACGGCCCTGCCCGCGTTAAAAAGTAGCCTATGTTTGACCCGGGTCTTCAACTATATCCATACCTAATTTCATCAAAATCGATCCAGAGGTTTAGCCGTAAAACTAACAAATAGACAGACAGACTTTCGCACTTATAATATTAGTATGGACGTATAAGTATTAGTAAGCCACTGTAGTTCCTCACCAGCTCATGAGATCTTCATATTTTCGTGCTGAAAGGATATACGGTACTGAAAAACTTTAGTTAAAGACATTTTCTTTGCTATTGAAGTTCCTGGATGAATTACTCAAATTTTGCCATTTGTCACTTTTTTTTTTCAAATTTATCTATGTTATAATAACCATGTAACATAATTTTTGGAATAAAATACCATTGTTAAATATTGTAAACAATAAAATATGTAAAATATTTAAATTTTAGTACTAATTTTATAATTAATTTATACTTTTTCATTTAAATTAGTCATTAGTAAAGGAAGTACAGATCCGTTCTTGATACCTTTTTACAATATCTATTTTTAAACATTTGGCCATTTCTTATTTTCCTTATTTATTAGACTTACAAATTTACATGTAGACTAATTTCAAGTTTTATATAAACTCTTTTTCATCACTAAAATTTATTTTGCTTTTATTTTATACTACCACAGGTCTTCAAATCATCACAATAGGTAAAAGATCAGTTCTCTACTACCAAGGCTACACGTTTTCGAAAACTACCGCGCGACGGATGCAAAAATATTGTTCCAGAAAAATCACTATGCAGTGCCCGGCGACCTTAAGACTGGATAAGGATGGACGTCTACTAAATGCTTATAATTTTCATAGTCATCCGCCACCTAATCTTGTGAGAAATGCTAATGGAGAATATGTTAGGGTACTTACTAGATTATAATTAAGCCCATATGATTTATTCTTTAGATTAGATAATGATAAAACCTACTACTGATGGATTACTGGTAAATGGTTAAAAGCGCTATATTGTTATGAAATATGTTTTTTTTTGTGTACAGAATCCTATCCTAACTAATATTATACAAGCAAAAGTGTGTTCGTATATTTGTTGTTATTTCTATGCTTCATCTTCTGAAACAATTTTTCTGAAATATTCACATATACATTGATGGGAATACTGAAGGCATAGGGTACATTGCATACGCGTGCGTAAAAAAACAATAATTCTGGAACATATGGTTTTTATTTCTAAATACATACAATAATATAATACAAACCCCTTTATTGCACAAATTTACATGTTTTGAAGTTATACATACAACGTGTGCGAATTGACCACACACCCCGCTATCATGGCGGGTCGTACTTATATTTTTAGTTTGACAAAGTACAATAATTATATTTTTGTTTTTTCTTTTTAATTAAAATAAAGCGCAGTTTAATGCAACTTTTTAATTCATTTTATTTCTTCATCCTGTCGTCCATCCCCATTGATTTGAGGCCCCATATTTTCCTTTTAGCCTTTCTGTTTGTCTCGTCTTTTAGTGTCCAAGTTTCGCAGCCTTACAATAATATTGGTCTTACACAACAAATTGCAGGACAAATTGAAGTAGAGATCCTTATTATAAAAGCCTAAGACTCACTTTGGGTCGCTGCCTCATCCCAAAGAGAGTTGATAATATCCAAATTGACTAAATTAAACCTATTAAAAGATATATTTAACTATCCCATCAACAAAAGTGCCGAGTCAAAGAAAAATTTCGTTTCATGCAAGAGAAATACAAAAAGAAAGTACTTACTTTTTTTTTTGTTAATTATGTCTTATAAACCTTACACTTTTCTATTATTATATTCTATTACAGATTCCTATGAAGTCATCATAGTAAACAAAAGGTCGCTAATCCTCTACAAAGGTTATACATTTTCGAAATCAAAATCTGATAGACTTCACTATTGCTCCAGAAAGGTCACGATGCGATGCCCAGCGAAGTTGAAACTGGACCATATGGGAAACATCATTGATTTGAATACGGATCATAATCATTCCCCTCCAAAGCTGCATAGGTTGCCTTCTGGGGAGTATTACAAGGTTTAAAAAGCAAGGAAAGAGATAAAGCCCTAATTCCTACTAAAAAAGGAGTCTTCATAAAGGTTTTTGAAATATTAGGGTGTCGTGTTGCAGGCGGCTCGTAAGCTATGGTCGGAAATCGGATTCCATTAGATGGGCCCTGAGCATGTTTGGTTCCTTATTAGTATAACAAAGTATGTAAATCTTCATTAAAAAGTACTATTTGAATGCTTTTTCTTATTATATTTCCAGTTAACCAGATCAAGTCCCGTCACGCGCCCCACGATCTAAATTTAGGCCTTGGATCGCGTGTCTTACGCGTTATGTGACTTGTATTTTACCAATACGAGAACGTTTTAACAAATTTCAATGAATATTAATATAAAAATGATATTGTTAGATCTTAGGCATATAATAGATAGTACTTACTCACGTATGTTAGGTTACTGTTAACGCTGGGAGCAGCTGCTGGGGGAAAAATATGCCATAAGCAGATAATGCTAAAAGTGTAGGTAGCTAAGAGAAGACTACATTATTACAATCTTGTTTATGACATGATTACAAAATATGTAATTTTTAATCTTTCTTTGATTTGTCGCTGTTTGAGTTTTTAAGGTGTGCATTAACTACGTCGGAATCGGGGCATACGGTAGTACGTACGTTCATCTAATAGTCAACCTAACAATCTTCATATTCCGAACGTATCATTCCGACGCAATCGACGCTGGTATTCGTGATTCCCTACGAAATCGAATCGGGAATCAGGAGATCCATAGAACAAAATTTACCGACATAGCCCTTGGAAGTGGCAGTTGCACATAGCGCGTATTTTTATTAACCTATATTTTGCCACTGGTGATATAGAACACTTAATGAAAAATGTATCTAAAGGCAGACCACCAGGCAAATTCTTTTACTGAAAAATAATGTTACTTTTTATGCGTCAATTTGTTTGTTAATTATATCTTATATACCTTACAGATTCCTACGAAGTCATCAAGATAAACAAAAGGTCGCTGCTTCTCTATAAAGATTATACATTTTCAAAATCATTCTCTGAGAGACTGTACTATTGCTCCAGGAAAGTCACGATGCGATGCCCAGCGAAGTTGAAATTGGACCATTCAGGAAACATCATGACCTTGAATACGGATCATAATCATGCCCCTCCAAAGCTGCACAAGTTACCTACTGGGGAGTATTGCAAGGTTTGAAAGGCAAAGAAATTATATTATTATATATATAATAATATAATATTGCTGGAACACACTAGCAGCTTTTTGAGCTGATGCGTGTGCGACTTTGTCTAATTGCTACAATGAAAGGAATATTCCTAAATTAAAATATTCCTTCAAATATGCAGCTTCAAATATAGTCTGGTGTTGCATGCGGCTCGCAGGATACGGTAGGTAACCAGGATTCCATCCCGTGGGCTCTAGGCATGTTTGGCTCCTTAATAGTATAAGAAAATATGTAAATCTTTATTAAGAAGTACAATTTGAATACTTTTACAATAATTTCTGACATTTTCACGCCAATTTCTTTATCTGACCTGTATTTTACCAATAATCAGAACTTGTGGATAATGTGTTGCCCTTCAACACAACCTCTCGTCCGGGTACCAACATCTGGCCTACGTGGGGGGCGGGCAACAGGTCTAAACGTCTTTATGGTATGCACGTCACTGGACTGCACCATAGATATTGAGTAGGTACAATAACGGGTTGTAGTACAAAGTTATTATATTAATTAGGTACAAAAATTGTGATTATGAGACTAAAATAATTATGTAAAATTAAAATTATGACTGAAGAGTACAGAGTAGAGCGAAGACAGCACATCAGCATCTGAAATTTTTAAATCATATGTTTTTTCTGCGTTTTTAAATAAAACTTTTGAAAATATTCTCTTGGAAAAAAAATTGCTGGTTTGTGTAAAATAAGAAAAAGCAGTAAGTACCGGCCACCATCATCATCACTATCCTTGCTGTATTTTATTCTAGCATGCATTAATGCTTTCGATGGCTCAAATGTTGTGGCATTTTTTACAGCCGCTTTGGTAGCCATCAAAGCTGCAATTGTGTCCGTATTTAGTCTTTTTCTGTGGTCCGTTATCAGTTTTAATTGGCTGAAAACTCGTTTCACACATGCATTGGAAAATGGCAAAACGAGCAAATTTGAGAACATGGGTTCTCCTGTCCCATCTGTCATTTTTAGGATTTTATTCCGGTATTCTTCGACCGGCAAGTCAGGCGACATGTTTAATTCGCTGAAATCGAGAAAAGCGTATTTCTTCCATTCTTTATGTAAATTTTCTGTATCAGTAACAATATTTGGGAATCTTTTTATTACGCATTGATTGGGCTTAGAACATTTTCTAATAAATCAAAATGAGGATCTTCAAAACTAAAGCGTTTTCTTATTTGTGCTAAAGCTTCGATATAAAAGTTACAAAAGTAACCTTCTGGCAAGACTGCCATACACAGATAATGACTAAAGTGAGGGTACTTAGCTAAGAGAAAACTACATTATAATATTCTTGTTTATTACATGTGAATAAAATAATAGCAATCATTTTATTTCTTTTCTTTCTTTCTCGCTGTTTTAGTTTTTAAGGTGTGCATTCACTACATCGGAATCGGTGCGTACGGACATCTATTCAACGTAACAATTTTAATGTTCCGATTGCATCATTCTAACGCAATTGACGCTGGTATTGGTCATCATCATTTCGAGTGGGTTACTTAGTCGATTGATTCTGTACATCCTGGAGTCAGAGTTATTCGGAACTGCCTTTTATCTCTGGCGTGGTATTGGTGATTACCTACGAGATCGAATTAGGAATGAGGAGATCCGTAGAAGAACAAAATTTACCAACATAACCCAGCAGATTTGCCTTTGAAAGTAACAGTGGCACATAGCGTGGATATTTTTTCAGAACACTGAAAAGAATAACGTAAAGGCAAACCACTAGGCACATCCTTTTACTTAACGAAAAAGTTTCTCTTTATGCGCTCTTTATTTTTACAGATTCCTATGAAGTCATCAAGCTAAACAAAAGGTCGCTGCTTCTCTACAAAAAATATACATTTTCAAAATCAAACTCTGAGAGACTGTACTATTGCTCCAGAAAGGTAACAATGCGATGCCCAGCGAAGTTGAAACTGGACCATATGGGAAACATCGTTGACTTGAATACGAATCATAATCATGCCCCTCCAATGCTGCATAAGTTACCTTCTGGGGAGTATTGCAGGGTTTGAAATGAGAGAAATGGATTTATTTAATTGCTTTTCGAAACCCTATTGCCATATTTTTATTAACAAAATGCTAAAAGGTCTTCTTGAAGTGCGTAAATATATTCCTTCAGAGTTTGGGGTTTGTTCTACCAGGTGAGCCGTAGATCTCATTGCTTATTAATTGTACTTATACAAGTTCTTTAATATTCATTTCAAATGCTTTTTCTTATTTCATTATCTTTTGACATCCAATTATCTATAATATTTTTTAACAAAGTAAACCCCTGTGCCAGTTTCTGTATTCACATAAAACTATTGAAAATTGTCACAATCTCTTTGACACAATTTTGGCAAAATAAGCACGTGAACAATTTGAATATAAAAATGGCATTTTTAGACCTTAAGACTTAGGCTACTTTAAACCACAACCATATCAGAATTTCACATAGGTGGAAGCTGAAGCTGCGACCAACAGCTGGTAAAAATTATTTCATATGCAAATAATGACAAAAGAGTTATTTTAATAATTATTTGACAAAAGTGTTGATAATACTTATATAAAGTTGCATTCTTGTTTATTTAAGGTACACTTTCATAACATGTGAATAAAAAAAATTTAAATTTCTTTATATCTTTCCTTTCTTTGTCACTAATTAAATTTTTAAGGCATGCATTGTCAGAATCGAAGCATACGGATATCTATATGGCATTCAGTACACAATTTATTAAAGAAATGACAACGTTATCTTAATGTTCCGATTTTGACCCAGTGGTCACGTGACTGGGGTCGGTGTTTCCTTACGAGATAGATTCAGGAACAAGAAGATCCGTAGAAGAAACAAAAGATGCCAAATGAAAAGATGATAAAAATAAAATAGCCCAGCAGATTCGCTCTTTGAAGTGAATACTAGTTGTCATGCTTGCATGTCTAGCGTAACTCTGAGCCGCCACCTA
This sequence comes from Euzophera pinguis, assembly GCA_947363495.1. Taxonomy (NCBI): domain Eukaryota; kingdom Metazoa; phylum Arthropoda; class Insecta; order Lepidoptera; family Pyralidae; genus Euzophera; species Euzophera pinguis. The sequence continues at coordinate 3,519,832 of OX376166.1, forward strand.
TTGGGACGTCTGTCACGCACTTTATCTATCTTGTACTTTGCTTGTAAGACCTTTCCTGTAAGTGATGGATCTATCAATAAAGTTTATTTTATTCTATTGCTTCTTATTTTCGAGTCGAAATGGCTATTGACTGTCAATATATTGAATTTGCCCTATACTTTGCCACCTCTTGCCCGGTGATTAGCCATATTTAAGTCTTCCACATTTCAAGAGAAGAGTCCGAACTATTGGGGCACGAATGGTGTGCCATTTAGTAGTGGCATAGCTAAATGCTATATAATGGAATTTGAACTTTATCTCTTTCCCGAAGATAATTTACATGCTTATTTGTTTATTGTATAAAAACTCTTATGTACCTTTTATTCCGTAAATAAATAATATTCTATTAAATTAATACCTAAATTTATATAACGTGTGATATTATATTTTAGCTGAAATTTCCGTCATAAACTTGAATGGTCGAAAGGTTTTCTACTACGAAGGTTTTACGTTTATCAAGCAGGGATCGTCGATGAAAACAGTGTATTGTAGTAAAAAAAGAAAATCCAAATGTGCAGCTAAAGTCAAATTCGATAATTATGGACATGCTTCGTTTCATAACGAACATAACCATCAACCACCTAAGTTGGTTAAAACCGCAGATGGAAATTACTTGAGAATTTGATATATTTATCTAATAAATTTTATTCAAGGGTTCCGTGCTTCCTAAGGCACGTCAAGCCGTTGTTTTCGACCTCAGAGGCCGAGAGGCGGTTATTTAAATAATTTTTGATGAGCACATTAAAGGGTGATTGAGAAATAATTTTGTGTTTTATTTATCACCTGCACTTACAGATGTTAGAATATGTAAATAAATAAGTTGATGCTCGGATCGAATAAAAAATAAGGAGATCCGTAGAAGAACAAAAGTCACCGATATAGCCCAGCGGATTAATTCTTTGAAGTGGCAGTGGGCGGGGCACATAGCGCGGAGAACAAACAGGCGATGGGGCAGAAAGGTTCTCGAATGACGACCACGTACCAGCAAGCGCAGCGTTGGACATCCACCTACCAGATGGTCCGATGACCTGAAATCAACTGCTATCAACCGGTCATTTTGGAAATCAGTAGGAGACGCCTATGTCCAGCAGTGGACTGACTGCGGCTGAAATGATGATGATGAAATAAATAAGTTACCTACCGATATCACTTTTATGTGTGAAGCAAGTGCCCATACTATATGTAATCATGCTTTTATGCTTTCCAATGTGGCGTGCCCACATACGAGTACATCTTGTAAATATATATATATACAAACATTCATATATTCATCATAATAATATTACATCTAACATAAATAAATAGATAAAATATATATTTACCATTAAATAAACATATTATAATCTCGTCTTACCGAAGTCGTGTCGTGGAGTGTAAACAGCAACGGTCGACCACGACGAGAACAAAGGAAGAGGTACTTACCATCGCGCTCGTCCGGCGTCTCCTGCGTAGCAGATCGACTAGCCCGCCCGACAGTCAGACGCACGCTTTGAAAGCGGATGCACGTCGCTCTGAACTTCGCCGCACCGCCTTTGCTTACGCGCTCGACTTAATTATTGTTTAACATTCGCTTATTTCACTTTCCCTTGTATAATTCTTCCGAACTATTTCTTGATCTTCTACACTGTGCTTGTGCTGTGCTATTAGAACTGTGAACTATCTATTCTATCAAAAACATTTGTAGAAATACTTAGATTATAATTGGATTTACGTGAGTTATCATTATCATTCGCCTTACATCCATAACAATTTTTTTTCACATTCTATTCTAAACGGTCGTAGAGTCTGAATTTGTCTTATTCTCATTTTTATTGTTTACTTGTAGAATCCTGTAGGATCATCTGTGTAGATGGGAAACCGGCGTATTTGTACAAGGGCTATTCTTTTACAAGGCTTCGCCCCCATTCCTGTTACCAGTACTGCACACAGAAACATTATTGGAAATGTAAAGCAAAAGTGAGGGTGGATGACCGTGATGTAGTCATTCAGGAAGACGGTGAGCATACTCATGAACCTTGTGAAGATTTTCAAACGATCTTCTGAGGGTGAAGGACTTGAAAAATAAAATCGGCCAAGTGCGAGTCGGCTTCGCGCACCAAGGGTTACCATTATCTATAAAAACAGTAAAAAAATACGTTTGTTGTGTTGGGAGCCCCCTTAAATATGTATTTGTTGTTATGGCGGCATCAGAAATAGTTACATACATACCATCACGACTTTTTCTCGTAGGGGTAGGCAGAGACTACGGATTTCCATTTGCTACTATCCTTACAGACTTAATAAAATAGTTACATAATCTGGAAACTGTCTAATAACTATCACGGTTCATGAGATACAACTTGGTGACAGACGGGCAGCGAAGTCTTAGTAATATGCCCCATTTACCCTTTGGGTACGGAACCCTAAAAAGCGAAACGCAAGGGCTTTTCTATCTAATTTAGTTTCTTGTTGTGTTCTATTTTGTTGTTACAATGTTCTTTCTGTATAATAATATTTTTACATACGTACATACATAATCTATTTTGTTCATCATTTTTTGAAATAAATAAGATCTTATCTGTATCACTCCTAAGTCACGTAGAAGACGTAACAATTTTTTTTTTTAAATATGATATAATATGTTAGGTATATTACTTGACAATATTATTGACAAGAAGAATCAAATGTGACAATTTTATGAAATTATGTGTTTAGATTAAATTTGGATATGAATAAATACAACAATATTTTTTTACAAAAACACAATAAGTGGCTTTTATTCGTTTACCTTAAATTTTTTTTTTGCTAGAATATATATCAACTGTAACCCTATGACCGCAAGCCGAAACCCGGACGGAGGATGAAATTGGCTTTAAATGAAAAAAGTTGCGAAGTTTTTATAATACGTTTTAAATTTTCAATTAATTTTTCAGAATACTTCAAAATTAAAGTAAGCGGTAAATCAGTATACCTATACCAGAACCATACATTCGCAAAACGAGGCATGTCTCCTTTGAACCTGTATTGTTCTAAGCGAGATAGGAACCAATGCAAGGCGAAACTCAAACTCGATTCTTTTGGAAACATCGTTCATGCATTCTTAGAACATAACCATTTGCCTCCAACGCTATGTCACTTAAATGGAGATGACTATGTACGCTGTTAGGCCGCGAACATAAAGTAAGCGGGCAGAAACGCGTGCGTGGGAGCGGTGTGTTCCATTGCACAGGTTGAAATGGAACCGTTCACAAGGCGGCGCGGTGCGCCGGCACGGCGTGGGGATCGGGCATCCAAGAACTTCCGCCGCTGCTGCCTCGCGACTAAATTCTTAGTGACCGGGGCTTTAGGCGATTTTGCCTCTGTGTGCCCTGCTAAAAGTAGTAGAAGTGACCTATAGGTGCAAGTAGCAGGGTACTGGGCTCGCTAAGTTTGAGAATTGTCGACATGATGAAGAACATGAAGACATTTTGCACAATTAATCATCATATCACATATAGATTCTCCCATTCACTTTAAAAAAAAATAGTGCGCCGAAATATATTTATAAGAAAACAAATTTTTAAAACAGGCCTTTTTTTTTTTGTAGTATCTTTTGGTACAAAATATATATTTATAGATATTTTGTACCAAAAGATACTAGATACAAGTGTTTTATAGCCCTTCTTAATTTTTCTATCTTCTTCAGTCCTACACTGGGGTTTGTCAAGTTTTTTACTTTTATTAGACCATAGAGTAAATTTATGGCGCGACGACATAGACGTGCCGCGTGATATTCGTTTTACTAGATAGTAGTAGCAAAATAAATAGAAAAAGATTGATATCCAATACATTACCACAAGGTGTCAATTCCTCTAATAAACTATAAAAGACCATGCAACTTATATTAAATTGCGACTCAATTACGATATTTTTGATATGCTCAATATTGGTATTCTGCTTACACAATTTTGAATCTCAATTTAATTTTAAACGTAATTGAATGGTAATAGTAGAAAAAATGTAAACATAATAAATAGCAGAGTACCGAATATTGAAAAATTTTATGTTTTTGATGATTAGCAAAATTTTCCAGTTGCAGTTCAATGGCATGCCAATGGAATACGATTGGTCTTAAAATTAGTGTCAGAATACCAGAAAAGTCAAAAAATGTCATTGCGATACGATTATCATACGATTGTCATTACGACTCAATTGTGCACCATGTAAAATAAGAGAATTGACACCCATATATCCCTCGCGATACAGCACGGGAATGCAGCTAGTGTCATGGGCACTTATGCTTCAGGTAGCGTTGCCAGGCATCCGGATAAAGCCGGACATAGTTAGGCTTTTTGATTGTGTGTCCGGCCAAAATAAACGGTGTCCAGCTTGTCCGGTTTTTGTTTGGCTTTTTATATTTTATTTAATTTAACAAGATTTATGGTAATAATCAGAAAAGGTTTAAATACTGAGACACAAAATCCTCAATAATGTAGGGTGTCCGGCCGTTTTAGCTAAATGTCCGGCCAAACTGGCTGGTCTGTCCGGTTATTAGGTTTGGCGACCTGGCAACCCTATATACAGAGGACACACATTTTTCACGAAGAGGCCAGTCTGCTAAAAATCAGTATTGTTCTCGAAAGCAGACTACGTGTTACGCAGTAATCCATACCCGAACTTCCGAAAAAACCGTCTGCCAAACACTACCAAAATGAAAGGTCCGAACATGGTCCGACCATTGTACGGCGGAACAAGTCCTAGTGTGGACGGGCGTTTTTATACTGTTAGCGAGAAATTTCACGGTCTCGGGGTCGATCCGATCCAAGTGAATTTTTTTTTTAAAGAAGTCCACCGTCCGACATCTAAACTAGCGTATTTGTCGCACAAGACCGCCGATTTTTTTGCTACGGTCACGGGGTATGCGATGGATTGCATCGAGATTCGAGACTTGCTCGCGCTCAATTCCTCCCTACCAAGCAACGTCTAGATACATTACTGCCTCGCTTTGATTATTTACATACCCACGTGACTGCTTAGTTTTGCTTTCTTTCATTCGATATTACAAACATTAAAAAATTAAATATTTATTTAAATATTATATACTGCTGAATGTGTGAATATGTGTTTCAATGACGAACCCTAAAACTTATTAACTAAAACATTATAAACACTATACGTAACAAATATACTCATATTAATACAGTCGTGATGGTTATTGTCTTCTTTTTACTTGTCGGAGGTACTTATTACTTTAGTAGTGATGGATGATTAATACTGTACTGATTAAATCACTTTGTAGTTCAATATTCTTTTACTAAGTAGCCAAACAAAACACAATAAGGTTTATACACAGAATATTACTTAGTAGGTACAACATTTTAGTCTGGTAGCTGGTAATCTAATGGCGATCTGTTGGCGTGATTAAACTTGTACATACGGCCATACTTAGTAGTTTTCAACAATAAAAGTTCTCGTGTTATTACGATACTATGGTTTATTTAAGGAAATCTATTAATACTGGGAACACGCACAGAAGAATATTATTTTCGCTATAACAACAACAAACTTTAAGTAATCGACCCATTTATAGGTAGACGTGTCCGCAGTGTTCGGTACGCAACTTTATTATACACTGAGCGAACTAGTCCGTGGATATGTTACGGAGTTCGGTCTGATGCGCGGTTATGGGTACATGTGGGGACGCGCCTTTGGTCTTTTATTTCCTATCCTAAAGGTAGCCTGGATAAAAAGGTAGATTGAAAGAAAGAAAGAAAATGATTTATTTAAGAAACACACAAAAAAAAAGGAAACATAAAAGAAAAAAGCATTAGAAAAAAAGGATGTATGTTTCCAAAAAAGGTTCTTATTCAGCATATTGCCATCCGATGAACTTGACAGCGCTGATCTTCCGTTAGGACCTCGGCACTTTTGATATATTGCACTAGCGATATAAGGCCGTCTATTGCACATCTTTGTTTCAGATAGCACATCTATGGTGCAATGTGCAAATGTTTTTACTTAATGAATTGTGATCTTACTGTATACTCGTTTTTATAGGCATGGCATCGAAGAGATACCTGGACGATGTATTGGATACAAAAGAAATCCGATTAGAGGTTAGTAAGCATGAACCTTCTGCCCAAACAGATTCCGAAGACTCTAGTGATAAGGATGAGACATCAAAGAAGCGGTCTAGAAATAAAACTTGGGTGTTAATCCAACAATTTGACAATGAAGAAGCAGCTTTGGATTTTGTGAAAAATGAAAATTGTTGGTCATGCCATAAAGAAATAAAATTAAAAAATGGCGTGGAGAAGTATTTTAAATGCAACGCAAGTAAAAAAAGGGGGCAGTGTACAACACAATTATGTTTATTTTTTAACCATAATGCAAGTACAGTTATATTATATCGCACAGATTCGTCTCATAATCATGATGGAAATTCTTCAAAACATGGCCTGAATAACAGAGTGAAAGAGGAAATAAATAAACTAATGAATATGCATCTTAAGCCAAAAATTATATATAATTCTTTAAGTAAAATTGATGGTATAAAAGTACCAAGTATGGTGCAATTCAATAAATATATAAAAGAGAAACGGAAGCTTTCCTCAACTCTTAGTTTGACAGAATTAGAAACATGGTTGGCTTCTCATTCCTTGATTCCAGATGACGAGCATGAAGTTTATGCAACAGGACATGAAATTATTAGCTTGGATGATTCACCACAATTTAGATTTGTTCTCTCAACAAAACATTTGCTTCAATCAGCTCAAGATGTGACAACATTTTATATTGATACGACATACACTTTAACCTGGCAAGGGTTCCCCGTACTTGTCATTGGAAGTATCGATAAAAAGCTACAGTTTCATGCCTTTGCCCTTGCAGTTATGACGAGCTTAGAAAAGGATGACTTCGAGATGTTGTTTAATACTATAAAATATAACATGTTTGCTTTGTCCATTCATAGCTTTCAACCAAATGTGTTAGTATGCGTCGCTGGAGAAGCAGTCCAAAATGCATTTAAAGCTGTGTATGGTCAGAATGTCATTATTCGAACGTGTTGGACATATGTTAAGAGACAAATTCAATCTTATTTAGAAAATAATACCAGTAAGAGTGTTCACAAAGACTTATTGGATGATCTGGAAATACTCCAAACAACGACAAATCCAAATACCTTTGACATAGCTGCCAAAGCATTTTTGAAGAAATGGGAAAGTCAAACTGTTTTCATTGAATATTTTAAAAGAAATTGGTTAGATAAAAATTGTCATTGGTATTTAGGTGCTCATTTGGGCTCTTTGGATACAAACAATGTTTTGGTTTCTTACATTAAGACAATGAAAAATAACAATGCAATCCGTGAACGACTGTCTGTGACAAATTTCTTGACAGTTATTTGTAAGTTAGTTGGTGAATGGTCGTCACGGAGCACTATTACAACAGATGAAAATAATTTATATAAAATACCACCAACTGTTACAATAAAAGATTGGAGTAAAGCCTATAAATGGGCTAAACTTCCCAAACAAGTAATACAGACACATAGTGATGAAGTTTTCAATTATTTTGAAGAACCAGAGTTCGATGCAGATAAAATACCAAATTTCGAACATGTTTGGACTACTTTTGACGAATTCAAAATTCAATGTTTTTCTAAATTCACCGTAGCTTTACCCCAGAATGGCGAATGGATTAATGGAAAGTGCAACTGCCCTCAATTTTACAGAATGTTTATTTGCGAACATATTATCGGGTTAGCTATTCGTAAGAAAATTGTAATTCCACCAGAAGAAGCAGTATTAGCTTGGCATAAAGGACAACATAACAAGAAACGAGGTCGACCACCAAAGTTGACACGCGCAATTATATTGCCATAAATATTAATATTATTATCTCTTTATTTATTCTATTTTAATATTATTATTGTTTTAAATAGCCTTAGGTGGCCCACTGCTGAATATTTCAGAATTTATCTATTTAATTTCTCATATATAATTACTACTTTTAACTTTGCTGTTTTTATATTCAGTAAGTTTATTGGAATTATTAAAATACTAGAAATATTGGGTTTTCTTCTTATTTTTAATTAAGTATATAACCTCCTTTGACTTATTAAATATCCTAAATGGATTTTCGTTATTAGTAAAGCGGACTTCTACTAAAAGCCGCGTTGTTCTATGTACTATAAATAGAACCATCAATATATAGAACATATTTAAATAACGTAAAATGAATTTTATAAATTACAGAATCGTTCAAGATAATCAAACTGAATAGTAAGACTGTTGTTTTGTACCAAGGGCACACGTACTCCAGACAAGGAGGCTGTTTCTCCAACCAATATTGCTCCAAGAAAAATTCTTTACATTGTACAGCCAGACTGAAGCTTGACAAATCCGGTAGCAGTATTCTCAAAGCTTTCACAGAACACAATCATCCTCCGCCTAAAGTATTACAGACACATGAGGGGTCATATGTAAAACTATGAAATGATGTCAACAAATACTGTTTTTTTTTAAATTGTGAATTTTCTAAACTGAGTGACAAATGATTTGGAACGACGTTTGAAAAACGAGTGGTTTTGATCTGACCAATGGTTTTGAGACGACTGAAATCTAATAGAATAGTGGGTAAGACCATTTGTTTTTAGCAGGTGTGACGAGAGCTAATATGTAGGTTAAATAAATGTCGAAGCATTCTTGGGAATAATGTAGTTGAGAGTAATAGACTTATGTATGAGTTACGTAACTTTAGATACATATTTTTTGTCAAATTAGCAATGTGAGTTCGTATGATAAAGATTTTGGTTACCGCGGTGACTGTAAACAATATGCCTCCATGGTCCAGTGGTTAAGGCGTTCGCCTTTGACCCGGGTGGTAGGTTCGATTCCCATCGGAAGCATACTTTGTTTAATTGTTTCCAGTTTGGTTAGGACTTTCCAGGCTTGAATCACCTGATTGTCTGATAATAAAGATGATTCCGTGCTTCGGAAGGCATGTTAAGCCGTTGGACTAGGCTACCATTTGGTAGTCGTTAAAGGAACTACGTCAGAGAGGCGATACCGAAGAACTTTGATACCAAACATTGAACATTGGGTGTACATGTTCGTTAGACAATGTAACCTACACGAAATGATGATGATGACCGTCGGTGAGTAAAAATCTAGGTAATATATATATAATAATTTCATGTCAATATTACACGCAAAGTTATTAAACTTTAAAATATTGTAAGAGTAATTTTGTTTTATTCATGTTTTAGGAATGCTAAGAATTAGTTTTATGGATCCATTTCGGTTTGTGTGATGAATAAATATTTTTATAGATTTAAGTTATTTTTGTATTCGTTTTAATAAAACCTATTTCTAAATAGTAATTAGCCAAATCTTTTATTTGTTTCTCCTAAGGATTACCAAAACTTTAAAAAAAATATGGTGTTTTGGGTTTTTTAATTCTAGCCTGAAATAAGTTACACCAAAACCAAACATTAGTACTATTATCTATTGCCAAAACATAGAACTAATCTCATAAATTAAGTCTTCTTGGTATTTTCAATCGCGTTTGAATTTCCTGTTTTGTCGTGTTAATAATTCAAACTACTGTTGTCACTTTTGAACGAGTAGCAGGGCACAGTGGGCCAGTTCTAATAGATGAGAAGAGAAAGAAAAGAAGTATACGTAACTTACTAGCATCTAGATTTGCTTTTAGATCTTCGCATAGAGTACATCAATTCATACCGTGGAGGGCAGCTCATGATGATAAATGGATATACCTTCGCCAGAGCCAACAAGATGTCCAGATCCTGGTATTGCTCCAGCAGAATTTCAAAGAAGTGCAGGGCCAACTTGAAAGTGGTAGACGAGTTGTTATTATCTCATGATTTGAATCATAATCATCTTCCGCCCATTAAGTAATTTATGTCTCCTTCAAGTTTGTGGTATTTGTAAACATTTTGTTAAAGAAGTTTGACTGATTAACGTAGAATCGATTTAAAACTAGTTCTTGAAACACATTTTGGATTTGGGGCCTTTTTATATACCTAAGTATTCTAGTACATGTATACTTGTGAAAAATGTTGACAACCATGTGAATTCGTTCATATAGTTTTTAATCGAAAAGTTTTTTTTTTTGTAAATTGACGTTTGGAAGTAAATGCTGCAGTGGAGTTGGTTTGTGTCGCTGATTCTTCTTCACTTGCGCTTTAGAAGTGATAGTAAACTTAATATGAGTAAATTGACGTCAATAAGTGATATTTTATATCCTTTATTGAAAATAAAAAAATCATTTTAATACCTTGTATTAGTATATTTTTTGTGATGGTGTTGTTTTGAATATACCAATTTCGATGCCTGCAGAATCACTGGCACCATCGAGTGGACTGAAAATCCAAAATTTTAATATGCGTTATGTATCTTACTGAACGTAAACCATTTTAATATTACCAGGATTGAAATGCGAGGTAATCGAGTGTAAGGGCAAGAAACCAATGCTGGTGCTTAATGGACATACATTCACCAGGACTACCAGCAACCATAGATATTGGAATTGCAGCAAAAAAGCGTCCAAACATTGCCCTGCTAAGATCAGATTCAACGACAGTGGTGTGATCGTCTTCTATAACCTGGACCATAGTCACGAACCACCTCGGTTGTTTAAAACTAGTGATGGTTCTTACGTTAAGGTTTGAATTGGTCGTCAATGTTGAGTTCTAGTAGTTGCTTATTTTTTGTTTAGGAGAATATGTATGTCAATGTACTTATATAGTCTCCAGCTGATTGAATTGCGTAGATATGGAAAGTGTATTAGAAATAGTCTAGAACCAACTTTATCATATAAATACATTTAAAATAATTAAAAATTCTTTCAATGAGAATCCGTTCGGATTTTCCGGTCCTTTTGTCACACTTCATCATTGCATCCTTAGCTTCAGAGAACATACCAACCTAGATATACTGTCACTACTGCATGCAAATATTGCACTAGTTGTACCACGCTGTTTCAACCGCTCGTATCTTTTAAAAATTTTTTTTAATCTATCAATAGATCCCGAGTTAAAGGCATTCAAACAAACGGCAGGGCTCTCATTTCAGTGGTAATTTTGAGAAACTGTTAACTTCAAACACAAAATTTGAGCTTCATAGCTACAGTAGTATTTGAGATTTCGTGATTATTCCATGAATGATGATGCATATTTTTTTAAACTATAACCATGGAGTAATTACAAAGAGGAGATGCCGTTATAAGCGTTTTGTAAGAAAGCGTTTGTGAGGCTAGACGGGGCGGAAGGCAGACGTGCGGGGTGCTTGGTTTCGGCCGTGGCTCCAATCATGGAGTACGAGCAATGACAAGCTCCGCCCACTTTTGTGTCGGCGTGGCGCCATCACTACGCCATTTCAAACGGCATCTCCTCTTTGTAATTACTCCATGACTATGACTCATGCAAAAACCGGCAAGTGGAACTATTTTCATTCAGCTCACCGATTTTGGGTGAATCGAATATACTCCTGTCACTTTTATATAGGGATTGTTGTTGTACATGCACATTTTTCTACCATGACATTTTAACCGTACCTACATACTGTTGTCCCAAGTGACTGCCGTAGGATGTTGTATGGAATTCCTTAGTTGACCAGTGGGTCGGAGAGTGGTCCATCAGGAGAGCTTTACAAATAGACGTACAAAATAGCTATTGCAGTCGCTAGCGTTTACGTTAAAAATATCTCATGGAACATATATCCATATTACCTATATCTATCCATACTTCCATACTATAATCCATATCCATACTTTTTCATACTAATATTATAAATGCGAAAGTCTGTTACGCTTTCACGGCCAAACCGCTGAACAGATTTTGATGAAATTTGGTATAAATATAGTTGAAGACCCGGGGTCGAAGATCTACATTTTGACGCAGGCGAAGCTGCGGGAAACATTTAGTTGTAGATAAATAGAAGATAAAGATATAGGTAGAATGTAAGTAGTCAAAAGTAGTCATTCAAGTTTGCCCGCCTGTTATGGACAGAAATGCTACAAATACCTTCCATATTTTAAAATACCTACATGTATTAACACACTTTTTTCAGATCTGACTTACAACATGGTGAAATCGTCTCGTGGGAGCCAGCTCTTAATAATAAATGAATACACATTCTATAAAGTAAACAAAATATCCAGGAATTGGTTATGTTCGAATAAAAAATCTACCCACTGCAACGCCAAAGTTAGGCTTAATGCTCAGAATAAAATTGATTTTTATAACCTGCAGCACACACATCCACCTCCAAGATTTTTTGTAGCTAAGGATGGCACATACATGAGGATATAAATAACTAAAAATTGATTATGCTGCTAATTTTGCCAGGAAAGTTACTCTTTAATTTTAGAGATATTATTATCTTCTTCGTTTTTGCTCATTCCCATCCCACTTCAGGTGGGGTCAGCTCTCCTGGTTAATTTGCGCCATGACAGTTACGAATTACAAAATAGCCAACAATCTATGTCCTAGTTTAGAGATATTATTATGGAACTAATTATTTATATTCAAATATCTAACATATCGAATACATTCAGCCCTTTGGTCTAGGATAACTCGACCAGTTTATTGAAATAAACTTAAAAAAGAGAAAAAAATATGATTTAGTTTTAATTGTAGATATCTGTAGTGTTACCTTTAAAGGTTTGTAAAATATGAAAGGTTTTATGAAATGTAAAAAAAGCAAATTAAGTCAGTAAGAACCTTCTGTGCATAAAATGAATTCATGTATTAAGGAAATAAACATTATCTTATCCTAATACACATTTATACACAATATGCTAGTACATAAAGAAATCCGTTTGCGGTGACCAACTTACCGATTAAGTATGTTGAATGAAAATCATTCGATATCGAACGAAAATCTGGAAGAGAATATTCTCAAACGTTTGCTCAAACACGACTCAACCTTAGTCCAACTCATTGGTATGATTAGTCGTCACTAGCTTCCTTGACATAAGGAGATCCCTAATTGAAGATGAGTATTGAACTGTCAAATATAAGGTTGGTCGATAGGTACGTACTTGAAATGAAACAAAGTAGTATAAATCAGTTTTTTGCCACTTTTCGCCTAGGTATCAATTACTTTATTTTATTTTATACTCTATTCTTTTGTTATTAATTGTTTTTGCTAAGAATTGTAATTATAACCTGTGACGTTCCTCATTGGAGTGGCTCAAGCAACCAACTAAGAATATCGTTTTCAAAGAAAGTTCAAGGAATTTCTTGAGACGCCCTTCATTGAGTTTGAGTGAAGGACGTCCTTAAGTTTATGTTTTAAAGTCTTTTCAAAAATAGGGCTCCAACTAGTAACTAGTGTCGCAATGTGTAAAAAAGATAGCTATGTATAAAGAAGCGTATAAAATAATATAAAAATAAATGTACTAGTTCTAAACTATAATCGTTTAAGTACGAGTCCTACCTTCCATTCTCCTTATGATAATAATATTTAACTAAATATTATAATAAGTAACAGCAGGGAAATTTTCCAGCATAGGTACGACCCATGTTAAGGTAAGTACGACGGTAATGTACGGTGGGTCAGACGTGGACTTTTTTTTTATAAATGATGGGTTGACAGCCTGTCTATGTCACAAGTCCACCTGAGGTCTTGCCTACGTTGTAAGGAATGAAGACGTGAAATTATATTTGTTTGTCATGTGGTAATTGCACATTATAAACAAATGTACATCGTAAGGTAAAATGCAACAGCGGACATAACCCATGAAGAGATCCCAGGCAACCGGAATGTTATATGATAAAATTAACACAAGAAAGGTTGTAGATTTAAATTATACCTACCTACGCATTAATAAACAAATCTTATTTTAACTAAAGAATTTCCAAATTCTACTACAAAGTGTACTAGTAGAATCTCCTCACTAGTTCGCGAGTCTGGACTCCAGACAAAAATTATTGGCCTCGCCGATTTTGCATGAGTTCTGTATTACAATATTTTTTTTCTTTTTTTTATGATGCAACAAAGTGAACATTCATACATTTTTAATTGTATGTTCTCTATGAATTTTTTTTTTCAGATCTCAAATACCACATGGTGAGAACGGCTCGTGGTAGCCAGCTCATAGTAATAAATAACTACACATTTTGTAAAGTAAACAAGATATCGAGAAATTGGTTGTGTTCAAATAAAATGTCGACCCAATGCACCGCCAAAGTTAGGTTTAATGCGCATAATGAAATAATTTTCTATAATTTGAACCATACACACCCTCCGCCCAATTATTTTCTGACGAAGGAAGGTACGTTTGTGAGAATATGTAAATAAATATAAATTATTGAAACTGTATTAATTATAACACGGTTTTAAAATTTATTAGTGTCGTGAACATTTAGATACTTTATTAAAATAATTAGCAAACAGTATAATATAAGAGTAAACTATTGTTTTATTGTTTGTATTAAACTGTGATGTGACTGTGTGTGACCATGAACGCTATACAGTATTTGAAACGTAGATGTAAAATAAATAAGTAATAAAAACCGTAATGGTTTAATTTAATGTGAAACAATCGCGAAAACATTTGACATCATTAGCAAAATGTACATATAGATTTTTTTTTGAAGCCATAAATAAATATACCAACAATCTAATGTCTTTGATAATTAATTTCATTATCTGTAATCTACCCTTAACTAAAGGTGAGATGTTTCGAGATGTTAGGCGACATCTTGCTTACTTCATCGCAAAAAGTCGACCAAATGCCTTTTTATACATTTTGGGGTATTGATTCTGTGGTGGCTTACCATGATCTCTTAATTCCAAATATATGCGAGTGAGTAAGCGAGATGTCGTCGCCTTAGATACCATATTTCCTCATCTCGTTTACTCACTAATAAAACGGTCTTGTATCCATGTCCGTAAAACCATTGGCTTAGGTAACTTGTACACTGGCAACACTGTTCATTGTGAAATTGACGTTGACAGTCATTAGGTTGACGTTTAATGACAAATGACAAGTTGTTACTGCTTATACCAACGTACCTACCTACAAACAATTGAATACGATAAACAAAACCAAAATAAACGATTTTTTAAGAATTTCATCTATTCAAATTATTATATGAAATATGTTGCTTATTAGAATAAAATAGTGACTATTTTTGTGTGCTGTTGAGTGAACTCAAGTGTCTGTGTTTTTGTGTAGCACCTAACCTATGAGATTTATTTTCGAGCAAAAAGTTAATAGTTACTGTGTTATATAAAACTTAAAATAATGAATTTTTCCGTCTTTTATGAAAACCAAAACCTGTAAGTACTTCTCTTCAATGTCTGGGTAAGTTATCGTAGGAATCTTTGCAGTAAAATCTGTTAATCCAAATGTTCTCTCACAACATATTGTAGGTTTTACACATAATGCACTTTACATAAAAGTCTTTAATTTAGTTATTTTTTTTTGTCTTCATATATGGATCTAACGTTCCGTACTTAGCACAAATTTGAACTGAATCTGCATGGATATTAATAAGCACTAAATTTATTAACTTGGGAAATCAGTTATTGTTTGACATGCATGCATGCCTATAGGTTTTATATATGGGCCCATGAATTTAGACTTAGCTTAGATAGGAATGGAATGAACATTCAGTAGAACTAGCTGTTGTCTGCAGCTTCATCTCTGTGATAAGGTTTTACTTGATTGAAGATTGATTGCCCGGCTCACTATTAAGATTTATTTTAATTATCTTGTATTATATAGTATCATGAATTTTAAATTAGCTTGATTTGAATGTACCTGCTATTCCTAAACAAACCTCAGTGGTTTTGTCAAATGCATCTTATGTGAATTTGTTTATATCAATTTTTGGAAAATTTTAATTAAGATAAATAAAAATAATAAGAAATAGAAATTTTCTACTCATACTTTCATATAATTATATTCCTAGCTTTTTGACCTCTTGAAGGTTATTATGACGAAATGGAGATTTGTAAAAAATACATAGCTAATTAGCCCACAATAAATAGCCCTAAGGTTGGCTGGATCAAAGGGCAATAGCAATAAGCCCGCCTTTGTACACAATTGTTTAAATGTGTCCATTTATATTTTTTTCTCTGTTATTGGTATATATATATATTAGTATATATAGTTTATTTCTAACTACATTATCCATATTAATTCTTAAGATTGACTGGAAGGGATTACTTTAATACTTAGAATCAGAATTGGTTATATATTTAGCAAGAAATGTAGAACAAAAATCAGTTTTTGTACCTTACACCTTCTTTATTTTTATGGAGAAACTTTTTTCTTTAAACACAATAAAGTTATTAAAATTAAACTATGATGTCTAAAACCAAGGTGGCCTTATATTAGAATAATCTTGGTGGTTTTTATTACAAAACATTTGGAAAGTATTTTTTAGCCAAATGTACATGAAGATTCATTTGAGATTTGAGATTGCATTATCCTTATGTTATTAACATATTGTTGATTGTGTTCGACATGTTCGACTTAACTACAGTGTCTACAGTATGTTCACATTTTAACAAAATATAATTTATACAATGCAGTAAGAGAGAAATGAAACCTTACATTTATGATCTTTGTTGTTGATTTTATTTTGCATAGAATTTTTTTTAGGCTTTTTATGTTTATTTTATTATGGCAACATACAATTTTGTAATTACATTTTACACTTATGTTACACTTACATTGAGTGTCTATATTAGATACATAATTTACTAACTAAAGGGGCAGAAAGATTGCAAAAATTAGACTTATGGTATAAATACAATTAAAGAGTAGTAAAAACCAATGAAAAAAAGATGAAATTTTACATTTTGAAAAGATAAAGATAACAATGCGCATTAGATGACATCGCGATTGGGACAATTTAAACACTTATGTATACTAAAAAAAATATGTATAAGCACTTACCAAATTATATTGCGTGCTTCCGCCATCAGTTAGTTCATGCAAACTATTGCCGGCCGGCACCCACCCACTACTGTTACTAAATTTTTAAATGTAGTTATTATTATAAATCACTGTGTAGAGTGTATTAAAAAATGTTGTATTTTTTGCAATACTTCAATCTTACCTAATGTATTTTGTATTTAAAAAACACATTTTGAATATCATACGAAAACGCTTTGCACTGTCATGGCGATTCGAATGATGCTATAACTTTTTGTCGCTGTACACTCTCGCCGAGCCATACAGAAATAAGGTTAAGTTGTTATGTCGTTTGTGGGCCAGTTAAGCCTCTTGAGTCTCAACTTTATGTGGACAGGCTGAACTGCCATATTAAGTTAAGACTCGAGAGGTTTACTAGCTATTTTTTCTAAAAATAGCAACAATGTTTAGTTTTTGTGATATATGTATAGTTTATAGTTCTTAGTGGAAACTAGCCTATTAAATATAAGTTTAGAATTATCTTCTTTAAAATTTAAACTTTTAATGATCCCAAAACCAGCCAGATACAAATAGTATAGCCAAAAAGATTTTATTACAAGTTCATACATACTATATGCGAAAAGACTTTTTCCCCAACCTTATATGTATATGTACATTGCAGTGATAATTTGTATGAATTTTCTGACTGTTCAAGTGAAATTAGTGCAATAATCGAAAGTTCTGAGGTGTCATCGGTTAGGTGATTATAACGCTCACCCAGGTAAACTATTCCATGATGAACTCTAAGTTTTTGACGTGATCAGATATGGTCATGCATTGATATGGAGTATATGAACAATGTCTTCACGTTTATAAATGATATAAATGGGAGCACTAGCTGGCTCGATCACTGTTTAGTGACCGAGGCTGCGAGGGAGTCTAACTTGAAACTGTTGCGTCCACAATTTGTATCTTCAAAATCAGTTTCCAATGGGGCGCTAGAGACAAGCAACAAATAGAAATGTATCACAATAACTGTGATACCAAATGAAGAGACCTTGATTTTCCAAAAGAACTAGCAGCTTGTTGTGATGGCATGTGTAATAATGACGAGCATAGAGCAATTATTGATAGATTTTATAATAATATAGTTACTATCTTAAGCAAAGCGGCGGTGGAAAGCTATAAAGGTCCGTCTCATAATAAAAAACGTTGAGTGCTTTCTATGTTTTTTACTTTCTGTGTTAGGCGTTCATATCTACCTCGTGAGTGTATAAGGACTGTTGTCGTGTCAGTTATCAAAAATAAGACCGGTGACCTGTCCGATAAATCCAACTATCGGCCTTTCTCTCTGGCCACAATTATTGCTAAGATCTTGGACGGTTTGCTGGATAAACAGCTTACAAAACATTTAAAACTCGACGAAGCGCACTTTGGGTTAAGAGCTAACCTATCCACAGAATCTGGTCAAAGACGCAGGTTTACACACAGATGGCTTTCACGCGATTCTAAGAAAAATAGTCGCCTCTCTTACGTAGCGAGTATAGAGCGGCACGAACAGCATTCTAAATGTGTTGATAGATAAATTTGACCGTCCAATGATGGGACACTGGATTGGTATTCATGTGTGTCACACGTCTCGATCTGGAGTCTCATTTTTGGACTTTAGATCAATTAATTTATTTTATCAAAACAAAATTGATTTTTATATGTAATTTAGTGCGAAGCGTCTAAGTAATACTAAAAATTTGATGGATAATTATGATCTGAAAATAAATGAAAATAAATAAAAAAAGGTTATTAATTTCTTGGATTTCTTGATAAAAAAATGTTATTCTCAAATATATTTAAATTATAAAAGTTAGATTGAAATCAGTCAAACATCGTCCAAAGAATGAATTAGCTGCATATTTAGTTCTTACACCTGTAATAGCAAATAAGTGTTTCGTTCTGGTAACACTTTTAAATAATACTGGTAATACTTTACCGCTAACACAGCCGGAATTCTAAGATTTATGTTATATAAGTGAGGAGAATCAATATATCCATTAATAATTCAATATAAAAGCATTTGATCAAATAGGCTAGTTTCCACTCAGAACTAATCAGAGAGATGACATTTTCTAATCATTCAATTAGATATGTAGATATTATATACATAAAGGTTATTGCTATTTTAGAAAATAAAATCGAGGAAAATAGCAATTTTGTCACGAGACTACGTCATATCATATAAAACATCATTGTTGTTGTTAATGTCGACGTTTTACAATATTCACTTTCCATAGAAAACTGTCAAATTAGGTAAACAAATGTGCCCATCCGACATTTACACATGTTTCTCAATGGCTTACCCCCATATTCTCAAACTCGACTCGACCTTACTCCAACTCATTGGTATGATTAGTCGTCACTAGCTTCCTTGACTCAAGGAGATTCCTCATTGGAGGCGAGTATCGAACTGTCAAATGTAAGGTTGGGGGAAAAGTACCTTGAGGCGGCTTTGAAAGTGGTTATAAATAAGTTTTTTGCCACTTTTTGCGGAGTTAACTACTTAATTTGTTTATTTTTTACTGTATTCTTTTGTATTTTTTCAATTTTTGTGATTCGGATTGTTATTATAATTTGAGTTGGAGTTTGCTCAAGCAACCAATTAAGAATATCGTTTTTTAAGGAAAATTCGAGGACTTCCTTGAGACTTCCTCCAATGAGTTTTGAGTGAAGGTCGTCTTTAAGGTTATGTTTAAGAATACGGGTGTAATGTTTGTTTTATGGCGGCTGCACAATCGCGTCTGAATGTGGGCTAGTTAAATCTCTCGAGTCTTAACTTAATATGACAGTTCAGCCTTTTCATATAAAGTTGAGACTCAAGAGGCCCACAAACGACATAACAACTTAACCTTATTTCTGTATGGCTCGGCGAGAGTGTACAGCGACAAAAGGTTATGACGTCATTCACATCGCCATGACAGTGCAGAGCGTTTTCGCACGATATTCAAACAAAATTAAGATTAAAGTATTGCAAATATTACAACATTTTTGAATATACTACACAATGACGTATAATAATAACTACATTTTAAAATTTTGTATTTTTGTATTGCTTGCGCCGTAGTTTGAGAGAAAGTAAGTTATATTTATTAAGATGGTCTTGATAGGAAATATTGTATGAGTTGTTGTTTCTAATTCTATAATCTATGTTCTTAAGAAAACCTGTAGAACATATTTTTTTAAGTAATCCTCGTGAGAATGAGTATTGAGTACTATTAAATGCTTTTAATTGTTTAAAAAACATTTTTTTTTTCATTAAAAATCATTAATAAGTATTAAGGACCATTTAAACTGACACATATACCGCGCGACTGGCGGGACGCCCATAGAAATAAAAATCGGTTTTAGTGCCGTAACGTATGAAAAAGTTGGCCTGCAAATGACACTTCTATATACTCTTATTTCTGTGGGCGTCCCGCCATGCGAGCGGGATTCGCATCAGTGTGAACGCTACTTTATTAGTTTACTATCTACTTTTAAATTTTTCATAGTAACAGTGGGCATCTTAGCAGTTATTCTTAAAATTGTAGTTTTTGAACAAATTTAAAATAAACAAAATCATGAACATTAACTATTGTTTTATTTAATACCATCTCATAACCAAAATATCAAAATGTATCAAAGAGTATGTGAAGTATTAATAATTTTAATATTCTTTATAGGTATTGATTTCTTCGCCAAAAACAAGGTTGCTCCTATGAAAAAAGAGTTTAATGAAAAGCTTGAGAGAACAGTAGTCCGTAAAAAGGGCAATAGCATTTATTTTATTGATTCTGAAAGGTACGAAGATTTCCTCTCTCAGGTGAAAGACATTAAAAAGAAATACAACAAGACTTATGAAGATTATAAAATGCTTGCTAATTATGATGTCACAGAAATCAACGGAAGGGAGCGATTGATCAAACCGCAAGATGAAGCAAATCCAAATATAAAATTCTATGTTCAAATTAATGAATTGTTCGGGGTCCTACATACAATTCATTTGCTTTTCAATCATGCCGATAAGGATGTAATGGATACAGAGCTAAAAACTAAATATTGTAATGTTTCCAAAGAAGTTATTAAAATCTATCTGAGTTGTTGCCAATTTTGTAATAGTAAGTTCAGTTAATGGTAGATATTTTTTTTTTAAACTAAGTACCTACTTGAATATGCTATTTTTCAGGGTTTTTTTAACTATCATTACTCCGTAAGTAATTTGGGATTTTTTCAATACAGCAACATTGAGCACTGAGCGGTACTTCGCGCCATATTTTAGGGTTTTATTATTTTCATGAGTAATTTATGTCCATATTTCGAAATTACTGATGGTATGTAATACCAGTATATTTCTTACACAGTTTGACTACGCAAACTGTTATTTTGCTTCTGCTTTTACATTAAATTTTAAATTTATCTAGACGTCCAACTCACTCATCGGTTGCGGCGTGACTGACGCGGGTACGACGCGAATACGCCAAATTGGGCGTAGTTTTAGTTGCCGCATTTTTTTTGTACGCCGACGGTATCTAGTCGAGCGCGCAAGACCAATTATAAATTATTAATCTAAGGATAAAATACAGACAACATTTTAATTGAAGATTGTGTTTTAATATTTTTTATGCTCCCGTTAACAATTTTTTGTAGTTTTTCCGCACTGCTGGGCAAATTACCATACAAAGTTAAAACAAAAGCCTTTAGATATTTTTGTGATTACTCTGAAACTACTTCTGCATAAAAATAGTTATCATTTTATTATCTTGATAAGTTGATTTCGTCTTCATTAGTTTTTAGATGACCACAAAAATCAAGATTTTGTTTCGAGAACGGTACTGTTAGTTTCCAGTTCGTTGCATTAAAAATTTAACTGCTTTACTATTCTACAACTATTTACCATTTAAGGCATTGTACCAGATAACTTTGACATTTTAAAGACATACATAGTAATGAAGGTAAGAAATATTTCGTGAAATTATCAATAGTAAATAAGTCGCTGTCTGGTAGCAAATCTGCAATTTTTTACACTAAGATTTTCTTTCATACAGACATATCATCACGCCTGTTTCCCGCACTGTGACTAAAAATTCCTCTGGCTACAATTTTTACTCTCTACTTTCCCATCCCTCCAAACTCATCACTCTCGCCAATTAAGTGTACTCCTAACAGCTCCATTTTAAGATAATATATTTTCTTATAGCAACTTTCATGATCTCCCGGGATGGGGAGAGGCTGATGAAGCTCGGAGATTTCACTTTCATCAGGGACGCTCCTGGCGACCACACCTACTGGTCGTGTTACACCCACAGCAATGGATGTCCAGCGAGAGTCTACACTGAACAAAATAAAGTTACCTTCGCGAAGAACTTGCATAACCATCCACCTACAGAGTTTTTTGTATGACAGTGTAGGGGATTAGGCTTTTTTAATTGTTCTTCAGGGTCGAATCGCAAAGAACGAATCTCAATTTTAGTAAACAATGGTCTCTGATATCTTCTTATATTTTCCTACTCGCTTGAGATTGAGACTGATATGAACTCAGTAGGTAGTATGTAAAATATGTTTTACGTGAGTCGGCGGAAAAGCTTTTTTTAAAATTATTAGCTTAAATAGATGAAACCAATGCATGCATACGACACGGACAATGTTCTGTACATTTTCCAGTCTGATTTATATTATATATTTTATTTAAGATATTTTTTTCCTTTACTTATACATTTTGTCTAGGCTAGTCTTTGCTCTGAAAACGTCTATTTCCGTTAATTGTTTTTATTCCAATTTAAGTTAAAGTAACGTTATGATTTATAGGTGCTATAATGTGATATTCACTAAAGATGTGATCTCTATGCGTAACTCTTGCCTTCTTATTTAGTTTTAAGAACAAACGTAGCATATCTGATGTTTCAGTATTAGCTCCCTTGTGTTCCATAGCTCTCTATTCAAGAAATTATATTATTTTATTTATACTGTCTTTTATTAGTCGAATTGCCTACAGACTGATTCACAGTACACGTTCGGTGCTTCTACCCACGAGTTCTCATAAAGGATAGGATTTGGAATGCAATTTCTTAGTTTTCCAGCTGTTCTGCCGGAGTGTTATACAGTTTTGCAAAAAAATAATGCTTTTGTATCTCATGGTAGTGGAAAAGTTAGACATTAAGCTATGTATCAAGTTTCAAAATATCCATACATTGTTAAGTGGACATTAACTATAAGAACGTATACGAATCTCGCAAATCTCTTTTTCTTAGTGTGTAGTATCGCATGCGAAACTTACCACATTTTTTTAATTAAATATTAAACAGCTCTTAACTAATATTGATTTATTGCAGGTAAAAAAGCGTTTTTCATCCAATCATTAAGAGGGAAGCCTCTGATCGTTTACAAGAATTTCACGTACTGCCGACACTCCGTACGCAACGGAATCGTTCGATGGACATGTTCGACCCACTCTTACAAATGCTGCAAGGCCGTGGTAAAGACTGCTGGAGCTACTATAATAGAAGTGAAGGGATACCATAACCATGATGCTGCGGAATTGTTAATTAACCGCGGAAAAAACTGTCCCTTATTCGGCGATTCCCTATCGGCACAGGTGATAATGAAAACGTGCGATGAAAACTGTGCCGAAGAGATTTTTTGAAGTATTTTAATTTTAATATTTTTACTTGTAAGTCACTACCAATTAAAATCTAATCACAAAAAGTAAGGTTGAATATTAAGTCGAGATAAAAGATTGCACTTAAAGTAAATAATCGTACGTACGAGTATAATGATGTTATGCTCCTAATGATTCTTCTAGTCACTGATGTAAGAAATACATTCAAGTAATTGTTGCTTCTACTAGTTTATGTTTTAGTTTTTACTTGTTACAATTGTAGCTAATCGATATATTATTGTTTTATTAGTAAGTATTCTGCACAAATAAATTTTAAGTTATCATCGAAACTGAAGGAATTAAGCCAACTCAAACCTAGCTCTTAAAAAAATTAGTAATTCAACTCAAAAAATAAAACTCAACAAATTCTTGTAAAATATTATTATAATTTCAGATATTCTCACTCTCGGCCTATTACTTACTAAAGACTTTAGTTACTAAAATCTTATTTTCTAATCTTGTCGTCTTCATTATGACTGATAAAAATGTTTTACTTTATTAGTTAGTAAGAGCACTGAAATTTTTAGACATTTTATGATGCGACGTTGAGAGACAAAATAATTTTTTTATGATTTAATTTGTATTACACGAGAGCACAAACTCAGAAGTTTTAGTCGCAAAATCTTAAATAAATTTCAAGATTGTACTTACTCATTGATATTATAAGTAGGATGCTTTTTGTTTTGGTTGTGATTATACTCTATTCATAATTTAAAGACTGGTTTTATACTCATATTATAAGTACTTGAATGACTCTTGCCATTGTTACGTTATTAAATGATTTAGGTATTATATCACAGGATCTCCTTACTGCTTAACTAAACTATACTTTTAAGAAGTCTCGTATTTTTTTTACCATCGTTAAGCTATTAAGCTACTTATTTATTGCTTGCCTCAAATACATTTTTGAACATTGCTACTTTTAGAACATGTAACTACTGACACTTTTAAGTTGCTCAGACACAGACAATATTTGTAGACCTCGTCTTCCGGTATGCAATATAGGGTGATTTCCTAAATCTCAAATTGTGTGAGTGGATTTTATGACAGTTTACGTCTTTAACAGCAATCGTTTTAAATTTAAAAGGGGAAAACAAAACCAAAACTAAGATATTACTTCTATGTCTTATCTTGCTAAAACTGAGGAAATGAAATTGCTCTTGAATGAAAATGAGATTGAATAGTTTGAAAACTTTTAAAATCCCCCATTACGTTGACTAGAGCAAGAAGATAAATTTTATCATAAACATATCGAATGCAGCAATAAAAAGTAGCATGTTTATTATATATCGTAGCGCCTAAAATGCCTTGCACTTTTCCTGCCTAATTTTTAGACTGAAGAATCTCAACCAGCATTTATTTGTAATTTTACATTTACGCTTGTATATTTTGCCTTAGTTGGCGTAGGAATCCAAAATTTTTACTTAACCCGTCGAATGTCCTAGTAACATACCATATTTAGTTATTAGGATCCTCGACGAGTTAAGTATATTTTTACTACAAATTGAAAATAAGTTGAGCATAAAACAGATGTAAATTTGTCTTGTGTTTTGTGATATAATGAAACATTAATGCAATATTTGTACATGATGCTGTGAATTTTATTTCTTGATTGCAAATGTAGGTTAATGTATAAGCTAAGCGCTGTGAACTTAAGTAATTTAATATGATGCTAGCTGATGATTTTTAAATAAATTCAGTACATTTCAATTCATCTGTTTTTATTTTTGCCTTCTATTGAGCATCAGGTCTCTCTTCGTACTGAACGCCAAATTGTTACCGGAATTTGTAAATAAACACACACAAAACCAAAGCCGCTGATACCAGGGGGCCGATCCTCGCGCCTTTAGAGAGAGATCGACACACACAAATCGACTAAAGGCGCGAAAATCTGTGTCGTGGGCTGACCGGGTACGGGTGTAGTCGGGAAGTGCTGAAACCTCTGAGAAACTGGTGCAAGTTGCAAGTTATTTAGGCACCACCGTACCTATTTTAACTTACTTTGGGGCTAACTCAATCTGTGTGAATTGTCCCCATATATTTATTTATTTAGAAAGCCTCCAAATCCAAATCTACTGGCGTGTTGGTAAGTTCTTCCGGCCAGGTTTTCCTGGGCTGAACAACTAAAGTGTATTTACCTGAATTTACATTAGAAGTTGTGGACGAAGGTTTTTTTTATCCGGACCTACCTTTTTATTAGCTAGAGAGAGCTTTTAAAATTATAGCGGGACTGTTTAAGAAGAGTGCTTTCGCCACTCAACCTTTTCGGCAAAACCGCAAGGAGCTCCCAGTTGGGACGAACCAAGGCCGTGGGCTTTGACCTTTGAGAAATGCGAGCAAAGCAAATTCGCGAGCGGTAGCAAACGCTCAATGCCATAAGGGCCGACACTATGGTGCCTTAAGGGCCTACTAAGAGCCTATTGGCGGCGTAAAGCGCCCTGGTACATTGCGGTATCTGGTAAACGATCTATTGTTCCTACACTTCCTTGCGTCGCACTCGCCTCGCGCGACTGCGGTTATATGGAAAATTTCGGACTCCAATGAGTTAGGATGTTTTTAAAGGGTCGGTTCGCCTCTGTCGTCGCAATGATCAATTGCCGATGGCCGCCCGCTTATGACATTTATGTTTATTGTTGGAAAGTGACCGAGGACGCGGCGTAAGTTCGATTTCAATGGAAAAGCATATTTCGTTACATTTATTAACTAGTTTGGTTAGAACATTGCAGGCTTCCAGGCAGGTGATTTATCTCCTAATGAAGATGATTCCGTGCTTCGGAATGCACATTAAGTCGTTGGGCCCGTGTGTTATCTGGTGGTCGTAAAATGAACAACGTTAACGAGGCAGAGAGGCGGTTCCGAAAGACTTTGACACCAAGGTCATTAATTTTAGTAAATCTGAGTAGACTTACCTAACAGATGTCGATAAGACATAATGCTAAGAGCATTCTCTACCAGTAATTGGGAGAAACAGAAAGATAGTTTCGAACAAAAAGGTTAAAAAAATCCATGAGTTGGTCAAAATCTGTAACAGCCAAAAGACAAACGCGGCGCGGCGCGCATGTCTAGGGCGAAGTTGATAGTTGTTACCACAAAGCCTACGTTTCCGCAATCAACGCAAATTTAAAAAACAAACTTAATACGACTAAATCCAATAATGACGAATTACATGTCATGCTCTGCTCATGTACTAAGAATCAATTAGAAAATTATACAACTGACGTGAATTAACAATATGGTCAAGACATTTGCATATTTTTATTTCATCTCTTTCAGAATACCTTTTGTACCGATCAGAAGACAGACTTTGCCCCATATGCCAAGACTGCGCCAATGGCATCCACTACGGGGCTTACACCTGTGAATCTTGCAAGCATTTTTTCAAAAGAACCATCAGTATGAGTAGAACATACTCTTGTGGTAGAGATAAAAACTGTACTCTAGATGTTAAGACCAGGTCTAGATGCCAGTCCTGTAGATTTGATAAGTGTTTAAGGGCAGGCATGTTGCCCAGCTTGGTGAGGTTGACGAAGCAACGAGGTGGAAGATCTAAAGTATATTTGAAGAATTTGTCATAAATGTGTTCGGATGATTATCTTATATATTGATCTTTGCCTTTCTACTTTCGGTATTTTTGTCTTGGCAGCGTAAGCTTGCCTCTACTCTACCATGAGATATCTCAATGCGTTAGCAAAGAACTGCCATTAAAAAATCGCATGCTGTGTACTTGTTCATTGTCTTTAGTAAATGTTATATTATTGGAAGGACATCAATTAACTATCTCAAATTCTATTTAATCACGATTTTGTCATATTTTTTTATGTGTACATACTACACTTGTAGTATTTAATGTCGATTTAATAGTTAACTTTTCAATACAGACTGGTATTTAGGTAGGTATATATGTTACCTCTCAATAAAAAAACAAATTTTCAAGCAAAACATGATTTAAACATTTTTTCAATGTTAATTATTGAAAAGAGAGAATAGATTGAAACGTGCAAAATATAATTTGTTAGTACAAATAAGATGCTAAATAATTATTTTTTAGAAAAGTACATTTAAGACTGTCTAAAATATAAAATTTTGGAAGCATAGGTACTCGTATGATGTGTTCAAGAATGAAAAAAAAATCTTTTCTATATAAACTATCCTATATTATATAAACTATTATATATTGTTAGTGAATTTGATAAAAAAAAAAAAAAAATGAAATGACTGTTTGTAAATTTTCGTATACGTAACTTTAACTCTATGACTTTTTATAAATTTTCTCAAACAGTGTTCATTTACAAATTTTATATCGTAGTAACAGTAAGTATGAACAAACGTTTGCTTAACTATTGAAGTAATAAGTGTTATGTCTATTTTGATTATAAGTATTGACGCTAATAAAATAAGTAACTACCTTGCAAGCGTTTGTTAATTTTAATAATAGGTAGGCAAGATTAAAAAAGACAAAGTCATTTTCTCAATTCTCGAATTAACTATTTTAAAGTTAAACGATAGCTATAAGAATAATTAGTTACTTCGAAATAATCTCAGTCAAAAACCAAATAGACTTATTGTGGTTAACTGGTGAACCAAAAATTGAGAAGTTTTTTAAGTGACTAATGTAAAGATGGTGCAATAAAGTGTTTTTTTATAATATACTTTTTATTGATTTAATTATTCGTCTTATAACAGTTCGTCGCATCGATGTATCATCCTAACTTTGATCATAGCTCAAATAATTTAAATAAAAGTATATTTTAAGTGTCTTTTATACAAACTTTCACCCCCCATTACAACCTCTTGATTGATTTTTGAGAATAAATGCCTATTTATAACCCCGGCTTATAACGAGCTGTTTAGATTTGCTGGGCATAGGATTTGTTCCAAATTTTTCAAAATAAAAATCTATGGTTCTCTTATACGATCACCTTTATTGTTTTCCACTCTGACACAAATTTTAAGCAAAAAGATACAAATAACGAAAGCATCTATACAGAAGTCATCTGATAAACATGTTACCTTACAATATTGTATACTTTTTACTCCATATATTTTAACCATTTCAAATATATTGTTTTTCTTTTTCCAGTGGGTGTTTGTCCAGTCTGTGGTGACGAGGTCAGCGGCTTTCACTACGGGGTCAAGACTTGCGAGTCGTGCAAAGGTTTTTTCAAACGAACTCTTAGTGGGAAAATGTATGAAAAATATCGTTGTAGGAGAGGTAGTGGCAAATGTAAAATACACTTGCTAGGTAGGACTTCCTGTCGGTACTGTAGGTACCACAAGTGTTTGAAAGTTGGCATGATGCCAGCATTAGTGAAAAATCGAAAAATGGAAGAAGAAAATGTATGGTGCGTGTGCCAGGATAATAAATAATTCTTATAACGTTACATTGAATAATGTTGCAATCAAACATACAAAATTCTATTAGAAGAGACATCTAGAGGTACGAATGTCTAGGCTGTCTTGTATAATATGATATTGTACATTATACTACAAATAAATAATAAATGACAAAAAGAAAATTTAATAATTTTACATAATTTTTACATGTTTGTATAAATGTTTAAGTAACTAATTAGGCTATAAAATAAGATTTGTGCATGCGGGATTCAGAAAATTATTTTTTTATTCATAAGTAACAATATGTAGATATAACTGGGCGCATAATTTTGTGTAATTTAATTAAAAGATTTATATTATTATATACATATTTTTTAGTTTCATTAAATTGCTTTACATTCAAGATACAGACTTAGGCCTAGTCTGGTATCTCCAAAGTTGTTTGGAGTCACTATGCAAAGTTTATGAATAAATTATTTTAATGTTTTACAGTCTTCTTATTTTAAGAGAAAATATTTGTGAATTTGTTTCAGGGTCTATTATTCCACGGTATAGCTGGTCGCGGCAAGGAAATGCTATCATAATGCTCGGAGAGTATCGTTTTAAAAAACGGTCTAAACATATAAATCAGAAAAAAGAGATCCATTGGGTATGCAACAAGTGTGATAAGGGATGTAAAGCAAGGCTTACAACACTAAATGATGCAATAGTTAAAATGTATAACGTACATGTTCATGACGGTATGAGAAAAAATAGAACACATTTATAGCCTGACATAATTCTAATTATTTATTTATTTATATTTACAATTTACATTCTTTTTATATCGGAAAACTGAATTAATGACAATTTAAAAAAATTAAAGAAACTTCACCAAATACACATGTAAATTTGTATATTAAATACTTACAATATATAAATTTGTATATTTATTGGAATTTTCCTAATTAGTGATTTCTTCTAGATAATGTATTATTAGTTAATGGATTCAGTATGATATATGTGTTTACAATTTTTATTTTTAGAAACATTTTTGTGACAATAATAAAAATAAAAAAGCGATTATATGATGTTAATCTTACATACATTCAACTGCATGTTATTTTGCTTGTTTACTTAAAAATGAAATGTATAATTTAAGTAGATGTTAATATATTGTTAATTCTAATTAATAGGTAATTAATTGTGATATACATTTAAATATGTGTACAATACAGTTTAAATAAAAAAATAATACCACATCATAGAACATGATTGCACTAACTAACGCAGTCACACTAATAAAAACAAATTTGGTTCATGAAACAAATATATGAATTTTTGACACATACTAATAATAATAATTGTGCTAAGTATTTCCTTCAAAACTCGTTTAGAATTACTTCGTGAGAATTGGCGTAGTGTAAATAGTGTAATTGTTAATAAGAGAGTGTTTTATAATAAAGATATTGATTAATATATTACTTGTTAGACAATTAATACCTTTATTTTTTTTAAACATTTTATTTCGCAATTTTTTTTTTACTTATAACTTAAATGTGATTGGAAAAGCGAGTAAACATTCCATATTTGTACAATTAAAACATTTTCTTGTACCAAAGTGATTGATAATCGTCTCTTTTCATATAATTTAAGTATCAGATGTTGTTATTTGTTAATAAATATTAATGTTTCTTAATTATAGCTGTAAGTTTCGTTAGATTTACTTCAGTAGTTCAGTACAATTTTACACCAAAATGTATACTTATCCCTAAATAGGATGTTTTGAACAATTTAGATGCTAGTTTATAAATATCAACCAACTGTTATTATGTATATTAAAAATACCTGGAGGGCAA
Organism: Euzophera pinguis; assembly: GCA_947363495.1. Lineage (NCBI taxonomy): Eukaryota > Metazoa > Arthropoda > Insecta > Lepidoptera > Pyralidae > Euzophera > Euzophera pinguis. Next base: position 3,550,585 of record OX376166.1, read on the forward strand.
TCGCGTTAATCGCAAATTACTTTTACGGGTTACCAGAACCAAACCACGATCGCGAAGGTCGTTTTTGAAATGAAAATTTGCAATGCGATTTGTTTTGCGCAATTGTCCTCTTGTTTATATAATATTTTCAGTAGACAGCGAACCGTTGTACAGTAATTGTGTTTAAAGTCATAATTTTTCAAAAAGAACTTATTAGTTATATTAATAAGGGAAATGAGCACAAAATAATTAGGTAAACACGCGAAAATTTATTTAATACGTGCCCTTTTTTGACAAAATTCATGTTTCACAAAATTTTATATGTTGAAACTAGAAATGCAACTGATTATATATTTTTTACAATAATAAATGTTAAGTTTACTCAATCGTTGTTTTTATTTATTTCGATTAATTAAAGCGCTTGTGAAATTGCGTGGTTTTCAGCTTAAGAATAGACCACTCCTTCGCTATTGTGTTTATTAATGCAAATAGGAATAGGGAAGAGTGCAGAACTCTCGTGTCGGAGGCCAAGGTCGGTGAACTATCGCAAAAAGTAGGTAAAAACAAAACCATTATTGGATAACCATTCTGGTACTCTTTCCATCCGGTTAGCCAGGAAGATAGGGCTATCCGCACACCACTGTAATACTTAATTAACATATTTTTCTTGCACACAGAACACAATAATTACATTTTATCATGGATACAATACAACAGGTTACTTACAAAAGACATAAGTAAGTAGTAACTTATAGTTAAACACTTTGAATAAAAAAGTGAATATCGAGAATAAAACGAGCACCGGTACAAATCTAGTGAATGGTATATTAATTTTGGTAACGATTCCAAGTGACATGATGATGCCCAAATTACTAACTACTATTAAAAGATAGCAATAAACGGCATGCATAGTTTGGAGTGCTCGGATCGGCGAGTCGAATGATTTTCGTTCGATTTAGCGTAAGTCACAATTAAAAAAATTCATCATCATTATAATTACAGCCGCAGTTGCACTGTTGGACATTGATCTACCCCACGGAGCAATTACAAAGAGGAGATGTCATAATAAGAAACGTAGCCTCACAAATATTTTGAAAGAAAGTATTTGTGAGGCTACGCGGGACGGAAGGCAGACGGGCGTAGGGTTGCCAGGTCGCCAAACCTAATACATCTAAGCCGGACAGACCAGTCAGTTTGGCCGGACACCCTACATTATTGAGGATTTTGTGTCTCAGTATTTAAAGCTTTTCTGATTATTACCATAAATCGTGTTAAATAAAATAAAATGTAAAAAGCCTAACAAAAGCCGGACAAGGTGGACACCGTTTATTTTGGCCGAACACGCAATCAAAATGTCCGGCTTTATCCGGACGCCTGGCAACGCTAGACGGGCGGGGTGCTTGGTTTCGGCCGTGACTCCGCTCATAATGATATCCATCTTACGGAAAGTAGCAGTACTACGTTATTTACAAATTATCAAGTAAGCCAAAGTTATTTATATTCTTTTTTTCAAGTTTCAAGAAAAAATTACAAAATTAATATATTTCCATAGATATACAGGGTGATTGAAACAAATGGCCAAAGAGTACATGGAACCACAAATCCAATAATTGGTTTATAGGATGTTTTCAATTTTGACTAGATAAAGAATCACACTTACATACAAATATATTAAGAAACATACCATACAAAACTCTTTATTGCACAACAAGAAAAAACCTTGCGCCAAAGAAACATACATGAATGTTGAAAACATAACCCTTCCTTTTTGGTGTAAAAATGACATCGATGTGATGTGAACCGTGCATATTAATAATTGTTTTAATATTCCTGAACTTTTGCCAGCCCTGGCCTGGCCATTATTGTCAAAGTGCCGCTACTTGTCAATAGATGTCCAAAATTTAGCTACTTGTCGATAGATGTCTATTCGTATCGTATCTTAAAAACATTGCGATATTTCATAAATTATGAACGTTTTAAATACTAGTGGCTCTGTGAGCTGTAGACCTCGTGAGCTTATTGAGATTGCAGATCGAAGGAACTTTTCACACCATATGTTTTTCATTGAATATTAAAATCTTGATTGTCTCACAATAAATGATCGCATCACTGCCCCATTTGAAATGCCATCTTTGTAATGGCTCCGTGATCTTCCTCAAGGATTTATAGAATAACCGGTTGGAACCGGCCTGCAAACAGTGCTAACATGCAACTTTCTTCAAGCCATTATTATCAGTTCATTAGGGTACCAATCCATAGCACCATCGCAATATCATTTTTATTAAATTTTAATAATCACGATGATTATGTTCATTCTTAGTGGAGATCAATACATTATCATAAGTGACGGCCGTCATCAGGCACCCCCGGCTCTGCTTGCAGCACCGCCATCGCCTGTGTAGCTCATCTGGATTACTCCTCAAAGTAAATTTGTACCCGTTCAGCATTAGGTTCAAGTAACCTTTTGAATTTGTGAAAATTGTGACGGAATCTGTAAAAAAGGTATAATTATATTTTATTTTATCATTCTGCATAAAGAGGATGATGAACATGAACTTCCAAGATTTTGTCACGCAAGGTGTACGGAATTCGAGCGGGGAGGCTTTTAATAATCATCACAGGTCTCTCGCATTCGCCCACCGCTGGACATTTTTTAATGGTAAGTAGTTTTAAATATTGTTTATAGTAATCGGCCTTCATTTATATGGGAATCCTGAAAATTGTGATAGTGATTATTTTGTTAATTGAATGAGTTTTTACTGTAAATATGTTTATTTTTCTGAATCAATGTTTATACAAAAATAATTTATAAAATAAAACAGATATATTAATATCTATCATTTCTGTCATTAAACAATAAAATTAAAAATATATTTCTGGTAAAGAGACATCATTGTTTTACGGATTCCTTCCCAAATCAGATGTGGAACCGTACGCTTTTGTTTTGCCTTCTGAAGGGTTGTATGTTTCAAATATCCAATAGTACTACAGAATACTACATAATACTTTATTTTCGGTTTGGTCTCAAAAATTTACTGCTAGAGTATGCCTAAAGGTATTAAGCCTACCAGACGACACACACTTTCCTTGGTGGCCTTATTTGAGTTGCAAATGACGCAATTTTTGGAAAGCTATAACCCAGCTCACTGAGTACTCATATCGAAGCAACCAGGCCTACAGCTCCCTAAACTGTTAATGTGTACAATAGTGCTAATAAGTACTATTTTAGTTGTTCAACTGTAGGCTACCACGTGATTTTACTAACGCAGATGCTAGCGACCGCGTCTAGATTTTAATTTTGAATTTCTTAGTTATCTTACTATCCGCCAGAGGCGCTGTACAGGTTCGCCATACAATTGTTAACGCAATCTCATGGTTTACGTACTTTAAATGGACAGTATGAAAAAATATCGCTAATCAATTTTAGAATTTAATTCAATCTGTGTGGTTATGTTCGTATTTGGTGAAGAGCAACGTATGGTCATAAGTCACCGCGGCCATCTTACACCCCCTGGACCTTTGCTTGCTGCATTGCCAACTTTTCTTAGGCGATGCCGGGTTACTTCTTAGGGTAAATTTAAATCCATCTAGAATGAGATTCAAATATCCCTTTGAATTCATAGTAATCTCAAGAGGACCTGTAAAAACATGATAAAGATATTTTTGTAGCCTCTTCATCAACATCTCAAATTCTCAATGTAAACTGCGCCTTTTCAGTTTTATTCTTAAAAAACAGGAGGATAATTTCCTTAAATCCTTAATGCGAAAGATAGTATAAGCTATTTTTGAAATCATCGTAACGTAACAGCCCTGTTTTTTTAAATATTTACTCTTCCTTTTATGCCATACTAGTATGTATACTTAGTCCAGCCAGTCATAATTATTATTTCAGACGGCGGCATAGGCCACCCCCAAAAATTTTCAAAAAGCCTGTATGTGTTGCATTTGAAGACCTTTCGTTCCGTTCCGGCCAGTGCGTTCTTTATTTTTTTTAATTATTCAACAATTTTAATAAACGCTACAGAAAGAAGGCTTTTGGCGGGAAGCTGTGAAGAGCAGTATCGGCGCTGTATTTTATTTTCCAGAATTTGTGCGTTTTTGAGTGTTTGTGCGTAATAATGGTGGATTATTATTCACAGTGTTCAAAAATAAGCGTGAGTGTTGGGAAGTCATACAGTGTTCTATTTATGTAATTTTATTGCTTGTTGCCAATATCTCCTAGAAATCGCTGAGTGCAGTTTTTCTAGTATACTTCTGACTCGACTTGACTTAACTATTGACTTGACTTTAGACTTGTTTGACTAAAAACTTTGTTGTATTATATAACTTTTACTTGTTACTGGCTAAATACGAAAGTAAAAGCCATAAAAAGAAAAAAGACACTACAGAAACCGTATTAAAATTAATTTTAAAAAACATTGATTCTGGTATATAAGGCACACAAGACTTACAGAACAGGTATTCTACAAATAAATGTCATTTGACCAAAATAACGTAAGTTTGGTTTATAGCAAGGAGCATCGAAACCGCACACGTTCCTTTCTCAATGATTTATAGGGACGAGTGGATTGGTAAATGATAAAACATCAGTATTTGTGTATATATTATCAATCATTGTTGCTTACAAATTTATTATTGAATTGACATTTTAGTCGCAAAATGACATAACAATAAAATTAATACTTACAGACAAAATAAAATAGCCTCAAAAACCATACAAAATGGTAAATATTTTGTACTTAATTGCAAACATTATTTTGGCTTCGCTGCTATCAGACTACATTAATATAACTTATAAATTTATTTGCTCATACAAACAGTTATTGACAAATTCCACTCATAATTAAAAAACCTATAATCCATTCTTGAGCGTTACTTCAAACTTGCTGTTTTTACTTACGACAAAATAGGTTTGTTTATTTATAAAGGGACTTATATAGACAATGGGGTGTAGAAAACTGATGATGATGATAGGCAACAGTTCACTGGGTAAAAATCGATGACAAAGCCAGCGCGCATGGGGCGTAAGCGGCGCGAGTTCGAAGTGACCCGCTCCCCGCGCTACCGCCTTTGTGAACCGTTCGGTATAAATCGATGCATTAGAAACTGCCGCTCCAGCGTCCGCGCCGCTGCCCGCTGCGAACTCAAAGCTCTTTAGAAGGCGGGTGATTATGCACGTTATTGCATTTAATGATTTCATTGTCGAACGTGAATAGAGAAGCTCTGCATTCGCGTTTATTGTAACTACACCACCATCTTATTTTGGCGCCATCCTTAGATGAAGAATGTCTAAGGAACTTGTTTCCTGCTAGATAAATCATTGGTGCTCCCCGGGTCGACCGTGTGAATATTGGACCTGCAAAATATTTATTTTTTATTATTGACACTTTGACAAAAAACTGTAAATGCCTTTTTTGTTTGATTTTTAAATAGAGGCTGGAAATAAAAAATAATACCCATTTTTCTTCCTTTAACCTTTTTTTTCCTTTTAATATTTTTATATATTAATTGAATTAATTTTTATACTTTAACAATAATGGGATGGGCTAGCAGCCTGCCACTAGAAATAATGATCTCCTATTTTCACCATTGGTCCACTACTTTTAATGTAATTTTAGTTTTTATTAATTGATAAACTTTACCATCTCCCATATAAAATCCTTTCAGCACTGATATGTGAGATCGAAAAAATTCTCCGTTTTCACTAATTTTTTTGTCAGTTTCGCTAACGTGCTAAACACATTGAAAAAAAAGTAGGTGGAGTTCAAAAAGTCACATGCATAAAAAACGTTTGTTAGTTTTACCATGGGGTCCCACCCATCTCATTGCATAAGAAAAATAATTAGTTCCCCAGTTTAATGTAAGGGGGCGCTTTAAAAAGAAAAATGTTTAAATTATGAACTGATCTCGCTTAAAAACCACTGTTTTTACGTACCCAAATTTGGGTTATAAATCTTATTTTATAACTTCTCATTTTTTTATAGATGGCGTAACAATGACTATGTATGATAGAGCCCAGGGGTGCTATTTTCGAAAAGTGTGACTCACGCAAAATCGGCATGTCGAATAATTTATGTTCGTTATTCACACTTTCAGAGCGCCCCAAAACAATATTGCTAACAATACAATTAGATGTTGCTATGAACTAAATGCTTATTATATTAGCGTTGTTTGGAACGTAACATAGGAGGTGCGTGATTATGTTCATTGATAAACTTTATAATAGTATTTTCGATAGTGTACAATGCAGCTTTACATCCGTTTCGGCGGGTGGTGCACCGCCATCTTATTTTCATCCCTTGTTCCTTGTGGATGCTGAATTTGTAACCCTGGTGCACAATCATACGAGTTCCGCTTTGAGTATTTCCGAATAAGAAACGATTGGTATCTGTAAAAAAGACAGTGACAAATAGGTACATAATACTAAAGTCTAAAAAAGACGTGGCTCAGGGGGCGATTCTCGCGCCTTTAGATATTAGTCGAATTGGAGATTTCTCGAAAAAACATGGTGGCTAACTACAGAAAACCCTATATGTCTGCCATTTTTTGACAAATCTCGCAAGCCGCGACAATTGGCATCCAGAACATATAAAATATCTGTAATACTTAGCAACTCTGCAGTTAAAGACAGGTATAGTAACTAAAAAGGTCAAACACCTGGATGTTATTAAAACAACATAACTTTGCAACTTTTTATAAATATTGTCCTTTTTAGTGCATGTACCTATTATTATTAAATTAAAGCGCGACACTGCTAGTTACCTAGACACTTCTTATTGTTATTTTTTTCTTATGCAATAATAATAAAATAATATTATTGTATTGTATGTAATCGATTTTTTTTCATAAATTTCTTATGAGAATATAGAGTGTAAACACTCGTCGTATTAAGAATTGTTTGTTTAGCCCATGTCAGCTGAAATATGTTTTGTCTACGTTTGAAATACGTTAAAAATCTATAGGAGAGAAAGGGACAGAAGACTCATAATTATAATTATTTATTTGGTCATACACAGGTTACAATAGATGTTAATAGAATGTACAGATCTCTGTGTGCACCAGTAGGCATACAAAATTCGATTTTTAGTTAAATATTTTAATTTTTATATAAAAAGTTTTAACATTGAGTATTTTTCATAAGAATCAAGGCTCTATTACGCTAAACTTTGAAACATAAAATAGGTCAATGTTTATTTTAAAATGGACAATTTTCATTAAAAGGTAAAAAACCAAATGTCAAAAGTGTTGATTTTCAAAATTAGTAAATTTATGTCTAATTAACTATAAATTATAATAATACGTTATCAAAATTATCACTCTTCGTATGTTAATGGGTATGACCTTTCATATAATTGACAACTTCTTTGCCAATAGTGTAGGCTACTGCGGAACAACCTTTGTGATGGTGGGTTGCACAGAACCACCTGGTCTTCAAGCCTGCCGAGAATTGTCGGTAGAATTTGTAACCATGTATATAGAGAACGAGAGCCCCTCGCGACGACTTTGCAAAGTATATGCCTGAAAAGTTAATTGCAAAATAATTCTAACTTGTCAATGAAAATGATTAGGCTTGTTTTATAAGCAAACACAGTAACACCCCGCACACTCTAAATAACAGCGGTGAACCCGATACCTATTTCTAGTACTACGATTTGATCGCGTACGCACGCGTGTCAATATGTGTTTCTCGTGGGGTATGTACTTGTACATACAAGAGTTGAATGTTAATTAAAAATAATAAAAATCAAACGATCGAGAACCCAGTTTTATAAATTATTTTAGCTTAGGTATTTACGTATCTAATTTTGAACAATTATTATTTAATGTAAATCCATACTCGTATCATATAAAATGCCTGTTTTTATAAGTGTAGCTTCTTTTTTGCTCAAAATGTGATTTTTGATTACTTGGCGATAGAATTATTTCTATAACTATAAAGTGTGTTACTTATATTTTTAAATTCAGGCAACTCTGTCAGACCTTGATCTTTAAGGATTTGCATAGTCTCCTTGAAAATTTGTGACACCGGTTTGTCTATATTTCTTTTGACTTCTTCTATACAAAGATCCACCTGCCGCTCTATGGCAACTATGACCTGGTCCAAAAGTTTTTTTTTTTGTTTCATAAAGTATTACTGTTGATTTCGAGTCCATTCTTACAGAGGCGTTACATGTGTTTGGCATTGCACACCTCCATAACTGAGTGCCGTCCTTATTAGTTCGTTTCTTAACATATTTGTAACCATCACGTCACATCATTGAGAAACCTTTTCTTGTTGTTTTAAAACTAATCTGTCCTGTTGGAGCGTAATCTGAAATAAAAACGGTATAAAGTTAGTTAATAAAGTTGATCAAAACATTTGCTTACGTTGCGTTTGATTTGTTAAGATGTTGATTGTTAACCTTGTAGCAATCAGAAATTGCAGTATATAGCAGCCGCGTTTATAGCTGCAAAAAATAAATCTGAAATTAGTTAGTCTGTCAGACAACAATATGTAACAGAAAACCATAAATTTTTCGCAAGTTACTGTCAAACAGACTATAAAACATTTCTAGCAGCAATTGTCTTGCAGGTGTTAATGTGGCCTGAGAGCCGTAACTTTGGTTTGAACACACGGTTGCACTCGGTCAAGATCGCAAGCATCAAGTAATATAAAAAATAATTTTCTCAATTCGTCTAGTACGAGTATTCCAGGACTTATTGCAATAAAGGAAAAAAACAAACGCTATAATAAAATTGACAGGTATTTCAAAAAATTGGAAGTGAATTTTTCAAATGTTTTATTTTTACAATTTTAACAAACATAATACCTAAATTAGTCTAGTTTATATATGACAGAAAAAATATATGCCCGTCTTCCTTCTGGCAGTTATGAAAATAAAAAAGAAGGGAGAAGGACAAATCAATATCATTTTTTCTGTTATAGATAGTGTCGCCGACCAGTCTTCTTTTTTTTTACTAGTACTATCAATCCTCAAAAATATGATTTTAGACTATCTACTTGGCATTGGAATTATTTCTATATTTATAAAGCTTCTTACAGACATTTTTGAATTCAGGCAACACAGTCACCAGATCTAGACCTTGATCTTTAAGGATTTGCATATTCTCCTTGAAAATTTGTGACACCGGTTTGTCTATATTTCTTTTGACTTCTTCTATACAAAGATCCATCTGACGCTCTATGGCAACTATGACCTGGTCCAAAGGTACATGGCTATGTTTAGTTTCATGCAGTATTACTGTTGATTTAGAGTCCATTCTTACAGAGGCGTTACATGTGTTTGGCATTGCACACCTCCATAACTGAGTACCGTCCTTATTAGTTCGTTTCTTAACATATTTGTAACCATTATAACATAGCATTGGGTAACCTCTTATTGTTTTCTTAAAATGTACACGTCCTGCTGAATTTTCTATTGAAAATGGCGCATGTCCTGTAAATGATGGTGATTTTAAGAAACTATGATCAGAACCTTCAGTTTTTTGCCGTTGTGACACGGTGACACAGTGGAAAAGTCGAAAGTATGCATGTATATGATACGCACTTAAACTTAAAAATTGTTTGGACAAACAAACCAATTGTACACTCGTTGCAAGTTTTAACTTCAAAACTGACGCAAGACATGAAATCACAGGATTAAGTGCGTATCATCCTGAGTCAGGACGATGTAACTTGATTACCCAATTCTTGGGGAAGTTTATAGGGTAAATACCTGGATACATACTCACCAAGGACCGGTGAAACAGGGACACAGATAGTCAATAATGCTACAAATACTATTATTATTTTTTATTTCAAATTATTCATGCTTATGCTGAATTAGGGCCGATTCTCGCGCCTTTAGTCTAAGTCGAATTAGAGATTTCTCGAAAAAACATGGCGGCTAACTACAGAAAAGTACAAGTCCGCTATATTTTTACGACAAATCTGGGTTCGTGATAGATGTTATATCTACCGCTAATGACATTATGGATTTAATTTTTCCCTCCAGTCTGAAGGATTAATGATTATGAACATTCTTGATGCAAACAATGTCATCCCTAACTGTATGTATGCAGGCGCGACAACCTTTGGAATAATGAGTAGAGCACTGCCATCGAGTTTTCCAACCATTAATATGACCGGCGTAATAACTGTAGTCTCTATAAATCAGCAAACGTTTTCCTTTTTGTGATATCTTATAAAAGCATTTATCTGAAATAATTTAAGTATTTTAAATCTGTACAAATCACCGTGCAAGTTTTCTGACAATATGTTTACCCCATATATTTATAATAATCAAAGGTACTTTGACTACTAGACTTTATTACGAACGTGACAAAACATATTTTGGTTAACGTGATCTTTCTTATATACTTTCATGTCAAATGTCTAGAAGAGATGAGAGGAAAAGGGACAATTTTGTTAGTTAACATCTTATCATATGTTTCTTAATTCGAGGGATTAAGTGTACGACCCCCAACGAGGAAAGGTGAATATTGATTGCCTGGTTCGAAAATGTTTGTCGGATTAAATCGACGTTGGAAGTAAATTTACTAAAAAGTTTTGTGGGCAAAAGACCTAAAGAAGTTTGCAGGCAAGCGCTGGTTGTAGGTCGCATTTAACCGGTTCTTCTCGAAACCATTGAAGGAGAGAAGTCCAGCAGTGATCTTGCGGCTAAAATGATGTGGGTAAAATGTGTAAGAAAAGTAATATAGAAATTTTATTGACATTTAATTTTATAAAAACAATAATTGAAAACTGAATATCCTTGTCATAAATTAAGAAAAAAAAAGATTCTTCGCTTATTAAAATTTCGACATCTGTGGCGTAAGGGTTAACACGCCTGCCTGGTACTCAGAGGTCCGGGTTATCAAACCCCGGGATCACCGGTCAGGTCAAGATGGATAATGATCTTTTTCTGATTGACCTGGGTCTTGGATATGTATTTGTTATAAAATATAGTACTTTACGTTAAGTCCTATAACAAAAGTCTTGAACTTAATTAAATAATTTTTTTTATATTATCCTTTACCATTACTCCATTTACATTTATTTATGCATTTTTCATAATTACTTAACTATTATAATTTATTAACCCAGACCACAGAATTTAGTAATAACATAAAAAACATTTCCATCTAGGATGAATGCCAAACGCAACGGTGATGTACACGTTTAAAATAGTAGATTATGATACGAGGGTGCAAAGTTGGTCATTATTTACGAGGCGGTATATAGACATGAGCCGAACGCGAATGCCTATAAAGCCGAGTATTTGACCAATTTCGCTCACGAGTTGTCATACGACGATTTTCAACACATTTGCGAGGAAAAAACACTTATTTTATTAACTTAATTTATTAATTATTTAAATAATAAATAAAAGTTCTCAACCAATATCAAACATTTCTTCACATTAACTTATGTTGGTTCGTCCTTATTTCTTCCTTTGAAGATTTAAGTAGTTAAAGTCAGCCTACTTAATCAGTTAACAACATTCGATTTTCGCCTGGATTATTATATCTAGCGTAGTCAAATTAAGATATTCTTCCCTAAATTAAATCGAAATTTGTTACAAATAGTAAATTAAATACAAAAACTACTAACTGGATTTAATAATGGCGCCACTGACACAGATAGAGCAGACCCTGATAGTCATTTTTTTAGCAATGGGTTTAACGGTGCTGGATAAAAGTCCTATATAGCCCTTCTTAATTTTTCTACCTACACAAATTTATATTTATATAATACCAATACGGCTAATGTTCAGTAAAATAAATATAAATATGAAACATAGTGTTGATTTATCATTTGGAAGCTAAAATAGTGTATATTTTATGTAAAAACAATGAATTGGTTTGAGACTTCCTCTTGGCGTACATTTTAAAAAAATGTACAGTGACCATGGAATCAATTATTTTACAAGTGCGATTGTAATATAAACAATGTGTTGTTTATAACACCCATTAATGGCCTAATTACAATGAAATAAAATACACTTTATGAGCAAATATGATGAAAAAATGTAATATTATAACTACAAAAACAAACCCCGATAAAAGGCCGTTCTTATATCGATGTTAAGAAGCGAATAAATATTTATATATTTTAATTTTATTATTGACTTACGCATGTTGTAAAATATACGCAAAAACATTCAACGTGAAGTACTTACATAATTTAAGAAAAAAAGGATTAGATAAAATAACTTCTGTCAAACTTTTCTTTTGTTCTAAATTTTGAAAGTCGTTTGATCATGATTATGTTCAAACTTCTTGCTTACAATTTTATTATCCACTGTTTTAATTTCGGCACGACAATTTTTAGAATGGTGGGTGGAACATCGCCATTTAATTTTGGGTCCCGTAGTACGATAAGCAAAATAATTGTTGTTGTTATGGCGAAGCAACCGATTGCCTCTGTGCGATTTGGTTAATGTGTATTCAGTAGAAGTCAAAAGTTATCTTTAAAAAAATATCAATTAAAATATTTCCTCCTCATATCGGGTGAGATACATGTTATTCGTTGCCAATGGTAAATCGATTCCGTACAGTACACCCTGGTGTCCATTCGGCTTCTGCATCCTTTAACGATCACCAAAATTCACCAAATGGCAGACTTAAATGGTTTTCCGAATTGCCGACCACTTGACCACGGAGGTAGTAGTCTCTCAAATATCTCCTTAGACACGTCACGTAGTCTTGGCGAATAAAGTTATGATTGACATTTATTTGTACGACAAAAGTGTCTTTCTGTCACAAAGTCGTCTTCTGAAACTTACCCCCGTATTCTTAAACATAACCTTATGGACGTCCTCGAACTTTCCTTGAAAACGACATTCTTGGTTGGTTGCTTGAGCAAACTCCAATGAGGTTATAATAACAATTTTAAACACAAAAATTGAAAATTACAAAAGAATAGAGTAAACAATAAAATGAAGTAAGTAAATACCTAGGCCAAAAGTGGCAAAGACCCGTCTTTTATCTACTTTATTTCATTTCAAGGACGCCTCAAGGTACCTCTCGACCAACCTTATAATTGACAGTTCGATACTCACCTCCAATGAGAAATCATCTCAAGTCAAGGAAGCTTGTGACAACTAATCGACCTATTATACCAATGAGGTGGAGTAAGGTTGAGTCGAGTTTGAGTGAAGGTTTAAGAAATACGGGTATTAGTCGCTTCTGTCACAAACTCTGTCGCTCGCTTACCTTCCCACCGAGTCAAACGCTTTGTAATAGTCATTGTAAAACAATAACCTAACCTTTTTTCAACTTTTTTTAGAGAATCATTACCTCGGAGTGTTTAGTGGAGCATGATTATGTTCAGCCCTCAATCTAAAGATTTCATCACGTACAGTGTATATGTAGGCAATACAACCCTTGTTATGATGTGTTGAACATAACCAGCGCCTCTTTTGGCCATAGGTCCGACTTGTGTAATATGTGTAGTTGTTATGGCGTAGCAAACGTTTGCCTTTTCGCGAGAGCACGAACGTAAAACTATCTGAAAAAAAAAATCCGTATGTTAGAAAAACATATACTTTTTATTAAATAATCAAAATATTACTTAAACAGTTTAGAAAAAACTTGAATGTAAAAAGTGCGATAGTGCTAAATTAAAAATATGGATTCGTTTTTCTAAAGTGAGCTTAAAATTAGATGGTTAAGTGGTGTTTCAATATAAAATAAGCCAATATTAAGATAACAATGATTTTTATTCGTTTATGAAATCATCAATATACTAAAGTCCAAAAATGTAGGGAAATAAATAAACAATTGCTGTGATGTCTCATGCTCTAACTTTGTTTAGGTGGATGAATGTGTTCATACTTCGTAGATACAATTTCATTGTTAACAACATGAATAGTCGCCCGACAGCCCTTTGAGTAATCCGTGGAGCAGGTCCATCTTGCCTTGCTGCATCCGAACGGGGTCTGGGTTCTGTATACACAACAATATGTATAGTTCTTGAACTTTATCAGTTGCCTGCCTCTTCGAGATTCTATAAATTCCACTGAAAATTAAAATTTACTTTTAATAATTCACAGAAGAGAATTGAGAGCATAATCACACCCCGGACCGGACACTCCATAAAACAGCGGCGGGCGCGATACCTATTAATCAATCAAATCATTTATTTGTGAAAACATAGGTAGTACATAAAGGTGTTAGTGTTATAGTAGCAATTCAGAATCACTATGATTTTGCTGATAGACACAGCTTACAAATATACCTTTATTAAAATGACAAATTATTAGAATTATCATGCAGGAAGTCATTTACAGAATAGTAACTTTTGTCAACTAAAAATGAAAATAATCGCTCTTTGAATTTCATAAGACATAGCATTTTTATCGTATTTGGTAGCTTATTATATATCTTGGGTGCCATGCCATACCCATAACACTCTTTTTTATTTGAGCCATAGTGCATCTCTGTGTGCAGACCTATTACGACTATTACGATTCGGTCATGTACGCACACGCGTCAATGTGTGTGTTACTCGTAGGGTTGATTATGTATCTGCGTCATAGTTGTCGCAGCGGCCGGGCCAGCTGAAGAGATTTTGCTTACGTTTTTAACCCTAAATCTGCGAGGTAAGGTGCGATATCTGTATCCGGTGCTCTCACCGGATACAGATATCAGGGTGCAAGTGTCAGTTCTGTACGTAAGTGATATTAATAATTCTGTGATATAACTACAAATTATATAAAATTACGTGAAAAAAATTACAAAAATACATTCCGCACATGCTCCGCTTTATTCAAACTTACAACTATGAAGTCATAAATTAACTGACAAAATTTTTGAATACTACTTTCAAATCCTTTTTCGCAACCAAGCGATACTTTTCCCTGGAAATCTTTAGATCTGGATATTTTTCCATGAATTCTTTGAACATGTGAGTGATAGTGAGGATTTTAGGAAGACACAACCGAGCCAGTCCATGTTCCTCAATCTCTGCAGGTGAATAGCTAAGAATATGATCTTTAATAAGATGTTTATGATCATTGCCCGAAGGTCTGTTATAACCCCTGCGATCAAGAAAAGAACCCATTTTTATCGCACTGTGAATTTTTGTATCATTTTTTGAATTATAGCCTAATGTTCCTAAAAAGAATACCTTGCAAACTTCAATCCTATTGCCATCGTCATCTTTAAGAAAATATTTATACGTAACGGTTCTGTTTACCTTTGGATTGTAGGTTGTTCTACACGCTACCTCTTTAGTATCTATAGATTCCATTACAAATAAACCTTTACAAGTATAATCAAGCTGTTTGTAATAATTATTAATGTTAATTCTTTGCTCTTCGTTAAACTTAGTAGTGCATTTTTTCCTGCATTTTTCAGTGCAAGGAGGTTTCAATGCTATCTTTTTGATTTGGTCTTGCTTAATCATTTCTTTTCTTATGCTTAGTGGAATGGATATTTTGCATCTTTGACGTGGCAATCCCGATTTAGTAAAACCTTTGAAATTACCGCTTAAATCCTTTTTGTTTTCAAAATCACAAGATATAAATTTAGGAGAGTTAGTATTGGTAGCAAAGTTTTTGCTTTCATTCATATTAGTTGATCCCTGGCTGTATTTTACTTTAACATGTTTTGATGATTCCGATTCCGGATCAGGACTGAAGTCTATATATTTACTGGAAGTTCTTTCTTTTTCAATCGTTGAACACAAAACTGTGGGGAAAAAAGGCTATCAGTAGTACTTATAAAATTAATAAAGATATTTAGAATATAAGAGAATACTACCTAGTAATTTCAATTTTATTTAATAACATTTTCATTCTTAAACTTTCACTCAAACTCGACTGATGATAAGTCGTCACAAGCTTACTTGACTTGACATGATTTCTCATTGGAGGTAAGTATCGAACTGTCAAATATAAGGTTGGTGGAGAGGCACCTTGAGGCGTCATTGAAATGAATTAAGTGGATAAAAAACGGGTTTTGGCCTAGGTACTTACTTTATTTTATTTTTTAGTCCATTCTTTTGTAATTTTCCATTTTTGTGTTTCAAATTGTTATTATAACCTCATTGGAGTTTGCTCAAGCAACCAACTAAGAATGTCGTTTTCGAAGAAAGTTAGAGGACTTCCTTAAGGCGCCCTCGAATGAGTTTGAGTGAAGGACTAATCTTCGTATTCTTAAACATAACCTAGGACAGGTTATGTTTAAGAATACGGGGATTAGTGGAAAGAGATAGCTAAGAGTAAGACGAGTGCGATAGACGAAGACAAGAATTCGATTAAATCAAAAATCTAAATCGTTTATTATTGAAATATATTATGACAATATTATTAAAATTAACAAAAACTGCACTAAGCTGAGCTCGAATCGCAGTACTTCAGCATACTCACACCAAAACAACAAATTATACATCGATTGAAACCCAATTTAAATTAGATTGTTATATGTAAGTACAATTTTTATTGTCGTGTGTTTAATATTCGTGTCTTAGTTTTATTTAGTTAGGTACATACTAAAACTTTATGGTTACACAAGTAAAAAAAAACTTATAAGAATTAACGGAGTGAGAACATTGTTACCAAACAACCACTAGAAGAAACAGACAAAATGCGGAGCAAAAAAAGTAAAAGTACTTTTATTGACTTAAAGTTATAATCACTATATAAGATTTGTATCCTTAAACTCTTAATATTTTTACAAACTAATCAACAGAACATTTACTGGACGTGCTAAAAAAGTCCAGGGACAACTAAGTCACAATTTGAAAAACGATAATGACCTTCGGGAACAAAACAAATAGGATTGTCACGGCGCGAAAAAAAACGAAAGAATTTATGTTTTTTTTTTAATGGAACTTCGAATAAGCCCTCTATTTTACGTTTTCAACGATGTATTATCCAGAAGGAGGATGGTTGTGCTGTTTTCTTACAACCATCATATCATTTCCTATGGTCCGCACCTGGGCAGGACAACCTCTGCTGTTGTGGGTGGAGCATCTCCACAGAAGCGACGAGGTGTTGCCACGTCCATACTTCTTCATTGAGTACCGATAGCCCTTCATAATCAGGATTTTGTTGCCTCTATGTGATTCTACCATTTCAAATGAAGTCGTTCCTGAGAATTTCAAATGATATTACCAATTTCATTCACTAAAATAACGGTTAATTTGATGAGGAGTCTTAGATTAATAAATTGGTCTCCCGGGAGCGAAGACCAATTAATCTAAGTGAGGAGCATCAGAGTATCCCTAATTCCCGATCCCTACTTATATATGTCAAAGTGATTTTGTCTGGATACCGGCCGCTTCTAACCGGTCTTATTGAAAATCATTAGGAGAGGCCTACGTCCAGTAGTACCCTATCTCTTTCTTGGTATTCCAACCCATGTGTATGATAATTTTCAGGAAGATTTGTTCAAAAGATAATTGCGTGAATAGGTAACAAACACACTTCGCTTTTCTAGTTTTAGTTAGGATATACTATTAGCATAGGTGATGAATAAGGGGATCCCCGGATCCGAAGCAAACAGCGTAGGTTGCTACCGGGATAACGTTAGGATAATGATAAAAAAAACATGTTATCTTGGGAAAACTTTATATTACTTTTGATGTTCATGTATTTTATTCATGGACACAATTTTTTTATCAATAATAACAAGACTGGCCCTGCAGTATTTGTTTTGAGCACATCGCCAACTCTCTCTTTTTGAATATTTATTGTTGTTCTTCTTTTTATAGAAAGTGTAATCACCAATCTTTATGTTCAAATTGTTTTTGTTGGTTCTGATGTAGCTTACTGGAAAAATGTGTGTATAATTTAAAATAATTTAGCCATCGTAGGGAACAATAGTATTAAAATAAAACGCCGGTTTTCGCTTTGTTCGTGAGACATTAAAACAGTTTTTATAATATTACAACATTAATAGACTCTGGTGTCACCGTTTAAACGGTGTAATATATAAATATACAGTTGTAAATGAACAAAAATCTCTTAAAAACACTGACTTTGTCTTATACGATTTTTTAATTTCACGTTTTACAAAAAAAAAACAAATATCACAGATAAAAATATATTTAATAAAAAAACGTTTTGTCGGGGACTGAACCTTTTATAACACTTTTATTGTTTAGTTTTAGTTTAGTAGTTATATGTATTGCTTTAGTTTTTATTTATACTATAGTGAAAATATTAAAATTAAAAAATTAAAATTAAAGCTAAAAAAACTACATTTATTATTTATATTAGTGTTAACATAATATTCATTATTTATCTCCAGGGGTTTATCACGATAAAGCCTTTCGGTCTCTAACGTGATTCCTTCAACGACCACTAGATATCAGCCGGGGCCCGGGACCAACGACATAACGTGCTTTCCGAAATACGGAATTATCTTTATCATCAGACAATCAGGATAAGCCTGCAATGTCCTTACCAAACTGGAAACAACTAATCATAATCATAATCATTTATTCTTTTGTAAACATGTTGAATTCAAGATGGTACATTGAAAATATTACGCACATACATGTTTAGCCTACCAGGCATACAAAAGTGAAGTCAGTGGTGTCACACATCATCCAAACAAAATCATGCAAAACAATATAAAACCAGAAAATAAATGCGAGTTAATCTTACAAAAATTATATCAGCTGCCCTTTAAAGTCACAATCAACATTTTGTCAGAAAAGAATTCATGCAAGTGATAATAACATTTGGTTACCAACAACTCTTTCAGATGAGCTTTAAATTTATTTACCCCTAAATTTGAAGGAATTACCCCTAATTCCTTCAAATTCCGAGGCAGTTTATTATACACTTTTGGTGCCATGCTAAAGATACTATTACTCATGAGCCTCGTTTTGCACTTTGGCAATAGCAATGTAGTAGGATCTCTTCTATTTCTATTATTGGCATCAGCTAGTCTTGTAAATAGACGAGGATTAGATTTTACAAATACACTAACCTCAAAGATATAGAGCGAATGCACAGTCAATAATTTAAATTTACGGAAATATGATTGGCAGCTATCTGAAGGTTACAAACTAACAAACAAAGTATACTTCCCATGGGAATCGAACTCATGACCTCTAGGTCTGCTCGGATGATGAATATCATGAACGTCTGACACCATGACACCATAAGGCACAACTGGCAGTTCTATTTATTTTCTTAACTATGACAAAATCTTTACTCGTTAGCCCAGAAGTTGCTCCATCAAGAGCCCTATTTTTCAAATGTATGACTCATATGTGGAATGACAATTATTCGACTTACCGATTATGCCGAATAACAACAATCGATATCGAACGAAAATTATTTGACTTACCGATTATGCCGAATAACAACAATCGATATCGAACGAAAATCATTCGACTTACCGATTATGCCGAATAACAACAATCGATATCGAACGAAAATCATTCGACTTACCAATTATGCCGAATAACAACAATCGATATCGAACAAAAATCATTCGACTTACCGACTCACTTCACTTAAATAGCACTCCAAGTATGTCTGTCTATGGTGCACCCACACAACCATTTTGGTCGCAGTGTAGTAACTTACCAGCGTAGTTATATGAATAGATAAAAGTTTCTGCACTGTGACCACTGCACTGTTTCTGCACTGTATGGGCAGGATCTAGTAGTTTATAAGTGTTGAGGTGGATGATCATGTCTCCCCCTGACTTTGATTATCTTATCGAACATGGTTTGCACACTAGCGTAACATCTTTTATGTGAAGAGCATGCCCATCGTATATTAGTTCCAAGGTTTGCGTGAAACCTGTATCGGTAGCCTCGGAAGATGAGGGAGGGCCTGCCCGTTCTGGTAGTGCCAAATGTCACTAAAAAAATATAACAGAGTTATTAGTAAGAAAATAATAAATTATTCAGAGTTATTGGGAAGAAAAAATATTAACCCTCAGTTAATCTGGTGATTAAATATACTTTAATTTATCTGGTGGAGTCCAACGGACTCCTTAACAAATCTGTATTTTTTTCTGAAATAAAACTACATAAAGAATCAAAAAACGAGGTATATATTTAACTATCCAACATTACAGTATCAGACTTTTAAATCAGACTTTGGTATTTAAAATATTTAGATTTTTTTAACAATAGAAACATAATTACCCTCTTAATTAAATCAACAAAAAATAGTGCCAACTTATGGGCTCTATAAAAAAATCTAAACTAAGTATATTTAACTACTGACTTATTATTAATTCTAAAAATGTAGTTAAATATTAAAAATTAAATAAAAAAGGATAGTGTTTCCTATAAAAATAAAAAACGTGCAGCAGTTAATCTTTGACTGTCGCAACACAATGAGCGCAAATCTTCTTAGTGCACGTCAAACATACTGGCTTCTTACAGCTATGACATAAATATACAGTCTTTCTCTTTAGGCGTGAAGGACATATGTGACAGTATTTTCTTTGGTTTCTAGGCAATTTGTCATCATTATCTTGTAGTTCTTCTACCAATGGTACCTTAGTGATGTCAGATATCAACTGCCGCAGCTGACGAGGAAGTCTGTCAGTTGTATAGACGCGATTTCAAATTTATCTCATTTAGTTGCTCAGCCAATCTTTTCAGATAGTCCAGACGTGTGACTTTACGAATATCAGCTTGATTTTTATAAATAACGGGATCGGGAAGCAATTCTTCAGGTATATTATTTTCAGGCACTTCTGTGACTGTTCAGATTCGTCATCAGGCTCCATATCTTCGTCGTTTAGCCAGCCCATTATAACAGATTCAGCATCTGGTTGATTTAAATTTACCACTTCTCTACTAGAAGCCATTTTGTAGTCTAAAACAAAGAAAATGTATCATGAAACTCAAAAAAAATATTGCAAAAAAGTTACACAAATGCTCTGGTGGAGTCCTGTGGACTCCGTGAACGTAATAACTCACCGATACACAAGCGCACACGCACATCCTCTCGCCTCCGCACACCGCGCGCTACTGGAGGAAGGTACTGTGGTACACAAACTTATAAGTGCATATTAAAGATTTTGCAACGCTTTGAAAAACGGGCGGAGTCCCTTGGACCTAACAGATCAATAAAGGGTTAATATAAATAATTTTACATTTGAAAAAACACATAGTAACATCAAAACAAATATGTCTAACACATTTTTTTTATTTTGTAATACGAGATAAGGTCTTATTTACTTAGCATTGTATGTGTTACGTAATTAAAGTTGAAAGAAAAGTAGCTTAGCTTAATTAAGTAAACATGATATTACACCAGTACAAAAATTTCACGAATTTCTACAATATTGTTCAATATTGTTGTATCGGTCATCATCATCATCCTAGCGTGTATTCCTAGTTGCGTCGTCAGCTTACGCTTCGGAGTCTAGGGTACGCTGTATAATGGTCCTAGATTTGGCGGAACTGGTTGTTACAATGGAGCGACTGCCGTCTGACCTCCGTTACCCTTTTTACAGGGAAACCAGACCAACATGAACATGACCCGAGGTGTGTTAGTGGCCAACACTATCAGAATTTTTTAGGCTGCCCTAAGGCATCTGACACAGCCTCACGATTGCTATCTGTACGTAACAACCGGGACTAACTGCTTAACGTGCCTTCAGAAGCATGAAGGAGCTCTAGATAGAAATGCCACTAAATGGCGACCAATCCAATAGGTTGCGTCACGCCGTCGCTTGACACGGGCATTCGCTACGGACACGCGGGTCGCGCTCGACTAACGAGCTCCTCACAATATTGTTTATCGGTATATTTTAATAAAAGCAGAGGGAGTTCGAATAGATTTTGAAACTTAAGCATTAAAATAAAAATGTTACAATATTAGTATATAATTATCAAATACTTTAAAAGATATATGCTAGATGCCACGGAGACCACTGTGGAATATACACGAATGTATGTAATGTATTAATTGAATATCTTCGAAAATAATACTGGATTTGGGTTAGGTTCGCGAAATCGCGACTTAGGCTCTTTTAAATTAATTTTTAAATTATTACTAGGTCTAGAACATCTAGTGGTGAACTAATGACAGTGAGAGTCATTAATTGTTATGAGTAGAACAAATCTACCTCGTTTTTGGTCCCTTTCTTTGCTCGCAGAAGGTATACCCGTCGACACATAATAAGGTCTTCCCACGCTTTGATTTCATGAACTGCACTGTTAAAATGTCATAAAGTCAATGGACAACAAACAGAGAATATATTTAAATAAAACACAATTTCAGATGAAGAATTTTAAAAATAATAATATCTAATATAATAAATAATCAATACCTGTTTTATAATCAGATCTAGAAAATCTAATGACAGTGACAGTTATTAATCTTAATAATTTCATTGTTCCAAGTATAGACAAACGCTCGGCATTTTTTAGCGTTATGAGTTGAACAAATCCATCTGGTTTTTGGTCCCTTCTTTTGCACGCAGAACGTGTACCCTCCGACACAGAGTAGGGTTTTCCCAGTCCTTTTTGATTTCATGAACTGCACTGTTAAAAGTCATACAACAAATTATCAACATGGGCTTCCATAATAAATAGTTCTTGTTTGCTACTAATTAGCGAACCAAATCTATTAGGCACCTATTCTACGACCAAATTATTAGGATTAAATTGATCTCTACAGGCGCTAGAATCGCGTCCTGATTTGCCCACAGGATGACGTTTTATAACACAAATGGATAACTTGACAAAATAGAAAATACCTTTTACGATCGGGTAACTCATTGTCAAAAATAAAACACAATTTCGAACGCCACTATAGGACAGTCTACAGTCCGAAATAATTCAATATAAAACGAATATTTTAAACAGTTATGAAAGGCATTCGTTAATATAAACAATATTTTATTGTTCTAAGCATATATTTTGAACAAGAAAACAAAAAAGAATACTTCGTTTTTTTAAGATCTAAAATATCTAATGACAGTGAGAGTTGTTAATTTTAATAATTTCATTGCTCCAAGTATAGACAAACGCTCGACATTTCTTGGCGTGATGAGTGGAACAATACCACCTTGTTTTTGGTCCCTTCACTTGCACGCAGAATGTGTACCCTCCGACACAAAGTAGGGGTTTCCCAGTCCTTTTTGATTTCATAAACTGCACTGTTAAAAGTCATAAAACAGATAATCAACATGAGCTTCCATAATAAAGAAAATAAATAGTTCTCATTTAATTTGCTATGGATAGCGATATAAGCACCAAATCTAACTATTAGGTAACTAACTTCCTATTCTGTGAGCAAATTGTTAGGATTAACACTTTTGTGGAAACTAACCGATTATAGACGTAAAATACAAGTTGTTGTTGTATCAGATCAGATCACACGTTAATGATAATATTTAGGTATTAATTTTTGCTGAGTGGCTAAAGATGTGTGAGGTCTAGCGTTATCATGATGAAAGACCACACCTGTTCTGTTGATTAATTCCGGCCGCTTTCTTTCAACTTCTTGCTTTAATCTCATCAGTTGTTCGCAGTAGAATTCAGAATCGATGGCCTGGTGGTAACAGGTCATAATGAATAATGCCCTTCCAATCCCACCACACACACAACATCACCTTGTTGCGAATTAACCCGGGTTTCGCACACAGTCTGTGAAACCTGACCGGTCTTTGACCACGACTTTTTACGCACGTTCTTGTCGTACGTGATCCACTTTTCATCACCAGTTATCAGCTTCTTCAAAAATGGTACACGGTTCAGGTTTCTTTCAGTGAGCTCGTGAGGTACCCAAATATCAAGCTTTTTTGTGTACCCAGTTTTTTTCAAATGCGCCAAAACTACTAATATGCCGATCTGGCTTCACTTTTTCAAAAATGGCATCCATTTTATCCGTAATAGGGCGACCAGAGCGACTTGCATCTTGGACATCAATATTTCCGGATTGAAAACGCTTAAACCAAATTTGTGCTACTCTCACAGACGCTGCACGAGGTCCATAAACATCGCAAATTTTTTTCGCGGTTTGCGTCGCCCTTTTTTATAGTAAAATTTTAAAATGTATCGAATTTCTTCAATAGATTCACTCATCTTGACAGTAAGAAAAACAAATGAAAATCACACATTTTCTTAATTTGAATTTGTAATTGTCTTCTTTAAAATTGTAACTTTTAATGATACCAAAACCAGCCAGATACAAATAGTATAACCAAAGAGATTTTATTACAGGTTCATACATAATATATGCGAAAAGACTTTTTCCCCAACCTAATGTATTGTTACGAATCGCGGCCCCACAGTTGACAACCACTGGAAAAGATTGAGCAGTCCTGTCCGCGGAAACTTCTTGTACAATCGCTGCGTGTTTCCATACGGGAATAATTGCGCGAACGATCTAGTACATCGCTTGTCTCGCTCTGGCATATTGCTTTGTCTGTTTTCTCCAAATTGCGAACCCGCAGCTCGTAACAATATTAAACAAAAATGAAACTTCTTTTATTAACAGATCTAAAATATCTAATGGCAATGAGAGTTATTAATTTTAACAATTTCGTTGTTCCAAGTATAGACAAACGCTCGACATTTCTTCGCGTGATGAGTGGAACAGAACCACCTTGTTTTTGGTCCCTTCACTTGCACGCAGAAGGTATACCCTCCGACACATAATAAGGTCTTCCCACTCTTTTGTGATGTCATGAACTTCACTGAAAAGTCACAACATTTTATCAATAATAAGTAGGTATTTACCTGATATCCAATCCGGTACTTAAGAGAGTAGTTTTTTAGGCACAACAAAATATTTTGTTCTCTATTTGGTCCCAAGCATAGATTAATAATTGGTCTCGCGCGTTCGACTAGATACCGCGCTGTGAAGAAAAATCAGTTTCCAGAATGCGGCCACTTAATAGGAAAGTGTGTTGCCAGCTACTTGACTGGTGCCCGACCAATGGGAAAATTATTAATTGCTGCGGTCTTGTTACATATTATAAAAAGTAGCTCAGAAAAACCTTTAAAATGAAATTAAAATAAAACTGGCCAAGTGTGAGTCGGCTCGCATGTAGAGGGTTCTGTACTATTTTTTATTTTTCTCCATTTGGACCTCCTAAACAAATTTAATATTATCTCATAGGTTTTCCTGTAATTTATGTATCGAAATTCTGGAATCGATAGTTTCGGAGATAAGGTAGGGGAAATGGTTAGTTTTTGTCTACTTTATTTTATAATTCTAATATAGAATCCTAAAATTGCAAAAAAAACTTTCTTTTGATTTATTATTACACAGTACAGTATGTTAAACGTTACTTTAATTTTCTATTTAGCTTGGAGCTAATTGATTACTGACCTCTTTTTAGTTGTAACCAAGGTTTAAATACAGATAAATAAATACACATCCTATTAATAATATAAACGCGAAAGTTTGTAAGTATGAATGGATGTTTGTTACTCTTTCACAACTAAACCGCTGAATTGATTTTCATGAAATTTGGTACGGATATAGTTCAAGACCCGGAGTCAAACATAGGCTACCTTTTGACGCAGGCGGAGCTGCGGTAAACATCTTGTACATACGAGTAGATATTATCGATTAATTGTCAAAAATCGATTAAATTTATTATATCAATACTTTCGATATCCTAGATTATTTAAAAAAAAAAACAAATTCGATTAATCAATTATCCGGCAACAATACCCTTCGGGGTACCAACTACCTATAGGCCATATTTAGAATGTTGGTGGGCGTAAAGTGGTAATGGAATCAAAATAGTGATAGGTTGCTAGTCGCATCGCCTACTGATAGGTATGGTTCTTTAATTTTCGCCCACTTTCTCGGCCGGCTTATATTGTCTGCGCCGGAAGAGAAGCAGTAGTACATTCCACGTATTTACTTTTCTCCCAGATCAGCATTAAAGAAATAAGATGTTAAAGACAGACAAAATTGTCAGAAAAAGTCAAAATTATAACATCCCTCTTTTGGAGTCGGGAGTTAAAAAACAAAATATCTAAATAATAAAAATCGAAACCTCGGGGAATTTGGGATTATTTAATACACGGCAACATTGAGCACCGAGCGGTACTTCGCGCCATATTTTAGGGTTATATTATTTTCGTGAGTAATTTATGCCCATATTTCGAAATAATACAATACTTATTGATGGTATGTAATACCAGTATCTTCCATAATTCTTTTAGTGTTATTCTTACACAGTTTGACTACGCAAACTGCACATTTTGCGTCTACTTTTACATTAAATTTTATATTTATCTAGACATCCAACTCACTCATCGGTCGCGGCATGACTGACGCGGGTATGCCGCAACCATGCCGATTTCGGCATGGTTTTAGTTGCGAATTTATGTAGTATGCCGACGGTATCTAGTCGTAGCGCAGCGGAGACCAATTATTAATCTATGGTCCCAAGGTTTAAAACTTTGGGAGAGAATGCCTAAATGCGTAGGATGGACTTTTGTATTTTCAAACGCAATAAAATTTGAGTAAATAAATTTATTTAATAAACCTGTGTGATTATTAAAGTATTAAGATTTTCTTTTTTGAACTTATTAGCGACGTGTCTGCTGATTTTAAAATTTGCATTGTATAAGTAAATTGATAAGGCTAATTTTAAACAATGTAAATAATTAAGTTGCAATATTTAAGTAGTTAAGTTAAATAAGGTAGAATTTAGGGTAAAAATAAAACAAAATCATTCGCTCGCGAGTTTGCAACTGGGAGCCCCTTGTGCATTTGCCGAAAAGGCTGAGTGGTTAATAGCCCTCGCCTCAAACTGTACCGCTGTAAATTTAAAAGCTCACAAGAGCTAAATTGTAGGTCCGATCAAAAAAAAAAAAAAAATTTGAGTCGGCACTTCGGCAGTACTGGAATCAATTCGGCTCTCGGAATATTCGAAATGGAAGATTACAAAGGAAGTGAATACGGACAAGTGAATCTTTAATTTCGGACCCGGATCCCTGCTCCAGTGCTCAAGTGTTAATGAAAATCGTCGGTCGGATCGAAAGCTAGGACCCCTGTGCCCGGAATCGGACCCCTGGATCTCGAGAATAGGACCCCTGCTGCTCGTAATCATCGAGATCGGACCCCAGAATCGGACCCCTGCTCGGATTGTCGACAGATTGGAAGATAGGCCCCTCGCTCATCCTGCTGGCCCGCCCCCACCTCATACAGTCCACTCATCGACGTCTCAGCCCGGAGCGAAGCTAAGCAGCCCGAAGCCACGCTGCACTAAGCTACGCCGCCCGCAGTCACGCCGCCTCAAGCTACGCCGCCTTGAGCCAAGCCGCCTTGTGCTGAGCCGCCCGAAACTGAGCCGCCCGAAGCTGTGCCGCCGTAAGCTGTGTCGCCTGTAGCTAAGCTGCCTACGCTGTCGCTCATCCGCACCTGCCTTCGCCCTCTACTACTGCAACGTGTTGAGGACAGATTGGGACGACTGCACGCCACCAACAGCGCGCACCCGGCTCCAACAGAACTGTTATTCATTGAAAAGCATAAAATAATGCTACAGATACTTGGACACTCTCTATAAATTTAGCGTAAGCAATGGTAGTTTTAACATTTTAAATAATTTTATTTTTGGTTCTTAGGCTTTCTCGTAATATGGCGCCAAAATGATCTTAAAAACAAAGCTTCCTGGATTGTCATTTGTTTATTTTGATCTTCTTATCTATTTTCAGTTAATTAACATTTTCATTCAAAATCACCGATTCAACAATTTTAGTCTCCTTGTTATCAATATTTTCCATAAAATCCATTGAACATTAATGGATTCGGTTCTACTGTTTCACTCAGGAGGGCTATTTGAGACAAACTTTTTTCCTTTCGAAATTTAATGATTTTTATTATATATTATACTAGCAGCCCGCCCAGACTTCGTCCGGGTCATACAAAGTATGTAGTAGGTTAAATTAAAGTAAACCATTTCATAAAGCATCTCTTCCAAAACCGTCTACATAGATCTCCCTAACGCCGAGTAGTTCCTATTAACCTATGAATACTGTACGAATGTATTTCCAAGGAAGATCGAAAGCACAGGCCACGCTACAATTACAAAGTAAATGCTTCGTGGCACAGGCATAGGCATAGAGCCGTCAAGATCGATATTTCAGGGGAATTAAATGCTTTTATCATTTTAAATTAATTGGCAGATCCTCAAAATCTGATATCTTTTTCTGATAAGAAGAAACCTAATTCTTAACATCAAAAAAATAATCAAGCTTATCCATTTTTTTTATCTGTTCCCTCCACGGTGTAAAAGGAGTGTATGTAACGACATCGACGCGCCGGTATCCTAACATAAGATAAAAAACGTATGACAAACAATCATTTGACAAAAACGTTAAATAATTTTTTTCTTGACAAAGTTATACCATATACACCAGTCTTTCTTAAAATCGCTCATTGACAAACTAATCATATGTTAAAATTCTATTACACCAAAGCATTATTTTAAAAACTAATATTTATGTAAATTATGTTAAATAAAAAAAAAACACAATGCATTTTTCAAAATTTTTAATTAATTCCATTGCCACAAATCTCTATGAGAAATCTAAGAACTCTGTTTTCTTTGGTCTAAAAAAGTTTATAAAAGATTCAATTCGAAGTCTAGCTATAGCTTATAAAGATTTATACTCACACAATTTAATTACTTATATTTAAGTACATTATTTCAACAGACCATTATTAAAAAACCACTGTTTGAGGTACGGAACCCTCATTACTCCTACTTTGTTTCAGAAGCTAGGTCAGGTTATGATTATACAGTGACCATGAAATGAGCTAGCGTCAATTTTGATTTGAAAGTAGCTACAGCACACAAAAGAATTTCAAACCTACACTAATTAGCAATGTATAAATATAAGTAAATAATCAATACCTGTTTTATAATCAGATCTAGAAAATCTAATGACAGTGACAGTTATTAATCTTAATAATTTCATTGTTCAAAGTATAGACAAACGCTCGACATTTCTTGGCATGATGAGTGGAACAATACCACCTTGTTTTTGGTCCTTTCACTTGCACGCAGAATGTGTACCCTCCGACACAGAGTAGGGTTTTCCCAGTCCTTTTTGATTTCATAAACTGCACTGTTAAAAGTCATAAAACAGATAATCAACATGAGCTTCCATAATAAAGAAAATAAATAGTTCTCATTTAATTTGCTATGGATAGCGATATAAGCACCAAATCTAACTATTAGGTAACTAACTTCCTATTCTGTGAGCAAATTATTAGGATTAACACTTTTGTGAAAACTAACCGATTATAGACGTAGAATACAAGTTGTTGTTGTATCAGATCAGATCACACAATATTTAGATATAGGTATGTCATGGCGTGGTTGCCCACATCATGAAATTATCAATTCAACGATCTGACCACTAGAGCACAGACTAGAGAAAAATTTATATTCTAAAGATTTATACTCACACAATTTAATTACTTATATTTAAGTACATTATTTCAACAGACCATTATTTGAAAACAACATTTTGAGGTACGGAACCCTCATTACTCCCACTTTGTTTCAGAAGCTAGGTCAGGTTATGATTACACAGTGATCATAAAATGAGCTAGCGTCAATCTTGTTTTGAAAGTAGCTACAGCACACAAAAGAATTTCAAACCTACACTAATTAGCAATGTATAAATATAAGTTTAAATAAATAAAACCTTTTGAGGTAAGGAACCCTTACTACGACTTTGTTTCAGAAGGTTATGATATGGTTATACCCTGAGCAAGAATAAAGCGAGCGGAACTTGATTTGAAAGTAGCGACAGCTTACAAAGCTTGCTTTCTAACACATAATTTTTATCAAGTGTCAGCGTTTATCTATAAAGTACTTTTTATAAAGTAACCAATTTTATAAACGTAGTCTTCGTAGTACTTGGTCAAATAGTTTTTTTTTAAGAGTAGAATGTTAGTTTAACATTTAATATTTAGGGAGATCAGTAGACGCCTAAAAGAGGCAACGGGTGACCCTCGCGCGGGCAGCTTTCTCGCTCAGCGAATAGCCATAGCTATTCAACGCGGGAATGCTGCCTGCGTGATGGGAACTCTGCCCAGGGGACCTAATTTAGATTTCATTTAGTTTATTATTTTTAGATAGGATAGTGTAATATATTTTTTCTTTTATTTGTTAAAAGAAACATTTGTAAAATCTGTGTTTTGTTAAATGATTACTTTTAAAGTAATACGTTTGGTAAATTTGAGGTTTGTCAAATGATTGGTTTTTCTATAGTTATTTTTAAAATGATCATTTTGCTATTTTTTTTTGTCAAACATTATGGAACGAAAATTCAAAGAGTAATCTACAGGTATTAAAACATTTTTGAATATGAAATGATTTATTTGGATAAGGAGCAATACCGTGAAACGAATAATGTAGCCTAGTTTGTACCGGCGTTACTGGTGCAAATTTAAACCGAAAAAGTAGTTGTTGTGACGTAACTGCAATAGTTAGACATATGGTATCGTGGACTTTTTTGTAGATATCTACAATATTGTAGTACAATATTTTGATCTATCTCACAGGGTTAAGCCAGCGTTTGCAATGTAAGCGCCAAAAGTGTATTAATTTACGACCTCACGTCAGAAACCTCTAAAATTATCAGTGTTTCCCTACTATGCATGAATTATACATATGAACCTTCCTCTTCAAACACTCCATATATTAAAGAAATCCGTTGCGTAGTTTTAAAGATTAAAGCATACATAGGGACAGACAGCGGATATTCGATACAATAGTCATATGTTCATAAATAGAGCTCCTCCGATTGATACGTCGTGATGTGTTACTGTCAGCGAAATTGTTAAACATGATAATGATTATTGTTTAATTTAGTTATTTGTGTCCCATAAGTATGCACCACAGCTCGGCACTGCTTGGTGTTGTGTGTTGAACAGACCCACCTGGTCTTCGGGCCAGATACCAATTGAGAGCAAAACGTGAAACCACCAACGCTGATCATGGTTTTTCCTCTTCGACTCTTTACGAACATAACTGAAAAAAAACATAATTATAAATAATAAATAAAGTCCAAAATTCAAAAATTGGAAAACCACTTTCATCTTTTGTATGCTAGCTGTTTCTCGCAGCTCCGCCTGCGTCAAGAAGTAGTTCATGTTTAGCCAATAATATTCATGCTAAATTTCATCAAAATCCGTTCAGCGGTTTGGCCGTGAAGCGAAACAGACAGTCAGACAAACTTTCGTTGGATGGATATGGATATGGAAGTACCTCTTTAAGGAAATTACGTAACAGTAACACACTTAGTGCGAACGATAAATGTCGCGCGGGCGCACGCTCGCGTGTCTATAATGAAAAATAGTACGAGCAGCGCAGGCGCGTGCGACGGAGCGCGGACGCGGGCGACGAATTGTGACACGCGCGGCGGGCGACGAATTGTGACACGCGCGGCGGGCGACGGGCACACGGCGCGGGCGCACGCGACGGGCGTCCGCTCGCGGGTTTGTTTTTACAAATCAGTCGAGCGCCGCTAGATGACAAATGATACGGAGCGTGTAATAATTGAGGTGCAATTTCGGCCAGTGTTATGGGACATGGCGAATGAATTATATAAAGATAGAGATGCCCGTCAAGAAGCATGGCTTTAAGTTTGTCGACATTTAATCGAAAATTTTGAAGCACTCATATTACTTATTCAAGAGAACTTTTAGCATACCTACCGATATCTTTTCCATTGGTAATATCGTGGACTTTGGTCTTTGAGTCTTCATCTTCAAGTATGGTTCTAATTTTGAAAATAATTCATCATATGTCCTTGTAGGTACTTAATTTCAAATATTTGTAAAATTCGTTTTCCTTGTCCTTCAACTTCGAAAATTTGGTTACAAATTCTCCGCTGAGTAGCCTGCTTGTCACGAACGGGTTAGGCAGTCGACGTTGTTTGCGTTGACGTCTTTTTCCCAAATAATAAATAAGCAAATAATCCATGGTAATCTATTCGACACAACTGCACACGCTCGACATCAAAATTATACTAGCAGCGCTAAATGAGACGGGTGCCCGCTCGCGAATTCGTGGCCCGCGGCGGACTTCCGTCGCGTGCGCCCGCGTCCGCATCCGCCCGTGTTTTAGCGTTCGCCCTTAATACCATGGTAGTAATAAGTACCTATCAGGACAATTGTTATATTTACTTTAGTTCCTACTCTGTAAAATCAATACCGCGCTTACCAGTTAGTAATTGTTAACGCATTCTTCCTGCCATGTTTGCCTGAATTAAACAATGAAATAATGTTTTTTTTTTAACTTTTACCTTCTGAAAACCACTAAGTAGTACTTAATAAGTACAATACAACCATTCGCTTTAATTCATTTTTATTTAATTAAAAATTTCTATGAAACTAGTAAATAAATTCATATGACATAAGAAAAAAATAATAAAAAAAATAAAAATATATGTATATATTTATTAAAACTTTATTGTTCCACAAAGTACACATATACTTATAACAATTGGCGGACCTAATGCTAAGAGCATTCTCTACCAGTCAACCATTGGGAGAAACGGAAAGATAGTTTGGCGCAAAAAAGTTAAGGGGGAAAAATGTATTACTTAAAGAGCAAATTATATCAAAAGCTTAAGTTCATACACTACGTAAACATACATAAAACATACACAAATACTATTTCATTTTAAATATATACCTATATATATATACATATACCTACATGTACCTACCTCTGTACATATATCTACCTATATGTAGTATACGGATAAAAATAAAATCTATGTAAATGGTGCAAAAAAAAATTAATAAGATTCACAATATTATTTATACAAATTTTACTAATTAAGAAGTATTTAAACATTATTTTACAATATTCTCGTAATAAGATATAAAAGACAGAAAATAGTAAAAATAAATACCTATTGTAGACTACACCAATACCATATACATGTAAACCCACAAAAAAACCCTATTCTAAGAAAAAAAAATCTACCTCACTTTTTACATTTCAATATTTAATTAACTTCATATTACATAGTAATTAAAACCCAAAACTAATCACGCAATTTCCAATCATAATCAACAAACAATTGTTTTATTTATTGTACAAAACTACATGAATTTAGTAAAATATATGTTACGGTTAAATATGTCCATAATAAAATACCAGTAAAAACGGAAATAACACGTAATTTAACATTGATCTTATAACTAGGAGTGTTTTTTTAAAGTGTTGGTGTCACCCCTATATTCTTAAACGTTTCCTCAAACTCCACTCAACCTCACACCAACTCATTGGTATGATTAGTCGACACAAGCTAGCTTCCTTGACTTGAGATGATTTCTCATTGGAGGTGAGTATCGAACTGTCAAATATAAGGGTGGTCGAGAGGTACCTCGAGGCGTCCTTGAAATGAAATAAGGATATAAATCGGGTTTTTGTCACTTTTGGCCCAGGTATCTACTTCATTTTATTTTTTACTTTATTCTTTTGTAATTTTCAATATTTATGTTTCGAATTGTTTTTATAACCTGTGACGTTCCTCATTGGAATTTGCTCAAGTGACCAACTAAGAATTTCGTTTTCTGGGAAAGTTCGAGGACTTCCTTAAGGCGCCCTCGAATGAGTTTGAATGAAGGACGTCCTTATGGTAATGTTTAAGAATACGGTGGTGATTCACGCAAAAGCGGCCAATTGAATAATTTTTGTTTGATATCGAATGATTTTCGTTCGTGAACGAATTATTTTCGTTCGACATAATATGACATACATTTCAAAGATAGGGCTCCTGTTCCTCATTAACTTAATATTCGTAATAATTATCTTGTACGAGCTCTTCGGAGATATCAGGAAATTCTTGTGATTCCACAAAGGTGGTCTGATGTTGGTTCCTACAGTATACTATGTCGTTGTCCACTGTATGTATGGAGGCACGGCATCGATACTTCGCGTGTGTAGTGCACCTCCACCGGATTTTAGATCCTGTACATCCGTTCATCCTGTACCGGAATCCGCCGAATAGCAAAATAGATTTTCCTTTCGAATTCGTCTGTATTATAGGTGCAATATCTGCGGGCAAGAAATTGACGTTATTTCAGTCTGTGATTGTACGCTTCAATCAATCTGTTTGCTTACTATTTCTTCAATTACACGGTAATATAAAAGATGAAAGTTATTTAGTTAATTAATTAAAACAAAAAGGTTATAAGATAAGGATCGTTCACACTGACGTGAATTCCGCTCGCCTGGCGGGTCGCCCACAGAAATAGGAATATATAATTATAAAGGTTATCTATAAAATATAAAGTGTCATTAGCAGGCCAGTTAACTTTTTCTTACGTTATGGCACTTCTACCGATTCTTATTTCTATGGGCGTCCAGTCGCGCGAGATTAGCGTCAGTTTGAACGGTCCTATAAGGATACTAGTAAGTGTTGGGGATTCTATGTTAAAAACATTGAAAAAATCGTTTAGTGTTTTATTTTCTCAAGCTCTAAAAACTACGTCTGTCATTAACATAAATGGAGTATAATACATTCCTAGTCATAATTTGAAGAATATTCTTCAATTTTCCAAGGAGGGGTAAGTGCTAATTATAAAATTATCTTGAGTTCCAGCGGCATAACTTCCAGTAGTGTGTTCATCGATCATGAACACGATATGACTTCCGACAGTGTGTACCCTGGCCTTGCAACTGAACCTCTCGTGGGTTGCACACCGCCATCTTGTCTTGTCATCTGTTGCCTTGTTTACCCTGTATTTGATGCCATCCAGGATCATCATATGCTTCCCGCGGGAGTTCGTGTAGAACAAAGGCTCTAGTACGTTTAGCTGAGACAGGTGGAGACCGCCTGGAAAGTACATATTTCTATTAGCATCCTGCGCCTACTTTTTCAGAAATTAACGACCCGTAATCGTCTGAATTTTTCTAACGACTTGTACTAGGTGTTATGGCTTTTATTTATTTATTTATGAATGTTTATTGTACCACAAGTAAAAAAAATACTTTTACAATTGGCGGACTTAATGCTAAAAGCAAATTCTCCCAGTCAACCATTAGGAAAAACAGAAAAATTATGTGCGGCGCGAATTATCTTTAAAATACAATTAGAGAAAAATACACTTACTGCTAAATAAACATACATAGATTTACAAACAGTATTCATAACTACACATATACATACATAAAAGAAGAGATGAAAACGGAAAAAGATTACGATGGTTTAGGGTGATAATAAGCTAGTGAGGTGAATTTTGACTTTTCTTTTGAAAGCAAGTTTAAAAGATAGACTTTTCTAATTAATAATCTCTGGAAGTAAAAATATATTCATGATAACTTATAATGTTTCTAGGTTCAATTTTATTGGCAGTTAAGATATTAAAAATTTCAATAAAGTAGATTGAAAAGTCCACGCATATTGTGATTTTTCCGCAAATAACATAACATCACTGTTCAAAATAGTAAAAAAAAAACGGCAAAAGTCCGAGTTAAACTCGTAGTGATAGGATAGATTTAATATATACTGAATTTATTTGAGAGGGATCGAAGTTCATTGAACCTCTGATAAATATAGGCATAGTAAAAGCAAACACCTCAATTTAGAAATTACCATTGTTTTTTTTATATTAATTAAGTAGGCAAACAGGCGTACGGCCCACCTGTGCCCTGTTTATCGAAATCTACAAGTCAACAAGCATAAAAATTACATGTTGCAACAACTATTCCACAAGTTGTTGAAAATTATGTTCATCAAATATACAATATTACAAGCTCACAAGTCTACAAATTTACAAGTTACAAGAATATTTTCTTGTCTGTTTTCTGTTAATCGCGTTTATCAATAATTACTACACTGGTGTATTGCACTTGCAATTTTGATTTAAAAGACATTTAAAATAGAATAGTTTCCAACTGGGTAATAAATCTGTGACAATAAATGGATCCTTAAATGAATTTTAAATGTTAAATATTTTATTAGCTTCATATGGTTATACATTAATTCTATTTACATTTAACAAGCTTTTTTTACTAAAAAAACTACTAAAATATAAATACGTTTTTAAATTTGGGTTTTTGTTTGCATAGTAAAATAATTTCGGACATAAGTCGTTTGTTTTTGTAAATCGCCACACTCAATAATCGAAGGCAGATATACTTTTTGGCTCTAAAAATCGGCAATTTTGATTATTTACTTATTTTTATCTACACAGTGACATATGCGCTAAAAAGACAAATCTAACCGACGTTCAAAAGAGGGGGAAAGGGGCAGACATACAAATTTCTATACAAGTCAAAAACATAAATCTTATTTTTTGGCTTCACAGCAGTCGAGTAAAAAACAAACCATTTTCTTTGCGTCTAAAGTCTAATAATTTCGTCATTACATGAATCTGACCACATTTTGTGAATTAGAATGAATTAAGTACTGGGCTTAATCAATTACAAGTTTACAAGTCGACAAAGACAGTCCAACTTTTAAGCAACAAGTTACAAATATATTTTTGACTAGCGGTTTCCCGCAGCTCCGCCTGCGTCAAAAAGTAGCCTATGTTTGACCCCGGGTCTTCAACTATATTCAAACCAAATTTCATCAAAATCCGTTCAGCGGTTTGACCGTGAAAGCGTAACAGACAGACAGACTTTCGCATTTATAATATTAGTATGGATAAACAAAACCGGAAATATTACTTTTATTGTACGTGATTTCAATTCTAGCTTGGAATTCACACGTGTAGGTTTCGAAAAACGGTTTTTCGGAAAAATTACAAATTTACAAGAAAATCGCTTGTAATAAAAATTGTCGTCTTGTAAGTTTCGATAAACAGGGCATTTATTGAATTTAGGTCGTCGTCAGTGCAAAACGCCACGATTAAATATTAAATAACTAGCTGTTTCCCGCAGCTCCGCCTGCGTCAAAAAGTAGCCTATGTTTGACCCCGGGTCTTTAACTATAATCAAACCAAATTTCATCAAAATCCGTTTAGCGGTTTGACCGTGAAAGCGTAACAGACAGACAGACGGACAGACAGACTTTCGCATTTATAATATTATACTCAAACCAAATTTCATCAAAATCCGTTCAGCGGTTTGAGCGTGAAAGCGTAACAGACAGACAGACGGACAGACAGACTTTCGCATTTATAATATTAGTATGGAAGTATGGATGATAGGCACGATCGCTACTTGACAACTAGCCAATTACGGTGATGTCAACACTACGAAATTTATATATTTTAGTCTCAGTCGCATTGTGTTGAGAAATAAAATTATATAAAGATGATGTTAAAAGGTCTTGAAATAATATATGAATGAATGAAACTTTATTTGCAATAAACTTGGTAAATAGACACAAATAAGGTCTTAGATATAAATTACAATGTAGGTATCACATGTTTAGTCATCACTGAGATGCAAGAACGACACCAGAGTGCCGTGAATATAAGACACCAGAGTGCCGTGAATATAAATGTTACAATTTATTTATTTTTAAAGGGTTTTTATACAGGGTTATTTTGAAACTACTGGCCAAATTTTAACATGACATTCTAGACGACAATAATCAACATAAATTACAGTTTAGTAACATTATATTGCGTAACTTATGCTCCTTTTTTAACCTCAACATAAAAGAATGTGGTCATACCGAATAAAAAAAAAACAATATTATATAAGCAAATCAAGTAACTTATTTTGCATAAGTGTTAAGCTGTTTTCAGATTATATATTTTCAGAATATATTTACATTAAATACAATTGTAATTTAGCCTAAGAGTGCAATAAACCACAAGACAAGTGGCAAAATCTTTTCTTCAGATATTTTTCGTGCGTTTTACATTTTTATGTCTCCAGTGGATTCTTTTTGATAATTCCTTATTTTGATTTGGTTTTCGTCATGCGAAAACGTTTTTTTAATTCATTAAATACATATAAATAAAATTTAGCCGAAGGGTGCTATAAATCAGATGATTATTAAAGTTCATGGTCCCGGCGGCAAAATCTTTTCTGCAGAATTTTTCTTGCGTTTGTCTTTATGTCTCCAATAGTAACGTCTTGCAGATTCTTTTTGATAATTCCTGATTCTGATTTGATCTTCCAGGCTCATTTCACTGATCGGTTTGATTATTCCCAACTTTTTTTTCAAGCGATACCTTTGTCTGTCTTTTTCTAGCATTCGTTCATATCCATTAGGGTCACTTCTTATTCGCTCTTTTCTGCGGCGTTCGGCGATTCTTTTTCTCTCCAGCATCTCTTCTCTAGATTTTTGGCAAATGTTCCTAATTTTCTTCCTTCTTGAACCTGTAGTGAACATGAATAAATTATGAATATTATGGTTTTAATGATAGACTAAGTATTAGGTAATTTTATACGGGATGCAATAATTTCGGAAGTTATTTTAAGACTGTTTTGCCAAATCTATAGAATTTTACTATTTAGTAAGCAAGATAGGCTGCTTGCTATATGTTACGCTAACAAGAAAATAAAAAAGAAAAACAAATCAAAAAGCATTTTATGTATCCAATCCAACAAAAAATGTGTTTATTTAAAAAAAAAAATTTTTAATGACGACGGGTAAATGAAAGAAGTTGTTATTGAGGATGTCAGATATATAGTATTTTATTTTTTATTTCAAATGTTAAAATTGAAATACTCGACTTTATTTAAATATAAGCATAATCAATAAAATATCGACTAAAACTACATGTTTCTGATTCCTTCTGAACAAATATTTTTAATAAATATCAATGAACGGAATCCTCTTAACATGAGTTCAATTTACAGTTCGTCATTTTTTCCTACATTCATCCATACTAATATTATAAATGTGAAAGTCTGTCTGTCTGTCTGTTACGCTTTCACGGCCAAACCGCTGAACGGATTTTTATGAAATTTGGTATGAATATAGTTGAAGACCCGGGGTCAAACATGGGCTACTTTTAGACGCAGGCGGAGCTGCGGGAAGAAGCTAGTTATTCATATTTCTCTAGATTTTCGTAACACCAGTTACTTACTATAAAAAAATACCGACAAAGCCAGTGATACCGGAAAGAGAAAAGCGGGCGTGACCCAAAATCGGCGAGTCGAAAGATTTTCGTTCGCTAACGAGGGATTTTTGATCGATATCCACCGATTTTCATTCGACATATTGTCATACATTTGCGCACTCAGCTTTTAGGTGACGATGGGATGAACAAGTGAACTCTTCGGTAACAAGGACGTAAAGACAAGCTAATGTTTGTAAATTTTTCAAAAAGGTAACAGAAAGCGGTGCGGTGGAGTGCTATTTGTGCAAAAAAGTGTGAAGTGTGATTAGGCAAAATCGGCGAGTTGAATAATTTTTGTTTGATATCGAATTATTTTATTCGACATATATTCTATCTACATAATATTATGAACTTAGATTAATAATTGGTCTCGCGCGCGCTCGACTAGATACCGCGCTATGAAGAAAAATCAGTTTCCAGAATGCGGCAACTTTATATTGTAATGTGTGTAAGAAAGACAATGTGCAAAGACGAAACGAGAAAGGGTTATTTCTTGTACTATTATTCTTACATAGGTAGTTTAAATACGCAAACTGGCATTTTGCTTCTGTTTTTAAACTAAAAATTTGAATTTATCTCGACGTCACGCCGCAAGTACGCCGAATTAGCGTAGTTTTGGTTGCCGCATTTGTCTAGTATGCTGACGGTATCTAGTCGAGCGCGCGCGAGACCAATTATTAATATATGATTATGAAGCTGAAGAGTTTGTTTGTTTGTTTGAACGCGCTAATCTCAGGAACTACTGGTCCGATTTGAAATTTATTTCAGTGTTGGATAGCATATTTATCGAGGAAGGCTATTTATTATAGGCCCAGGCGAAGTCGGGACGGGCCGCTAGTGAGTCATATTACAAAAATAGGGCTCAGTAGTAGCTGAACCATGGAGTAATTACAAAGAGGAGATGCCGTAATAAGCGTTTTGTAAGAAAGCGTTTGTGAGGCTAAACGGGGCGGAAGGCAGACGTGCGGGGTTCGTGGTTTCAACCGTCCCTCCAATCATGGAACACGAGCAATGACAAGCTCCGCCCACTTTTGTGTCGGCAAGGCGCCAATGATCATATTCCTCTCATCTCCTCTTTGTAATTACTCTATGAGCTGAACCACAGAATAGGTTTCCCCCCTATTCTGTGGTTCAGTTAAACCTATTCGAGAGGGAATTACATAAAATGGAACATTTAACCTCCAAATAAACATGAACACACAAACAAATCCACTTAGAATCATAATTAATCACATAATTATATCTATGCAACAAAGGTACTTTCGGAAGATGATAATGGAATCATTATTAATCACTTTAATGTCGGCGTAACAAACTTAGAAGTTGATAATCACGTCGACAAATAGTTTCTTCAGATTTGTTTTTGCGTTTTCCCTTTTTATGTTTCATGTAGTAACGTCTCGAACATTCTTTTCGTATTTTCCTTATTTTCTTTCGTTCTTGCGGGCTCATTTGACTAATTGATTTGATTATTCCTAACTCTTTCTTCAAACGATACCTTTGTCTGTCTTTTTCCCGTATCAGTGCATAGCCCGTAGGGTCACTGTTTCTTATTCGCTCTCTCCTGCGGCGTTCAGCAGTTCTTTTTCTCTCCAACCTCTCTTCTCTAGATAGCTTTTTTTTAATTTCCCTCTTTGGATCTGTAGGTAATGAACATGAACAAATTACAAATAAAGTAGCACATAAAAGTCTTGAATAATCTTAATGATGGCTACTACCACAATCAGATCATGTACTATGAGAGTTTTAAGTGACTGCATGACGATTTTGTATGAAAAATCTATTAAGTAATTTAAGAGAGGTAGGAAATTTTGTAAGGAGTAAGTAGTCCGTCTGGGGAAGTACCTCCACCCTATAGAAGACCGCAGCCAAATAACAC
The DNA here is from genome assembly GCA_947363495.1 of Euzophera pinguis. Taxonomy (NCBI): domain Eukaryota; kingdom Metazoa; phylum Arthropoda; class Insecta; order Lepidoptera; family Pyralidae; genus Euzophera; species Euzophera pinguis. Next base: position 3,591,391 of record OX376166.1, read on the forward strand.
TGTGATGCAGTGTCGTGTTCCTGCTGGTGAGTAGGGTCGCCAGGCTCCAGAGTGGTCGCTGTGATAGCGGAGAGATCGCCAACTCGCTCGTGACATCTCCGGTGTTGCAGGCGTTCATAGGCTAAGGCAACCACTTACCATCAGGTGGGCCGTACGCCTGTTTGCCTACTTAGTTTTATAAAAAAAATAAGTGATGGATAGTAACTAAATTCCATAAACAATCTTAACGTAGCGACTGTGTAAAATCTCATGGCACAGGCAATGATGATTTTCCTGTCAAGTGAAAAGTATTAAGGAGATCAGATGAAAGTCGCCCCGCCAAGTTTCGTCATGAAAAGAATCATGGTAAAAGAAGATGACATTGTATCTAGTAAAATCAAACAACTATCATTTTATTCAATGTCTTGATTCAACGAACAATCACATTTACAAATTTTTCTTTAGCCTTTTTGCGATTTCCGATTTACGCTTCCTGAAAGTATTGAATTTTCCCTTTGGCGATTTCTTATTAACTTTTGTTCTTGCAGACTCCTTTCACTGATTGGTTTTATTATCCCTAATTCCTTCTTTTTGTGGTACCGTTTTCTCGCTTCCTCTAATTGTCGCTCATACTCCTTTGGGTTATTTCTCGTTCTCTCTCTTCTACGACGTTCCGCAATTCTCTTTCTTTCTAATGTCTCTTGTTTGGACAATTTTCTTTTAACTTTCCTCTTGGAATCTGGAACCAGTATAATCAAATTAAATATGAAATAGTTTTACTTTGCTGCTATTGGTTATACGATATATACGAAAAGAAATTGCGAAATTTCATGAAGTTATTTTAAGCTTTTGAATTTGTTTTGTAGGTTTGTTTGGTAAACGCGCAAGGTGACCGCCTTCTTAAAATTTTTAAATAAATTACTATTACCATTAAAAAACGTGTTAAGAAATTATACTTAAAAATGATTTTTCTTCCATATCTCTGTGAATATAAATTTGCTGAAAAAAATTTGTATGTAAAAATGTTTGTATTGTGAATCCGGAGGTGCCTTCTTCATTTTTCTTAAAAATATATAACTATGAAAATTAATAGTTTTTATTATAAATACCTAGTAATATTGCTTATGTCAAATGTATGGGAAATGTCATTTGCTTCGTATTGGGCCTTAATACTTGGAACTAATACTGTCATCATTCATAAATAAGTTCATTTGTTTCGCAAAATTAACATACCCAGTTGATAATTTCTATGCAAGCAGTTACTATAAGTATTGTTTAACATTATTGTCCTTCAATAGTGTTAAAAAGATAACTACTCGTAATAATCTTTTTTACTGAAATATAGTGAAAGTAATCATGCAGTGCGTTCTCTACTCAACTCTTAAGCTCTATAAAACCAATAAAGTATGAAGAAATTAATTATTTTCTTAACATTTTAGCTAACATAAACATAAACTATTTTGGCGTTAACATAACAACGCACATACATTATACATTTATAATAAAATAAAGCATGCATATACATGATACAGTTTTCCTAATGTTAAGTTTCAAATGTATATTTTCAGCGTGTACATGAAAGAAATAAATAAATGATCAAAATTAAAATGATTGGTATGTGTAAGTTTCAGTAATCCAAAAAAGGTGGTGACTCTGTGATACTTTACTCGTATGTCTAAATTTTAATAAACAGTAATAAATGAAACAAAATATGTCAATGAATTGATACTGACTAAATCATCATCATCATCATCATCATTTCAGCCGCAGTCAGTCCACTGCTGGACATAGGCCTCTCCCAATGATTTCCAAAATGATCGGTTGGCAGCAGTCTGCATCCAGTGTTTGCCTGCGACCTTTTTCAGGTCATCTGACCATCTGGTCAGTGGATGTCCAACGCTGCGCTTACCGGTACGTGGTCGCCATTCGAGAACCTTTCTGCCCCATCGGCCATCGGTTCTCCGCGCTATGTGCCCCGCCCACTGCCACTTCAAAGAACTAATCCGCTGGGCTATGTCGGTGACTTTTGTTCTCCTACGGATCTCTTCATTTCTGATTCGATCTCGTAGGGAAACACCGAGCATCACCCTCTCCATAGCTCTCTGGGCGACCTTGAGCTTTCTTATGAGGCCCATAGTCAAAGACCACGTTTCGGACCCGTATGTCATCACTGGTAACACACACTGGTCGAAGACCTTAGTTTTAAGGGACTGAGGTATTTTGGACGAGAAGACGCTACGTAGCTTCCCGAACGCCGCCCATCCGAGTCGGATTCGACGAAAGACCTCGTCCTCGAAGCTGGAGTTGCCAGCCTGGATCATCTGACCCAGGTAGACATACTGGTCTACAACTTCAAGGGTGTGGTTCCCGACAGAAACCGGTGATGGCGTAACATGGACATTACACATTGCCTTGGTTTTGTCCATGTTCATTTTAAGGCCCACCTGTTGGGAGACCACGTTGAGGTTGCTGAGCATGGTACTTAAGTCCTCCAGCGACTCCGCCATGACCACGATATCGTCGGCAAAACGAAGGTGAGTGATATACTCGCCATTGATGTTGATGCCAAGTCCTTCCCATTCCAGGAGTTTGAAGGCATCTTCCAGAGCAGCAGTAAACAGTTTCGGAGAAATGACGTCTCCCTGTCTTACACCTCTCTGCAGTGGAATAGCCCCCGTGCTCTGCTCCTGTACTCGGACTGACATGGTGGCGTTGCTGTACAAACACTTCAACACTTCGATGTACCGATACTGACTAAATATTTCTGTGTAAATAAAACAATTTATTAAAGGATAATAATAGTAATAATCAAATAATAATTTGAAAATAATGTAATTAAATTCAGATTTTTTTAAATAATTATATTCAATAATCCTATTAAAAAGTGATAAGCTTAAATGTTAAAATCTGCCACCCAGTAACCAAACTATTTAAAATATATAAAATAAGCCTACTGATGAGAATAAATAATCATAAAGGTCCATTCAAACTGACGCGAATCCCGCACGACAGGCGGGACGCCCACAGAAATAAGAATCGGTAGAAGTGCCGTAGCGTGTGTCAAAGTTAACTGGCCTGCTAATGGCAGTTCTATGTATTTTTATTTCTGTGGGCGTCCCACCAGTCACGCGGGGTATCTATCATCGTAAACAGTATGAACATTAGTGGACGTAAGTCCGGTCAGCTGCAAAAGTGCATGCATAATCTTTTGTACATTTTGCTCTAAAAATTGTTACGAAAAAAATATTTTTTCTCATATTCGTTTAATACATTCCTCACGTATTATAAAGTCTGGGCGCAAATGTGTGTGCACGAAATTTCTTCGGATAACAATTTTTCCTTCGGTAGAACTTTTAGTACTGAATCTAGATTTACAGTTTTTTAGTTGCGTTTTCAGTATTTTTAGTTGTCATGTTGCGATCGATATGAAATGTATAGTCATCAATAATCGCAACCTCTTTGCCTCAAGTGTTCCGCACGTATGTAATTAAAATCACAACAATATTATTTAGTATGTCGAACTGCACATAAAGATCAAGGCCTTTACCAGTAACTGCACCATTTATTTTAAACTTGCTGTTTCCCGCAGCTCCACCTGCGTCAAAATGTAGCCTATGTTTGACCCCGGGTCTTCCAACTATAAACAAAAAATATAAATTACATCAAAATCCATTCACCAGTTTGGCGGTGAAAGTATAACAGAGTTTTTCATTCGTGATATTTTCATTGTTTCTAATCAATTGTTTTTTATGCTATTCTAATAAAACCTGCAAATGGATTTCGAGTCTTATTTCGCCCATGAAAGTAATAAGTCAACATCAAATGACAAAATTATTTCTTTGACTAGCAACCCCTCAAATGGATGACGTCACCAGTTTCATGCCCACTCGTATCCCGTTTTTGTTGTTTGCATTGCGCCGCTCATTTTTTGCAGCTTTTAATAATTTATTTCTAACTAAATAGGCAACTGACAAAAACATAAAAAAATACAGGATTAACATAGATTTGAAAAATACAACGGTATTTAAATTTTATGCATTGTCCCTATTGTTTGCAAAAATCTTTACCCATCCCGTAGAAAATTTCACAGAAATTCAAATTACAAATTGCACTGCGAAAAATGCAAGTAGTTGTACAACACCGCAGAGAGAGCTTTCATTCGATGAAATTTGATATAATGAAAAGCACAGTTTTATGTCAATTATTTGTAGAGATGTGCCGATCATGAGTTTGGCCAACTAGCCGATAAGTCGGCCAAGCCCATCACGATTTCGGGGATTCAGCTCACGCAAGTCGTAAATTTTTACTTATAAAAAATATAACGAGATTTTTTTTTTACGCTTTGCTTACGTTATGTAAACCATATAAAACCTGGGTTAGTATGTAAAATTCATGTTTAGAATTTTCGGATATGTTTTACTGCACATCAATCTTGTTTTAAATAATACCTACCTAACTTAGTTAATAAAAAGAATTAACATTCTTATAATTGAAATTAGAAGAAATAATTATAAATAAGTCATAAAAGATTACTAAAGAAGGTATATAAATACTTTTTTGTGATTCTTGTGATTGTAAAATATAGCCACTATTGCCACAATTAACGGCAGCCAAATCCGTTTTTATCTAGACGATGTGTTCATTAAGTCCGATAACAGCGACTTCGTTTGTCGCTCGTTAATAACATTGAAAATAAGAAATGTAGTAGCTACTATTATATTTCGTATGCTTTTTGCGCCGCAAAAATTTTCTGTTTCACTATATGGTTGACTAGTAAAGAATGCTTTTAGCATTAAGCCCGTCTATTGTATAAGTATGTTTACTTGTGGGTACAATCAAATTTTAATAAATAAATAAACATGCAAACACGATTTCATTTCATTTCATCCTTAAATACACTCCATCTCTGACAATATAATCAGGAGGAGGGTGCGAGTGTTCCTGTTTTACTCGTACAATTTCTCTTTGACTACAGTTAGTAGTGGTAAACCGGGCTTTGCAGATGTGGTGTCTCGAACATTTCCATACCAGAGTTTTTTGTTTTCTTTTTTCACAGAAAAAGCTAAAGCCGTTCAGTAATGCGACCTCCTTGCCGGAGGAATTCGGCATAAATTCCAATACGTCTGAAAACAACAATTTCAAATTTAAGCAGATGCAGATTAAGAAGAATACCATAAATATCCGCGACTGTACAGGTCTTGGAGATAAATTAAAAGCAGGAATTTCGGAAACAAGGTATAATAAGTACTACTCAGTACAGATCCAAAAGTGAAGAGAGAAAAATAACAATTTTTTAGTAAAAGATCGAATTTAGTTCTTTGTTTTTCCTTAACATCATTTGGTGCCTCTACTCCTGAACATGCCCCCGAGCGATGAAAGCATCGCTTTCAACCAGACACTGATAATATTGGCAATGGGCATATATTGGAAAATGCTCTTCGTATAGTTCCAGAAGATGTCTTGATACCAGCCACACGATATACACCATCCTGTCCAGGATACAACGCGATAATCCTTCCCAGCTTTCATCTTAATGGGGGGAGATTGTCCTCCTTGATCACAACTAGGAAATCCAATTTCATTTGACTTCAGACGGCGTATAAATCGTAGGGTCAGCTAAACAAATTAGTTAAATTTATCTCGCGACGTGGGACATTTTTTGTAATTAATGATAAAATATAACAATCAAAATTAATTGCGAAACTTTCATCTAATGATTTCATAGTTAAATTACATGTTTTACCTACGTGCGAAATGACGTTATTAATGCCTAGTATAGATCTGTCAACTTGTCGGCAAATTTAATTTATTGCAAATATTTGAAGTCAACAGGCATGTTGTACTTGCAGAATGCAAAATGGCGGGAATGATATGCTCGCGATTAAAATTATCATAAACTTCCACTAATGCAGTGGAAAGTAACACATCCCCAAAACTGACTTAGGAACTTTACTTTGAGAAGCTGCGACATCAGCTGATAAGGCGACATTATTGTCATTAGCGGTGGCTAATAGATGTATGTAGAAGTAGGCATGACCGTCGATGAAGAGGCTTCTAATTTATCTGAACTACTATTATTAAAGTTTTTCATGTCAGACTTAGGCGAGCCTATATGTACTAATGTATTATGACGGCGCTTGCATACCTTGCAACCGGACTTCTTACATGTATTCGCATAGTGACCTGACTTAAAGCAGTTAAAACAAACTTTGAAGTTAGGAAACGCTCTCAGCCTTGCTTCTTTACTTAAAGCAAGAAATTGTGGACAATTGTTCAATGCGTGCTCACCCTTACACTTTGCAGAATTTTCTGTGCTTGAATTGAAGGAATTCTGAGCTACCATAGATTCGGGCTTAGGAGTAGACGTATTGTGACAATTGGAATGATTACGTGATAATTCTAAGGTTTCTATTAAATCTGCACGGCTACGCAAAAATTGTAGATATTTATTAAAAGTAATTGAAACATTGCCCTCTTCTGGGCCCATGTGTCTATGACCTATGTTTGTTTGGTTGACTGGAAGACTATTTGGGATAAGTCCACCTTTTGTTGTAACCTGTATTGTGATGTATGTTCTTTGTGTACAATAAAGATTTTTGCATACATACATACATACATTCTGATCCAAATTACCCTTGAACTTCTCCTGCTCACGGTAGATTACCTGATCCAATTTTTCTGTAACGATGTCAATCAGCAGCGTATCCCAATATGTTACAGGTTCACCTAAAGATTCCAAAGCTCGTAGGTTTTTATTAAATTGATTGAGAAGATTCTTTCTTAATGACTTCAAGGTTAAGTAAAGATGAGACATGATTTTGAATGGGTAATATTTTATTGTCACACCTTTCGCATAAAATCTTCCACGCAACATCGTAATTATTACAAGAAAAAAATGAACGGACTGAATAATGACAGCAGCAGACCCCTCAAGAGACGTTCTTAAGTAGTGAAATTTGTTTATTTCATATATTTCTTTGTTATTGTGAATAAGGCTGAGGATATATTTTGTTTAGTTTAAAAATATTAACCAAATTTGAACACAATCAATAAAGTGGTTAGAAAATTAGTAGCCAAGCGCGAGAAATTTATATCATTGTTTGCTATCATATTATTGCTTGCTAATACTAGTTTGTTACAACAATAAAAAGATTTAGATATATTTACATTTCCACACAGTTCGTAATCGTGGATCGCGAATTCAGACCAGAGGAATTTTTAACTAATTTCACATAAAATTGATGTATTTCACTCTCTATCCAGATTTGCAAAACAAAAAAAAACATCACGGCTTAGTGCGCCAATTACACATTTTTAATGAAATTTGGAAAAAAAATTATGATCCAAACGTAACGCATTATTCTATATTGTTACATTCTTAGTGAAAAACTCAAATGATATAAGGCTTATATGCACGTTATTATGCTGGAAACAAAAGCAGTCGTCAACTATTATTATAAACATGTGTAAACATTGTTAAGTGTGATATATTTCGAAACAACCTTTGTTAACACACAATGTCTTCACACATCTTTTACACTGCCACATCGCTTTCATGTGACAATTCACGCATCTCAGCTGACGTGTTAGTTTTTGGGGGAAGTGTCCAATATCACCTTGTCTCAAAGTTGGCATTAACAACGATGATTTTCGTCGTCTTCGAGCAAGCCTTCCGGGTCCTTCCTTCCTTTTGGCTTTGTATTTTTGAAGTTTAAACGATTCATCTTTATCCCCAACTTTGGATATACGTTGATCCCAAGTTTTCACTAAAGGTATATAAAAAAATAACGTTACTTGATCATTCACTGGACACTTGAACTATGAAATTCGACAAGTTGTATGAGGACATTTTTAGCACAAAAGGAAATGTTGTTTTATTTTTATTTATTTATAAATATTTATTGTACCACAAGTTTACAATTGGCGGACTTAATGCTAAAAGCATTCTCTCCCAGTCATCCATTAGGAAAAATAGAAAAGTTGTTGTTGTTGTTGTTCCATTTGCGCAAAAAATATTACTTTTGTACAAATAAAGTAATTCATGTTATTAAATAAAAACCCGTTACTGAGTAAAAGCTGATCAAGTGTGATATATTTTAAAACAAGGTTTTCGGGCGCATAAAGTTTTCAAACATTTTTCACATTGACACCTTACTCTCATATATGACAATTCACGCATCGGAGCTGACGTGTCAGTTTTTTGGGAAAGTGCCATCTTTACTCAAATCTGGATCTTTAAGTGAATGATTTTTTCGCTTTTCATCAGGCCTTTCCAAATCATCATTCTTCAATCGGGCTACATTTCTTTTAAGACTTCTAGGGCTAAACTGGATGTTTTTGTCTTTAGTTTTTATTGCATGGAGATTCCAAGCGTTGACTAAAACATGTAAAACCAAAGATCAATCTTTTATTTTTCAACAGTCAAATACAAACACGTTGGTTGGTTAATTTGGTTATAAACCAATTTTGATTTGTCAATGGTATTTATTTATTTATAAATCTTTATTGTATAAAAAGTTTACAATTGGCGGACTTAATGCTAAAAGCATTCTCTCCCAGTCAACCATTAGGAAAAACAGAAAAGTTATGTGCGGCGCGAATTATTTTAAAAATACAATGAGAGAGAAAAAAACACTTAACTGCTAAATAAACATACATAGATTTTCATACAATATTCATAACTATACATATACATACATAAACATACATAAAAGAAGAGATGAAAACGGAAAAAGATGAAGAGATGGTATAAGGATGACGAGCAGAAGAAATTTAATAGCGACATTTTAACTGAAATTCAAATGTTTATTAAACATACTTACTATATTGCCTATTTTAATATGAGAGTAGCATCTGTTTCCTATACCTAGTACTAGCCTTGACTACCGGTTTAAGCCACCTTCCGCTCCCTGCCGCGCTCTTCTTCCCGCTCTGCGTCACTAGCGCCACCTCAGGCAGTTGGGTTTTCAAACCCAATAATTTCTTCATTGGCGTTTTTGTTTCCGTTTGGGACGGTTGTTAATATGCATTCCGCATATTTTAAACCGCCTCACGGGTACTATAGCCGACTATTTTCAGGTGGAAAGTACGTGAGAGAAATAAATAACATAACGCATAATTTGGAAATTGCGAATAAATTAGTTTTCAGTCATAAACGTAAGTACTTTTCATGTTGTTTTGTTCCGGTTTCCTTCTTATTTCATTGTGTTACAGTTCATAAGGTAGGGTTTAAGCCCTTACTTTTTTATTCTTTGTGTTTAAGCTTTACAACATTAAACGTTTTACAGCTAATGTGGAGGTAAGGTTTTTACCCTTACCCTATTTTACTATTTTGCTTATTGGTACATAGGATTTTTCCTGCTACCCTCTGATTATTTTGTGAATATTTTTATTTTCAAATTATTAACGGATATTTTGCGCGCTTTATCTAAAGCTGTGCGCTAGCGTTTTTCTTTCAGATTGAATCAGGAGGATTCGCGTGTCGATACAAATGTATAAAGGACTGTTCACACTGACGCGAATTCCGCTCGCCTGGTGGGACGCCCACAGAAATAAGAATCGGTAGAAGTGCCGTAGCGTATGCAAAAGTTATCTGGTCGCTAATGACACTTCTATATGTTCTTATATCTGTGGGCGTCCCGCCAGTCACGAGGGATTCGCGTCAGTTTGAACTGTCCTTAAATTATTCACTAATTGAAATTAAAGAACTGAGACAAAGAGCTTTAAGTGTGATATATTTCAAAACAATCTTTTTGGGCGCATAATGTTTTTAAACATTTTTTACACTGCCATCTCGATTTCATATGACAATTGACACATCTTAGCTGACGTGTCAGTTTTTGGGGGAAGTGTCCAGTAATATCTTTGGTAAAACCGGCCATTTGCACTGAACGTTTTGATCGTCTTTCGTCCTTACTCTTCAGTCGGTGAACATTTCTTTGAGACTTCAATTGGTATTTATTGTCTTCAATCTTCATTACTTGAACTTCCCGCATTCTAACTAAAGCCATAATAATATTATATAAAAGGTATATTACTGACATATTCACAAAACATCCAAAAACTAATTTAATTGCTAGTTAAATTTTGTATATAAGTACAAATCTAGTATTAAATAAAACAACAACCAAGAACAACCTAATCTTAAGTGTGATATATTTCAAAACAACCTTTGTTGATGCACAAACATTTTAAACATTTTTTACATTGCCACGTCGTTTTTAGATGACATTTGACGCATCTACGGCGACGTACCACTTTTTGGGGAAAATGTCCAACAGTGTCTTTACTAATAGCTGGCTCTTGAAGTAAAGGTTTCCGTCGTCTCCCATCAGGCTTTTTCAAACTTTTGCTCTTTAAACAGGCGATAGGCAGAACCGTGTCATTTTCCACGTCAAATTTCAATACTTGGAAATTCCAAGCGTTACCTGTTTCGTAATTTTAAAGGATTAAGTACATAGTGTTATTATGATATAAAGTTTCTAGGGGAAGAAGGAAACATATTTCTTTTATCACCCAATAGCATTCTTCAGTGTTGTTATTTCTTTATTCATTTACTAATCAAAAATGAATATTCATTTATTCATTTCAGCCGAGACCAACGGCTTAACGTCCCTCCGAAGCACGGAATCATCTTTATTATCAGACAATCAGGTGATTCAAGCCTACAAAGCCCTAACCAAACTAGAAACAACTAAACAAAGTATGCTTCTGGTGGGCGTCGAATCCACCACACATATGGGTAATCTGGCATGAGCAAACGGTGTAGTGACGCCTAGTTGTAGAGAAATACGGACGTCCTAGTTACAACATACATACATACCATCACGCCTTTTTCCCGTAGGGGTAGGCAGAGACCACGGATTTCCATTTGCTACGATCCTTACAGACTTCCCTCGCTTCTTCTACGCTCATCACTCTCTTCATACACGCTCGTCGATTACGGGTACTCCTGACATCTCCCTTTTTTAATAGTTACAACATCTTTTTTTTAAAGTTGTAGCAGTGCAGTGCACTACAAGTATACTCTGACACTTACTACTCTGGGTAACAAAAAAAAAATTGTTACTTATTTATACCTTTATTTGTATTGCTAATAATTTTCTAATCATAGTATTATAAATTGCATAGGAAACCTCGATACTAACTATTGTAGGTCTCTTTAATAAATCTATGTCTCAAACAAACAGTTGCAATATTAATGATTTACTATTCGCATCATTCCTTCCGTACTAATAAGTAATTATTTTTATCATAAATGCTAAATAGCTACTCTTAGTATTAATGCAAGTGTTTTTACTTTCGTGCGTAAAATAGTTCTAAATTAAAAAAGCTATTAGAAAAATAATATAAACTACAAATTTTTTGTAGCTCTACTAACCAATAGCATACATATTTTATATTTGTCTTTGTAATATATTGGACTTAGACATGGATTATGAAAAAAAAAACTTTTTTGATCTAACATACAATCAATCAATCAATGTCATACACAATGGAGCACAGCAAACATGGAAGGAGGATGCTCATCGTTAACGTTTTCCTTAGAATTATTTTTGACCTTACAAGTTAAGAGTTTGTGCACAGTGAAGTTAGGAGAATTGCTTATGGTTAATGTCTATCCTTATAATTGTTTTTTGACCATAAATGTTAGATTTCAAAAATGATACCACAGTGAACTTAGAAGGAATATGCTCATGGTTTATGTTTTTCCTTATAATTGTTTTTTGGTCAAGTGTGGTGGTGAAATAGGACTTGCATGCCTTGTTTCGGCATCGCCACTCCAGAGTGGTATTGTTGCGGTTGTCGCAATGGAAAGTAAAGCCCTCTAATATAGCCAATACTACTGCCTTCCTGTTCTGTACAAATCTCACTGTAACAGATGGTAAAATTTTAATATGGCGAAATGAAAACTATGATGTATAATGAGCTAGTTATGTCGTCGTCACTACTACACGTCGTTAGGTAAATTAAAAAAATAAAAAAAATGTTCATAAATTATCCTATTTATTTTAGAAAAACCACGAAATCGATACATGTGTGTAGTTATGAAACTAAAAGTAAATAATGAAGTGCATATAAATTGTAACATACATCGACCCTAAAGCTAAAAAAGACGATGTATATTAAAAATAATTGCATAGTGATTCCTTACTATCGTACGTACGTGACCTTTTCCTTACTTTATGCCCCTAAAAATCGTATATTATTTATTTTATGTTGATTAAAATATTTTATATTACCAAAAACCCTTCTTATTGCTATTTATATATTTTTTCTTTTAAGCATATAATAGCGAACTTATAATAAGTTTTATTACACTAAACAAATTCCCTATTAAATATTTAGAGCTTAAAAATGATGCCACTGTGCACAGTGAAATTAGGAGGGGGATGATCATGGTTAGTTCTTCTCCTTATAATGGTCTGTTGGTCAAGTGTGGTGGTGAACCGGCCCTTGCATCCTTTGTTTCGGCACCGCCAGCCAAGCGTGGTGTTGTTCCGGCTATCACAGGTATAGGTGAATCCGTCCAATATCCCCACCACCGCGCCAGTCTCGTTCTCCACAAATCGCGCTGTAACATTATGTTAAGTTATAATATTGCTAAGTGAAGCAGTTACAAATATAATTTTAGTTATATAGACGAGTAAGTTGTTAAAATAGGCTAGTTTCCTAAAAAAATACACGTATAATTAGTTTGTCAGTTAGATAATCAAAAAAATATTAGAGACGTATTTTTTCTTTACAAAATTAAACAAATAATGGTAAAGATATGGCGCGTTAAAGTTCCGTGTGACGTCACAGTGTGCTACACTTTTTCTCAATATGGGACGTCACGAGCCCCCACTCTTAAACTTTGATGCGTTAGATCTTTATAATTTATCTCTCAATTGACAAAAGAAAAAATATGTCACTAATATATTTTGATTCCCTAAATGCCGGACTAATTTTAATGTTAGTCTTTTGACACTGGAAACTAGCCTATTTCGCTACTGGCGACAACTAGTGCATCATCGCAAGAAATGGGCCCTTCTCCTATTAGAGGCCAAGATCCACAATGGGTTTCTGTCTGTCTGTGATCTTAGTAGACGAATAAAAGTCCAGTAGAAACTTGTAGGAATTTTTATTAGGCACTCTCTCAAGATTTTAGCGATAACCAAGCGTAAACAGCAGTGGAAAAAACGGTTAATTACAAAAAATAAGTTAAAAAATAAAAAATTCTTTATTTACCAATAAACCAAGACCTAAACAAACATTACAGTAGTGTTTGTAAGTTTGATTAGTACATTTAGATTGTACTTTGGACTCTGCACTAAGCAAAGCTTGTATCGCAGAAGTCCTGGAGTTCCTCATTATCCTGCTTAAATACGAATATAAGAACTAAACATCGGATGAAAAAAAATAATAATAAGATATTTGCTTATGCGAGGTAAAATTTGTATATGCGAGTACAAAATATTAAAGAGAAACAAAATCTGTCATTATGATTACCTATGTATACTTGTTTGTGTGTTTTTGTTATCGGCATTATTATCATAACTTCACATAATTATGACTGTTTGAAATAATCTTTGCGTAAATCTAAACAAATAAACTTCGAAGTCGAAAAACTGATCATAGCGACCATGTCAATATAAATAAACCATACTAAATACATGATGTGCATCTAATACAAATCTTTATGTTCTATTCCTTAATAATATTCCATTCTGTACAGAGAACATCGGAGGAGGGTGAAAGTGTTCCGTAGATTTGATGACGTCACGATTATCAAAATTCGAGGTGATGATTCTAGCACTGCAGATATTGTTACTAGTGCATGTCCACCGCGTGGTACTCTTATGACGGTGCTGGATGTTGTAAGTGAAGCCATTAAATATAGCTATCATCTTTCCAGAAGGGGTTTGTACGTAATTCACTGCAAACATTCCAAAATGTATATCGCAGCCTTTTATATTATACTAGCGGTTCGGTACGTGCTTCGCTACGTATAAAGTGATAAATGAAGAACCGCTCGACCAATTTTATGCAAACTTCACATAAACCATCTACTAAATAGTCCGAACAAAGCCTAAACATTTGGTTTGGAATATTGAAGATATACAACAAAATTATAACACTCAGCATCAGTAATCAAAGCCTAATAAGTCACACGAAAGTTTGGTATCAATGAACACATAAATCCAATATTTTGGTCTTTCGTTGCCCTTTACGATATTGGTAGACCGAGTTATTCTAAAGTAAATTCACAATTTAATCTATATGAATAAAATAAATGTGTTTAAAGTATATATCATAAACAAAGAAATAACAAAACTAATAAATAAATAGTAAAGTGATTGTTGCAATAAAAGGATTTTTTTTTTTTCAAATTTTTATGAAGATGCCATTACGAATGACAAATCTCGGTGGAGGATGGTTATGCTCAGAAGTAGAAATCCGTATGAGAGTTTGTTCTTTGGTTGTTGTGAACCGCGCCTTACAGCTCCCATTGGTGCACTTCCAACCAATTGTGGTTTTGTAGATATCATTGGCATAGAAAGTAAAGCCGTTCATAATAGCTATCTCTTTGCCATTTGTCCTTCGAACCGTTTTCACTGAAAGCATATTGAAGAAAATGATGGAATGATGGAAAGAAAGACAACGTTTTTATGCACAGGTCCTTTCTGAAATATTAAAATTCCTGAATCGGCCCAGTCAGAAACTCTTTCTCTGAAAGTGGAAAATTACCTTTCCATTCTTCCCTTGAAATATTTACTCGTCTTGTTGCTTTATGATTTGCCATTTAGCCAAATTCAATGAGAGAAAAACTCTCAGAAAATTTAATTGAAATTCCTGATTCGTGGACCAGTTGCCTAGACTATGAAATTTTACTAAAGATTTTGTATGGAACTATTTGTTTGTAACTATATGACGTAGACTCTATGTCTGTGAAATCTTATAGCAGAGGTTCTTTCACTCACTGCCACGGGTCAAAAATACCTTCTCTGACAATTTCTTACTTACATTCTTCCCTTGAAAAAAAATGTTTACTCATATTGTTGCTTCCCATGTCTTATAAACATATTAAACAAACTTTACTGTTGCAAATGTTGCAGCGGGTGACTGTCTTAAGATAATAAGTGTTTGGTAAAGTACTGAATTTCTCTCAACAGAAAAATATTTAGTAAACAATTTACAAACCAGCAATATCATTCCAGCGCTTTCAGTCGAAAAGGAAATGAAGACCTGTTTATTCCTTATTTGCCATTTACGAAACCTAACAGTGTAAGGAAGGGAGTTTCTTATGTCATCAAAATTAATAAATAACAAGGTTTTTATTATTAACAAAAACAATTTTTACAGTAAGTATATAAAAAGGTGCGAGTAATTTTATGCTCATTTTTTCAAATTTTTATAAAGAAGCCGTTACGAATGACAAAGTTAGGAGAAAGATGATTATGTTCGCAAGTAGAAGTCCTCAAGAGTCTCAGTTCTTTGGTTGTTGTCAAGTGGGCCCTACAATTGCAATTGGTGCACTTCCAACGAATTGTGCTTTTGCTGAACTTACTGCCGTAGAATGTAAATCCGTTCATAATAGCTAGCTCTTTGCCATTTGTCTTTCGAACAATTTCCACTAAAAGCAGGAGCGAATGATAAAATTATGTATAAACAGATAATTTCACATTTACTAGAAACACTACTACTAGGTACATTTTCTGAAAATCTTATTGAAACTACTGATTCGTGATTCGCTGAAAGTGATATTAGCGTTCCATCTTGCTCATGCATAATTTGTAATCGTCATCGGTTTGCTCATAGTAATCATGACGATGATCGATTTGCTGTTCCAAAAGCCTGTACTATAATTTGTACGCTAATATTTTAATGGATTGCTAAAGTTGTAACACTAATTATATCATATCAATACGTGTCAATATCAGAAAAACTATTTTATGTAGTAGACATTTTACACACCATCAGTCTCATACCAGCCTTTAAACTTTTATCAGTCATTTTGTTTTTAAATCCACCAGTCGGAAAGAGGTACAAGTGAATCGAGACCTATTTACATTTACGAAATTCAGTGACAAATTAGTAGTAAAGTTTATTAAAATCAAAATAAAGTTAAATTTTAAATCAGTTTATAAAATCTTATAGGTAATTTAATTGTTTCTTCCAATTTTTATAAAGACGCCGTTACGAATAATAAATTTAGGCGGAAGATGATTATGATCACTAGTAGAAATCCGCAAGAGAGTCTTGCCTTTGGTTGTTGTCAACCGCGCCTTACAACCGCTATTGGTGCACTTCCAAGCGATTGTGTTTTTGTAGAATTTATTGCCGTAGAATGAGAAGTCGTTCATGATAGCTATTTCTTTACCATTTGTCCTTCGAACCGTTTTCACAGAAAGTAAATTGAAGAAAGTGGTAAAATAACTAGTGATAACGAATAGCCGTTCATCACAGCATATCTAATTAAAATTGTGAAAAAGTGTACTTATTATATTAGTCATAAGACCTGACTGACTTGGAC
Source organism: Euzophera pinguis (assembly GCA_947363495.1). Taxonomy (NCBI): domain Eukaryota; kingdom Metazoa; phylum Arthropoda; class Insecta; order Lepidoptera; family Pyralidae; genus Euzophera; species Euzophera pinguis. The sequence goes on from OX376166.1 coordinate 3,607,886, forward strand.
GCTCAAGATACAGGCCCCGGCCTAGTTTGAGTCTTCGGTGCTCCATCAAGTTTATAAATTATTTTACTGTGTTAATTTAAAATGCTGTTAACTTGTAAAGTCGAAATAAATATATTTTGTATAGATATAAATTCATAAAATTCTAATGCTTGACAATAAAGCAAACGTCGTTATGTAGACAATAATGATAAAATTCAAACAAAATGTTACTTTATAAAACAGTTTTAAAGATTCTATTAAAACTCTATCCGTAGGACTTGACCAGGGGAGGAAATTTTCTCTCTTTCTTCTATTGATTCCTTGCATCAAATAATTATTTTTAAACTTCATTAAGTTCAAACTTTTTTCAATATTTACGTACCTGCGACTATCTAATAGCCCGATTGTCGCAATTTGTTCTTTAAATCCGTCACTAGTCGGAAATTGGTACAAGGAACTTTCAGCCTCTGTTTACCCCATAATTGTTATTCACGAAATCCACTGACGAGAAGGGGAGGAATATCCAGACAGCTTGCCTAGTACTAAATATTTATTATTAAAAAATGTTGCTTCATATAGTCAGTCAGTACATAAAGCGAAGACTATGTGGACAGCTCAAGTTGCACGATGCCCAATTTGGTTTCAGAAAGGGCCTGTCAACTGTCAACAATTCTCGCGCTCAAGCATACTGTGAGGTACAATACTGATAGATGTACGCCGGTGTGTGGGGCCTTTTGAGACCTCTCTCGGGCATTTGACATGGTAGATTATGACACCTTGTGGTCCAAACTACGTGAATTATCTGTACCGGAAGAGATAATAAGATGACTGCAGTACTGGTATGATCACCAAATAAACTATTAATATGGCACTGCTGAGCCCCTCGATGGGCGGGTTGCAGGAATTGCTGGGAGTATGCGAGAAGTACGCGAAGACTCATGGCCTAGTGTATAATGTACGTAAGAGCGAGGTGATGGGGTTAAGAGCTGGCAAAAGAGCTATTAAGACATAATTTTTCAAAGCCTTATTAAAATGCCGTTGCGAATCATAAAGCTAGGAGGAGGATGACTATGTCCATAAGAAGGGATTCTTAAGAGCCTCAGATCTTTGGATGTTATCAATCGGGCCTTACAGCTACCATTGGTGCACTTCCAGCCAATTGTGTTTTTGCCGACATCCTTGTTGTAAAACGTGAAACCGTTCATAATAGCTATCGGTTTGCCATTTGTCCTTCGAAAGAATTTCACTGAAAATAAATTAAAGCGAAAGATAAAATAACGCACAGTGAAAAGTCTAACAAGTAGCGATAAACTACAAAATATATTCCTAAAAGCACTTAACAAAATATTTTGCATGCTTCCGCCACCAGTTAGTTCATGCAAACTATTGCCGGCCGGCACCTACTCGTACCTACTACTGTTAGTCCCAACCAACCAAGTTTAATAAAAACGTTTATATTGTAATTTTATTAAAACACAAAATATGTTTAAATTAAAAAATAAAAACTAAGTAAATCTAGAGAGATCAAGGGCAACATGAGGGCCGGCTCATTTCTCGCGCAGAGAATAGCGGTCGCTATCACACAGCGCGGGAATTCTGCCGGAGTTCTTGGCACCATGCCGCAAGGACAAATTTTAGATTTTAATTAGTTTTTATTTTTAGGTTAATTTTTATTATTAGGTTTTAGTTTAGATTAATTAGTCTTATTTTTTTATTAAAAACATTTTGTTTTAACAATTGCGGATAAAATAAAATAGAAAAATGTGATTCGCAATCACGTTTAGATTCAGGTTGAGGATAACGAGTAAATCTACAATAACTGAACAAAGTAAATTAAAAATAATTTGTTTTGATTTTTCCTTTTGACTAGTTTCATAATCATTATTTTTATTTAAATAAGCTTACGTCTTCTTCTCGTGTTCTTTCTTTTGAAGCACAGCTTTCTTCAGTTTTTGTTTATCTTGTAGATCTAGATGTTCTCTTGCATTACGTATAATGTAGAGGAGGGGGTGGTAATTTGGAACCCCACTTTGTTTTTTAAGTATTTAAGTATATAAGAAAACCATTTGACTAAACATCACAAAACTGTCTCTCTATATTTAAAAACCTTTTAACTTTTATATTAGAAACTAATTTATAAAATATAATCACTCATAATAGGAAAAAAATTGCTTTATTGGAAAAATTTTAAAAAAAATATTCGAAGTTCTGGTGCTGGTATTATGGAACCCGGGTTCCAAATTACAAGTATGGAATAAAATACAACAATCACAAATATAATACTCATATTGGCACTGAATCCAGGTTTCACCCTGTTGATCGTTGGAGTAATTTTCAGAGCAAAAAATGCAACAAGCGTCATCTTGATTTGTGGGCTGGGCATGCGCGGTGACATTTTCTGACATTACAGTGTCACCTGAAGAAACAGAAGATTCAGAATTCGTAGAGGTCCTGGCTTTTTAGAGGAGTTCTAGAAGACTTTACAAAACTCTGCCCACCACTACGGCCACGAGCTCTTCCCCGACTTCTTCCTCTCTGCGCTATAGAGTTTATTGACTCCTCAAGTTGCTGTTTGTAAGGAGACCTGGTCAATAAAGTAGCGCCAGATGACTTACGATCTCTGTTAGATCTTTTATTCTTTGGTGTCGGCACCGGTAAGATGGGTTCAGGAAGAACAACAGGATTGCTATCAATCACTTGCGGAGAAGATTTGCCTGTCCACTAGGGCCTGGTTGAGGTTCTGGCTGTATCATTTGAACAGGTAGATGAGGGTCATCATCAATAGCTTGAGGTTGAAGAGTGGTCTCATCTGAGCTTGCTAGGTAGTCGACTTCAGTAAAAACGTTTCTATTAATCGGGTAAATACCAGTTGTTCTGAACCCATTTACAGCAATAGCTACTGTTTGGCACCTGAGATAAGCACGTCCCAGCAATTCAGATATTTCGTATGACTCAACGTCTGCTTGGAATTGAGTAACCACTGTCTAATTTCTTCACTGTAATACGTTTTCAAAGGACCCATAAAAGACCTGTCAAATGTTGCATCTTGTGTGTTGAATGTGGAGGTAAACTAATAATTGTGACGTTGTTAGCTCTAGCTGCCATCAAAACATCTAAATTGCGTGTATGTGAATAATGACCATCAAGAATCAATAAAACAGGTGAGACTTCAGTCGGGTGGGTCTTTTCAACGAAATGATGAAACCAGTCAGTAAACAGGTTTGCTTGAATCCATCCTGACGGGTGACATCTTCCTATAGAACCTGGTGGAGCCCCTTTCATCAACGTTTGCGTCATATTTTTGCGTGGAAATACTAACAGCGGTGGAATAAATATGCCACTCGCGCTCATCGCTGATACAACTGTCACCAATGATTCACGCTTAGCCGCAGTTATGCTACCTACTTGTCTTTTCCCTCGCAGACCAATTACTTTAACCATTTTACTTTGTACTATAGAAAGCCCTGTTTTGTCGACATTAAAAATTCTCCGGGAGGATAATTATGTTTTAGGAATTCTTCTTCTTTTGTCTAGATCAAAGAACTTATCCACTGCTTCTTTATTGAAACCTTGAGCCTGTTGGTGATCGAATAGACAGTTTATCTTTGTGCCGTAATAAGAAATGATCAAGCCAAGCTCGCCCGGCTATGTTATTTCGAAACGGATGTTCAATATTATTTTTCACAGCCAACTGATAGGCCATTTTACGAACATCCTTACGGGTCAAGCCATAAAATTTACTTTCCATAACGAGGTAGGTATGACACAAGGCTTTCTTCAAGATGAGTTGGCAGGACAGGTCTTCTTCCTATAGTAGTATTTACAACCTCGTCGGGAGGCTGGTCACTGTGCACAAACCTTTGCAAAGTAGTTTTTGGAACACTATACAGTTTAACTGCTTTTTTTAGACCTATTTTCTTTTCTCTTACTGCTTTTACAGCTTCAATCATGTTAGCCTTGGTCCAACTCTTTCTTTTCGACTTCGGCTTTGGTGACAGTTGAGTTCGAGGCATGACTGGAACCAAGAAAAAAAGTTAGTAAATGCATTGGGGGTAATTTGGAACCCGGATCCATATTACCTGCACCTATCGGGTTCCAAACTCAAAACCTTACTTTGTTACCAAATAATCAAGAAAACAAAAACTAGTTCAAATAAATCTTAAAACTTACCTCTGACAATGTGAACTTATGCGTTTATACTTCGTGTAACACCTACTGTATTTACTTTTAGACAGAAACAAAAGTTTTGACAGTATTAGGAAATAAAAGTAAAAAACATTTGCAGATGACACAAAATTTAAACTTCGTATGACAAGTCCAAACTCGATGCAAAAATGGCGCTAGTGGCGCTAATACGTTCAATGACATCAGTTTGACGTAATTTTATAGGTTTTGAACAGATGTCGTTGTCGGTTTCTGGGATATTAAGGGGTCCCAAATTATCAGCAGGTTCCAAATTACCACCTCCTCCTTACTTGGTTGAAGTAGAATTTTGAGATTTCAGCCCAAAGTCGAGAGTTTTGGAACAAAATTGGTAATGTGATTTCTTTGAGTTGCTAGAAAGGCTATCCTCTTTCGAATCTATGACGAATTTCGAAAACTTGGTTGTTATAGCAACTATTTACTCATTTCAAAAAGTAAATAGATTTATGTACTTAGTCCTGTCTCCTTACGAAATAAAATAGCAGTCTTTAAAATCATTGACCACTATCCTTGCCAAGTAACTTTTTAATCTCAATATCGTTCAAGCATCAGTTTTTCAACATCTATAAAAGGGCTGCTATAGACTTTCACTATCTAAAGGTTAATCACTTGAGGATTCAGTATCATTGGAAGTGCTTATTTTAAGAAGTTTAGTATAATTAGCGGAATTTTGATCAAAAGGGAATAAACCAGTATCTTGGAACCCATTTCTTAAAATTTCAGGTGTAAGAGTCTTTTGAATGCACTTGTTACGGACGAAACGCTACGTCGGACGCCCACATGCGGAAACAAGGAGCGCGGGGCGAGGGAACCCGCAGAACAAAGAAAACAGCGCTTCCCCCACCACTAACTCGCGCAAGAGTCACCGCTTGTACGCGTCGTAGGCTTAAGTTTTAGCATATATTAGCATAAGTTTTGATTGTAAATTGTTAGTTGTTTGTCAGTAAATCGCCAAAATCAATTGTGAATTGTGAACTGTGAATAAACCTGTGGAGTCAAGAACCAAGGAATTTTATTTGTGGGAAAAATACAGTCCTCAACCCCTGACTATCAAGAACAAGTGGTCCTTCGAGCCGGATAAAGAACAATGGTCATCACAAGAAGCCAAACCGGGGACGATTCCCGTGCAAGTGAAAACCGTAGTGCCGTTACCGTCGAGAACCGCGGCGCCGTCGCCAGCGGCAGCCGCGTCGCGAGTGAAACCCGTAGTGCCGTCGCCGTCGAGAACCGCGGCGCCGTCGCCAGCGGAAGCCGCGTCGCGAGTGATAACCGCAGTGCCGCCATGACGAGTCGCGTCGCAGCTATTGGCAGTGAAAAACGGGAAGTGCGCGTTCCAACGATGGAGCTTGTTGACGTTACCGCGGATCCTGCAGTTGTACCTCCGAACTATGAGGCCACTGCACAACCGAGTGTCGCGCTACCGCAGCGCTTGATTCGCCTCGGACCACCCGCGTCGCCGTCTACGTTACCGCGAGACACGTACAGCAGCAGTCTTGCTACGGTGCATGCTGCGCAGACCCAGCCGCAGCCCAGCCCTCCGCGTTCCGCCGCATCGAACCGCACCGGACGCTCGAGTGCGACCGCCGCCCGTATCAGACGACTGGAGTTGGAGACCGCGGAACGTTTGTCGGAGATACGCCAACAACAGCTAGAGATCCAAGCAGAGAACTTAAGAAGACGACTGCAATTCAGCATCGCAGAAATCGAGCAAGAAGGCAGCCTGGCAGACCCCGATGAAAGCAGATCCAGAGTGGACCAATGGCTGCAGTCTATTCCACCGCGAGGCACAGTGATTGAGCAAGACCCCAGCGTCCAATTACGGGAGGAGTCTGCCTGCCGCACCGTGCCACGAATCACCGAGCCACAGGAGGAAGAACGCGACACAGAACGCCGTGTCGACAATTCACAACCACCGCCGACTCATCGCTACGAACGACGCGAAGAGGACCACGGCCAGACTCATCGCTACGAACGACGCGAAGAGGATCACGTCCAGACCGAGAGCCGTCGAGCCAGAATCGAAGCTCCGGCTCCACACACTCTTGGCTACGAACGACGCCAAGAAGAACGACCGTGCTGTAGTCACACACAGCAAGCGAGGCTAGAACGATCGCCCTCGCCGACGTATCATCAACGAAGAAAATCGCTGTCCCCGAACGAGAGACGACGGCGATCGATGACACCGTCGCACAACCGCACCCGCGGCATCGAGCAACTCGCCGAAGCCATCGAGAGAATGTCCAGAAGCCGACCGCCGCCGAGACAAGCAATCGACCTTCCTGTTTTCTCCGGCGCGGCTATCGAGTGGATGCCATTCAAAGCAGCATGGCGTGACTCATCGGCCATATACAAGTTTACGCAAGCTGAGAATATGGCAAGACTACGAAACTGCCTGCGTGGGGAAGCACGACAAGCCGTGGCAGCCCTACTACACACTGCGACCGATCCAGACGTCGTGATGAAGACGCTACAACAGTGTTTCGGGCGGCCTGAAGTCATCGTCCACCAAACGCTTGAGGATCTTCGCCGCTTGCCCCGACCGGGCCCCGCTGCCAACGATCTCAACCAATTGGCAGTGCGGCTACAGAACATAGTGCAAGTTTTGGAGAACGTCGATCAGCGAGGCTACCTCTACAACCCCACGCTGACACAAGAAGTGCTTGAGAAGCTAAGCCCGCACCTCAGATCGAGATGGTGCGACTACGCGGAGGATAACGGCAGCGCGAGTGAACCAACAATAATCACGCTGTCCCGTTTTCTCACGCAAGAGGCTGACCGTGCTCTACGACACGCCTTCGCGAGCAACACTGCCTACGCATCGACGACCTCAGCACCCACGAGACCCAGAGGCAGCAACATCAACAAGCCTGTGCAACGAAACGAACGAGCTAATCTGCACAAAACAACTGTGTACGCTACGATGGAAGACGCACCGGGGTCCCACAACAAGAAACCGGAATCATGCATCTGCTGTGGGGACCAACACGCAGTGTCAACGTGCCGCAAGCTACGCGACATGCCCGTGAACGAACGATGGAACTGGGCTAAGGACGCTCGCCTGTGTTTCAAGTGCATCGAGAGCCGACATCGACGTACAACGTGTAGAGCCCCGCGGTGCGGCGTAAACAACTGCAACCGACCGCACCACTCGCTGCTACACACCGACGGAGCTCAGACCGAGAGCCGAACACAACCCACTGAGACTGAAACGGAAGCCGCAGTGATGTCAATAGCCAACGAGAACCCTACAGTGTTGCTGAAAGTCTGCAGTGTCGTGATCACCGGGCCTGCAGGGAAAATAAACACTTATGCCTTATTGGATGAAGGCTCAACCGTTACACTGATCGACGAGAAACTGGCCGACAAAATCGGCGCGGTTGGAGACCCAGCACCATTGAGAATACAGGGCGTAAATTCTGCGAAGAGACGCGAAAACAGCCGAAGAGTCAGCATCGCAGTTCGAGGGCGACATGAACGGATCGCCCACCAAATCACGGCCCGAACAATCCCTGATTTGGAACTTCGACGACAGAGCGCGCCCCGCAATATTACACAGCGGTACGCTCACCTCCGAGACCTCAACAACGCCTGCTTCGAGAATGCGAGACCGCAGCTTCTCATTGGGGCCGATCACTGGCAACTAATGACATCCCACCAACTACGTGTCGGAAAAAAGAACGAGCCTGCCGCGTCAAGAACGGACCTAGGATGGGTGATATACGGATCGGTGCCCCATCTACTACACCGACGCGGAGAAGACACAGTGCTACACGTACAAATAACGGACGAAGATCGAAGTGAACCGTCCGCAAACAAGAACGACGAGCAACTCCACGAACTCGTCAAACATCACTTCGCAATCGACGCATTGGGCGTTTCACTCAGAACGAAAGTGAAGCCCGAAGATCAACGCGCTGTCGACATTTTCAACAAGACAGCTCGCCGCGTCAACAACCAATTTGAAGTCGGTTTACCATGGAAGAGCGATGACGTCGTCCTGCCACCTAGCTATTCGGACGCACTCACACGGCTCCGAGGGATTGAAAAGAAAATGGACAAGGATGCCAAATTCAAAGAAGAATACACGCAGCAAGTTCAAAATTTACTCGACAAAGGCTACGCGAGAAAATGCGACGGCAGCGAGAGGGATAGCAAGAGGGAATGGTTCATGCCTCACTTTGCGGTCAAGAACCCGAACAAACCAGGCAAGATTCGCCTGGTCTTTGACGCCGCTCACAAATCGCAAGGGGTCAGCCTAAACGACCACTTGCTAATGGGGCCCGACATGCTACAACCGCTGCCTGGAATACTGCTGCGATTTCGAGAACGACCGATCGCCGTAACAGCCGACATAGCCGAGATGTTTCTGAGGATCAAAATCAGAACAGAAGATCAAACATCTCAGAAGTTTCTATGGAGAGATGACGATAGAAAGAAGCAGCCAGAGCACTACAAGATGACGTCGATGTTCTTTGGGGCAGCCAGCTCTCCGTTCCTGGCTCATAGCGTGCGAAATAGAAACGCGCTTGATCACGCGGAAACACATCCACGAGCCCTAGAGATCATCACGAAAAGCCATTATATGGATGACTTGGTGCACAGCTTCGCCACGACCGAGGAAGCGAAGCAGGCCGTCCAAGAAGTCATTGAAGTTCACAGCAGAGCTAACTTCACACTCCGGAGCTGGAATTCTAACTGTCCGCGAGTGTTAAGCACCATTCCCGAGACGCTGCGAGCCAGAGAACCGACCGCCCTAATCTCCAGCGAAGATTTCAAAACACTGGGAATGCTGTGGGATGCCGTAAACGACGAGATGGGCTTCAACACTACACTGGCCCGTGTCCCTGAAGCGGTGCGAGAACGACGACGAGCGCCGACCAAACGAGAAGCCTTAGCGACCGTTATGTCAATCTTCGATCCGCTGGGCCTGCTGAGCTGCTACGTAATCACAGTCAAGATCCTGCTTCAAGACTTATGGCGGATTCAACTAGCGTGGGATGAACCTCTACCACCAGAACACGCCGCGAGATTTGATCAGTGGATGGAGACACTGAACGACGTGTCACGTCTACGACTTGCGCGCCGCTACGGACCAAACGAAGAAGACGTCAAGCGGCAACTTCACATATTCGTAGACGCCAGTGAACAAGCCTACGCCGCAGCAGCATATTGGCGTCTAGCTCATCCCGATGGAAGAATCACGGTCGCCTTGGTCGCAGCTAAAGCCAAGGTAGCACCGTTACGACCACACACAATCCCGAGGCTGGAACTACAAGCAGCGGTGGCCGGAGTCAGACTGGCCGACATAATAATAAGGGAACACCGCTGGAAGGCCGACCGAGTGACATACTGGAGTGACTCCCGAACCGTCCTCCAGTGGATCCGAACAGACGCCCGCCGCTATACCCCATTCGTAGCGCACAGGCTGGGAGAAATCGCTGAATTGACAGACAGCCGCCAATGGAGATGGGTGCCGACCGCAGACAACGTGGCAGACGACGCCACCCGAGCGGATAACACTATAAGAGGACGTTACGATCGATGGTTCACCGGCCCCACCTTCTTGTACGAACCCGAAGAAACCTGGCCTCAAGAACAGACGAACCGAGAAACAGAGGACATCGAGGTCGTTCATCACACAACTCAAGCAGATGAACTCAGCGTGTTGCCAGACATAAGCCGTTTCTCCTCATACGAAAGGCTTATAAGAGCGACGGCAACTGCCTTGTGCTTCATAGACAGATGCCAAAAGAAAGCAACCAAAATAGAAATACGACACCTAGAACAAGCGGAACAACTTTGGGTGTCGCAATCACAAAAAGAAAGTTTCGGCGAGGAGATCGCACGACTGCAAGCTGGCCGACCATTGCCAGCCGCTAGCCGTCTCGCCAAACTGGACCCGATGTTAGAAGAAGGACTACTACGCGTCCGCGGCCGGATCGACGCCGCCCGCGTGCCCACAACCACCAAGAGGCCTTTAATCCTAGACGGCCGACACCGTCTGACAAAACTCATCGTGTTAAAGGCACACATCGCCGCCGGACACGCAAGCAACGAACGCGTGCTGAATGATTTAAGACAACGCTATTGGATTCTGCGTGCCCGACCTACAGTACGATCCGCGGCTCGAACCTGCGCATTATGCAAAATATGACGCACAATGCCGAGAATACCACCACTGGGAAACCTACCGCCCGCACGACTGGACCCATATTGTCGACCGTTTACCAACTGCGGCGTCGACTACTTCGGACCGATGATGGTCACTATCGGCCGAAGAAGAGAAAAACGATGGGGCGCGTTATTTACGTGCTTAACTACGCGGGCAGTACATATCGAGATCGTGTCAAGTTTAAACATTGACTCGGCAATCATGGCTCTACGACGAATGGCCGCTCGTCGAGGATGGCCCCGACAGATGTGGAGCGACAACGGGACGAACTTTCGCGGCGCAGACACAGAATTACGCGCAGCCTACAACGAATGGACGCCGGCACTACGAGACTACGCGCAACTACACAGGATGGACTGGCGATTTATTCCCCCGGGTGCGCCAAACCAGGGAGGAGCGTGGGAGCGTTTGGTACGCTCTATTAAAACAGCGTTGCACGCCACGCTAAAGGAACAAACACCGAAGGAAGAAGTCCTGCATACATTGCTGCTAGAAGCAGAACACGCTGTGAACGGTCGCCCACTTACCCACGTGACTATGGACCCGTCTGACCCGGAGGCACTGACTCCAAATCACTTTTTGCTCGGGTCATCCACGGGCTTACCCCAAACTGGTCCTTGTGATGTAGCCGATCGACGAGCATGGCGAGCAGCACAAGGATTAGCAGACCAGTTTTGGAAGAGGTGGATACACGAGTACCTTCCCATACTCGTACCAAGACAAGGAGCTCAAGATCGCCGCAGACCCGTAAAGGAGGGAGACCTGGTGTTGGTAGTAGATCCTGCACTACCACGCAATATTTGGCCACGAGGAATCGTCCGAAAGGTACATATCGGACCCGACGGAGATGTACGAAGCGCCGAAGTGAAGACCATTGGAGGAGTCTTCACTAGGCCAACCAGAAAATTGGTCGTCCTCCCGATACAAGAGGCTGCTGCTAACGACGAACGCAGCCGGGAGGAGGATGTTACGGACGAAACGCTACGTCGGACGCCCACATGCGGAAACAAGGAGCGCGGGGCGAGGGAACCCGCAGAACAAAGAAAACAGCGCTTCCCCCACCACTAACTCGCGCAAGAGTCACCGCTTGTACGCGTCGTAGGCTTAAGTTTTAGCATATATTAGCATAAGTTTTGATTGTAAATTGTTAGTTGTTTGTCAGTAAATCGCCAAAATCAATTGTGAATTGTGAACTGTGAATAAACCTGTGGAGTCAAGAACCAAGGAATTTTATTTGTGGGAAAAATACAGTCCTCAACCCCTGACTATCAAGAACAGCACTCATCCAAAATTTGATAGAAATCTTCTCTTGCCAATTGTTTTGTGTTATTAGCCATGCGCCAGTCACGTACACATTTTTCACAAGAATCTTTTAAAAAATTAAACACCGCTACATCCATTGGTTGAAATTTTGTTATGTTAGGTATCAGTGACATGAGTATGATTCCGTTGTCTTTACAGAACGTTGAACAAGGGCAAAAAGATTTTTGAAACGTGTACATCAAGAAAGAGCAACACGGGTTTTTTAATTTTCTCGTTTGTTAGGAAACCGTTAAACGAGTTTGAGATATACTCGTAAAATGTCTGACACCTCATCCACCCGTTGTCTGTCTTGCCAATTAACCACGTTTTAGGATATTTAGTGTGAATTCACATTGGAATACGCTTGTTAGGAAAGAGAGCTAGTATTGGCATTCGTTTTCCATCAGCTGAAGCACCAAGGGAAAGCGTTACATTTTCTTTTTCATCATTATCAGATCGATAGTGCACACTTTTTTGGCCTCTCCTTGTCAATACAGCATGACCTTTAGGGCACAAGGAAAAAGCAGTCTCGTCACAGTTGAAAATTCTAGACGGATCTTGCAGAATTTCCAGACAGTTTTTCTCTTCCAAGAACTTATAAACGCTATCGAACCAGTGTTTCATATTTTCTTCTGTTGCATTGACTCCTGCAGTGGTTAATGCTTGACATTCTTTTGAAGTTACATCTGGGTTTCTTTTCAAAAATGCCTCGTACCAATGCCTTCCAGGAATTCCATCCTTAAATGGATTGGGCCTATTCAGTTCTTTAACTAATGTACTAACAGAATGGAGTATTTGCTCTTTTGTGACGGCAAACCCAATCTCTGCCATATACTGAGTCCATCTGAGACTATTAATTCTTCGTCTTTCTTCGTAAGAACTGTCGCATGTCCGGGAGGGTTAGTATGCAAATTTTTCAATTTATCCAATAATGTCTGATAAGGTACTTTATATAATTTTGAAGCCTTGTAAGCGGTCATTTCCTTATTTCTAACTGGTTCAAGAGCATTGTCAAAATTTTCAGTATCATACAGTTTATACTTCGCTTGTCCCTGAAAGATAAAAAACGGTTCTTTGATCACAAATCTGAGGGTCCAGAAGACGTGTTTTTACCTACTATTACTTAATTTACATTCAATGAATGGCATGATCTGAGTATTAAGTCCTCCAATTGTTAAAACTATAGTGGAACAATAAATAAATATACATGTTTGATATAACTTTTACTTACCTTAGGAAGAGGATGATTATGTTCACAAGTAGGAATCTGTGAAAGTATTAGATCTATGTTGGTTGTCAACCGAGCCTTACAGCTACCATTGGTGCGCTTCCAGCCAATAGTGTTTTTGCAGACTTCATTTTCGTAGAAAGTGTAGCCGTTTATGATAGCTGTTTGTTTGCCATTTTTGCTTCGAACGAATTTAACTGAAAGTAAATTGCAAAAATAACAAATAAATTTTTACTACGTTGTCAGTATTAATCAGATATCCATACTAATATTATATGCGAAAGTCTGTCTATCTGTCTGTTACGCTTTCACGGCCAAACCACTGAACGGATTTTGATGAAATTTGGTAAGAATATAGTTCAAGATCCGGGGTCAAACATAGGCTACTTTTTGACGCAGGCGGAGCTGCGGGAAACAGGAAGTCTTTTATGTATATAACTAGATGTTTCAGCGTCAAAAAGTAGTCTTTGTTTGACTCCGGACCTTCAACATTTTATGACAATGAAAATTATATTCATATCAAATTTCATCAAAATCCATTTAGCGGTTAGGCCCTGAAAGGGTAACAGACAGACAGACAGACTTTCGAAAATTGATTCCTTTTACCATACATACTAAACCTATTAGATTAAGAGGTAGCAACGTATTGACCAAACCATCGCTAGACCGACTGATTTAGTATCCACAGAGTGTAGTATCCACACTTATGTGAGTTGGTAAAAGTTGGTCTGCCATCATGACGTTGGTGCGTTTGGTAGGTACAACCGTTCAAACATGGGTTATGGTTCAGTCAATTAAACGATAACTAGACCGACTGATTCAAAGACAACATGATACTCCATACAGTACCCATATGAACAGTACAAAAACTGACATGATACCTTGGTGCGTTTGGAAGATACGGCCATTCGAAGATTTTAAGTTGTCACAACAATGTCACAGAAATAGCATTAGAATGGCTACGTATCAACGGCGTGAAGAACACTTATGTGAATGGAATAGATCTTAATCTTTATGGGTTTATTTTCTCTTATTGATAATTTTATTCAATGCACGAAACATACAACAATAAAAAAATAAATAAAACAAAATGTTTTTATTTTATATGAAAGTAAACTATACTTAAGTTAATTAAATTTAATACAGTTTTAAACAGTTTACATATAATTAAATAAATAGTAATAAAATCATTTATTCAGTTTTAGCATTTATAATTCTGTAATGTAAATAAGGTCCATTCAAACTGACGCAAATCCCGCGCGACTGGCGGGATTCCCACAGAACTATATATATTATATATTCTTTATATATTCTCAAACGTTTGCTCAAACTCGACTTAACCTTACTCCAACTCATTGGTTTGATTAGTCGACACTAGCTTCCTTGAATTAAGGAGATTCCTCATTGGAGGAGAGTATCGAACTGTCAAATATAAGGTTGGTCGAGAGGTACTTTGAGGCGTCCTCCAATGAAATAAAGTGGTTATAAACCAGTTTTTTGCCACTTTTTGCCTAGGTATCTTCTTACTTTGTATTTTTTTTTATTTTGTATTATTATTTATAGTATATTTTGTATTTTTCAATTTTTGTTTTTGGATTGTTATTATAACCTATGTCGTTCCTCATTGGAGTTTGCTCAAGCAACCAACTAAGAATGTCGTTTTCAAGGAAAGTTCGAGGACTTCCTTAAGGTGCCCTCGAATGAGTTTGAGTGAAGAACGTTCTTAAGGTTATGTTTAAGAATACGGGGGTAAGAGTCGGTAGAAGTGCCGTAGCGTAAGTTAACTGGCCTGCTACTGAAACATCTATATATTTTTATTTCTATGGGCGTCCCGCCAATCGCTCGGGATTCGCGTCAGTTTGAATAGAGCTTTAAGCGATTCCTGTTCAGCGTGAAACACTCTATGTTAGGAATCCTGTGATTTTTGGTTTGTCTTTAACAATACTTTACTAGAAATGGCGGGTTTGAATTTAAATTAGTTCTGTTATACTTTACTTAAATACCAAGAGTAGGTTACATTTTAACAGTAATTTTGAAGGTTGCAGGAGCAGAAATAGGAATGGTTGGATTGTATCAGAGAGAACATGAGTAGGAAGGACATTGAGAAGGAAATGGCTAGAGATAGGGGAGAGTAGAAAAAAACTAACATAATGAGCCTACCCCACATAACAAAGTGGAACAAGGTCAAGGAGATGAAGACAGCAGTAGATATATTTATATAGATACTAGCTGTTTTCTGCAGCTCCGCTTGCGTCAAATGTTTGACCCCGTGTCTTCGACTAAATTCATACCAAATCGTAAAAATTCGTTCAGCGGCTTGGCCGTGAAAGCGTAACAGACAGACTTTCGCGTTTATAATATAAAAGTATGGATAATATGGATGGATGAATATGTATAAGAACCCATTTACAGACGAAGATTAGAATGTTTTCACAGTTTTACTAAGATACCACGACGAATGATGAAATTAGGTGGGTTATGAGGATGTCCAGAGTTAAACTTTAAAAGCTGGTTTGTTTTTGATGTTGTGAGTCGCGCCCTGCACACCTTGTTGTTAGTGCACATCCACCCTATAGTGTTTCTGTATACTTTATTACGGTAGTATGTGTGACCATCAAAGATAATGGTTGGTTTTCCGGATCTGTTGTGAACAAATTGCACTGAAACAGATTTAAAATATTTTGCGATTACTAGGATTCATATTTATGTTTTGCACAGAATTCTTACACTATGTTAGTAATGAACAAAAGAATTTGATGCATAAAAATAACATGCATTTAGATAAGATATAGAGGAAGCAATAACATCTGCTTATATTTATTTTAATACAAATCAAAGTTTTGTTAATTACACAATTTATATAAATTATTTCTTTTTATAATTATATATTCTCATAAATAGCTGAAATTTTTTGTAAATACACGGGTATATTATGAGGTTAATTAGAAAAAAATACGGGAAATAAATTTTGGCATTTTGCTGCGTAGGTATCTTCCAAATAGAAAAAAAAAGTACGTGCAAAATAATGTGATAAAGTAAAAACGAGATTCACGTGTGTTGCTAAATTGACAAAATAATTCTATTCCAAAATTAACATTTGCAATAGAATTGTTTTGTCAATTTAGCAACACACGTGAATCTCCAGAGCACATATATTAAGCTCAGCTAGCAACCTCTTCACTGTACATGTATTTACTAGTAAAAAAGCTTATGTAAGAGTAATAAAGTTTACTTCCATTGCGCTATTCTTTATATTGCGGTTTTATTTATCTAGCCGCATTCGAAATTGAACTAAAATCATTCGACTCACCGTTTTGCATTCTCTAAAATAACCATAGCGGTCATGATTTAATATTGGTAAATACGTTAACGTGACTGTATCGACGACAAGAAACACAAAGTATATACGAGTTGCACGGAATCGAAGTGGGCATGACTTGAGAGAGACCTTCGGTAGTAAAAAAGAAGTTTTTCAATAATGATATTTCGCTGTACTAGTCATGATTATGCTTGCCAATAACTTTAACAATAATATTGGACACGGTGATAACGGCCGCGGTGCAGCCATAATTCTTTTTCAGACAGCGCCAACGGGACTTCAAACGGTTGGTGTATTGCTTGCAGAACGTGTGGTGGTCGATTCTAAGAACTATGCTTCCGCGGGCCGACGTTTCATAAACTGCAACTGTGAAATAGATTTGGTAATTTAAACTTGTTCTAAAAGTTATACTCCAGATGTATTGTAAGTCCGTCTATTAATTATTATGTAAATTTTTTACAGAAAAATATTTTATAGCAGTGTGATATTTGGCTTAGAATTAGAAGTGATCTCATACTTAACGTGTCGTGACGTTGGCTTGACGTCGTAAAGCAGGAAATGCGTGGCAATGGACTCTCTTCAAGTAGGCCGAACACCGGGCGAAGTGGAAACGTAAAAGCAAAAAAGGGCTCCGAAGCAAACCGTTGAGGATGCAACCGGGAAGGCGCTAGGATGAATAAGAGACTTACGCATCGTGATTTTATTATTAATTTTATTATTATTATTATTAATAGAACTTTCTGGCGCTCTCTCGTTTCTGAGGCCAAGATCCACTTCGGGCCGCTGAGCCAGAGGAGCAAGTAGTACATAGGCATAGGGCGCACTGTAAGTTTCCGGAACTGGCCACTTACATAAACAATATTTAAAAATTTATTGCAACATTTGAAAATAGAACTCTTTGGCTGTAGAATGCAGTTTGTTTCATCTGACTGTCTTTTGTTTTTACCTTGTGGCGCCATTTAAAAAATTGTGTGTCTGCATCAACATGGATTTAACTCGGGAAAATTTTCGTAGTATGATTTTCTACGATTTTAAGTGTAATTTGACAGCTCAACAGAGCATCGCTCGGCTTGAAACAGCTTTTGGCAATGAAGCATCATGCAAGACAACTGTTTATAGCTGGTTTGCAGAATTCAAGCTTGGTCGTATCAATCTCAGTGACGAATCTCGCGATGGTCGGCCGTCCACCGCTGTGACCAACAAAAACATCAATCCTGTGCGCCGTATGATTGAAACAGACAGGCATGTGACCTACCATGAAATTCGCGCATCCTTAGAAATAGGCATGAGTCAAATACAATTAATCCTACACAAACATTTGGGTGTGAGAAAGCTGTGCTCGCGGTGGATCCCACACAACTTGACCGAGGCTCAAAAAACGGACCGGGTCACTTGGTGCAGTGCCATGCTTACCAGATTCAACGAAGGTGCGTCAAATTTGGTGTGGGACATAGTAACAGGTGACGAAACATGGATTTATTGCTACGATCCCAAAACAAAGCAGCAATCGAGCGTATGGGTCTTTCAAGATGAGCCGAAACCAACCAAAGTGGCGCGCGTGAAAAGTGCATCTAAGCGGATGATTGCTTCTTTTTTTAATAAAACTGGACACGTGGCTACTGTTGCTTTAGAGAATCGTCGTACAGTGAATAGTGACTGGTACACGACCATTTGTTTGCCGGAAGTTATTGACGAACTCCGTAAAAATAACCGTAAACGCCGTATCATCCTGCACCACGACAATGCTAGTTCTCACACGGCCAGACAGACAAACGACTTTTTGAAGGCGAAAAATGTAGAACTCATGAGTCATCCTGCATACAGTCCCGACCTGGCACCTTGTGACTTTTTTCTGTTCCCAAAAATTAAGAACCAATTACGCGGTCAACGATTTTCATCACCAGAAGAGGCTGTCGAGGAGTATGAAAAACACGTTTCAGAGGTCACCACAGAGGAGTGGCACAAAAGTTTTTAAAACTGGTTTCATCGAATGAAAAAGTGTATAGACGCCAAGGGAGATTATTTTGAAAAACAATAAATTAATTTTGTACCTTTAATAGTATTTTTTCATATTCATTTCGGAAACTTATAGTGCGCCCCACGTATTAGTATTACACCAACAATCGCATATCCAAAATAGGTAGCGATAAAAAATTCCTTCTCCAAGTCGACTCTGGCTAATCTATATGTCAAGCAAGATCAATACTCCGCTACTAAGGCAATGCCAAAGGCTTTCAAGCTCTGTGACTCATATCTATGACTTAATGGCAAAAATTAAAATTTGATGTAGTAACTACTAACACTGAATCAAAATCAAATTGAAGAAAAAAATTAGTTTCATTATTCGTTCAACAAAACTATAGGATAAATCACACATCGAAAGCGGCGCATTCGTGGTATATACGGGCATCTACTATATGCACACGGCACTGCCATTTTTCAACTCCCAACTAACTGATACGTGGTCAAGAATGCTATTTTTGAAAAGTGTGACTCAATATCAGTGAGTCGAAAAATTTTAGCTCGTTATCGAATAATTTTCGTTCTATATCACGATTTTTATTCGACCTACTAGTTATACATTTCAAAATAGAGTTCCAGATGTCTACCCACTACCATGGGAGACAAGAAACCAACATTAAAAATACTACGCGCAAAGATATCCCCGCAAAGATATCCCTGACATCGGGCGATCTTAACTCCATCAGTCCTACAAATAAAATTTTGCGGTTCATGGTTATGTTCGCCACCATACTCCAAAGCTATCAAATCATGTGTTTTTACTAGGGTCGCTTTACACCGAAATCTTTGATACCTAGTAGACCTTCTGCGATTATAAATGTATTTGTTACATATTAATAATTCTTTTACGTGTAAATTTTATCAGCTTCAGCGTACATTCTGAAAAATGAAACCATTTTGTTAAATTATGAAGTAAAGTATAAAAAGAAGTGAAGTCCTACCTACTACTAAGTTCACGATATAGTAATTTCCATAGAATTTTCTAAAAGTCAATTGATTTGATTGTATTTTATTGAATTTACTTCACAAACTGGATAGATGATAAGGGCTGTTGACTTAACGGATACTAATCCATACTAATATTATAAATGCGAAAGTCTGTCTGTCTGTTACGCTTTCACGGCCAAACCGCTGAACGGATTTTGATGAAATTTGGTATGAATATAGTTGAAGACCCGGAGTCAAACATAGGCTACTTTCTGACGCAGGCGGAGCTGCGGGAAATAGCTAGTAAATTTCAACACATAATATACTTCAAAGAATTTTTTTAAAAATATTTCAAAGAAATTAACGAACTAATGAAAGACAAAAAGGAACGCCACCAACCAGAGCTCTTAAATTTTTAATCATCATACTCTAAAGCTTATGACATGTGCCATCAGCCGCAAAATACAATTTTGGAGGTTGATGATTATGATTCAAGACGTTGGATTCAATCTGACCATCCTCATTAGTGATGACTGTGGCTCGACAACCTCGGTGGTAGGAGGTGCAGTACCACCCATACCCTTTACGTCCCTTGTAAGGTCGGTTGTATGTGTAGTTGTTGCTCAGAAGATACTTCTTGTTGCTCATCATGATTATTTTGCAGTCTGAAATGGAAACATAAGTTTTTGATCAGAGGTCGTTTTCACTTCCACGGGTTGGTCGTCCCAGGTACCGCTGGAGAGACGAAGTGAAGGACCTAAATCCCTCCAAAGAACCGACTGGCAGCAGGTTGCGCTGAACAGGGAACAGTGACTCTTGTGTCGGAGGCCAAGATCCTCTGTGGGTCGCTGAGCCATCGTAGTAAGTAGAGGTCGTTGGTTCTATACTTAATCTTACCTATTTCAGCCGCCAAAATGCTGATATTGTATGTCAAATTGGATATTGTGGCTGAAAATTAAAAGCATGTTGGCAACGCACGTGTGTAGGTATTTAGTCAAGGTGAAAACGGTTTTTTTTTCATTTTTGCTCTTTTTTTTGTGTTTAGGCTAAGGGCGAACGCTAAAACTCGCGCGGGCGCACGCTCGCATGTCTATAATGAAAAATAGTATGAGCAGCGCAGGCGCGTGCTTCGGAGCGCGGACGCGGGCGAAGGGCACACGGCGCAGGCGCACGCGACGGGCGACCGCTCGCGGGTTTGTTTCTACAAATCAGTCGAGCGCCGCTAGATGCTACGGTCACACGCGACGGAGGCTAGGTACAACCATGAACATCGATACAGAGCGTGTAATAATTAAGGTGCAATTTCGGGACATGGCGAATGAATTATATAAAGATAGAGATGCCCGTCGAGAAGCATGGTTTGAAATTTGTCGACAATTAATCGAAAATTTTAAAGCACTCATATTACTTATTCAAGAGTACTTTTAGCATACCTACCAATATCTTTTCAATTGGTGATATCGTGGACTTTGATCTTTGAGTCTTCGCCTTCAAGTACGGTTCTAATTTTAAAAAATAATTCATCATATGTCCTTGTACTTAATTTCAAATATTTGTAAAATTCGTTGTCATTGTCCCTCAACTTCGAAAATTTGGTTACGAATTCTGCTGAGTAGCCTGCTTGTCACGAACGGGTTAGGTAGTCGACGTTGTTTGCGTTGACGTCTTTTTGCCTAATAATAAATAATATATGGTAATCTACTCGACACAACTGTACACGCTCGACATCAAAATTATACCAGCAGCGCTAAATGAGACGGGCGCACGCGACGCGTGCCCGCTCGCGGATTCGTGGCCCGCGGCGGACTTCCGACGCGTGCACCCGCGTCCGCATCCGCCCGTGTTTTAGCGCTCGCCCTTAGCCAGTAACAAGTTTTTTTTTTAAGTTGTTTAATTCAACAAGTATAAAATCAAGTCATAATCTAGTCGAGTCAGAAGAGTCTGGCTAAGTGGTAGAAAAACTGCACTTAGCGATTTCCAGGAGTTTTTGGCAACAAGCGAGGAAATCACATAAATCGAACACTGTAATCACTTTCCAACACTCACGCTTGTTCTTGAACACTTTGCGAATAATAATCCACCATTATTATGCACAAACAGCCAAAAAAACACAAATTTTGGAAAATAAAATACAGGGTCCGTTCTGCTTTTCACAGCTTCCCGCTAAAAGTCAACAAGAACGTTATTAGGTTACGTTAAGAACCATATGCTCAACTGTCAATATAATAGTTTAAATGACAGTTCTTTATAGAACTTCTATTTGTCAAGTCGAAATGGCTATACCTAGAACTATGTTTTTGCTATTTTTACACATTACATTAAACTATTTTAACATGGTTTTTATCGCGTTTATTGCAATTGTTTACACCTAACGTTTCACTTTACAGTGTTCATTTACATGCGAACTTAAAGCTGTTAATTCCCTCAATCTTTATTGCACAAAAAAAATGAGTACATACAAAAGGCTGAAAGTATTGAAATGGCGAATTGAAGCCTTTAACAAATGCTTTATCTTATACCTTAACGTAGTGGCCGTTATCAGTAATATAATAAATTGGAGGTGGATGATTATGGTTATCTGATAAGAAGATCAGGGTTCCTTTGTGATCAGTACGAGCTTTGGCCGGGCACATTCCTCTCTTCTTTTTAGAGCAGTACCAAGTTCTCCGGTTCCATTCGGAAAAGGTGTAGTTGTTGATCATCATTAGTTGTTTGGCCGCAGGGTCGGCCCTTGGCATCATAACGACTAGAATTTAGAAAAAATAAAGGAAATAAACTGTTTCTCTATTGTACATTTTTAACAAAACGGATTGACACGACAAAATCCACGACATTGATATTTATTTATTTATTAAAACTACATTGTTCCACAAGTGCAAATACTTATAACAATCTATATATTATATTAAGCGCAGATAATTTTATCGCCAGATAAGAAAAAAAATAGGTACATTACTCGCATAAAGTCACTTCATTTCTCAAAATCTTGTGCTCCTCTCATCATAATTAGTCGCATAACTGACAGTTGAAAGTAAGTAAGATTATCAAACTATATTTAATACTTATTATTTACTATTAATTCATGTGCATGTAAAGAAAGACAGACATCAAAGATTCAGTAAAACAAAGGATGACATGACAAGACAATTTTGACATTAGATGCTAATCGTCATTTTGATTAAGCTATAACGTAATTATTGAGGGTTCCATTTTTAGTCTACGGAATCCAAAAGATAGAGATTCTAATCGCCGATCTTGATGTATTCCCCTTTTCTATTGATAGAGTACTTTGGAGGGTTATGGTTATGACTCTCGTCCAGGAAGGTCACAGCCCCTAGGTTGCTAAACTTCACCCTAGCAGGACAATACAAGGATTTTCTTTTAGAACAATACCAACTTAAAGGTCTTTTCTTGGAGAAGGTAAATCCATTGACCATCAGTATCTCACCTTTCATATTTTTAAATTTGATTATTTCAGCTGAAAAAATAAAATATTTACTTATTTAATTTTATTACATAATTGTGAACAGTGGACTTAAAGCCTGAGGCTTTATCAACAAGTCAACAAAATTGGTAATGCAGAGAAAGTTAAGTAACTTTACACTATGAGGTAAAAATACTATACCTGTCTGACTTCGTTCTTCGAGATTATAGATTTTCTTAAGAATTGCTATTAATTTGAACATACGGAATCCGTTTTGTAAAATACGATGTATGCATATGACTTTCGTTTTAAAGCTTTGTGTCTTTTGCAATGTGTTCTACTAGTAACAAAAAATCAATTTTTTTTTTGCTAGTAGCGATGAAAGGGAAAATATAAAATCTTAGTTATCGCCATTGCTGACAACTTTTCCAAGCGGCCTTTTCTTAAAACAAAACAAATGAATAAAAAAAAATCTGTTTATTCATGGTTGTGTGATCCATACGTACTAATAATCATCCCATCATAAGTCATCAATGCTGCAGTACAAGCTAACACGGTCTTTTTTATGCAAGCCCATCGCATTTTCTCACCAATCCTCCGCTGCTTGCAAAAACGATTTTTTCCAAATATAATGACGGGGTTTCCACGATTAGACACACCATATATTGTTTCGATACCTGAAAAGAATAATTTCATTTTTTTTTTGGGATTTTTTGGGACTAAAGTGTTGTAAATGTTTTCTGTATCTTTATTAAGTGTACGTAATTAAATAAAGAAACTAACCTATCTGTTTTAATTTATTTATTTAAGCTTTATTGTCCAATACAAAATGTGTACAAATGGTGGTCCTAATGCCAAGTGGCTTTCTCTACCATTCAACCATATGGCCAAACAGAGAAAGAAAAGATAGATAAGTCTTAATAAGGAGAATGAAAAGATAGATAAGTCTTAATAAGGAGAAAGAAAAGATAGATAAGTCTTAATAAGGAGCAATAAAGTGTTCATTCATTGTTAGTACGTTAATTCCGAAGTTATACAATAGGTACTCTTTGCGCAACAAACATACTACTAGGAATTACATAGAATATATCACACATACATTTGTATGACTTTTTAAACACCAGCCTTTTACAGTGTGTTTAGTTTTACTTTTTATTGAAAGTTGTTTAGTATAACAGGTCCTGTCCCATGAATCACATGTGAGCAAATCAATTGTTATAACTGTTGTTGAAATTTTATGTACAGCAAAATGTAAAATATATGCTAGTGTTTATAAAGTCGCCTTGTATAGAGATGGTTTCTTCCAGGGGAAAACGGAGACAAAATCCGGGACCTGGTAGAAGAGGAGCGCCACAGAAAATACTTAGTTCTGTAGGGTGCGCCTAAAAATGCTTGACGTTGCAAAGCAGGATATGTGTGCCAATGGATTATCTGTCAAGGATGCTGAAGACCGGGCGAAGTGACGTTAAAGAAAGAAAGCGGACCCTGACTCCAAGGCAAATATGATGATGACGAAGAGTGAAAAAAAAATCTGTATTGGCCACACCAGGATATTTTATCAAGCATTTTGGACCGCTCTTTTCGTGCAAATATCGAAAGTTTTGACTCATTTTCGCACTAATTCATTCATTCATATCTAGTGTGGTCAATAAACCCTATACACCCTGGTTTCACAATTATTCGGAACCGCCTTTCGGTCTGCCTTGACCAACGGCTGAACCTGTCTTAATTCCGAGGCATGGAATCATGACTAAAAACTGATAATCAGGTGATTCAAGCCTGAACTGTCCTAACCAAACTGAAAACAACTAAGAAATTATTCGACAAAACAATGTTCAGTTACGTACTACTGTAATTCCGAGTACAAATACACATAATATATAATACACCCTGGTGTCAGAGTTGTTCGGAACCGCCTCTCGGCCTCTGACGTGATTCCTTTAACGACTACCAAATGGCAGCCGGGACCAGCGGCTTAACGTGCCTTCCGAAGTACGGAATCATCGTTATTACCAGACAATCAGGTGATTCAAGCCTGCAATGTCCTAACCAAACTGGACACAACTAAACAAAGTATGCTTCCGGTGGAAATCGAACCCACCACCCCCGGGTCGAAGGCGAACGCCTTAACCACTGGACCTAATTAGGAGAACCGACCGCACCCGATATGAGCTAGGACTAAACTTAGTAACAAGGTCCCGTCAGGTACGGAACTCTAAAAAAGAAGACAAATATGTAGACAAATATATTTAACACACACACAACAAAAACACATCTATTTCAATAATGATTATGGGAGTTGTTGTTTTTAACAATGATGTTATTTATTGTGACGACGGTCGCCCTGCACCCTTTGAAACTCCTTGTACACTTCCAAGTAGATTTGGTTTTATCCCGGCATTTATGGTATTGGTTGAATTTGTGCCCTCCCACGTGGATGACCGGATAGCCGTACCGAGAAGTAGAGTATAATATTACTGAAACAAATGATTTATTCAAAGACAAATATCACAAATTATATTGGTTTTATACAAAATCTGTTAATAACATTAATTTTAACACGGCTAGGGTACCATCTCCGCTCGTATCCGTCGTCACAACCTAGTTTTTTAATGACCGCCACCGTTATAGCTAACCGACGTAGAATCATCGGCCAAAATAGTTGTACACCATATTTATAGAAAATCGATAAAATTAAAACAAAAAGGATATGATGTCACAATTTTATTAAATACCTTTTTAACAATAAGACAGAAAGTTTTAACACACGAACGATGTGCTCAATACATTAAATCCTTCAGTGTTTTTGGTCAAATTATTGTAACTTTTTTATGATAGCAATCTGTGGCAACATTAGAAATAAATATTCATCTTTTCATCATGTATTTAGTGTAAAACACGATGCTCCTCGCCAGGCTGTTAGCGCGTATTTTAGGAGTCATCATAGTAGATTATCATCATTTCGTGTAGGTTACATTGTCAATCAACCATGTACACCCTGGTGCCAGAGTTGTTCGGAACCGACTCTCAGCCTCTGACGTGGTTCCTTTAACGACCACCTAATGGCAGCCGGGACCAACGGCTTAACCTGCCTTACGAAGCACGGAATCAACTTTATTATCAGACAATCAGGTGATTCAAACTGGAAACAACTAAACAAAGTATGCATCCCGTGGGAATCGAACCTTTGACTCCCAGGTCGAAGGCGAACGAATTATTTTTTTGCTAATATTTAAACATTTTTCAATAATATAAACGAAGGCTGACACATCTGAAGCGTATGCAGCACAACACATTACGTGTTCAGCATGTATGTATGCAGCACCGCACACATATAAGGTTCCATATATAACGAATGAACGATGCTGGAGCCCTATTTTTGAATGTATGACATATATGTCGAATGAAAATCGTTCGATATCTAAAAAAGACGAAAATAATTTGATTCCGAACAAAAATTATTCGTCAGTCACAACTTTCAAAAAAAGTACTCCTGCATTCATTCAAGCATATGTATATAGCAATATTATATTTATTAATTAAAGTAATACAAACATCTACGCATATTAACATAAATTAAGTTTTTCCCAGTACTGAGTATTCATCTAACGTCAACAACACATATAAGTACATTAAAATTCAACATTATGCTTTAATCATAGTACCTAGACCTACCTATAGTTATTTAATTATTCGTATCGCTAATACTCCCCTCGTCACCATGAAAGTAAAATAAATACTTAAAAATATTCTATTAAATTCATTAAAGCAGATTTAATATTACATACTACTCGTATGTTAAATATATGCTTTTGACTGACAAATAGCGAATCATGTTTATACAAGCGCGCTAGTTTTCAAAATGGGACGAGCGAGCGAACGATATAAGATTAGATAGAAGTGCCAAGCGCCGGCCAGTTAAGCCTCTCGAGTCCTAACTTGATATGGCGAGGCTTAACTTTGGCACATAGGCTATTAATAATTCTGTGACAGGAAACGCCCACATGTCACTTCTACCTAATCTTATTTCTGTGATATTTTTAAAGGTAATTTTTATTACCACGCAGCTGACTGTTCACATAGGCCGGCGAAGTTATGTGACTCGTGGGAATGTTCCAAGTAGCACTTAACCACTTCTCCGTGTAAAGTGGTTATAAATGCTTTACATTTGGTGCGAGTTTTGAGAGAACATTGCCAACGTACTTTCTCACCTCTGGAGTTCTCCTTGGAAAACTTGAAGCCGTTCACGAAAAGCATCAATGTGCCTCTAGATGTACGTACCGGTATCACTGGAATGTAACATAACACATTAGGCACTGGAAATTGAGTACCTATATATTAATCACTTTACAGCCGAGTCATAAGCTTTCAAACATGCGCGACTATAATGTCTTTAGGAGCCAATTTTTTATGATCACTGGAATGTAAATAGTTAAATACATCTATACTAATATTATAACATTGACGTTGACATCCTTGGTGGCAAGATTAGCTCTCTAAAGAAAAGTTTAAACGATTTATTCTTTTCTAACATGAATAAGTTCTCTTCGCAATACACATCGCATCGTAAAACTTATACTGTAACATGTACATAGCTACAAGAATGTAGTCCTTAATTTGAGGTTATCATATGGCCAAATTGCCGGTTCAAAATTAAATTAGATTAAGAAAATTCTATCAGTGGAGACTGTTAAATGACTTTTTCAAACTATGTTGTAGCAACCATACAACATGTATAAATAGTCGATAGTCTTCCAAAAGTGAAAAATAAATAAATAAAGCTGAAAAGTTTGTTTGTTTGAACGTGTTAATTTCAGGAACCATTGGTCCGATTCGAATAATTCTTTGAGTGTTGGATAGTCTATAGGCTACGACGAAGTCGAGTCAGGCAGGCTGCCAGTAATGTATATTAGACACAGAAAGTGGGTATATTACCACTAGTTGAGTAGTAGTCGATATAAGGGCATTCAAAATGTGCGTGAAAAAATATCTTCAATAGTCTTATTTAAAAGTATGTCTCACTGTCATAGTTTATTGACATTAAATAGGATATTGACAACGCGCCCGTGATACGTACTTACTTCTGGTATTGCATGCGTCTATAGACTGCGGTGACCGCTCTTCACCAGGCGGGCCGCATGTTTGTTTGCCTACTAAATAGTATTTAAAAAGTTGATGCTGTTATAAAGCTTAATCAATTAAATTTTTGTTTTTATCTTTTTAAGATATTGCAGTTCTCACTCAGCTTTGATCGAAGAATGTAAAGCCGATTTACTTCAAAGATACCAAATTATAATACAATCTAAACTAAAATCTAAGAAAAAGAGACGAAATAAAAAACCAGTGTTAAACTTATACAGGTCTATAATTTATCTATTTATTATGTAAGTAAAGATAAAATATTGGGTTCATCCTTGAAAAGTTTACTCATTTTGTCCACCACCAATGCTTAAAAATACTTATTTTAATTCAGTAGCGTTTTTATTATTGTAAACCTAAAAAACCTAAAAATTTGAAATTTTCACCAGTATTAGTAAGTATTTGAAACAAAATGGAGGCATCTTTCGTAATTCGTCAATAATTAGAATAAAGGAATATGTACTTCTATTGTCGCTATAACTATGATATAAAAAAATCTTACATCTTCTATATATTAAATAGTCATTGAAATTCCATAGCTTTAGAAGAGTGAAGAATATTAAGTTTAATACTACTTATTCTCATTTCAGTTAAAAAATACATCGCAGAACATGGACATAGACATTATGACAATATAAATAATTCATAATAAGTACTATTGTTTATCTAGATATCAAGCCTCGGTTTGCTTGAATAAAATATAATTGTAAATGCGTGTTTGTCATGATTTTAAACGATCGTGAATACATTTCAGAGGCCTTCTGTTTAGGCATTTTGACCTTATCTAATTGCACCTTTAAATAATGTGATGTGATAGCAAATATACTAATATTATGCGTGCAATATTAAATTAATTGCAGTTAAAATTTAATATAATATACTATACATTGAAATTGACAATAACAATATCAGATGGTCCGACAACCCAGTTGAGGTTGCAGGAAGTTATTGGATGCAAGACATATCCAACGTTGGACGCAAGCAAAAATAAATAGTGATGTTCCCATGACTCCGCCTAACCCGAAACAAGGTTGTCAGACGTCGCCGTGCAAATTTCTATCATGGTAATTATTCACTCCTTTCTTACTAAAAAAAAAAGCTGCCTAAAACCGGTTAGCGCTGGTGTGAGCCAGTGGATTATGAACTCCCCAAACACGAACGACGGAATTATCTTCAGTATGGATAGTAGCCCTGCAGCCAGCCTTGGCTTTGACGCACACCCATCTGATCCTGTTACCATGCTTGTTGACGCGGTTGAAACGGTATCTACCAATCATGATGACAGGGTTGCCTCGTTGAGATAATGCGAATATCGGTTCCAGGCCTGAAACATATCGTATATGTCAGAACACAAGTACATATTTTTTTATTTTACAAGGAAAACTGACAGTGTCTTAATGAAAAAAAATATATTTTAACAGTCCAATACCATTTAAGATATTGAGGAGACTTTGTCATTAAATCAAGGAGTGTAATAACATTATTTTTATTACGTGAAGATGCATATTAAATAATAATTTCAGTAAGAATAACTAATAAATAAAAATAATTTATTTACGAAGATATCGTAAACGGAGCGTAACTTCACAAAACTTAGTTACGTAAAATGGATCAGATTACACTATTAACAAATGTATGTAAAATTATAAAAATAGGTACAACATTTGTTCAATCGATTTTGTCCATAACGTTTCAGAAAAAAAAAATCTGTTGACTCGCTAATACATACATAACACATTCTTTTCGTAATTCGAATCTCAAGTTTTGAGACTTACTACTTATTTTTTAGGTAAAATCACTAAGTATTCGTAGTATATTTAGTGCACATTATATTCATTTTTTTAATAGCCCTATGTGTCCCACAACTGGACAAAGGCCTCCCCTTTAAGACTTTAACGCATCTCGGCCAAGAGCCATTATATTCATAATACTTAGATGTAAAACAATTGTTTTACTAAAGTACCACAATACTCAATTTAATATAAACTAAACAACAAATTAAAATTAAATTAAAACTATAAACTTGAAAATCTAAAAACTGGTGTCCCTGTGGCATGATTCCAAGAACGCCAGCCGCATTCCCACGCTAAATAGTAATTGCTATTCTTTGCGCGAGATATGAGCCGGCCCTCCTGTCACCAGCGACGTCGACCAGCCCTGGGGCCAAAGTTTTATAAAATGATTTCATGCTGGGCCCCCATGGACCGAACGTTTCAAAGCCAAGCGGAGCAAATATGTAATCACTAGATAACGATTCATATTTGCGCCGTTTGGCGCCCTCTGCAGACTCCGCCGCGTCTCCGGCCTTGGAGACTGTTCCCTTGAGGCGGGAAGGAGCCATCGTATCGACGCATGTTACGTCTCATACGAGTGCCCTTCCCCGCTCCCAAGGGACTAGTGTTAGACTATCTGGACGCTTGCCGTCATCCCTAACTAACCCCACTGGTTCCAGCGCACTAGGGATTTTTTACTAAAGTATTTCATCCAAACCGTGATTTTTTCTAAACTTGCATTAATGTTAGACGCCAAGTGAAAATAAAGGAAAGATTCCTTCAAGCTCTCGAATTAATTTTTCAATGATTATGTCTGCCTAATGTCTTAACGATAATATTATCAACGGTGGTGAGGGCCGCAGTGCAGCCGCTTTTCTTCTTGATACAACTCCAGCGAACCTTGGAGCCCCAACTGGCGTGCTTGTTGAAGCGCCACTGCCCTATCTGAACCACCAGGTTGCCTCGATGCGATAGACTAAACATGGGCTCTGAAAACATAACATTTTTAGTGACTGACGGCACGTTTGTTTTTCTCTCGGGAAATTTATCATTCTCGTCATGCTTTTTTTCGGTTACGTCTTAGCTTACAAGAGTAATAATAATAGAAGAATATATAATACAAGAGAATAATAAAAACAGGGTCGCTTTAAACATTGTCTTACCGTTAAACCTCCGTCCTTTTTTTGCATAATTACGTTAGCAGTGGAAGAATACGACAACGCGCTCGTGACAACCTCGGTGTTGCAGGCGTTCATATGCTACGGTAGTCACTTATCATCAGGTGGGCCGTATGTCTGTTTGGCTACTCAGTAGTATAAAAAAGGATACGGTCCGAATCATGAACTCACAGTTAGAAATAACTTGAAGGTGTTATTAGCGCGTTGCCAACTTGTGTCATGTTTAGTTTCGCTTAAGTGCCCCATTCAGTTAAAGCAGTTGTACAGTTCTACCATCTAATATTTGCACAACAATTATCATCATCCTAGCGGGTATTCCTAGTTGCGTCGTCAGCTTACGCTTCGGAGCCTAGGTAGATATTTGCACATTAATGACTGGTAGATAATGCTTATAGGTAGCATTAAGTCCACCCCCGTGGTTCACCCATAGTACCATTTTAAGTAAGTAATAAAGATTAAAATAAAAAATAAATTATGTGTTAGCGGCAAACACTTCTAGATTCATCATCATGACTGTCATTTATTTAGCGATGACCACCGGCATAACGCGTCTTCCGATTCGACTCACGTATCTTAGAATCTACACTAATATTATAAAGAGAAAAGATTTGTATTTTTGTGTGTATGTTTGTAATGAATAAACTCAAAAACTACTGTGCCGATTTCAAAAATTCTTTCACCATTGGAAATCTATATTCACCCTGAGTAACATAGGTTATATGCCGCAGGTGGAGCTGCAGGAAACAGCTAGTATTTAATAAAACAGACGTACTTAGAACACATGATGATTTAATTTATTTTTAAAATGTCTTAAATATACAATAATCTTTCCCAATTTCCTCGTACCTCGTACCGAATTTAATGAATTTGAATGTAGATAGAATGAATTTAAGCGATGCGACATGGTAACTAACACAGAACTAACAAGCTGTGTTTGTCCAACCACGTCTGTATGCTAGAGTTACAGCCTGGCCACGGGGCAATCCGCCACGGCGAATTTCGCCGCGGTGCCACAGGCGACTAAAAGAAATACATACAAATGCATTTGCTTCAGTGCACTAATCGTTACTACTCCTCATTTCGCGGATTTTCGCCTCGCCAATTACTAGTTCCCATAGCCCAGGGTAGGCGAACCTTTATGCATCAACGTGCCATTTTTTCTAAAAAAAAGTTTAATGGGGTCATTCGCGTGCCATCAAATAATTTTGACTTTCTGATTATTGGGAAAATAATAATTATAAATACTATCAAAACTTTTTATTAAATAAAGTAAGCAAAAGAGGTACATTTTGGTATGTTTATATTAAATTTCAGTAAAATTAGTGTGACTTCTGTTGCTGCAGGTTAGATGACAAATAATTTATGTTAGGGTTGTAAGATGTTACTTTTAGCAAAATGCATGCTGAACTAGATTCATCTGTCAAACGGTTTCTAACCGAGTTTTTAATGTTATTCATCTCTGAAAATAATGACTCGCAGGCATATGTAGATGAAAACATGGTTAAAATAGCATGAGCCAGCTTCTTCAAACAGTTAAATGTGTCTGGTAACGCATTCCATGTTTCCAGAATTTTATTATTAGCATTTTTACTTAAATTACTTGTCGATCTTTCAGTTTCAATTAATTCCAACTCTTTCCTTGTTTCAATAAATTTTTGAATCCATATTGAACTAGATTGGAAATCAATCAGCTGCATTTCAAATTCTTCAATTTCCAACCAATCAAATTGAGAGAAGTTCAGTTTATGAAATGACGTCACATCTGGGTACATAATGAACTTGAGTATTTCCGACAATTCTTTGAACTGAGAAAATCTCCCTAAAAATTCCTTGATTAAAGAATCGATCACAGAAATAAATTCTTCAGTAATTTTTTCTTTGTCTGCTGTCTCGTGAATATCTAAATCATTCATATATTTTTTCAAGTTTGGGAAATACTTGTAGTTTCTTGTGATAATATCGTTTCTAAAAACTTGCAGTTTTGCCTCAAAAGCGCGAACGAGATCTATCATGGCAATAATTGTTTTGTTTATCCCTTGAAGCTTTACGTTTAATGTGTTTAAATGTTGGCATATGTCTGTAAAAAACATCAATTTTGAAAGCCACATAACGTCCAATAACTGTGGGTATTGTTCAATTTTTCCCTCATTTTGCAAAAACAGTCTGATTTCTTCCAAGCAATCAACAAATCTTTCAAGTACATTCCCGCGACTCAACCAGCGAACACTATTATACATCAGTAAGCCATTATACACCGAGTTGACTTCGTCCAACAAAGCATCGAATTTTCGCTTGTTTAAAGCCTGTGACGAGATGAGGTTGACTATTTTTGTAACTACCGCCATTACATTATCAAGGGATATTAAACCACTCTTAGCACACAAGACTTGTTGGTGAATGATGCAGTGGAATTCAAGAATCGAATGTCCTACGTCAGCTTGAAATAAACTTATGAAACCGTTTTTTTTACCCACCATACTTGGAGCACCATCAGTTGTTACAGAAACAATTTTTTTTATATCAATTTCTTTTTCAGCAAGCGAATTTTTAACTGCCGTACTTATATCTGTTCCCTTTGTAGTTGTTAGCAACGATTTTATTGCAATTAATTCTTCCTTAATGACGTTTTCTACGCAATACCGAGCAAAAACAGCTAAACGTGCAGATTTAGTGACGTCAGTGCTTTCGTCAAGACATAGCGATATAAAAGAAGCATCTTTAATGTCAATTTTTTGTTGATCTGTTATATTTTCGGCCAGTTTTAAGATTCTTTCTTTTATTGTGTTTCTTGATAGAGGAGTATCTTTGATGCGCTGAATTATCTTATCTTTATTGTCGAAATCTTCAAAAAGAGAGGGCGCGCATGCTAGCCAGGCTTCCTTCAAAAACTCACCTTCTTGAAAAGGTTTACCATGCCGAGCAATGACATTTGCAGCCGCGTAACTTGCCGCGCTTGTATTACAATTTTTGCCAACAAATTTAATCATAGACGTTGACTGTTTATTTCTGTCATTCAATGCACTTGCAATTAATTCTTTTTGCTCTGCCTCGCTTTTTTGACTAACAGATTTATGATTTGTTTCAAAATGTCGTTTAACAGACGATGTTCTACATACCACTGTTCCAGAACATAAAACACACACCGCTTTGTCACCTTTACTAATCATGCCATATTTCTCAGTCCACCAAGTTTGAAATTCTCTGTTAAACTTAGTATCATGAACTTTTTGTTTTTTTGCTGAGCTGGCCATATTAAAATTTAATAATAATAAGAAAAATATTTAATATCAGTTTAAAATCACTCGAATAAACTTTACAATACAATTATGTCAACAAAACTCACTATTACTTTATGCGTAAGCAAACAATGCGTCATTCGCAATTGAAACCCACGGCATTATAAAAACAAAACAAACTAGCGCCGTGCAGCGCTTCCTGGCTGCCGCCGCGCTGCCCCCACCCCGCGCACCGAACACTCCGCAGCGTAGGAGCATCGCGTTCGATCGTCTTAAAATACCTAAGTAATACTGCGACGTGCCCAAAATATTGTGTCGCGTGCCATCAATAGCACGCGTGCCATTGGTTCGCCTACCCTGCCATAGCCTATTAATGTATTTCTTTTAGTCGCCGGTGGTATCGCTGCGAAATTCGCCGTGGCGGATTGCCCCGTGGCCAGGTTGTTAGGGCTTTGCATAGCGTAAGAGCGTTTACTCTTTATTTAATCTATGTAAACGGTACAATAAATAATTCATTCCTGTTTTACCTAAATCGAATAAGATATAGTTGCATCGTGAATACTTGATTGGGTAAGAATTAAGAGTGTTGGCCACCTACTACCAGGATACTACTTTTAATTTTTTTGTACACTTATCACACACACACTCCACACTCACATGACAAACGTTATATTAAAACATTTAAGTAATAGTAATTCGTGCACCCAGCGACACGAAAAGTGTATGTGCTGGTATGCTTTTTTTGAAAAGTGACTCACGCTAAATTGTCGAGTCGAATAATTATTGTTCCACATCAAATGATTTTTGTTTGATATCGAACGATTTTCATTCGACAATGCATGTCATATTTTCAAAAATATGCCACATTGGCGTAATGTAGGTGAACGATGTATGTCATCTAGTCAAAAAGTAATAAATACTACACAGGTATATAGTACGAAAATATCTCAATGGAGATTCGACTTCGATGGTACACAGTAGACTGAATCAATGATTGTGCCAACCATTGAGTTTGACAAGGCGATCTTCAACAGTGGTGACGACGCAGCGACATCCAGCACTCCTCTTAGAAGTACACTCCCACCAGGTTTTCGTTCCGCGAGTAAACTTCTTGACAAAGCGGTAGTTTCCCCAAGTAATGCCTGGATTGCCAAACTTCGTCATCTCGAATTTTATTGCGCCTGATGCTGCAGCTACAAAAAGTTATTTATTAGATGAGAAACCTACCCGATGAGAGTCTTCATACTCTGATTAAAAATCACCTCAATGTTAGAAATAGGCAAATGATACAAGAGAATTTGATTATGAGAAATCTCTTTATATAATAATACTAGCTTTTAACCGCAGCTCCGCCTGCGTCAAAAAGTAGCCTATGTTTGACCCCGGGTCTTCAACTATATTCATACCAAATTTCATCAAAATCCATTCAGCGGTTTGGCCGTGAAAGCGTAACAGACAGACAGACTTTCGCATTTATAATATTAGTATGGATGCTTAGCTGCACTTACACCTCAATTGTTCGGAACTCCGAAGGCAATGCGTGCGGAAGCTTTGTATGTTTGTTACGCTAAAACCATAGGTCAAAACATGATTTCCTTACTTTTTAGCGGTGGCCAAATTAATTTATAATCAGGATCAACTTCTCGTTCTATCCTTTCTCTTGGCTATTTGCATTCCCAAGAAAGGCGGACGTTAGGCAAGCGGCCGGAAATACAAATAATTTTATATTAACGTCTCCCGCCGAGAAGCTTTATGGATTCTATTGTTTTCTGCGGTAGCCGTAGGATGTACTTATCAACTGAGAAAACTAAGACATCGCGAAATAGTTCCTCCTACCCACACCTGTTAATGGAAATGGCAATTGATATAGCCGAGAACGGATTTTGGCAAGAGCACCACATAACATCAATTTCTCAACAGGGAGTTATATCCCCGCGCTAGCCTCTCATAGGACCGGGACAACCCGTGAAATCTAAACGGAGATACTTACTTATTAATAATTAATTTATTTCAGGCAACAAAACGTATTTTGCCTTATAAGGCCCATATCAATAAATACCTAACAATAACGAGCAAGATTAGCTTTACTTTTGTTCTTAAAAGTAAGCTAAGCAAACATGTAACTGGGAAAAGGTACTGGAGATGAAGAACGCGAACAAAATTTCAAGAAACAACAATACTTAACAATGTGAACATTAAATTTATTTTTCGTGATATGCTTTGTAGCAGATTCGTCCACTTACTATACATAGAATAACTTTGCAAGTTGGGCATCGGTGTCTAGCTTTGTTGGACTTGCATCCGCTTAATCGACATCGGTTTTGGGTATTTAGAACCAGAGGTACATGATCTAAATTTTTAGTTCTAATAAAATCGTTTGGATGACGAGTTCTAGCCCTTTTGCTTTGTCTTGCAACTGTAATAATATCAGTAGGAAGTTTTATTTCACTTTCCTTTTCATAATCAAGCAAATAGTCTGCTATAATTTCACGGAAACCTAAAATATCCAAAATATTTCCATGTGGTGTGCCCAATTTCGCTTGGTCTCGTTTGTATTCGTTCCAAGCGGCAACAATTACAAAATCAATCAAATGGAAAAATATTTTTATTGTCCATTTCTAAGTGTTCGCTGATATTCTGTAATAGCTAATTATTTTATTCAGGTATTTTACACCGCTCATATTTTCGTTACAATTTTTGCCGATAGATTGATTTTGGAGTAAGTTTGAAGTCAATTTACTTTGTTTCACATTGCTCGGATGCAGTCGATAAAAAACTGTTTCGTCGATGTGTGATATATCCCTATCGTCTGTAACGTCCTTTCCTTAATAGAAAAAGAAATCTAAGGGCAAGCCGTCGGGGCATGCTAAAACAAAATTCTTTAATCAAACTGTATTTGGGTCGTTTGTGGTAATTTGTATCGCTTGATGTTTTCTCCTAAAAATAATCATCTGTTCGTCATTCCACACGGTAGGTGAGCTGTTTAATAAACACCCATTTCGCACACAAGATACTAGAACTTTAGATATGACATTATTAGGGTTATTCCAAAAAATGTTTTAATATCTTTTGGACTTGTATTTAAAGTCATGCCAGTTTTAGTCAGGTATGACTGATTACTACAAAGCGCGATTGTTTCAAAAACATCGTTAGGTATATATTTCGCAAAATATTCATACGGTTGTAAATTTTGTTGCTCTCTGTCCATCTCCTCAAATATAAAACCTGTGGACTGAGAAACATCTGTGGGATCCCCAATTATGTGTTTCTGCCAAGAGGTGCTACCTGATGACGACTGGTGTTGTGTAGATTTTTCAAATCCTACAGGATCCTCATCACCTTGCGATTCAGCGTCTTTGCTTTTGATCTTTTACCTTGAGACATATGATTGGTTACCTCAAGAATGTATGATGAATCTTCAAGGGTATCATTTTGAATGTCGACGTCCAAGTCGGAGTCATCACCGTTGATGATTTTGCCTAAAGCAAAACAAGAAAAATACTATAGTAAAATTTAAAATCATATTAGTAAGTAGATCATCATCTTCATGAAATATGTAAGTACTACGTAGATCTAGCTATACGGCGTTCTAAATGTAATTAAAATAGGTTTTTTAAAAGCAGGAAAGAAAGTATTAAAAAGGGTTAGGAAAATAGGCCAAGTGCGAGTTGGACTCGTGCGCGATGGGTTCTGTACCAATATCTATGAAATCTGCAAAAAAATAATGGGAGCCCCCTTAAATATTTACGGTATTGTTTTTTAGTATTTGTTATAGCGCAACTAAAATACATAATAATGAAAAAATGTGAAATTTCAACTGTCTGACTTTACACTGGTGACAAACAGCAGAGTTTTAGTAAAAGGGTCCCGTTTTACCCTTTGTGTACGGTACTCTAAAAAGATAGAATATAGTCTTGGCAATGCAGTCCTTACAGGGAAGGAAGGGAAGCTATGTAGTTAGTTAGTTGCTCTTGCCGATTTATTCTTAATTCTAGGGATTGCTTCTAAGGAAGGTAGAAGTACCATGCATCTGTAACCAAGCATAAGAACGGCAAGATAATGGAAAAAAAACAAGCAAGTACTTAATTAATTTATTGTCATAATCTGTTACTTACCATGATCACCTACGTGCTACTGTAATCCATTGAACAAATGGATTTGATGAGTTTTGTTTGCTTTCATTATCAAGATAAATATTATATATAAATAGGTAGATATAGTGTGGGGTGACATTACCTGATTTTCAAAGAATCTAAATCATATATAATATAACACATTTATTGTAGTAGCTTTTAATTTTGAGTTGTAAACAAATTATTAACACAGTAAATTTCGTGTTAAGCTTTATGTGGAAAATACAGTGTAGTTAGTCATATGTAATTCATTTGACTGTTAAAGATGGCACTTTAAATTCTGTCGATAAATCAATAGAACTATTGATACTTATTCATAACGCTATTAGAATGTCATAATGATTTGAAGAGAAAAACAAAATAAAAAAAGTACAGATGTCTTGAATGAAAACTAGTTTTTTGTTTTTTTTTTAATATTATATTTTTATTATATCCTAAGAACATCATCAACATAATTTAATTATATAAATGAAATAATTGTTTACAATAGTGGTCCTCCTCAAATATATTTATTCCTTGAAAACCTCCATCTTCGACCAATCATTTTCATAAATACCGTGTTATGATATGGGTATGGGGATACAGAACCGTTTATCACAAAAGTGAATTACCAAAAATTTTCGCAGTTGTTTATCTAGAACAAAGAAAAGTTTCCATCATTTCAGTCCTCATTACACTCACTGCTGAACAAACCCTCTCTTAATTTATGCTAACCTGCTTCATTTCATTCCAGTATAGTTTATGTATGTGAAATTTTTTATTGGCCATATGCTGTTCTCTTTTGTTTTTCTATTTCAGTACATTAAAGAATTATCTAATTAAAATGACACTGAAGAATGAAGGAGGTATGTTTGCTTCATAGCAAACATACCTCCTTCATTCTTCAGTACCGCTTCCACCCAGCAAAAATAATATCATAAAATTATGAGCTACATGTATTGCTCTATATAAAGCACATATTAAGTTTCAAATCCTGGTTTAACCCATCAAATGTCCTAGTAACATACCTGTGTGACTTGCAAAGTCCTGACTTGAGCGCTTTAGTTTTAGTTACTAAGACGCTTGACGAATTAATTTAGACAGAACCACTCCACCCCTAATTATAATTTAAGGACTCATTAATGAAATTTCAAACCCTTTCACAGCGTTTATGATTACAAATATTTCTTCCAAACCTTGAGTTTTCTAAAACTAGGCCTAAAAATTAAATTTTAATATGCTGACAAATTCTACCACCTATCCACTAAAATCAGACTACTATTATAGAAAATAGATGATATTGGTAAATTTTTAAGATGGAAACCACACAATCTATATAATAATGTACGTGCTAATCTCAGGACCTACTGGTCGGATTTTAAAATTCTTCCAGTGTTGGATAGCTTATTTATCGAGGAATGCTATAATAGGCCCGGACGAAATTGGGACAGACTGCTAGTGACTTATATAAAAAATAATATAGGTAGTATAGGAATATCCTATCATGTACATGCCATATGATATCAAAAGATGTCTAGGTATTAGCGATGGGCGTTGAATTAACGGACTAGTTGAATGGACGGTTGACGACGAATTAACGCTTAGACGGTATACCGTCCATGCGTCGACTAGTAAAATTTTTAGACGGCAAAAATAAATGTTTAGAACGTTCATATCTACTAGCAAGGATAGAGGACGCATACACATAGTCGGTTAATACAGTTCATTCGTTTAATCAAACAAATTTGAACTATATTCCATACACTGCAGAGTTAATTTTAATAAGTGTTATAGATAGATGGGTGAATCGAATAAACTTCAAACGAATTTGATCATTAAATACGAAGTGAGAAAGTTGATTTTGGTATAGTTGAGTAGATTTACATCGGTTTTTGTACATTCTATGTGAGAAATACCAGTATATATCAAGTGCCTACTTTCTTCTTCTGTTTAAAATAGTAAACATTGCGAGTGTGCGTGTAAGGTCATAATTTGAATGTTTTCGATATACCTAGTATAAGATAAAATTGGCGATAGGTGTATCTAGGGAGTTTTTTTAATTAGATATATAGGATTTCGGTTATTAATTGGTTTTGTTTATATGTCTGTTGTACATACGAGTAGTAGGTAGTGTTTGTAAATAGTGTACCTAGTGTATATAATTTTATAACAATGTCATGTACATGAAATCAGTTGATCTTCTAAATATGCCTGAATTATGAATATTTATTCGTAGGTTTTCACTATTCATGCAGCCAGTCCTAAGCATGAAGGGAAGTTCAAATTTATTTTACCTACATAAAATTTCGAGAGGATAGAAAAACTGACTACAATGTTACTTATTGTTGTAATGTTAAGTTTGAACGTGTACACAACGATGATGTCACGTCTACTAGTCCACAAATTCAACTAGTTAACCGACTAGTTGATGAACGATAATGGACGGTCTAGTCTCGTTAACGAAAAATGCGTCGACCCATCGCTACTAGGTATAATTGTTACATGCAGTGAATTTTTTGCATGCACTATTATTCTTAATAATAACTCTTGAATTTGGCTATAAGTCAATAATAATTTATTTGAAGAAATAATAGTTGGAAATCCTAATTACTAAGTGACATCCATACTAATATTATAAATGCGAAAGTCTGTCTGTCTGTCTGTTACGCTTTCACGGTCAAACCGCTGAACAGATTTGGATGAAATTTGGTATGAATTTGAAGACCCGGGGTCAAACATAGGCTACTTTTGGACGCAGGCGGAGCTGCGGGAAACAGCTAGTACTAAATAAATAAGGATAAAAATATGCTAAATTACAAATGAGAAGAAATTTTGATGTCATAAATTGATGAGCCAAATGGAGAAAAAGGCGGAAGGCCTTTGCCCAGCAGTGGGACACAATATCTACAGAACCTAAAGTAATTATGAGTTTGCACATTTCAAAGATAACCCACTATTTATTAAAATATAAAAACAATTACTATAATTTATAGGTTAGGTTTCAAGAAATATTGTTATTTACCTTTTAATGTAAACTGGAACACGGAAATCATTTAGAAATATCTGGGATCCACTTTCACAATTTGCAGCTCAAATAAATACTTCTAGGTCGGGGTTTTGTATAGGTAGTGAAAGAAAAGTGTAAACAAACAATTGGCTACTTCGTCGTAATCTCCACTTGAAGTTTTTATTTGTTATCACAAGTTCACAAATTTTCTTGTTGATCTGAAAAAGTATACGTAACAGAAAGGATCGAAATATTTTCCAGTTTAGGGGTAAAATAATAATCAACAAAACAAAATTACCAAAACAATCAAAACACAAACAACTCAAGCAAACACGTCATACTCGTCGTCGCAGTCGGTAATATATCTGCCATGTCAAATTGGACCAGACATGACATTGACATAAGCGCGCGAACGCGAATTGCTGATCAAGGTAACTCTTTTTTTGTTTTCATTATGGCTCTAACTTTAAAATTTAGCCAGTAACAAGTATAAAAAAATTATAAAATTATTTAGTTAAGAAAGTTTAAAGTCACGTTAGTAGTTAAGTCAAGTCGAGTCTGAAGAATAAGGCTAAGTGGGTAGAAAAATTGCACTTATCGATTTCTAGTAGCTTATGGCAACAAGCAAGAAAATCACGTAAGTAAATCGAAAATTGTATCACTTTCCAATACTTGTTCCAACAGTTTCCAACGCTTGTTCTCGGAACACTGCGAATAATCCACTATTAATACTATGCAGAAATACTCATAAAAACGTAAATTTTCGAAAATAAATACAGCGGTTTCGTGTGAGTCCTACATTTAAAAATAAGGCTTCCAGAAAACATCAGCAGGAGGGCTATTTTTTAAAGTGTGACACGCAAATCGGCGAGTCGTAT
This sequence comes from Euzophera pinguis, assembly GCA_947363495.1. Taxonomy (NCBI): domain Eukaryota; kingdom Metazoa; phylum Arthropoda; class Insecta; order Lepidoptera; family Pyralidae; genus Euzophera; species Euzophera pinguis. Next base: position 3,649,784 of record OX376166.1, read on the forward strand.
AATTTTTGTTCGATATCGAACGATTTTCATGCGAAATATATGTTATACATTTCAAAAATAGGGCTCTAGATACCATTCCTTTATGATAAATTCAATTCAAGTATTCGAATAAACCGTAATTATAATTTTCATGCTCTACATACGATTTTGAGTCCTCGTGCGCTTTTCCAAGCGCTTTTCAGATATCTGAAAGGAAAAATACCATTCTACAAAAATTACCCACATTTTTCCGTAAACATTGAATTTGAGATCTTTATTACATTATTAACACATTCTAGACATTTACCCCTAAAGGCGCGGATCCACCGCAGCGCACGCTGTGCACGGCCACGTGGTGCACGGATTCATTTGTTTGACTAAGTGGGTTAACGTATCCACTGCAGCACACGCTATACACAAATATCAACACACGACTAAGTACAACTGTAGCGCAGGACAGTTTTAATCATACGTCTTGTGGAACCCACGAATTCATAAACTTTACGCATTGGAATTGAGTTTGCTAGACAGACGATGAATTCAAAAGTGATATTGGATCTATTGCTAAGTGAATTATAAAGTCCGGTCGCTATTACGTGTACAGCGTGCGTGGCGTTGCCGGGGTTGAGCTACGTGTGCGCCATATTCGAGCAAGCCACGTGTGTTAATTCATGCGTAGCGTGTCCGTGGGTTGCAGTGGACACAATCAAATACATTTTCTTGCAAAGCGAAGCTTGATGCACGTGCGTAGCCTCTCCGTGCGCTGCGGTGGGTCCGTGCCTCGTAATTAACGAGCGTGTAGTCTCTTCTGTCTTACATATATTTGACGTGAAAGAACAAGGCGAAACATATTTTAGTTAACTTGGACTTATCGAACGTTCGTAAATGTTTATGAATAGACTTAGGTGACAACTCATCCACACTTTATCTAATCCGCGGATGAATTGACACTCTTTTCAAATTGTTGGTCGTCAAATCAAGGGTGTTTAAATATTAAATACAAAATTGTACGTACTTAATATATTTAACCATGGTGCCATAATAATATACATAATTGTCTTATTGTCTCTGATACCGCAGAGAGTACAGGGTCGATTCGGGACTATGATACCCCCTCGATATGAATGCATGGCTTATAAGAAATCACAATACGCTTAGCTAAAATCTAATTTTTACTTTCCAAATTACGTTGTTTTCATCCTGTATTATAGAGCTTAGATCATGGAGCAATTACAAAGAGAAGATACCGTTTGAAGTGGCGCAGTGATGTGATCATTGGCGCCTCGCCGACACAAAAGTGGGCGGAGCGTGTCATTGCTCGTGCTCCATGATTGGAGCGACGGCCGAAACCAAGGCACGTCTGCCTTCCGCCCCGTGTACCCTCACAAACACTTTCTTACAAAACGCTTATTTGCATCTCCTCTTTGTAATTACTCCATGGCTTAGATCATTACTCAATATTTTCTACCTACGTAATAAATTGTCAAAAATTGCGTCACCTGGAGTGCTATTTTTGCAAAATGTGACTCACGGAAATCGGCGAGTCGAATGATTTTCGTTCGACATAAAAGTCATACATTTCAAAAATAGGGCTCCTTGCGAATCCTTTTCCCGCGTGTTTGAGATTCTTAATCTTTTAATAAATCAATACCTAATCCTAAATAATTTATTACAATAAGACTCATAAATAAAAACTACCTTTATATAAGAAATGTCACTCAAATACTTATTACCATCCGGGAAGTTTAAAAAGCTAGCAGCATTGCCATGTGCAAAAGACTAACCTTTGGTAACATGGAGGCTTATTTTTCGCAAAATCGATGAGTTGAATGATTAACGTTCTATTTCGTTTTTTTTTATTTGATTCTTTTTTTTCATTTCATTAGTCATAATGAACAAACAAACATAAATATAAATAGCACTCATGAAGACCATATTATAGTAAAAATGAATTCTAGAGGACTTGAAAATCTTGCTTAAATTATATTCAGCTTGGAGTACTGTTCTTTCGGTGGATGAATATGCTTGTTATTGTATGATATAATATGGTAGTTCGTAGTGGTATATGCTTTAGCCGAGCAAGCCTTCACGCGACAGTACCAACTGATCTTGGAATTTCTGGTTCTCAGCCTGTAGAAGACGTATTGGCCGATTTTCAGAATAGTAGTCCCTCTTCGAGATTGTATCATTTGGACTTGATGGTCTGAAACATTAATTACTGTTATATTGTTGATAAACATGAATAAGGTACTGTTGATGTCCAAAAGTCCGACAGCTTGATTTTGTAAAAACATCCTTCAAGTGCGCACAAACCAGTTTGGTTAATAACAATGGAATTTTTATTGTTAACTAGTTTGTAGCAAGTGAAGGGCAAGTGAAAAAAGAACAAACTTTTGATTACTTAAATGTAATAAATCTCACAACATTTTTTTTTGTGGGTTTTAAAGAATATAATTACAACAATGATGAGCTATGACAAAATTTTATTGTAAATAACGTAATAATTCACCAAAAAGATGGTAAAGAATAAGATTTTATTCACATTAGGTGAAGATATTACGCGAAACTCTATAGAACGTTAAGGAGTTTCTTCCATATCTCCACATTTCTTCATCATGTCTCCACCAAATTAATATGGGACCAACTTGGTAGTAAAGGCTGTCAAATAAAAAAGAAATCATTAAAATCGGCTCACGGTTGACGAAGATATCGCGTAACAAACATACAAAAAAAAAAACATACAGTCAAATTGATAACCTCCTCCTTTTTTGAAGTCGGTTAAAAATAACAACTTTACAGCCGTATCTCTGGTTGTTGCAACGCCACCGTGTCTTTCTGCCATTTTTTTGTGCTTGATGAACTTGAAGTCTTGATACATGAGCATACGATTGCCAAATTTTAATGTAACGTACGCTACACCTAGGGTTGCCAACTTTTTTTTGGCGAAATATAGTATTTTTGAAAATAAGCTATCAAGAATATAGTACATTTCTAAAAAATATAGTATTTAATGGAAAAATGACAAAATAGACAAAGATATATATACCTATTTCTTTTTACCTATTTATTTTGTAGATGAAACTAAACTTCTTGCAATTTTAACAATGTTTTGTATAAAACTATCTGTGGGGATTTTACTTATTGATTGCCACATTTTTTGAAATAATCTTATCTTCTTCACGATGTCCTAGTTCTCTTAGCATATCTATTTTATTTCATTTAAGACCTTAAGCTTTCTTAAGAAACAACAACTACCTAATAAGTGGAATTATGAAATTACTAAAATCCCATAGCACAAATTAAACGAAATGTTTTTTTTTTGATTTAAAATAATATTTTGTTGTTGTCAATTTAATATTGAGAAGTTCGGAAGTAATCATAGTTTTAGCATTTTTTTTAATCTCTCCTAAAAGCTAAAATAAAGGCGTGTTACAAAATTTTTCTAATAAGGGTTTGTTTGTTTGTAGATTTCGGTGCTGAAAATATAGTATTTTTGCGTACTATATTTTTGTTCAACAGTATATAGTACGTAGACCCGAAATATAGTAAAATACTATATAATATAGTACGGTTGGCAACCCTAGCTACACCACACCTATCATCTGAAAATTGCATATTTTTCATAAGTCAAAGATCTATGGCTAATGTTTTAAATATTTAAGAATTCAATGTCTACTAGCTACTACGTCTTGTATTAACCTCAGAGAAACATTAATATTATGGAGACGGCATTTTGTCATGTACTAATAAAGTAATAAAGTCTAGTTAAAAATATATGTTTAGTGTCATCTTTATCTGACATTTGTCTACTAGTACTTTCGCCACTTCTCAATTTGATGGAATAAAGAATCATCGAAATGCATGTTTAGTTCGTAGTTAGGGCACTTCTATGTACTTTTTTGTTGTGAGCATAGATATCAGAATATATGTGTTGTGAGGTAGGTATTAACCAATTTTCATTTGGCGGGAAAAAACACTCGTTTGCGTACGGTACGGACACACCTGCTCCTAAAAATTTATGAGGTTCTAAAATATTATGATGGAACGATAAATTATTATTATTATAGGCTTTCTCAAAATAAAAATCTCTATTTTTTATCAACTTTAATATAAATGTATGCACTTAACAATTAACTTTAACTAGATTAAATCTAATTAACAATGGAATTAATTTTATTAAACAATTTCAATCATTATTTACTTTTGTCTTATTTCTTTTTTTTATTTAAAAATATATCTAAAAACAAAATAAAAAATACGTTAAGTAGAAAACCCTCATATAATAGATATTTTTTAAATTATATTTGTACTAACGTTCCTTATTTATTTGAAATATTTGTTCTTCGGGTGTTTCGTGATTATACCTAATATTTTTGTACAGTATTCTGCTATAAACATTGCACAACGGCCTTTCGGCTATTAGAGCGTTTTCTCTACTCATTTAGACGTTTCGGCGATTGCCGATGTGTAATATTTACCGGTGAGTACTGTAAACGTTCTATATTTTTGGAATATTCATCTTTTAGTTGGTTCATGATTATGTTCGTTATAGGAACTAACGATGACGTCATCGACCGTATAGAGAACAGCCCTGCAGCCATTTCTCTGGCTGCTGCAGCGCCAACGAGTACCATTGCGATTCGAACTGTGCTTACTAAACTTGAACCCCTTAAACATGATCATTCGATATCCCTGGTATTTCGATGAAATGAATTCTGCATCTACATTATTATCTGTGTCTGGAAATTATGTAATATTAATAGTTTATTCATTTATACCGAGTGGTCAATCGAACATGTACACCCTGATGATATGTGTGACCACAGGGTCACCCTGTATACAGATACAGGGTCTAGTTATTAGAAACCGCCTTTCGGTCACTAATGCGGGGCCTTTTGTTATCATTTATTTATTATAGGTAGATGGCAAAACAAAACACTCTAATAAAAATAAAAGATTTCAATGTATATTTTAGTGTATGTATGCATGCATGTAAAAATATTTATTGTATACAAAGAACATAGTATCAGAATACAGGTTACAACAAAAGGCGGACTTATTCTAAATATAAATCTCTTCCAGTCAACCTAACAAACATAGGACCACAGCATACCATATGGGTACAGAAGAGGGTTCAACACGCAAAGAAATCTTAGGTGCAAAGTAGACCGGGTAGTGTGCTATGTTGGACAACAACTCACGAAGAAAAAATATATCGGTTTTTATTAAAAAAAAAAAAAAACGTTTTTAATGAACCTGGTTTAGTATTACGTTAGATACTGTTTCACCGATTTATAGGTACTTTTTGGTACAAGTAGGCGGTTCGTGATCATGTTTGTTGTTACAAATGACGATTTCATCGTTGATAGTGAAGATGACAGCTTTACAACCGTTTCTCTGATTGGTGCAACGCCACCGTATCTTATTGTCGCTTTCTGTGTGCTTGCCAAACCTGAAGCCTTTATAACGGAGCAAACGATGGCCGTATTTTTTTGATGGAACGTACGACACATCAACATCATCTGAAAACGGTTTTTTTTCAATAGTCAAGATTTCGCTTTGTAGTACAGGAGGTTACATAGATCAATTATCTGCTACGTCTAGTACTTAACCTCATTGGAACTAGTTATATAAAGACTACATTTTGTTAAGTAGTAAGGTACAAGATAGAATATTCGACAGGCTTCTTAAAAACAAATGACAAATGAAAAACCCTCATAAAAATAGATTTATTAAAAAATATTATTGTACAAACGTTACATAATTATTAGAAGTATTTAATAAGTTAGATATCGTGATAATCCGACATTCCTTGTAATTATTTATAACATCGTCTTTTAATCTCAATTTTGATGTATCTGCGATTGCAGATGTAATTAATAGTTACCCGCGAGTACTTAAAAAGTTACATGTTTTTAGAATATTCAATTATTAGGTGGTTCATGATTGTGCTGGGTACGGCAATATAAGATGACGTCGTCTCTAGTGAAGAGAACCGCCCTGCAGCCATTTCTCTGGCTGCTGCAGCGCCAACGAGTACTCTGTCTACTCACACTGTGTTTGCTGAACCTAAAACCCTTGCACAATATCATTCGATGGCCTAATTTCGATGTGAAGAATTTTAAGCTTGAATTTGCATTTGCAATTTCAGAGTCTGCATCTGAAAACCATGTAAATTTTTTAGTAGCGTTAAATTGTTTAGTCAAACAGGCTGATTTTGAACCTATTGGCCAAATTCTTACAGTGTTTAGACCGTAAAGCTAATCCACTTTTATTTAGAAAAAATAAGTGAAAACTGTGAAAAAAATTTCGACCTCCCTTACAAAATGACTCACTGATTTGTAACTATGTGATTTGTGTGTTTGTGTATCAAAATTATAAAATTAGTAAGACCGATATTGTAAGAAGAAGATGATCAGCTGCTGTGCACGTTCTATTTTACAAATAAAAAATATGTAAGTTGGCAATTTAAATATTTTATTAATTTATTTATTAAATACATATTAACTCTAGTAGAGCATAAGGGACACTCCAACATACGTCGTTTGTAATATCTCTCCGCATTCATGTTATCATAAATAATTATATACACCGTGAAATTTTAGTCGTTTTGGACCCATCGTCCAGTGACTCCATTCATGCAACTGAACAACTTTCCCCAAGATACATGGGTCGAAATATGGAGTAAATTTTGGACCTCCCATACAAAATGTCTCATCACGTGACCTCACGTACTATGGGAAGTCCAAATTTGTTCTTCATGTTTCGAGCTATGTTCCTTGGGGAAATTTGTTCGGTTGCTTAAATGGAGTCGCTGGACGATTGGTCCAAAACGACAAAAATTTCACGGTGTATAATAAATTTAAGAGCTGGGCTCTTGTCGGTGCAGTTCCTTCCATTCCTGTCCATCATTTATCATCGAAAACGAGATTTCTATACTTTTCATTCAAAAGTGTTGCGCCTGCGCATGTTACCTACTTCGAGAGACATCATGTGAAGTTAAATTGAGTTTCAGTTTTCCCCCCAGATCGGCGGGGATGAGAGTGTTGTTCATTGCACTTGATAATCATATTGTCTATGGTGAAGATGACAGCCGAACATCCTCTGTTGTAGTGGGTTCTGCAGTACCACCTGATCTTGGAACCCACTTGCCGGTGGCGGCTGTATTCGTAACCTTGAAAGGAGATGATTCGAACCCCTCGAGGCGTAAGAGTAAAGATTGGTGCTGGAAGAAAAAGTAAATTAATAATTTGTATAATAGAACGGCCGGGAAAGTATTACTTTGAAAAGCCTGTTGGTACCCATGGGTAACCAAAACGGGGAACTGACTTCTGACAGAACTGTTCAGGTGACTTCTTACTAGGTGACAAGCAAAGAAGAAGAAGGGAAATCAACGGTACTAGTCTACTACTACACGAGTCTTCCTCTAAAGTGGTTGCGTGCTTCCTCTAAAGTCCCTCGCTGGTATAGATATTATTTTTATATAAACTATTTTAAATCGGTTCTATTGCGTTTATTACTTATTTGTTTTACACCTAACGTTTTACATACTTTACAGAGTTCATGGTCGAAAGTAGATTCTACCTGCAACCGCGGTATAAAATAATAAAGTAATATACGCGACGAAACCCGGATTAAAATAGTTTTTATCTTATAAAGTATATTTTATTCATTGTAGTTAGGCCCATAATGGGGGTTGTAAACAACACGTTGTTTATATTATAATCGCACTTGTAATGATTTCCATGGTTACGGTTTACTTTTTAAGTCTCAACCCACTGTTTTTGCAAAAAATATTACTATTTTAGCTTCCAAATGATAAATCAACACTAAATTTTTAATTATATTGATTTCACTGAACATTAACCGTATTAAAAAACATAATTTGTGAAGAAAAATTAAGAAGGGCTATAAAGGACTTGTATTCATTGCCGTAAAACCCATTACTAAAAAAAAATACTATCAGGGCCTGCTCTGTATCAGTGGCGCCATTTTTAAATTTATTTGTTTTTGTATTTAATTTACTATTCAAATGTCGATTTAATTTAGGAAGGAATACCTAAATTTGACTTCACCAGATATACTTATCCAGGTGAAAATCGAATGTTGATAACTGACAAGTATTGACTATAGCTACTTAAATCTTAAAATGAAGAAATAAGCACGAAGCTTTAAAACAGAATCAAGATCTACTTACTTATACATATATAAATATATATATACTTATTTGAAGATACCTAGCAATGCATTAACAATAAAAGTTTAATTTAAATAATAAAAAGTTAATAATTTATGTGTGTGTTTTCTCGCAAATCGTCGTATGACAACTCGTAAGCGAAATTGATCATATACTCGGCTTCTAAAGGCTTCTATACACCTCCTCGTAAATAATGACCAACTTCGCACCCTTGTAGCATAATCTACTATAATTAAACGTGTAACAATCGTGAACACATAATACATCATAATGTTTATATCCTTAGATTATTAATTGGTCTCCGCAGCGCTACTATTAATCTAAGGTTTATATCCTTGAATCCTCCGGCATCGTTGCCAGTCATTGAGAAAGGAATGTTTATTTGTTGCTATAAGTATAGTACTTAAAAAAAGATAGTTTTGTGAATAAAAGTCAAATAATAATATAAATAATTTATTTCAGATCATCTTTATGATTTAATTGAAATTCTACCTACATTATTACCACATTGAGTGCCCATACTTATCGAAAGGCTATAAGCCCTTTAATTTATTGGCGTATTTTTGCTACAATATTTATATATAATTTAAAACATCATTCGATAATAATTTTAAATAAATTAACAAAGAAAGATGTGTATTATTCCTATAAAAACAGTAATAAAAAAAAAGATACAAGTACAAAAAAATTTTTTTTTTTTTTGTTTTTTAATTACCTTTAACTTAAACTATAAAATTTGTCCAACACAATTGCAGCTTGGCATACCCCAATATAAAATTATAAATAAATTAGCATTGATACTTAAAATACAACAAAAATTATTCTAACATGACAATATTAAACCCATCGAGCTACTATGATAATAAATATGTACGGAACCACGAAATGAAACCCTTAAAACAACAATCTCCTTAAATATACTAAAAAAATATCAAACCATTTAAGTCTTGATACTGCTGCAAATAAAAACAAACTATTTGCATTTTATAGCTCTATTTTTGGAAATTATATTGAAGTTCTACAAGCGGATTTTGATGACTGACTAACCTCAAAGTTACTATTAACACCGGCAAATAAGCTGACCAAGAGTAAGCGGGACAAACTGATGATTTTCCATAAAGGTATCATTCATTATTATTGTTTTGCCCCGTTACACTGGGTTCAACTATACATAAGTGTCCTATTACGTCATTTTAACAGCCACCAAATGTACAACTCGTCAAAAATATCCGCGGAACTTACGAATATTATATAAAAAGTGTCCACAAAAATAAGTATTAAGAGAGGGAAAAGTCTTATAAAAAAATAAGTCTGTACAAATATATGATAAAAGACAAAAGATCAAGATAATATTTTATTCGATTTTTAAAATTATAAATTTTTTAGAAAGAAAGATGATAAAAAAGAAAAAGTTGATAATATTTCCAACCAGGTCTGCCTATATTTCCGACGGGTTATACATAGACGCGTGTGGAAGAAATCTGTCTATCGGTTATAACTTTCAGAGTAAAAAGCCTACGCACAGCTAGTAACTATTAAGTCCAGCGGGCGGGTGGTTATGTGCATTTTTTGTTCTATAAATATCATCATAAATCGTGGTCAAAGTAGCTCTGCATTTGAAGGAACAGTGCTGTGAGCAGCGCCATAGACGTTTGACGCCTGTGCTTTTCTGTGCCTTTAGGTGGTATGTATACCCTCTGAAAGCCAAGAGTCGTGTGCCTCGTTTTGACTCGATGAAGTAGAGAGAATCTGGAAGAAAATTCGTGAAAATTAATTTTGGTTCTTAAAGTAGAACATTTAAAGTGGAAAATTAGAGTTTCAAGTGATGTTAAGATACGAAAGGCATTAATAGAGTAGGATGAATTAAATGAATAAATTTTCATACCCAAGGCTATTTTAGGAGAAAGAACACTTTTGTGCTTGTCTCACTCGCTCGCTAATTAGTACGTAAGTAGGTACTGGTTTTATTTAAAATAAAATAACTGATGTAAAATTTAAAAGTATTATTAGTTCTATAAACAACAATGTTATATAAAAAAGTATTAAAATTTAAAAAACGGTTGAAATAAAATATTTCATCGACGGATATATCAAGATATAAAGTAAAAATGCTCTTTTAATTTTTAAATCGACTTTTATGGGACATTTATTGTTTAAGCAAAAAAAATGTCAAAAATACAAAAAACGATACATATTAGAATAGAACCATTGATTAGAACACAATAAAAGTTTTTTTCTTAAGGCTGCTTCACATTTCAAAAAGGTGAGTTTGGGTAGTAGAAATTTAGCGTTCACTAAAACTTAAACATAGTAGAAAAAGTACGAGAATATACCTCCACATTACCGGTTCTTGACCATTTCTCGCGTTTTTACGAGATTCTAGCGTGGATTAGCATATGTGGCATTTAAGTCTTAGAAAATATATCCAAAAGTGCTGGACATGTAATGCCACGATTTAATACAGTATTAGTAGCAGATTTTATGTGTGTATGTTTGCTTATGATCTTCACCACCTTGTCTTCTTTAGTATGTACCTTTGCAGAGCAACCCTGGTGGAAAAAAGAGCATCGCCAATGCTTGACTCCAGCCTTGGTCGTCTTCCTGAAGTAAAAAGAGTGGCCACTAATGCGAGCTATTCTTTTCCCTCGCTGAGACGTCAAAAACTCAACTGAAAATGTTCCATTAAAAATTAAATATTTTTTTATTTTTGGATTTTTTTATTGTTATACAGGTCCGGGCACATGGAACGTATCACATTGCCCTGTCCTTTTCAAATCTATTGTCCTGTTCAAATTCTGAGATCAGATTGTGAATGAAGTATTTAGTCAATTTATAATAGGCGCACTGTCCTGGTAAGTAGCTTATTGACTTGAGAGCCAACTCGTAGGCCAATCTGTAAGTATCAAGTATAAAGCCTCCTTAACCTTTCAAAATGGAATAATACTCTGGGGAAAAACTATATCGAATGCTATATCGGTCTATATATATTTATAATTAGAATATAAATTAAAATAAAATTAAATAAAATTATGGGTAATTATGGGATAAGTCCGCCATTGCATTTATTTTAGTTTTGTATTTACTGTAATGTATTTTTCTGTGCAATAAAGTTATTACAAACAAACAAAATTACTTATTTATTACACAATTAATCATATAGTAACCTTAGGAAGGCCGTAACAAAATTCGCTTAAAATCATCTCGATTATTAAAAACAACATGACAGAGGGCGTAATGCTGTTTTTATATTCACCTCAGCTCTGTCATAATATTTTTAATAAATAGAGTCATAAGTAGAATAACACATGAACTTTTTGTCTTCTGTCATAAATCACAAAGTCCTTGTAGTAAATGCAAATCAGTATAATTTTATATTAGTGTACGTGCTCATTTTTAATCCGAACTATTTCATCTTCAATAGTGTGAATTTGGGCTCGGCACCCCTTCTTGTGATGAGTAGAGCATACCCAATACGTTTTCCGGTTATACCTTTGGGAAACGCAATACGTGTAGTTTTTATAAAGTATCAGACGCCCTCCTTTTTTTGACCTCACATATATATAACCTGAAATCATTACAAAGACTGAATCACAATACTTATAGTTTAAATCATGTAATTAAATCTATTGCACAATTTGATAATAATTTTTAATTTCTAATAATTAATTTAATAACAAGACCAAGACTCACTTTGGGTCGCTGCACCATCTTATTATGTAAATAATAATTAATTTGATGACCTCATTGGTAGAAGCTAAGCTATCCATTCGAGTACAACAACATTTTCTAAAAATATTAATTTACCAAATAAAACATAATACTTAGGTTATTTATTTGAAAAACACGTTTTTTACAGATAGTTTTGTAGGACAAAAAATAAAACGATAATTCTAAAGTAATTACAACAAGCGGGAGATAATGATCACATAATCTTATGACAAAACCAACATAATAGCATTAAGCGTGACAAAACAATCAAATTACTCCACTTAGTTCAGTACCGAACGCCAGTACAATCCCTCCAAATGTACATGAACATTATAAATTTACATTTTCTTACGAGGGGCATGATTGTGGTCGCCTGTAGAAGTAACAATTGTATCGTCGATAGTGTAAAGGTAGGCGAGACATCCCCTGTTATGATTTGTTGAGCAGAACCATCGAGTCTTGGAGCCATTCATACGACAGATGGAGTAGGTAAAACCGTTGTGTAGTATCATACGCTTGCCTCTTCGCGACCACACAAACATGAAGCCATCTTAAAAGATGAATAATATAAATTGAAATTAAATGCACAAAATATACTTCTTTTAAGTACATTTATTTAATTAGATACTAGTTCAACTTCTTAAAAAATACTTCGTCGTATCAAATACATTTTATTCTAAAGGACGTAGGGACTTATTAAAATTATCATACATTTAATATGTATTTTTACTAAAATAAAGTAGACTAGATTATTCTGAGTTCGATTTAATCATAAGCATTATTTTCAGCTGCAAAGAATTTATCATAAAGTGTATCATAAAATTTTCCAAATTAGCGTGGTTTCTGGTCAGCAGACACAGGATCATGATAATGGTTACCTCGTAGTGACACAACCCTATTGTTTATGGTGTGAACAGAGACGTGGCAACCCTTGGAGCAGTGTGTAGAACATCTCCACCGCCTTTTAAGCCCACCTGTGTTCGCTATCGCTGTGTAAGTATACTGTTTGTATTTCAGTAGTTGGTTACCTCGCTGAGACAACACGAATTCCACTAAAATAAAATAAATCTGTAAGATTTGCAGAAATCGAAAGTTTCAATCAAATTTTAACCTAGTTAGTCGTAAGACATCATTATAAAATATCAATCAAATAATATCAGTCAAATAAAATAGTAGTAGTTACAAAATAACAAATTTATTCAATTAAGACTTGATTGTGTAATTACTTATAGTTATACTTTAATTAAATGCCTACGTGTTAAATGAATCTATTTGGCACCACGGATTAATTTTCTACAATTATAAATAAGTACTAACAGTGACTAACAACAAACAATTAATTATTTATGAAATTTTAGTGAGATACGTCAACGGGACGTCGGCGGAGGTTTTTAAAAAAATCGAATAGTACAGAAAACTTATGAACTAGTAGTCAGCGATTGACCAAGGACTTACTCTAGCGATCAACGATTGATCAGCGAGGAGTCACACGACGCGTGACGATGGTTCAGACTCTCAACTCGCTCTGCCTGTCTGAAGAAGCTCCCAGGGTGGCTTCCCATGCAGGTGGCTTCATGTCAGCAGTTTCCACGATGATTCATATGTTCTTCTTAAAGGTTTCGTAATCGGCGTTGAATCCGTGGGAACGTTAGGTATAAGAAGAGGGCTAAGAGCCCGTAACAAGTGCAATAATACGATCTTTGATTAATAAATAAAAAGTAAAATTAAAAAGCAGAAGTATATAAGCATACATTTTTAAAAATTATAAACAAAATATTGGGCATTTTATCCATAGTAATGTTTAAATGAGATTATTATAAAGTTCCCCTCATATGCTGATATGAAGGAGGGTGATTATGCTCATACTTTACAGATATAATTGTATGTTCTAAAACATATACAGACGCTCGACAACCCTTTGAATAGTGGGTGGAACACATCCATCGGTTTTTACCAGCCCTGACTCTGGACTGTGATGCGTACGCGCAGTAATATGTGTAGTTGTTGTATTTGATCAACTGTCTGCCTTTCTGAGATTCTATATATTGCACTGAAAATAAAGTTATATTTAATAATATGGGTGACATAGATATAATATGTACTATACAAAGCCGCTTAAAAGATATAGGATTGTCTATTGCACCAAGTGATTGTTTCAGAGGTAAAATTGCGTTTTAGAGATAGTAAAACAGCCAGTACCTTAGGACCAGGTGCTATTTTGGGGCTAAAATTGTAAAATTAGTAATTTTGCTTAACTTTGTTGAAATCAAAGAAAGACTCGCGATGGAAAATGGAACTATTGGCATGGCAATACATTGTGCAACGACTGTACATGAGGACAAATCTGATTAGAGTGCTTTCCAATAATAAAAAAACTCAGTTAATAAATCAAAGTGCCAACTTTTACATAAAATTAATAATAAAGATTTTCTTGTTTTCGATAAAAAATATATTTTGAAAAAAATGTTTTATAAAATATTAAAATAATCTGTAGACGTGCAATTATTTGTGGTGTGGCAGCCTTAACACTATAATTTACCAATAAAATACGCAAAAAAATATTATTTAACATGGAATTTGTTTAAAAAATTCCACAACACTAATAAAAAAGAAAGGGGGGATCGTGATTGTGATTCTCAAATGATTGTACAATGACGTCATCTAAAGTCTTTATCATGGCTTTGCAGCCCCTGGCGTGGTGAGAGGAACAGTACCAAGTGACGAATACTTTTCCTTTGCACCTTGGCCAGGAGGAGAACTTGTATCCAGCCCTCAAGATTTGTCGTTTTCCTCTAGCCGATTGTATGTACGTGCATTTCTCTGAAAAAAAAAACGTTAAAATTATATTATATTTATGGGTATCTTCTCAGTGTTTCCAAAGTCTATGGTCCAGTAGGTCTATGGTTCCCGCTGATTTGGATAACCTTTTCCTTCAACGTTTGTATTTTGTAACATCGATATAAAAGTAAATTTCTTTGGGATCCGGAAGAGTTAGTTAAATTCTTTTGAAGAAATGTCCAGCACTCCATATGATTTCTTAGTCAAACGTTCGAATACTTAGGTCTGCAGTTTTATTAGGGAAAAAGTGTAAAATTTTGTAAGTGAAATGGCGTTTAAAAAGTAGAATTGTAGACATTCATAGGTACAGAAATCCCATCTTATGTTTATTTTCCTAGAAGGTGCTGGGTATTTGTATATTTTACGTTTGAATATAAGTCGCTCCATTGTGATAACCAGTGGCGCCAAATCTAGGACTATGACTTACAGCGGACTAGCCTAGGCTCCGAATTATAAGCTGACGACGCAACTAGGAAAATACTCTTGGGTGTAGATGACCCTCTGAAAGTAAGTAATTCTATGTTTTTTTTCTTATGTTAGAGTACACAGCTTCCCATCAGGGCGCCTATTGGTGCCTAGGCTGGGTGGTCGGTGAATGCCTTTTCCTCACGTAAAAAAAGGTACTTACTGAAAACGATTACTTAGCCTAGTGGTATTTCTATCTAGCAGAGGCCTGATTAATTATCAATCATCTCGTATATATTATTACGTTTCACAATTATTTTTTTAAAATATTGATTGAATGTTAAATAACATTGAGTAAGTTAGCAGAGTTCAGTGTTATTTGGTACTATAACACCCGTATTCTTAAACATAACCTTAAGAACGACCTTCACTCAATCTCTTTGTAGGACGCCATAAGGAAGTCCTCGAACTCTCCTTGAAAACGATATTCATAGTCGGCTTGAGTAAACTCCAATGAGAAAGTCACAGGTTATAATAACAATTCGAAATACAAAATATAAAAATCACAAAAGAATAGAGTAAAAAATAAAAAAAAGTAAGTAGATACCTAGGCCAAAAGTAGCAAAAAACTGATTTGTGTCCACTATATTTAATTTTAAGGACGCCTCAAGGTACCACTCGACCAACCTTATATTTAACAGTTCGATACTCGTCTCAAAAAAGAAATCATCTCAAGTCAAGGAAGCTAGTGACGACTAATCATACCAATGAGTTGGAGTAAGGTTAAGTCGAGTTTGAGGAAACGTTTGAGAATTGGGTGTTAGTCTCCTTTTATTGTTAATAAATAAATGTAGTTAGTAGGTACTTACATCTTTTATTAAATAAGGCACAATATGATAATGAATTAAATACAGATTTTACAGAGGTTGATTTTTGCGTCTTAAGATAAGATTTGTCAGCTATTTTTATAGAAGTCTCGAATTCGACTTTACGTCTGTTTAGACTTGCGTTTGCACCTGGGGGGCAATTCTCGCTCCTTAAGAGATTAGTCGACTTCGAGTTTATCGAAAAAACATGGCTGCTATCTACAGAAACTCCTATACGTACGCCATTTTTTTTTCAATAAATCTCACATTCGACTTTATCTCTGCGCAAAATGGGCGTCCTGTATCGACACCCTGAATTAATAATATAACTCAATAACTTTAATTGTGGAAGTTAAAATAACAAGCACTTATCAAATTATTTTGAGTGCTACCAAAACCAAATTTTTTGCTAAAGGTGGCGGACATGTTGAGACTAACAGTAGTGGGTGGGTGCAAAAGCATGTAAAATAAATTTGTAAGTGCTAGTAATTAGTATTCTATACATGTTGCGGTGGATGGTCATGTTTTCCACTGGTTTTAATGACTTGATTGTGCCTAGTCAATATACTGGCGTAACATCTCTTGTGCGAAGAGCAAGCCCATCTTATGTTGACGCCCGAAGTTTTTTGGAGCCTGTAACGGTAGCCTTGGTATATAAGCAAGGGTCTACCCTGTCTGGTGATTCCCAATGTTACTGAAAAAAATAACAGTTATGAGATATGTGTTTTTTTTCGATACGGCTTATAATGGGCTTTTACTTTCGTATTTAAAATTAAAATTTTGAACAAAGTTGTTTAGTCAAGCAAGTATAAAGTGAAGTCAAAACAAGTCAGAAGAAGCAGGATAGTGTTAGAAAATCTGCTTAGCGATTTCCAAGAGCTTTTGGCAACAAGCAAGAAAATCACATAAATCGAACACTGTATCACTTCCCAACGCTCACGCTTGTTCTCGGATTGAATTGATAATTCGTCAATTTTAAATTTTGATAAGTCAGCTGTTGCTATGAGAAATACGCTATGATAATAATATGCTATAATAAAATAAGCATCATTTATCTCTTTAACTTTTGTAATAACCCTACATCAACACTTCGACAGGTTACATGAAAATAATATGCACTTAATATTTACATGTTTATTTATTTAACTTTATTACATAATTGTAAACAACGGACTTAAAGCAGTTTTATCTACAATTTAACCAAAATTTGGGCAAGCGACCGAATTACAGTGGCACACAACATTCATAAAGATTTTTGGCAGAAAGCTTAATACAAAAATGTATTAATTATTATTAGTAAAGTAAAGGATCATTTCTGTTGGGCAACCATGGGTTTGTGTCAGGAAAAAATAATAAATCCAAGTACAAAGTACTTATATCATTTATAAATTTAATCAGACTGCGAATCGCTTAGAACTGTGACTGGTACTAATTCTTCAGAGTCATTGGACAACATTTGCATGTCACAATCATAAAGTATCTGCATTATCTTCATTTCTGCTTGTGCTCGAACGTAAGGATCGTATTTACTCAATTTGTACGCAATGTGCTCTCCGAACGGCGCGTAGTCATTTTTTTCGCCAATCTCAGGGGCATGTCGAAGCTTAGTACGGATAGGATCTGGAGGTTTATTTACTTCAGAAATTTGTCGCTTTTTAAGGAATATTTTAGATCCACTTGCATCTGATTCGGCAACCTCTTCTTGCTCGACGACAACTTTGATGGCTTTTTTCTGAGATTCAGTTGTCTGAAACAAACAAAACTTATTAATTTTTTTTTTTTTGGAAAGCTGTCCCACCGTTTTTAACAGAAACACATAAATGGAAATTGTGATTAAAAGCGCAGCGATTACTAAGCAAAGTCCATAAAATATGGGTTTTTTCATGTCTCTCTAAATCAGGAAAAATTGAGTCGACAAAGCCAAAAATAATTAATATTATTCAATTATGTATGTTGTCCTGATTCATTATGTAATAAGTAAGACAAAGTACAATATACTTTAGCATAAGCAAAAAAGTGTATAAACAGTTGATGTAGAGTTATATAATTTCTAGCAAAATCTTTTTTCTGTTCTTAATCAAAAAATCTGTGTAGTATTTTCTCGTAGAAAGTTGATCACAATTAATTGTCTGTCATTAAGTGAATGAACGAATCAATTTTGTTTCGTGAACCGAAAAAGATTTTTAATGTATTAGTATTGTGTATGAAGATTACTTTCGAACTTGGGTATTTTATGTGCAAGTATTAAGTGGTGCCTAACTTAGTGGCATTAATACAAGTTTTCCTACTAACTTTTTAACTGGTGAGGTAATGATGAATTTACAGATTTTTTTTTTAAATTTAAGTTCGTAAACAAAAGCATTTTTCGAAAGTGATTCATAACATTCTTGTCTATTTTAATACATAAAACTTTTGCAACACCAAAGGTTTTTTCCTATTGAATTGTTATCACAATTAATCACCGATCCTGTTATCAGTTGGTAGATTATATTACATTAAGTACTAGATAAGTATCTACTTACCTCAGTTTTCTGTGTAATCTTCACGCTTTCCAGTCCATTCGTGTCTTGATCAAGAATAAACGATATCGCATCGTAAGCAAACCACTTAACAGTTTTGTTCCCATCACCACTACGTTTCAATTTCTTTTCCTCATTCTTGGCATATGTCCGTAAACTTTTGAATTTTCTGTACGCGTCACAGACTGTAATACCGAATTTGTCAGCAATAACAGCCCATCCATTTTGCCTTGCTTCTCTATTTTTATATTCTTCGCTCTTTACATCCCAAACTTCGGGCCGTATTTGGACTTCGTAGAGAAAGCTAATCGTTTTCTGATTAGACCAATAATTCATTTTTATTATATTATAGCTGGTAATATAAAGGAAATACCACTTCTATCAACGGCCAACAAGGCAACTAAAGCAATCAATAGCGGCACGGATGGCATGATGGCGTCATATGGCGTGACAGTAAGACAAGGACGCGCTTATGTTGTAAAGCGAGACAGCAATAGAGCTGAGCTGGCCGAGCAACACCGCAGTACTTCAGAATGAGGAGGGGAGCGCGCATCGGGCAATTTCGCGCCATTCCCCGTCGTTGCCGATATCAATCCGAATATAATTTCAGAGAACGTGTAGCAAGAGGTATGCTGCCTTTTAATTTGTGCCGTGTGACAATATCACCGTGGATTTCTACGTCACAATTTGTAACACATGGAAGTAAAATGCATATATCAACTTCTATGTGCTGCCATTGTACTGTAGACAGACCTATTGTCTTACATATTATGTAAATGAAATGAAATTTACTATTGATTCGTAAAAAATATAATTAAATTGGATACATTTGAAAAATAATAATTAATGTCAACACACTCTACACACTTTAGTCTGACTATAATATTTTTCATAATGTAAGTGTAACACTAGGTAAGTACGTATATTGTTTATTAGTACTTTATGAAACTATTGCATGTTGTGGTAAGAGGTTCTTATGTCCAGTTATGTGACCAAGTGCAGTTTCATACACTACTATTATATCACATCTCATAAAATTTTACGAAAAATGGTGTAAAATTTAGGATCTCTACATTTCCAAAATTCAACTTAAGCTATTTTATAATCTATTCATTTCTATCCTAATATGAACAGTGTAGGTAGGCTCCACCTTTAGACAGTCTGAAAAATCAGTGTTGGCCACAAACACGTGTTTTATTTTGGGGAGATTTTTCTAAAATAGGATTGCGGAGGTCAAACAGCAGGTTCCCCATAATTACTAAATCCAGTGTGGCCATAACAGTTCATTTTTTCGACTTTTTAGATTCAGATACCACGGACTTTATAAGAGGGTTAAAACCTTTATGATTATGAACATTACTTATTTTGACGACGTCATCGTATTCCGTCGTATAGATGCTGGCATGGCAGCCTTTAGCGTGATGAGAGGAACATGACCACTTTTTGATCTTATTGTTTTTAAATGTCCGCTTGTGGAAGAACTTATATCCATCTATAAATAGATGGATCTTGCCAGTGTCAGTCAGTATCTTCATGACATCTGAAAAGACAAATATGAAGTTATTGTAATGTAATGATTTCTAACGAGGTAATAATACTCTAGTTCATTCATCAACTCAAGCAACTTACTAAACATTCCTTTAACATTTTATCATGTTGCATAATAAAATTAATTAGACGATGTTAACAAGTTTCTTTTATTGGTAGGTAATTACCACTGTTTCCTCATGGTCATACTCGTTTGTCATACTAATATTTTACACCTCCTATATATAACGCTTAATAAGCGCTGGTATAACACATACCTACTAGTTGCTTACTATGAAAATTGTCTCATAACTGAAAATGTCCATACCACTTATATATAAAGGTCCACTCACTCATCGAAATTTTGGGTATCTTCAGGAGAAATAACAGGTTATGTCAGTTTATCATTTATTGGTTGACAACAAATTACTACAACAAGTAAAGCTTCCCGAAATAATCACAGGAACGACATCTACTTAAAACACAAAGATGTATGATTTTTCCGGCTTCTCACTCCAGGCTTATGTGTATGGTTTGAGAATAACCTAATAATTGGTCCATTCAATCCTGCTGTATACACCGCAGCATTACACCCTTTATTATGGTGAGTTGAGCAAGCCCAACGGACTTTGTGAAGTGACACTAGCTTCATGCAGAAAGTGTATCCTTTGAGATGTAAGAGAGGCCTGCCTCTTTTCGACATTGATTTCGTGAACCCTGAAAATGTATTGAAAATAAATGTAGCTACTCGTACTAACAGACGGAAATAAACAATGAATTCTATATCCATGTGTTGCCCAGTGTTACACACAGACTGAAAATGTATTGAAAATAAATGTAGCTACTCGTACTAACAGACGGAAGACAATGAATTCTATATCCATGTGTTGCCCAGTGTTACACACAGACTGAAAATGTATTGAAAATAAATGTAGCTACTCGTACTAACAGACGGAAATATACAATGAATTCTATATCCATGTGTTGCCCAGTGTTACACACAGACTGAAAATGTATTGAAAATAAATGTAGCTACTCGTACTAACAGACGGAAATATACAATGAATTCTATATCCATGTGTTGCCCAGTGTTACACACAGACTGAAAATGTATTGAAAATAAATGTAGCTACTCGTACTAACAGACGGAAATATACAATGAATTCTATATCCATGTGTTGCCCAGTGTTACACACAGACTGAAAATGTATTGAAAATAAATGTAGCTACTCGTACTAACAGACGGAAATAAACAATGAATTTTATATCCATGTGTTGCCCAGTGATACTGGCGAAACTGGTAAAGTTTGCGGACAAATTTTCTGTCTCTCTAAATGGGTGACTGGTAGAGAATGCTTTTAGCATTAAGTCCGCCAATTGTTAAGGTAGATTGCTTTATTAAGATCCAACATACACAAATACAAAATAAATAAAAATAGAAGCAAAGTAAATACACAAACAAATAACTGGTCTTGGAAAATGGTCATCAACATTCGTGGCAACTTCCACATTGACCCCAAAGGGTGAGAGCTCAGCGATAGATTTGCTCCGAGATGATTTTCTGCTACCACCAGTTGAAAGTTCAGGGACGTGTGGGATAGTAATCTACTGTGCTCATTTTACGAAAAAAAAAAAAAGTATATCAAATATAATATACTTATTTTTTTTCATCATGTCATGTATTAACAAGACTAACTCAGTTTCTATTTAGATCTATTTAGAAAAAAAAAATACTTGTTTTACTTTCAAAAAATAAATACCAAAGTAGGTAGGGTGGTCCCAGTGAATTTTCAGAACAAAGCAGATTTCAATTCATTTACAAATAACTCAAGCTCTGGTGTTGGATTCAAAACTTTCATTCATTCATCGTCCAAATGAGGTACCCAGTTGCGTCCTCAGCTTACGCTGTACGCTGTTAATCATGGTACTAGATTTGGCGATATTGGTTATGCGTTAAAACAAAAGTATTTTTTAGTAAATAAATTTTTAATTTTATCACCATCATCATTAGTCATAAAAAATAATACTAGGGTTTCAATGATTATGTTCTCCGACCATAGTCACAATGTTTCCTTGGAAGGTCTTTATAGTGGCTTTGCATTTCCGCCGGAACCTTCTAGAACAGTACCATATATTAGATCCTGATATATCTCTGGTCTTTGTTGAGTATGTGTAGTTATTTACTACGAGAAGGTACCCTCCACTGGGAAGATGCTTTAATTGTATATAATCTGTAAAAGAAAAAAAAAACTTGCACAGTTCTATGCGTAATGCGTAATTATACACTGAAAAAATTACATACGGCATGCGTTGTTAAAAACAAAGTTTCATAGTTGGTTTTATATTATTCTAGATAATATTTTGTCCGAGAAATTGGGGCAAAAATATTCGATAAGGTTTAGCAAGTAAAACGACAAGGTACGCACGAAGCGTTTTTTTAGATAGTTAATTTTGTTGGGAAATTCAAAGTCATAGAAAGTCGACAAGGCTTTTCTAGAAAAAATTTTGACTTTAGAAAATAATTCAATCGACACGTTTAGAAATTAAAAAAACTCGCTATAGTAAATTTAATGTTTTTGATTTCGTACAATTCGAACATTATTTTGGTTTATAATAAAATAATTTGATTTATTCGTAGAATAGTCGAAAACATAAAGCACACAACAATCGAATCTATATTTTGATATATTGCCCCTCGTGTATGAAGTATTTGGCGGGAGGATGCGTATGCGCATTGTCGAGTCCGATCAGAGCGAAGTTCTCATCCAACTTGAGTTTGGCGTTGCATCCTCTGCAGTTGTGGGTGGAGCAGTACCAGTGGAAGTACTTGGTCTTCTTGCATTGTTTCTTGCAGTAGTACGTATAGTCGTTGTACATGACGAGGTGCTTACCGGTGTAACGGGATTTGGCCAGTAGTATTACTGAAAAATCAACTAGTATTGTTAAAAATTGTTCTAAAGCAGAAGCGAGAATGAGAAAAAATAAAGTGCTGCGGAGCCCATTTTTGAAAACTTTCAGCCAGTGCGTATTATGTCACAAATTTGTGAAGGAAATGTGGTGGTATGTAATTGAAACATACTCGGAGTAGGTTAGATGTTAAATGTTGAATCTTTCATGAATCATATCATTAGAAGACAGAGCTTTTATATGTATCTTAAAGTAGGACATAAATCGTCATTGCCCTTGCCTTTATCTGGGTTAAGGAAATGGATGATTGTTCTATATTAAAAGGTTACAAGGATAACTAATGAGGGCGTGTGTTGTATTCGCACACACTACAAAATGTTGTTTCTAAAAATCATCTTAAATATAGCCCAAATGTGACAATAATTGTTTATAAGAGTTTAGAGACACTTAAATTTCGTTTTTGGCTGTCGTGGATTTGTTACAATGGGCACAAAAAGTAAATAAAAAATTGAAGTTTTTTTGTGGCTTGACTGCTATTTAACGAAGAGCCCAATTTGTCGTAGCAACCAACGCAGCGCTTACGTTGACCACCTTTTTTAAACAAATGATAAGCACACGCCGAGTTTTCAAGTATTATGTGTATGAAAAAGTGCATATTTCATTATGTAGTTAAGTGTGTGTTCAGTGTGGTGTTTGAATATCATCATCATGTCGTATTAAAAACTAAAGGATCTCGCTGTCTGAATATGGGTTAGCAAAAAGACGTTCTGTGTCGAATATCGTTTAAGCATACTGTATTAAAAATTGCTATTACAACAAAAAAATATATATATTTGTCCTGTTATACTAGTATTTGTCAATATAGTCGTCATCCGCAGAGAGTGAGAACTCTATTTTAGATGCAGCACGTGTGAGAAGTCACGCATGTGGCTTGTTCGACCCATAATGCAGTGCAGCATAACTAGCATGATGCAGTTTATCTAAAACTCCTTCATGTGTTAACGATATCACGGTAATTAAAATGGGCAGAAAAAATGAGCACATGACCAATTCATGACCATTATTTATTATGCAACATGCCTTTTTTGGCGTAAAGTATTTACTTAACATTCTAGTAATTATTATAAAGGAAATTTATAAAAAAAAAATTATATAACATTTACAGAGCTCATGTAGTAGAAAAAAATACAAAATTATGATCTTTTATAAATTTATAAATCTTAATGCACGGTTTAGTTATTCAAGGTTTAAACAGTAAAATTGCGAATTTTATAAATGAGATGGTGGGTTTTATAAGGTGATAGGTGGACTTAATAAATTCACTACTAGTCAAGCATACAAAGAAACTGAAAATTTAATTGAACATCCATACATATGTACTTATACATATCATCACGCCTGTTTCCCGTTGGGTTAGGCAGAGACTACGGATTTGTAGCAAATGGAAATTTAATTGAAATCAGAAATAAAGCCAAATTGATGACATAATCAGAAACTACACAACACATAAACACGCCTTTATGCATATAAGAAAAATTATATCTTATAATAGTAACCATCTTTGATAAAGAATTTGACCGGTGGATGTATGTGGTCCATGTTGGATTTGACGATAACATTCGTATTGGAAATGATGAAGCGAGCCCTGCAGCTCCCACCTTTGGTGCACCTCCATAGCTTGGTACTGGAGCACCTGACTGCGCAGTAGTAGGTGTACTGGTTGACCAGGGCCAGCTGCTTGCCGGTAGCACGATTTAGCACCCATTGAACTAAGATAAACAAGATAATAGAGTCATTGAATTAGTATCGCTCATAATAGATCTAAAATATGTTATAGATAGATGTCTATGATGATGAATATTATAAAGCTGAAGAATTTGTTTGTTTGTTTTTTTTTATATTATAATTAATAACCTTTGAAATCATGAATGTAATGTTAACAGGCAAAAAACTCATAAGCTGAAAGTAGAAATGTAAATAATTTCAATACAGGAAGGACCCAAACCGAAAGAGGAAATGAAAGAAGAAAGCGGACTCTGGGCTCCGAAGCAAACCACTGAGGACGCAACCGGGAAAACGCTTGGATGAAGAAGGGACCCAAAGTCTAATGACTACTTATGTTTTCGCGATTGTTATAAATTAAAATAAACTATTTGAATTCGATTTTTACCCATGCCAATAATAATTGAAATTCTCATCATATTTACGTGTATAATAGGTACAAAGTTAGATACAATAACAAACTTCCTATATATATTTACAGGAAATTTAGTAGGTATATATCAAAATAGTACTAAAATTACTATAAATTATAAAATGAACATGGACAAAACCAAGGCAATGTGTAATGTAATGTCCATGTTACGCCATCACCGGTTTCTGTCGGGAACCACACCCTTGAAGTTGTAGACCAGTATGTCTACCTGGGTCAGATGATCCAGGCTGGCAACTCCAGCTTCGAGGACGAGGTCTTTCGTCGAATCCGACTCGGCTGGGCGGCGTTCGGGAAGCTACGTAGCGTCTTCTCGTCCAAAATACCTCAGTCCCTTAAAACTAAGGTCTTCGACCAGTGTGATGACATACGGGTCCGAAACGTGGTCTATGACTATGGCTCAAGGTCGCCCAGAGAGCTATGGAAAGGGCGATGCTCGGTGTTTCCCTACGAGATCGAATCAGAAATGAAGAGATCCGTAGGAGAACAAAAGTCACCGACATAGCCCAGCGGATTAGTTCTTTGAAGTGGCAGTGGGCGGGGCACATAGCGCGGAGAACCGATGGCCGATGGGGCAGAAAGGTTCTCGAATGGCGACCACGTACCGGTAAGCGCAGCGTTGGATATCCACCGACCAGATGGTCAGATGACCTGAAAAAGGTCGCAGGCAAACGCTGGATGCAGGCTGCTGCCAACCGATCATTTTGGAAATCATTGGGAGAGGCCTATGTCCAGCAGTGGACTGACTGCGGCTGAAATGATTATGATGATAAAATGAATAATAAATTAATACTTATACTAATGAAGCCACATGAAAGTTTCTAGTGTCATAATATTTTTCTGTATTGCAATGTCTTTTAATCTCTCTATCAAAGTATTTCTGTTTATTTATATAAAGATGACGCCATCTTTACGAATACCTTTCATTCTTTCATCCATATCGAGTAAGTTACATGGTCAATCGTTTCTGCACATCCTGAGGTCAGAGTTTATTGAACCACCTTTCGGCCACTGACGTGAATGAATGAACATTTTATTGCACCATTTACATCCCTATATGTAAGAATGATTAATAAATATTTATGTATGTGACATTACGTGCCATTAAACTATATAATATTAATATAAATACTATATATTTCGACCCATGTATTTTGGGGAAAGTTGTTCGGTTGCATGAAAGAAAAACTACTAAAATTTCACGGTGTATAAGACTCAATCAAATTATATACACACGAGTTTTTTTTTTTATTAGGAACATAACTTGAAGAATGTATATTATAATTATTATTTATTTTTAGCTATCGTTTCAATAATTAAATTTTTTATAAAATAATAGATGTTGCGGCTGATAAAATTATGCCGAATTATTCGGCCGAATACCCGGTTCGGTAAATTTTTTACCGAACATTCGGCCGAACGTATTCAGTGAAACCCGTGTTCGGCCCATCACTACAAAATACGTAAGCAAGCAAAAACTACAAATAAAGAACAAGAAAAGTAAATAAACACCATTATTATATACATTTAAATTTAATATTTAAAATTAATAAATTTTACGAATTAGGTGCTTTTGAAGTAAATAAAGTGAAAAAAGGCTAATTCTATACCGGTACGTTTACACAATAATTAATTAGAACACTTATTCCTCTCATACTTTATGTTAATATAAAACAAAAAAAAAATTGTTTGACAATAGCGAAAACATAAAAACAGCAATAACAGTTTTTTTACAGTCTTATTAAAATCCCGTCACGAACTAAGAATTTTTTGCGCGAATGACTGTGTTCCAAATGGCTTCTGATGATATATCTGTCCTCGATAGAACATGTGAATTTCGCCTTACATTTCCGTCCCATAGAACATTTCCATGATAATGTAGATCCCAAGTTGTTGTTAATACAAAATGTATATCCGTCTATTATTGCCACTTCTTTACCAGAATGGTTACGGACGAAAGTAACTGAAAATAAACTATTTTTATTAAATTTATTCACCGTGAAGGTGTCAAAAGAGAAATATTGTCCTTCATCCGCGAGTTGAAACTGCGCACGAATGGATTTTACCTTGTCATTCGCTTAGACATATTATTTACATAATTCAATATACTGGGAATATTTCAAGCATCTACCTTAATATCGAAAAATACAGCAAAAAATAAAAGTATTGGAGCCCACTCATTTATCTTTTTATAGTATCAGCTAAGTAGGCAAACAGGCATACGGCCCACCTGATGGTAAGTGGTTACCGTAGCCTATGAACGCCTGCAACATCGGAGATATCACGAGCACGTTGCCGACCTTTCCGCTATCTGCACAGCAACCCCTCTGGAGCCTGGCGACCCTACTCACCAGCAGGAACACAACACTGCATCACATTGTTTTTTGGCTGCTGTCTTCTGTAGGGTGGAGGTACTTCCCCAGACGGACTACATACAAAATGTCCTACATCTCTTAAAAAAAATCGTCTGAGAAATTTTAACTATCGCCATCACGGTTCTTGAGTTACAGCCTGGTGACAGTCGACAGACAGACGGAGTCTCAGTAATAGGATTCCACCTTTGTCTTATAGTAAAAAAAATGTTTTTATTATAATTTTTTTATTACCATGAAAAAATTAAATGTCTACTTGTATATTTTAGACTTGTTAAGAACATTTCAATTTATATTTTTCATCTTCACATGTTATAACACGTACAAGTGAATGAAATTAAATTTAAAAAAAAACAAAGGCCACAGTGAAATGAAAAATTTTTTTTACAGTCTTATTAGAATCCCATCGCGTACTATAAAATTCGGACGTAAATGATTGTGTTCCAAATTACTTCTGAGAATTTGTCTGTTTTCGATAGGTAAATTCGTACAGGTGAATCGAGCTTTACATTTCCGGCCCATGGAGCATTGCCACGTCAATCTGGATTGCACGCTGATGTTGACACAAAACGTGTAGCCATCTATAATCGCCACTTCTTTACCATTTCGATTTCGAACGTAGATAACTGAAAAAAGGTACGTTACTTAGTATGACAGATAAAGCACATTCTTCTTGGCGTGTCGATGTCCTTCCTAGGAAATAGTTGATTTTTTCCCGAGAAGAGTTCTGCCACTTTCACGGCCTCATCGGTAGCCGCCGTCTAGGTACGGTCTCGCTCTTAAAAACGATATCTATGTTTAGTAAACCTGGGTTTTCCACAGGAACATATAACAGCACCCGCCGGCGAGTGCGACGTAGTAGGAACAGTAGACAGTTTACTAGGTACCGGAATGTACCAGGGCGCTTCACGCCACCGATAGGTTCTCAGTAGGCCCTTCAGGCACAATAGTGTCGGCCCTTATGGCATTGAGCGTTTGCTACCGCTCGCGAGTTTGCATTGCTCGCTTGATCAAAGGCAAAGCCCATGGCCGAGGTTCGTCCCAACTGGGAGCCCCTTGCGCATTTGCCGAAAAGGCTGAGGGTTAATAGCCCTCGCCTCAAACTGTCCCGCTGTAAATTTAAAAGCTCACAGTAGCTAAAATTGTAGGTCCGTTAAAAAAAAAAAAAAGTAAATAAAGCATTCCATTCCTTCTGAACAATTGGAGTCTCTCTTGCCAAAAAACTAAGTAATTACAGTCTGTCAAATACGTATAGATTGATTAAAATGACAGCTGTCAAATCGCATACATTTTATTGTTTAGTCCATACATATACATACAATCAAGATCAAAATAAAACATTTTTTACTTCCACCACACTCATATACCTATTAATATAAAGAAAGTCAGTATCTATATTTTATGACTAAAACAACTAGGTACATAATTATATTGCTAGTTACTCCGATCGAGATTAAAACCAAACAACGCCATAATATTAACACCACTGCTCATTTCTTGGACCTGGGGGCTCGCCTGTTCCTGAGACGCGGACTGGTACCCCCGCTCCACCAGCATCCACCCGGCGCTTCTGGATAGCATGTGGAAGTCTACTCAAATCGTCATCTGTAAATAAGCGCCGGAGCGAGCCGTCAGTCAGCTTGACAATGACGCCATTCATGGTCCAGCACCGCTTTATACCGACCTTCTTGCGAGCCTCGATAAAGAATGTTTGCCGCTGACGTGTGAGGAAATCAGATACCTACGCTGTATGGAGTCCCTCTAAAGGAAGTCTTCTTAGCTCACACGGCTGCCTTATCAGATATACTGGAAAACCTAATCAACACCGGCCTACACTTTCCCTGAGAGACTTGCCCGATGTGATGACAGAGAGCGATTTTCTCAGATCCAATGTCACTCAGTCCCAGTTTATCTTGGAAAATCCCTGGTACAATACGATTTTGGCAGCTTACTCTTCACATCCTCAGAAACACCACTGTTAAGAAGATTCAATTATTCGTTCAATTATTGCAGCTCTATCCTTGGACCTAGAATAAACAAAAATACAGAAACTGCCATTCAGAGGGTCCAAAACTCATGCATACGATTCTGTTTCAATGTGCCTAGAAGGGAGCACATAACACCATATCTGAACAAAACAGGCATCTTAAATATGGCAGCTAGACGTGAACTTTTGTACGCATGTACCGTGCAAAGGATAATTTGGAATAAGAAGCCTAAATACCTGTTTGAAAAGTTAAACTGGATAAACAATGAAAAAAACTGCACTCGCCTCCGATCTGCCACCCAGAATCTCATCAGAACGCCTGCCTACCAATCTACACGATATACAGCATGCTTTAAATTCAGGTCAGCAAAAATATGAAACGATCTATCTCTTCCTCTTAGAAATAAACTATATGGAAGTAATTTTAAGAACAAATATAAGAGTGAAAATTTCAAGCATGCATGCTGGAAAGATCTACAACTAAAACACTATTTATAAAAAATGTAGATACCCATTATGAACAATTATTTAAATATATATATACAAAATTAACCCATAACAAATATCAAATGTAAATGAATGCAACATTCACACCATACACATACACATCACACATACACTACACATACACCTCAAACTTTAATAAATATAATGCTATGCACTTAAGTTAATAGGATAGATACGAATTTGTACTAATTATCAATAGAATAGTTATAGATTTTTAACGATTATGTCAATAAGATACTCGTAGATAATAAGGATTTATACTTCTTTTTATTTTTTATACATATCTAATTTTTATCTTCTATATATATCTAATAATCAGGTCACTTCCGTCTTTAAGGACATCTTCTGGGGACTCACGTCTACACCTATATCTCCCATACTTTAACCTCAGGGAGTGGGGATGCCTGAAAAACAGCGTTACTCCAGTCGAGGCTAGGGTGACACAAGCTGAGGCATTCCTTTGCTACACTTTGTTATTTTCCTTTATTTTATTTTTTTATTTTCTTTCCTCTTTTGCATGTTTATTGTAAAATCTTGTAATTGTGTGGCAATAAACAACATTTTTATTTTTATTTATTTTATTTTTATTTTAAGATTCTTACGGCGGTGCCTCGCTTCCAAGTTATCCACAGATGCAGAGAGCTTGACAATTTGTTTAAAGAGGAGCGATAACATACTGCTCAGAAAGACTCGATACAGTATGGCCAGCTGGATCTGCCGATGTTGATGCCTTGAGTTGCAACTCAAAGTCGCGCATCCTCTTTGTCAGCAGGGTCATTAGGGTCACTTTGTGCGTAAATGCATTTCCCCTCCGAAAACAAAAAAAAAAAAAAAAGGGTCATTAGGGTCCGTTAGCCCCCAATCACATCTTCATAATTTGCCATGATTATTGAATGCCTGTTTGAACTATAGTGTAAATAGGCTGGCAGGACAAATTGTGTTTTCTTCAAGGTATCATCACATCAAGGAAGTGAATATTAAGTACGAAACAGCACTGAACTTTAATTTAAGACAGCTAATAAACACTGTAAGTATTATAATTAGATTTAATTAAATAGGAGCTTAAACAGACGAGTGTGTACTTATTTACATCTACCGGCCAAAAAAGTATGTGCAAAATTAAAAAAATTGAAAAAAGGATTTATTTTTCTTATAATCTTATTATAATCCCTTCTCGTATTAAGAAATTCGGACGTAAATGATTATGTTCTAAATTACTTCTGAGAACTTCTCTGTTATCGATAGATGAGTTCGTGCAAATGAATCGAGCTTTGCATTTCCAACCCATAGAGCATCGCCACGTTAATCTGGAATGCACGCTGACATTGAGATAAAACGTGTAGCCATCTATAATTGCCACTTCTTTACCATGTCGATTTTGAACGTAGGTAACTGAAAAAATAAGTTGAGATTTCATCCTGAAATTTTCTTTTTACCGCCTCGAAGGTTTGAGTATATTATTATTTAAAATGCACTTTTTATTTGCTAGGAACGCAATATCATATACCTTGAACTATAGTAAATTTCAGTAAGGTTGACCATAGATTCCATTGGCACCTGCGTTGGTACTATGCACGGAGTTAGCGTTGCCAGACGTCTGGATAAAGCCGGACATAGTTAGGCTTTATGATTGCGTGTCCGGCCAAAATAAACGGTGTCCGGCTTGTCCGGCTTTTGTTAAGCTTTTTACATTTTATTTAATTTAACAAGATTTATGGTAATAATCAGAAAAGCTTTAAATACTGAGACACAAAATCCTCAATAATGTAGGGTGTCCGGCCGTTTTAGCCAAATGTCCGGCCAAAAATTGTTTATCACTGTCTTTGATTGTTTTTATTTTTATTAATAGTTTCTTTAGGCTTACGTTTCATAAAGTGTTCATTTAATCTACTATGTATTCGCACGCCACTTAATATGGCAAACATGTGAATCTAATAATTAATTGTTACCACCAATACGAGTATAATTGTACCATGTTTTGTGAATAAAGATTTATCTATCTATCTATCAAACTGGCTGGTCTGTCCGGCTATTAGGTTTGGCGACCTGGCAACCCTGCACGGAGTAATAATTTTGTATTTGCTCCATGGTACTATGTTTTCCCAATTATAAAACGACACTTTCGTAATATGGGAAATGTGTCGCAAAATTGCATGCAACACGGTAAACTTGGTAACTATAGGGTACATCCCTATCCCTATATTTCATATATTCTGAAGGTGTCAATGGACTTTAAGGCCAACCTTTTACTTTAAATCCCGCACATGCAAACAAATGAAGAAGTATCATGCCGTACCTACAACACTACTCGGATACATGATTTTCGAGGTTAAAGATTTTTCTAAAAATGATGAAACAGTATGTAAGAAAAAAAGCTTTATTTTTCATACTCTAATTACAATACCTCCGCGTATTACAAAATTCGGACGTAAATGGCTATGTTCTAAGTAGCTTCTGACAATTTTTCTCTTTTCGATAGATGTATTCGTACAGGTGAATTTAGCTTTACACTTCCGACCCATAGAGCATATCCATGATAATGTAGTTACCGTGTTGTGGTGGGCACAAAACGTATATCCATTTATAATCGCAACTTCATTTCCAGATTGATTTCGAACGTAGGTAACTGAAAGAAGAAACATTTTTAAGTAGTACTACGAGTATATGTTCTCATCTACAGAGGTCTCCGTAGTATCAGATCCTTATTTGCTTTTTAAGACACTTTGTGATTCAATTGGGTTGGTTGTACAAGGTTCATACATTTTGAGGTAAGTTTGACTGCAGTTGAGAACGAAACAAAAAAAATAGTTAAACTTTAAAGACCTTTTATTGAGAGATCTAAAACGGTACAATCTGGACTGGATGCTAAAAAAAGTGTATCGATGTATGTAATCGATCTTTTTAACACCCACTATTTTGCCATTTCGATGCAACGAATAATAAGTAACGAATACTTTTGCAACAGAAAAATTATTCGTTACTTAGTAGCGCAGATCGAATGTCAAAAAAAAGATTTATCTATCTATCTATCATAGATAGCCTAACCCCTTCCCGTAGGCATTGAAAAATGCAACTAAATGAATAATAACAAATTAATCAGTATACTTATACTTCTAATGGAATAATGACGGATTCCAATAGCAAAATAAAAATCTATTTTTTTTTTATTTGTGCGAAGAGATACATGAAAATAAAATTATATCTATTTATATAGCTACGTCTTACAATCTTATACGAAATTAACATGCATCGGAATTGCCTTTTAAATTTATAACATAGGTGAAAGTATAAATGATGAGATGTACAAATTGTTTTTCTTAAAGTCGTATTATAATCCCTTCACGCACTAAAAAATTCGGGCGTGAATGCTCGTGTTCCAAATTACTTCTGAGAACTTCTCTGTCCTCGATAGATGAGTTCGAACAGGTGAATCGAGCTTTGCATTTACGTCCCATAGTGCATTGCCATTTTAATGAAGACTTTAGGCTCGTGTTTACACAAAATGTATATCCATTTATGATCGCCACTTCTTTACCAGAATGGTTTCGAACATAAGCAACTGAGAAAGGGAAATATTTTGATTATTACATGATGGCCAACGGGCGCTGAACAAAGATATAAAAAGTAAGACAAGCTAAATTTCGCGAATACTGATACGTTTTTTTTTATACAATAAAGTAGGCAAACAGGGGTACGGCCCACTTGATGATAAGTGGTTACCGTAGCCTATGAACGCCTGCAACACCGGAGATGTCACGAACCCTTTTTCACGCCCTTTTAGAAGGCTCCCACGTTATAGTCACTAGGGAAAACCATGGCAGGGAGTTCATTCCATAATCGCAGTGTACGAGGGAGGAAATTCCGTTTGAAGCGTACTGTACGCGAGATAACATGGGATACAAGGTATGGGTATACGTTGATTAACCTTCTCACCAATATTCCAATTTAGACCTAATTAAATTCAACTATTTTAACAAAGAAAAGATAAGAAGATTACTTAGGGGAACAAAACAATTTATTTTTTTTTTCAGGTAAATAACAATTAATATAGTTCTGGCTATCTTCGAAAAAACACAAGGAAATGTAAAATTACTATCGTTTTCTTTAATGAGTTCATGCAAAATGTATCCGTCTACAATTGCCACTTCTTTACCAGATTGATTTTGGACGTACGCAACTGAAAAAAAAGTTACGTCAACCTATCTGCTGGAACAATATACCTACTGCCGATCGCGCACTTTGGAACCATATTTTTATACTAGCTTTTTCCCGCAGCTCCGCCTGCGTCAAAAAGTAGCCTATGTTTGACCCCGGGTCTTCAACTATATTCATACCAAATTTCATCAAAATCCGTTCAGCGGTTTGGCCGTGAAAGCGTAACAGACAGACAGACTTTCGCATTTAAAACATTAGGCTCCCAGTTGGGTTTCCACATCGGCAGACATTCAATTTTTAAGGTAAAATTTACTTCGGCCTTTCGGTTTAACCAATAAAGTAAAACACATTTTTTATACATTCAATTTATAT
This sequence comes from Euzophera pinguis, assembly GCA_947363495.1. Classification (NCBI taxonomy): domain Eukaryota; kingdom Metazoa; phylum Arthropoda; class Insecta; order Lepidoptera; family Pyralidae; genus Euzophera; species Euzophera pinguis. Next base: position 3,684,335 of record OX376166.1, read on the forward strand.
TGTAGATTTTAAAAAAAACACATTTATTATGATTTACAATGCTTATAAAATACATAAATTAATTAACTAGAAGTTAAATAACAGCATAAATTGCACTTTAATTGTGATGTCAGTCAAGAAACCAGTAAACAAACATATTTATCGTATCGTTGTCATCAAATGTTTTTGTAGTATTCGAATTTTAGTTAATAGTTTACTAAAAAAGTTTAAGAAATTATAATAACTGGTACCTAAGCTGCGAGTTTTTACGTAGAATCAGAATAACCCACTTTCTTTCTACGGCACTTTTCACTCTCTGGACCTAAATCCCTAAATGCATGATGTCTTTTGCTTAGAAATATATTTTTCCTCAAATTCTTCTTCTAAATAGAATCCCTTCACGTATCGAGAAACTGGGTCTTATATGATTATGTTCCAGATAGCTCCTCGTAACCTTTCTCTTTCCAATAAATGTGTTTGCACATGAGAACTTCGCCTTACATTTTCTACCAACAGAGCATTGCCACGCTATTGTTGTACTATTGCAGGATTGGACACTAAATGTGTACCCATCAATGATTGCGACTTCTTTGCCAAGAGGGCTTTGCACGTAAATAGCTGAAAAAAGAAAAAGGTTAAAACGAAGGAAAAACTTTTTCAGACGAGGGTTCTCGCTCTGAGAAACGGTCATCTTGCTTATATTACTATCACTGTATTATTAAATTAAAAACAAAACCATTCGTTGCACAAAAAAGAATATCGAAGTAAAAACTAATATGTAAACAATAAAATTAATATTGTTAAAAACAGAATAATTTTTTTCTTCTATTGGTAAATAATTGTTAAATATTGTTAAAAATAAACTTTTTTAAATAAGGTTTCATAAATTTAGCCTCTATGTATAAGGAGTTTTCGGCGTCAGTAGGTGTAATAAATAAGAAACACGACACGAAAGAAAGAAAGTGAAGGCAAAGAAGAGGAAGACCGACGATGCGCTAAAGTGAAAGAAGTTGGTAAAGACCTTTGCCCAGCAGTGGGACTATATAGGTTCTTAAAAAAATCTATAATATTTTACGCTATTACACTTCTTCTTTCGGCTTTTAATATCAAAGAAAATGCCAATGTTTCAATATGCACACACGTTTATTATTTACATATATTTCGTACAGATATTCTTATGGTACAAGGCTCACAGAAAAACTAATTTTGCTGAAAGAAGTTGATAAATAATTCTCTGAATATTTTAATCAGTGTCGCGTAGACCAAAGAGCATCGAAATGAATAAATGACGTTCCTTTCTCAATACTGATAAATTAAAATTATAAAAACAGGCCGATCCTAAAAAGTTGTTGCCTTGTCGTAGCAGCATTATAAGCAAAACACATTGAAGCTGAGAAAAAATCTTTAACAATAATGAAAAAAATTAAATCGATTACAATCTTATTAAAACTCCTTCGCGTACTAAAATGCCGGGGCGAAAATGATGATGCTCGAAATGACCTCTCAAAATCGTTCTGTTTTCGACAGTCGTGTTTTGACTCGAGAATCTCGCCTTACATGCCCGACCCTTGGTACACTGCCAGGCAATCGTGGATTTATTGAAGGATTGTATACAAAACGTGTACCCATCGACAACTGCCACTTCTTTACCTGCGCAATTCCTGACGAATATAGCTGGAAAATAAATATCAAGTTGTGAAGCCAAGGGAAGAAATTGCTCGTATATCTGCGTGCATTACCCGATGTGGCTCTATCGCCTTTCCGCCTCCTGCTTAACATGCTTTGTTTATGTACCAAGTACACTTACGCGGAAAATATAATAAAAAATAATCACAAATTCGAAATTATTTATTTGCCTGTTATTAATTTTCTCACAATTTTCAAACTATTTTAATCCCAGAGCACTAATATGGCGTTGGTATAATTTTTATTTTAGTAATCTTTTACAATCAAGTGCGGAATCGATTAGCGACAGTTTCACAAAGTTGGTATATAGTGTAATCTCCTCACTTACACTTACAAGACTCGTAATCATGTCTGTATTTATTTTAACTCTGTTTCCTTTATGTCTTATACAAAATTCCATTAACAACTACAAAGCTAGTAGGAAGATGGGTATGGTCCGTGCTACTTATACTAATGATTTTTCTCTGGCCAAAGTTAGAAGTACTAAAACGGGCCTTGCAGGTTTTGTTCCTGGTACATTTCCACCTAGATGTTTTCGTAGTCGACCTGTCGCGGTAAAAAGTGAACCCATTCACTACTGCAACTTCCCTGTTAGAGATATTTCTCAAATACGTAACTGTAGAAAAAAAAAAGTGTACACTGACTAGTTGCAAATGGGCATGCATAACTTTTATAATAAATTGTACTACAGATTATGTATGCAGTTTTGCAGCTGACTGTACAAAGCCTCAAAATGAAAAATGAAAAGTAATGTTTCTATATCTACCTAAATTATTTTTCTAAAGTAATAGTAATACTTTTTTACATAAAATAAATCAAACACTTTAGAATCTTGACGTGGTCGTGTGTAAATAAAATGCCAGCAATAAAAATCAATTTTAAATGTGTGTTTTATTTACTTTTATGCACAAAATACATTTCTATCTATCATACAAAAGGTAAAGTTTCTCATTTATAGCCATGATATGAAAAAGTTAAGAAAGGACGACCTCACATGTGCTAGAGGCATTCTGAAAAAAATATCAAGTTAACTTATAAGATAACTTACGCAGACGCTTGCGAGTGCCTTTAGTTTTTGTATGAATGTTCTACATACCTTAGTATCTGGTAGGAGCGCTTTACGACTTACATAAAACGGATGAGTCAAATGATGTTCATTCAACCCCCGAAATCAACCCTAGCATCCGAAGCGTTTACGTTAATAAAATATCATGGTAGATTCACACGTTTTATTTGTCAATTCAATATTTATATAATATTCCATCTCTTATAATAAAGCTTATAGGAAGATGACTGTGTTCAGTGCCTCTTCTTACAATGACTCGTTCGTAAGAGTTGGAAGTAGTAAATCGGGCTGTGCAGATATTATTTTTGGTGCATTTCCAAATAGTTGTAGTTTTATTGCGTTTTCTGCGTGGCAGCAGAAAGTAAAGCCATCCAACACAGCAGTTTCCTCGCCAAAGTTATTTTGAAAAAACTTCACTATAAAAAGTAATAAAATGACAATACATATTTCAGTTTTGCTCAGCTAGACAAAGAGATAGATGCACTTTATTGCACCAATCACAAGAGTAAAATTAAAAGAAATACATTTAAACAATTGAGTACAAAGGCGGGTTTAACTAGGTAATAAGGTGGGTTGTTTTGGTTTCCAATGTTCCTCATTTTGAAAATGTAAATGGCGACTAACAGACTCACTCAGAGGTATTATTTATTTTATTTCCTTTCTCAATGGGTCTCAGAGGGAGCGTTTTTCAATCAAAACTAATGAGTTTTGATTTACTTAAACAACAACAAACTGCAGAACGGATTTTGATGAAATTTGGTATAAATATAGTTGAAGACAAACATAGATAGGCTAAGTACTTTTTGACGCAGGCGGAGCTGAGGGAAACAGCTAGTGTTATATATTTATTTTAAACTTTGTTTATATTAATAGTCTGTATTACGTACCTTTGAGAGACGGCTAATAGACAATTTTGGATTACTGATGAGACCCGAAGCCTCATAGACGATCGGAAAGAACTGAAACAACAAGGTTTTTCAACATCTACCAAGGAGAATAAAGAGTCGTCTAATAAAATACAACAACGAGATAAAAACGACCACATCAATAAAATTTGCACAAATATTGAATCCCATGCATAATTGTCCAACTCAAGGGATCTATTTAAACAAATTAAAGTTCTGACTCGAAAATTTAAACAAAAAACCTGGGATATCGAAGACCGAAACGGACATCTGATAACTGATATAAAAGGGGTTATTATTGTAAATAAATAAATAAATTACGAGGTGGAAAGACTTTGCTTTCATACGCCGAGAATGAACCAACCGAAACTAGTCCCCTTATACCATACCCTAGAATTAGAGCCAGATATCCGCCAATCTGAAGTAGAAAATGCCATCAAACGTCTTAAACAGCACAAAGCTCTAGGAAAAGATAACATACCTATCAGCAGAACTACTAATGCATCTAAAGGCGCGTCCCCATGTAACCGCGCTTCGGACCGAACTCCGTGACATATCCCCGGACTTGTTCGCTCAGTCGCGGACATTGTCGCGAACCAAACATTGCGGACACGTCTACCTATATATGGGTCGATTATCTAAAGTTTGTTGTTACTATAGCGACGGCCTATACATAAAATAATATTCTTCTGAGCGTGTTCCCAGTATTAATAGATTTCCTTAAATAAACCATAGTATCGTAATAACATGAGAACTTATAATGCTGAAAAGCGTGCATGTGCTACAGTAACCACTTACTATCAGGCGGACCGTATGTACAAGTTTAATCACGCCAACAGATCGCCATTAGAATACCAGCCATCAGACTAATATGTACATACCGAGTAATATTCTGTGTATAAACCTTATTGTGTTTTGTTTGTAAAAAAAGACAAGAATCACCACGACTGTACTAATATGCGTATAATTGTTACGTATAGTGTTTATAATGTTTTAGTTAATAAGTTATGGGGTTTGTCATTAAAACTCATATTCACACGTTCGGCAGTAAATAATATTTAAATCGTAACTATTTATTTTTTTATGTTTATAATTATCGAATGAAAGCAAGCAAAACCAAGCTATCACGTAGGTACATAAACTGTGACATTTCTTCGTAACAATACAAAAACGCCCGCCCACACTAGGACTTGAAATGATCCCCAGCAGTATACACGACCCTCAGTCAGGAGGAAACGATATAGAAGGCCAAGGATATATATTATGCATAACTTTTAGAACATAATGTACCTACTACAGAGTATGCTTGCAATTTTGCGGCTGGAGTGCTATTTTTGAAAAGTGTTTAGTTTTAAGAGAGGTAGGATATTTTGTAAGGAGTAGTCCATCTGGGGAAGTACCTCCGCCCTACAGAAGACCGCAGCCAAATAACACTGTGATGCAGTGTTGTGTTCCTGCTGGTGAAAAGGGTCGCCAAGCTCCAGAGGGGTCGCTGTGCTATAGACAGGTCGGCAACGCGCTCATGACATCTCCGGTGTTGCAGGCGTTCATAGGCTACGGTAACCACTTACCATCAGGTGGGCCGTACGCCTGTTTGCCTACTTAATTGTATAAAAAAAAAGTATGATTCACGAGAAATCGGTCAGTTAAATAATTTTCGTTCGAAATCGAATAATTTACATTCGTCATAGTCGGTGAGTCAAACGATTATCATTCGACATATGAGTCATATATTTCAAAAATAGAGTTTCTGATCGGATATTATATCTTGAACAGCATTCCGTCGCGTACTATAAAAGTAGAGGGCGGATGAGTGTGTATGGTGCAACGTCGAATTATAGCACGATGACCAGAATTGATAGTCGTAAAGCGGGCTTTACATATCTTGTTCTTGGTACATTTCCAATTAGTCGTCATCTTCTGTCGATGGTTGCAGGTGAAAGTGAAACCATCCAGTACTGCAATGTCATTGCCTTTGGTGTTCTTATGAAACAATACTGGAAGAACAGAGAAATCGTTCATATAGAGTGGGTTTCATGGTCAATCAATCCTTTTCACTCTGGTGTCAGAGTACGAAACCACGTTTGGTTGGCCACTGGTGGTTCTTTTAATAATTAACAAATGGCAACAAATCACGGAATCATTATTATTATTAGACAATCAACTTGTTCAAGTCTGCAATGTCCTAACCAAACTGGAGAAACAACTAATCGAAGTATGCTCCCAGTGGAAATCAATCCCATGACCTCCAAGTTTGAGGCAAACGCCTATACCACTGGAAACGGATGCGGTTTAAAATTCGCTGTATTGAGCATTCGATGTGAAAATGAAGTTTATATTCAATACTGGTTCGGTGAATGTCATCTTAAAAGTCATAATTTAGCATCCTCTTCTTCTTCATCCTAGCGTTTGGCTGGTTGCATCCTCAGCTATTTGCCTCGGCGCCCAGGGTCTGCTTTCTTGCTTTTTGTTTTTGTTTTTTTTTTTATTTGGGACAATAAACAACAGTACAATATGTAACTTAATCTAGTTTACAATTTACATAAAAAGATTTTTAATTGTACGTCTACAGCACTATCCACAGATTAAATATTGGAAAGTGTGAATCTTTTACATTTACACATCCCCCGGTCGTTATTTTTTGCGGTTTTTATACGGTACGAAACCATTCGTGCGCGAGTCCAAGTCGCACTTAACGGGTTTTATTCTCAACTAGCTGACCCGGCAAACTTCGAACCGTCTCCGAATATATTACCTTTTAAACCTCCCCTGGACTTCCACAAATAATGTAAAACCTAGCCAAATCGGTCCAGCCGTTATCGAGTTATAGCGAGACTAAATTAGGCTACTTGACTGTGTTCTTACTTAGGCTACTTGTTAATTATAGCAGTAATGAGCATTTAAATTTTTTCATGATTAAAAGTGGGAGCGTGGTGGGGACGTATTGCTATCTCATTTGTACGGACGAAATTAAGTGGCAGTGACGTCACTGCACACACAGTGCATCCTTTTCTTGTTTTTTGACAGTTACTCCCTCCTAATTTCAAAGGCTTAACTTATTTATTTTGGAACGGATTACAAAAATTCTTTCTTATTTCTGTTTCTGGTACTAAAAATATTGATATGCAAGAAAAAATAAAAATTAGTAGAATACCCAATTGATTTTTCTATATAAGAAGATAATGGCGGTAGGTAGTTTTGAAACTATAGAAATAATAGTAAAGTTTTGACTAATTATGGTCGAAATGGAGGGAACTTCGATTTAGTACTCCAAATATTAAAATAGGGATAAAGACAAGTAAGAAAAAGTGAGAAAGTTTTATAACTTATAATGATCATAGAAGTAGGTATTTTCGATAAAATTTCAAAACCTAACAAACATAGAATTTTTAATTATCAATCTTGTGTTTTGTACAATATTCCGTCAACAATAACAAAACTAGTCGGTGCATGCGTATGGTTTCGTTTTATACGAATAATTCCTCTTTCGTCAGAATTGGTTGTGGTAAATCTGGCCTTGCACTTATGGTGTTTTGTACATTTCCATCCTATAGTATTTTGTTGGCGGCCATCGCAAGTAAAAGTAAAGCCATTAAGTACTGCTATTTCCTTGCCGGTACCATTCTTAACAAACTTTACTTCATCTGAAAAAGATTTTTATTAACAATAAAATAAAGCTCAGTTATCCAAAACCCGTCCCTAAAATTATTAGCAAATTTATGTGTGAGTACATAAAAATACAATACGAAACCGTTTTTATGTTACATACGTTATTCTTCCAGATTTCTTTTTAAGGTGAAGAGTATATTTAAATAAAATATCTCATCAACATCATTTCAGCCGCGGTCAGTTCACAGCTGGACATAGGCCACTCCTAATGATTTCCTAAATGACCTGTTGGAAACGAACGGCCTGCATCCTGCAACATCTGACCGTATATCTAACGCTGCGCTTGCCGGTTCGTGGTCGCCAAGAATTTCAAACTATAATTCTTTCTTATTTCAAACTTTAAAAGGAACACTGGCTGCGAACTCTGGATAGGTTTGCTATCCTTATGCGAAAAAGCAGAATTGTGTAATTTGATAAAATGCCTTTTTAAATAAAAAATATACCTATATATTGCTTGTATCATTTACAAACAAACAAGGGTATTTGAATAGATCTTTCAAAAATACATTATCACATATGATGATAACATGTACTTTAAGAGCTATGATTTTTATGCTTAAGTTTCATTTTGAGCTGTGTTTATGTCACAGATACCAAATATGGCCGTATTTCCTGTGGGAAATCTTTAACGATTAGGAGCGACATTTTTGAGATCAGTCACTTAAAATCGGAGAGTTTCATGATTATCGTTTGTTTTCGAATGATTTGTGTGAGTCAAACAATTTTAGTTACACTGTAGCTAATGCGAGCTTCGGATAAGTGACAACCGAAAAAACAATAACGACATTCATATGAAAATGACCACGTAATTTAACGCTACTTATGTCTATATCATCAAGCGATGCTGAACTGAAACTGAAAACTCATAATAGACTACTTGACTGTATTCATACTTGGTCAATATTGTTATACTAAACAAAATATACACTAGAAAGTAACCGATTCTGAAAACAACAACAAAATTAAGGCAGTAATTCGATTTTAAAGTTTTCTCTAAAAGAAAAGTGGGAGCGTGGTGGGGACGTCTTGCTATCTCTTTTGTACGCACCAAACCGAGTGGCAGTGACGTCACAGATCACTCAGTGCATCCTTTTTTTTGTTTTTTTACAGTTTCCCCTTCAACCGAATTTCAAAGGCTTATAACTTATTTATTTTTGAATGGATGACAAAAATTCTTTCATAATTCTATTTCTGGAAATAAAAATATTGATATGAAAGAAAAAATAAAAATTAGTAGAATACCCAATTGAAGAAAAAAGGAAAGAAAACTCGAAGGAATCTTTACAGAGGAAAACCTCTTGATATGAGAGGACAGCGTGAGAGTAGCTATATAATGCGGTTCATTACTATGAACCGCATTATATAAGACCTACCATGCCGATCGCGCATTCTGGAAATACTCCGAAATACACATGTGGTCATCCTCAGCAGTGAGGTACCGATGAAGAAGATGTCAAACTCATTAATTTTTTGTTTTGAACGCGCCCAGGTTTACATTCAGAAGTCCACTAGACTGCCTGCCAGACATTTCAAGCTGCAGATTTCTTGAAAGTAAAAACGCGGCCTAGACAAACAATAGCTACCTTACTTCCGAAAATATTAAACAACAAACCATTTCGTAGACATGGTTAAGACGGTAGAAACTTTAAAAGTATGTCATTTTATGTAGTGAGTTAATTTTATGTCCTAAACAATGTACCAACACGAACAACAAATCTAGGCGGAAGATGAGTGTGCATAGTATATTTCCTAATAACTTCTCTTTGGTCACTATTAGTAATGGTGAACCCAGCTTTGCAGATGTGGCTTTTGGCACATTTCCACCTTATGGTGGTTTGCTTTCGATTATCGCAACAGAAGGTTATCCAATAGCGCTACCTCTTTGCCTGCTGTGACACAAAAAATATGCGTCAAATTCTTTAAGAAAAAATACTTACGCACGGAAAAGAATATCTAAGTACGGATTAAGGTTTTTTTTTATTACACTACTTATTATCACTTGCTACGATGATCCTTACAGATCTCTCTTACCTTGTATCAAGATGTCTGTGATGTCCTCACAAATTATAATGTGCAAGGGCATGATGGACATGGTCATTTATTTTGTATTATTTTGTGGTCTTAACAATATTCCATTCCTAACAAAAAAGTAGGAGGGGAGTGAGAGTGACTTGTAGAGTCTTTTACAAGTTCACGTAGACCAATTTTCGTGGTGGTGAACCAAGCAGTGCAGATGTTGTTATTGGTTGACTGTATGACGACTGACGTTGAAAGTGAAGCCACGGAATACAGCCATATCTTTGCCAGATCGATTCCGTACAAAAATAACTAAAATTAAAATGTATGTACGATCCAAAAATCTATTAACATGGTACGTGGCCCTATTACACTGAATAAGATTACATGATTGCGATCTGCGATTTAGAATAGTTTAGCACGAAATTGTTAAAAACAATAATGTCAAAATATCTCTATATTAACACGAATCTGACGTAGTTATTCTTTTTCCGCGGAAATTTCTAGTTTCGGGGATATTAATTTTTAAAGTTCCAATAATAACTTCAAAATTTATGAAAAGTTAGAAGTGCGCGCGTAAGTCGGTAGGTTAGGCTGCGAGGACCTTACTCCGAGCGTTAGGTTTTATACAAAACAACGCGCGCGGGGCGAGCGAGCATTAACGATGTGTTCCTTTTTTTAAATGGTGCAATAAAGTGTTCATTCATTCATGTCGTGGTTGATTAGAAATTCAGTCCCTTTGACAAAAATCCAATTAAATTATAAAGTGTGCATGTATGTAAAAATCTTTATTTCTGTATCTTTATTTATATAGTTTTAAAAATGTAATTAATCAAAATTATAAAATATACGTTTAGCCTAGATTTCAATAAAGTCAAATCCTTATTTATTCATAGTTTTGTATCTTACGATGACGCCATTGCGCACAGTAAAGTCTGGAGGAGCGTGTGAATGTTCGGAGTCATTCAGCTGGCGTATGACCTCGCGGCGACCATAATTCGTAGTGATGATGCGAGCTTTGCAATTGTTGTTCCTGGTACACCTCCAACGAACGGTTTTCTGGTGCCGGCCGCTGATGTTGTACGTGTACCCACCAAGTATCGCCACTTCCTTGCCCAAAGAGTTATAAACGTATTGCACTGTAATGTAACATTTCAGGTTAAAAACAATTATCAAAAATGAATCAATAATTATTCAAAGCTAACTTTTATTTTACAAATTCAAACCCATCATAGCCGAGGATCAGAGGACGGATGGCCTCGAAACCACCCCCAAATGAGTATGTCCCCATTCGGGAGCGTCTGCCTTTGGGGCATACGCTACCCTACCCAATCTGGAGATCCTTGATTCGTCTGCGTGCCCAGGTTGGCTGGTGCAAGTCGAACATGCAGAAATGGGGGTACACAGAAGAGATACGGTGCCAGTGCGGAGAGCCGGTGCAAGCGATGTCGCACCTGTTGGAGTGTCCCAAATTCTCTGCTAAGTGTAGCAGAAACGGCCTTATGGGGGTGACAAAAGGTTAGACTGGGCACAAAGGATATGAGTCATCGACACGATATCATTTGTGCCTTTGCCTTTATGCAAACGGGAACCGGGATAGGTTAGGATTATCAATGCGACTGTTTGTGTTTGACTACTTAATTTTAAAACAATTCAAAATGTTTACAACTAGGTTAAAAATAATATGTACAATACAATACAAAAGGCTTTAATAACAATATTACGACTTTTATAAATGAAAACTGATGCGAAAGTTAAATACGTTAAATTTGAAGCAGATAATCGGTTCACAATGTTTAAACAGTTTACAATCTCGTTATAGTTATCATAAACTAACGGTTTTTTACAATTAAACAGTGACATAAACAATGTTTGCATACAGCAGCTAAAATGTTATTCCTGGTGCAAGTTCATCGAATCGTGGAGAGACTGCGGGTGGCAAGGTTGAACTTGAAGCCGTTTAATATAACGACCTCTTTGCCAGAAGAGTTTTGAACATATCTTACTATACATTAAGCAAAGGGAAAAAGTCAGTACAGAAACTCTGCTGTCTTTGCAAGTTTTATATCCCCTGGCAAAATACTGCAAGGATTATCCATATCCACATTTCCATACTAATATTACAAGTGCGAAAGTCTGTTTGTAATGCTTTCACGGCCAAACCGCTAGACGGATTTTGATTAAGTTTGATATGAATATACTTGAAGACCCTGAAAAAGTAGGAAAGCGGAACGAGCTTGAAGACCCTGGGTCAAGCATAGGCTATTAAGTATACTTCCCGACGATACAATGATGTGACCAAAACTAAGATCTAAATCTTAATATGACACCATTTTTAACAGTAAAGGTAGGTGGGGGATGTGTATGAACGGTATCCCGCTGTGTGATGACTCTGCTGTCAGCATTGACGGTGATAAATCTGGCTTTGCAGATATTGCTTCTGGAGCAAGTCCACCGAAGCGTGGTAACGTGACGTTTTCGAAGGGTATACGTGAATCCGTCTAGTATGGCGACTTCTTTGCCCGAAGGGTTTTGAACAAATGCCACTGTTTATGAAAAAAATGGAAAATTAATACAAAACCTCTACTTTGTCAGCATAAGCTTCAGTCGGTTCCCTGCCAATTTACTGTTAGGAGTATGTAAAAGTATAAATAAAAAAATCTTGTAAAATATTGCAAGAGCTGGCGCCTATTTTGGCCAGCACATCAGCCTGGCCATACAACGAGGGAAAGTTGCCAGCCTTATCCCTTGACATCATGAGCGACAACGATTTGGGCTCAATATTTTATTTTATTTAAAAAGTAAAATGTTTTATAATTAACATTTGCTTTATTTTTCATAAAGAATTATTTAAGTTATTGTAATATTATTTAAGTTATTCTATAAAGTATTGTTACAGGTACATATGAGTAATATTGTATGAATATTATACAAATAAAGCTAAAATATTGACATGAACGTCGAGTCAACGCCAAATAACAACCAACAAAATTATTTGTAAAGATATTTGCAGAAAAAAATACTTAAAGTGAAAATCCATAATGTGCAATATGAAGTGCTGAGCTCATATGTAATAAAATCGGATAATAATTTTGTACACACTAATGGTTATTGACAGTTCCGCTTACACATCGACACATCGATAGCTTAGTTAATTCATAACCATATCGAATGGGATAGGACAGTTTTTCGCAATCGACAGTTTTTTGCAATAGCTATCGTTGAAGTGGTTAAGTTCAAGTTCCTATATTTGCAGAAATGTAGGTACAAAGTTTACACTTTCGCTGACAGTAACGCCTCTCGACGTAGATATGAGTAGATTGAGTGCCAAAACACTTATTTTTTATTTATTTTTTTCGCAGCATTTCCCCTCAACATGACGCCTTCATGCACAGAAAAAACAGGAGGAGGATGCGTGTGGTTCGTGTGCCGTTGAGTGATGACTTTTCGATCACCAGCATTAATGGTGATGAATCTGGCTTTGCAGATACTGTTCCTAGAGCAGGTCCATCGAAGCGTGGTGAACCGGCGTGTGGTCAGATTGAACGTGTAGCCGTCTAGTATGGCGACCTCTTTGCCAGAACAATTCACAGCAAACCTCACTGTACGTGAAAGATTAAGTTTTAGTACCGAATCGAGACTTGTAAAGAATTTTAGTTCTACACGGATATTTTTAGAGATAATCTACATATAAGTATGGTCTAGTCTACTTTTTACGTTCATGCATGTTTTAGCTAGTTGCGCCCTCAGCTTACGTTTCAGAGGGTACACGGTTAGTCATGGTCCTTGATTTGGCGGCACTGGTTATTACAATGAAGTGACTACCGTCTGACCTATATAACCTTTTTTACAAGGAAACCAGACCAATAGGAACATGACCCAAAGTGTGTTAGTGGCTAACACTGGCAAAAATGTTTTAAGGCTGCTGCCTTAAGGCATCTGGATACAGCTTAAAGACTGCAATCGATAACAACCGGGATCAACGGCTTAACGTGACTTCCAAAGCACGGAGAAGAAAAGAAATTTGTGCGATGCAAAAAGTTTGATTGAAAAGAAGAAATAAAGCTTCATAAGGATGTTTATTTCCAGATTCTTGTCTAAATGCAGTGATCTAATTATTGTCGTCCTTTATAAAGGCCTCATTAGTCTGTAGAGAATTCAAATAATTTTTATGCTATTTTCTAATCTTATTTGTAAGTTTCTGTCTTAGGTAAGGTTGTGCTGTGTGCGAGCCTCATCGCTGCATTTGTGGCGTAATGGTGACTTCTGATGGGCATCATGCTCTAGCATGTACTCGTTGTGCAGGCCGTTTGCCCCGTCATAGTGCAATAAATGACATAATTCGCCGCGCGTTAATGTCAGCCAATGTGCCTTGCGTGTTGGAGCCCCCGGGACTTTCCCGCACGGATGGTAAAAGGCCGGACGGTTTAACATTGATACCGTGGCAGCGAGGAAAAAGTTTATTATGGGACGCCACATATGTTAGTACATTTGCGGCGTCGTATCTCGGTCATACAGTAGGGTCACCGGGAGCGGCTGCACGGGCGGCGGCCAGACAAAAATGTTTTAAATATTCTAATCTCTCTTCACTGGCTGGTCCTTGGTGTCCTGAAGCTAAAGATTTTGTGGCAGAGATAGGGCGCCGTTTAAAAGATTGCGGTTATGACTACCGCTCAGGGTGGTACCTGGTTCAAAGGATTTCTATAGCTATCCAAAGAGGTAATGCTGCAAGTATTATGGGAACCTTCGAGCCGGGTACAATCAGGGGCGGCATTTTTGATTGAATTATTTTATATTAAAATTTATCTTCCTGTGAAATAATTTAGTTTCTGTACAATTAATAAAGTTTCCTAGGTACAAAAAACACTGAGAAAGAGAACTGATTATTACAATAGAGCGACTGCCCCCTGACCTCTTTAACCCTTTTTACAGGGAAACCAGACCAACAGGAGCATGACCCGAGGTGTGTTACTGGCCAACACTGTTGGGTTGCCCCAAGGCATCTGACACAGTCTAACGACCGCTATCTATCGACAACAATCGGGACCAACAGCTTAACGTTCCTTCCGAAGCACGGAGGAGCTCAAGATAGAAAATGCCACTAAATGGCAACCAATCTTAAATAAATGGTGCAGTGCTGTGTGGTCAATCAGAGTGGGTTGCGCTAGTACAAACAGCTGGTGGAGGCCCTTCGCCCAGGAATCCATCTAGACCACCACCTGCCACCGTCGACCGCGCCCCGGGTATGTACTTACCTACATACCACCAAGGCAGAAATTAATGACGGCTCAAGTACACGACCTTTGTTTTTTTTCTTTATATACTTTTTTTTTGTTAGCTGATCCGTCTTTTTTTATTTATAAATCCCGGGTCGCTACAATATGTCATACATTAACGCTCTAATAGTTACTGAGATTAGCGTGTTCAAGGTAGAAAACCACTCTTAAGCTTTATAATATTAATAATATTTAGTATAGATTGTTGTACTGACTGTACCTAGCAAATAACTGTTTTAGTTTTGAACTTGTTCTCCAATAATTATATTTCGCTTTACACACTATTATAACAATAATAATTCCATTGTTGTCTAAGTGTTCTGTTAGCGCTAATTAACAATTGATTTCCTCATTTTTGTTATATAATTTTTTGTTGTTCTGCTGTATAGCTATTGTTTACAACATAACAGGTTTTATCTACGAATTCCGATATTACGCATTACGAGAACATTTTTCGATTTTTAAAACCTTTGTCTCTTTAAAAGGCTAGGTTACGTTTGGACTAAGTTATTGATCCTTTTGAAAAAGGAGGAGCCGAGGAAAGAAATGTCACTTACCGAGACCAGACCATTATGAATGTGATGCCTTCGTGATAACCTGCATCGCGATTCAGTGGCATCGCAGTGACAAACCTTCGCGATTCAGTAACATCGCGCTGACTCACAAGAGAAATCTCTTAATTTTTTTCTTTCAAAGCCTTATCAATACCTCATTACGGATAACAAATCTAGGAGGTGGATGGTTATGAATGGCTCTAGATATCTTCAGCAGTTCTTGCCATTTAGTAGTGGTTGATCTGGCCTTGCACCCTGGTCTCGGCCCCTGCCAGTGCACTGCCAAGAGTTGGTAGACTTAGCACGATCGTCGCAGGTGAAGATGTATCCGTTTAGTATCGCCATTTGTTTGCCACTAGTACTTTTAACATAAGTCACTGAAAAATAAAAAAACTTGAAAACCCTGAAAAAGTAGGAAAGCGGAACGAGCTTGAAGACCCTGGGTCAAGCATAGGCTATTGAGTATACTTCCCGACGATACAATGATGTGACCAAAACTAAGATCTAAATCTTAATATGACACCATTTTTCACAGTAAAGGTAGGTGGGGGATGTGTATGAACGGTATCCCGTTGTGTGATGACATGTTTATATAACCGTGTGTTAGATACACTTATTACACTGTGGATTTTTTAATACCTGAATTAAAAACTGTTGGTTCACTACTGGGTACAGACCTCTCACCTTAGGTATGCAGCTACCAAGTGCTATTTGGTGTCAGTCAAATTCGTCGGTCGTCCCACTATCTGTTACTTTGTCTACCTCTGTTGTTCGAATAAAAGCTTTCAATACTATTGAAATGTGAACCAATTTATTTAAAAAAATATCAGCATTATGTTTGAGTAAACTATTTCACCAATACCGCGAAATGAGTTTAAAGAGTTCCAACACAGCCGTTATAAAACGTTAGAGATATGTTACATAACATTTGTTGTCTCACTTTTTATAACAAATTGTAACAAAAGTTACAAATTGTTAGTAGATTTGAGACAAAAGTTTAAACAGCTATTAATAACATGATATAACAAATTTTAACTTTTGTTGTACAATATCATCAAATATTCTGTGGCACTGTGTTCTCTCACTTTCAGAGTTCAACGCATCCAGTAAGAGCGACATTGAATCACTACCAACTTCTTCGAGAGACAGATCTAAACTGATGGTTACAGAATGTTATACGATGTTTTACAACAAGTTAAACCTGTGTGGGAGCGTTTATAACATACTAGCAAGTTGTAGGAAAATGTTATTAATGTTATATACCTGCTGTGTAGGAGCAGTTTTACAATAAAATCCAAAATTCAAACTCTAACATAAAAACCGTCATGGATTAAAAAGTTAGGAGGAGGATGGTTATGGCCACAACTGATTTTAATAAGAGTGTAGTCTTTCGTGGTTGTCAAACGTGCTGTACAGCCTCTGTTGTTGCATTGCCAACCGTTCGTGGTCTTGTATGTGTGGTCGCAGTAGAAGGTATAGCCTTCAAAGATAGCGAGCTCTTTGCCATTTGTTTTGCGAACTATTGCCACTAAAAAAAGTAGGAATTTATAATCTGTGATATTAATTTTAATATTCACGCATGTCACCTGAGCACGTACGTACAGGTTGTTGGCACTGAACATAGAGTTTTTTTTATAAATATGAAAATCAATTAATATAAACAATGATGATTCAAATAGGGAAAATGAAAAAAAAAATACTCAATTTTTTTTAAAAATATTACTATTTAAAATATTTCATAAGTAAATGTAACACTTACACGTAATGTAACTAAATCTACTTAAACAAAATTTGCATAGTTAATTCGAAAGCCCACAAGTTCTTCCCAAAGGCACATTGAATTTAACTGTCACATATATGCTATACAGATATTCAATCGTCATACATTGAATGCGCCAACTTTCCTGGTTACTCCTGGTTACTCTCAATATAAAGTCATTGTTACGCCATCTATCGAAAATATAATAAGTTACAAATTAAGATTTTTAACTTTTGAAATACATCACATAATCAACTTGTCATAGAATTTAAGCACGTAAAAAAAATGTGTTTAAAAAGTCAGTTCTTTTTTTCGCCAAAAATAAGCGAGATCTTTATTTAATTAAATAGTTTTCTTTTTGAAGCGCCATCTTAGATCAAATAGCGGAACTAAATCTTTTTATTAGGCAATGGGACCCCATGCTTTTAATAAAACAAGAACCGATATTTTTAAGAACAGATATTTTGTATCAACTCAGCAGCAGTCATTTCACTGCTGGAAATATGTTTCTCCTAGTATTTTTAAAATAAAGTGGCCTGCGTCCATCTCTTGTCTGGGACTTGCTTCAGGCCATTCGACTATCTGGTCAGAAACAAAATTTAAATCCTTACAATCACTCCCTGGAGAATGACAAATCTCGGAGGTTCATGTGAATGATCTTCCTTATTTCTGAGAATCATATTTCCCTTAGTACATGTAAATCTTGCATTGCAAGCCCCTGATCCTCTCGTGCAAACCCAGCTGTTGGTGGCTTTGTTCTTCGTGTGACAGTAATAGGTGTAACCATTAATCACAGCGATGTCCTTTCCAGCTTTATTCTTGACTATGACCACTGAAATAATTCACAAATTACTTAATTTTCTAAATTGAAACAAATAAAAATAGTTGAAACCAGTTTAATAACTGTTTCCATGTTTGTATTTGTATTTTTTTAATTGGCTGAATGTGGTATTTGAATTAATATATCTAGTTCTAGTATCGCATTTGAAAACCTTTCAGTGCAAAAGCAGTGTTGACACTTCAATTTTTAAATTTTTTTGGTGCGAAGTATCTTATTTCGGGGTCTATAAATACGAGATTTTTCATATTTTTTGAACAAAAATAAAACTAAAAATAATTTATATTAGGGGTTTTATTTATATTTGGCCGTAATAATTTGGCATTTTTTCTGTACACAGCTATTTCTCTGTAAACCAGATCTGAATAGAGTGCGGGTAGCCCATCAAATAAAATATATTTATTATTCCTGTTCTAAGATTTTACAGTGTAAAACCTAGCAGAACTTTTGATATATTAATTGTTTTAAATTAAAATAATATCTGAAATAATATATGATTAATATTTATCTATGTGTAATTAATAAGGATTTAATTATTTTGGATTTCATCCGACTGATTCAGTAGGCATTTCCAACTAGACTCATACCGGGTGATAAATATTGCATATCTTCCACTTCATCGGAGACATATCTTATTTATTTACTTTTTATATACCTAATTTTCATTATTATTCTCAAAATTCTGACCAATTAACATAGATACACATTTTTTGATTTACGGGCGATTTTTTTAAATCATGGCGTAACTGCATAGGCTTTGAGTTGATAATGCTCTAGTGATACTCTCAAGTTATCATGAGCGTAAACCCTTCAGGCACTTATATGGCTGAAAGATCTAAACGACTATATAAACCTCCATTGTAAATTTTAACTCTACATAAAAAATGGTCAAAAACCAACTAATCTATTCGAAGGTCGACATGCAATATTTACTGCCTCTTTTTCTACAACTTTTTAGGCGACAAAAGTTTTAATTTTTTGTTTTAGACGTAGTATTTGAAGTACTTTTTACATTACTTCAATTTAATTTGTCAAAATTTTACGTACAAATCTGCATACCTTTCTGCAATAGGGAATCTATTTATTCATAACACGAGTAATCATTTTACCTTGATAAAAATATAAAAATAAACCTCAAAACGGTATAAAATTCATGAAAAATGCAAAATTTCAAAAACAAGTTCAATGAAAATTTTATTCAATTTAAAATTATTTACCATTTTGTTTTCATTATTTTCTATTGAGGCAAAAATATTTATTCGAGTTATTAATAATTACGATTTCTATGTAAAGTTTTGACAAATTAAATTCGTGTATTATAATATATTCTTTTTTAAAATTCAAATACAGTGTCTAAATAAATTTTTTGCGACTTACGACAACGCCTAAATCTTCGACGTTATTTACTCTGTTATAATAATTATACGTTATAAACAATAAGACAAAACATTTTGAAAAAGTATTCATCGAAAAAAAGAAAAGAATACATATTCGAAAAGATTAAAGAAATGAAAAGATTGCGTAAAAAGAAATAGCTTCAAGATTAATAGAGACGAAAGAGCAGAGGAAGAACAAGAAGTCAAACTGAATAAATTACGGCAAAATACTTATGTCTATTTTTATTTTTTTTACGATAAAGCCGATAATTACTTCCGAGTACATTCATATATACTCGGAAGCATACACCAACTAATACAATCAATAAAGTATTTATGTTTTGTAAATAAATGTAAACATTTACACAATATCTCTAATATTATTATACACATTAATTATTTAAAAAACTATTACTCTTTAATACCTATATCAAATAGTAGAATTTCAGTTTGCTGAAAAAGTCGTGAAACGGATTTGAATTCATTTTGATTGGCATTACTTTTTTCATTAAGTGTTGCCAATATTAAAAATAATGTGGCACCCGCTACAATTTTTTCACGATTTTTTTGTCAAGCTATATGTTAGTTTTCCAATGACCCGACAAAACAATGGACATTCTTTTGTTGTGTCGCATCGTTCAAATTCATTGTTTACATTCACGTGTGTAGAATTTTTGTTTAACATTTACAAATTCACATATCTAATGGATATCTATTAGATATGTGAATGTGCTCCACTAGCGGACACTACGACGCCATTTTTCGTGAATGCTGACGCCTTGCATTTGAACTTGCGTCTCATAGAACAGGTCCATCTAATACGATCGCCAACTAGGGATCTAGAGTGTCTGCAAAACTTGTGCCCATCAATGTATATGTTGTTCAGCTCCTGAGTAAAACGGTCCCTTAGTATCGCCGCCATCATTGCTGAAAAAAATACCAAATTAATGGGACAAACTCACTTTTACCTATTAATGAGAGATGTAAACCTGTTGAAATTGTATTTTGAAGACGTAATAATAATGGTTTTAACATGGTAAATAACAGAGGTCGATCTTAGATCTGTAGGTAGTTGTTAATCTATGAACTGATTAATCATTCATAACCTAGTTAAGGTTTCCCGAGGAAAAGATATTCAAATGTAATACGGGATTTTATCTGAAATAAAGTTTATTTTTATTTCATAATACGAATCATATCATCATCATTTTTTGTTTGTAAAGGGTGCAATAAATTGTTCATTCATTCATCATTTTATTGACAAGAGGACAAGCTTTCTGGTGATAAAATGCAGTTAATTAGCTTTTTTGATACCATGCCAGGATAGCATAATAATAACAATCTTTATTCTTTGGTAATATCATTTATCAACTGCATGAGCATGCACATACAATAGATTAAAACAGGAACAAAATTAATTATTCATTACAGTATAAGATTTCGTTAAAATTGTGTCAAATATGTCCATCTAATTGCGATAGTGTATTGTCGCGTAGACATAGTAACCCGACAACATGTCAGTGTCAAGACTAAAATAACAAATTCATATTAATTGTACATCGTGAAAAATTTTGAAAGAGTTACACGAGTAGTTTCGTACCTAATCGGCTAATCTCCTTATTCATAAAAATTACAAGCGTTTGATAAGTCCATAAGTTAAACTAAAATATGTTTCATCTCTATCTTTCATGTCAAATGTTTATTTTTTATGTATACATATAAAACTTAAAAAATAAGCCAACTTCTTATTTAATCTTAAAAAAATGCCCATCTCTGTTAACATGGTAAACAGGCGCTGGGTGGTTGTGGTTCTCATTCAAGTGGATTAGGGTTCCGTCGTGGGCTGTACGAGCCCTAGCTAGGCAGTTCCCGCGTTTTTTCCTAGAGCAGTACCAGTATGTAGAGGTCCATTCAGCATAGGTATACTGGTTGATCATCATTAATTGTTTGCGCCTGGTATTTTCACTTGGGAATAGGAATACTGAAATAATTATTTTTAAATATGTATTATAAGATATCTACCAGAATACCTACTCTTAGGGATAAGTCCGCCATTGTGCATTAATATTTAAGTTACTTTTTGTTGTTTCTTTTAACAGTGTAACTATTTTATGTACCATAAAGAGTACACACATAGATACTCTTTATTGTACCAAAATAAAAAAAATACAGAAAAATTATACATGAAAATGATGTACAAACACGGACTTATCGATCGGCAAGTAAAAACTTTGCATTGAACAAAAAAAAAACAAATATATAATTTTTGTAAGTAAAAACAATATGTACACTTGTCCTTTCTGTGTAAGCTTTCTTTATTTGACTTTATTACATAATCCTAAATGTCGGACTTAAAGCCTGGCCCCCTTATTCATAAAAGAAAAAAACGTTCAATAAGACCAAATTAACTAATTTATGTTTAGTCCCTTTCTGCCTTATCTATTTTTGACGTGAAAGAACGAGACGAAACATAAATTTGTTAATTTGGTCCATGAAGCAATTACAAAGAGGAGATGCCGTAATAAGCGTTTTGTAAGAAAGTATTTGTGAGGCTATACGGGGCGGAAGGCAGACGTGCGGGGTGCTTGGTTTCGGCCGTGGCTCCAACCATGAAGCACGAGCAATGACAAGCTCCACCCACTTTGTGTCGGCGAGGCGCCAATGATCACATATCACTGCGCCATTTCAAACGGCATCTCCTCTTTGTAATTGCTCTATGATTTGGTCTTATTGAACGTTTGTTATTTTTTATGAATAAGGGGGAGAGGTTTTATCAAAGAGGAGACAGCGTATCGACTGTTGCACCGTTACGGTCATTGGCGCAGTAACGTCGGAAGTGGGCCTGGATTACGTAATTTTTCGTTCAACTGTGAAAGATGCGCGACTTGGAGCGAGCCTAACGTTTTTCTTATTTTGCTAATTTTTACATTTCGTTTCAGCTTAGAATACTTTTTTAAATATATATTTTCATTGTTAAAAATTTCGATTTGCTAGCGACATCTATTGGTACGTAGACAGGATCGTCAGTAGGGGCGGAGCCACGACCAAATCGAACTCCCCTCACGTCTGCCTTCCGCCCCGCGTAGCATCACACAATTTTTGTAAGCAAGCTCTCGATACACCATCTTCTCTTTGTTATTACTCCGTGGGTTTTATCTACAAGTCGACCAAATAAGTAAGTGAATTCGCGTTTCTCTCCTATCCTCTACACGTACCCGAATTATTTCGAAGGATTGATAAAATAAATTTCCCCCTTGATATCACCCAAAATATTTTGACCCTCTACTAGAAGAGTACACCTTTCAGATGAAGAAAGTTCATTAAAGGGAAAGTTTTTTGGTAGTCCTACGCCTATTTCTTCACGTGTCTCCGTTTCTGACAGAGTGTGTTTGGGTGTACGTGGATCATGATTGTGACCTAGTTTTAAGCTGACAAGCCTATTTTGCATTGTAAAAGCCACTGATCGACATCCCGAACTCCTTTTGATGCACCGCCATCTTGTCTTTTTGCGTTTCTCGTAGTCTTTGTTGTACCGCTCTCCGTTGATCACCAACACTTTGTGGCGATTAAAGTTCGTAACAAAACATGCATCTGTAAGGAAAATATAATAAATTTAATTAGGTACATGATATATCATAATCAGGAGGCCGATCGTGTTAATGCAAATGACGTTAACGTATTTACACCAACCTACAACCGCGAAAGTTATTGTTGATTATTGAAAATTAGTGATAAGAGTTATTTTCGTTCGATTTGGAATCATTTTCATTCGATATAATATGTAACACCTGTATTATCAATCTACTCACCAGTTTTACATAGTATAAAATAGCCCTCGCGGTTGGTGGTTAACGCAATTTGCTATTACCGCGATAGGCCTGCAGGTTGTTCAATCTGGATGTCAGAATTCATGTCGCGGTACCATGCTTTCTTATATACCCATTTTTTATAAACTGTGTCTATAATATGATTTTTGTAATTAAAAAAAATTTACAACACTGCATAATTGCCCCCCAATGCGTTCACGGCAAGCATGACGAAGCTCTTGTAAAAATGTTACTTTTTGACGTTAGGGTTGTAGGGGTGATCATTTAAAAAGTTATGACAACATCATAATTATATATTAAGAAAACAACACATTTATATTAGCGGTGTGCTTATTTTGAAACATACTAAATTCTCCGTGTCCTAAATGCGATTAACAGGCAAATATACACTATTTTCTTGTATTACCTTTTATCTGCACTATACTAACCCCCATACTCATGAAAAAAGTCAAAGTTAACTGAAGTATCTTCTGTCTCGTCTCGTCAAATAATTCATGCGAGAAAAGAACTATGTACTTGAATATATAAGGTTTTTATAGCGTTTATTACTTATTTATTTATTAATTTATTTACACCTAAGGTTTAAATACTTTACAGCGTTCATGGTCGCAGGCAGACTAAGGTAACATTTGTCATTTTAAAATAGTTTAATTTAATGTGTAACAATCGCGAATACATAAGAAATCATTAACAAGCCTCATGTCTATTTCGAAATACTTTGGTAACTGACATTTTGTGATTTTTAGGGACATTAGTTTACTATGGAAGTAAACACAAGGAACCCTTATAGTTTCGTCATGTCTATCCTACGTTTCGTTTTTCTAGAATATCAATGATTGTGCTTTTCACGTATCCTGATAATAACATTATCTATAGTAAGCACAAAGGCTGGACAGCCGGCAGTCTTCTTCACGCATCGCCACCTGATCTTCAAACCCTCGTGTTGGTGGACTGTGAATCGACTGCTTCCAATATCTAGGCACCGTTTGCCACTCGATGTCACTCCGAAATATGCTGCAAAATATTATTATGAAATATAACTCGTAGCAAATGGAAATCCGTAGTCTCTGCCTACCCCAACGGGAAACAGGCGTGATATACCATCACGCCTGTTTCCATATGTTTGTAACTCACTCAAATTGGATATTGAATAAGAAATTTCAAATTGGGCTCAAATATCCACTAAATGGCGCCATGAGGGTTGGTTGGCGAAAGAGAGGAAAACCGAGTATGCTCTGGAGCGACGACTTGGGAAGATTCGAAGCTAGGTAGTCAGATGCGGTGGAAAGGATTACAAGGAGATGGGGAGACCTTTGCCTAGCAGTGGGATAATATAAGTTAAAACATAAAATCACAGGATTAAGCGCGTAAAATACATTCATACTTCCGACGTTAATTCTCTAATTTTATTTTTATGCAGTGCGTTAGTACCTATAAAATTTAATACAGGTTAAATAAAAAAAAAATGTAACTCACCACCGCTTTAGTTATCTACGACCATACTACGACATTGAAGTTCATCTGTCAATGCCTATGACCCGACAAAATATTTATTTTTGTTGTGTCGAGTCGTCGGCGTTCAATTTACATATTTTTTTTTCATTCACAGCTCCAAGATAGATCTTAATTGAATACTTTAGGCCTAGATATAGGAATAGGATGATATCTCAAAAAAATATTGTTAATTTAATTTTTTGGTAAAAGGTTAATGGATTACGTGTTATGTGTAATATGCAGTATTTTTATACATAATATTTTATTTCATATCTACATAAAAATATAACATTTAATTCAATAAAATTAAAATATTAATATAATTAATTTAAAGTAACAATAAATATTGCGTACATATTCTGACATACATCATCGGTCAGATATTTTTTTATAAGTACGGTAATTACCTAAATATAAGCACCATTTCATTCCATGTTTATGCTTAAATGCCATTTACTATTTCGCTTAAAATGTTGTAACAGACCTGAGGTTTAGGAAAGTACAACTTTATCACATTTTAAAAGTGTGTACAGATTTTCTTGGCAATGTATTAGTGATTAATATGGGTGAAATTATCAAATAAATCGAAACTATGAAGCAATCCTAAAAAATTTCGCAGCCGCGTGTTTCTCGACAGCGGATTTCGAACGTACGTAGGTAACTCATTAATATCGCAGTGCATTTTGTTAAATTAAATTAAAGTATTTATTAAAGCCTTGAAATTATACAATTCCAGGCACCTCTTCGAACCCACGACCTCTGGATCGACGGCAAACGCCTTTTTTTAGTGATTATGCAGCAAGTTGATTATCTTGATAACTCCAAAGCATAGGGTCGCGCTGGCTGTACATCCTGTTGATGACCTCTTAATGCAGTGCCACCATGTCTTGTACCCGTATGTTGAAGATTTCTTGTATCTGTGGCCGTTGATCACCACAACCGTGTTGCCTTTATTTGAACGTTCCAGTGTCACTGAAATAATTTTTCAGTGAAGGTAGTTTTAGTTTGGTTAGTATACACAAATAAGATTAGGTAGGAAGTGTCATAACATGTGCCAAAGTTAAAACTCGCCATACTAAGTTAAGACTCAAGAGACTCAACTGGCCTGTGCATATGGCACTTCTAATCCTATTCTTATTTGTGGTTAGTGGTTAATATGCTCTCTTAATTCCATTCAAATGCGAGTAAGCGAGAAGTCACCCCTCGTATTGACTCGTATTGCCCCATCTCGCTTACTCCCTCACATTTGTATGGAATTAAATGGGCAATCTAGCCCCCCAGAGCTACATAAAATTATAATAAAATGTAGGAATCTACTTATGTTTAATACGAGTAGATACAGCTCGTCGAAACACATCATCTATATACAACGTTGTATTATCTACTAATAGGCATATTTTCAATTGATTTACTCAGTTTTTTCTACTTATTTTTCACTGAAACTGTAAATGTATTCAGTAACAGCAGTTTAAATAAGCCTTCCTCTGTCTAGGCCAACCATTCGTCCTGAGCCATTGCAATCCAGTTCTTGCCAGCTATTTTCCTAATAGCGCCGACCCACCAAGCAGCTGTGGGCGTCTAGTACTTCGTCTTCCCTTTCTTGGATACCACTCCGTTACAGTCTTACTCCACCTACCATCATCCCTTCTAGCCAAATGTTGAATTTGTGAGAGCCTTCTCAATTTTATTTCATACAAAATGACCATTATTATTGAATAAATAGATAAATTATGCAGAATATATATATATATATATTTTTTTTTTTTTTTTTTTTTTAGATAGATATACACTTTATTGTACACTCAATTTAACATAAACTAAAATTAAATTAAAACTAAAAACTTAAAAATCGAAAAACTGGTGTCCCTGTGGCATAGTATATTTTATGTCTTCCATTTTTTTCTTCCAAATACAACATGTCTGTCATCTGTAGTTACAAAGATACATCAAACATCAAGTAAAGCTTAATGACTGTTAAGTCGACAGTGAAACCCCTGGTGACTATCAGTGGAGCCTTTTTTGCCGCATTGTATCATTACTCATACATGAGTTCAGAAACGTGATTATGTTCATTGGATATCTTGCAGACCCCACCAGCGAAATTACAAAGAGTCACACGACATCCTAGAGAAGATCTCTTACTGAAAAGCCACCAGCTTTTGTCAGGGTTAACTTTGGAGTGTAGTTTTTCTTATACTGGAATCCTTTGTACCACAGATATTTTCTTTTACCTCTCTCTTCGTAATAACCATTACTCCATGGTAATAACATTCTTTCAAGTCACATACATTAAATTAGTTCAAGTACAACAGTTTTATTTATTTATTTAACCTTCATCGTCCAAATTGCAAATTTTAAAGCACAATAGGCGGACTTAATGCTAAAAGCATTATCTAATAAATAACCTTTGTCAGAAGTCAGTTTTATTAGCATGATACAAAAATTAATCATTATTTCGCTGCGTTAGGAATTAAAAAGTTACTTTCTTCTGGGTCTCCTTTTACAGAAGACACGGAGAACTCAAACCTCGTATCCAGTGGTATCGAAAATTGTTTAATATAGTTTACTGGTTTTAAGAATTGCAATGTTTAAAGATAAAGCCGCTTTCGAGCATTCGATAGGATCTACTAAGTAGGATCTAGTAAACGGTCTACTATGACAACAGTAAAATTATTTAATTATTTATTTTTCTTCTTTGCGAGTCGATGGTCAACTTAAATGTTTAAACAAATTTTGTTTGTTTTAATAAATATTATTTATTATAATTTATTGTATCACAAGCAAAAATACTTTGATTATACGCGGGCTTATTGTAACTGCGACAGATATATTTCAAAGATTTTCTTAGTCTAAACCGATATAATGTGCTCATTTCCAACTTTCTAACAGGAGACACCTGACTGAAGTCTTGATATCTCCCGCACTCTCTAATACCAGGGAGCTCAGTCTCACGCCCTTTGATCTCTTTTATTTTGAACTTTTCTTCAAAAGAAAAGAAACTTAATGATTATGTTTATTTCTGAGGTTTATTATGATGTCATTGTAACTGACGACAGTGACCTTACATCCCTTCCGAACCTGGGCACAGACCCAGTTCTTCCTATTTCCGTAGTTGTGCTTCAAATGGAATTTATAGTTGTCGATATACAAAAGCGACTTGCCATTCGCAGTCAGAAAAAAATGCAGTTCTGAAAAAATAATACTTTATTGAGATTATTCAAGATTTGTTTATGCCTCTATATTGAGGAATTAGTGTGTAAGAATTCTGAATTGACCAAGGTTAAGGGTTTATTTTCATTTATACAAAATTTTAATCTATAATTATAAATTATCAAACCTTCCTAAAAATAAAATTAATATTTAACGAAACTAATACTACATCATTACTATTCTGTGCTAATACTTAAATACTAAATCTTTATAATTAAATTTACAATAGAAATGAAAACTACTTGTAAATAATTTTGATACTAAGGGTTACACCGTATATAAGTGTAGCCTTTTGAATGTGTTTGTAGATCAGTGTTTTATATATTTTTACATTTTACAGTTCAGTGTATAAAAAACATTACACACCACGGAAAATAAAATTTGTATATCTACACTAATATTATAAAGAGGAAAGATTTGTATTTTTGTGTGTATGTTTGTAATGAATAAACTCAAAAACTACTATGCCGATTTCAAAAATTCTTGGAAAGCTACATTCACCTTGAGTAACATAGGCGGAGCTGCGGGAAATAGCTAGTTATATAAGTATATGCCTTTTTATTCAATGTGTGCATATTAACTAGTTAGTAATAACTATCGACTTGTATTTATGTTAAATACAAACTATATTGACTGAAACAGTCATATAGTCTTATATGATAACCCTCGTATTAAATATAATTCGATAACAACATATTAGCTAAAACATTTTTAACTCTTTTTCACCTATTTGATATTTAGTGTGAAAAAACGAGACGCAAAACATTTTAGCTAACATCAGCTTAACAAATTATTTTTATTACAAGGGTAAAAGTGTTACAGTTATTTTCAACCTATTTTCAAAATCCAATAAGGACAACTCCATTTTAGTGAATGTTTTGAAGTTTTTTACTACATGCTTCCCTCATTTCAAAACGAATTGCAAAAAAATCATTTTTGTTTGCAGGATATACTTAAAATTAAGTAAATATTATTAAAATCTGTATAGTTAGTTTTATTGCAAAATCAATATGACCAGAAAAAAAAAGAATGAATGATACTGAAGTCATCCAAATAAACTAAGTTCAACATTTTTGATCTTTCATATCTTTTAAAGTTTGTTCGATCTTTAAATATATCATTTTTAATCTTTTTTTTTTAATTGAAAGTTACTTCACGTACTATACTAAAGATTTTAATGATTATGTTCATTGTTAACCCTAATAACAGCGCCATCTTGTGTTCTTAGAGTAACTCTGCATCTCCAAGGGTTCCATTTCTGACACCGCCAGACGGTAACGCCTGTTGACTCGTGCTTCTTATAAACATTGTATTTGTACCTCCCAACTTTTAAACCTTGATTGCCATATCTGTTTATTACGAACTGTGGGACTGGGTCATCTAGAAAGCAGACGTGAATAAATGAATAAAAATATGAATAATGCTAGGAAACATTATAAGGCTATTAATATAATGTCATTGAACAAATAAAGGCTTTGAGTCTATAACAATTTCTACATTTGTCCTTGAGCAATCTAATCATGCTAGAATGGTTATTAATTAATTAATTGATTGATTAGTAAATTGATTGATTAATTAGTTGATTGATTAATAAATTGTTTTTTTTTTTTTTTATATTATGAAGTTGAAGAGTTTGTTTATTTGTTTGAACGCGCTAATCTCAGGAACTACTGGTACGATTTTTTCAGTATTGGATAGCCTATTTATAGAGGAAGGCTATAGGCCTAGACGAAGACGGACCGGGCTGCTAGTATAATATATTTTTATTACGAGGGGTTTGAACACACATTGGAGTGTTTAAAATTTATTGATGAATAAAAAACTAATAGGTACATTCAATATACCACTGGGGTTTGTCCAGAATGCATTTATATATATCTGGAAACCATCTGAAAACATAAATTTTTAAAACTATAAACTTTCACTCATAGAAACGACCATTACAGGAACAAGTAGCATTATATTAATACATATATTAAACATTGATAATTTTCCAAAATTTTTTGTAATATACATACCTACATCTAAGATTTCTACTAATTGGAAAATTCCTTAAAGCTACTAATAAAGTTCAATCAATAATTACATTGATACTTTATTTGATTGATACTTACTCTTGTCTGATTATGACTAAGTATGCACTCGGAATTATTTGTTAAAATATGATTTAACTTCATGATTGTGGTTATGGTTCATTTTAACAATATTACCATGTATAGTAACAATACTAGCTTGGCAGGAATAGGTATTTCTGGAACGGCAGCACCATATAACCTTGGGACCACTGAATTTCTTAACTTGTACATAGTGATATGAGCCCACCACCATAACCATGCCTCCACGACGGGATCTGCAATAGCTCACTGAAAATAGATAAGCTAATTAATCTGTGGCGATAGTTTAAAAAACAAAAAGAGCAGTTTTTATAGACTATCAAAGAAAAATAAAAATAAATACAAAAAATATTTATTTATTATTCATACCAACGTTTTGTATAAAATCTGTTTACAGTCAGTTAATGATATTGAACCGATAAAAAAAACAATTAGCCATTGAAATAAAACCCTTCGCCAACTTAGTACAAATCTCATTTACCATAAATGAACTGGCTGATTAATTAGAAGGATTCAGTAATTCAATTTCAATAGTTTGTGCATATGGCTACCTACCCGTTCATTGACACCCTTAGATATTAATTATAATTGGTCTTGCGCTCGACTAGACACCGCGCGCTATGAAGAAAAATCAGTTTTCAGAATGTGGCAACTTTATATTGTAGTGTGTGTAAGACAATGTGCAAAGACGAAACGAATTATTTCTTGTACTATTATTCTACATAGTTTTAATGCGCAACCTGGCATTTTGCTTCTGTTTTTTTTTAAACTAAAATTTTAAATTTATCTCAATGTCCAACTTAGTTATCGGTTGCGGTGTGACTGATGCGGATATGCCGCAAGTAAGCCGAATTCGCGTAGTTTTAGTTGCCGCATTTGTCTAGTACGCCGACGGTATCTAGTCGAGCGCGCACGAGACCAATTACGAGTATTGATCTATGATTGACACCATTTGGTGTACGTGTGTGGGTTTCAATCGTGTACGTTTGTAAAGTGTCTCGTCGAAAAATTCGCTAATGTATTGTCACTACTGAATCCGTAGGGTTGCCATTTTCCACTTTTACTTTCGAGTAATGAGGTGTTTTCATTAAAGTATTATTTGGCCTGGAGTGCTATTTTTAAAATTTATGTCGAATGATAATCGTTCAACTCACCGATTTAGCGTGAGTTATGCTTTTTAAAAATTTGTTGAAAAATTATTGAGTCCCGCTTTCACAACTTTTATAACAATTAATATTCGTTATTGGCAGGATCTGATTTATAATCAATCACTTGGGGGATCAGTGATTATGACTGTTAATCAATTGAATAAGATGTCCGTCTAAAGTTACTGCTCTTGCTAGAC
This sequence comes from Euzophera pinguis, assembly GCA_947363495.1. Taxonomy (NCBI): domain Eukaryota; kingdom Metazoa; phylum Arthropoda; class Insecta; order Lepidoptera; family Pyralidae; genus Euzophera; species Euzophera pinguis. The sequence continues at coordinate 3,715,449 of OX376166.1, forward strand.
AATGCTTGTTCCACTTGCTACAGTGCCATTTCACTGTGGGTCCCTTGTTGCGGCTAGACTTGTTGTACCGGTGTTGCCCGACCAATAAAACCTGACTACCGCGTTGGGAATCCGCAAAAGATACTGAAATGAAAGACAATTTATTTACACAATAAAAAAATATTAAATAAAATAAAAAATATATATATGTAGGTAGATCAAATTTTACTTTTAAGTACTTTGACTGACCCTTGACTGACTAAAACTAATAACTAAAAACTAAACTTTAAAACTAATTTAAAAAAAAAATATATTTTCAAAAAAACATGATAGGGTCATTCGGCCGGTTGACGATCAGTTAGTGGATGTTTCGACTTTAAAGTATTATAACTAAAAAAATCAAAGCAATTCAAATCAGATGTAGTATTTTTCTAATAAAAAAGCTTTTCAGCTTTCTTTATGCACCTAAATATTTAGTAATATTTGAATAAATGAAATAGAAATTCCAAAAATAATAAAAATGTACGTATTTTTCAATTCACGATCAATTTTCATCAGTTTACGTCCACATAGTAAGGCCAGTTTACGATCGTTATCGGTGATTAAAAAATAAGCTTTAATGGTGTAGAAATAAAGCACAGATCACTTTGAGTGTTTTATTGAGAAAAAAATAGCAAAATATATATTTTTTAGGAAAAATTAGATCTTTAACGACTTCAAAATAAGATTTCAGGAATCATCAAATCATCATATTTTTGTAGTTTTTTTTTGTTACATTATTTTTAAATTTTTTCTTACTTTTTCCCTTTCATTTGTTTTTGCTTTTTTTTCTCAACTGCAGATTTTCTTTATCTTCTTTCATTTTCTTAAAATGATTGTACTAAGCTAAGAATGATTTAGCACTTGAAAACCGATACGTAGATTAAAATATTTATTAAACTCTTTATCGACGTCATTTATTGCGATTTCAGGATACTCACTACTTATCAAATCATCTTTCTTTATTGTTTTATTTGGTAAGTTCTTCTTTTTCTGCTTTTTTTCTTCTTTTTCTTTTATTTTTTTCAGCTTTTTCTTTTCTTTTTCTTCCTCTCTCATTTGTTGTTTACGTTTTTTTCTCTAACTGTAGATTTTCTTTATCTTCTTCCTTTTTCTTGTAATGATTTCGCCAAGCTGAGGACGATATTGCGCTTGGAAAATTAGGGCCGCGACGCCTTACAGGGTTCTGTAACTGGAAAATATAAATGCTTCTCAAATACATCATCAAAAGAAATCGTTTCTTCAATAGTTGGCACTTGTGTATTTTTTTGATTATAGATATCTGCCATCACTGTCAAATTAAGACATTCTTCTTCAGATTTTTGACTTATTGCTGAAACATCCTTTGCCAGCTCAATATCTTCCAGTGGGATTAGTGAAATATTGTTTAGTGAGATAAATGACCCTGGGTCCGGTAGGTCTATACTTTCAGCAAACGTTTCGTCAATGTTAATATTGTGAGATTCTTGCGCTTCATGTAAATTATTTGTCTCAAGAATAGATGTGCTTCGCGTAGAAGCTGCAAAATTGCGAGGCGTTTTTGACTTAGATCGCCTCATTTGAATATAGGACTCTTTAACATTTTCAATTTCTTCCACAATAAGCTCTGAATCTAGATTGTGGTTGGCCAAATCATTTTTGAGCATTGATATTATTTTGATTGCTGCGTTAAATTCTTTTTCTGTTGCTCTTTTATTTTCATTGGAATTGATTTCTCTTTCTACTCATTTTTGAAATCTTTTACGCATTTTGTGTAATCTACATTATCTTCGTTTAGTGGATATAAGCCGCATTTTCTAAAACCATTTTTAATAGTGTTTGTTAAGTCTGTCTGAGATAAAGTGTTGTTAAGTGTTGGACAGAAATTAATTTTTGTAATAACTTTGTTTGAATGCTTGATAGCATTTCTTTAATTTTGTTTTAATGGTTTAAACACACTTACATCTGCTGATTAAAGCATATGAGTGCTATTTGATGGCAATGCATAGATAATTATGCCATTTTCTTGACAAAATTCACTTTAGACATTATAATACACACTATAAATAGAAGAATGGGCTTCTTGATGTTTTTTTTTTGTAGCCAATATTAAAATCATTATAAATATATTCAAAGAATACGTCACTTTTCGTCCAGCCACTTTCAGATCGGCCAAGAACCCATGATTCTGGTATACTATCTACTAATGCTTTAGGGGGTCTTATGTATGGAAAAATTACCAACGGCGGACATAATGTTCCACTTGCGGAAAATACCAACAGTACTGTGATATTTTATTTTTATTTTTCTTGTTAATGTATAGGTTTTTATAACCTTTTGACCCTAAAACTTTGCCACTTTTAGGGCATAACGAAAATCCTGTCTCATCCCCATTGAAGATCCTGTCTGGTTCTTCAAAGATATCTGTCGCATTAATGAATGTTATATAATCTCGCAGTTCCTTAAACCAGTGCCTAATGCGATTCTCTGTAATGGCAGCTCTTGCATTATTAATACCTTCTGCCTCACGGATACTAATTTCAGGATGTCTTTTGAGAAACTTTTGGTACAAAGTATCCCCATGGCATTCCGTCCTTAAACGGAGTCTTGATTCCTGACTTTGTCACTATTTTTGAGACGCTTTCTAACAGGCTTTGTTAATTTAAAAGAAACCCACATTTTGCCATGTCTAAAATCCACTTCGTTAATTTTTCCTCTCCTTCTATTCCCAAAACAGGGTCTGGGCCCACTTTGGGCGGTTTATCAAATATAATAAAAAAATGTAAAAATAAATACTTTACCGCTGAGACGATTATGCACAGCAGCAAACGGCACACCGTAAAATCGGCAGGCAGCTCTGAACCCCAGGGACTTGTTTTTTATTGATTCTAGGGCACTTCACTATAAGCTCTTCTTCTTTATAGGTAAAAAGGCGTCTAGTTTTTTTTTTTTTTCCTTTTACAAGTTTGTCAGTAGTTTTTTTCGTCTTAATTTTTCTAGAATTAGGTGTAGGAGCCATCTAAAATAAATATAAAAAACACATGCAACCATAATGCACATACACATACCAAGCATTTAGCCTCGTATTACATAGGCTTGGTCTATCAAAATCCACTGGTAATTTTATCAATATCCGTTCATCAAATAAATGCAACCAAAAGCACAAAATAATATCTTCAGATTACTCATAACATTTTCATACATGTCATTAAATATAGCGAGCAGCTGACAGGACTTTGTATAAAAAGCCGAAATGTTTTTTACGTTTTCGAATTTTTTTTTCATTGAAAGTAGTTTCGTTCGACATAAAACAGTGAAAATGTTGGTAGTTTTTTTCAAAATCAACCTGTATTATAGTATTTCTTTTGTTTTTACTCAAAAATACGTATTTACGTTTTAAAAAAAGTTTTTTAGTTTCACATACAAACACACTGTTTAAATATAGCTGGTTTTGAAAAAATCATTCTGTATCATCATTTCACAATCACATGTCATAGTTTTGTATCGTTTTCGAGAACATGTTGGTTCTCGATTATAGTTTGGGTTGCCACTTTTATATGGTCGTAAAATATTTAATTTACGATCACTAATTCTATGCCAAAATAATCGAAATTAACGTTTGATCGTCAACTAGTCAATTAACATCCATACAAAACCCATATTTTTTTAAAGAAAAATATATTGGCCGGAAACAGTTTATTTCACGATCGCTTGATTTTCTATCAATTATAGGCGCATAAATTGCTGGCTGATTTAAAACTTAAGCTGATCGCCATCTGACATGTCAATGAAATATATTTTTATTAAAATCAATCTCAATAACTGCATTATTAGCATACAATATTTTAGAAAACCACGACAAACGCAAAATTAAAAAAAGCCCGTTTACGATCAGGCGATCGTAAAATGAAAGTTGTCTGTTATTATACTGCCCAATACCGATCACCATATATTTTAGCAAATTCAATATATTATGGTTAAATTAAGCATCAAAAGAAACTATAACTGTAATTTAGTACCACACATACAAATGCAAAGCTTACATTACACTAAAAACATGTTTTACTTACAATTCAAACGAGTCGTCTCGCTATTTTTATCTTAAGATTTTGCACTAAATTTGGCACTAGATTTTCTAAACAGTGATCGTGATCAGGTGGTGATCGGATAACGAGCCTAATCACCCTATAATTTATTTAATCATCTTCAAAGGATATGAAACGTAACAGCGTCACTGCTCGGTAGCAGTTCGTCAAGAGAACCTTTTTCTAGAGATGATTTACCATGGTTGAAAAGGAAGACTGCACAGACTCCTAACCCAGGTGGTCCAAAACAGAAAAACAAGTCCTGAAAGGGACAGCCTATTTTTGAAATGTATGACTAATAAATCCTTCAAATTCGAACGAAAAACAATAGACTCGCCGATTTTGCATGACTCACATTTTTCAAAAATAGCACTCCTGTTGCCGCTGGAAATGCCTTGTCAGGAAGCATGACATATTGGCGATTGTCTATGAAGCCCACTCGATATGAATAAATTTAACATTGGTGAGTTTGTGTAAGCTATTTTATTAGACATTCAATCAGTTAATATCATTCTAATATAGATTTTATTTTAAGTTTGATTTTAATTCATATTGTTTTATTATGTCAATTTGTGGATCTTATGATTACTAAAATAAATAAATTTTAATTTATTACAATATTCATATTAGTTATATTATTAAATTATATAGTTAAATTATTACATATTAGTGTTAAAACAATTGAAATATATTTATATTATATTTATATTTTTGAACACACTAGCAGCTTATATTAGCTGATGCGTGTGCATCTTGAAGTTTGGAGAGTTTATAAAATTGTCCAATCTGTTTTTAAAAGCGTTGACTAAGGGTGCGCTGACCAAAGAAAAAATTAAAAGCTGGTATTCATTCAGTGACAAGCTTTTGCAATATTATTATCTAGCTCTAGCAGCTCCGCCTGCGTCAAAAAGTAGCCTATGTTTGACCCCGGTTGATTGATTGATGGATTGGATAGTCAATAATGATTATGTTGATTCTGTACTCTGACGACCCGATCATCTATGGTGGTGACCATGGCCCGGCAGGAGGAGGACCACTTGCAGCAGAGCCACTGGACCTTGGGGCCCTTGCTGCGGCTGTGGCGGTTGTACCGGTACGTGCCGAAGATGATGGAAGGACCTCCACGTTGATTTGTTGTAAATGATACTAAAACAGGTAAGATATTTTAAAAATATGAAAGATTAAGTGATAAAACTAGTATAAAGAAAAATATATTATTATTTTATACAATTAAGTAGGCAAAAAAGCATACGGCTTACCTGATGGTAAGTGGTCACCGTAACCCATGGCAAAACTGTATTGTTCTACAAGTACAAAACTTGTAACAATTGGCGGACTAATGCTAAGAACATTCTCTACCAGTCAACCATTGCGAGAAACAAAAAAGTAATGAGGAAAAAATATATATCAGAACATATTTTAAAACAATCGCAAATTCAAGAGCTAGGCAGTAATGTTCATTTCTAAGCTAGGTCGCACCTAGGCGGTAACTTCACAGGATCAAATCGTGAATGGTATATCTTATGTTAATATAAAAAGAACTTGTTGTTGGTGCCTGAACTACAAAGAGAATATATTTTGAGCCAAAATTGTTACAAACTAAAATGATAATGAAAATTGTTATGAGTGCTACCGTTTGGCGTCGCGGCGATTTGTGCACTGATTTCTGGGTCAAGCGCATTGACATACGATGCGTTTGACGTCACTGTTTGGTGTTAGACCCAACACTTGTATTAATTATAAATAGATTGAAAGAAGCAAACTTAGGTGTTGTTGTGTTAATTCTTTATTACTTGAATTAACCAAAAATATCAACGGACAAATTAAAAAAAAAAACGTCTGCCAAAGTGAAATAAATTAATATTGACAAAATAAAATTAACATTCTAATGTACTTCTTTACACAAACCATTTTTTGTATTTCCTATGGCGCTATAGAGAGTTATTACTTAATTAAAATAATTTAACTCCACTTGACCATTTTAATTCTTCAACATTGTAAGCGTATTAATGATTATGTTCATTTCTGTAATATGAAATTGTATTATCAATAGTCCATATAGATGCTCTGCAGCTGGTCTTACTCCAACTGTTGCAACACCATTGCACCTTTCGGCCCCTGGATGGCCGCTGGTTAAACCGATACTTCCCTTTCTGAATGACACGCCCGCCGAATATAGATTTTGTGAAAACATAACCTAAAAAACATTAATTCGAATTGAAAAAGTCATCCTTTTTGGATTATGGAAGTCGGTTGAAAATAACAATAGGATTGGAAATTACAATTGCTGTATAATCATCTATATATTTATAATATCATTTAAATACATTATGGTTATTTTCAAACCACTGGCAAATATTTACAGTATGTTAAGTTTGTGAAACTATACCAATAAGATTTAAAAAAATAAGTATTATCGAGAAAAAAAATCGACCTCCCTCTTTAAGCTGAACACAAGATTTTTGTGATAAGTCGAAATATGTTCTTTGGCTTTCACTGGCTTTTTTTTACTAAGGCAAGATACATTTTGGTTCCTGAAGTTACTCTTGTAACCTGTTACAAGAGTAAACATTAAAGTAAGGTAAGTACAAATTAAAATTGGCGTAGTGATATATTACTACGTCAATTTTAATTTTTATAATGTCATAGGTTACTCTTTATAAAATTTATGAATTATTGTTTTGTTTCCTATCTTTCAATTCAATCCGCTAACACTACAGGTAATAAAATACCTATGTTACTACTGGTATAAATAATGGTAGTATAACGGAATGAAGGAATCCAACAGGGGCTATACTACTTCGTTGTCATATTTGGCGAATGATTATGCTCTCGTTCGGTTATCTTGATGATCTCATTGTCCCAGGTGATGATGGTAACTCTGCATCCTGCTCTCCATTTCGCGCACACCCAGCGGCATCGAAGACTATCTGGTTTATTGCTGCTGTGCTGGTAGAAACGGTAACCTCCGACCAGGAGAAGTGGTTTGCCCCAATTTGACATCGTCACCTTAATATCTAGAAATATATTGGACAGTATTAAAAATACAAATACAAAAGTCGAAAGGAGACCTTTAATCGTAAAGAGTAAGTAGTCAAGTGACTACGTAATCTATCGTAATCATATCGAATTTCCTTACAGTACTTTAAATAGTTTTAGTCTACAATTTATAATGTATTGGTTACTTGTACTCAATCAAAATAGACATCTGCGTTGTAATTTATCTCGTAAACTTTTAAATCTTCTAAAATTTCTAAAATAAAGATTAACGTTATAAGAAACTGTGTTCGATTTCGATTACGGTCGAATGGAAGACAGTCTAGTAAGCATGTTTTTGTGAAAAGATAATAACATCATCTAAATAATAATTTTGTCACGGCTATTGGATGCGTGCACCATACCCCGCACGTCCATGGTTATCACAACCATGGTCAATTTGATGTCCACCATGCTGAATAACCTACATGGCCATTTACTATTACGGTTGATTGAATCGAATTAATTAAAAAAATAAAATAAAGTAATACTTCACGTTACAATAATAAACAAAATTTATTTTCCAGGAAAGGTACTAATCCTATTCCACACTCTCGTCATGTCCATATAAACATTGTGGTGCTACTTCAGAATTCTAAATTAAACATATTGCGTTATTTAGAAGCATTAGAAGGCGTGTAAAGAAGTATTTAAAAAATCAAGGAATTAATAGTAAAAAAAATTATAGGAATTTAAAGTTCGCAACTCGGACCAAACGTCTGGACTGAGGAGCTAAAAAACAAAAAGACTTACAAATAAAGAGAACAAACGTACACATGAAAGGACAATGAAGTCATGTCTATGAATGTGTGTGAGTGTCGACTAAATACACCATTTTCCTGTCGTACATGATTATGGTGCTTCTACACTTTCGGTACCTCCCTCCCTAAATTGCTCAGGAAAGTTTCCAAATTACTCAGGAAGGTATCCAAAGTGCTAAGGTAGATTCCCAAAATTCTGTTTCCAATTCGCTTACAAATAAAGAGAACAAAGAAACATATGAAGGCTACAATGAAGTCACGTCTATGAATGTGTGTGAGTGTCGACTAGATACACCATCTTCCTGTCGTACATGATTATAGTGCTCCTGCACTTTCGGTACCTCCATTGATGGCATCTCCACACACTCTTCTCTCCTGTCTCACTGTGTAGGTTGTAACGACGATTACCTAACACGATCACTGGCCTGCCATATCTTGACTTCTCGTAAACTATTTCTGAAACGTGATTTGAGATAAGATAACCATTCACAATAATCCGAGAGTGTAGTCTCAATTGCATCCATGGAAGTAATAAGTACCTAACTTATCGGGCGTTGCATATTTTTCACCGAAACTTGAGATATGTCGCGAGACACACAAGGAATCCTTTTTTTCAATCTGGCTTTTACTTTCATATATAGCTAGAAACAATTAAGTTGTTTAGTCCAGCAAGTCTAAAGAAGTCAGTAGTTGGTCGTCCTCTTTCAAGTAATTCACTTTGAAACTATATAGTACCTAACATAAACACAGTAGCAGCCGAAACACGATAAGGTTATTATATTGAAAAAGTTATTAAATTAAACGGCAGAATTAATTACAAAATATTTTCAAAATTTGTCACACCACACAAAGCATTTTAATTGATAATATCTAATATCAATTATAATTCTACATGACATGATTTTTAAATAATAGAGATCATTAATTATACTGCAACATTAATTTTAAAACATATTTGGCACTCTAACCACACAAAGTATTTAAATTAATAATACCTAACATCAATGATAAATCTACATGACATTATTTTTAAATAATAGAGATCATTGAGATTTGAAACTATTCACGTACATGTTCTAGAGGAATGTAAAACATTCTAAAAAGACACAATTAAAATCAGTGGGAACTTTTGTAACCATTGTGGCTTGACCTGCTACTGTGGTCGCGGGTTCGATTCCAATCATCATTTCGTGTAGGTTACATTGTCTATTGACCATGTACACCCTGGTGTCAGAGTTGTTAGGAATCGCCTCTCGGCCTCTGAGGTGGTTCCTTTAACGATTACCAAATGGCAGTCGGGACCAACGGTTAAACGTGCTTTCCGAAGCACAAAATCATCTTTATTATCAGACAATCAGGTGATTCAAGCCTGCAAAGTCAATAGTTGGTAATCGAACCCATCTCCCCCGGGTCGCAGGCGAACGCCTTAATCACTGGACCACAGAGGCAGTTAAAATCAATTCCAATGGGAAACATACTTTGCTTAGTTGTTCCCAATTTGGTTAGGACATTGCAGGCTTGAATCACCTAATCGTCTGATAATAAAAATGATTCCATGGTTCGGAATTGCCATTGGTCCCGACTGCCACTTAGTGTTGAAAGAACATCATTTAGTAGCTAAAGAACACCATGATCCTATGGGTCTGGTTTCCCTATTAAGAAGGATTATTTAGGTCACACGGCAGTCGCTTCCAATAACCAGTACTGCTAAATCTAACACCATGATCAAAGGGTACCCTGGGTTCTAAAGCGTAAGCTGATGACATTGAGACTCGAAATAAGCAAGGCTAAATGGCAATGTTCTCTAACTATCGTTACGATCTGATCTTCAACTGTGACTAGTTTACAGCGACATTCGCCGTTTCTCCACTTGGCACATCACCACATTTTAGAAAGAGTAAATTTAAGAAAGACACAATTAAAATATAAAGGAACTTTTGTAACCATTTCGACTCGAATGAAGCAAGAATCAATGGCAATGTTCCCCAACTATCGTGACGATCTGATCTTCAACTGTGACTAGTTTACAGCGACATCCGCCGTTTCTCCACTTGGCACATCTCCACATTGCTTTGTGTGATGATACCCGGTGTTGGTGGTAGCGGTGGGATCCCAAACAAATCACAGGCTGGCCTCGTATAGACTTTGTGTATACAGCGCCTGGAATGAAAATATTTATTAATATACTTGTTCAAAATCTTAAAGATGATTTGCGATAATTTTGCTGACAAAACTAAGGAATAGTCTATTTTTAAAAATTTTAAGCGTTCTTAAACAAATTGCGTTTTATATACACCAATTTAAAAATAACGATAATCTTAATGCTTTGTAAGGTTTTTTTACTACATGAGTCGAATGCCTTATTTTTTTCAGTATAAACATCTATTACATTTTTGAAAAAACAAAATGAAAAAGTAAAATATTTATTGAACACAAAATACATTTACAAAACATAGACAAAACAAAGAAAAAAAAATTATAAAAGGAATAGCAAAAAGTACGTATGAAAATATAAAAGAGATGAGAAACGACAAAATGTCGGACTTGCCACAAGGGATCTATTCCTAGTCAACCAGGACAATATGTAAAATTTACATTAAACTATTTTTGATATAAATTGATGTATATACGAATAAGGTTAGTGGATATGTAGTTGGATCTACCTTCTACCATTACTCTTTAGTAAGGTAAAGGTACATGTTCAGTAGTAGGTGGTAAATAAAAGTGAGCGAAATTTACTCTAATACCGGACACACCGCACTTCAATGACCGGGAAGAGGGACGGTTACTTATTATCTCTTAGTTATTAGTCATACAGTTACACTCAGAGTCGTTAATGGTTATTCTTTAAAGTCAAATAGAAATTTTCAAAAATAATTTTAAATTTATACTCTTTAGTAATTTATACCTAGATTTACATAAGCGGTACCTCAAAATAAATTCTTTAAATAAGTTTGAAGATTTTGCTTACATCATAAACACAACATATAAATATGTTACCTAAAAAAACTACACATTGTTTAAAGTCCAGGTCACTAGTACCAAAACTTAGCAAAACTGTGTCTTAGGCACTAGATCATCCTTTACACGTATGTTACAAAAGCAACTGTTATCGAACAATGAAAGGAATATTTACCAAGTACAAATATTTTTTTTATTTCATTATAATCATTCATATATCTCTATCTAAATACCTATAAAAACAAAAAAAAAAACAAGCAAATTAAGAATGATTTCTTATGTTTTCGCGATTGTTATTCATTAAATTAAACTATTTTAATACGGTTTTATCGCGTTTATTACTTATTTATTTACACCTGATGTTTCAAACACTTTACAGCGTTCATGGTCGCAGGTCTGCCTGCGACCATGAATAGTTTAATTTAATAGTATAATTTAACAAATTAAGAATGGTTATGATTATCATTTAGGCTGATAATATTATCATCAAACGTAACAATATGAGCTTTGCAGCCCATTGATATTTTAGTGCAGTTCCATCTAGCCTTAGGGCCGGTGCATCTGTAATACTTGTTATATCTGAATGCTCCTAGTTGTAAAACAGGCTTGCCATATCGAGATGTTGTCATTTTTGGAATAAGTTCTGAAAGATAAATATTTTTAAGTAGGTTTTAGGTGTGAGGAGCAGTATCTCTTTTTTAAAATCAATTAGTGTTGAAATTTGTTTGATAAAAGAGAGATAAAATAAAAACTAACATAATAAACTAAACAAGTAATAAAAATTACTTAAGAAAACAGTAATCGTATAAAAAATATTTCCCAATATTTTATAATTAATGACACTTACCGTCGCCAAACAATATTTTATTTATAATTGGGCGTAAAGAGGATTACTGTTCATACGCGTAAAAAACTAATTCTTTGCCGAAAACGCCTAGTGCGTCGTAAACAATTAAAATAAATACAGGTGTTTTATGATGTTTATTTTAATTATAATTACCTAAACATACCCTTATTAGTATATATAGTAACTCATTGGAATGAATGATGATAAAATTAAATTCCGTTGTAATTCAATTACAATACAATAAAATAAAATAAAAAATTTACTTTTTACATGCAGCCTAATGATTATGGATACCATCATAAGTGACGATTCTGTCATAGATAGTTGTAATCTTTGCCTTGCATTTCTTAGAGTTTTCTTTCACGCAATACCATCGGGCCTTTGGTTCTTTGCAATCATTTCTCTTGTTGAATCTGTGGTTGCCTATTAATAACACTGGTCTGCCGTGCCGAGATACCGAAAATACAGGTCCTAAAAGAAAAAAATGTGGAAAAAGATTTTACAAAATTATTTATTAAGTAACTCTATTTAATGTAGGTGCTGAAGGACCTACGGAGTCTAGGACTGTGTGACTGGCGGGAAACTGGTGGTTTCTTTCATAAAAGTACGACTGACCCAATTTTGTCTAATGAAAATCAGTTGATATCGAACGATAATCGTCGTCCTTGGCTTTAAATATTTTATCTTTATGAAATTATTGATTATTGAAAAAAAAAGATAAAAGTCCTTAAAGCAAGCTCTTTTATTTTATACAACAATGTTATTTTATTTTGTCAGACCACATTTTCTCATCGAATCATTTTAAAGATAAGTAATTTTTGTAACTTTTTATCTGCACAGTAGTGCGCCATACCTATTTTCTACATCCATATCGAGGGCTTTAAAAGCAGAATCATCAATGATTATGTTCATTATGACAAGAGATGATGGTATCTTTAATAGTGATGATCTTCGCTTTACATCCAGAGTAGGTCCTGTTGCAGACCCAGCGAGCCCTGGGACCATGGCTACCGCTCCAGCGGTTGAACCGGTACTGCCCTAACTGGATGGCTGGCTTGCCTCTTATCGATGTCGTGAATATAGCTTCTGTAACACAATTTAGTACAATAAAGAGTATTAGAATAGCAGAATAGAATAGCATTTATTGAGATAGAAGATCATAATCACACACAATGATACATTATTGAGACATGTCTCAATAGGTGACGCCTCAGAAGCCGGTTGTTCTGCGCCAAAAAATAGCAAAACATGAAAGAAGAGAAAGAAGTAGTTTATTTGCAATGAAGGTGGTACATGCTAACAAAACATGTTTTCTGTCAGCCGCTCATAACATTTTGTATGAACAAATTGTTAGGCCACGTCCACATTTTGTGAGATGTTCTAAATTAGGTATTTGCAAACACAAAATACGGTCGCGGTATCGACTACACGACAATACCCAGCACAAATTTGCAGTCGTATTATAGGGTTTCTGAAGGACTGCATCGTAGGTACTGTACAATATATAATATATTCCTCCTATTGTACAGTATATATTCCTTGAAGTCCTTCAGAAACTGTCGTGGGTGGGTAAGGCATGGTAAGTACAAAAAGACCTAGAGGTTCGACGTGCTTCCTAAGTATAGGACCCATATGCAAGATGAGCATGAGAAATTTCTGGAAGATATATGTAGTAGATAAAAAGAAAAGATGTAGGTAACAAAATACAAACATACATTTTCGCTTTCGCTTTCACATTTTTAGTAAGGAAATGAATATGAAATTACAAATATTTTTTCTATCTAATTAGTTCTAGACAAGTTTTTTGTTTACTAAGTATAACTAATTTTACTAATACAAACCATATTTCCTACTAGACTGACGACCACAGCTGAACATAGGCTTCCTTGAAACTTGAACAAGTGAATAATACACAGGTAAAAATATGTTCGGTAATGTTGCTGTTTGTTGTTCCTAATTAATAAATAAGTAGTATTAAGACCTGCGACCTTTTTCAGATGAATGATCTGAAAAAGGATCGTAGGCAGCCGCTGGATGCAGGTGGTCCAACCGGTCATTTTGAAAATAATTAGGAGAAGCCTAAATCTAGCAGTGGACAGACTGCGGCTGAAATGATGATGATGATCTAGGTAATAGGACAAACAAATGAGATGATACGAAATAAAACAAGTCTCAAACTCATATACAAGTATATTATGTGTCTACCTGTAAGCAATGATAAAACATTAGTTAAATGATTTACTCTAGTTTACGAGTTTCGTCCTCCACCAAAACTTAACAAACCTAAGTACTTAAATTAAGTTAGTACGAGTATTTCTCGATATTGATTTTGATATAAAAATGTTAGTTAAGATAATTGACCCTATACCTATCTAGCAAATGCTACAGATAATTGTAATAATGATAATACCGATTATCTAATATTATAAAAACACTTGATCAATATGTAAAATTAATCTAAAAATTTAGCCTTAAACACGGAATTATTATTTGATTAAGAGTCAACGCACATTAAGGTTGCAGTGGCTGGCCGAGCATATAATTATAGTAAGAACGGATTTTCAACTTTAATTTCATAAATATATTTACGACCAGCTTAAAAGGTGTGTTAGTGTCCGCCCATCTCAAGCATTTTAATACTGGTCTTATGAATATGGGGATAACATTGAAAATCTCTCGATAAAATTAAAAATCGCTCTTACTGTGAGAATTACACTATTAACATTCGTCACGACTTCACTAACATGGAATTCATATTACTGTATAAAGATTTTATAAAGTCATGAGTCAACGTAAGAATAATTTTAAAGAACATTATTAAGTTTATTAAATATTAGCCTATAATCTCTTAATTGATATCAGATACCATTCAAAATTGATATTAGCATATTACAAATAAAAGTATTGAAATACAAAATAGGCGCATAAAACCTAGGCTTCATAATTTAATAAAAATTTTAACCATAAGATAAATTAAATTTAATGAAATTTTAACCATAGGCGCGACTTCTTCAGGCCGTAGGTGGTCGCCTATAGCAGGTATTTTCCTAAGTAAAACAAAACCATTTCGGTTGTATTTCGACTTCAGCTTTTTGTATTGTGATAAACTAGTTAAAACCGGTTAGCGCTAGTATGAGCCAGTGGGTTATGAACTCCCCAAACACGAACGACAGAGTTGTCTTGAGTGTGAAGAGTAGCCCTGCAGCCAGCCTTGGCTTTGACGCACACCCATCGGATCCTGTTACCGTACTTGTTGACGCGGTTGAAGCGGTATCTACCAATCATGATGACAGGGTTGCCTCGTTGGGATAATGCGAATATTGGGTTCAGATCTGAAATATTACGATACATGTCAGAATAAAGATTGAAAAAAATTACAGTTAAAAAGTTTCAGCGTAACATGCGAACGCTAAAGGTCGATGCGGCTGGTAGTGTCGTTATCAAAAACTGAACATACAAAAATACGTAATTAACATATTTATTTAATTTAATTATACAGAAATTTAGAATACAATTCATCATTGTGAAAAACAAAATCATTCTTAAAACTATGTTCAGTATGTATTCGTAAAACTATGTTCAGTGTCACAGAATTTAGAAATCCAGGGAAAATTCGGGGTCACAATTGCATGGATACTTTTCCATATATTTAGCATGGAAAAATGTCAACGGAAACTGAACCCAATGACACCTACACCTTAGAGGCACTACAGTGCCTTCTGATTATAATAACATAATATAAACAAAACACAACCTTAAAATTTAATAAACCTATATTTAATCTATAAACCAGCATAAATTAAAATAATTGTTTTCGTTCATTAAAAAAGACAACATACATGATTCAAATTATTGCGCTTATTTACTACACCATAGTCCTGCTCTTTTTATTTATATATAGCAAGTATTAGGTCATTCACCATCAAAAAAAGATATACCAAAACCCTATTTGAATAGTCTTCTATCAAACTTAGAACCAACCAACTTTTCCAAATAAAAAACTATTTAGCGAATGTTGATGATATATGATACTGTTTAAATGACTCGAGCTTGTGACAGAAGCGACTTAATTTCAAAAGATGACTTTGTGATAGAAGAGACTTATTTTAAAAAGACGATTTTGTGACAGAAAGTAGGATACCAAGGGCGGTTTTACAGTGAGCGAGCGAGCGACAGAGCTTGTGACAGAAACGATTGAGTTTCAAAATAAGACTTGTGACAGAAAATAGGTTATGGTGTTACAGTGATAAAAGTGAGCGTTTTTTTGTTCATACATCAATAATCCAGTTAGCCAAAAATTGAATAATATGCAGGTCGCTCAAATTTTATAATGCTGCTCGAGTTATATTTTAAACAGCTCAAATACGTCAGTCGCTGTTAAGTAGATTTCTCATCATTATTTAAAATATTCGTCAAACGTTTTTTTTTTCTTTAATTGAACTTTGAACAATACAAGTTATTAAATACGTAGAATAGAAACTTCTCATTCAATTTTATTAAGGGTTATACTCAATGGTTGTGCCAGCCTTTCAGTTTCACAAGTCTATCATTGACAGTGACGACCACGCAGCGGCAACCAGCACTCTTCTTGGAGTTGCACTCCCACCAGGTCTTGGTCCCGCGAGTGAACTTCTTGACAAAGCGGTATTTCCCCCACGTGATGCCAGGGTTCCCGAACCTCGTCATCTCGAATTTTAATGCGTCTGGTGCTAAAATAGACAAAAACCTTATATATGTTTAAAACACAATTTATGTCTAAAACTGCTAATCTGTCAAATTTACGAAGAAGAGATCTATGATACTATTTGGTATTCAATCTAAGCCTATGTAGTTCGTGCCGATTATGAGTTTTTAATTTAAATGGGTGAGTGTGTGTGAGGAGCGCTATTTTTGAATTCTTGATCCACAGTCTAATGAAAATCGTTCGATTCACCCATTATACCAAATTCATTCAACTCGCAGATTTTGTGTGAGTTAGACATTCAAAAATAGGGCTCCAGATAATAGCATTAAAGTCGACGATACGACGACGTGATAGAGATCTTAGTCTGTTTGTGACCATGATTTCGTACGTAAGGAGGAAAGAAAAAATCAACACCATCTTAACATTTTATTTACAAACTTTATCGCTTTCATGCGGTCAGTATACCAGGCGAAATCGACTGATCGCGAAGAACATGGTACCAGGATGACTTTTTCAACAAACAATTTTGCAGTGTGTATTACGCTACTTCCTTCCTTCTCAAGAAAGCAGTAAACACGTTGATTATAACTATTTAAAAAGTGCTCTTGCCGAAAGGTAACGATTTTTTTAATTCAACATCCTTACACAGTAAATTTTTTAAAGACCTGATTTGGTCTTAGCATTAAGTCCGCCAATTGTTAGAAGTATATGTGTATTTTGTGGAACAATAAAGTTTTAATAAATAAATAAATATTAAATTTAACATAATGAGAGCTGATAGCTCTTATCCGTATGGTTATGTTGGTTCATAGCATTCACAAGTTCCTCGCCAATGGTCACCACTCTCGCGATGCAGCCCATTTTGGTGCACTTCCAAGATATCTTTTGTCCATTTTGATAATTTCTGGAATACCTCATCCCGCTGTATATTAGCATGGTTGTGCCTTTTGGCGTTTGTACGAAGCGGAGTCCTACAATGATGTTTAAAAATTATACCTTACATTTAGATAATAATAGAAATACACGTTTGGGAACCAATTATGGCCGATGGGACAGAAAGGTTCTCGAATGGCGACCACGAACCGGCAAGCGTAGCGTTGGACATCCACCGACCAGATGGCCAGATGACCTGAAAAAGGTCGCCGGCAAACGATGGATGCAGGCTGCTGCCAACCGATCATTTTGGAAGTCATTAGGAGAGGCCTATGTCCAGCAGTGCACTGACTGCGGCTGAAATGATGATGATGACACGTTTGGTACGCCCATGTTAATAAAAAAGAAAGATAACTGTTAGATAATTCATATTACTATAAGTTAAAATGGGCTAAACAAGCATTTAACACTTGTACTTTAACTAATACCACTAACATCTATGTTGCAACATCTGTTTCTTTGAACCAGTGCTTATTCTATATCTGCTTAGCTTAGGCCTTATCAGTAGTCGCCTAATTACATTATGGTAAGCCCAATCGTATATTTTTTTTATTTTGAATCATGTTTAACAAGCTTGTAGTACAGCTAGCTACCTCTCATAATTGATTTCACCAGATAGAGACATTATTTGACTTCAAAAGTGTAATTCAGATTTTAACGTAAATTCTACCCTACTATTTAATACCTTATTTACTATCTGCCTATTTTCAAGTCGGGTTTTTGGCGGGCTTCCAGAATTCCACCACCATTTAAAGTCCATTTAATCTGACGCGACTCCCGCGCGACTGGCGAAACGCCCACAGAAATAAGATTCAGTGCCGTAGCGTATGCCAAAGTAAACTGGCCCGCCAATGACACTTCTGCGTATTCTTATTTCTATGGGTGTCCCTCCAGTCGCGCGGGACTCGCGTCAGTTTGAATAGAGCTTTAAAGCAGAGCAGAAATGAGTGTATAAGCGAGATTAAAGCTATAATCGCTTGCTCACTCATTTTTGCACTGCTTTAAGTGATGGTGGTAGCTTAAGTCGATCGTTTGGGATCGACATTTATAAGCCGCACTAAGTCACGTGGTTAGAGATGGGCAGCGGGAAGAAATTCAAGACGGAAAAAATGAAATGCAATGGGGAAAAATAATTGATTTATTCATTTATATTTCAATGGGAAATTTTCCGAGAAGGCGCCCATCTCTACACGTGGTTAATTTTCATACTAATTCCGATGGATCGCGAAAATGAATGTCGTTATTGTTTTTCAAAATTGTGCTTTTGGCTAGGCCTGGTCCTTTAGGATTTACATCTCTCTAGCGGTAGGTATTAGAGATGACCGACTTGACTTTCCACTTGGCTTAACACAGAATCTCATCTATTTTTTCGTAATTTTAATATAAACTCCATTTTTACAAAGATACTTAGGCGGCGCATGATTATGTTCCCGTTGGACGTATTCTATTTCACCGCTGTCGTATCTTCGGAGATGTGCTTTGCAGCCCTGGGGCTTCGACGAGCAGTACCAGTGGATGGAGTAGTTGATCTGGTAGTACGTGTACCCTTCCAGCATCAGGAGGAACTTCTTGCCGCTCCGTGTCGGAATCATCTTCACCTCTTCTTTGACTGTACTTGTGCCTAGATCAAACATTTTTTTAGTTGAATACTGTGTGCTCTGTTTAGTTGAATACATATGCCTTTTTTTTAACTGCATCTAATGATGCCTTAAAATAATACGATAGGTTTTTGCCTATAAGTATTGCAGGTTAGTGATTTGAAACATAAAAAAATACATTTCTAACTTTAACAGTGGAGATCTCCTTGTGTCAAAGGCCAAGTTCCTATTTGGGCCGCTAAGCAATCGCAGTAAGTAACTTTAAAAAAAAGGTTAGTTTATAAAGTTTTTAATAATTCAGAAATAAGAAGATTCTACAGATTCGGTTGAAGTGGCTTGTAGGCGTTATCTGCGAGCCACAGCATTTCTTTCCAATCTTACTTCTGTGGGTTTTGACGTCATCAGTCCTAGCTCTTAGCGTTCTCGGCTTACTTTAGCTATATTTAATAAAGATGATTCCGTGCTTTGGAAGGCACGTTAAGCCGTTGGTCCTGGCTGCCATTTGGTAGTCGTTAAAGGAACCTTGTCAGAGGCCAAGAGGCAATTCCGAACAACTCTAACACCAAGGTGTACATGGTCAATAGACAATGTACTCGTAACTTACACGAAATTATGATGATGCTTTATTTACTTAGATTTTAAACTTACATAGCAATTACTCTTAGTATGAGTGCCTAATCCGTGCTATTGATATAGTAAAAGTACTTGCTATACCTACTTAGTACTAGTCTACTGCGGAATGTGAAATATTTTTTTTTATTGAAATAAGTTACTTGACAATAAAAAGGGGAATGTTTCCATTCAATCTGTATGATTATGTTCATATTTAGTGTTGAGCAACATGTTGTCATAAGTAATTGCGGACATCCTACATCCCCTGGACCTCTGCTTGCTACATTTCCAGCTTTTCTTAGGCGCTGACGGGCTAGTCTTCAAAGTAAATTTAAATCCATTGAGCCAAAGATTCAAGTAGCCTCTGGAATTCGTGACGATTGTGACGGGACCTAAAAAATAATAAATTGGAGGTACCTATAAAATCATATCAGTTTCAACTTCACTTCACCATACATGTTTGTACTCGTATGTTAAGGTGTGGTTCCACATAAAGGTTAATATTGACAATGTTCGAATGTAAGCGGAGCGGAGTTTCCGGCATTGTTCTTTTAGAATTATCCAAATGTTTAATACTCTTTGTAATACAAAACAGTTAAAAACAAATACTAGTAATAATCAGTACCGCCAAATCTAGAACGTTGATTAACAGCCTTCTCTTAGCTTCAAGCGTAAGCTGAGGTCACAAATAGGAAACACGCTTGAACGGTTTAAAAAGTTAGTTCAAACAACGAAAATTTATTTTTGTTTTATGTACACATACTTATAGCTAAAATATTTATACAAATCCAACCAAGTACAAAAAGTATAATAAGGTTAGTAGGAACGTAATGTGTATCACAATTTCACAAAATTTTCATATTGAGAAATACCTAACCATTAATACAGAGTTCGTTGTCGTTCAAGTCAAGAATTTTAATATTGAAATAATTTACAGAGGGTTTGAACATGTTAGTAATGTTTTCGGTATTATATTGGTGTTGTATTATTATTTATTATTCGTAATACATTTTAAGCGAATATACTCATTTAGCTCAACATTTAATTGTTATTGTAAAATATAATGTTTTAGAGATCAGTCACAAATGTTTCTACTTTAAAAACATCCATAAATATAAAATGGTCATATTATACTAAGTACATATCTCCATGATCTTAGTTTTCCGCTGATGATGTTACGTGTTTCCAAAATTAAGTTTCCTGAGGATACGTGAAATTCAAAATATGCCCCGTTTGAGCACTAAACGACCAAGTCAACTCCAAGATGTAATTAATTAAAAAGATTTCAAACCGAGAATTAATTTTTAGATGTTATTTCAGAACCCAGCATGTGTTACAATGTGTAAAAATGGTGTTAATGAGATATCTGTATCAACCGGAATTTTTAATTACTCGAGAAACTAAATCTATAATACCTTCTTTAGATACGACAGAAATTCTATCTGTATGGAACATTGAAGTAATCCTCTTTTCAGATTTTTTATATTTAGAGATCCTGTTCCTGTGACATTAAAATGCTGGTTAGACATAAAGATGGTTGGTTATGTTGGGAACAAGACATGTCTTGTTCATGACGCAACCATGGAAGGGGCAAACTCTACTGGACGAAGTCGAGAAATAGAAAAGTAATCGAAGCATGAAGCTATGCAATTGGGAAAGCGCTAAATTATGTGAGGGAGATGATGTAGAAGTTCGTATGTTAAGTATCAATTGAGTCCACGCACCGGAAATCTTATAAATTACGTGTCTCTCATATGATTAAAAATCCACGGTGTCTGTAACTTTCCTAGGGGGTTTGAATTAGACGGTTTGATTTGTTCTTATCTATTATTAGGAGGATGCGTATGCTTATTATGTTTGTCGACAGGCATGTAGCCGATGGTGACCACCATAGCGTGACAGTCCTGGGATCTGCTGTCAGCGCAGAGCCACTTGACCCTGGAGGAGCAGACAGAGTGCCTGGTGTACTGGTACCCGCGTAGCTTCATGATTCTACCGCCCATTTGAGAAGTGAAGAATACTGGTCGATCTGCAAATCAAATATACTTACATTTGTGTAACTTACTCCTTTCCATACTCGAACCCATCTGGTTCGGAATGAATAGATTTTTGATGAAAAAGAAAAAACTCAAAACAAAAGGAGAAACTTATAATTTAAAGAGTGATTTATCTTAAACATTGATCCTGAAAATGAAAGTTTTTATCAGCTGTTATTTTTTTAGTTCTGGGACTAGAATTAGGAAAGAATAGAAATATTGTCGAAAATAAAGGTACATTCTTCATATTATTACTTCAACCCAATTTTTTACTTCATCGATTCTTATCTCCTATTTAGAGATAAACAAAGGCTGAAATCCTGGCTTTATTTTCAAAGTTCTTTCTGTTTCTGAAAAGGAAAAGTACCCATACGAAGTACTTCATAATAACGTTATTAATGGGAACAAAGAAAATAAACTACGACGAGGTGGTAAAGAGCAGGAAATAGTGGGGCTCTCTAGTGGAGAGTGGCTAATCTTGGATACTCTAGTCTGAAAACTAACCCCCATATTCTCAAACGTTTGCTCAAACTCGACTCAACCTTACTCGAACTCACTGGTATGATTAGTCGACACTAGCTTTCTTGACTCAAGGAGATTCCTCATTGAAGGTGAGTATCGAACTGTCAAATATAAGGTTGGTCGAGAGGTACCTTGAGGCGGCCTCGAAAGTGGCTATAAATAATTTTTTTGTCAATTTTTGCCTAGTTAACTACTTTTACCTAGTTTTTTTTCAACTTTATTCTCTTGTATTTTTCAATTTTTGTGCGTCGGATTGTTATTACTTATTATAACCTGTGTCTTTCCTCATCGGAGTTTGCTCAAGCAAACAATTAAGTATGTGATTTTCAAGGAAACTTCGAGGTCTTCCTTCCCTAAGGTTATGTTTAAGAATACGGGGGTAAGTATTTTCTATTTGAAAAAAATATTTTAATCAAGCTTACATATTTACTCCGCTGGCGCAGCGACTCGAAGTGGATCTTGGCTCCCGATACAAGAAAGCGCCAGAGACTCTAGTTCTAATTTTGATCAAGCTATCTCAAGATAAATTAAAATCTGATTACAATTTTAAAAAAACAGTTATTTGTCCTCTTACAATTAAAAAGTTTCGTTTTACAATTGAAACATACTTGCATGCTTTATCTACTCACAGTTTTACACGGAACCCTTGTCGAGAAAATTCAACTGGTATTTTTCCCAGTTTTCGTTGAATCATCGATGATACCTGAAAAGAAAATGTTTGGTACCTACATTTCTTTTATATTACCCAGTGTTTTGGAATTATAGAAATAACTTTATCGATTTGTTAACTAATGGTATTCTAAAGCAATTTTAAAATTAAAAGAAAATGTTGTCATAGGTACATATAAACCATGGTGCCAAATCAAAAAGATCCAGAATATTTTAGGATCCTTATTACATATTTTTATTAGTTATAATAAAACAGTTTATGCTCTTACACAAAACACATACACAAAACACATTTTACATACATATATTCTTTCATGGTCACAATACCAGTTTTCTTTCATTTGTCAGCTATTGTAATTTTCATTACATATATTACTATAATACAATAAACAAATCATAATTATATTATAATCTTATATTTTACTAGCGGCCCGGTACGTGCTTCGCTACGTATAAAGTGATAAATAAAGAACCGCTCGACCGATTTTGTGCAAACTTTACATAAACCATTTACTAAATAGTCCGAACAAAGCCTAAACATTTGGTTTGAATAGGTGAGCCCGTTCTTGAGTTATAATTTTTTTATATATATATAGATGAAGAGTACCACATAATATTTATTGTTTGCGAATGATTTGTTGCTAATATAAAAGTTAATTATTTCACTGATACTAGCAACTATCGACGTAAATTACAGCAGGTGGGTTACTATGATTTCAAATAAAAGCGAGATTTCGCCTACATTTCGTATTGCACCATCTCGCTTACTCATTCACAATTGAATGAAATTAGGAGAAAATAGTAATCCCCTGGGGCTTACTATCACCTCTTAATTGTATATGGTGTATTTATAGTGTGCATGGCAACATCTCGCTTACTCACTCGCATTTGAATGAAAATAAGAGCTAAAGTAAGCTCCCTGAACTGCTAGTTGTTGTCTCGAGAAGTACCAACAATGTATCAAAATTCCTTAAAACAATGTATCAAAATTCCTTTAAACAAAATTTATTTCACAACTTAAGACACAAAAATATATAAATAAAAAATAATGTAAATATATATTAAATTAATCTAGCAATAAATGAAATCTAAGATTCAATACTTTGTCCAATAAAATATCTGAGAACAATTTGTTTAACTGTTCATTGTCCATTTATCTCCGCTCCGCTCGACTTCATGTTAATGAAGACAAGGTGTGAATTACGTTATTACAAATTGTACAATTTAAATCGAAGAAAATATCCTAGATATCTAGTCTTATTTGTTTTTTACCCTTTTTCTGTCTAACCAACGCTGTTTGAAGTAATTTAGGTCGTAGCTCCAGCGCCGGGGCCTGTCCTTTCTATACACTTAGTTATATCAAAAATTGTACGCTCTTTTGGCGGATGACTATGCTTGCCATTGTATGATATAAGAGCATAGTCCTTAGTAGTATATGCTTTAGAAAAGCATTTCCTATTTCGGCATCGCCATGTCATCTTTTCGCGTGGTCTAACGTTGTAGTTTCTGAAGTAATAACCTCCGATTTGCAGTGTCGTAATGCCCTTTTTAGATACAAGGAAACGAATTTGTGCCTCTGAAACAAAAAAAAAATTAAATTTTTAGTACCTATAAGTAAACTGTACCACATAGAAGGAAATGAAAAGGGGAAATTTGTGATTCGTTTGGAATAAAAAACCTGTTGAAAAAAATTTGTATATTTATTATTATATTTATAGTTATTTAATTAATTCTACCTGCAAACGAGAAAGCTAGGTGTAAAAAAGTTTTTACGGCATCGTTAACGTGATTACCAAAATCAAACCCTTATAGTGAGGACTATTTTTAAATTTAATTAATAAGTATGTACTAAATAAAACTCTTTTTTAATACGTAAACAGACCATGATTATGTATGTTGTTACATTTAATAATGTCATTGTAGATTGTAAAGATGACTGCTTTGCATCCAGTACTACTGTGAGCGCTGCACCGCCATCGTATCTTCGGGCCTACCACCCTATGCCTGCCGAACCTGTAGCCTTGGTAGAGTATCATACGAGAGCCGGATTTTACCGTTATGAACGTTGCTTCTGAAAATATTTTAAATTGTGAATAATATGCCTATGTCTTGTGTCAAAGGCCAAGATCCGTTTCGGGTCGCTGAGCCAATGCAGTGAGTAAATTTGGTGAGTTAGTTTCCCATGACATGACACAATTCTCGAACTTACTTTGGGGCTAACTCAATCTGTGTGATTCGACTTTTTTTTATACAACACGGCAAACAGGCGTACAGCCCACCTGATGGTAAGTGGTTAGCGTAGCCTATGAACGCCTGCAACACCGGAGATGTCACGAGCGCGTTGCCGACCTGTCTGCTATCAGCACAGCGACCCCTCTGGATCCTGGCGATCCTATTCACCAGCAGGAACACAACACTGCATCACAGTGTTATTTGGCTGCGGTCTTCTGTAGGGTGGAGGTACTTCCCCAGAGGTACTACTCCTTACACCTACCTCTCTAATAGAGAGTCTCTATATAATTTATTTATTTAGTATGGCCATTAAGGATTGCTGTTTAATAATTCGTGTAAGAGTTACGCTTTTATAGGTACTGCTACTACTTTTCACCGCTCATTTCATTCGCTCGGTGTGATGAAAACTACCTGTTTTGAAATCCCCAATAATACCTTTGGTTTTTCAAAAAATACGGAATATCAGTCAACGGCGCTTGGTAAAATGGTATGCATAAGTAATAGGATAATTTGACTCACCTGATCCGATTGCTGTTTGTTCACACTACACTAGATTGTTACATTTTCACACTAAACAACTTTTAATAGTATAAATATATTGCAACCAAAATACATATTACTCTAGTGATTAATAATTGATGAACAAGGAAAATCGTTTGCCCAGGCCGATTGCTCATACCGATGATCAAATTGGTTGGC
Source organism: Euzophera pinguis (assembly GCA_947363495.1). Classification (NCBI taxonomy): domain Eukaryota; kingdom Metazoa; phylum Arthropoda; class Insecta; order Lepidoptera; family Pyralidae; genus Euzophera; species Euzophera pinguis. The sequence continues at coordinate 3,741,121 of OX376166.1, forward strand.
ATCTTACTAACGATCAGTGTCTCAAATGATCTTCGGGACGCCCTTGGTAGACGCCGAGTTATCCCATTACTGGCCTCGATTAGGTCGTACCGTTCACCGTTTGGTTGGTGGCACCCAGTAAACTAGATTACTCTTTATCACCTTTTAGGACATTGGTACTTGAATAGCCAGGTCAATGGAAGACACTGATTTTCAACTGGCCTCGATTAGGTCGTACCGTTCACCATTTGGTTGGTGGCACCCAGTGAATCTCAGTTTAAACCATTAAATATGGACAATTCTGTACCCACCGCGACCGATATTGAGAATGTCTCGCTTTCTGATACATATTTACCAAATTCGACTGTTGGTATCCGGGAGAACAAATATTTCCTTTATCAAAAAACAAAAGAGGCTTTTCTTTAATTTAAAATAGGAATTCAATAAATTTATCCACTTCGTTTCGTAACAACGATACACGATCATGGTTATTACGGTAATGATAAAAGGAGTAAGTAAGAAGCACATTGTGTAAGTGTTGTGCTCATAGCATTTTGTTCTATCGATAAAAAAGAATTGACTTTTACTAAGTACTTACTTGAATAAAATCTAAGATCGCTAATCAATTTATAAACTATTGTAATACTGTGGTTATTTGTCCGTAGTGTAGTATAACTATTACTTTAGAAGACATTTTCACTTACATATTTATAAATAATAAGTAAGTATATGATATTACTGTATAATAGTAATGAGAAGTTATTGTATCGTTTCTAGCTAACCCAGCTAACGTTGTTTTGCACTATAAAATAGTTTACAACCTATTCTCAGACATACCTACTGAATACACATATAAAATTTCATCAAAAAAGGTCAAGCAGTTTCGGAAATTATCGATAAACTCTAGTTCAGTACTAGTGCTTGAATTTTGCTCAGTATGCCGACACCTGTGTACAGCCGACGGCATATAAACGTTCCGCTCATTTCATTCGCTCGGTGTGATGAAAACTACCTGTTTTGAAATCCCCAATAATACCTTTGGTTTTTCAAAAAATACGGAATATCAGTCAACGGCGCTTGGTAAAATGGTATGCATAAGTAATAGGATAATTTGACTCACCTGATCCGATTGCTGTTTGTTCACACTACACTAGATTGTTACATTTTCACACTAAACAACTTTTAATAGTATAAATATATTGCAACCAAAATACATATTACTCTAGTGATTAATAATTGATGAACAAGGAAAATCGTTTGCCCAGGCCGATTGCTCATACCGATGATCAAATTGGTTGGCATCTTACTAACGATCAGTGTCTCAAATGATCTTCGGGACGCCCTTGGTAGACGCCGAGTTATCCCATTACTGGCCTCGATTAGGTCGTACCGTTCACCGTTTGGTTGGTGGCACCCAGTAAACTAGATTACTCTTTATCACCTTTTAGGACATTGGTACTTGAATAGCCAGGTCAATGGAAGACACTGATTTTCAACTGGCCTCGATTAGGTCGTACCGTTCACCATTTGGTTGGTGGCACCCAGTGAATCTCAGTTTAAACCATTAAATATGGACAATTCTGTACCCACCGCGACCGATATTGAGAATGTCTCGCTTTCTGATACATATTTACCAAATTCGACTGTTGGTATCCGGGAGAACAAATATTTCCTTTATCAAAAAACAAAAGAGGCTTTTCTTTAATTTAAAATAGGAATTCAATAAATTTATCCACTTCGTTTCGTAACAACGATACACGATCATGGTTATTACGGTAATGATAAAAGGAGTAAGTAAGAAGCACATTGTGTAAGTGTTGTGCTCATAGCATTTTGTTCTATCGATAAAAAAGAATTGACTTTTACTAAGTACTTACTTGAATAAAATCTAAGATCGCTAATCAATTTATAAACTATTGTAATACTGTGGTTATTTGTCCGTAGTGTAGTATAACTATTACTTTAGAAGACATTTTCACTTACATATTTATAAATAATAAGTAAGTATATGATATTACTGTATAATAGTAATGAGAAGTTATTGTATCGTTTCTAGCTAACCCAGCTAACGTTGTTTTGCACTATAAAATAGTTTACAACCTATTCTCAGACATACCTACTGAATACACATATAAAATTTCATCAAAAAAGGTCAAGCAGTTTCGGAAATTATCGATAAACTCTAGTTCAGTACTAGTGCTTGAATTTTGCTCAGTATGCCGACACCTGTGTACAGCCGACGGCATATAAACCCGACCAAATGTGTACTAGGTATTACCATATGTAAAAGTACATTTTTATCTGCCTACGGCTGTACCTCCGGTTTCATATTCGTAACTTATGGCTATTCGCACACTACAACGTCTTTTATTAAGCGGGAAAATAACCACTTATACACTTTATGATGATACGATTACGATATTATCTTTTTACCGTTTTTGGAATATTTTTTAATATTTTGTACATACAGCACTTTATAACAGAAATATGTCAAAAGTTTATAATTACTCGAAATATGAAGGAATAACAGTAACTCACAAAGCGTTATACTCCAACCAAAATTTTTTCTATGCACATCAAGTAGTAAATTACTGTAAGAATATAAAATCGTACCCGTAATGGTAATCGTAACCAGTCGTATCATTACACCGCTAAGCAATTTGCCGCGTGATAATTATCGTTCTGTATGTGACGAGCCTTTCAATAAAAACATAACCCTCTTTGATAATGGGTAGCAAAATAAATGATTATTTATAATGACGCAAGTAAATAGTAACATGAATAACATGCCTACATATAGTGCATATGCATGCGGCATACTTTGAGTATTCGATTTCACAGGAAATTATGCAATACTACACGTTGTTATTGACTTCTATATTTTTAATATTGAGATATTAAATTATTTATCAATAATTATTAAATTATGCTGACTTTACATTAAATGTAGTGGTCATCAACATTTTGGTACTTAAAATTTTTGATGGCTTTGCATATTTTCAAATAAAATATATGTACCCAAGTAAAAATATAGCTTTTATTCTTGGTTGACCATTCCTGAAAAAAAGTAGCGATTAAGCAAAAATCTACTTTAAATTCGCGCGTACCAATAGTTGTGAACTTTAAATATTTTCATAACTGAGAGAACGTTGTTCGACGCTGTCGTACCGCCCGCCCTGGTTGCGAAGCCCGCCTACTGTTGTTCCACCAGCAGTTAGTCGGTTGCTGAGTGCTTGTGCCAGCTGCCTGCCTACGCGCCTACCACTGTGCCGCTCAGTTGTCCTGCGTGCCACCCACACTTAGAAACACGAAGATTCGTTGCATTGCAATCATGTTCGTAAGTTTTTTAACATAGGTATTATTATTATTAGTACATTTTAAATCATTTCATTTTTCTTAACATACTTATAATATTCATTTATGTGTAAATTATCTTTAATAAAGTAACTATGTCTAGCGAGTTATTAAATGATTTATCATGTTTATTTCAGGTCCGACTCTGAGTATTACGATAAACGTTGCAAGCAGGCTAAGAAGAAGCTCGCTGAAGATTTCACCTCAGATTCCGAAGAAGTATCCGCTGCAAGCTTGATGTATGTATGATTGTTGTTTAATGTAATTTCGTTATCTATTCCCAGTTAGCAATCACTAGTTTCTCGGCTGTGTGTTCTCAGTTGTGTGTGTGTGTTGATTATTCTAAATTGATAGTAACTACGTGTGTTTGTGTTCAATCAAAACTTTATACTTGTAATCTCCGTGGTGTAATGGTTAACATACCTGTCTACTGTTCACGAGGTCCCGGTTTCTAGTATAAGTAATTGTATGTTTTGTTTCCAGTTATAAGAAAAAGGAACCTAAAGCTACGAAGCGGGTGATAAGTCGAGCACAGCCAGCATCCAAGGCTAAACGCCTGAAGAAAGCTTGGCAACTCGACAGCGACAGCGAGGAGGAAGCGGAAGCCCAGCGAGCAGCCGCCGCTAAGAAGATCCCTCCGTTGCTGTCAGTGCTGTCGCGCCGTGTAGCAGACGGTGTCCTGCGCCGCACTGCTAACCTCGCTGGCGATGTCTTTATAGATTTAAAAGTATACAATGTTGCTGATATAAAGAAGGTCGATCCCAAAGACCGTTGGGAACACGCGGTAGTCGCGCTAAAATTTCAGGGGAATTCCGATTCCCCTCAACTGATGCTCACAAAGGAGCTTATTAATAAGTGCAAGCCCCTCTTTACTGAAGAGGGTAAATTTTTTGCAACAAAAATTATTTAGTGTGCGAACCATTCTATAATTAAGTACCTATTTTATGTTATATACAAATAAAAGTTTTTATTTCATTTTATTAATATACTTATTTTTATTAGGTTATTATGCCCCGATGCCAATTTCGTTTTTTATAATTAAATAACTTGCAATAATTAAATAAATCTAAACTTATTCTGTTTTCCATTTTATTCATGAGTTTTAATTAATTTTTTATCATATTCTGATATCATCTTTTAATTGCAAGTAGTCAATTAAATAGAACAATATCTTTAATAAGCAATCACTTAGTTTTAAGAATAAGTACAATGGGGAAGGGAACAGTATATTGTACAGTGTGTGATATATCTGTTAAGTCTAGCTCGTTATCTGCACACTTGCGAAGTAATATCCACAAAAACAATAGTTCAATAGAAGTTAGTGAAGGTATTGAGAAAGTAAGTAGTGCATTCAGAAGTCGAATCGCCTCATATAGAGTGAGACCTCTAAACGCGGACCGTGTGCTCGAGTCTGAGTCAGACTTGTCCCCCGTGTCCCCCGCTGACTTCTTGCGCACACTTCGTTCTCGTGTACACCAATTGATTTCGGCTAGACAGGCTACATTTCATTGTATAAAAGTTAACTTTGAATTTTTCGCGGAGTTTAATTTACCTAAAAATAGCACCACCGACATAAAATCATTTGCAACCCAAAACAAAATATTTCAAAATGATTGTGATTTTAAGGATTATTATTCTAACATGATTGACATAATTTCAACAAAAATTTCTGAATTTCAGGAAAAAGATTCTGGGTGGACCTTGATACGTAATCTTTACTTAGAGGTCAATATTAATAAATATAATCCATTGAGAGTTGGTCAATTTATTGAATTGCCGAAAAGTATTAAATCTAAACGCGCTTGTATTAATATACAAAATGGGGATGCGTTATGTTTCGTGTGGTGTGTAATGGCAGCGCTATTTCCCGCCAAAAATAACGCGCATAGAATAACCTCATATCCGAGTTACGAAAACATACTTAACATTCGAGATATCAAGTTTCCGGTCGGCTTCAAAGATATTCAGACTTTTGAGAGAAATAATACTCATATAAGCGTTAACATATACGGTCTTGTAAATAACCATAAAGTAGTGGGACCCCTTTACAAGACTCGACAAAAAAGAAAGAACCATGTGAATTTATTACTTTTGGAAAAGGGAGAAAAAAAACATTATTGTTTAATAAAAGATTTAAGCAAATTAGTCAGATCACAGCTCACAAAACACAAGGAAAAAATTTATTTTTGTGATGAATGTATGATATTTTTTAATAAAGAAATATTATTCAATTCTCATATTTGCAGCGGAGTACGTACTGTTTTGCCTGATTCGAATACTTACATCCAATTTAATCATTATGATCGGATGCAAGATGTGCCTTTTGTAATCTACGCAGACTTTGAATCATTGTTAGAACCAAAATATGGTGACAATAAGCATAACGTGAACACTACAGTCTTACATAAACATGTGCCTGCTGCGTTTGGTTATTATATTGTTTGCTCGTTTGATAGCTCTCGCAATAAATACGTATCGTATCGCGGGCAGGATTGTGTTGACAAATTTCTGAAATATTTATTTGAAGATGTTACGGAAATTAATAAATTATTGAAAGAAACTATTCCGATGATTCCATTAAGTGTAGAAGAGAAAAGACAATTTGATACTGCAAAATACTGCTTTATCTGTGAGCAATTACTTTTTGACAACAAAGTAAGAGATCATTGTCATCTAACTGGAAAGTTTCGCGGGGCCGTTCACTCTTATTGTAATCTTAAATACAGGTTACCAAAATTTGTACCAGTATTTTTTCATAATTTGTCTGGGTATGACAGTCATCTTTTTATTAAACAGTTGGGAGAATCTCAGGGCAGAATTAAAGTAATAGCAAAAAACAAAGAAAATTACATATCTTTTACAAAATTTGTGAAAACCGGTCGTCAGGAGTTTTTGCCAGTTCGATTTGTGGATACTTTTAAATTTTTAGGTACTAGCTTAGATAAGCTTGTAAGCAACTTGAATGAAGCCAGTTTTGTCCATTTATCTCAATTCTACCCAAAGAAAGAACAGTTTGATTTACTAACTCGTAAAGGTGTTTATCCTTATGAATACATGACGGACTGGAATTGTTATAAGGAAAAGAAATTACCACCGCGAGACTGTTTCTATAGTACTATAATAAATGATATTGTTTCAGAATCCGATTACAATCACGCCAAAATTGTTTGGTCAATGTTTAATATTAAAAATTTAGGTGAATATACTGATTTGTACTTGAAAACAGACGTAATATTACTAGCAGATGTTTTTGAAAAATTTCGCCAAACTTGTAAAACTAATTATAGATTGGATCCTGCATTTTACTTAACCGCACCAGGTTTGAGTTTTGATGCAATGTTGCTTAAAACAAAAGTCAAACTGCAACTAATAGACAATCTAGAAATTATCCGACTGATTCAAAAAGGTATTCGCGGTGGAGTGTGTTTATGCCCTACAAGATATTCCACAGCGAATAACAAATATATTTCCGGGTATAATTCGGAAATACCTGATAACTTTTTGTTATATATCGATTGTAACAACCTGTACGGTTATGCAATGTGCTCACATTTACCATATTCAAATTTTGAGTTGATGAATCAAGTTGAAATTGGAAGTCTTAATATTGTTAACGTACCTAATGACTCAGACTATGGGTATATTTTAGAGGTAGACTTAGAATATCCGGATTATTTGCACGATTTGCATAATGATTTACCATTTTGTCCACAGAAATTTACGCCCCCAGGTTCTAAAAATCCTAAATTAATTCCAAATTTGTATGACAAATTTGAATATGTTATTCATTATATACATCTTAAAACATGCTTAAAAAATGGTCTTATTTTGAAAAAAATTCATAGAGTGGTCAAGTTTAAACAACAACCATTTCTGAAACAGTATATTGATTTAAATACAGAATTTCGACAAAAAGCTAACTCTACATTTGAACAAGATTTCTTTAAATTATTAAACAATAGCATTTTCGGTAAAACGCTAGAAGATACCGAAAAAAGAGTAAACATTTATCTAGTAAATCGTTGGAACGATGATAGAAATAAAACAAAAAAGTTCTACTCCGCTGAACAATTAATATCAAGACCTAATTTTAAGAATAATACAGTGTTTAGTGAAAATTTTGTAGCTGTACAAATGAAACCTGAAACTGTTATTTTAGATAAACCTATTTATATAGGTTTCACAGTTCTAGAGATATCCAAAAATCATATGTATGATTTCCACTATTCGGTCATGAAATCATTTTATGATACAAGGTTAAAATTATGCTATACCGATACTGACAGTTTTTTGTATTCAATAGAAACTGAAGATGTATATAAAGATATGAATATTTACTTTCAATCATATCTCGATACAAGTAATTATGATGAAAATAATAGATTTGCTATTATACCTAAAAATAAAAAAATACCTGGTTTATTTAAAGATGAAACAGCAGGTTCTCTAATAATTTCCTTTGTGGGACTTAGGTCAAAGTTATATTGTTTAAAAACCGAAAACAAAATTGTAAAAAAAGCTAAAGGAGTTAAGAAAGCAGTTGTAAAAGATCTAACTTTTAATGACTACAATGATGTTTTACTGTATAATAAGATTGTGCGTAAAAGAAATATATTATTTAAATCGCTTAAACATGAAATATTTACTCAAGCTGTAAATAAAGTAGCCTTGTCTTCAAATGATGACAAAAGAATTATACTTAAGGATAAAATTTCTACTTTGGCATGGGGACATAACACTCTTTTATATTAGAATATAATTTACTAATTGGCTAGTATAAGTGTATGAAAATTATTGTAAGTCTTCTTTAAATACTTTATAGTTTTTTTGTTATAAAAATATATTAAGAATAAATAATAAATAAATAATAAAATGTATTTGAATTTCCTTTGTCATAACCTTGATATCATGTTTAGTGCCAAATATGCTGATAATTCAATAACTCATATATATTCGATTCGTGTAAAGACATGATTGTTTGCATCACCTTTTATTGAAATGTCAGCATAATATGATAAGGCTTGCGAAAATGAAAAATAATTGTTTTGTCAGGAGTTTGAAATCCGATATTCGAGTTTATATTGCATATCGTGGTCAGTCGCGTTAAAACAGACGAGGTTCTAACACGCTGCACATATCAAATCTATAATTTACAAAATTGATCGGTATTGCAATGTAAGTATTACAATCAAATTTTGTTAATTATGATGTAAAATGTTTAGTAAAAAATTAAAATATTCATTGTTTTACAGATCATGTCTGACTCTCAAGATACAATGATACTATTCTCTCAAGATGCTCAGGACCCTTATGAACAAGCGGAGGAGTATTACCAAGAAATGTTAAGAAATAGAGCAGCTGAAAAACAGAAGGAAGAACAACGACAAGATTTGTTGAGAAAAAAAATGGATGGATTGTCAGCATCATCTTATGTTATCAGAAAAGAGCATCGAAAACCCAGAAAAGTAATTAAAATACAAGTATTTGACATAGAAAATGACTTGGTAAACAGAGATGTTTCGGAAAAAATGGTATTAAATGCACAGTATCTCATAAAAGACTCCGTCGACGATATTTTGGATCTCACAGAAAATGTTATTAATAAAATCGCAAAAACATTAGCGAATGATAATTTTAGTTTTAATTAGTATGTAATATGAGTTTTATAAATATTTTGTAAATTACTTTTTTAAGGTTTCTATAATATTATTACGTTTTATCTGTACAGAACAATGTCTTATTTGTAATAAAGAAAATTCAATAATTAGTTACTTATATAGTTAGAATGTGATTTATATCAATAAATATTAAATCAATCATTTTACTTTTAATTTTATCCTTTAGGCTAAGAGTAAAAATATAAGCTTTGTTTATGAATATAGAATAAAGAGTAAACCAAATTTTGTATGTTAATCAAAAAACTCCATCTATTAGCATTTGACTGGATCAAATTAATATTTACTTTTATTCATTTAATGATTCAGTATAAACGCAGTAGATGTCGCTGTTTTAAATTTTTATGATGTAGATAGAGTAATTATAATCACAGTAGAGCATCACCAAAAACTGAGACTAGTTAATATTACGGCTTATAATATTTCTTACACATTAATTTTTTTGCTAAGTCAATAAATGAAAAAAAATATTAATTTAAAAAGTTTTATTTAAGAGATTAATTTTGGTCATTACAATATACAATTATCATAATACCATTTTTTTAATACAAATTACATTTTTTAGTGCACACACTTGCTGATGACTGAGACAGTTATACTTAATTTCAGGTTTACAATAAGTTTTATATAATATAGAGAAATTGGGGCTGCCTTCTTCTTCGATATCCAGTAAAAAACAATTTTTACATAAATTACTTATCCAACTTTGCTTTTCACGCCCCTTCATTATCACTGTTTTATCTGTTAAAATGTGTTTAATTATCCTTTTGAACTCTCTGTAGTCGATATAGCCTTCGCTCCAAGTTATGCCTCTATGTCGCTCAATCCATCGAACGCGTTTCTTTTCTTCTTTAGTTAAATATGTATATGAATAAGGAGGTTTTACTAAAAACACTTCAGTAAACTCTTGGGTAGCTATTGCTAATTCTTTTAATATAAAGTAATTATTGTCATCTTTAAATCCTTGGATATCAACAAAAACATATGAGCTCATGATATCTTTTTAACAATGTTACTCAAGGGCTTGTACTACCAACCAAATGGTGAACGGTACGACCTAATCGAGGCCAGTTGAAAATCAGTGTCTTCCATTGACCTGGCTATTCAAGTACCAATGTCCTAAAAGGTGATAAAGAGTAATCTAGTTTACTGGGTGCCACCAACCAAACGGTGAACGGTACGACCTAATCGAGGCCAGTAATGGGATAACTCGGCGTCTACCAAGGGCGTCCCGAAGATCATTTGAGACACTGATCGTTAGTAAGATGTCAACCAATTTGATCATCGGTATGAGCAATCGGCCTGGGCAAACGATTTTCCTTGTTCATCAATTATTAATCACTAGAGTAATATGTATTTTGGTTGCAATATATTTATACTATTAAAAGTTGTTTAGTGTGAAAATGTAACAATCTAGTGTAGTGTGAACAAACAGCAATCGGATCAGGTGAGTCAAATTATCCTATTACTTATGCATACCATTTTACCAAGCGCCGTTGACTGATATTCCGTATTTTTTGAAAAACCAAAGGTATTATTGGGGATTTCAAAACAGGTAGTTTTCATCACACCGAGCGAATGAAATGAGCGGTGTGATGAAAACTACCTGTTTTGAAATCCCCAATAATACCCTACTTATGGCCATTAAGGATTGCTGTTTAATAATTCGTGTAAGAGTTACGCTTTTATAGGTACTGCTACTACTTTTCAAATATTTTTATCAACCCTATTTATATACAGGAAGACGTGGAAGAGAAAGACTAAACACTGACGTAGATTGTTTTGCCGTACTTAAATATCCCACTGCTGGAAAAAAGCCTTTAGTTCTTGTCTTTAGTTCTTTCCGATCCTAGTCGAACAGTTTGGGTCATCTGCCCATCTTGTTCTGAGCATTTCGATACCCATCAGTGGTCAATTGGTTAAAGTTTCAGCAAATATTTCTAGATGCTTTCAGCACACGTGGCACGCTCAATCCCATTTTAGTTGCTTTTTCCCCTACATCTGAAACATGAGTGATGGAACGCAGTGCGGTATTTCTTACTCTGTCAGTTAGTTTGCCACCTAAAGGGCTGCGTTCTAAAGCTATTTGACAATCCAGTTTAGACTTTTGTAGAACAATAGGAATATAGGTGAAATACTTACCCACCTTTTTTGGCATTGCCGCAGTCGGCTAAAGAGTGGGATCCTTATGGTATGAGAGTATGACTACTTACGGGAGATGAAGTAATTATTGATAATGTCGGATTTAGAATAAATCTTTAACTGTCTACCCAGAAACTAGATAATATAATGGGCGGTAAGTTAGTAATACATGACAATTGTATAGGAACAAAGACCCGGAGCGTGAATCCGTGAGTCTGATGATTTTCGTTTTTTATAATCGGTTAGTAGAACGATTTTCATTCGACATAAAATCATTTATTTTTAAAATAATTCGCGCCGCACATAACTTTTTTGTTTTTCCTAATGGTTGACTGGGAGAGAATGCTTTTAGCATTAAGTCCGTTAATTGTAAACTTGTGGTACAATAAAGATTTATAAATAAATAAATCATACGTTTTAAAAATAGGGCTCCTGTATTTATACTAATATACAATTTATAGAAATAGATACACTAATAGATAAAGTGTTACTAACGAAAAGAGAATTAAAAGGCACTTTTGATTTTTATAAATAATTTAATGGAAAAAATGACTCATTTGAATCTAATGATTCATTAATAATTATTAACTTACACAATTTTATTATGAGTGTAGATATATGAGCAATTGGCGAGCCAGGGTCTACTGACGGATAAATTATCTAAAAGTCAGACATTATTAAGTATGCTCAGCCTCAAATCATGCATCAACATAATATTTATTGTTTCTCAAGATGACTGGTGGATGGGTATGCTCATTGTTGATCCTCGATATGTTATTACCAATCGTGGTGATGGCAGCGCTGCAGCCTTTGTTGTGATGAGTGGAGCAGTACCACCTGATCCTCATACCGATGATCTTATGGCGACTAAAGCGGTATTGTGACAGGATGATGATGGGCGTCCCTCGGGCAGACGTCGTCATCTTTATATCTAAGTGACAAACATTTCTTTATCTTTATACCTATTAATATTATAAAGTAAGCGTAAGTCGTGTGTTTCACTTTCTCAGCTAATCCACTGGACCGATTTTAATATAAGGTTAGGGATATATTAGAAAAAACAAATGTTTCTTTCAAAAATTAACCCTCTATCTGTAACGGCGAGGTGAAAAAAACACATAACACATTATTTTACAACAGAGCCACGGGAACAGCAATAAATTAGCATAAATTGTAGGATTTAGAACAGTTAAAGAAAAATAATCATTAAAAATAATACCAAATTCTGTAACAAAAAAATAACTTTATTCTCTCTCACAACCTCACAGCGCACTTGCTACACTAGATGTCCAATTACCTGTTCCGTAAATGACTTAATATTTGGTGATTTTTGTTGTCATCAGACAAAGCGCCAACGTATTTACCAAAACCAAACCACAACTAGGAGGCTATTTTTGAGTGTGTGAAATCGGTGAGTCGAATAATTTGGTTTTGGTAAATTCGGTAACGTCAGTTGTATTTACGGCGATCCGCCCCCAGGTGCCTTGGCTTAAGGCCGAGAGAATACATTAAACACCGATTCGCAAAGCAGAATAGACAGTTTTGAGAAATAAAATGTGTCAACTTTTTAAAATTTAGTACACGTTTAAAAAGAAATGACCTAACTAATATATGGCTAAAGTCACTGGCATCACCTAGTTAGTATACTATCATCTTGGTCGTCTCACTCTCAATAAATGTGGAGGGTGAGTATGTTCATTATTGCATTTCAATATCGCACCGTTAAGGGTATGAATTGTCGCCGTGCATTTATGGACCCATACAGCGCCATCTAGTGATGCCACAAACCGCATGGCAGGTGAACCGGTATTTTGATACGATGATAACTTAGCGTCCGCTGTCAGTTCTCTCAAAGGTTACAACTAAAATAATAATACCGTTATCTATAAAAACCGCTAAAAATTATTTCTGTTGTTGGGTATGTCGATATTTACACATAATCCAAATCAGACCACAGATATAAACTGAAGTTACAATTAACTTTAATAATAAGATAACAATAATAACACAGAACACGAAAAAATAACAAGATTAAAAATGATAATGATTAAGTGTATACTTATGATGTTAGTTTAGGATAAACTTATATAAGTTTAGGTTAGTTTTATTTTTATTTAATCTATTTTTTAAGTTGGATTAAGGAGTGCTTTATTTTTATTTAATCTAATTTTTAAGTTGGAGTAAGGAGTGCTAGGGGTTCCGAACTCCACCTTACCACAACCCATCAGGAAACCAAGTCACCGGTGACTTGAGTTACTGATGCAATATACTTCTTCTTCATTAAGAATATATATATTACTAATACTATGTTCCGCCAACCGGATATTGCAATATTCCATTATGATGATTGGATGATATTTGAACATAAATTGCTAAGATTCTTTATGTAAATTTCGGATAAATTATTATTCACACCAGTTTCTTTTCCATCAACATCAATTTTTTTTATTACCAATTGTATTATAGCCCATATGTCGACTTCCAAAACAATATAGGATGGCTACCAGGAGGCGCGCATTTTTTTTCTTCAGTGAATCGTTCATCAATTTTGAATGAGCCATAGATCTCAAAAATTGCACTCTTTGTCTGGGTTTTGTTTGTGTCTGGCCCCAGAAAATCGTCAACATAGTCTAAACCTCGTCATGTTCGTCGGCACATGATGATGTTTGTGCTTCGAAACCAGTATAACATTATCTAGATTGGTAAAAATGACCGCACGGCATCCCTTATGATGGTGTGTGGCACAAAACCACCTGCTTTTGGTGTCCGTTTTATAATGGAGACTGTACCTGTACCCGTTCAGAATCATGATTGGTCCGCCATGTGCCGATACCGTGAAGTAAGGTTCTGCAATAATTAATTTAGTTTCAAAAATCTGTAATTTATTTAAACTTCATTACAAAATTGACGGTCTTAGCTACTAGTCGACCAATAGGTAATGTTTTTATTCATAAAGATAATACAAGTTTAGCTCATTACGCCGAGGACCCGACAAAACAGTCGATTTTCTTTTGTTCTGTCGGGTCATCGGTGTGCAAAAAATATTATGTATTTTTTTAAATAGTATTTTAATAGTTCAAAGGCCAACCTCATCTGTTAGCGGTAGGCTTGCTAACAACGGACGAGGCCCTGGCAACGGCTTCCCCTGAGGGGTTAGGAGGCTATCCGTAGGCGCTTCCACCAAAGTCAATTAGTCATGTCATGAAATCATCATCATCATTTCAGCCGCAGTCAATCCACTGCTGGACATAGGCATCACCTAATGACTTCCAAAATGACCGGTTGGTAGCGGCCTACGTCCAGCGATTGCCTGCGAAAATTTTAGGTCATCTGATCATCTGGCCGGTGAATGTCCAACGCTGCGCTTGCCGGTTCGTGGTCGCTATTCGTGAACCTTTCTGCTGAATTGGCCATCGGTTCTTCGCGCATATGTCATAAAATAATACGTAGCGGTCCCTGGGTTAGATGTAGAAGACTACTTTATGGTCTGGCATTATGATGCTTATGGATTGTAGCGCCTGGTGTTTCTGGTTTTGGTTTTGTCAACTGTTTTGAAGTAAAATATAAAAACAGTCTGGTAGAGAGGTTTAGTAATAATATTTTTTGCTGACACTATATTTGCTATAGAAGTTTCATTTTTAATTGTGTCAGTGAAAGCCTTGTTCATACTTGGCTTCATAGCATCTTGTTTAAAATTCGTATGTAAGACCAAGGGTTGGATTAGATTGAAAATTCATTAAAACACCTTCTATTTTTTTTAACATTCGTAATTTAATACGCGATAACAAGAATAGTGTTTATAATCTTAGCGCATGGTAGTGCGACATAAAACTGTAAAAAGCCTAACATAGAATAGCGTATACAGTGTGAAAACAGGATCCCTGGGCACAAAGTAAATAATAGTAGGATAGCCCTGGGGCTTTTTTTGTAATCTTGGGCTTACTCGAAAACCAGTGTTTTGTTTTTCATTTGACTATATATTTTTTATATGTCGTATGAAAATAATTCGAAACCGAATGTTTATCGACTTACAGATTTTGAGTAAGTCATGATTTTATCAAATTCCAAAACAAGACCTTTCGTGCACATAATGTCAATTTTCTGCTTTCTGTTTGTCTTCGGCATACTATGACTATACGAAATTCCAGAAACACCATTTATTCTTCTACGTTGTACGTAATACAAATTATTATGATCTGTATCTTTGACAGACCTATGATTTTTTTTCAGTCTTTAGTTTTCACAAAACTATTTACCGAATATTACTACCTCAACAAAAAGTGAAAAGTATACAAATTAACTCTTAATATGCTAACATGAGATAAAATTAGACGATGAAGCGAACATAATACCTACATACTTCCGACGTTACAACCGCCTTACAACACGTGGTAATTAAAATATGTCAATTATGAAGATATATACTATACACAAGTTTAATCCTAGTATTGTATCTTTAAAAAAAGTTTTAAATAAATAGAGGCATCATAATATACAAGAAGGTATATTCTCGTACAAAAATCCTAAAATTCCCGATCCTAAAAGATCCTAAAATCCTAAAAGTCTCTAGACGTTAAGATAACAATTTTTTAGCTACTATTTGTTGTTTAAGGTTGTTCCGTACCTATTTATCTTATGACACCTCATGATCTCATCCCATTTCTTCATTTCATACCAAATTAGAATGCATAAATAAAACATTTTAATGTTTTTTTTTTCCTCATTTAACTGAAATGAGTTAAAAAATATAACAAAATAACGTTTTACGTAAGTATATTATATAATTTTGAAAATGATTCTGTACTATTAGATAAATATGGGTCTGTATATATTTGGCTATTAGTTAGTTAGTTAGAAACTCTTTATTGTACATAAAACATTCAAATCATAGAAAATAAAAAGAATTGTTGTTTTTGAATTTTATTTGCTTGTATTTTTTTTCAATAAAGATATTACAAACAACCATAAATTGGTTGAGTAAGAAAAAAAGTGAGATGAAACGTCACCGGGTGAATTTGTAACAAGCCGTTGTCTCGTTTAGTTAAAGAATGGGATTACCAACTGTAGAAGGGTGATTATGTGCATTTGTCGTTGCCAAAAAATTGTCGTTAACTGTGGTTAACGTAGCTCGGCATTTGTAGGAACAGTGTTGGGAACATCTCCATTGGCGTTTTGGACCCGAATATTTTTGTGCCCTCAAGTGGTATGTGTAACCTTTAAAGACCAAAATTCGTGTGCCTCGCTTTGACTCGATGAAGTAAAGAGCATCTGGATGAAAATATAGGACTTAAATAAATAGGTTGGTAAACATGAGCATCAGCCGTCGTCAAAGATACAGAAGGAAGTACTTCTGGACACGGCCTGCATTGTGACGAGGGTTCTCACTTTGGAACGCTGTATGACCACCAGCAGCTTGGGTATTCTTTCTGCTACCAATTGGTGCCTTTTTATAATTTTTTATTTTATTTTATTATATTTAAAAATAAATAAAGGATAAAATCATTTATTTCGTCATTTTACAACAATATTCCTTGTTAATAAATCTTACCCTATTGTTAGTCATTGCGCATGTCAAATATTCAATTATATATATATATACAATATATAAAATATTGTACTTCCAAATTGGGCAAAGCACTGCAATACCAAAGAGAAAACTGTACCTATAACCTTGTAAACTACCTGTGTTTCACAATAAAGATATTTGTATTTGTAAAAATGAACAAATTCAATTGAAATTTTTTTACAAAATCATTCCAATAAAATAATACGACTTGTTCCGCCTTTGAGAACGATAATTGTTGAATTGGAATAAAAATGTGTTTTGAAAAACATATTTGGGCAAGTTGGTACACATTAAATAGAAATGCATAAAATAAAACGAACTTATAAAATATATCTATAAATATATTGTAACTTTATGAGCACCGATACCTATATCAAAATACTGACTATTTAAAATCAGTTTTAGAGTTTCTTAACTAAACAAATTCGAAATTTCATTTCTTTCTTTTTAATCGAAGTTTAGGGTCATGATTGTGTTCACCCTTGAAGGTGACTATTTTATCATCGATAGTGTAGATATGAGAATGGCATCCTTTATGGTGGTGTGTTGAGCAGAACCATCTTGTTTTTGGACCAGTCACACGACAAACCGAGTATGTGTAGCCTAAGTGCTGTATCATTCGCCTGCCTCTCCGGGACGTCACAAATACGAATTCATCTGAAAAGAACATAACATAACTTTAGCACACTTGGGCATCATCGACATCCGAGTTTGTTTTATATTCGTTTTTTCAATTCATCTTTGAACAATGACTTTGATTGATTTTCACACTTTTGACACAGTTTCATACAAATAAAAAATATTTATCTAAACTAAATAAAAGTAATAAAAATATTAACTAAATTTAAAAATAAACAACTGAAATATATTTCGGCACTATCTGATGCTAGTCAGCGTCATGTAACATGGCAGCATTGCCATGTTAGTTAACTATTTAGGTTGACAACATCCTATTGGAAGAACATACGCAGTAGCTGGTGGTAACGGCCAACCATCCACTCTATGTATTTAAAATATCCCAATTTCAATGGAGAGGATGGTTAGAAGTTCGCTACCACTAGCTTTGAAATCCGAATTTTTTTCAATTTGAAAACTCAGCATAAGCCTGCAAGACCTTTGGATTGAGCCAATATACTATTACAATATATTTTTCCATATTTTCTGCTTAATACAGCATTTAACGTAAAAATTGAAAACCGTACGAAAATTTGCATGAGAAAGACTGTTGTATTCTTATGACATCACAGACAAATTTAAACCCATTTATTTTAGTTTAAATACGACCATGTACGCTGTTAAGCGTTTGATACGTTAGGTGTAAATAATAAATGTAATTAAGTGATAAACGCTTTTTTATTAAACTCATTATGATATCTAAATGATGATAATTTGTAAATTCAGTTTTTGACTTAACATGTTAAATAATATTAAAATTAGGTTACTTAGTATAAATGACCCGTTGAAATGAGAGACCAGTTGTAAGTACGAGTATACATATTTCAAGACATAAAATTGTCATAAATTTGCCTTTGATGTTGGACATGGTTTACCCTAGTAGACATGGAAGTCACTAAGCAGACTCCGGACTCAGGTCAGCCGGTGCCAGGATAAATTGTTAAGGTGGGGCTAAAGTTCGGAGGATTACTGCCGATGTGGTATCACTCCCCAGACTATGGCACATCTTTTGTCTTGCCCTTAGTGCACAGCCACCTGCACTCTTAAAGACCTTTTGAAGCCGGAATATTGGTCTTCACAAACATAATTTAGTAGACTCGCTACGAAGAAGAATGGTGCTTAATTTTGTATAGATCTTCGCCTTGAGGGAGCATCCCCAGGATGGGAGTCTTTAATAAACATATAGGGACAAATCACACATATTGAGTCATATTATATATTGAGTTAGCCCCAAAGTTATGTGGCACACTAACTCAACGATAATATATGTTATAACAAATACATATAAAGATAAATTATATGTAACTATAATTTAGATGTTTTATTTAAAGGTGGATGATTATGTTCATCTTTGAAGGTGACTATTTCGTCATTAACAGTATAGAGATACGAACGACATCCCTTTCGGTGGTTTGTCGAGCAAAACCACCGAGTTTTGGTACTAGTCACTCGACAGATGCAATAGGTGTAACCTTTGTGCTGTATCATGCGCTTGCCTCTTTGCGATGTTACAAATACGAAGTCATCTGGAAAAAAGATAAGTAAGGACATTTAGGTATCATTATACCATATATCATAGTTCCTAGGTACAATACTGCAGCAATTTGAAGGAAGCTGGCATCTAAGTGTCAATAGAGAAAAGCGATAAAAACATTGCTTTTAGATTGATACTTATATAAGGTACAAGTATATGGAGTGCTTCTGCCTGAATGTCAGTTGAATCCTTCTGACTCATTCCAAAAACTTGCAATGAGAATCGTAAACGACCCCAAATGGTGTAGAGCCATTGAGCATTTACATAAATGGGTAATCAGTGATTAGCGAATGGCGAACATCAAAATGTTATCAAAGTATCGTTTTGATTTTTTTTTGTTTAAAACTTATACCTACGTTGGTGAAAATGGATGTTAATTGTATTAAAAAAAAAAACATTTAAGAACAATTTTCAACTAATTTATTTTTTATATATTACTAGCTCGAGATCCGGTCATCAATTTAATGAAACCAAACTCAAAAGACTGCCTGACCCTTGAATACTGTGAGCAAATAATCGTGATAGTTTCGATTATTTCACAACAAAAACATATGACCGGAGAACGAACTCTTCTTTCAACAAGAATGATTATGTTTATCGTTTAAGGCAGTAGTTCCCAAACTTATTTTTCTCGTGGACCACTTTCAAAATTTTACTGGTTTCGGTGGACCCCCTGCTGCTACATTTCTACCACATTCTTAAAGTCGCCAAAAAATAAAAATTGTGTCACTTCTGAGTTCTGTCCCTATATTTCGATATGTAAAATAAAAACGAAAAATGGTACATTTTATATCACTTTATTTATTAAAAGAATAGAATTACAAGAAAAAAATATTAAGGTAATATAGGTTCAGGTCATAATTTTAATTAATGGGAAGGATGTATCTGATGGAGTGTCAGCAAACGATCAATGTTTGGCTTTATTTTTGTGAGCAATAACCGCAAATCCCCCCGCTCTGTGATGTTTAATTTGCTCCTTTTTTTTGTTAAGAGGTTTGTAACGGCACTAAAACTCCTTTCGGCAAGATATGACGAGGGAAAAGCTATTAAAAATTTCCTTGCGATTTCCCACAGTCCAGGATATTTTTCGGGTATTTCTGCTTGCAGCCAAAATGTTGGGTAGCCTTTTCTAAATTTCACCTTCAGCTCCTCATTAGTGCTTAGCTCGAGCAGCTCCTCTTGTAATACAACATTGGCCACTTCCGTTTCATCAAATGGATTTATTATCCATGGTGGTATATCCATCGTCAGTATATCTTCAAACCTGGTTTTGAAGTCATCATGCAGGGCACTTAAATGTTGACTGTAGGTATGGATATCCTCATCAATACATTCTACCTGCGACAAGTTTGGAAATTGAGAGAATTCGCGCCGACTAATGTTTTGCTTCATAAATTTCAATTTCCCAAGAAAAGCCGAAATTATCCCCTTTGTTTTTATTAAATTCAGGCTGTCCCCTTGTAACTGCAAGTTAATATCATTAAATTTTTTAAACAAATCTGTCAAATACGCAATGTCTGCTTTGAATTTGATCAAGTTTTCTTTTAAATCTGGATCTCTACTTTCTAAGAACTCTAATATGGAATCGAAAACAGAGTAAAATCTCGTTAAGCATGCACCTTTCGACAACCAGCGTACTTCAATATGTAAGAGCAGTCGTTGGAAGTCTTCATCATTTTCGTCGCACAATTGAGCAAATAAACGTGTATTCAATGCATTGCTTCTGATTTTGTTGACAGCTTTTATTACAAAATGAAGAGATTGGTTCAACCTGTCACTTAAATGTTTTGCCACAAGATGTTGTCGGTGGATTACGCAATGAATAGCTGTAAGTCCTGGTATAATTCTTTTGAGATGACTTATAAACCCACGATATCGCCCGACCATTGCAGGAGCTCCGTCTGTTGCCACTGAAATAATGTTTGTAAATGGGATCGATTTTTCCGTAAAAAAATTACTCAGGACATTAAATATTGATTCGCCTTTAGTGTCAGTCTCCAAAGTTCTGGCAAATAGCAATTCTTCGTGAATTTCTTCCTCAACAATAAATCGGACATATGCCAATAGTAATGCTTCATTACTGGGTAACGTTGACTCGTCCAGTTGTATAGAAAAATGAGTTTTTTGCAGATGATTGCACAAAAAGCTTTCGATATCAGAGCTCATTTCATCAATGCGTCTTTGTACAGTATTGTTACTTAATGGAATTCTTTTTAGTACGTCAAATGGAGATTTGTGCAAAACAGTTTTTAAAACCTCTTCAACAGCGGGTAAAATTAATTGTTCTCCGATAGTGTGCGGTTTTCCAGATTTTGCTATAAGTAATGAGATATTGTAAGATGCCCGCAAGCCATCATCGTTACTTTGAGATGTTGAAGCGAACATACTGTGCATGGTGGGTCTCTTTCCATATTTTTCTTTCAATGTTTGAAAATATTTTAAATCTTTACCTATTTTATCAGTATGACACCTTTTTAGATGATCTTCGAGCTTTGATGGTTTCATAGAGTCATTGCTCAAAACTTTGTTGCATAATAGGCACATGGGCAATTGTTTGTCTGCCTCTGATGGAACAAAACCATATTTCAAATAATCGACACTATATTGTCGACATTTTTTCTTTGCTGTAGCCATGTTTCGTGCCAGTTACCTTACCTGTAAAAAAAATGTTTTAGTAACCAAGTTTTTTTCTGAATATAGGTATCACACCGCAGCCTTTGTCAGCACGCGGAAATAGAATTACGGCTTGTAAAGGGACCAACTAATAAACCGCTGAGACAATTACAAACGTTTTCACAAAACGGTATCAATTTTAAAGTACATAATTTACCACTAATTTTTAATAGTATAAATAAAAATTAGTGTACTCAGTATCGAATACTGATCATATTTGTGTAGGAAAAAATAAACGTCGAAATCCCAAAATTGTCCATAAAAACGATAACTAACATTTTATTAAATCAATGAGTTCACGCGCTCCGTGTATTTGCGTATTTTTTGTCTGCGGCTTCATTGTTAAAACGTGACAAACAGGCATCGAAGTTCAAGCCCCGCCCTTTTCCCGTCGCCCGCGCACCGCTCGCTCTTTCCGAAAAGGAATAGTTTTGATAAAATAGTTACTTCAAAATCAATTTAACATGATTATGAAATTACTGTTTTATAAAATTAGTAGTTATTTGCAAGAAAAATTACAAAATTAATTGCTCTGCAATATTGCTTATTCGGCCTTTTTAGAGAGGCAGTGCTTCTCTCGTGAAAAAACAATTGAATAAAACGTGCTGTGTTTGTCTTCAAATCGAAAGAGGACAATTAAAATATCTGTAAGTTACTAAGTTACCTATCTATACAGGCCGTTGTGATCAACCGACTAGTACACGTAAACAAAATACTTAAGTACTATAACAAAAAAAGGTAGGTTACTTACTTTTCTCCGGCACTAGCAAACACAGATATAAATTTTCTCACAACTTTTTTCCAAATTCCGCCTTGTTTTCGAAATTCCGGAAACAAATGAATGCGTTTGGTTGCCTTTGGCATCAAGTATTTATAGTGTTGATCAAGTTCATGTCTGAACAAGCATTAAGCATTGTCGGGCGGATAGCGCTTTGCAAGTCTGTACACGAAATTGTACGTAATATCGAATACACAAGTTTGGACAAGTAACAGTCGCTTGCCTTATTAAAATATTATCTGCTTAGATAGGTACTTAAAACAATGTAGGTAGGCCCTTATAAAAACTATGCTTACATTTTTGCTCTTTACTATCAAAAGCAGATAAATTTTCGTGGACCCCCATTAACATCTTATGGACCCCCATTTTTTGTTCACGCCTACGTAGACCCCCAGCAAGTCTCCCGTGGACCCCTGGGGGTCCACCTGGACCACTTTGGGAATCACTGGTTTAAGGCGATTATATTATCATTAACGGTATATAGATACGAACGACATCCCTTACTGTGGTTTGTTGAGCAGAACCACCGAGTTTTGGAACTAGTCACGCGATTAATGCAGTAGGTGTAACCCTTGTGCTGTATCAAGCGTCTGCCTCGTTGCGATGTTACAAATACAAAGTCATCTGAAAAGAAAGTAAGTACATTTAGGTATCATTATTATACAAGTATAGTTCCTAGTTTAAATAATTTATTATTGGGTAAAAATAAATAACTGTTATAAAAGAAAGGACGGCACAGGCATTCTATTGCTTAAAGGGAGGTTCCAACAACTTCGATTGTAAACTTGTTATTTACCTTTTTTTTTTTAATTTATAATATTGGAGTCGTTTGACGGATAAGGCAAAGTTGGCTTCTAAATAGCCGGGTGTTCTCAATGGAGCGAAGTGGTGTTTACTTACGATCAACGGTTGTTACTACATATATAAGGTGCAAACGTACAGTCGCATATGGAGTACCTTAGGGACGAGAGAACGTAAATATCTGAATACTTTCGACTAGTCTAAAGACTTTCTATGATAATCGTTGACGATCCCATGTGGTGTAGAGCTATTGAGCCGAACTAATGAATGGCGAACATCAAAATGAGTCTAAACTACCATTTATTTTAAAACTTACTTATACGTTAGTGAACTCGGATATTAATTGTATTAAAAACACATTTAAAACTTATATTAAAAATAATTATAATCATGTTAGTTTAAATTACATAAATTAAAACTAAGTTCATTTTACAAAATTCTAAAATTGCGTGTCAGTTTTAAGCGAAAACATGTTTTTAATTTCAGGTGACAATATTACACGATTTAGTTTATTATGTCTGATGGGTCGGCTGTGTGTGTGCTTGCCTTTGACGTCTAGAATCGCGTTTCCTTTCGTGTGTACCTTCGCGTAGCAGCCTTGTAGGGAGCATCGCCAGTGCATATTACCAGTCTGGGTAGCCTTCTTGAAGTAATACGTGTAGCCGTCATAACGTACTATAGTCCGCCCTCGCTGTGACATTAAAAATTCCACTGCAAAAGAAAATCCAATTTTAGTTGCATTTATGACGAAACTTGAAATACATGAATGAAATATCGCAAAAGCACTCTGTGATGAGTATGTCTAAATTAATAATATCTATACTGAAAATAATTGCCTAACACTTTCGCTGACTGTGAAGGAAATAACAATGGCACTCAATTGTTATCTACGTCGATAGGCGTTACTGCCAGCGAAAGTGTTAATTAACTATTTATTTAACACTATTTACAGGTATTACAGTTCTTGATTCGATGTTACAGCATAAATATAGTAAATAAAAAAAAATGTTATAACTATCAAATGTGATTAGTAAGAAATAATAAAGGACATTTTAGATAGAAGATTCAAATAAAATTCTTGCTTTCATTAAATGATTTATTGATATTGCACATCATTATCTACACGCAAAACATAAAACAAAGACAGGTTATACCTACAATTTATAACTCAGGAATGGTTAAACAGTAGCGGATGAAATATTATGCACTGATAGAGCTGATCCACTAAAGCATGACCATAACACACACTAAATTAACACACATTTTTTTCTCTCAAAATAAGGCCTAGGTAAAATTCCAGAAAATAATAATTATAATTTTTGAACATGCCCACCGGCTTGATTCCGCTAAGCGATAGTAGCTTATTCTAATCCTAACTAATATTATGAAAGCGATTGTGAGATTGTAAACTTGTTTGTTACCTTCTTCAAGTGTCTACTAAATAAATTTTACTGAAATTCATAGAAATAGCATGGAAGTTTAGGCTTTGTTTCATACCGAAAAAAGTAATCTCCTCTTGTGGGACTTAAGCTGCGGTTAAAATTTTGTCTAACATCAACAAAATTCATCTAAAACAAATAGTAATTTTACATTTTCGGTCCTAGAATACACCATTCCGTACTGCACCCGGACCAAATGCACCCATTACGCTGGCTGAGTTTATCTCGAGTATTGATATGAAGGAGGGTGAGTATGTTCATACTTCCTTGATACTATTGTATCTTGTAATACGGTTAAAGATGCTCGGCAACCTTTGGAGTAGTGGGTAGAACACAACCACCGATTTTTCCCAAGACTCTGTCTTGACTGTGACTCGTAAGCACAGTAGTATGTGTAGTTGTTGTACATTATCAACTGTCTGCCCTTCTGTGATTCAATATAATGCACTGAAAAAAAAAATGGTCAAGTTATTCAGGAAAAATGGGAGAGAGCTTTGAAATCGCGGATATTAACTTACTATTTAATAGAAATGGACGAGATTATCCAGTACCAAATGTATACAAATATCTGAATAATCTCTTTATATTATAATTCTTGCTGAATAAAT
Source organism: Euzophera pinguis (assembly GCA_947363495.1). NCBI lineage: Eukaryota > Metazoa > Arthropoda > Insecta > Lepidoptera > Pyralidae > Euzophera > Euzophera pinguis. The sequence goes on from OX376166.1 coordinate 3,766,345, forward strand.
TATTTTCATTTCTATTATTAAATATAAAGACCAGTTGTAAAAACATGTAGGTAGAAAATGACTTGTGTAATTTATTAAACACGTTTACGATCCCTGCTTCCTTGTAGCCCTATTTTCGAAAAGTGTGACTCACCGATTATGTCGAATGAAAATCATTCAATACCGAAATAAAATAATTCGACTCATCGGTTTAGCGTGCGTCATACTTTTCAAAAATAGGCCTCCAGAACTGCCAACACTAAAACCATGATTAAACGTATCCTGGCTCTAAAGCATAAGTTAAAGTTGCAACTCGGTTTGATGAAGAAGACTGCATTCATCTTAAAGCTTCATGTAAACAACAGATGTCTCCCACTAACTTTAACCGTAAGTAGCTGATGCTGTCTCTAGTTTTTGACTAGTTTTGGGAAAATGTTAATGTAAAATGAATCAATTAAACATTAGAACAATACAAAATACTCATTAATACTTTAACTTTTTAATATTTTTACCATCAATTTCCTGGACAAGACGTATTACAAACGAAGAAGTATTTATTAAAGTAGGAGAAGAAACGACCATTTTAAAATCTATTGAAAATAAACGAGGAAACATGTTGGGACATTTGACACGACACGATGGCTTTATGAGGAACATAATAGCCTTCAGTTAAAGATAAAAGGGAAAAGGGGTCCAGATAGACCAAGGCACAGTTACATAAAGCAAATAAACGAAAAGGAAACGTCGCGTCGTGTCGTATAAAAAAATTAAAGGAACTTGCAAGTGATAGGGAAGAATGGTAAAAACTCCATCGACAAGAGTCCAGCTCTTAAATTTATGGATGAATGAATCAATTTAAAAGATACCAAAATATCGTAACTGAATAAAAAATATATCCTTTGAAGTACCATTGGTAGCGAACCTACGTTTGCGAATGTAATGATTGTGATGACCCCTACTATTTCGTCCACATCATCATCATTAGGGTATGTATACACAGTGGCAATACAGCCTTTTTGGGAAATGAGTGTGACACCTCCATCTCTTTTTTTTTCTGTCATCTTCAGCAGGTCCGTAGTAAGTGTAGTTCATGAACTTTAACAGCCGCACTCCTCTTTTAGTGAACACGAATTCAACCAAAGCTAAAACGAAAATATTTTACGGTTCATACGGTTATAAATATTGTAATATGGCTTTTATCGCGTTTATTACATACTAGCTTTGTCCCGCAGCTCCGCCTGCGTCAAAAAGTAGCCTATGTTTGACCCCGGGTCTTCAACTATATTCATAACAAATTTCATCAAAATCCGTTCAGCGGTTTGGCCGTGAAAGCGTAACAGACAGACAGAAAGACAGACAGACAGACTTTCGCATTTATAATATTAGTATTAAACCTAAATGTTTTAAACACTTTACATCGTTTCTGGTCGCAGGTAGAGGTAATATATAGCTATAAGCTAGCTAAGTATTTGAAGGGCAAAGAAATAAGTAAAATAACAAACCATAAAAAACCCGAAAGTAGGTTGGAGGTGGGCTGAGTTTTGGGTCTAATTATTTACAAATCTTTATGACATTAATAACTTTCAATCGCATTAGTTACAAGGTCCTATTAAAAGTAGTATATGTATAAGTAGCTCCTTAGCATCTTTTTTTTTGTTGAAATGTCCAGCGATTGACCACGATCCCACCTGATGTTGAGTGCAGATGTCTATGATGGAGATAATAGAGAATTCTATCTTCTTACTTATTATAACTGAAAAAGGTCAGGACAGCCGTACAACATAATATAATTTTTTTTCGTAATATAATATTTATTTAAAAAAAAAATCGACCTAGAAACTTAAAAATAAAACTTATTAAAAGACCAATGGGGCAGGGTCTTCAAGCAATGCATACTGCCGGTGAAGCTACATGGCGCGGAAACTTGGACACTTACAAGGCAAGTTATCCATAGACTACAAGTTACCCAAAGAGCACTGGAGCGGGCTATGCTCGGTGTCTCTCTATGGGATAGAATCCTTAATATAAAAATGCGAAGAAGGACCAGAGTCGCCGACATAGCCAAATTGGTAGCAGAAAGAAAGTAGAGATAGGCGGGTCACATAAGCCTTAGATAAGATGAGAGTTGGGGAAAATTTGAGTTTTAATGGATACCGAGAACCGGACGAAGAAATGTTGGTTAACCTCATGCCAGATTGACTGATGACATGGTCCAAATTGCCAAAAGGAGCAGCTATTGGCTAGCGGTAATATTGGTTTAAAGCTCCAATTTAAAAAAAAATCTTAAATTAAAAATATCGACACACACATACACAATCCTCTTTAATTCGAATCTCTGAAAAGCTTCTTCATTGTGGCAAGTCCCGTTATTTATCAGAAGTTAACACAATAGACCAGATACATAAAAATAAGTATTAAATAAAAGATTTTGATATTATCGATCCCTAACGTGACGTTTTTCAAACTGTCCTTGGTATTTAAAATCTCTCCGGAGTTTTTCGTCAAAATCGTAAAATGTTAATAAGTATCGTACTATATAGCACGCAATACAATGTGTCAAATTTTCATGCACCTTTTTGTTTTATAAAAAAAATAATATGAAATGTATTATATTTTGCAGATTCGTTGCATACGTTGTTTTCACCTCCAAAGGTGTTTTTTTCAATGTTAATATTTTTTACCTGTAATAAAATAACCTACAGGGAATCGTTGGAAGATATTAGGGTTTGCACTCGGAGCATGGTTGTGGTCAAGACGTGTTGCAACAATCTGGTCATTGACCGTATGTACTGAAGCAAGGCAACTCTTGGAGTAATGTGTGGAACATCTCCAACGTTTCTTAGGACCTTTATTCAAGACCGCTGAATAAGTATATTGTTGGTACTTCAACAGTTGGTTCCCTCGCTGTGACGACACAAATTCGACTAAAACAAAATCAATATTCAAGTTATTCCAATCGCGAATAAACTATCTTTGATTAAAGTATATAGATTATATTAGTTTTGATAAAGTTCAATTTTATGAAGGGATAATACTTTATTCAGTAAAGGATAAAATTTGAGTAAAAAAATGTTTACTTATATCAATAACAATTTTAACATTTACGTTATTAATTTAACAACTAACAATAATTTAGCATGCTAATAAAATCTTGGTTTGCCGCTGTAACTTTTTCTTTAATCGGACATATAAAACATACGTACGAATACGAGTGAGTGATTCTAGCACACTGGTGCAATATGGAATGTAAGGTGATATCTCCTCACTCACTCGCATTTTGTAGTAACCCACCATCCCCTCTTAAAAAGGCCTCTTTGGGCAATTCATCAAAACGAATCATTTCATGAATTGCGAAGGTTAGTATTTCTGCAAATTTTGACATTGACGTATCACCTCTAATTCAATTCATTTCGTGAATTTTTTCTTGATTCACTTTTCGTGTGCCATTGCCATAGTCTCTTTAGCCGCAGTCAGTCCACTGCTGGACTTGAGCCGGTTGGCGAGCGTAGTTTCAACGGCTTATCATACTTCCGACGCTGCTTGCTGTCCATCGAAAGTATTCTTAAGCTAAGGAAGGGTGGGAAGTGTTTGGGATTGGGGAAATAATGAGGTACTAGGATGCTACAGACTCGAATGGACATGGGTTGACTCAGTAGCAGCTCGAGTAAGTCGGGCCCGCGTACCCGTGTGTTATGTATCCAAGCCATCGGGCAGATGCTTGGAAATAACACTATTGAATTGCCATAGTAATAAAATAAAAATCGATTTTATAATTTTAATATTTTTATTGATATTTACAATTCTACATTTTTGTTTAGACAAACTTTTTATCAAACCCAAAAAATACGCCTGGCAATGGCGAGGTAAAGCAATTAACGAAATGTAAGCCATTTTGCAACAAGTCGTTAAACAGCAGAATTCCCTTCAACAGAAGAAATGAATCATTTCATGAACTTTTAAAATGTGGCCATAAAAATTTGCAATGATTCATAATGTGATCATATTGTCATTCGTAAAGTGGCCTTTTTATATCCACAGTTCAAGTTTTCCACGTGACAATATTTCTTTCAACCACAAACTTTTCCAATTAAATTTCTTAGTTCATATATTTATTTTTAAAAAGGTATACAGTTCGTTTGATTTACATACAAAGATATCCTGCTATTTAGAACGAGGTGGAGAATGGTTATGTTCCCCGCTGATTCGGACAATTTTTCTTTTCAGCGTTTGAACACTAGCGTAACATTTATTACGGGTACAGAAAGCCCATCTTAGATTACCGCCTAGGGTAGCTTTGTTGTACTTGTATCTGTAGCCACGGAATATAAGTAAACAGTTGCCACTGCTACTGATATCATAAGTTACTAAAAGAAAAATTACACAAAGGACGTTTAATGAATTTAGCTGTTTAGAGCTCAGAATAAGGTAAACAAAAAATAGTTGTAAGCTTTACTATTATTTTTTAATAATATAATTAAAGTATATTAATAGTAGTACATTATTGCAAAGGCAGCGAAATAGGCAATTGCCATTTCGGCCAAGGCATATATCGATAGTGCTTTTCTTAAAAAAATTCAAGGAAATAGAAAAGGGCCTTTTACATAATAAATTTTATTAACAAAATAACAACGAACTCCGCTTTACCGCCAATTTTTTATTTTAATTTTACAGTTTGTGCCGAAAGGTAAACGCATCTGTGGCTATACAGCCACGAGAACGCAATGTGTACGATAGATAAAAGAGTTCCAAATTCAAACAGCACACCGTTTCATACAACATTGCCGGCGCGCTCTTCGTTCCAAATTCAAAGAACGCGCCGGGAAGTGAATTTGATTTTCAGTCTACGTAAATATGTTACTTCGCGTGTTCTTTATTCAAAAGTAATGACAATATTTCCGCGCATGTTTAAGAAAAGTATATTAAAAGTATAGATATTTGATATTAATACTCGTCCAAATTATTAAATCAATGGGCCTTCAAGGAAAATATTCGTTAATTTTAATTTTGTAAACTGTACAACATTATCGCAATTTTTTTTTAGACATAGTCTAACTAAATATTAATATATGATAATAAACACACCATTTCACGACTTTTATTTTAGGAATAAATAGCAATTTTTGAGAAGTATAACTCGCACAATATCGGTAAGTTTAAAGATTGTCGTTTGATATCGAATGATTTTCATTTCTTTCTTCCTTGACTTTTCAAATTACTACATTTTTTCTATCTCACTAAGCAGCTCCTGTGTATCTTTTATGTACAAGCCTATGTAATAAGTAATTGTGTACATAAACAAAGTAAATAAATAATAAAACGACTTATTTTTAGTCACTGTCTAATTTGGATCACATTGATTCTAAAGCAAACATTTATGTGCAGTATGGATTATTGTTATATTTAAGACCTAAGACCTGAAGTTACCTATTAAGTAAATGATGTTGACATTTTGACGTTTCGTGAATTTGTAGGAAAAGGTATATATATATGTTTTTTTTTCGACAATTATACAAGGCAACCTCTTCACACGCAAGCTTTACTTTAGTGACGTCAATTCTCGAAGATATATTCGATGCCCACCTCTGTTGTCAGTAGATACTGTTGAAACGACTGTCTTTCGCATTGCCGTATAAACGAATTGTTCACTAACCGACAATGTAGATAAAAACTGTTTTTTGCAAACTACTACGTGATTTTCATCCGACCTTTCTGAACTCATAATTGGTAATCTATACTTCAAAGTATATTTCCGCCGGGACGCAGTAATTTTTCTCTTATGGTTTTGGCTTACTAAATTGGATATATAAAGCCATTGTTTGCGCTTATCGCCTAACTTCCAAAAGGCTTCAAAAATAGCTTTTCTTTGTTCGTTTGATATTTGTTCGTAACATTTGAAACGACATTGACACGGTGATTTTATCTCTCTTATTTGTATGCCTTTGCGAGTCATGTACGCTCTATCAAGGTCTTTTAATGTTGTTATCTTAACATCAAGCCACTCACTTTGATTTTGTCTACTTATGTTACCCTTGCGTTTTCTTATGATTGTTTTTCTGTCTGGCGAAGATGCTGCATCACTCAAAGGCGTACTTGGTTCTGGTGTTGAATGGTCTGGAAAATTCGTAATTTATATGAGATTGCTCTAACATTTGATTATCTTTTAAGTACAGGTAAAAATCATCAAAGTTCTTCTGTGTCTTAGTGGTTAGTTGAGCACTCGAGATAAAATAGATCTTGTTTGTCTTGGGTCTTATCTAGGCAGTAACTAACATTCATGCTACCCAAAGGAAATAAAAAATATATGAATACTTATTTCATACTTTCACTTTTAGGAAAACTTACAGCTAGTTACAAATGTTTTACAGTAGGTATGGTTAGATATTTAAGTAACTAGGTCCCCACTGATAGGTATCGAAAGAGACCAAAAACTAGCGAAGGATTCGTGGAAGAAAAGGGGGTAGGCTTTTGCCCAGCAGCGGAACACTTATGGCTAAGAAAATGAATGAATTAATGAAACTTTATTTGCAATAAACATGGTAAATATACACAAATAAGGTCTTAGATATAAAAGGTACAATGTAGGTATCACATGTTTAGTCATCACTGACATGCAAGAACGACACCAGAGAAAAAAAAAAATATATGGCCACACTGGCCAATAATACCTTAGTTGTTTAATATTTTTATTTTTCCTTATTTTATTTTTATATAATTTGTATACTTCCCATATATTTTTAATCCACAAGTGAGAGCGTAATATTTTTTTTAATAATCGTCACAACGTTCGTGGGTATGAACATTATAACAACTAACAATGACTCCGTCATACGTATACAATTTCGCTGTACATCTGTATCTGACTCTCCGGGAGCAGGTCCATCGCTGCTTGTGAATCAACGGACCCTTTTTATTGTCCTTCGTAAGAGTGAATGTATAGCCGTCGAGTAAAACCATCGTGTTACCTTTCCTTGATGTTACGAAACGAGCTGGAATATAAAAGATCGGTTAATAGTAAGAAATTGCTCAAGGGCTGTGGGAAAAGGTCTTTGTACATATTATCTATTTTCTGTAATATATACTTTTCCATTCTTTTATCCATGCTTCCATACTAATCCATATCCATACTAATAATATTATAAATGTGAAAGTCTGTCTGTCTTTCTGTCCGTTTCTCTGTCTGTCTGTTACGCTTTAACGGCCAAACGAACGGATTTTGATGAAATTTGGTATGAATATAGTTGAAGACCCGGGGTCAAACATAGGCTACTTTTTGACGCAAACGGAGCTGCGGGAAACAGCTAGTATATTATAAATTTAATGAACACAGTACAATTTCGGAAGCGATATTAAATTTGGAAATTAATACGGGGATTTGCATCTATACTTCCTTAACCATATTTCCATACTAATATGATAAATCCGAAAGTCTATCTGTCTGTCAGTCTGTTACGCTTTCACGGTCAAACCGCTAAACCGATTTTGATGAAACTTGGTATGAATATAGTTGGGAGCCTCGGGGTCAAACATAGACTACTTTTGACGCAGGCGGAGCTGTGGGTAACAGCTACTTTAAAATAAAGTAGAGTGTTTCTCCTTACCGCATGCGTCCCTCACTCCCTATAGCGAACGCAACACCAATTGAAGGGACCTTTCTTCACTTCGCGTTTGAAAGTATAATTATTCAATATTGGTGTTGCATTCGTCTTGTTAGGATTCTGATTTTGTGCCTAGACCTTGTGTATTTTCTTCTTAATTTTTTACTCGGAATATATCTGTCCAAATATTTATCTTTTCCTTTTTGTATATTTGTTAACTGATTTCTATATTAGTAAACTACTTAATTGTAACTTAACTTGAAACCTTTTATTTGTCTCAACTCTTTAAATTTTAAAGTAAAAAAATACGTTATAATACTGTGTGTATATTTAATGCAATTCATCGAATATATATTTTCAAATAATTTAATTTCATATGTATGTGTACAGAGTTACTTTCTAACATACTATACCTATAGTACCTAAGCTGGCAATTTTTGCAACATTTAACGACACTGATAAGTAGCTATTCAATCTTATATTGAGAAAATACCTTCGAAATTACCCAGGTATATATACAATAACAAAATAAATAATTTAAAAAAAAAGTGTGGCACTCGGGGACTGCCGCGGTAAAGCTATTGCATGGCATTTTTTATCAACTTATGCAAATTTGCTTGTAAGCCTACATGTTAGGCGGAGTGGGGGGTGTTAGGTTTTATTTTCGTTACGGAATTTCTTGATTCGGTCGCCGCGCTCAAAGCCCGCGATAAAAGCTATGCAATAGCTTAATAATATGTCATTAGAAGAGTATTCACAATTTATATATAAATTATTAATATCAATTCGTGAGTAAGTGTTCGTTATTTTGAAGTTAAGCAAAACTAAAACCGATCTCCTTTATAGATATCGCATTAATTTAATAGGTCTTATTTTAGTCTTTGGTTTAATATCATTCATAGATTGTTTTGTTTATTTTTAGATTTAAAACAAATATGAACAACTTCCGACATAAAATTGCTTTTTATCATGATTATGAACGATACTTGTATGAACTATTTGATCTCGGACAGTGTACAGAAAAGCCTTACAGCCTTTAGCATGGTGAGAAGAACACACCCATCTCTTCTTATCCTTGTACGAGCTTTTGTTAAAGTAATTAAAACCATCAAAGTTTATGTGTGGTTTGCCATTTCTTGACAAAATTACTCTGCAACCTAAAATAAACATATTTGTGTCAGTCACTGAAAAAAATCATTATTAAAATCCATACTAGAAAATAGATAAAATTTATGAATACATGAATACTTTATTGCATCACTCACAAACAAGGAAAAAAATTTAGCACTGAATCCAATTAACATTAAAAGAAATAAATGAGTACAAAGACCGACTTATCGCAAAACGCCAACCTTATGGTAGAAAAATGCCCTGAAAAATAAGTACTGTAACAATGCGCTTGCATCGTTTCTCATTTCTCCATACTTATTCATTTCATAACCATCCTTCACCACATTTTCATTTAAAAATCATTTCATAATTAATGTCCAATGTATTATATGTTTACCTAATTTTTTATATTATATTCATTCTAGTATTTTTAGTCTTGCCGTTGTTTTTGCAAAAGTAATCTGAAAAAACTTAATTGGTTTAAGTAGTATTGTAAATGTAATATGTATATCAACTACCTACATAACTGTGTGTTTCCCAAATGTAAATAAATAAGTATTTCGAATCATCTTTTTTTTATACGCATTGTTTTCGCGTCATCTCATCACATTCCATTTTCCTCTCGAAGTTACAACAGCTCCACTTCTTTTTGTGTATTTTTTATTAAATAAGTACCTATAACTTCAGTAATCATCACTGATTAATGTGTTAAAATCAGTATTAAAATAAAAATAGTTCTGTGACGGGTATCCCCATCCGTCCAGTCCCCGATTTTTTGATCCACAAACTGTAATCTCGTGATAACCTTTGAAATTACATGTCATTACTAAAACTTATGAGATTTGTTGAAATGAGAAAATTATAATTTAAAATCCTTTATTTCTATCAGAGTCAACACAAAATAAAAACAACTAACAGTACATCCAAAAAAGGTCCAAATAATTATTGATAAACAAGATTGATAATTAATCTATTAGACTACGTCTACACTGCAAAATTTATCCTAAGTTTGAAGGCACGTTGCCCATTGAATCTACACGAAAACATAAATAACATTGAAAAAGGAGCGTTTATTTGTGTGAGGTTTCGATGCTCCTTGGCCACAAAGAATGGGCATGTTTTTTTTTTCTTTTTCAAATACTAGTTCGAAGATTTTGTTAGCTGCCAGCATTTATGGTTCCATTTTAAAATGCCGGGGTTCTTGTTTGACCACAGGTATTTCGGGCCAACTTTTTACATGTTCGTTCATGAAGTAAACCACGTGATTGTTGACTGTATGTACTATCGCCTTGCAACCGAACTTGCTGTGGCTGGTGCATCTCCAACGAACCTTCTCTCCGGTGAATCCATTCACTCTGAAGTTATACCCATCCATGATTAAAATTGTCTTGCCTTTTGAGTTTACTTTGAATGCGGCTTTGATATTACTATTGAAACCTAAAATGATTAAAAAAGTTACTTTAAGTCTAAAATTAAGCCAATAAAACTTGGATACCATTCGTAGATATTTTCCATTAGTTCGATAGTTGGCGGCGGTTCTAAATAGCACATCAATAATTGTCTTCAAATATTTTCAATAAACTTTTATTTATTCCATAAAAATAATCGTTCACCCATTAAAACCAGCAACAAAACTTTCTAAGTGAATTGCTTAGAAAAATAAAATACGTGTTACTTTTTTTTGAGAATTAGAACAAATGATGAGCAGAGAAATAAATAACGTAAAATGTATTAATAAATTATGATGTATTTTAAGTTTATACTTATTACTAACTTTAGTTCTACAGCTAAGGCAAACTACTCACAGATAGTAACAATATCATTAAATTGAACCAGCTTCTTTAGTTTTCTACATAAGCGTATCTTTGTCATTAGCTCTTTCATTTTTATTTCATCAAAGCATCGTCCGGGTAGTTGGTTAGTGTAAAACTTGTCAACTTCCAAGGACGATATTACTTTCGGTGGTGTGTTCATCAATCATGTAAACGATCTTATTTCCGACAGTATGCACCCTCGCCTTACAACTGAACCTCTCGTGCGTCGCGCACCGCCATCTTATCTTGTCATCTGTCGCCTTGTTTATCCTGTACTTGTTGCCGCCCAGGAACATCGTCTGTTTCCCGCGTAAACTCGTGTAGAATAGAGGTGAGAAATTTATTAAAGGTGAAGGCTGGAGGCCACCTGGAATGTGTAAACAAGACGTTACCGAGAAGATTGTGTCTGCCCATTCAATGCGATTTGACGACATTGATGTCCAATCAGGGACTTTTTACACACGTTTTCAGGCCTAAAATCGTTTTTCACACTCTCGAGAGTTATTTTCCCGTTTTATCTGACACAGCGCTCCGGATGTTCTAAGTTTAACGGTATACGCAAATAATAAGACTGGCTACCGAAAACTACCAATTTAAAAAAAAAAAAAACAACGCGCCGAGTGTTTGTCTGTTTCTTTTTGCCGAGTATCAGGAACTTTGTTAATTTAAAAAAAAATACAGTTTAACATTTTTGATCACACTATTTTATTTGACGACTAGTTGTATTGTACAAATAATTTCAAGGGAAATGTATTTGACATGGGTAATCAATGGTCGTGTTCACCAACTATGGCCATCATGGTTTCCCTTAAACGTCTATTAAACAAATAAAGATGCTGCTTAAAAAGATAAAGAACTAGCTATTTCCCGAAGCTCCGCCTGCGTCGAAAAGTAGCCTAAGTTGGACTTCGGGTCTTCAACTATATTCATACCAAATTTCATCAAAATCCGTTCACCGGTTTAGCCTTGAAAGGTAATAGACGGACAGACTTCTGCATTCATTTATTTTTTATTTTGTTTTTTGGAATTTTTGACATATGTCGCATGAAAATCGTATGATATCGAAGAAAAATCCTTCGTTAACGAACGAAAATCATTCAAAATCAAACAAAAATTATTCGACGTACCGATTTTGCGTGAGTCACACTTTTCAAAAATAGCATTCCTGTACATAAAATTAAACTATTTTAATACGGTTTTATCGCGTTTATTACTTATTTATTTACACCTGACGTTTCAAACACTTTACAGCGTTCATGGTCGCAGGCAGACTAAGTTAACATTTGTCTTTGATGTCATAAGATTACAAAACTACCGCCTGAAATTTTTATTGGGAACTATTCCGATTCACGCAGTATTGGCTCACAGTATCTAAGGGTCTTGCAGTCTGCTTCCGAGTTTGCGATTTTATTAAGTTAATGACTGGGTCCCAAGCTGGCGGTACCTGCCATCCCTCCTCTCTATTGAAATTAGAATGTTTTTTAATTTCAATAGCTTCACGTAACATCCTTGGAATGAATCTGTTTTCCTTTGCAAGGACTTGAGGATTATCAAAACGCATATAGTGGTTGGGTTTGTCTAGAGCATGTTCACAGACTGCAGACTTGGTTGAGCGTCTATTTTTCATGTCAGCAATATGTTCTTTTATACGAGTATTAATGCTTCTCTTTGTTTGCCAAATGTATGATAAACCACAGTCACAGTCAATTTTATAAACTCCTACATCTTGCAATGGGATATTGGATTTTACAGGTCTTAAAAATTGGTTTATTTTCTTATGCGGCTTATAATAGGTCTTGATTGAAGCTCGCCTAAGTATGTTACCAATCTTGTCCGTGACTCCCTTTATGTATGGTAAGATGGCAGGAAAACGATCAACTGTGTGCGGCTTGGGTCGACTTCTGTGACATATGTGTGGGAGGCTGAGATTGTTGCTTCTTAAGACAGACTTGACTCAGTGAAGCTCCTCCTTAAGATGGTGGGTGTCACAGATGCCGTGTGCTCTCTGTAACAAACATTTGCCTACGGTAGCTAACTGACATGGATGATGGTGAGATTTACCGTTGAGATATTTGTCTGTGTGGCTTTCTGTACACAGTACATGTTACGTGAAGCTATTGAAATTAAAAAAAACATCCTAATTTCAATAGAGAGGATGGATGGCAGGTACCGCCAGCTTGGGACCCAGTCATTAACTTAATAAAATCGCAAACTCGGATGCAGACTGCAAGACCCTTAGATACTGTGAGCCAATACTGCGTGAATCGGAATAGTTCCCAATAAAAATTTCAGGCGGTAGTTTTGTAACCTTATGACATCAAAGACAAATGTTAACTTAGTCTGCCTGCGACCATGAACGCTGTAAAGTGTTTGAAACGTCAGGTGTAAATAAATAAGCAATAAACGCGATAAAACCGTATTAAAATAGTTTAATTTAATGAATAACAATCGCGAAAACATAAGAAAACATAAGCATTCCTGTGTCTTATCTAATATTAAGAAAAGACACTTACATATTGATCACACTATTATATTTGACGGCTAACTAATTGTATTTTGTACATTCCAAAGGAAAAGCCATACAAGTATATAATACCCATTAATTAACTCAGTATTCTCTTCTAGCAGACCCAAGTCCTTGTGTATACTGTCTTTTTGTAGAGCTGTATCTTTGTTAATATTTAGGAAATACATTTTAATATTATTGATTACATTAACATTTGACGACTAATAGCATTTTACAAATTCCAAAGGAAATGTCACTTGCCACGGGTGATCAGTGGTTGTGTTTACCAATTATGGCCACGACATTTCCATCAAACGTCTTGACACTAGCTTTACACTTTTTTCGGAATCTTTTCGAACAATACCATGTAGTCTGTTTGGATATATCTTTGTTGTTAGTCGAAAATGTGTTCATATCAACTCGCAGCAGATATCCTCCACTGGACAAAATTATTATCTCTACATTTTCTGTAAACAAATCCATGTTATTAAAAAAAACCATCACATTTTAGCATTTTGCGGATTAATAGTGTCGACAAAAATATCAACTTATAGATATTGGATCATCAACCTCAAATATTGTCTGTTATTTCTAAACAAGATCATAATGAATCCTACCTATTTGTAATCGGATTAATAAGCGAATAATAAAAACTCGCATTTTTTATTAATAGAATACCACCTACGAACAATTTACTAACTAAGAACTTGTCCGTGGTACGATATAGAATTTATGTAACTTAAACTTTGATATTAATTATTGCAAGGTTAAAAAATGAAACATCTTTTTATAAGGAGGATATCGCATCGGAGGCAAATGCATCGCAATAAGTAGTATAAACAGAAAAACAATAAAGTACTAAATAAATTATTAATTTTTAATCTCATCAAAAAAGGTAACGTTAATAGAGATATTGTCAACTATATTTTGATATATTGCCCCTCGTGTATGAAGTATTTGGCGGGCGGATGCGTATGCGCATTGTCTAGTCCGATCAGCGCGAAGTTCTCATCCAACTTGAGCTTGGCGTTGCATCCTCTGCAGTTGTGGGTGGAGCAGTACCAGTGGAAGTACTTGGTCTTCTTGCATTGCTTCTTGCAGTAGTACGTATAGTCGTTGTACATAACCAAGTGTTTTCCAGTATAACGGGATTTGGCCAAGAGTATTACTGAAAGTATACTTATGTTAAAAATGATTTGGTATTAATCTTTTTTGCAATTCTAAGTTCACTAAATTGTGGCTCTGTCTCTTCTGTATTCTTACCAGAAAGCGCAGATGCAAAAAAGGATCCTTGTTAAAAATTCTTAAACAGGTATGAGAAGCTTTGAAAAAACAAATAGATTTAAGCGAATAATTATAATTTTTACATAATTCTATTCAACGCATGAAAAGGTTACAAACTTATTAAGATTTCAGATATGTTGTTAAAATTAAATCAATAAAGAAGAAACTTAAAGAAAATTTTGTTTCCAATTAACTAAATAGTGATTACAATACTGTAAGAACAGATTGAAAACGTTACTAAATTACTATGATGTACCCTCAGTTCTTCACTATAGTCTAACCTTTATCCTGGTAACATTCTTACACTTTAATATAACCAAATTACATTTTTATTACAGAAAAATTATAAAAGCTATAACCTTAAACAGACACCATCTCGAATGATAAACTTAGGTGCTGGGTGCACGTGAGCCAACTCTGATGGACACATCTTCTTGTCCTTAGAAATACTAAATTTAGCCTTGCAGTGAGAGCCGGCGGTACACCGCCAAGTATCTTTGGTGATACCAGCGTTATGGCAATAGAAGGTATAGCCATTCAGGATGCTTAAGGGTTTCCCTGATATACTTTTTGTAAAGACAACTGAAAAAGAACAATAATAAACTGATTTAACTGGCACAAATTTAGAGTATGATACGATTATTGTATGCAGAATTTTTAGCAACATTCTACAGAGGAGAATGTTTTCTTTTGTAAATTACTTAACAAAGTTTTACTTATTATTGGAACATTTAGATCCGTAAGATTTTTACCAGATTACCATTAGAAAACATCAAAAAAGTATAATCAAGTAAAATTGCATAAGTATAATCAAGTGAAATTGTACTTGAAAATTTTAAAACAATTGTTTAAATACTGCAATTTTATAAGATGATCTATTAACATCATCATGCAGTATGATATTTTTTTTTTAAATGTTATATACGAACACACTTATCATAAAAATTATTACAATTATCCTGTAGAATTATTAAATATATTAAAAAATGAAAATTCCAGTAAATTACAATTTCACATATTCTCCATTCTTCATTATTATATTAGGGGGAGGATGCGTATGTTGCAAATTAGCTTTGATTATACTCTTATTCCCGTCAAGAACAAATCGCGCTTTGCATGTCCTTCCAGAGGTACAACGCCAATACTCAGTCCTTGTATCTTTAATGCTGTTGCTATAGTACGTGTAACCATTAAGGATGGCATGGATCTTACCTTTGCTACCATGCTTCTTTACCCACTGCACTGAAAAATTTCAATTGATTTAGTCCTTATTGTGTGGAGATATGTAGAAAGATTTCTTGATGCGCCGGACGACTCGATACTCATTCTTCAAGGTTATCTATGCGCAATTAAAACTTGGCTGAGTCCTATGACTTCGCTGAATAGATGTATGTGCAATAATGTGCATCCTACTGGGTCATATTTATTATATACTACCTGTTTACCGCAGCTCCGCCTATGTTTGACACCGGGTCTTCAACTATATTCATACCCAATTTCATTAAAATCTGTCTGGTCAAACCGCTAAACGCAGCGGCTTGCCTGTAAGTCAAGGGTACGCTATTCTATACATATAATAAAACTGTAGTCTATAATACAAAATAGTTTTAATATCGTATCATTGTTGTGCAATAAATAGTTTTGTATTGTATTGTTTAATAAAAGTAAACAATAATGTCGTTTCAAAACAAATCAGCGAGCATAGCGCGTTTTATTTTATGAGTGTACGCAATGGAACTACATACAGTAATAGCAGTAGGTAAAAACCTACCTAAACAAAACTGTTATCTGCAAAATAAAAACTTTCTTATTCTATTTAGGTATTAAACAAGGCATGTTAAAAATGCCCTGATATCTTTTACAAATCAAAAACATCTCCATATTTAATTCCAAATAACCAAATAAGTAATTAAATTTTGAAGTAAAAACCATTTCTTATAACAAATCTAGGTGGCTGGTGCTCGTGGTTGTCAAATATTTTAATTATTTCTTGTTGCTTGGTCATGATGATGTGGCCTTTGCATCCGTTTTTGGACCGGCATCTCCAGTAGTCTGTTGCCTTTCCGACATTGCCGAGATAGTAAGAGAATCCGTTAAGCAAAGCTAGCGGTTTATGATCTTTGTTTCTAACCCATATCACTGTAAAGAAAATCATCGTGATGATCATGTCATAACAATACTGTGCTGTACGTATTTTTATTTTATTCTTATTACTAGTAGAGAAGGTATGTCATAAATTTATTACTAATATATGCCAGTGGTTTATGATCTTTGTTGCTAATCCATATATCACTGTAAAATAAATCAATATGATGGTCATGTTTCATCAAAACTGAATTACGCGGTTTTGTTTTATTCTTGTGTTACTACTTACTTTACCGTAAGATATAATTAATTAAGTACCTACCAATATTATCATTTTTGATTATTTACCTGTGTTACGTCAAACACATTGTAAGGTTTATTTGATGACGAGTGAAAGCAAATTACATTATTCGTTTTTGTTTTTAAATGAGAACAAAAATTCATAGTGCAACAAATATATATTTTTAAGCAAATGCTTGTTTAAAAATACATTTTACAAGTACATATTTACTATTTAATTTTGAATATAAATAAATTTCGATGATGTTTATAGCGCGTGGTGTCGAACTTACCTGCTTCAACGTGTTAGTCAGATGAGCTCTTTTTGTGTTCGGTGTCCCCTTGCTAAAGAATAATTCTGTCTCACTCGCACACATCCGAAAGAGCAGGATAGAATGAAAATACCAAACGGTTTATGATAACAGAACAGCTGTGTTTCTGTTGGTCCTTCAGTTTAGTTGTTGAATGGTGTGGAGTAAAACGTTTAAATTATCCTGTTATTATTTAAAGTCATGACACAAACATACATGTATAATAAATATAATAATCGTAATTAAATAAAAATAGAAAAATAAATTCAAAAACTTATTATAAGACTTACCAATCAGCCACCGCCATTATTTTATCACAACCAATAAAAACACTTTAACACTAATTTTACTTATTAAACATATTTTATTCACGAAATCCCCGATAAAATACGATAAAGTAATTAAGTAGGTAACAAAACTTCACAACAATACAAACACTCACACACACATCTTTTTCAACGCACATTTTCATATTAAAAATACATTTTGTGACAACACACATACAAATTATATATTTTTGCGAGAAGCAGAAACATTCACGCGCGATGTCTCTTTTTGTACTGACATATCGAATTCGAGCGAGCACAAGCTTAAACAAGATGGCGGCAAGCAAGGGAGCGAGCGATACCAAGGACAGTTCATTGACATTACATCGCTCGTGACGTAATTGAGCGCGGTTATGTGTGAGTCAGTGTGAGTGTGACGCTGTGTTATAATGATACATTGTTTTTATTGCACATTTTGTTGTATGAAGATAATCTTGTATTTTATTAATTTAAGTAGCAATTGAGTAATTTGCTTATATATTTATTTATTTATTCACAGTTGCTCACTCTTTCTACGCTATTATATTAAGTACTAGCTTTGCCCGCAGCTCCGCCTGCGTAAAAAAGTAGCCTATGTTTGACCCCGGGTCTTCAACTATATTCATGCCAAATTTCATCGAAATCAGTTTAGCGGATTGACCGTGAAAGCGTAACAGACAGACAGAAAGACAGACAGACAGACTTTCGCATTTATAATATTAGTATGGAGTATGGATAGGAGAGCTACGTAAAGTAGAGCTAGACTTCATTCATTTATAAATTTAAGAACTAGGCTCCTGTCGGTGGAGCTTTTTTAGAGAGCTAGATTTACCCCCGTATTCTTAAACATAACCTTAAGAACGTCCTTCACTCAAAGTCATTCGAAAGTCCTCGAACTTTCCATGAAAACGACATTCTTAGTTGGTTGCTTGAGCAAACTCCAATGAGGTTATAATAACAATTTTAAACACAATCATTGAAAATTACAAAAGAATAGAGTAAAAAATAAAATGAAGTAAGTAAATACCTAGGCCAAAAGTGGCAAAAGCCCGTTTTTTATCTACTTTATTTCATTTCAAGGACGCCTCAAGGTACCTCTAGACCAATCTTATATTTGACAGTTCGATACTCACCTCCAATGAGAAATCATCTCAAGTCAAGGAAGTGAAGGAACTAATCATATCAATGAGGTGGAGTAAGGTTGAGTCGAGTTTAAGTGAAGGTTTAAAAATACGGGTGTAAGGCTGAAAAAAAAAACTACAAATGTAAAAATTAATACAATTTATAAAAAATTCTGAATTTTAATATTACACAGTTCGCTGCGTTTGCTTGGATCATGATTATGGTCTAAAAAAGCCCTCAAAATATTTCTGTATCTGTCTGTTATTATCCTAGCTCTACATTTATTATTATGCTTCAAACAACACCAATGGTGTGTTTTAACTAGCTGCCTTTGGTGATGAAGGATATATCCGTTGATGATCAATATCTGACTACCTTTTTCATTGAATTTATTTATTTATTTTATACAAACACTAACAGCACTTACAGTTTCCCAATGCGTGCTGTGAGTTAGGACAGGACATATTACACAGGTTTATGAGACTCATACATTATACACGAATGAACAAAGGATTTCAGCTTATCATAAAATATATCTACGTTTGGCAAATGAGCAATCAAGGCGCCAAAGAGTACCATGGCCTGGTTAGTGGGCGTGGGGTGAATGTCCATGTAACTGTAAAAATATTAATGAAAATAATCAAATGAATTAAATAAATTAGAGTAAATGATAAATACGAACGATCAATAAGTCTAAGTTAATTTAAATATGTTTCGTATCGTTCTTTCACGTCAAATATAGGTAAAATAGAAGATGTAACTTTAAAAATATTAATGAAAATAATTACATATAACTGAAAAAAAAAACGACAGCTCTGTGGTAATTTTTTTGATCTTGCTATTGAAAGTCGTCAACAAATTAATTGTATAGATTTTTCACTATAGTAGTCACACAATAGTGGCCTTGGCCATATTGCGGAAAGTAGAACTAATTTCTTTTACTGGCAACTAGGTATTCAAGTAACATTCCGTCATCTTAACGTTATCTATCAAAAAAGAGGCAGGAACGTTGTGTATTTTGTGATTATCAAATAAAAATATTTATCAAGATGGTAAAAATTATATAAAGTAATGAGAGAAAAGTGATATAAAAGATGTTATCATATTTGATGCGAATGATAACGAAGGATTGATTTATATTTCATTAAGTTACATTATCAATTTGGTTTTTGACATGACACATACAACATGTTGCCACCTAAAGGAAAGATGGAAGCTCAATGCCTTATATCTTTAAGAAATTTTAGTATCATCTCATTGGAAAGATAATAGGATAAATATAAAACAGTTTAAGACTGCAAATAAAACCAGAGCGATAAAAATAATCTAAAAATGTAATATAATTCAAAAAAACTATACAAAGTCAAGAATTTTAATATTACACAACACGTGTTGGCTTGGGTCATGATTATGGTCTAAAAAGGCCTTCAAAATGTTTCTACGCCTGTCTGTTATCACCCTGGCTTTACATTTGCTATTGTGTTTTAAACAACACCAATGCTCTGTTTTGTGAAACCGCCTGTGGTGATGAAAGGTATATCCGTTGATGACCACTATCCGACTACCTTTATTGTTGAATGTCCATGTAACTGTAACAATATTCATGAATTTAATAAAAAGAATTAAACAATTTTAAGAAATTAGAATAATTACTATCCCCCTCATTCATAAAAATTTACGAACGATCGATAAGTCTAAGTTATCTAAGATATGTTTCGTCTCGTTCTTTCACGTCAAATATAGGTAAGACAGAAAGGGACAAAACATATTTTAGTTAATGTAGGATTAACGAACGTTCGATAATCTTTATTAATAAGGGGTTGAATACTTAGTGATGATTTCTTGTGTTTTGCGCTATTTTAACACATTAAATTAAACTATTAATACGGTTTGTATTGCGTTTATTATTTATTTACATCTAACATTTCAGACACTTTTCAGCGTTCACGGTCGCAAGTAAACTAAGTTTACATTTGCGATGTCATAAGAATACAAAATTATAATAACTTATGATTTATATAACGCGTATAACTATTTCGATTCACGCAGTATTTATTTACATTTATTATTTAATATTATACAGACTAATTACGAGAAAGATTTTAAACAAAAAAGATATCGTAACAATTGCTGGCAACAAGTCTTCACCAATCAATAAACTATAGGAGAATGTAAAACATGCTAATTTAAATAACATTAGAGAGTTAAAAAAAGTAAACAAAGTTTCTTGAGTATTTACAAAGAACAATCTGCTTAATAATGTTACAATTATGCTAAGAGTACTTTGGAAAAAGTCGATCCGATGGGGCACATAAAGTAGCGGACGCTGTCTAAGACTAATTCGTTTCAGTAGCTTCACGTGACATCCTTGGAATGAATCTGTTATCTTTTGCAAGGACGAACAACCAAAAACCAACCATTATATGCGTTTTGATAATCCTCAGTCCAAACAAACAATAAACCTTATGAATTTGATTGTAAACTACTTATTTTCGCACAATAAGATTGTCAATTGAAGGATGCCATTTTATAAATGTACGATACCAATCGCGTCCAGCGATTCGTAGCTTGTTGCTAAACTTGTTCTGAATACCGTTTCTCTCGCAATACAAAAACGCTTCTTCTCTGACGAGTTTCGGCGTAATATTTGCACCATTTTTAGATAATTCTATTATTTTGGACACTAGCTCTTTCTCCTGAGAAGCCGTCAGCATGCGTTTTTTCCCTAAAGATTTTGCTGTAGATCCACTTGCTAGGTGATTCCTCAATGTCCAACGTGGAATTCCATATTTGCGCGCTGCAGCCCACGAAGACAATGCGCGTGTTTGGACTGCCTCCATTGCAGCTTTTAGTGCTTCCTCAGACCATGATTGTCCTCTCTTTTTTCTTACATTTGGTGGTCCGAGTTTTGGGGCCTGAAAATATTATTTTAACTTTGCGAACGCATAGGCATCGTTAAAAAATTTATACCTCTGTGCGGCCTAACAATAAAACAATGTAAAGTTAATCTCATGCGCCTGCATTTGCGCTATTTTTGAAATATATGACTGATGTGTCGAAAGAAAATGATTCGACTTGCCAATTATGTCGAATAAAGATCATTCGATATCTAACATAAATTATTCGACTCACCGAATTTCTATGAACATTAATCAAAAATATCACTCCTAATAAGAAAAACGCCGCTTCGTAGTATTTCTCATGAAGGGGTGTAAATTAAATAAAGATATTTACCGTTATAATTTAAATAAATAAAATATTCTCTCTCAGTCAATCAATCTTTGTGAAATTTCCCATACACATAGTCAGGAGTACAGAAGACATAGACCCTTCATCCTGGAAAAAGTATGCTTCAAGGAATTTAACAACGCCGGCGAGGCTACGGCCAAAAGCCAGATAAGCCGTATCACGTAAAAAGAGCAGCGGCAATTAGTGGAACTACATATTTTTTCAAGGAAAAATTCTGCTGGACAAATACACTAGCGCCACTGCCAGCTTTCTTTTTACGACTTATCCATAATAAATAAATAAAATAAATAAGCCTTTATTTTAGACAATTCATTTGTATACATATTTCATACTACGAGTATATTATCACTTGGTGTCGTCTGTTGCCCTTTTTTGGCAAAGACCTCCGTCAGCACTTTCCAGCTTCCACGGTCGTTGGCAGCTCTAGTCCAATTTTTTCCTGCCACAACCTTTACGTCGTCTATCCATCTTCGCCATGCTCTACCTCTTTTCCTCTTCATATCTACTTATCCATACGTGAACCTTATTTACCTATTGCTTACCTCAACATTTATCAAGCCGTGATGTTCTTCAGTTTTGTCACTTTTCTGCGTTATAGGTATTAAATATTTGTTGCCTAATGATTCTTCTTCTGAGAAATATTCGATCAGGTCATCTGTAGAGGCTGTGTCGTAGATGATCTCCGATTTGATTTTTGATCTGGCATCTAAAAAATGCAAATGTTTCTTATCTATGGTGAGAAGATATTACCGATTTGCACAATAAAGAGCATCTAACTAACCGAAGTTGCTATTTCAATTTAATATATAATAGTATGTTTTAGCACTTTAAAATGGTAAAGTAGTTGAGAGCAGGTTAAAAAAAGTGTTTTTATTATATAAATTATTGGTTTCTTGTCATAGAAATATGCTAAAAGTAAGGTGAACAAAATTCAAAGAAAAAAATCGTATTACTTCTTTATTTCTCTGTGAACAACAAGACACTTTTGTAACTGGATCACAATTAATTGACATTTTTAACAATTATTTTTAGCTGTTATCTGTAACACACAAATACCTTACCAAATAAATCTTAAACTAACAGAAATTTAAGCAAGTGTCACGGTGAACCCAAAATGAAAGTCACATTTTACAAAACAGAAACTAAGTTTGCGATTAGAAAATCGACCACGTGTTTTAGCGCGGCTTATATCAAAATTCCATAGAATTTTTTTTTTTCGAATTTCGTTATCGTTTTCAAATTGTGACTTAGGCTGAGCCTCATAACCGAAACAGTATTTTGAATTTCGAACTAGGAAAATAAAATTAATTATTAATGATATCTAAAGACCGGACTGGCAGGAGGTTGCGCTGAACAGGGAACAATGATTTCTTGCGTCGGAAGCTAAGATCCTGTTCGGGTCGCTTAGCTATCGCAATAAGTATGATGTCAAAACTTTAAATGGACTCAAATTTATACCTAAGAACACCATTTAGTATAACAAACTTAGGACGCATGTGATTATGCATGTTACTCTTTTTGAAAACAGTGCGCATCTCAGGGGCTGCGATGGTGGTGCAAAAATAAGCTTTACAGTTGCACTTGGAGCATCGCCAGCTTAAAGCTGAATTAGTCACGTTGTCCACGTAGTATGTGTATCCGTCTATAACAGCGAACTCTTTACCATCTGCGTTTCTGACGTATTGAACTAGAAAGTGTATAGAAAAATAATTAAAATTTAAGTTATGATTTAATTAAATATTTAGATTTGTAGATATGGCCACAGCCATTGTAGCACACAAATTACCTAGATTCATGAAGTGCTTATTACACCTATTGTTTTTTAATGTGCCATATACATTTATTGGAACGAAGTTCCTTATCGCGCGTTGCGATAAGATAAGACGGAAAAAATTAAGACCAAAAGTTGTAACGACACTTTTATATATAGGTACATATTTGTAAGCCGTGCGGCGTGCGCGTGTTTCTCTGTCTGTCTCTTTCTCTCTCTCTCATAGAAAGCAAGCCAGTTATTTTCGTTTCGTCTTTCCATTTCGCATTGAACAGTGTGGTGTTCAACAAAACTTCGTTCCATCCGGGTGTCCCTTGTCACCTCACCCCTTTTTTTTCTATCTTATTTCCCTGCTTAGGTATATAATACTCTAGAATTTAGAAGGAAAAAAATAAATATGTAAATTAACATTATGAGCGGCCGTACATTATAATACAAATAGACAACACTAGG
The DNA here is from genome assembly GCA_947363495.1 of Euzophera pinguis. NCBI lineage: Eukaryota > Metazoa > Arthropoda > Insecta > Lepidoptera > Pyralidae > Euzophera > Euzophera pinguis. The sequence goes on from OX376166.1 coordinate 3,790,208, forward strand.
TTTAACCCGTGACTTCGCTCTCGTAAGTACCTACCACACCTCGCACTCTTACGTATGTGAGTATGTGTGTGTAAAAAAATTACAAATATGAACTGAACTGAATTTATTACCTATGTTAATACGGTTTTTATCGCGTTTATTACTTATTTATTTACACCTGACGTTTCCAACACTTTACAGCGTTCATAGTCACAGGCAGACTAAGTTAACATTTGTCTTTGATGTCATAAGATAATTTAATTTAATGAATAACAATCGCGAAAACATAAGAAATCATTATTACCTATGATTTAAATTATGATTAGGACATATGAAAGATATTGCTGCTCAATCAATAATGTATATTAATTATTAACATAAAAGCTGTGTTAAATTATTTAATATTGCTATTATTTAAATGATCAATTTACTTTTTATTCCTTTCCATATTTATATAAGTTAAATCTCAATCATTAAAAATTCGACCAAAAACTTTTAATCTAACACACTGCATACTTAAAACATAAAATTGTAGGATTATGTTATTCCGTGACCACCGTTGTAACACGGTTGAAACGTCGGTAGTATAATACGCAATTAATCCTGTAATTTTATTTTTTAAATTCGACCATCTTGCTCGCATAGTATTATCACAGAGTCAACATCTAGTGGCGGCTTCACACATGGCTATCGACACACACACATGGTGATTGCACGTGTGCCAATATAATTGACGAAAAGATAAATAGGCGATACGACTGTCCACACATGGCGCCAAATATCAAAACATCAATATATCGCTGTATTTGGTTATTTTGCAAATAACAAAGAATGTTGCCAAATGAAAATATATTTGGCAAACCTACTTACTATATTTGGCGAATACGAATAGGCATGTGTGGTCGCGGAACAGAATTATGTTTCAATCAAATATGTAAAATTTTCATCTACATATATTTGTATAACGGTGCGACCACTTATGGCCTATTTGTCCACATTAACCAACTCTTATTACATACGAATATGTGTCTATTTTGGCAAAGCTTGCAAAGGCAAATATTTGGCCAAATAAGCCATGTGTGGTCGCACTATAAAGCGTGGTGGATCCAAGGGACGTCTGAAAAGTAATGATCGTAGCAAATGAAAATCTTTAGTCCTTATAAGAAACCACTGATTTTATTTCAATCTTAATAGTATCCCTTCTCTAATAGTAAAATTAGGAGGTGGGTGTGTGTGATTCAGAGAAAAGCTTCGGACTCTCCTATCTGCTTTGGAAGTGACGAACCTAGCTCGGCATGCGTGTGGCTTGGTCCTTCGAGCAGTGCACTGCCAAGCTGTGGTCCTCGGAAGACGTTCGTCACAATTAAACGTATAGCCGTTCCAAACTGCTATTTTCTTGCCGTGGGAAGATAGGAAGTAATTTACTGAAATTGACAAATGTCAGGTTATACTTTGTATATTCTTTATATTGTATTGGCGTTTCCCCGCGGTTTCACTATGTTGTCATTTCACTGCTGGACATAGGCCTCTCCTAATAATTTCCAAAATCTCCAGTTGTAAGCGGCCTGCGTCCATCGTTTGCTTGCGACCTTTTTTAGGCCATCTGGTCGGTGGATGCCCAACGACTATATAATCTATACTATTCTCCAAAAATCAAGCTGTAAAAAAGCAAAAACAATTCAGCAACTAGTAGTTCTAAACTTATGCGCGTTCAAATAAACTCTTAGCTTTACTATAGCATAGAAAGATTTATTACATTTATTTATTCTGTGATATTTGAAGGTTGCGGAAGCTAGGGGAAGACCAAAAAACCGATGGCTGGATTGTATCAGGGAGAACATAAGTAGGAAGGGCGTTGAGAAGGAAACGACTAGAGCTAGATGAAACCGACCCCACAGAACAAATACCTTATCCCACACAAGGTAAAGGAGAAGAAGAATATTTATTCTGCGATATAATTTATTATTTGCTCTTCTCCATCTGTCGTTAGTCCAAGTGGTGGAAGTTTGGGAAGATATGCATGAAACATTTTGAGTAGAAGCGAAATAACGACTGGTAAGAAAGGTACGAATTTACGAATAAATTCAGACATTATATAATTGCATTCGGTACATCAAAACTTTATCAGTAGCCGCTTTATATTTCACTCAATATCGATTTTGTCGAGTTTATTGTATGAAAATCACAATACTCATCGGTAATTTTAATTTAAAAGAGAAACAGTTTCAAAAACAGTCCCCGCGAAATCGGATTATGTACTTTTAAAAACTGTAAAAGGTAACCAGAAGTTATTAAATGATGTCTTAAACTTTCGCGATTGTTCACATTAAACTATTTTAATATCTACCTATACCATTAATATCTACCCATAGTAGTCTTCCTGTGATCATGAACGCTGAAAAGTATTTGAAACGGCAGGTGTAATAAAGTAAGTAATAAACGCGATACAAACCGTATTTAAATAGTTTAATTTAATGTGTAACAATAAAATATAAAATATATGTTTAATAAAATTAGTTTTATTTAATGTCAAAAGTTATTTCATATATTAACTAACATTCCTTTATGCACCACAAAGTTAGGTGGGGGGTGGGTGTGCTCTGTACTTGTATTACTTCTAGTAATTTTTCGTTCTCCATAATTGGTGGTGGTGAAGCGGGCCCTGCAAATGTTATTCCTAGTACATTTCCATCTGAGTTTGTATTGTGTACGTTTATCACAATAAAAGGTAAAACCTTTCAGTACTGCTACCTCTTTGCCGGATGCTTTTCGGACGAAGTGAACTGAAAAAAATGTATGGCAAAAATTATTAAATTATTTGAGACGTATATTTGACTGATTTTAAAGGGAAATTAATTTATAAAACACCTAATTTGAAATGTAACACCGTGGTTACCCAATAGGTCAAAATAGATTGGCCCGGAAGAAAGTAACTGCCAATCGTTTTCGGCTATAAATATTCTTAATATGCTTTGAAGATGAAATGTGAGGTAAATATGGGAGTATTAAAAACATGCGCAGATATCTTGTGACCTGCAAGTAGTTTATTATTTAAGTAAATAAAAAACTTTATGGTACAAGTATAGCACTCTCTACCAGTTAACCATGGACAAACAGAAAATTATCTCGAATGACAGTTTGTTCTTTTAGGTCCTTTGATTTATTTTATTATCTGTCTGGCAAGTTAAAACAAAAAACAAAATGTGTATATAATGTTAGCACCTAAAAATATTTATTTTTTTATTGTACAGTTATTTAATTCCTAATACGGAATTCAATTGAAGTGTTTATTTCTAAGTGAATTCTTCTCCTTTGATACGTCATGCTGTTAGGACGCGTATTCTTGTCCTAGTTACTTATCATGGCATATATTAGTATTTAATGTTTAATTGACAACAGTATTTAATTGGTTAAAGATATAAATTATCACACATTACTGTGAACAAAGTGTGTACAAGTTTTTATTTACAGTAACACTTTGTACATACACGTTTACATAGTACACACATGTACTATGTTACAATTAAGTAGTACGGGCGAAGGACTGACAGCTTCAGACTGTTTCCTAGAAGTACGAAAAGGGGTCAGTGCTCCTATCTCCACTGTCCTTAGTTTTAAAACGTTTTAACGAGTAAAGGCCCATTAAAACTGACACGAATTCCGCGCGACTGGCGGGACGCCCACGGAAATATGAATCGGTTAAGTGCCGTAGCGTATGCCAAAGTTAACTAGCCTGCTAATGGCACTTCTATATTTATTTATTAAAACTTTATTGTTCCACAAAGTACACATATATTTGTAACAATTGGCGGACTTAATGCTAAGAGACTCTACCAGTCAACCATTGAGAGAAACGGAAAGATAGTTTGGCGCAAAAAAGTTAAGGGGGAAAAAATTTATTACTTATAGAGCAAATTTTTATCAAAAACTTAAGTTCATACACTACGTAAACATATATTAAACATACACAAATACTGTTTCATTTTAAATATATACCTACACTAATACTAATGATGAAATCACGTCACATTGAGAAGTGTTCATTAACTGAGCGAGTCCAAAATGTACGCACGTACCCGCTTTTTAAATAAAAATTTGTTAGGACTTTCCTTAATATCAGCAGGCAAAGCATTCCAAAGTCAAGTAGATTGTAAAGTGAAGGAATTAGCCATAAAACTGGTGCGAAATAGAGGAGTACTTAGTAAGAGAGAATTAGAAGAGCGAATACTTATTTTCATGGGCGTCCCGCCAGTCGCGCGGGATCGCATCAGTTTGAACGGACCTAATCCATCTAATCTTACAATTTAAAATAAATCCCATCTTGAACAGCAAATCTAGGGGGAGGATGAACATGATTGGTAGTTCTATGAACAATTTCTCGACTATTTTTATTAGACGTACTGAACCTAGCTTTGCATATGTTATGTCTGGTACATTTCCACCTGAATCTGTTCTTTGTACGTCTATCGCAGTAAAAAGTGTACCCATCCAGTATTGCAACCTCCTTTTTAGTGGTACTTCTTGCAAACGTCGCTGTAAAAAAAATTATTCATGATTAGTACAATGTGAGTATAAGTATATACAAAAATTAAAACTATTTTAATGGCATCTGTGGTTGTACGGTTCAATTTTTGCCACTTTACTAGGTCAATGCTTCAATGTCTCGTTAAGTCAAAACAGAAAATATTCTTTATCAAATAGATGTTTTTTTATTATTAGACCTATATCTATGCAATCATGTTTTCAACTAGAACTTAAACAAATTAGCAGACATATAGATGTCGTGGCCAAATCATCGAATGGATCATTTCATCAAAACAATCGACCATATCACGATGTAATCTGACCAGATCAATGACCTGATGCTCGACTATATCATGATCTGACAAAGAATAAAGTGATTTACACGATAATTACAGTGTCAAAACTAAGCGCTGCCCACCTTTCCAACATATTTTGAAAATAAAGAGAGGTAGGGCATTTTGAAAGGAGTAGTCTGGGGAAGTACCTCCACCCTACAGAAGACCGCTGCCAAATAACACTGTGATGCAGTGTTGTGTTCCTGCTGGTGAGTAGGGTCGCCAGGCTCCAGAGGGGTCGCTGTGCTGATAGCGGACAGGTCGGCAACGCACTCGTGACATCTCCGGTATAGCAGGCGTTCCTAGGCTACGGTAACCACTTACCATCAGGTGAGCCGTACGCCTGTTTGCCTACTTAGTTGTATACAAAAAAAAAAGGTCATAAAAGGTATACACGACTAGAGTTTTAGTACCTAATATGAAAAGTTACACATACAAGTTACAACAATGATTTTTTCTGATTGAACGCAGATATGCATCCGGATAAACCTCCGTAGTTTTTGGATTGCAGTATTTTTATTTGTGTTTTGTTCTTTTATATTTAATGAATGAAAAAAAATAAGATATAGGTACCTCCATGAATTTAGACTATTTTGAAAACACAAATAAACGTAATATAAATAGTCTTCAACCAAAATTTAATTAATAAGTTAATATTTAAATTTGATACTTTATAGCAATAGATAGACATTACTTCTAAAGAGAGCTATACAAGTATTAAAATATTAATCTCAATCTTTATTGCTCATAATTTTCCACACTAACATACTCGTAATTCCATATTCATAATCTACTTCTTCTTCATGTCGATTGTAGAGCCCAGTACGCTGCCACCTAGATTGCACTTAATATTATTTATACTAATATTATACGTGCGAAAGTCTGTCTGTTACGCTTTCACAGCCAAACCACTGATTTTGATGAAAGGAACACGGCAAAAAAATATTTGCGTCTAACTTTTTAGCGTCTAGAAATGTTATATGGTTAAATCGTATTAACATAATTTTCTGCAATTTTACCAAATTGAAACTATTTAGATAAAAGTTCAGAAAAATATTGCAATAAAACATTGTACTGACTGCGGTGACCACGGGAGATATTTCCTCCATTTGAGGGTTGCCATTAGTACGAAGATTGGTACGAATATTTTCGCACACTGCGCTATTCCAATTAAACTTGAGTATACTACCCGTATACTACCAGTTGCACGAGAGTATCTTTCTAGGAATAAACGCTTTTCATTTAAAGATATTTTCGATAGGAAGACGCTTCCTATTTGAATTTACTATTTTGATGTATCCTTTGGCAAGAATATAGTTAAAGACCCGGGGTCATAGGCTACATTGTTAACGCAGGCGGAGCTGCGGCAACCATCAGGTAAGTAATGTAATATTCCTTGTTTAATTATAAAACTATATGCAGGATGAGAGTGATCTGTATGCCTTCGAAGAATATACCGTCAGCTACAGTTAGTGGTGGTGAACTTAGCTTTACATTTGTTATGTCTGGTACATTAAGATATTGTCGTCTGGTTGCGGTTATTGCAGCAATAAGTAAACCCATCTAGTACTGCAGTCTCTTTACCGCAGTAGTTTTGGTAGAATTTTACTGCAATAAAAGTTTAAATAAAATTAATAATTTTAGCAATATACAGGATTGAAATTCATTGGCATTCTTTTATCCATCGATTGTACCAGAGTTTAAGACAATTAAAATTTCAATTAAATATCGTCATTTTCATATTAAAAATCCTCTAAATTTGCATTAGTTGCTTCGATAGAAAGAAACCGTCACTGCAACAAAAAATTTTAAAAAAAAACTTAAACATTACTAATAATCAAAATACTTAAAAAAGAAAATTTACTTATTACTTTTTGATAATTTTTAATTACTGTATTAATTGCAGAATTATAAACGTATAAAATATATAAACGATTATGTACAATAGGTAAATTTATGCCAATGAATTTGAATGCAGCCTGTATAACAAATTTTGCTGCAATATTATTTGGGTTTTGGGTTCATGTAAAAAACAATTACATAGTAATTATTTAAAAATTACGCTGGCAACATTCTATAAGGCCGTGTGCTACTGATTGGGCGGAACATATTGTGAAAGTGGCCAATTACAGAGCTGGATTTTATTTTCGGCCAGTGTGATTGGTTGATTCACACTTCGCTCCGCCCTACTCTGCGTAGATGGAAACACAACCTATTTATATTACTTATTTATTACATAATAGAGATCTCTCGGCCGCTTCAGGTATTTGTCAACCGATGCCTTCGAACCATTCTTGGTATATACTGGCCGAAGCTGATTTCCAATCAGCAGCTACTAGAACGATGCCGCGAGATTCCGATCGACCAACAGATGAAGCGTCGCAAGTGGCATTGGATCGGCCAAACCCTCCGTAGGGGACCCGACCACATAACAGGCGATGGACTAGAATAAGAGGAAGCGTGGCCGTCCTAAACAAAGCTAGCGACGCACGGTACTAGACGAGGCCAAAAAAAATGGCAAGACGTGGAGCAAAAAGCCCAAGACAGATCGACATGGAGAGTCACTGTGGAAGTCCTCTGTCCCAGATAGGGGACACAGGAACATAAGTAAGTATTTATTACATGCTTAAAATGTTTTTTTTGTGCACTACACACTTCAAGACATATGTATTAATTTAGAAGTTAGCTCAGATTATTATAATTCTAAAAATTTGTCTTTACATTTACTTAATAGAGATTACTTTTCTTTTATAATAGATAGATAGATATACACTTTACTGTACATATCACAAAATTGAAATTAAAAGAAATACATTTAGAAAATTGAGTACAACGGCGGACTTATCGCTATTGCAATTTCTTCCAGCTAACCTTAGGGTAGATAGGATAAAAAGTAAAAACAAACAAAAGGCGGTACAGCAATAAAATACTTAAACTATCATACTTACATAATAATCAATAAATAAACCTACAATCAATAATAAGATAGTTCAAAGTTTCATTTTATCACTTTCGGTGACAGTAACGCCTCTCGACGTATACATAGGGTGCACTGTAAGTTTCCGGAACTGGCCACTTACATAAACAATATTTAAAAATTTATTGCAACATTTGAAAATAGAACTCTTTGGCTGTAGAATGCAGTTTGTTTCATCTGACTGTCTTTTGTTTTTACCTTGTGGCGCCATTTAAAAAATTGTGTGTCTGCATCAACATGGATTTAACTCGGAAAAATTTTCGTAGTATGATTTTCTACGATTTTAAGTGTAATTTGACAGCTCAACAGAGCATCGCTCGGCTTGAAACAGCTTTTGGCAATGAAGCACCATGCAAGACAACTGTTTATAGCTGGTTTGCAGAATTCAAGCGTGGTCGTATCAATCTCAGTGACGAATCTCGCGATGGTCGGCCGTCCACCGCTGTGACCAACAAAAACATCAATGCTGTGCGCCGAATGATTGAAACAGACAGGCATGTGACCTACCATGAAATTCGCATCCTTAGAAATAGGCATGAGTCAAATACAGTTAATCCTACACAAACATTTGGGTGTGAGAAAGCTGTGCTCGCGGTGGATCCCACACAACTTGACCGAGGCTCAAAAAACGGACCGCGTCACTTGGTGCAGTGCCATGCTTACCAGATTCAACGAAGGTGCGTCAAATTTGGTGTGGGACATAGTAACAGGTGACGAAACATGGATTTATTGCTACGATCCCAAAACAAAGCAGCAATCGAGCGTGAAAAGTGCATCTAAGCGGATGATTGCTTCTTTTTTTAATAAAACTGGACACGTGGCTACTGTTGCTTTAGAGAATCGTCGTACAGTGAATAGTGACTGGTACACGACCATTTGTTTGCCGGAAGTTATTGACGAACTCCGTAAAAATAACCATAAACGCCGTATCATCCTGCACCACGACAAAGCTAGTTCTCACACGGCCAGACAGACAAACGACTTTTTAAAGGCGAAAAATGTAGAACTCATGAGTCATCCTGCATACAGTCCCGACCTGGCACCTTGTGACTTTTTTCTGTTCCCAAAAATTAAGAACCAATTACGCGGTCAACGATTTTCATCGCCAGAAGAGGCTGTCGAGGAGTATGAAAAACACGTTTCAGAGGTCACCACAGAGGAGTGGCACAAAAGTTTTCAAAACTGGTTTCATCGAATGAAAAAGTGCATAGACGCCAAGGGAGATTATTTTGAAAAACAATAAATTAATTTTGTACCTTTAAAAGTATTTTTTCATATTCATTCCGGAAACTTATAGTGCGCCCCACGTATAACAGTAAAACTGTTATTGTCTCGTCAATTGACAGCAAAAGAGCCCTTTCGATACCGACGAGTATATTCGTAACAGAAATTAAATATTTTTTATACAATTTCTAGGTTCCCTAAGGTTGGCTGGAAGAAATTGCATTAGCGATAAGTCCGCCTTTGTACCCATTTAGTTGTATTGGTTTTAAATATGTGCTTCTTTTGTTTGTAAATGGTGCAATAAAGTGTTCATTCATTCATTCATTCATAAATTTTTAATAGTATTTTCTGTACAAGACGCCATTGTGAATCGTGAATTTCGGAGCAGGGTGGTCATGTTTGTTATTTGTCACTACAATTTGTCGTTTATCAGGAGTTGTGGAGACGCGGGCCTTGCAACGTTTGTTCTTGCAACGCCAACCAAGAGTGGTGTCCTCATGGTTATCACAATGGAAGGTGAAACCATTTAACACCATCACTTCTGTGCCAGAATCATCCGATACAAATTGAACTGCAACAAAGAATATTAAATTAGGTGAATCTAAACATTTTTTTCAATTTCAAGATCGAAAAGTGGAAAGTTAAATAAGTTAGTTTAAACAAACAGTAGGTATAGAATGATGATAAAGTAGATGCCACATGTTGGCCAGTCAATACTCTCAAGTCTTAACTTAATATGGCGAGGCTACGTTTTTGTTCAAAGGTATTGAGATAGAGTGTAAGCGAATGCGATCCGTTTCAGCCGCCTAAGTAACTGTATCTTGTAACCGGTTACAAAAGAGTAAAAATATCTCTTTTCTCGTAACCTAAAATATTTTTAGCGACCTTGTGATTACCGCTGTAAAACAGGATCAGGATATTAGAAACTTATATTTTGAATAATTATTTATTTTCAATTTTATCTCTTGAGTCGGAGTCGGAGGCCTAGATCCTCTTTAGGTCGCTGAGCCATCGCAGTATGTATTTTCAAACAAATCAAAATGTATCGGATAGGCTACAATAGTATAATCTATCTAATCGTCTGTATAATCTTAATGATTGTTCTAGACGCGTTATCTCCGAAGTAAACAGAGTAATATGCTAGTTTGTCTTCCTAAATCTTAATAATATTCCTCTATTAACAACAAAACTAGGAGGCGAATGATTGTGATCAGTAAATTTCTTTACGACATCTTCTCTGTGAACTTTCGAAGTTTTGAAGCGAGCTTTACAAGTTGTCCTTCTAGTACATTGCCATGTGGTAGGGTGACGAGTGTCATAGTTGAATGTGTACCCATCTAATACAGCGATTTGTTTTCCTTTTGCATTCTGGACGAATTGTACTAAAAATTAAACAGTTTTGATTTTGTGAAAATGAAAGTGAGTTTGTATATTTGAAATTTTAATAAAATTTATCATAGTGAGTTACTAATTAAAATAAATGAAATACTTCCGACTAACCCCCTTATTCATAAAAATAAACAAACGTTCAATAAGACCAAATTAACTAATTTATGTTTAGTGCCTTTCCGCCTTATCTATTTTTGACGTGAAAGAACGGGACGAAACATATATTAGTTAATTTGGTCTTATTGTACGTTTGTTTATTCTTATGAATAAGGCGGTAAGTAAATATAGTCGCAAAAGGCGTGATAGTAATCAATCAATCAATCAAATCATTTATTTGTGAAAACATAGGTAGTACATAAACGTGTTAGTGTTAGAGCAGCAATTCAGAATCACTATGATTTTGCTGATAGACACAGCTTAGAAATATACCTAACAACAACTAGTAACAACTTTGACTTCTCCATGAGATAGCCAAGTCTTTTTTTGTATCATGTAAGTAAACACTTATATTGCACTTAATAAATTAACATACCAAGGAAAGTCTGTAACAAGATATACAAAATAGGCGGCGTCGCTTAGCACAACTATTCCAGGTTACCTTTAGGATAGGAAAATAATAATAATATAATAATAATAATATTACACGGCGAAACCGGAGCCGCACCTCTCGGCACCCTTAGCCGCTCCTTCCAATGTTGCTCCTCTATTGCCAAACGCGGCGACTATTTGGGGGGCCCATTCACTAAGTGGCGAGTCACCGCCTGCCACTAATAGTCAGTAATCATGATTGTGACACGTGTCTGATTTCTATTGGAATACAGTTTAAATCCATCCAAACTTCTTAACCATAACCCATTTTATTCTTTTCACTCATAAGCAATAATTCCTCCTCCTGCCTAAACCTGTTCATGGAAATATCATCTATTGATATAGCCGAGGACGGGTTTGGGCAGGAGCACCACATGACATCAACTTCTCGAAAGGGCTAGGGCTAGGGCTCTACGTGTTGGATCCATATCCCCACGCAAGTCTCTCAAAGGACCGAGGCAACTCGTGAATCCCAAGCGGAGATACATAATAAATATTACATAATATATCAATGATAACATACTGTCCTCCTAAGTAAGTTATTATTATTCATAAAATTGACAACACTTTATTAGGCCTCTACTTTAATGAAATATGTTTTATCTTCATACACATTAATAATATTCATAAGACAAAAGTTCACAACTTTTAACCAAAACGGGCTTTAAAAACTTTTGTTAAAGGCGGTTAGAGTTTTATGTAGATGCCTTTATGAATAGTGAATTTAGGAGGAGAGTGGTTATGGTCACGGCAAATAGCTCGTAAGAATTCCTGTTTCTTAGTGGTAGTGAACCTGGCCTTGCAGGAATAGGAGCTGCACATCCAGATGTTGGTTGTCTTGTTGCGGCTGTCGCAGTAGTAGCTGTACCCATCCCTAATTGCAGTTACTTTTCCATTATCCTTTCGAACCAGCTTCACTGGAAAAAAGTCGAAATGATTATTTAATTATATATATTTAGTTAGACTTATTTAATCACATTTATTAAGTTAGATTAGTTAGTAGTTAGATTAGTGGCCACCTTTTGGTACTGCTCTGTCGTAAGCTTCTCTCCTCCAAATCCTTAACAGTGACTGGGCAATAGGGGTATTTCAATAGATGGGCCAAAATCTTAAATAGGCCAAACTTAAGTACTTTTCAATCGTTAAAACTAGGTAATACTATGTTTCTTTTCAAAGAGACAAACTACCAGTGTTTCGGTACGACGAAACGTAGACTTGATTAAAGCTAAAAAGAACTAATAGAAATATCAAGTTCAAAATAATTAAATTAGAAAGAAATTATAATTGTTGTAGAAAATGAGATATAAATAAATAAATCACATACCGATGGCTTTACAATTATGGTCCATAACTCTAAATGATACAAAAATTTTACATTGCGCGGTGGTCAAGATTTTTGAACTTTATTTACAATCAAGGTGATGATTATTGCACACCGACCAGATGGTCAGATGACCTAAAAAGATCGCAGACAGTAACTAGATGCAGGTCGCTTTGGAAATCAATAGGTAAGGGGAGAGGCCTATGCCCAGCAGTGGACTGACTGTGGCTGAAATGATGATGATGGTGATTGCGCATCGGCAACCACAGTAAAAACGTCTAGGTAAGCGAGACAGAAAATGATTTAAAAATCTGAAAAGTTGATGTGCAATATTTATCGCGGGATACAAAGAAGTGGTCTTGTAAATTTTTGGTATTAGGTAAACTTCAAAATCTTATAATAGTCCCATCGCGCACAACAAATCTAGGAGGAGGATGAGTATGTACTGGGTTTCTTCGGGTAATCAAACGTTCACAAGTGTTGGTAGTGATGAACCTTCCTTTGCAGTAGTTGCAGTTGGTGCAGGTCCATCGCAGTGTAGTCTGCTGACGGCTGGCCAGATTGTACGTATACCCATCTAGTATGGCGATCTCCTTGCCAGATGAGTTTTGAACAAATTTCACTGAAAACAATACATCATTTATTCAGCTTAGACGAATAATCCCTTCTCGAGTAAGGTTTTGCCACATTGCGTGTGTCATCTTCATAGACACCCAATGTGTCAAAATCTTACTTTAGAGAACAATACTATTATTATTCTCACCCAACCCAGAAAGAAGCCACCCGAACACACATAACATATTTGACGAGATATATAGGTGCTAACCTGTATTAGGAACACCAACGTTGTCCTACCACTAAGGTCCAACCTTAAAGTTCATTATATGTGACGCCGTGTAATACTGCCACTTCCTTTTCTCAGAAGTTATGAACGAATTGTACTGCAAATATGAAAATGAGAGTACAAGAGAAGGTTGAACTTCATAGCAAATATTGAGAATACTGCTAGAGCTTCAAAAATATATTTAAACTAGGTTATAGAAAATAACACATTACACATAGAAACTGGGCTCTGGTGGCATCGGGATAGAGTTTGATGCTGAGCAGACCAAGGCTGGGCAGGACTAGGCAGTGTGACAATCTGTTGATAGAAACTAGAAAACATTCGAGAGATTGAAAGGTGTTATGTTATAACTAATAGTAAATTTTATAAGAAAAGAAAATGATGCATAAACTGTTTGACCTAGTTTGATGCTCAGTATAATTTAAAACGAATTAAACCAATAACTTATTTATTTTGTGACAGAATTAAATGCATTTTTTATAAAATAAAGTTAGTATCTCAGAACACAAGTCTACCTCTACTCACCTAACAATAAAATTGTTGGGGCAATCTGGCAATCTAGTATGCAAGAGTGGGGAATATTGGCAGGCAAGTGTGAAGAAACAAGACGACATGATATTCTTCACTCTTTCATACTAGATTGTCTAAATATCTTCATTAATCTGTGTTTATCAGTATTTATTAATTTGTCAATATGATAAAACATTTCATTTCCTTAATAGCATTCCGTCATATATAACAAATCGGGGAGGTGGGTGGTTATGGTTTAACGCATTAGTTGTCCTCAGCAGGTATTTGTCCTTGGTTGTGGTGAACCTAGCTTTGCAACCTATAGAAGGTCCTCTGCCACTACATTGCCAGGAGCTGGTGGTCTTCTTACGACTGTCGCAGCTGAAGACGTAGCCCTTAAGAACTGCCATCTGCTTCCCGACAGGATTAACCACGAATTCTACTGTAAAAGAAAAACTTTTTTTTTAAAAGGAGAAATAAATATTGTAACAAACTACACCGATTGAGCTAATTAACAAGTTGATAATATGAACTAGTAGTTCAAATCAAGAGCTACATAATCTGAAAGATACATCTAGATAATAGATAACTAGCAAATATTATAAATAATAGTAATGTGCCGTCGCCAGGAAGTTTCCCACTTTGCGAATGTTCTCGATAATTTAGAAATGAACTTAACTTTTAAGACAATTTAAGAATATGATACGATTTTGATGGACCCGACTTCATTGAAAAAACACAAAGTTTATAACTAAACATAGATTACAATGATCACAGTTTTAAAATAACGCCTCCACGAATGATAAAATGCGGAGGAGGGTGAGAATGGTTAAAATTGCCCCGCGTAACAATTTGTTGTTTGGTGGTCGTAAACCGAGCCTTGCATATGCCGTGTCTGGTGCATTGCCAAGCATTTGTAGTCTTTTTGCGTTCATCGCAGTTGAAGGTGTAACCGTAGACGATGGCGACTTTTTGGTCAGATCTGTTTCGTACAATAGTCACTGAAATAAAATTGGAAAATAATTATTTTGATACATATTATAAAACTCTCAGGTAATTCGTAAATATACGATTAAGCTGCATCAAGCTAGATTTTGGTTTCCTATTTGAAAATAGTTTATACTTTCGTTAATTTTAGATAAGGTAGAAGGTCTGGGTAGATTAAAAATTCCAATCAACTGAAAAATGTGCAATTATTTTATTAGTATATAGGTACGACCGGCACAAAACTTAAATAAATTACATACAAATAGCATTTATAGAGATTATATAATACCAGTATTTCTCTCAGTAATACTTTAGCTGTTGATCATGGAAATGACTAGTCATTTCTTTGTTTCTTATAAAACGTGTCCGTTTAATATAATTTAATAGTAATAAAATCGCTCATGCAACTTACAATATTTTTTATTTAAAACGGAATTGACGGATGAACTGTATAGTGGAAGAAAACAGAAAGATGGAGAAAAAAGAAACTTAGGAGGCAAGGAAGCATTATAGGTGGAACATATTAGTAGAATAGCTCAAGACCCAGAGAGAGAAAGACAACATTATCTAAACTTTAATATACAGTCCACTTTTGATGACAAAAGATGGGGGATCATGCTCATGTTTCAAGTTTGCAGAAATCCATTCGCCATCTACGCTTATAATAAACCGGGCTTTGCATTTGCCCCAATTAGTACACCGCCAAATGGAGTTCTTGATGCCCTTGCTGTTGCAGTAGTAAGTATAGTCTTTGAGGATAGCTAAGACTTTGCCGCTCTTGTTGTGGACGAATCGAATTGCTGAATTAAATTAAAAATATGTTTCAGAATGCATACCTATTTTACGTGTAAAATCTATGAAATAATCTCAAATTAAATAAACTGGACCACAGTACACACTAAAGGACAACTTAGTCAAACAGGACAGATAAGGAAAATTGATAACAGATGGAAAATAAAATTTATATTCATTATTGTTTCGTTTTCATTAGAACTTAGGTATCTAAAAGCTATTATTGTCATTGTGAACCCCATACAAAAGTATACCAACTTAAGTGACGGAAGGTAAAGTATTGGGAGGAACTCTGTCAACTGACATCACAGATCCAAGTTCTAGATAGATAGTTCCTAAACCTATGGGTCCTCTCGATGTTGTTGCATGGGTCTTGGCCTCTTCCACAATTTCTCTCCACTTGACTCCATCACGAGCCTTCCTTTGCCAGTTGGTGAACTTTCACTTGTATTTTTTGAAAGACTGGGTCCCATTTTTAATGATTATGTGAGCGAGTGCTCTTAACAATATTATCGTCGATAGTGACGACGGCAGCTGAGCATTGTCGGTTCTTCCTTACGCATCGCCACCTAGTTTTCATTCCAACAGTGTACTGCTTGCTGTACTTGTACATACCTATCCGGAGTACAGGAGTCCCGCGGTTAGAAATTTCATAAACTGCACCTGTTTAAATTTATTAAAAAAAATGTTTTTATAAATTCAATGTATTTGTACTTTTGTCAAATATTATTGCCAGTTCAATAGATGATACAAAGCATTAATCGTCTCCTCAAGACCGATTAAGTTCTTGTCCTAAATACTTTACTACATGCAATTTAACTTAACTGTCTAAATTTGCCTAGCAAGCTTCCAAAATTACCTAAATAAAGGCTTGCAGTTTTGTATATTTATAATATATTTAATCGTATTATTTGCTGTAAAGGTATTTTAGACGGAAAAATAGAAGTTAAATAAAAAAATATTTAATAAATCTCAGCCAACTTGCACGAATTAGTTTTCTTTTTTATTATTCTGTACTTCTGTTATGTTATTACCAGTTTTGAGTACCGCAGTACTGGGACAAGTTTCATCTCTAATAAACTCTTTACTTCTTATCTACTCTTGTATTAATAACATTAAAGATGTTTGTGTTTGAGAGCCTGTGACAAGACCCATCCGAAGCAAAATATAACGTAGGTGGATCATGGTTGTGATTGTTATTATTGAATTCCACATCACCAATTTTATTAATTTCGACCTTGCCCCGACAACCTCGATGATAGTTGGAGCAATACCACCCGACCCCTTTGCGGCTCTTGTAAGAATGGTTGAAGGTGTAGTTGTTGATGAGAAAACACTGCTTTTTGTTGATCAAGATCAACTTGTAGTCTGAAATAGCAAATAGTCACGCGAAATAGATGAATGAAAAGACATTGTTCATTAATTGACAATAAAAACTTTAATACAAAGTATTGTGTAAAATCAAAACAAAATGATTCACTTATTTTTTTAATGAATAAATTAAATACACTACACTAGCGTCTTCAAGATGGAAAACAGCAATGCAAAAGAGAGGAATGAAATGTCATAAATAGGTAACTAAAAAGAAAAAAAAAAAACTAAACACAACCCAGCGATTTATAGACGTGTACAAGACTGTTTTAAATTACAAACAGGACCCGTAGACAAGTTACAATTCGAAAAACGATAACGACATACGAAAACAAAAATTACTTAACAATAAAGACTAATGAAAAGACACATGTTATCTACTATATTCATGCGTCGACTTGCAATTGTCACCTTGCATGTGAGAGAAAACTTATAGTAAAAACAAGCACTTACCAAATTATTTCGCTTCCGCCAGTTAGTTTATCTAAACTTTGGCAATACAATATTAAACTGTTAGCAATAGTTTGCATGAACTAACTGGTAGCGGAAGCACGCAATATAAGTAATTTGGTGAGTGCTTGTAACCTCTTCCTAAAAGTAACGCCTGAATCAATTAAGTAAATAATTATAGTAAAAGCAACAAATAAATTATTTACACCTCAGGAGAGTTTATAATAATGTCCTTTGCTAGTCATATGATAGACAGGCGGCGGATGATTATGGTTTTCATACAAGAAGACCAGGGTTCCTTTATTGTCAGTGCGAGCTCTAGCCGGACATCCCCCACGTCTCTTCCTTGAACAATACCAAAAACGAGGGGTACCTTCAGAATATGTGTACTTGTTGATCATCATCATCACCCTTTTGGTCCCAGTTTCCATCGGCATCATTATGACTAAAAAAAAGTTTATTCAGTGACGTAGCTTATATAAATCTTCAATACACTAACAAAAATATTGGTGAATTTGACCTTTTAAGAAACTGCTTTATTACTTTGAGTTATTTTTATTTAACCCTTTATGTCTTGCTCTATACAACATTTGTTTAAGATTTTGGTAAGGTGGAACAGTTTTAATCAAATTAAAACCAGCGTCTTCATATTCTTTAACAAATTCTGCGTAAATAGATGGGATTGGTGTTTTCTCAGATCGAGCTCTTTGCATACATTGATCAATTTTAGTTTTAATTTCATTCTCAATCGTATCTGGATTACACCCATGGGACAATTCCTTAACTATGACATTATTATTTTTGATTACTAAAGTAGCATTACATAATTTTCTTTTCGCGCAACGCCAGACCAAATCTCCACTGTTTGTTTTCCTCTTTTTATTGTATCGATATCCATTTCTCAATAAAAGTTCGCCACCTCTTTGTGATGATATGATCTGGAAGTCTGTAGAGTGTTTAATATCTAAAAAAAATAACAAACACTTTATTGTTGATTGTGACAAAATTAATCAAAAAAATATTAATTACTTGTAATAACAAATATGTCAAATGTAATAGTCATTGATGGTGGTGTTTCTGTTATTGAATTAAATTGAAATTATTTATTTCAGACTGTACAAATAACAATACAAGTCCATAATGTGTTAGTAAGAAACTTATCCTATGTTAGTAAAACTTAAAATGTAGATTATCTTGGACATGTATGGACGACCAATGCTTAATAATTGGACTGCCCACTCTTTCTGACACCACCTTCAGGAGTGTGCTGGAACTGCTCCTTACCCGGGTTATATTATTCCTAGCTGCCCGTCGCGACTTCATTCGGGCTATACAAATTATGTTGAATCTAACCATATCATTAAGCATCTCTTTCAAAACTTTCAGATCTTCCTAAGGACGAGAAGTCCTAATGATTGACCGATGAATACCGTACATACGTGGGGCGCACTATAAGTTTCCGGAATGAATATGAAAAAATACTATTAAAGGTACAAAATTAATTTATTGTTTTTCAAAATAATCTTCCTTGGCGTCTATGCACTTTTTCATTCGATGAAACCAGTTTTGAAAACTTTTGTGCCACTCCTCTGTGGTGACCTCTGAAACGTGTTTTTCATATTCCTCGACAGCCTCTTCTGGTGATGAAAATCGTTGACCGCGTAATTGGTTCTTAATTTTTGGGAACAGAAAAAAGTCACAAGGTGCCAGGTCGGGACTGTATGCAGGATGACTCATGAGTTCTACATTTTTCGCCTTCAAAAAGTCGTTTGTCTGTCTGGCCGTGTGAGAACTAGCATTGTCGTGGTGCAGGATGATACGGCGTTTACGGTTATTTTTACGGAGTTCGTCAATAACTTCCGGCAAACAAATGGTCGTGTACCAGTCACTATTCACTGTACGACGATTCTCTAAAGCAACAGTAGCCATGTGTCCAGTTTTATTAAAAAAAGAAGCAATCATCCGCTTAGATGCACTTTTCACGCGCGCCACTTTGGTTGGTTTCGGCTCATCTTGAAAGACCCATACGCTCGATTGCTGCTTTGTTTTGGGATCGTAGCAATAAATCCATGTTTCGTCACCTGTTACTATGTCCCACACCAAATTTGACGCACCTTCGTTGAATCTGGTAAGCATGGCACTGCACCAAGTGACGCGGTCCGTTTTTTGAGCCTCGGTCAAGTTGTGTGGGATCCACCGCGAGCACAGCTTTCTCACACCCAAATGTTTGTGTAGGATTAATTGTATTTGACTCATGCCTATTTCTAAGGATGCACGAATTTCATGGTAGGTCACATGCCTGTCTGTTTCAATCATACGGCGCACAGCATTGATGTTTTTGTTGGTCACAGCGGTGGACGGCCGACCATCGCGAGATTCGTCACTGAGATTGATACGACCACGCTTGAATTCTGCAAACCAGCTATAAACAGTTGTCTTGCATGGTGCTTCATTGCCAAAAGCTGTTTCAAGCCGAGCGATGCTCTGTTGAGCTGTCAAATTACACTTAAAATCGTAGAAAATCATACTACGAAAATTTTCCCGAGTTAAATCCATGTTGATGCAGACACACAATTTTTTAAATGGCGCCACAAGGTAAAAACAGAAGACAGTCAGATGAAACAAACTGCATTCTACAGCCAAAGAGTTCTATTTTCAAATGTTGCAATAAATTTTTAAATATTGTTTATGTAAGTGGCCAGTTCCGGAAACTTACAGTGCGCCCTATGTATTCATATCGTGATGTGGTGGTGAATACCGCTACCGAAAGTATTTCCGAGGAAGATCGAAAAATATAAGAATCGATTTTTACGGCTCTATGAGCCTATGCCTCTGCTACAACGGTAGGCATATTGAAAGAAAAGAAATATAATGCCAGTACCTTATCAAATTTTAACATGAAAAAGTAGTTGTTGTGATGTAACAGCAATAGTTAGATATATGGTACCGTGGACTTTTTTGTAGATCTTTTCAAAATATATAATACTGTAGTACATTATTTTGATCTATCTCTTATGGTACAGCCAGCGTTTGCAAAGTAAGCGTAAAAAAGTAAAAAATGTAGCCATTTACGACTTCACATCAGAAACTTATCAGTGTTCCTCTAATATATTATATATTTATTTTATTTATTTATTAAAACTTTATTGTTCCACAAAGTACACATATACTTATAACAATTGGCGGACTTAATGCTAAGAGCATTCTCTACCAGTCAACCATTGGGAGAAACGGAAAGATAGTTTGGCGTAAAAAAGTTAAGGGGGAAAAATGTATTACTTATAGAGCAAATTTTATCAAAAGCTTAAGTTTATACACTACGTAAACATACATAAAACATACACAAATACTATTTCATTCTAAATATATACCTATATATATATATTTAATATATATATATATATATATATATACATATACCTACACAAATATCAATGATGAAGTCAAGTCACATTGAGAAGTTTTCATTAACTGATATGTATGTATTAAACATATAAACCTTCCTTTTGAAACTCTCTATCTATTAAAAAAAACCGCATCAAAATCCGTTGCGTAGTTTTAATAGATTTAAGGATGCATAGGGACAGACAGCGGAAAGCGACTTTGTTTTATACTATGTAATGATAATGATATATACAAGAACAAACCTAACCCGTTAGAAGGGTGAGAGACACTGTGTAAACACTGTGTAATAATGTGTCAAACATCAAATTTCACGAGTTGGCAGCGCACTAGTGACACCCAAAAATGTATAAATAGTGTAAAGGGATATTCCGAACCCACTTTGCCCAACATTTGCTACCAACGTAAAATCACAGAACAGGCTTTAGTTAATAAAATCTTATACAATCCTTCATGCTTATTTCCATATGATTTTATGAACAAATGATGTCATTTTCCTCAAAAAGTGTGTAGGTACGTGTTTTTAAAAATGCGATGAACTAACATTTTACTCAAATTATTTTTATTTATTATCATTATTGAAGTAATTAACGAAATAAATCATAAATAAATTTTGATTTTTAAATTTTATACTTGTTCTATTTTTTAATTTTTTTAATTGTGAAACACCTTATTTTAATCAAATTTAATTTATGGCTCAATTTTTTTTTTTTTGCCGAAACTTATACAAATAATTGAATTTTCGCCATTTCATTCCATTATATTATAGCTAACAGATCTATTCGCATTAACATACATTATATTGCGTCCAGACGCATGGAGTTTAAATTTCTCATAAAATATTAGTCACAAATTTAGTCACATAACAAAAACATTAAATAAATTGAACATTCTTAAAACTACATCAATGATTCCTTTTAATTATTAAGACCTAACTCTTTGTTCTTTATTTTAAAATTACGTCTTGCATTATACAACATTTTTTTTACATTTTGGGCAGGTGTAACATTGTTAACCAAGTTGAAACCAACGTCTTCATATTCTTTAACAAATTCTTCGTAAAGCGTTCGAATTGGCAATTCCTCTGTTCTGGCCCTTTGTAAATATTGATCAATTTTACATTTTATTTCATTCTCAATAACATCTGGATTGCATTTATGATATTTTTCCTTGATAACGATGTTATCGCCGGTGGAAACTAAAGAAGCACCACATAAACTTCTGTTAACGCAACGCCAGACAACGTGCCCATTGTTATTTCTCCTCTTTATATTGTATCTGTATCCATTTTTTAATAAAACATCACCACCTCTTTTTGTTGATATGATCTGGATGTCTGATAAATCTGATAAATTTAAAACACTTTGTTATTGATTGCGAAAATTAAAGAAATGACTGATTTGAAATTCATAACTTGTAGCTACGATTTTGTCGGGGAAATTGACATTGTAATAAAAACCATTTATAATTACCATCAATTTTATAATAAGTTGTACATAAAAATAAGAAATAAATAAATAAGTTTGCAAAAAAGGGAGACAAAGAACTTAAACAAGGTATAAAAAATTAAACAAGATGTTTTTAATACAATTTCTAATTTATAAGTACCTATTCTTAATTTATAAGTATTCTATATTTATAATCGCCACCGCCATGAATGACAAAATGACCACTAAAATATGGGAATAATCAAGTCAAATAAAAAGGTTAAACAAAGATTATTTGTAATAAATACTAGGAACAGATTCAGGAGCGTTTGGGCGTCAAAAGCCAATCTTTCAAAATAGCAACTCTGATTATTCCCGATGAACATGAACATTTTTGACTTTGATTATCTTTTCGTTTACAATCCAAATTCTGCATCGGCATCCATAGTTTCTTTTACTGCAAACCCAAACTGTTTTCCCTCGGCTGCCTCCTTGGTGATTGAACCGCTCACCGCCTATCACCAATACCTTGGCTCCCGTTCTTGAAAAATCGTAAGAAACTGAAAAATAATAAAAATAAATTTATGATGGATATCTACTAGATATAATTTTATTTATCATTAAACAGAAAAAAATATAATATAATTAAAAGTATCTTAAATACCCAAAGGCCTGTTAGTCCGCCTATTGTGGTGTACGATTGTATATTTTGTACAATAACGTTTAAGTGAAATTAATAAATGTATCCTAAATATAAAAATTTCTCGCTCTAGACAACATCGGTAGTGAAAGTTGGTTTAACATTGGTTACAACATATTAAATTTAATACAGGTTTAAATCCATAATTTGTTATACCTATAATTTTTTGGTATCCATTCTATTTTTCGTTGTTGAAAATTTACCCAAAATTCGGATTCATGCTTAATAAATAATAATAATAATAAAATAACTCTTTATTGCACCAAATTGTAGAAAGTACATGAATATTATTATTAACTATGGTACAAAGGCGGCCTTTATCGCTAGAGCAATTTCTTCCAGGCAACCAACAGGAACTTCATGATATGAAACAGGAAGGTAGGCGCAAATTAAAAATTGGAAAAAGTGAAACATAAAACATAAAAAAGCATAACGTACCAATGCAGCACATACAAAAAATATACCAATGTAAATATATGTGGTGCACATATACGCATGCACAACGTAAATAAATATGTACATACTTATTTTTAAGCGTACGAGGGCGACACTGAAAGTCTTTAGAACTGACCACTTGTAAACAGTATAATAAAAAAAAAAGTTTTAATTTTGAAAATGAAACTCTTTGTCAATATTATTGAGTATGTATTTTATTAATTTGTCATTTGTTTTACGATTTGGCGGCAAATTGAAAATTGTCTGTGTCACGTCAGCATGAATTTAACGCGAGAAAATTTTCGTGCAATGATTTTTTATGAGGAGTTGCCAACTAAAGTGAAGAGAGGTCGAAGCGTGGGAAAAAAGATGGTGGCCTTGTTCTTTGGAAGGACCGGACATTACGCGACAATTGTTTTAGAGGATCGAAAAACAGTTACTGCAGAGTGGTATACTAACAAAAGTTCGGGAGAAACGACCTCGCAGTAGGATCCTCCTTCACCACGACAACATCTCGTCGCACACCGCCAGGCGAACGATCGACTATTTGGCGACATCAAACGTGAAATTACTAGGTCACCCGCCATAAAGCCCCGACCTTGAGATTTTTATTTATTTCCGAAAATAAAAGAAAAACTTCGAGGAAAACGTTTTATGGACGCCGGGGAAGCAGTGGCTGCGTTTCAAAACGCCGTCGAAGAGACCCCTAAAGACGAGTGGGCAAAGTGCTTTTCTCAGTGGTTCCATCGAATGCAGAGATGTATTGACGTGAAAGGACACTATTTTGAAAAGATGTAATAAAGAATTCTAAGAACTTTCAGTTTGACCTCAGAGTATAAATGAACAATTTAATGAGTGAAAATTACAACTATGGCGGGTAATATTCGAACAGCAGACAAAAAGATTTTCTCGGGAAGAGGCTTAGGTGATAGAAAGATAATGGTCTTTCACTTGTGTCTTGAAGCTGGAGAGTGTTTGGGCATGTCTAATAGATACCGGCAAGAAGTTCCACAGACGTACAGCTTGGACAGTAAACGAGTTGGTGTAAAATTTGGAATAATGTAGGGGTGTATTCAATCGGAGATTATGTGCACTGCGAAGTCGATCATGGTGTTGATTGTGAAACACCATGCTTCGGTAATAGTAACCGCAAAATACAAAAAAACGTAACATTCTCAGGTTTTTTTGTATTTTCTTTTGCTTAAACTTTTGTTATTCCAGCTTTTAGTTACCAGACGGCTCGGACTACTCATGCATTTATTTATCTAAAATAAATAGGTCAATCAACTCCTTTCTAATCGGATAAATGGGGCATTGCATTCCTTTATGAGCAGTAGAGTTGTATCTAAAAATGCACGTCTGGCTGTTCATAGAGCAGTGTTAATGCCAACTCTTATGTATGGTAGTGAAAGTTGGGTCTGGCAGGAAAATAATGAAAGTGAATGCAGTTGAAATGAGAGCTTTACGGAGTATGTGTGGAGTACGTCTGAGTGATAAAATTAGAAATAGTGAGATAAGGAAAAGGTGTGGTGTAAATGAGGATGTAGTGACAAAAATAGAAAAAGGCATGTTAAGATGGTTTGGTACCTTAACTGATCTCTTTTTAATATCTTCTATTTACCTTAAGGTAGCCTGGAAGAGATTGCTTGTACGATAAGTATTATAGTTTTTTGTTTGATGTAAAGGCGCGTCCCCACATGTAACCGCGCATCGGATCGAACTCCGTGGCATATCCACGGACTGGTTTTTTTTATACAATTAAGTAGGCAAAAAGGCATACGGCCCACCTGATGGTAAGTGGTCACCGTAGCCCATGAACGCCCGCAACACCAGGGGCATCACGTGCGTATTGCCGACCCTTGAGAAATCCTTTAACGCCCTTTTTGAAAGACCCCATGTTGTAATCTCTTGGGAAAACCATGTTGGGGAGCTCATTCCACAGTTTCAGCGTACGTGGGAGAAAATTTCTATGAAGCGCACCGTACGCGATCCTTTGAATTCTAATGAATGCGGATGAATCCCCTGTCGATGGCGAGAGGTGCGATGGTAGTAGGTGGATGTTGGCATCATCTCAAATAGTTCCTCGGAGCACAACCCATTATACAGGCGGTAGATAACAAATAGAGACGCAAAGTCACGTCTTAGGCTCAGTGGCTCCACACCGCCTATTATCTTGGGATCGTCGATGATTCTTATAGCACGCCTCTGAATGGAGTCAAAAGGCTTTAATTGACATTCGGGAGCTCCGCCCAGAGGTGACAGCAGTACTCCATATGTGGCCGTACTTGCGCCTTGTATAGTAGTAGCCTTTGCTGCGGAGTAAAGATCTGCTTTGCTCTATTGAGAACTCCCAGCTTTTTAGATGCCAGCTTTGCCTTATCTTCCAAATACCTAGAATATTGGACGTCATGAGATATGTCGACGCCAAGTATCCCAATTTAATGTTGATGGAAAGGGGCGTGCCCAGGAACTGAGGACCAACAACAAAGGGGGTTTTCTTAGCAGTGAATGCGCAAACTTGTGTCTTCAAGGGGTTGAATTCGACAAGGTTATTGTGTCCCCAATTGGCTACTTTTTCCAAGACTGCCTCAGTTTCAGTCACAAGCTTTTCGCGACTCTCTTCAACAACGGAACGAGGGATGTTTGCATGGCCAGTATAGGATGAACTACCCGTACTGTCATCCGCATAGCAATGAATACCCTCATCAATTAAGAGTATGTCATTGATATACAAAAGAAAAAACTTGTTCGCTCAGTGTGGACAGGGTCACGGACGTTGTCGCGAACCGAACGCTGCGGTAACGTGTGCTATGTAATACACCAGTGTGCGTTCATTTGTTTCGGGGTAAACGGCGGACTCCTTTGAAAATATCCACTTCGATCGGATCGACCCCGTGACCGTTACAATTCTCCGTAACAGTACAAAAACGCCCGTCCACACTAGGACTTGTTACGCAGTACAATGTTCGTACCTGTCATTTTGACAGTGTTTGGCAGACGGTTTGTTCGGGAGTTCGGGTATGGATTTATTTTTATTTTTATTTTACTTATGGAATACACAACAGGTCACAATCAGTGTACATATGTATAAAAGTTACATGACTAAAATTGTAAGCCAGATTTTGACCCAAAAACGTGTATACACAACATGACAACTGTTTTAAACATCGTTTGACACTGGATTAGCAGCATTTAACATTTAGTGAAGAAAGAGCACACATAACAAAAGATAAATATATGTATATACATAAGCATCATAAAGTAATCATTTACTTGTGAAATTTACCCAATTACGGAATAACATAACAGTTTACATTGCTACAGTTCTGAATATAACTCAATAAATTCAATTTAAGATGGGTAATCAGTGGAGGATACGCTTGATTTGGTTCTTAAAAGTGTTAGTACTATTCACGGCAAAGACATCTATTGGTTCGTTTGCAGTTTCAAGTTCATTATACAAACGGCACATGCGAACGATCTTACTGCTTAACAGTAGGTACATGTTCGCGTGACAAATCCCGTCCACACTTGCGTACTTGTTTACATTTACGGCCATTGTTATGCATTTTTATTTCCACGATGAGATAGAAATTTTTTTTTTTTTTAAGAAATAACGGTTTGGTTCAAAAATAAAATTTCAAAAAATGGTAAAACTTCACTGATTCACCATGATAATTAATATAATACCAGCCACCTCAATCTTAAATATTAAGTACAATGAGCCATATAGAAAGTATACTACGTTAGGTGCTAGTGTATGTAAGGGTAAGGTGGTATTCTTTTCTGCGTAGCCCCTGTACAGTCACTGCACGTGTGTACATATTGGTTTTTAAGTCATTGAAACACACAAGGTCCAAAATTGAATACAATTGTATAAGTGCTGTGCATGCTCGTGACTGTACAGCAAAATTATGGTCAATGTGAATGATAGTTCTTGATTTTTACGACACTATCGTCTATAGTCCAGGCTCTGCATTTACATCCTCTATTCCTTTTACAGCATCTCCATAGAAGCTTTCCCTGACTCCCACCTTGCTGGTGGAACCTTTCACCATCCATCACCAAAACAGCGGTTCCCGATCTCGTAAATTCGTATGAAACTGCAATGCATATAAAATTATGAAGACATTTATTAAATTATGAATAAATACGCTTTAGGTTTATTCGATTTTCTACGTTATTCGCTACGGCAGCGGTTCTCAAACTTTTTGGTTACGGAACCCTATTAGAAAGCAAAATATTTGACAGAACCTCAAATAATGTTTGTAGGTGTATTAGGTATTAAGGTTACGATCATGTTAAAATAATACAAACAAATGAATAAATAAATATGAGAAGATTAAAGTTCCTAAAGGCAAGCAAACACGTAGCCACGTATTGGCCAAAACAAAGACAAGCTAGAAAAAGAATGAAAGCAACATAGATTAATAATTGGTCTCGCGCGCGCTCGACTAGATACCGTCGGCGTACTAGACAAATGTGGCAACTAAAACTACGCGAATCCGGCGTACTTGCGGCATACCCGCGTCAGTCACGCCGCAACCGATAAGTGAGTTGGACATCGAGATAAATTTAAAATTTTAGTTTAAAAACAGAAGCAAAATTTCAGTTTGCGTATTCAAACTGTAAGAATGATAGTATAAGAAATAACTGTTTCTCGTTTCGTCTTTGCACATAGTCTTACACACACTACAATATAAAGTTGCCGCATTCTGGAAACTGATTTTCTTCATAGCACGATGGCTAGTCGAGCGCGCGCGAGACCAATTATTAATCTAAGAAAAACAATTTAACTTTGTCCACCGTGCCTCGCTATTAAACCACAGAATAGATTATAGTACTGTTACACTGTCAACCAGATATTTATGTAAAGATAGGCTATTACTAAAACATATGGGTTCTCGCGTTGCCTACATTATTAATAGACTTTGCAGAGCCCTAGGGGCTCGCGGAGCACACTT
The DNA here is from genome assembly GCA_947363495.1 of Euzophera pinguis. Taxonomy (NCBI): domain Eukaryota; kingdom Metazoa; phylum Arthropoda; class Insecta; order Lepidoptera; family Pyralidae; genus Euzophera; species Euzophera pinguis. The sequence continues at coordinate 3,818,427 of OX376166.1, forward strand.
TGAGAATGGCTGCTCTACGTTATTGTACAGTCAGTTGCAAAATTGCATGCATGACTTTTAGAACAATATGTACTACAGTTGATTGATATGTTTTTAGAATAAGTCCAATGATTTATTACAGAAAAAAGTTTTAAAAAATTGTGTTAACTGTTGCACCAGGACGTACAGGGTCAATAGACATAGTAAACCATTCGATAAAAGAAATAAATTTTGATTGCATATAAATTAACAACAAATCTACTTCCTCTTGCACCACATAGGTACTGGAGACTTATTTTTGAGAAAGTAGGATTCATATTATGTCGAATGGAAAATCGTTCGACTCACCGATTATGTGTGTACTTATTATTTGATTTAACGTATGAAGAAATAGATACCGAAAATTTTATACATGTTTATTTATGACCACGTCAAAACGAAGCTGACATTTAATTATCAAACTGAAAATCTTTATTTTTTTATTATTAATAATGAGTAACTAAAGCCTATTCTAGGCTTTTAATATTACGTTTACACTTTGACTAGCATAGAAGTTTTACAGTATGTATGAACCGTACATATGTAATTTATCTCTGTAGGGACACACAGTTTTTAGATTTTTAAGTTTTTAGTTTTAATTTAATTTTAATTAGTAGTTTCCTTTATATTAAATTGAATAAAGAAACGTTCAATAAGACCAAGTTGACTAATTTATGTTTAGTCCCTTTCCGCCTTATCTATTTTTGACGTCAAAGATTTGTTTATTTTTATGATTAAGGGGTTGTTTTCGCGATGGTTACACATTAAATTAAACTATCTAATACGGTTTTAATTTTGTTTTGTAAATAAATAAGTAATAAACGCGATAAAACCCGTATTAAAATGGTTTAATTTAAAGTCTAATTTATGAGTTTTGTAGACAATCCATTAAAATATTAACTATTTAGATAATTTTAGTTTCGAAAAATACATCTACAAGTGAAAACCGCAATAATAATAAAATATTAGCCGACTTACGATAGGAGAAAAATGCAAAGAAGAAAATTATTTCAACCAGATGTTCGATATCTTCGGTATTCTTGCGCTTTTAGAGAGAAAAATTGAATTCGAGATATATATCGAAATAAAATGGCGGACGAATAGGGTATTTTTTTCGACAAAACTCGAATTCGACTTTATCTTTAAAGGCGCGAGAATCATACCGTTGTACGTCAAACTTGAAATATTTTTTGACGCAGACGCGAATGCGAACCTGTACAGCGCCTCTAGCGGACAGTAAGGTAATTCAGAAATTTCTTAATAAACCTCTACCACGAGATTTTATTAACGCAGACGCTAGTCAGTCACAGGTACAGGAGCCCTATTTTTGAAAAGTATGACATATATTATGTCGAATGAAAATCGTTTGATATAAAACAAAAATTTTGTGTGATTCGCACTTTTCAAAAGTAGAGCTCCTTTTTTCCTAGATACGACAATATTTATGGTAGTATTGCAGTGATGACATCATGATTATGTTCAGTCAAGCTCAGAACAGTGGTGTCAAGGGTGAACGCCACGGATTTACACCCAGTGTTCCTCTTATTACACCGCCATCTTATTTTGTTTAACCTCTCGTAGTCCTTATTGTACCGTTCTCCGTTGATAATTAATACTTTATTGCCATTGTAGTTAGTGTCGAAATATACATCTGAAAAAAATTTTTTTTTGTTGTTGTATATTTATTTTATTGAAACTACTTGCTAGTTTGCTATACTTACTATGTACCGCTCTGTGTCAGACTCAGAGTGTCAGTGATATGAAAAACTGAATTTCAAATTAAAATGTACCAAACTTGAAAACTCTAGTAATCGTGGTTTTGAATAACACATTTACTAGACACGAAAAAAATCATAGTATAAAAAAGTTGATTCCAAATCATCTATTTTTTATACGATAAAGTAAAGATTAGCCTATGTACAAAAGAGAAAAATATAATATTGCATTATTCTACATCACTCATGAGTATGTATATTGTTATAGAAAAAAATAGCGTCATTGACTGTACGGACAGTAGACCTACATCCTTTGACCCTCCTCATGTGGCACCTCCAAATAGACTTGGCTCCGGCTAGACTATGATGATGGTCCTCATGAAACTTTTGACCTGCGTAGTACATCAACCGTCGACCACGGGATGTAAAACCGAATGTCGGTCCTGGAAAATAAAAGGAAAAACAACGTATCATTATTACAAATTTTTAGTGTACTTATATATTTTTTTTAAGAATGTATAAAAAAATAAATATTTTTTTTTTAAATTTTTTATTCACCACACAATTTTTTAAAGAACATCGCCATTTCATTGAAATTTTATTACATACATTACTATTCAAATTACTATACATTATTATTTTAGTAGATATTTTCCGAATTTTGATAAATGTGGCATCATGTTATACTTATTTTTATGTTATAAAATGCATTCAAATGATAAATTGAATTTATATATCTCAAAGGCTACCACAATATTTAGAATATTTCAAGGTTAATAATTAATATTTTTGAAATTTTTATTTACGGTTACGGTGTTAGTTTTATGAAGTAATGTACGAGTATTTTAGTAACAAAGGAAAAGTTCATCATTCAACAAACTTATGATTACTTATATATTCGAGACTGTTACAAATTAAATTCTACAATTTTAATACGGTTAAATAAATTACTCTGGACCCCTCAGTCGTGGTTATGTACATCGTAAACTCTAACAATAAATCCATCTACTGTGATGACATTGGCTTTACATTTGAGTCTCCTTCTCCTGTTGCATCTCCACTCGGTCTTGGCACCACACTCTCTCTCTTTGTAGTAGTTCTGATTGGCGAATCTCAATCGGCGACCGGATATATCTGCAACTAAAGCAATAAAAGTTAAACCGATTACAGAACTGATTTTTATAAAACGCAGAAATCCTTATTGATTGGGTTTTTTTGCATGTTTTAACCAACAAAGAGCCAGCGATGTATAAATTACTGGTATATTTAGCTATATTTTATGAATAATAAATAAAAACCTCACGCTAAACTTTCTACAAAACTATTGACTAAGATAACCCTTACTTACATAATTTTTCTATTTAATTTATCTTAAATCTGAAAATGGTACATTTACATCACACCATGCATTTTATTTTCTCCCACCAAAATAAACTCACATTATTACTTAAAGTATCATCAGTAAATGATCTTAATTTTAATCATTAGATACAACTGATTCTAATAAAATCTCGAGAAGTTTCGTCTTTAAGAGCAAAATGTTTAATGGTTGTGGACCTCCCGTACTCTAATAATAATGTTATTTATAGTTAGCACGAAGGCTGGACATCCAGCGTTCTTCTTCACGCATCGCCACCTGACCTTCAGACCCTCGTGTTGGTGCACTGTGAACCGACTGCTTCCAATATCTAAGCAACGTGAGCCACTTGATGTGAAGCCGAAGAATGCTGCAAGTATATGGGATTAATTTAGTTTACCTAGTTAGTAGACAGTGGCGTAATACCATAAAGACATTGCATACCCTGAGCAGTTGTAACACATATTTTTTCATATATCAAATTTCACGAAGCGGGTTGTACTTTTTTGCCTAACCTATGAAAAAGCTCTATGCACGTCACTAGTATTTGAGTGAATCATATGAGTGACACAAGTGACAAAGCGAGCTTAGTAGCAGAGAGTGATACTGCGCCGCTAGGTTTTAAGGTTCATTCAAACTGACGCGAATCCAGCGCGACTAGCGGGACGCCCACAGAAATAAGAATCGGCAGATGTGCCGTAGCGTGTGCCAAAGTTAACTGGCCTGCTAATGGCACTTGCACTTCTATATATTCTTATTTCTGTGGGCGTTCCGCCAGTCTCAAACGGCCTAAACGTTTGAGATTAGAATTACAACGACCTCACAACACACAGTGTCAAAAGCATTAGAAGCCTGATCTTGAGACCATCCATTTATACATTCCTTCGCATGCTATCTTACTTTTTCAGTAACGTCATTAGCATTGGCACCTACAGTATCATTCGCTACAGTAATTGGGGAAGAGAAGTTTCATATTATATTTAAAAAAAACATCTTCAATGTTCCATTTATTCATGATTGTGTGATCCCATTTCTTTAACAATGAGCCCGTCATAAGTTGCAATGGCCGCATTACAAGATAGCTTAGATTTTTTGACGCAAGCCCATCTAATTTTTTTACCATAGTTGCTATCCCTACAAAACCGATACTTCCCAAAAATGATAACGGGATTCCCACGTGGAGACACGCCGACTATTGGTTTGATACCTGGAAAAACACGTTTTTAAAATTAAGTTTACTGGTACTCATTCATCAACATATTATAATAGTTTTCCAAAATAAAAGTTCTTGTCATCAGTACAGTAAATTAATTATAATATGCAATAAATAAGTTTAATCGATACGATATACTAAAAGCGACAATTATCAACAAGATATTGGCAATATTGCAAATAAAAGTTTTTTCCGAACATTGAGATCAAAATCAGACATCCGATTTCGTTAAAAGTAATTCTCACATTAATGTTCACTAGGATGTGTGTGTCTTCCGTTTATCTTGATCAATTTTCCTTGGCAAGTCATCAGTGAAGCTGAGCATTTCAACGACTTCCTTTTGCTGCAGACCCACCACACCTTGTATCCTGAAGCCTGATTCTTGGAGTAACTGTACCCTCGACAGCAGAGATATATGAAACGACGATTCCCCCTTTTCTTAATGATCACTGCGTACAAATGGTTATCGTTAGAAAATTATAATTTCATTCCGTTTGGTAACTATGAAAATTGACCATTGACAACCTTGGTTAACCTTGGTTACAAGGTAAATTAATCATTGTTAACTAACACCAGAATCGCAACTAGCACCAACGACTGATAATAGCTCATTGATTCTATTTAATATTTCGATACTTCCTAAAGTATCGTAACGAATAAATTGCAGTTTTTCACTTTGTTTCATTTTCGAATATCAAAACATGTGAACTTTAATACCTGCAGCAATTAAAATGTCAATATTTTTAATAAAAGACATCCGAAAAGAAACGGCAAAATATCGTATAATCATTTTAATCCAAGTATAAAATCGTACATTGTGATAAGCGGGTGCATGATGTTGCGAACTTCACGTAAGTACATTACGACAAAATAATTGGATTTTTTGAAATTGCATTTTAAAATAAATCTAATAATAAGAATCATTACTTACGTAAAACATCGCGTGTGATATTGTTTTACATTTCACATTTAAAAATATCGTATTTGTTAAATAAGATAATTTACCCCTTTTAATTAAAATAGAAATAAAAAAAAAGATATTTTACATCGAAAAGAACGAATATGTACATTATAACATATACATACGATATTATTTGTCGTTGATATTTTCATCGTATTTACTACTTCCTAACTAAGGTTTTCTTTTTATTATTCATATTTTTCCTTGATTTAAACAAATAAAACTAAATTCAATTACAAAAATAAAATAACATTTAAACTAAATTATAATCTAAACTAATACTTAATTATCATAAAAAACTAAAACCTAATTAAACCCCCTAAAAATAACATCTAATTATAATCTAAAGTTTGTCCGTGTCAAGAACTCCTGCAGCATTCCCGCGCTTGATGGTGAGGTGACCGCTATTCTCTGCGCGAGAAATGAGTCGGCCCTCTTGTTACCAGCGGCGTCGACATGATAAAAAAAAAACATAGCGGGACCCCACGGGCCAAAAGTTTCAACACCAAATGGTAAAAATATAAGTTAGTGACTCATATTTGCATCGCATCAGCGTCCATTGATTCTAAGTACAATTTTAACATAAGTTTCAGTTCCTAATGCTGTTAAATTAGAGTGTAGATGAAATCCATACTATAATAAGTTAATATAAACATAGAAATATTCTATATATAAAGTCTATATATATATATACATAAGTAAGTATATATATATATATATATACATATATATTTAAAGAGAAATGAAAAAAAGGCGTCTTAAAAAAAATAATTAAGATCTCCTTTTACTAATTTCTTTTTCATTGTGTCGCAGCGATCTATTAGATATAATATCTCCATACTCAGTTTATACCCCCACTACAAAAACAAATATTACTTAACATGGGCTTAACAAACTTTTCTTAATACATGTCTCTTACTCTAAGTATAACTCCACTTTGAACATGATGATCACAACAATAATGATCAGAAGTTTTTAATGTATGTGTTCATTGTTTATTTTTATTATTTCATTATTACAAGTTAGAACAGTGACTCTGCATCCCCTTCCCGTCTGCGAACAACAAAAACTCTTTCGCATACCATAATCGTTCTTTAGGTGAAATTTAAAGCGACCCATGACGAGGAGCAGCTTCCCTTTTTTCGTTTTCAAAAACATAGGACCTGAAAATTAAATATAATTATGCTCAGTAAATGTATCCAGCTTGAAGGACCTCTGAATATATATACTATGTGGTATAAAATTTGCTGTAAAAAGCGAAATGCATCCAATTCTACGAAAATAGAGGGCAGAATATTAAAACCGTGCTCTCGCTAGAAGAACAGTTATCACTGATATCTGAGAAATGACGAAGTACCTATTTGTTACGTACCTAGTTTATTTGCGGAAGGTACAAACGCTACATTAAAGTGTAAAAACCTTGAGCATACTAAATAAAAAAATAATAACATGAATGTATAATGTTTATTGTATTTAATGTTGTAGATTTTATTGTGTTCCAGTCAAATAGTACAACATTAGATTGCGCTTTTAGAGATGCCTAAGTTGAATTCGAGTTTTGTCGAAAAAAACAAGGCGACTGACCACAGAAAACCGTACACGTTCGCCAATTTTGACACTTTGTCTCTAATTGTGCGTGAATCGACGGCCGGAAAATTTTAATGATTATGTTCATTCTTTATTTTCAATATCTGATCATCAAATGTAATAACAGTTACTCTACATCCTTTCCGTGCATGCGCACAACAAAACACCTTCCGTATACCATAGTCGTTCTTCAGATGAAATTTCAAACGATCTATGACGAGAAGTAGCTTTCCCTTTTTTGTTTTTAAAAACAAGGGACCTAAAAAAATAAACAAAATACATTTTTCATTAGAATGTTTTTGGCTTGTAGGACCACTCAACGATGTGGTATAAATAGACATCATCCATTTAAATCCAAATAGTGAAAAATGAAGGCTAGAAAAAAAATGGATTATTCTGATAGATGTTGTCTACCAAATCACTGTCATGGCACCAAAACAGTATCAGTATGGTACTTGATGTTATTTAAGTTCAATAATTATATTTTGATGATGATATATACATGATGAAGATTAGGTAGCCAACATCTAACAGAATAACCCACTTTTTTGTGGCCGGCACTTTTCGCTTTTGGACCTTAAATGCGCGGAGCAAGAGAGGATGATATTTTTGCTTTATACATATAGCAAAATGCATGCAAACAATTTCTTATCATGATGACAGTGAAGACAGTGCTCTCGCTAGGAGAATGGTGTTATGATTAAGTTTAATTGATATTTGGTAAATGCCACACACAACATGAAAGGGTAAATCGCGGAGCACAGAAAGTAAATAAATAAAATTGAAATTGTGAATACACACATTTTTATTCGTGAAATGTAGATTAAATTAAAAAGAAGTACGAATCTCGCGTCTTGAGGGATACGACCTAGGTCGGATCCGAGAGATGTCGAAAAAACATGGCGCTGATTACAGAAAACATACACGTCCGCCATTTTGTTTGAGATTTCTCACATTCCACTTTTTCCTAAAGGCGATTCTTGCGATCGACGCTATGAAGTTATAAAGATGTAATTCCAAAACGGACCGCAGACTGCAACTGCAGGCTGCAAGCGACACTACTAGTTGTTGAAATTGTTTCTAATCGCGACTACATTGCGGCCTGCGGTCGCTGCGTGCAGCAACAGACTGCAGTACGACTTGTGTAATATTGGTTTTTCGAAAGAGGATGTATATAAATAAACCCTTATGCATTTTGCAGAGGCGCCACACGGCCGCGTTTGAAAATAGAAACGATCGCGACCGCAGACCGCTGGTGGTTGGCCGTGGTTTCAGTCTGCGGCTCATTTTGGAATCACATCTTTAATGATTATGTTTATTCTTTATTTGTAATATTTGATCATCAAATGTAACAACAGATACTCTACAGCCTTTCCACGCACGCGCACAGCAGAATATCTTCCGTATACCATAGTCGTGCTTCAGATGATATTTAAAGCTATTTAAGATGAGGAGGACCTTCTCTTTTCTTGTCTTCAAAAATGTAGGAACTAGAAAATAAAAAAAGTACTATAGTTTTTAATTGATAATGTGTAGTAATAACACTCTCGCTAGAAGGATGATATAATGAACAACGACAAAGTTCTCGATTAATGTACAGAAAATGACGAAGTATCTTATGTTAAAACTTAATGAACAGAGATAACATTAATAAGTACAACAAAATACTTTTATAATAAAAGGTGAGTTTTTTTGTTTGGGATAAATTATTTCTCTATTTTCGGAAGCTTTATTAAGAAATAAACATTAATTTGTACATAACATGGAAGTTCATGTTATGTAAGTACACACATAACATGGAAGATTGTACAAAATAAGATCATGAATACATATTTTTTATACATACAAATCCTATATTTTTATACTGTATCCGTTAATCACGGCCACTGCTATACTAATGGTTGTGTTCATTCTTTATTACCAAAATCTGGTTATCGTATGTGCGTATCGTAACGCGACAGCCCTTTCCGAATTGATTGCATGCCCAGTACTTTTGAGAGCCTTTCGAGCGTATGACATTGAATCGATACTGGTTTAATTGTAGTAGCGGCTTTCCCGCTGTTGTCGTGAGGAATTGTGGATATGCTGAAAAGCAAATTTCTTTATTTTAAATTATCTTTTTAAAAGATAAAATAATGAATGTTTGTTTGCTGGAGCGATGCAGTACAGACTAATCTGCGAGAGATAGCTGACAACTGGCGAGCCATCGCGCAATATAAAACACACTGGGGTTCTCTCGTTTCGGAGGCCAAGATCCACTTCGGATCGCTAAGCCAGCGGAGTAAGTTTGATAATAAATATTCCGTGCGTCGGAAGGTACGTAATGTAGCTCTGATCCCGATTGCTCGACAGGTGGTCGTTAAAGAAAATCATAATTATGTTGGTCTAGTTTCCCTGTTAGAAGAGTTACAGAGGCCAGACGGGATTAACCGGTATCGTCAAATAAATCACTATGAAAAAATTGAACCTGGTCTCTAAAGCGCTAGCATGCAACTGAACATACATCATAGTATACATGCCGTACATGGCACTATAATGCATTCCAGTAATACCAGTACCCTTCTTATTATGCTTGGAAGACACTGACTATTCTAATAAAACCATTAGTTTAAAGGACAGAACTCTTTATTACGAAACCATTGTCATATTTTTTACTTATTTATCAAAAGAGAGAAGACTTGTCTGTTTGTTTGTTTTCCTATTTTGCTTGACTTATATCACTGGTAAGTTTCATAAGTCAATTAAAATAAATATTTGAAAGCCGATAGAAATTTGTTGACCTCCAATAAAAAATCGTGTCATGTACAAACAACAGACTATGAAAATTCAGCCAATGAATTTAAAATAAACCAACCCCGAACACACAGAAACACAAAATAAGGTACTTGATACAAATAAGACCTATGCTCTAATAAAGCCTAGTTCGGATAAGTAGTTCAAAATATGTTTACATCAAAAATACTTCACATGCGCATAAACAAAAGCGCCACGACTCGGCAAACAGGGCAAGAGGCACAATCGCGCTTAGAGGGACAATAGTGGCCGGTCGTTTATGAAGGATGGGCGTTTTCATTTGCCTGTTAGTAATTTGTGATAATTTCTATCTAATTTTAATAAGTTATTCTTTGATCTTTTGTTTCAAGTAATGTTTACTGATCACAACACAACTCATACAAAACAAGATACATACTATATCTTATTTACTTACAAAAAACTAAATAGATTTATCGCCAAGTCATAGATAAACACTTTATTTGTTACGAGTATTAAAATACACACATTACATGAAAACCACATCAAAAAAAAAATGTACAGCAAATGACCAGGGGTATGTGTGCATTGTAGCCATGTTGTAGCAATACAAAAAGGCGATACCTCAGCGGTATTATTGCTCCGGAGCCCTATTTTTGAAATCATTCTTTATCGAACAAAAATCATTCGGCTCGCCGATTTTACGCGAGGCACTATTTTCAAAAAATTGCACTTCAAGGAGCAATACACTGACACCCGTATTCTTAAACATAACCTTAAGAACGTCCTTCACTCAAACTCATTGGACGCCTTAAGGAATTCCTCGAACTTTCCTTGAAAACGATATTCTAAGTTGGTTGCTTGAGCAAACTCCAATGATGAACGACACAGGATATAATAACAATTCAAAGCACTAAAATAGAAAAATACAAAATAATAGAGTAAAAAATAAACAAAGTAGTTAGTAACTAGGCAAAAAAGTGGCAAACTAACCTGTGTCATTCCTCATTGGAGCTCAAGCAACAAATTAAGAATGTATTTTTCAAGGAAAGTTCGAGGACTTCCATAAGGCGCCCTTCAATGAGTTTGAGTGAAGGGTGTCCATAAGGTTATGTTTAGAATACGGCTGTGATTGTCAGCTATAGCTTAAATGCTATGTGAGAGCAATAACACTACTATTAACTACTAATGGTTATGTTCATTCCTGACTTTAACGATTTCCTTGTTAAATGTCACGAGGGAAGCGCGACACCCCTTGTTGTACTTGTTGCAAGCCCAGTAGACCCGTGGACCATTTGAGTGAATGCAGTTGTACCGAAAATTATTCGCCACTAGTAGTGGTTTTCCCTTCTTGGTGCTGGTGAATTCTAACACTGTAAAAGTATCATGAGAAAAGCTTGTTAGCGTAATAATTTATTAAAGTACATTTTATTATAAAATTCATAATTTCTGAAATACTAATATCTAAATTTGTAATATTTAAAAGTATGTGTAATGATCGAGTGAACCAATTCGATCGTGCATTCGATTAGTTCACTCAATCATTCATTCACTCTTTGTGGTTCGAGTAACTAAAAGGGATTCAATATCCAACGGTTGGTGTGGAAGGACGTTCGAAAAATAATAAAGGCAGAGTGAAGTGAAGTGAAGTATACTTGTACACCAGACTGCTGGAGTAATCCCAAGGTCAGTGTTCGTGTTTTTGTATTATTAATTTACTTGGCTAATTTTTAAAATCATGTGAAAGATATTAATTTTATTTGTTTGCTACTCAATCGTCGAATTCCATTACGCCTGGACATTTCATTTTTGTAATAAATACTGTAAAATAAACTTTCATAATTTTATTTATAGATTAATACCCTGAACGCCTTCAAGCTTTTTAAATAACATTATCATAAAATAAAGGGGCTCTTGTCGGAGAAAGGTCCTTCCTTTACTATTATTAAAGAAAGCCTTGCCGTTATGATACGAGATGGTGTTAACTTAGATATCAAAGCGGATAATTTTTTGGACCTCCCATACAAAATCGTGTTAGCTTTATTACTTAGATTTGTATGAGAAGTAGAGTTGAATGATTAAAAAAAAAATAACGTCAGCCTGTATACACAGACAAACAAAATACCTACGGTAAAAAAAAAACAAAACTAAAATGAAAATCAAAACAATTCAAAAACAAAAGATGTATTCAAACATATAGAAGCTAACCATGAGGTACCTACTTTATTAAAAACAAAAATTATTCTGAATTGTAAACGTCTATCAACAAATCAATCAAATATCAATAACATATGTCAAACTTACCCCTTGCTTACGCGATTTACTATTTCAATGGATTGGAATATTACATCATTTTTAATTAATGAAATTTTTCTTGTAAACTATTATAAGCCTTACGATGGTGATAATTTTCATATGAAATTCATTATATTTACTACTATCATGAATTTTTTTTTCAGAAGAGGGGGACGAAATTCAACCTTACTAAAAGCTAAATATCTCGTTAATGAAAAACCCCTTTGAGAGTACTCAAAATGTGTTTAAGAGGCCTGTTAAATGACACCACACAAAAAATGGAAAGTACTGGTTACAGATACCCTAAATAAAAATATTTTTTCATATTTGTATTACAGTTCGCTCCGCATGAGTAATATATAAGGTATTCCAAATTGTAGCTCTCTAGGTCTAATAGTCTCAGAGAAAAACGTAGGACAGACAGACGGACAGAAATGACGAAACTATAAGGGTTCCTTGTGTTTACTACGGAACCCTAAAAAACTGCTAATGGTTATGTTCATTTCTGAATTTAACGATTTTCTAGTTAAATGTCACAAGAAAAGCACGACAACCTTTGTAGTGCTTGTTGCAAGACCAGTAGACTCGTGGACCATTGGAGTAAATGCAGTTGTACCGAAAATTGTTTATTTTTTGTATTATTTTTAGATAAGATAGTTAGTTTTTAATTTTTAAACGTTAGGTGTTAAATAAGTGATAAATTCAACAAAAACCGTATTAAAATAGTTCAGGAAATTTAATGTGAAACAATCGCAAAAACATAGTTATTTTAAATCATATTTGCAACAAAAAATTACGGCATTACATAATTCCGAAAGATGGAACTGAAAAACATGTCTTCGAAATTTATATAATTTAAATAACTTAACAATTAGACTCTACACAGCAAATAATACAATAGTTTGATATGAGCATTTAATTTGTTATCTCAATTCTTTATTTTATTATCTTTGGCCTAAAAGATTCAAATATTAAAAAATAACTTTTTTTTTATACAACTAAGTAGGCAAACAGGCGTCCGGCCCACCTGATGGTAAGTGGTTACCGTAGCCTATGAACGCCTGCTACACGATCTCACGAGCGCGTTGCCGACCCTGAAGAAATTTTTTCACACCAATTTAAAGGCTCCCATGTTATAGTTTCTCTGTATCTCCTAATGGTTGACTGGGTAAGTCCGCCAATTGTATTTTTACTTGTGTTAAAATAAAGTTTAAATAAATAAATAAAATAAATCCCCCACTTCAATTTGCCCTGCGCCACCTCTTGTCAAGCACAAGTCAAAACTAGTCAAAGCATCTGTTCTCTCAAATTAGTCACCATTTGTCAATGTTTCCAGTTATATTGAAAGCCTCTATTCTTGAAAGTCGTCCTCTTTTTAGTGATTGTGATATCCTTTAATAAACAAAACAGTTTTGCCTTCAGTCACCACCACAGCACCACACGAACCTCTGGACTTGCCGATCCGAACGCACTGCCATTTTACACGAGCGCCATCGGCATATTGATATGATTTTCTGAACAGATACCGCCCGTGAATAAGACCTTCATTCCCTTTTTTTGTGAATCTGAAACTGATTTCTAAAAAAAGTAACAATATTATTCAATGATCGTTTATAGCTACTTGAAGCAAATAAAGGAGAAAGTAAATGTCATGTAGCTCTCTAAAAATAGCAAATAAATAATACTGCGAAACTACTAAATAATAATGCGACTTTGGTGTTATTAAATGGCGTATATGTAGAAAAAAGATGGACGGATCTAATATATTTTTCTGCAAATAAATATTTGATTGATTCATTGATTTTGATCGTGCAAAGGCGGCCTTATCGCAATAGCAATCTCTTACAGGCAACCCTTTTTGTAGGAAACATTTCAGGAAAAGGGACAGGTATGGTGCAGAAACATAAGCTAAGTATAATAGTATAAACTTACACAAAATAAACTAAAATAAACTTACTTAAAGTTACATATCGCAGTACACATATAATATACAGAAATAAATAAATAAATGTACTATAATACCTCAAATAATGATGGAAGATAAATTTTAGGACCTAACGTAACATCTCACATCATTCACCCTCATCTAGAAAATGCTTTTTCACTAGTGCTTTAAAACTCGCAAGAGTTTGAGCACGCCGAATTTCAACTGGCAGAGCGTTCCAGAGTCTCGCAGCTTGCACTGTGTAGGATTGAGGGAAAAATGGGCCATTGTAATCAGGCATCACTAGATGAAGATTGTAGTAATCAGGCATCACTAGATGAAGATTGTAGGAGCTACAATCCCGAATTTGAAGGGCCCGCCCTTCAAATTCGCTGTGAAAAGTAAATAGATTTTTAAGATATTGATTAAACAGAATAGAAAACAGCAGTGACAGAATGTGCCAATCGCGGCGAAGTCGAATAGAAAGCCATTTTAATTGCGTACGAAATTGAGAAACATGATCATATTTACGAAGGCTAAATATGAATCTGATAAATAGTGTTTTCTTATGTTTTCGCGATTGTTATTCATTAAATTAAACTATTTTAATACGGTTTTATCGCGTTTATTACTTATTTATTTACACCTGATGTTTCAAACACTTTACAGCGTTCATGGTCGCAGGCAGACTAAGTTAACATTTGTCTTTGATGTCATAAGATTACAAAACCACCGCCTGAAATTTTTATTGTGAACTATTCCGATTCACGCAGTATTGCCTCACAGTATCTAAGGGTCTTGCAGTCTGCTTCCGAGTTTGCGATTTTATTAAGTTAATGACTGGGTCACAAGCTGGCGGTACCTGCCATCCATCCTCTCTATTGAAATTAGGATGTTTTTTAATTTCAATAGCTTCACGTAACATCCTTGGAATGAATCTGTTTTCCTTTGCAAGGACTTGAGGATTATCAAAACGCATATAGTGGTTGGGTTTGTCTAGAGCATGTTCACAGACTGCAGACTTGGTTGAGCGTCTATTTTTCATGTCAGCAATATGTTCTTTTATACGAGTATTAATGCTTCTCTTTGTTTGCCCAATATATGATAAACCACAGTCACAGTCAATTTTATAAACTCCAGCATCTTGCAATGGGATATTGGATTTTACAGGTCTTAAAAATTGGTTTATTTTCTTATGCGGCTTGTAATAGGTCTTGATTGAAGCTCGCCTTTGCAACTTTGGTTGCCATTGGCAAGAATTTATTTAGCCGTCTGAGAGAAGCTGAAGCCGCAAATATCTTTCTACTTACCTCGGATACTTGAGGAGACCAAGAAAGATTACTATCAATTATAATTCCTAGATTCTTAACTTGACTGCTAAGATTAATTATAGTTCCGTCAAAAACAAGATCGGGAATATCAACATTCTTCAGTTTACCTGTCTGCCAAGAACTGCCCACAATGATGGCTTGTGTTTTTGAGGGATTTATGTTAAGTCCATTAGACTTGCTCCAAGAAGATATTGATTCCAAATCCCTATTGATGGTATCGATGGCTAAGGAAATATCACCAGCTGCAGCTTGTGTGTAAATCTGAAGATCGTCTGCGTAAAGGTGGTAGGAGCATTGAAGATTAATAGTAATAGAGTTAATGAAAATAGCGAATAAAAGTGGAGATAACACGCCACCCTGCGGTACGCCAGCAGAAGAATCACACCAAGACGAAAATTTGTCCTCGACATGAACCCGCTGTCGACGCCCATACAGGTAAGAATGAAACCAGTTCAATACTGCCGGAGATATGTTAAGAGAATGTAGAACACCAAGTAAAATGTCAAAATCAACAGTATTAAACGCTAAAGACTAGAAGGGTAAGTACTGTAAGGTAACGTACACCTGGAGCCCTATTTTTGAAAAGTGTGACTCACACAAAATGAGTGATTCGACTTATTTTTGTTCGATATCGAATGATTTTCGTTTGTTACCGAAGAATTTTTGTTCGATAACAAAGGTTTTTTGTTCGACATACATGCCTTACATTTAAATAATAGCGCTCCTGGGTATATTTTTTTTTTTTTTGCTTTCTGTGATGTATGAGGGTATGATGATTATAGGTGGAAGGTAGTATTAATGTATTAGTATTAATGTAACTTGTCATTTTGTCTAGAATAAACGTTAGTCATGAACGCTCTGGCTTTCATCTTCTCTCCTGTAATATAGGACTCCCTCAGGATTTCGGGCTGTGACATAACACTGGCTAACGAGGATTTATGCGTGAATTGTGGCGTGCAATAAGAAGAACAGAAGAAAATGTCAATCGGCAAGGTACGAGAATTTGATGTGAAAACCGGGGCGTGGTCATCTTATGTGGAGCGGTTGGAGATGTATTTTACAGTAAATAATGTCAAGGAAGAACTCAGAGTGCCGACTTTGATTGCAGTGATGGGCGATGAGGCATATGAACTGCTATCAAATCTGGCGAGTCCGAAGAAGCCGGCAAATTTGGAGTATAAGGACGCGGTTAGCCTGTTGCGTAACCACTTGCAACCGGCCCCATCTGCTTTAGCAGAAAGGTTTAGATTCAGACAGAGAAGACAGGCGGCGGATGAGAACGTGGCCAGTTACGTAGCGGAACTTAAAAAGTTGACGCGGTTTTGCAAGTTGGGTGACGCATTAAACGAAAATTTACGTGATCAGTTTGTCTGTGGACTAAAAAGCGACCTGATCAGGCAGAGGCTGTTCGCGGAGGACGATAGTCTGACCTTTACTAACGCGGTGAAATTAGCCAGCTCCCTAGAAGCGGCGGAGCGCGACGCAGCAGCAGTGGAGGCGGTTGGAGTCGTTAATCAGGAAACTACCACGGGAGTACACTCGCTGGCTATCAGCGGTAGCAAGCAACAGCAATGGCGGCCGGCTGGCCGGGGCGGGCGCGGAGGCCGCGGAAGCTGGGGAGCACGGCGGGGAGGCGGCGGCGCGCCGGGGCTTGACGGTGGGTCGAGAAGTGGCACGCAGAATTCTCAGTGTGATTGTTGCGGAGGAGAAGGCCACGACTCTCAAGGATGCCGGTTTAAGAGCTACAGATGCAGTAGATGCAAGCGGGTCGGTCATTTGAGGCGGATGTGCCCAGAACAAAAGGCGGTAGGCCGGCAGTACCGGGGAGCTGCGTTGCATTACGGGGATATTGAGGAGGAGGACGCCTACGGGGAAAACTACGGGGACGGCGAAGCATTTCACCACTTGTGTCTAAACGATTATAAGGCGGTGAGTTTGCCAATTTCGATTGAAGGTCATTTAATTAATATGGAAGTAGATACGGGTACAGCGGTATCATGCATAAGCAAAGATACCTATTATAAATATTTGAAAGATATGAGTATAGACTCCACAAATGTCAATTTGAGTTTTTATGACGGATCTACGCTTAAACCAATGGGGGTAATAAGACCCAGAGTACGTTACGGGGGGTGGGAGAAGGAATTAGAATTATTTATTATAGATAGTGGCACTACCTCATTATTAGGTAGGCAATGGTTAACAGAGTTAAAGATAAAATACCGTTATTTACGGGGTGTAATAATGTTATAGGCATAGATAATGATGAAATTCATTTGGATCATGAGTTTAAAAAATTGTTCCACAGGTATAAGGAACTATTTAGCGGAGGCTTGGGTACTTATACGGGCGGCAAGGCATCTTTAAAGATCCGGGAGGGGGCGGTGCCGGTGTTCCACCGCGCGCGGCCGCTGCCGTACGCGTTGCGCGAGCGCGTCGACGCTCAGCTTGAGGAGATGCTGCGCGACGGCGTCATCGAGCCCGTCGACTGCTCGGAGTGGGCCTCGCCTCTCGTCCCGGTAAGCACGGCTGACGGCTCTTTGAGAATTTGTGCTGACTATAAGGCCACGGTGAACCCGGTATTGGTGGTCGACCGTTATCCGTTGCCGAGAATAGAGGATTTACTTGTGCGGTTAAGCGGCACGCGATACTTTTCAAAAATTGATTTGTCACAAGCCTATAATCAAATTTTGTTAGATGACACCAAAGATGTAACAGTAATTAACACACATAAGGGTCTATACAGGTATAATAGGTTAGTATACGGTTTAGCATCGAGTGCAGGAATTTTTCAACGTATAATGTGTAACTTATTATGTAATATACCTAACGTAGAGGTATTTTTGGATGACGTCATCATAGGAGGCAAGAACAAAAAGGACCATTTACAAGCCGTGGAAGCGGTTTTCAGTAGGTTACATAAATATGGATTAAAGTTAAAAACCAATAAGTGTGTATTTTTAGTTAGGGAAGTACGCTATTTGGGGTTTGTTTTAAGTAAAGACGGTATAAAAACCGACCCAGAGAAAATTCAAGCTATTTCAAAAATACCTAGACCGGGGTGTGTCACTGAATTGCGATCTTTCCTAGGTTTAGTAAATTTTTACGCAAAGTTTGTAAGAAACATGAGTGCTAAGTTGGTTCCCTTATATAAATTGCTAAAAAAAGGTAATAGCTGGTCTTGGTCCGATAAGTGTGAACGAGCCTTTAATGACGTGAAACGGCTGTTAGTCAGCGCAGAGGTATTAGCGCATTACGACCCAAGTTTGCCTCTCATAGTAACATGCGACGCCAGCGCGCGGGGCGTGGGGGGCGTTCTCTCGCAGCCGAGTAGGGACGGCGCCGGCCGAGAGCGCCCGATAGCCTATGTATCGCGAACGCTCAATGAAGCGGAGAAAAACTATTCACAAATACATCGAGAGGCACTTGCAATCATATTTTCGGTTAACAAATTTCATCAATATCTGTACGGTCGACGTTTCACACTGCGTACTGATCATAAACCATTAGTATCGATATTCGGCCCCCACACGGGGATACCGACGATGGTAGCTAGCCGTATGCAGCGATGGGCAATAATACTATCCGCATACTCTTATGATATTGAGTACGTGCGCACTGACGAAAACGGGGCGGACGGCCTTTCGAGGCTACCTGTCGCCGATAAGCGGGTGAGTCATGCGCCCGAGCAAACCTTTTTACATTTCGTACAACAAGAATTATTACTGGATTATAATGAGATTAAAACTCATACGTCTCGAGACGTATTGCTTTCCAAGTTATTAAGTTATCTGCGGGATGGTTTATATGAAGAGTTAGGGTGTATAATGTGGGGTCATAGACTTGTGGTCCCAGAGGCATGTAAAGGAAAAGTGTTGCAAATGATTCACGAACCTCATATGGGAATAGTTAAATCCAAAGCTTTAACTCGCAGTTATGTGTGGTGGCCCGGCGTGGACGAAGACGTAGAACGAATGTGCCGAGATTGCGAGGTGTGTGCGTCGCAGGCGGACGCGCCGCCGAGACAGGCGCCGCGGATGTGGCCTTGGCCGAATCGTCCCTGGACAAGGCTCCATTTAGATTTCATGGGTTCAATCTTTGGCAAGACTTATCTGGTAGTAGTAGATGCGACCTCCAAGTGGATGGAAGTGTATCAAGTGTCTAGCACGGCGGCCACTGGGGTTATAGGAAAGATCTCTGAGTTATTTAGCAGGTGGGGACTACCTAAACAAATCGTCACCGATAACGGACCCCCGTTTTCTAGCAGTGAGTTTAGTGTTTTTATTCGTAGTCTTGGAATTGAACACATATTTACTGCCCCGTATCATCCAGCATCTAACGGTCTGGCGGAGAATGCGGTGAAAACTTTGAAAAGGGTTATTAAAAAGGCTAATGTAGATAAACAAAATGTCGAAAAGGCATTGTGGACCTTTTTATTACACTATAGAAATACTGAACATTCTACTACAGGAGAAAGCCCAGCTATGTTATTGTTAGGTAGGCGACTGCGTACGAAATTAGATGTCTTGAAACCCGATAGGGAGAATAGGGTCAGAAAATCGCAACAACTACAAAAACAGGCAGCCAAGGGGGGTGATAGGGTTATGAAGCCGGAAGAAAGAGTTTGGTATAGGCAATATTTAAAACCTCAGAAATGGGCGTCAGGTCAAGTGACTGAGTGTGTAGGGCCTAGTAACTATAGGGTAAGAGACGTGCATGGGGAAATTATACATCGGCACATAGATCAATTATAAATAATATTTATTTAACATCTTATTAAAATTAAGATTAAATAGTTCTCATTAAATATTTTGTTTGACTTTTTACAAGTGTTAGTAAGTTTTATTTTCATGATTATGTTCGTCATTTAATTTGACGATTTCGCCATCTACAGTAGTGACGCTGGCTGTACAAGAGTAGGTTTTCCTGGAGCGACAGCACCACGATATCCTGGGTCCTTTGGGATTGTATCCATTTTGTACATACTGATACGGCCCAACCACCAAAACTGGCCCTCCGCGACGGGACGTTGTGTATGTCACTGAAATATTTATAAAATTTAAGTAGTACCTAATTTGGAAAAAAGTTTTTTTGAAAATTAATGTAAAGGTGTTTGTTACACTCTCATAGGTAAACGGATAAGGGTATATTAAGATATTTATGTAAATATCCTGGTTCGACGTTGCAACGAAAGGATTTGTATGCTAATGGACTTTCAACCAAGGATGCCGAAGACCGGGCGAAATGGGGGAGAGAAAGTAGGAAAGCGGACCCTGGGATCCGAAGCAAGCAGTCGAGCATACAACTGGGATGGAGCTAAGATGAGTAAGATACTTATGCCAATGGAATTGTAAAACATGAATGTAATTTTGTTCTTATCTTTTATTTTACAAAAGCTTTTGTAACGAGTAGCTTTCCAGCAGATTGAAATAATTTCGAAAAGCCACATCATAATGTCAAAAGTTTTATTATTCTTAATTTAATATTTTAGTTACATAGTTTTATTCTGCATTCAATAATAAATCTAAAAAAAAAAGAACAATAATAGGCACATATATCTCATACAAATTTTCGGTTTAAAACCAACACTGACAATACACTTAATCTGTTCTGTGGACAATACATATCAATGATTATGTTGATTCTGTACTCTGACGACTTCATCATCTATGGTGGTGACCATGGCCCGGCAGGAGGAGGACCACTTGCAGCAGAGCCACTGGACCTTGGGACCCTTGCTGCGGCTGTGCCTGTTGTACCGGTAGGGCCCAAAGACGAGAGACCGGCGACCACTTCTGTTTGTGGTGTATAATACTGAAAAATATTAACCTATATAAAAAAATATTCTGAAATAGAATACAAAATATCTTTATTAACCACTTACTACTTTCTTAGAAACAGATAATTGCAACACTTACAAAAACTTCGAATATATGGAGCAAAGGCAGACTTATTGCTAGACAATCTCTACGTACATACGTTATTATTAGGAAAATATTGCATAAGAGACGTAATTACAATCGCCATCATTCCACAGAATCATCATTTAACAAGGAAAATTATTATGCTTTTTTTTTTTTAAGTATTATATATTAACAACTCTATTATAATAATCAGTTTCGCCATTCTCAGACCATGTTTAGAGCATGTTTCGAACTACATCTTTGTGGGTAGCTATCTTCTATCAGGACCAAAGGTGGGTTATCCGACAATTCATTTCTGAAACAAACTATCTCTTCTCCTACGGTGACATTAGACACTCAGTGTTTCAGTCCAGTGATACAGGTCCAACTGACTTAACTTCCTCTGTCATGGTTTAGCCATATCTAAGGTCATGCTTAAACCGTATTCTATGCTTCACCTTGTTGGCAGCAAAAGACCAGTATTTCACCTGAAGTGATGTATAATGGTATTTTTACAACTAATGGTTATGTTCATTTCTAGAACATACTATCTCGTCTCCAATTGTGGCAATTGACGCTCTGCACAGTGTTTTAGTCCTGTAGCTACAGGGCCAATTGAATTTAGTTCCTCTGACACGGTTGTCGCGAAAGTACCGGTATTTACCGACTTGGATTATCGGTTTGCCGAATTTTGAAGTTGTATAGACAGGCACATCTGAAATATGATTTGTATTTTATGGGCATCGAATAAATTGGATTGAAATTATATCGACTTTAGAAATCACAGGTATGAGTTTCAATAAAAAAACTTTTTACCCTTAGATCAATAATTGGTCTCCGCGACGATACGACGTCGAGCGCGCGAGACCAATTATTAATATAAGCGTTTTACCATTTCCACGCCGCGATATAGAAAACCTATTAAAACGAAGGTGCTGAATAGGGAGGCTCCTTCTACAATACCTATTGTATTAAGTATATACTACCAAAAGACACCAAATCCCAATAGACTGTTATATCCATCATTGCGTATAGAGGTCTCTCTCTATGCGTGGATCGAATCGTCAATACCAAGGTTCCTCAATCAACGGCGGCATGTGCGAGATTGTTAGATGATCTTATTAAAATAGTTTAGATTGTGTTAGAATTAAATTTTAATAATCAAAGTAACAAATTAAACAGTTTTCCAGACAGGGTGTCAGATAATCAAAGAATTAATTATAAATCACCATCTAATGATTGTGATGATTGTTTGATTGAACGATGGTATCATCAACGGTCCAAATGGATGCCTTGCACCGAGTTTTGCCCAAGCTGGCGCAAGGCCACTGAATCTTGGCTCCTCTGCAGCGACCTCTACGGAAATATCGATATTTCCCCAGTTGTATTATCGGTTTTCCGAACCTTGAAGTGGTGTATATTGGACCTGAATATTTAATTAAATCATAATGTAAAATGAATATCGAATTAATAAAACAAAGTTACAGAAAGAGGATTTTATAGAAATGCATTTTACTATCCTTAACAACACTGTTACAAGACACTACGATACGATACTTGGACAAATTCCGAATA
The DNA here is from genome assembly GCA_947363495.1 of Euzophera pinguis. NCBI lineage: Eukaryota > Metazoa > Arthropoda > Insecta > Lepidoptera > Pyralidae > Euzophera > Euzophera pinguis. Next base: position 3,841,057 of record OX376166.1, read on the forward strand.
ATCAAAAAACAGGGCTTTTCAGCGATTCTCACGCCTTTAGAAGAAAAATTTAATCTAAGATTTGTCGTAAAAAATCGGGACCGATCACATCTTTTTCAAACTAATCTCGAATTAGATATTTTCTCAAAAGATGTAAGAAAGCTTCTATGCCTCAGTGACGTACTAAATAAACTTTTAGAAATAATAAAAAGTATTTGCAAATTAGATTTGTATTTAGTATTTAAGCTTAATCTATTCATAAATTATCCATTACTACAGTGTACAAGTGTTTACTATATTTGATACATGAGTTAATAAATGAATACCTACAGTTTAAGTAAACCTATTTTTGAAAAGTATGACTCACCCAAAGGTGAGTCGAATGAAAATCATTCGATATCGAACGAAAGTCATTCGAATTTTTTATAAAGTTATCCCTTTGTACAATAAAAGGTATAAACATCGTATAGAAAATAAATTAATGTGTATGAGAATTCCGAAATGTGACGATAGAATTGTCAACTGTTGCAATGATCGCGCGACAGCCCCGGTCCCACTTGATACACCGCCATCTTTTTTTCGGTGTTTCCTTCTTGTGCCTGTCCTGGCAGTACCTGTAGTTGCCACACTGGATTAAAGGGTTGCCATGGCGAGATGTCGTGAAGATCGCCACTAGAAAAACACAAATAATTTTAGTGTTAATGTTCCATAAGCCCATATTAGTTAGCCAATTTTCTATTTTGCGATTTAGGCCAAATGCAACTTTGATATGATAAGTATATTATGGTTTTACCCATGTTTTTATTAATTAACATGTTATAAGGTTACAACAAGAAATAAGTAGAACCAATTTGTACCAAGAAATCCTAATTTGACGTTTTCAATGTAAGTATATTAATATATGTGCAGCATACTCCTTCATTACTGCTTGCTACTAAATGGAAAAATCGACAACCCACCGGCTCTGGCTAGGTGCAGCTTTTATACCCCAGTGGTCTATAGGCAATTACGCAACCGGCCACTGCTCGTGGCTGCGACGTCGGCCACGGAAACCGCGCGGTACGCGCCCACTAACCAGGCCATGGTACTCTTTGGCGCCTTGATTGCTCATTTGCCAAACGTAGATATATTTTATGATAAGCTGAAATCTTTTGTTTATTCGTGTATAATGTACGAGTCTCATAAACCTGTGTAATTTGTCCTGTCCTAACTCACAGCACGCATTGGGAAACTGTAAGTGCTGTCAGTGTTTGTATAAAATAAATAAATAAATAAATGTGTATTATCTAAGTTATTTCTTCATTGTGTTCCTTTTTAAAGCATAGAATTACTAAATAAGCAACATTTTATTTAAATAAGATAATAATAAATAAGTATTTACATTTGTAGAGTGCGTCATTTGCTATTAATATTGTTATTGCATCAATTTGTAAAATAGGTCTTATTTTAGAACTAAGTACTTACTAACTTCGATAGTATATAAACTAAACAGCCTTATATGCATTTTCTTGCTACCGCTCGCGAGTTTGCATCGCTCGCATCGCGCCCATGGCCGAGGTTCGTCCCAACTGGGAGCCCCTTGTGCATTTGCCGAAAAGGCTGAGTGGTTAATAGCCCTCGCCTCAAACTGTTCCGCTGTAAATTTAAAAGCTCACAGGAGAGCTAAAATTGTAGGTCCGTTCAAAAATAAATAAATAATAATAATTACATTTTGATAGAAAGAGGTTTTGGAAATGTCTATTTTTAATTTATTCAACTATTTTCCATTTACTGTCGATAGATACCTCCTCAAATTTTCAAATATGGATGACCAAGTGGTATGTAACGGGATGACTTGCGTGTCGAATGACATAATAAATGAATTGATTTGACCGGAAATGTGGAATCGAAAGCCAATGATCGGGGGCTCATCCATACTTCCATACTAATATTATAAATGCGAAAGTCTGTCTGTCTGTCTTTCTGTCTGTCTGTCTTTCTGTCTGTCTGTCTTGGTATGAATATAGTTGAAGACCCGAGGTCAAACATATGCTACTTTTTGACGTAGGTGGAATTGCGGGAAAAAGCTAGTTAGAAATATATGAATGTCTATTTCTTCAGTGGTTATGTTTGTTTATAGCTTTAACAATCGTAGTCCCATGTGAAGTTAGGGCCACCCGGCAACCCTTGGACCATTTGGAGCAGCGCCAGTGTCTCCTATACCCTGCCTCCTTCGAGAGGGAGTAGCGGACACCATCATACTCCAATATTGGGTTACCCCATGACGACTTCTTCATGAGAATCGTGTGAGACCCTGCAAAAAAGGAATGATCAGTTTTATTTTTTTAATAATTTATTGTAAACTAGCTTTTTCCCGCAGCTCCACCTGCGTCAAATAGTAGCCTATGTTTGACCCCGGGTCTTCAACTATATTCATACTAAATTTCATCAAAATCCGTCCAGCGGTTTGGCCGTGGAAGCGTAACAGACAGACAGACTTTCGCATTTATAATATTAGTATGGATTCATACTTCCATACTATTATTATAAATTCCATACTATTCACACAAATATTATAAATGAGAAAGTCTGTCTGTCTGTCTGTTACGCTTTCACGGCCAAACCGCTGAACGGATTTTGATGAAATTTGGTAATATAGTTGAAGATCCGGGGGCAAACATAGGCTACTTTTTGACGCAGGTGGAGCTGCAAGAAACAGCTAGTTACGAATATTAAAAAAAAAAATCTAACAGCAGTAGTGCAGAACTATTTTTTCAAAGTAAATTTATATATTAGCTTTTTTGATGGTTATTGTTAAGGAATACTTTGAACGTACTAGCCAAATTTTACAGTGTAGTAAATGAAACTAAACCAGGTTATGATAAATAAATGAAAACTGTCAAATATTATTCAACCTTCCATACAAATTAGCTGACTGGTTTTTGTATGGGAGGTCGAAAACGTTTTTCGCTTATTAACGCTTATAAACGGTTTAAGTATCATGCACAGTCTAAACTCCGTGGTCTAAACACACTGTAAAAATGACGTTCTTTCAAAATAACCCTGTGTATTATTTAGAAATTTGTGTATAAATTAGAACGTATTTTAGCATTATTTATTTTTTTATAAAAACAAAAAAACAAAAGGCAGATATTCACCTGGTAATATTGTTTCCATTTCCGCTGCCATGAAGTGGATACCTGCAAAGATAGGAATTATTTTAAAAACGTATGATTACTAATTTTGTAAAGGAATCACTAGGATTATTAAATAACATCATTCTTCTCTGTCGGCTTGGCCGGGACTTCGCACACTTATCCCACATAAACTGTTCTATTTATTTATTTAACTTCATTACAATGTAAAATTAATATGAGGATTTAAAAAAAACTATACTAATAACCTAGACCTAATTTAAAAAAAAAAACAAATTTCTCACAATGCACAGTCCCGTTCACGTCGCGCCTTGCGGTAGTGGCTGAGCAAGAAGGCTGGCAGCATTGTCATATTGAATGGCAAAACTGTACCTAATTTTTGGACTGAAAGGTATTCTATGTCCTTTTCAGTACTCATAATTATTTAATTTGGATATGGGGAATCTCGTCCCACCCTTGAACCCGTCCCTGGGATCACTTTTTCCATTTTATTTTTAATACGGGCTAACTCGTCCCTCGGCAGAAGGAACTTGACTCTTGGACCACATTTCCACGTTATAAACATTTTATAAGGCGATCTCGTCCCTCTAACGAACTCGTGAAAACAAAAGACACAAAATACATGAAACATTTATTTAAGTTTCATGGGATATTTAATCACTTCTTAATATCATCATCATTTTTAAGGATGACTGTGTGTATCACTGAGGCTGATGACTTCATTATCGTAGGTGATGACATGAGCTCTGCAGCCCAATGATTTTTTAGTGCAGATCCATCGGATCTTGGAACCTGTGCATTTGTGGTACTTGTTGTATCTTCGGTCCCCTAACACAAGTACAGGTTTGCCGTAGCGGGAAATTGTGAATATAGGTGATGCGGACAGCTTAATTTATGATAAATAAAGTTGATTAATTTTAGAGTAGGGCCATGATTATAATTAGAATAGGTCATTTTTCTTTAAGAAATAAGCTAAGAAAATAGGAATTTGTAAAGAAAATGTATAGAAATAGGGGTACCCTTGCCGAGCAATACCATAACGAGAGCCGGCGACGGTTTTTTGCTAATAACTAGGAAAGTAGAAGAGTTATTCACTTGAAATTTGTTGTAAATAGTCAGGAATATGATTCTTTATATGTAAAAAATACGAAATTTGTAAGAACTAAATGCCACCATAGGGAAAAATAGGAAAATTCCAAAAACTCGCCTAGACAAGGACAGGGCTATAAACGGGAACGAGATAGCATGCATTAGTGCCGTGTGCAAAGAATTAGTGCCGTGTGCAAAAATTCAAGCCCTCTGATTGGTCGGAGTTTTCTATAAATTGAGCGCGGAATTGTATGGCGGCATTCAGTTCATTCAGTAATATAACAGTGAAAAGGTGGAACAAAAAGGGTGAACAATAAAACAAGTGAAGAAAAATAGTGCCTTTTAATACAGTCCACAATAAAAGTGGTCCTTGGCGAACCGGATATTGAAGAATCCGCACCGACTGGAGGGAAAGCGGTCTATTGAGCGCAGGATACTGAAGAAAATCCAAGAGGGTAGAAGCCTTGAAGAACGCGCATCTGGAACAACCACATCGGGTCAGAAGTTAATCAGCATCCGAAGAAATGGTGGTTACACGTAGCCAGAGCGGAGAAGAAGAACGGCGTACACAGCGATTGGTCTTTGACGATCCACCCGGCTCACCGAGTGTCACCGAACGAGGTACTCACGCCGGGCGTCGTATCCCAGAGGCCGCCGCCGCCGAACTGGAGCTGGGTGAGCGCGCCGCGCCGACCGTCACACGCCCCTCCGCCTCCGCAAGTAGCGTGATCCCCTCTTCCGCGCCTCGCGTTGCCGCGACAGTGTATGGGTCGAGTGCCACCGCTGCGCACCCCGTTACCGCGTATGGGTCGAGTGCCACCGCTGCGCACCCCGTTACCGCGTATGGGTCGAGTGCCACCACTGTGCACCCCGTTACCGCGTATCCCTCGAGCGCCGCCGCCGCCGCCGCCGCCGCCGCCGCGCGCCCCTCGCGCCTCACCACTTCACGTTCACCCAATAGATCGATACGATCAGGACGCTCTCGTGTTTCGACTACAAGCACTAATGTTCGCATCAAGCAAGCAGAGTTAGCAGCCATGGAAAAGCTCGCCGAAATCCAACGTCGAGAATTACGACTAGAGGCAGACCTGGTACAGAAGAAATTGGCCTTTGAAATCGCCAGTATCGAAGATGAAGAAAACGAAGCAGGCAGTACTCATGGACACATCGAGCGAGTCAATCAATGGTTGGATCAGCATGGACCCTCTGCATCGAATCAAGAGCCGACGTATATGAGTCCGTTGCAACCAACGGATTTACCATCCACTGCCACAGTCGCTGCACCTCATCAGCCAACGTCTCAGTTAAACATGCCTGCACGCAACGATGTCGCTCACCCGCAACCATTACGGGGGGAGCAAGACAACATACAGGGAGAACCTCAGGCAATCAGAAGAGACATAGAATGGGAGCACACACCGAGACGGCAATATCAGCGACCACGCTCACCAACGCCGACTCAACAAAGAAATCGAAGCACAGGCCGAGGCATCGAACAGCTCGCTGATGCAATTATGCAAATGGCAAGAACCAGAGCCCCGCCGAGACAAGTAACAGAGCTACCTACCTTTTCGGGAGCACCTGGTGAGTGGCTATCGTTTAAAGCAGCCATGCGAGACTCCGCACTCATTTATCAGTTCAGTGACGTCGAGAACATGGCAAGACTGAGAAATAGCCTTAGAGGTGAAGCACGAGAAGCAGTACGCGCCTTACTGCATACAAGTCGAGATCCGGAGATAATCATGAAGACTCTGGAACAATGTTTTGGTCGCCCTGAAATAATAATTGACCAAACTCTGGAAGAAATTAAGAAGCTACCACGATCGGGTACAAGTGCTAAAGATTTGAATAATTTAGCGGTGAAATTACAAAACATAGTGCAAGTGTTGGATAGCTTGGACGAGCGTGGGTATTTACACAACCCTATGTTATCAAGAGAAGTTATAGAGAAGTTGAGCCCACACTTGAAGTCTCGCTGGTGTGTCTACGCAGAAGAGAATCATACTCACGGCGAACCGCAAATAGTGACACTTTCAAGATTTTTGATGAAGGAAGCAGACCGAGAGTTGAAGTATTCCTACACACCGAGCATCGGTACGTCAGCACGAACCATGAAGGCAACTGACGGCAACATTGCAGCGCGACGACGAGACATACGCAAAGCTTCGACATACACTATAGCTACAGATCCAAGCAACAGTAATGAGGAACAGAAATGTTTATATTGTGGGTCGAAACACAAGGTACCGCAGTGCGAGAAGTTTAAAGCACTCAGTTTGGAAGAACGGTGGCAATGGGTGAAAGACAAGAGAATATGTTTCAAATGTATCAATAAGACACATCGACGCAGCAACTGCAGAAGCAAAGCATGTGGAGTTGGCAACTGTACGAGATTGCATCACTCATTGTTGCATGCATCGATTCCCACCACCGCCGCACCAACTGTTACCGAAGCCGCACCTACTAGCGACGAGACTGTACTCTCCGTGAAAACGAGTACAAAGGAACAAGCGGTATTATTGAAAGTGTGCCAGGTAACGGTTACTGGGCCCGGAGGTGAAGTCGAAACATATGCCTTGTTAGATGAAGGATCATCGGCCACTCTTATAGATGCAGATTTGGCACGAAAGATCAACGCAAACGGACCTGCATTGCCGCTGCATATAAAAGGAATTAATTCGACGCGTGAAGCAGACAGTCGACGCGTTAAAGTAATTTTGAAGACTGGTGACGGAGCTCACGAAATCAAAGCGTGGACCATTGAAGGACTCACATTGTCTAATCAAACAGTACCGGCGCGCTTAATGGAATGTGAGCACCTGCGAGACCTCCCAGTGGAAAAACTAAGTTATGAGTCTGCTATGCCACAAATACTCATTGGAGCTGATAACTGGGAATTAATTGTAACGAGAGAATTAAGAACTGGGAAGAAGGCTGAACCTGCTGCTTCGAGAACGCAACTAGGATGGGTCGTCCATGGCAGTGCACCGCGGAAAATGATCAAAGAAGAGGCTTCCGTCCTACATGTTTGCGTAAAGGGCAGCGAGGCATCACAACTCCATGAAAGGGTTGAGGAACACTTCAAGATCGACGCAATAGGAATCACGCCGACGATCAAGATGTCGCCAGAAGAAAAAAGGGCGATAGAAATCTTCGAGAACACAGTCACCCGCAAAGAAAATTATTACGAAGTAGGATTAACATGGAAGGAAGAAGCTCCCGTGATGCCAACCAGTTACGACAATGCCTTCAAAAGATTAAGAAGCATCGAAAGAAGAATGGACAAGGACTCCGAGTTTGCTGAGCAGTATAACGCACAAATCGAGAACCTTGTAAAGAAAGGATACGCTAAGGAATGTGATGGAACTGAGAAGATGCAACCGCACTGCTGGTTTCTTCCACACTTCGCAGTAACAAACCCCAATAAGCCTGGGAAGATTCGCCTGGTGTTTGACGCCGCCGCGGTCACCAACGGTACAAGCCTTAACAACATGCTACTAGAAGGACCGGATTTGCTTCGCCCACTATTGGAAATTTTATTTAAATTCAGAGAATATCCAATAGCTATCACGGCGGATATCAAAGAAATGTTTCTCCGAATTAAAATCCGAAGTGAAGACCAAGCGGCCCAAATGTTTTTATGGCGTGGCAAGGAAAGGAAGAAACCTCCAAAGGAGATGAAAATGAAATCAATGATCTTCGGTGCATCGTGTTCTCCATTTCTAGCGCATAGTGTTCGAAATTACAACGCACGCCTACATGCAGAAACTCATCCTGCAGCCGTCAAGGCGATAACCGAACACCACTACATGGACGATTTTGTAAATAGTTACACAACGGAAAAGGAGGCTACAGTTGTCATCGACGAGGTTAACGAAGTACACTCAAAGGCTGGCTTCAGATTGCGCGGCTGGAACTCGAACAATAGGAGTGTATTGGACAACGTGCCCACCGAGTTACACGCCAAGTCTGTAACACAACTGGGTCATGAGGACAGGACTTTAGGCCTAGTATGGAATTCGAAGGAAGACACACTTGGCTTCAACACCAAGATGCCCCGCGTTCCCACGGAAGTACGAACACGGCAACGCGCACCCACAAAACGAGAAGCCTTAAGTGCGGTAATGTCGGTATACGACCCGCTAGGACTTCTTAGTTGCTTCACCATAAGCGCTAAGATTTGCTTACAACGACTGTGGTGTCTGCAAGTCGGCTGGGACGAGGCGCTACCCGACGAACATGCCGAATCGTTAATGAGCTGGTTGGAGAACCTCGAGCGTATCGCCCTAATTCGCCTGCCGCGATGCTACAGCAGCGAGCAAAACATCAGGAAGAAGCAACTACATGTGTTTTGTGACGCAAGCCAAGATGCGTGTGCCGCAGCAGTGTACTGGCGCCTGGAAAAGGAAGACGGAACAGTTCATGTCGTCCTGGCAGCAGCGAAGTCAAAAGTGTCTCCCATCAAGACGCAGAGCATACCAAGGCTGGAATTGCAGGCCGCATTGATCGGAACGAGATTGGCCAACGCAGTACAGCAAGGGCACAGGTGGAGAGCGGACCAAGAAACAATCTTCTGGACAGACTCAAGAACAGTCCTACACTGGATTCGGAAGAACGCAAGAAGATACACCCCCTTCGTTGCCCACAGGTTGGGTGAAATTGCAGAATGTACTCAGCCACGCCAATGGAGATGGGTGCCCACCGACGAGAACGTAGCGGACTCGGCGACAAGAGTCAATTATGTCCCGAAAAATGAAGAAGATTGGTGGTTCACTGGCCCAACCTTTCTGCGATTAACAGAAGACCAATGGCCTGAGGAGTCTGAGCCAGCGGAACCCAGTGACGAAGAAGTTATAAACCATGTCACTATAAAGCGGGAAGAGAAGACGCTACCCGATGTGAAACGTTTTTCAAATTACATGCGTCTGTTGAGAGCAACCGCTAACATATTGTTATTTGTCGACAAGTGTAGACGACGAGCGACGCATCTGACAACGGCACACATGAATAAAGCAGAAAAACTATTACTACTGAGTGCCCAACGAGATAGCTTCCCCGAGGAAATCAACAGACTGAGAGACGGAAGGCTACTCCAACGAGAAAGTCGCCTGACAAGACTAGACCCGGAAATGGACCGAGATGGATTGCTGCGCGTAAGGGGAAGAATAAACGCGGCCAATCAACCTCCAGAGATGAAGAATCCCATCATTTTGGATGGCAAACACCCGCTCACAAGGCTCATCGTTCTGCAAGAACACAAAAGAGCAGGACATGCAGGACGAGAACGGGTGGTGAATGAACTACGCCAGAAATATTGGATTCTGAAACTTCGACCTACGGTGCGCACAGTGGCGAAGAATTGTCTGATGTGCCGAATGAGAAAAGCAAGACCCAGCGTACCAGTGTGTGGAGATCTTCCAGCAGTCCGCGTGGATGCCTACTACCGCCCCTTCACCAATTGCGGAGTAGACTACTTCGGCCCCATGACTGTGGCAATAGGAAGAAGACGTGAAAAGCGCTGGGGAGCTCTATTTACCTGTATGACTACGAGAGCCGTACATTTGGAGCTAGTGGGAAGTCTATCAACCGATTCTGCGATCATGGCACTAAGGAGGATGGCGGCGCGAAGAGGGTGGCCATTGACTATGTACAGCGATAACGCCACCAACTTCAGGGGTGCTGACGTCGAGCTACGAAAAGCATACGCGGAGTGGGCTCCAGCATTGAGGGAATATGGCTTGCAACACAATATGGAGTGGCGATTTATCCCACCGGGAGCTCCGAACCAAGGGGGCGCTTGGGAGAGGCTAGTTCGATCAGTGAAAGTAGCCCTAGAAGCCGTCATGAAAGAGAAAACACCTAAAGAAGAAGTGCTTCAGACAGTGTTAACAGAGGCGGAACATAGTATCAACGCTAGGCCTCTGACCCACGTCTCTGTAGAACCAGATGATCCGGAGGCGTTGACCCCGAACCATTTTCTGCTGGGGTCATCATCAGGCCTACCCAGAACCGGGCCTTGTGACATCGCAGATCGACGCACGTGGAAGGCATCCCAAGCGCTGGCAGATGAATTCTGGCGTCGGTGGGTGAAGGAGTATCTGCCGACACTCGTCGCCCGTGGAGAATCCCGAAACGAGACGCAACGACAATTGCAGCCTGGAGACCTAGTGATCATAGTAGACCCGGCGCTACCCCGCAACACATGGCCCAGAGGCGTGGTGGAACGAGTCTACCCAGGACCTGACGGAGGAGTGCGGTCGGCGGACGTTCGCACGAGAGGTGGCGTTTTTCGACGACCGACAACGAAATTAGCTGTCCTCCCCGTGAATGATGGCTGCGTGAAGACTTCGCCGGGGGGAGAATGATGCGGACAGCTTAATTTATGATAAATAAAGTTGATTAATTTTAGAGTAGGGCCATGATTATAATTAGAATAGGTCATTTTTCTTTAAGAAATAAGCTAAGAAAATAGGAATTTGTAAAGAAAATGTATAGAAATAGGGGTACCCTTGCCGAGCAATACCATAACGAGAGCCGGCGACGGTTTTTTGCTAATAACTAGGAAAGTAGAAGAGTTATTCACTTGAAATTTGTTGTAAATAGTCAGGAATATGATTCTTTATATGTAAAAAATACGAAATTTGTAAGAACTAAATGCCACCATAGGGAAAAATAGGAAAATTCCAAAAACTCGCCTAGACAAGGACAGGGCTATAAACGGGAACGAGATAGCATGCATTAGTGCCGTGTGCAAAGAATTAGTGCCGTGTGCAAAAATTCAAGCCCTCTGATTGGTCGGAGTTTTCTATAAATTGAGCGCGGAATTGTATGGCGGCATACTCAAAGGCAAAGCCCATGGCCGAGGTTCGTCCCAACTGGGAGCCCCTTGCGCTTTTGCCGAAGAGGCTGAGTGGCCAAAAGCCCTCGCCTAAAACTGTCCCGCTGTAATTTCCAAAGCTCTCTGTAGCTAGAAATGTTAGTCCGGTTAAAAAAAAAAAAAAAAAAAAAAAAAAAAAAAAAAAAAAAAAAAAAAAAAAAAAGAAAAAAGTATGGCGGCATTCAGTTCATTCAGTAATATAACAGTGAAAAGGTGGAACAAAAAGGGTGAACAATAAAACAAGTGAAGAAAAATAGTGCCTTTTAATACAGTCCACAATAATAGGACTTGAAGCTGAAATGGGTAATAAACATAAAAGTGTTATTATTATAATCAAAACTGCTTGCTAAGCTTGCTGACGCCGTAGGTGACAAGAAGGCTGGCTTATTCCTAGCGCAAAGAATTGCCATTGCAATTCAACGCGGGAATGCAGCCAGTGTTCTTGGCACCATGCCACACGGATATTGCTTAGATTTTAATTTTGAGTATTTATTTTTTTAATTTTAAGTTTTTACTTTCAGTGAGTTTTTTTAAGTTTTTAGGTTAATTCGTTTGTATATAATGTCTTATTTATATATATATATAAAACTGCTTGACAAAGGTTCAAACAACATGCGGTCATATTGGGTCTTGAAGGTCTTGTGTATTGTGTTCAGTAGATAAATGATAAATGCCAACGCAATGTATATTCTTTTTTTATTCTATTAAATTTGTAAAAACATTGAAATATTTAATAGTTTTTCAATAATATGCTCTATAATATAAATTATTTAACAGTTAATGTAATAAATGGATATTTGACAATCTAAATAATTTGTCACATATTTACAGAATAATACCTAACCATTAAAAATACTATTGTTACTGATATGTAAATCGTAACATTATCAACTTCCAATTTTATAATTCTATTGATCATAATCTTACATACTTCATATGTATGGTTAAAAGTATGAAAATATACTATTTAATGTTCGTGGCTGTTCTCAAAAGCAATAATTTGATTATTGAGAGTAATAATTTTAGCTTTGCATTTTCTAGAGTTTTCTTTCACGCAATACCAACTCACTTTTGGACCTCTTGCTACGTATCTCATCTTATTGTATCTATGGTTTCCAATTATGAGCACTGGTCTGCCAAAACGGGAATAAGAGTATGTTGGCTCTGAAAAAAAAAAAGTTATGATACTTTAAATTTTCCGAAAGGTCTGGAAGAAATTGCCATTGCGATAAGGCCACCTTTTGTGCAAGGTTTTTTCTGATTACATGACAATGTTTCTTTGTCGAGCAGTAAAGAGTTTTGTATTGTACTGTACTTACTTAATATTATAAATGCGAAAGTCTGTCTGCTCTAACAGTTAGTGATTAATAAAATAAGAAAGTTCCATTGAAAACATTGTTCTACTAATTTAGCATATTTTTATTTATTCCTATTATTTATTGCATTAATATTAACATGGCATTGTAATTGAATTTTCAATATATTTAAAGGAATCCATTGTAATTTGATCGTGGGCTCTGAAGCAAGTAGCTGAAGATGTAATCAGGACGACGCTAAGGCGAAGAAGAAATAATCAGTCATCATCATCATTTCAGCCGCAGCCAGTGGTCAGTCCACTGCTAGACAAAGGCATCTCCTAATGATTTCCAAAATGACCGATTGGATGCGGTTTGCGACCTTTTTTCATCTGACTATGCATTGCACTATGCACTTTATGCTGACCTTGGCTGCATTCGAGAACCTTTCTGCCCCATCGGTTCTCCGCGCTTTGTGCCCCGTCCGCTGCTACTTCAAAAACTTCAAGCATTTCTTCTCATTTCTGGTTCGATCTCGTATGGAAACACCGAGCACCCCCCTCTCCATAGCTTACTTGAGCTATCAATGATTGTGACCATTATTACAAGCGACAATAGTTTCTTGGACAGTGATGATTTTGGCCCTGCAGCCGGAGTGGTCCCTGGTGCAGATCCAGCGAACCTTGAGACCTCGACTTCCGCTCCATCGGTTGAACCGGTACGGCCCCAACTGGATCACTGGGTTTCCTCTCGCTGAAGTCAGGAATCTAGGTACTGTGTGGAAATTAACTGCTTAATTAATCAGAAGAAGACAATGAAAATTATAATGACATTTTACGCACTTGTAAATTTGATGACTTGGTGTAAATGATAAACAGTCCAAAACAGTTAAAAAAAAACCTATATTAGAATATACACAGAATTTTCCTCCTCCATTGATTTTTTTTTCTATCGATCAAATATACTCGTACAAATATTTAAATATATACGTACACACATACACTATTTTCAACAAACTGCACATATATTTAAATATACTTTTAGTTATAGCGACAAATATTGTTTTTTCACTTTCACACAGAAATAAATTGTACGAGATTTAATAATTTCTGGTGGTCGTATATATACGTTTTATAGTCTTTCAGACTATAAAACTCTCGACTGAGCATGGACAGAGAAGGAATAACATGAGGTGGTGTGAAGAGGACAATTAAGGACAAATCGTAATAACGGATGAGTGCAAGAAAGAAAACAGCTCAAGTAGGGGATGAAGGAATAAAATGTATGTTAAAATATATCTATCTATACACTAAAATGCGAGAGATGGAAGCTGATAACTGGCGAGTCACCGCGTAGAATAGAACACTCTGGCGCTCTCTCGTTTCGGAGGCCAAGATCCACTTCGGGCCGCTGAGCCAGCGAAGTAAGTGTCTATTAAAATATTAGATCTATTTATTAATCATGACAATGCTTCGCTGTGATGCTGATTATCTGATCATCGACGGCACAGAGCTGCATTTTGCATCCTAGGCCTCGCTTCACACAAGTCCATTTCGATTTGATACCGTTGCTGTAACCGCGATTAAAGCGATGGCCACCGTATAGCATTACCATTCCACCACGAAATGACGTTACAAATTTCGGTACTGAAAGCACAGTTTAAAGAATTACTATAGATATAGTCATTGATCACTTTTGTATGCGTCACTTTGTATGTATACCTACTATCACGTGTCACGGAAGACTGACATTGGTCATAGATAACAGAGTATTACACCGGGATACTAGTTTTTGCCTCAATTTTGTACTAGAGTACCTACTTTTTTTTTTACAAGACAGAGAAATAGTGGAACAGACATTCTAATCTTGATTCTTGTGATATTCTGTCACAAATCCAAAATGACTTAAGAGAAATGCAAGATTTTAAGCTATCCTAGAGATACCAAAATTCAGTAACCACTAAGATGTGATGTTTCCTTTTTCCTCCAATTTGAGATGTTAATACATATAAGTTTTATGTTAAATATATAGTTTAGGCCAATAGCTCTATCTAGTCAATTCTAGTCATACACATTCTCGTCAAAAACTTTATTACACAAATGTGTTGACTTAACTATCTACATGTACGACAGATTTTAGAAAGAAATTTATATAAGATCATCAAAACATTAAAGGACATATTCATACATAAAGAACAAAATTTTGACAATCAATAATAACAAAAGATTTAATTTATTTTTGTTACTTTACAAAAAAGTCTTTTTAATTTACAAGATGGCTACTCGTCGAATACAAGTCTGTCAACCTAATGTTGTTTTCTAAGTTTTTCTTTTTCTATGAATAGAAACAGATTTCCTTTTCAAAATGATGCCGTCAATAAATCCCTTGGTCTCACCTAATATTCTGCAGAAACATTCTTTACAAACGTATATTTCTTTGCCAGAAATCATTAGTTTGTAAACGCAGTGACAATCCCTATTTTTTATTTTCATCTTATAATTTACTGTCATTGATTTCTTTTCTAATATTTTTATAGATTTTGTAACGAATTCTACTCTTTTCTTCCTTTCACCTAAACTCCAATATTCTTCAAAACATTTCAATCGTTCTTTTATTGAAATTCTTTCTGCACATTTTAATCTGCAGATATCCAAAACTTTTGGTTTTCTTTCTGGAATTACTTTACCGTTCACAGAAATGTAACTTTTTCCCATATTTCTTCGTATTTTTGATTCATGTCTTTCCTTTCTCGTTGTTCTTTTCCGTATTTCTGTAGTATCATTGTTTTCATTAGCAATATTTGTTTGGGTGTCATAGAAAAACCGTTTCATTAAATCTGAGAAAATAACAATACGATATAGAGATTAATTAATTAACAAACGTAACGGTTCAAACACTTTTACAACGCGGTTGCAGTTGCATGTAGACTACCTAAAAGGACTAAAGTGATGGAAAAGGTTGGTGTCAAATAAATAAGTAATAAATTTTAAATCATACTAATTTTATAAATGTGAAAGTGTGTTTGCTTTTTGTCCTTCTTTCACATTAAAACGGAGCAACGGTTTGATGTGATTTTTTGTGTGGAGATAGTTGGAGACGTGGAGAGTGACATAGGCTTCCTTTTTCCGTGACACAAACGGAATTCCACGCTGGTGAAGCCGCGGGCACAGCTAGTCAATCTATAAAAACCTAAAATTCTATGAAAATCGCATTGATATAATTTAATTCAATGAAAAACGAATAAATTATACACTAAGGTAATTCAATTCAATGAAATACTGTTTTCTGTATTTTTATTTTCAGATTTATATAAAGTCATAGAAACAATCCAATATCTAATGATTGTGATTTTGAGAAACACAAATAATTTGATCGTCCAGCGTGATGACCTTCGCACGGCATCCGGCGCCCCATTTGACGCAAAGCCACCTGGCGCGCGATCCTTTGTTACCAGACCACTTGTTGAAACGATGAGACCCTATTTGGATCACCTGTCCCCCTCTGGTAGATGTTGTGAATAATACTTTTTCATCTAAAATTATTTTAGTATAATAGATTCAAATAGTCGATAAGAACTGGAAAGAAATAGTAATGGATAAAGATGTGTAAAAGAAAAGAGGAGAGTCTTTCCCAGCAGTGGGACTCAAAATAGCAATAAAAATATAAATGTATAAATTTTATGAATTTTAGGAGCTCGATACCCATTTAGTCCGCCAAGTGAATAGTTATTGATTGTGTATGATTAATTTCAGCAGATCTGAATCTCTCTAATATCTATAAGTTTCTAGTAAGTATTTAAACTTTATTTCTTATTTTATTTAAAAAGGGATGAAGGTCTCGTATAGAAAAAGATTTATTTATTTCAAATCACTCTTTATGTACCAAAACAAGTATAGGAAAATGCACTATACGAAACTTAAAAAAAACACAGTTTTAAAGTACCGCAATGTGACAATAATGAGAAAATAAACTTAAATGATGAAAGTACGTACTTAATTTCACAAACACTTAATGTGTGTGCTTGTGTAGTTGAAAGGTTGAAGCTACATTAATTTTATTAGCATAGCGAATTTACAATGATGCTGTAAATCTACTGTCATAGATAATAGAATATGTTGTTGTTATAATTAATATTCCTCCGCGCAAACCGCCCACTATCAAACACATTAAAACGTCAAAAACAAAAAAGTACTTTACGCGCTTAATCCTGTAATTTCGCTATTATTTTTGTATACGACACGATGACATAATGAGAAACATCATATGAAGAAAACTATAGGGTTTCTAAGGGGTCCCGGTAAACCAAGGCATAGCAACATAAAGCAAATTTAAGAGAAAGTAAACGTTTTGTTTTATCAAAAACTAAAAGTTCTCGCTACTGGCCGACAGTAATGGAGTTAACTCCACTGACAGCCCAACTCTTAAATTTATGATAATAATTAACTAATTAATGATTATGTTCAGTATCCATAAGTATTATTTCGCCATTTACCGTGATTACTTTAGCCTTACATCCTTTGACTGCCTTTACACAAGTCCAACGTGCCTTGGGTACTTTGATCGCTGTCCTTCTGTTATATCGATGTGGGCCAAGTTGTAACACTTGTCCGCCATATTTAGTTGTCTCTATGATCGCTTCTGAAAAAAAAAAACATTAAATCTTATCAAGTGAAAGTATATTCTCATAGTTTAAAAAAACCTTCTTAACATAGAATTTTTGAATTACTTAGTAAACATTTTTATTAATTAATGGTTTATTAAATTAAACTATTTTAATACGGTTTTATCGCGTTTATTCAGTCAGGCAGACTGCCTGCGAATGAAAAATGAACGCTGTAAAGTGTTTGAAACGTCAGGTGTAAATAAATAAGTAATAAACGCGATAAAACCGTATTAAAATAGTTTAATTTAATGAATAACAATCGCGAAAACATAAGAAATCATTAATTAATGGTTTTTTACTTTAGATAGGTACTTATCAAAAGAAAACTCACAGTGATCTCACACTGCATCTAATCATACTCATTCTCCTCAGAAATTTTATTATACAAATGACCTTATTTTGCTACCTACATACACGATAGATTTTAGAATTCAATAACTAAGAATCAAATTACATATTTTTTAAGTGTAGGTTTAAGTATATATTGAGAACAATAATTATCAACACTCAACTTATCAAAAGAATAAATTTATTAAAAAATATTTTTAATAGTGTATATGGGGTGGGATGACTCGTCGAAGACAAGTATGTCAACTTATACGATAGTAGGATAGCAAGCCAGTAAACGTTTTCATACGCTACGGCACTTCAACCGAATTTTATTTCTATGGGCGTCCCGCCAGTCGCGCTGGATTCGCGACAGTTTGAACGCTCCTTTAGTCCCACCTAATATTCCGCAAAAACATTCTTTACAAACAAATAATTAATGATTATGCTCAGTATCCATCAGAATTATGTCGTCATTTACTGTAATGACTTTAGCCTTACATCCTTTGACTACCTTTACACAAGTCCAACGTGCCTTGGGTACATTGATGGCTGTCCTTCTGTTATATCGATGTGGGCCAAGTTGTAACACTTGTCCGCCATATTTCGTCGTCTGTATGACCGCACCTGAAAAAATAAATCACATATTTAAAAAAAAAACCTTTCACAAGAATTTTCGAAAATAATTAGTACCTATACATTTTTAATCATATTTTTTTTACTGTAGGCAGGTACTTGTTTATCAAAAGAAAAGTCGCATATTTTTGTTAAATATATTTTTTTAAAGATTTAATTTCTTTTTCAAAGAATGTTTCGCATAAGACTTGAATAACACGCAGCATAATTTTAAAATAATTTATATCACAAATAATTGCCTACACATTTTTCGATCGATTGGATGCATTTGACAGTAAAACCTTCTCAAAAGCTGAAAACCGTCAAGAATGCTAAAATGGCGTGACCACACGATAGATAAAATAGGTGGTCCAGCGATGAACGACGCACTCACACAAGCATAGCTTGTA
Organism: Euzophera pinguis; assembly: GCA_947363495.1. Taxonomy (NCBI): domain Eukaryota; kingdom Metazoa; phylum Arthropoda; class Insecta; order Lepidoptera; family Pyralidae; genus Euzophera; species Euzophera pinguis. The sequence goes on from OX376166.1 coordinate 3,859,446, forward strand.
GAAGCTTCGCCTCAAGCCCTTGACGTGAAACAAAAATAATCAAATTCAAATTCAATAAATAGCAGGAGTGCTATATAAAGTTGTAGTCACACGCGAAATCAACGAATGTCGAATGATTTTCGTATCGTCATAATCGGCGAGTCAAACGAGTTTCATTTCAAAAAAAGGGCTCGTATAAGTGTTCGTATTTATAAGCTAAGCCACCGCTAAGTAGTTTTCAAAGTGAAGCATGCGCGCTACGCTTGGGTGAGTACTTGGTTCATAGCGATAAGTATGAATCTTAACTTCAGTTGATAATTTATTTATTCTGTGACGTGACGCTCGTATGTAAACGCGTATTTCACACTACCATAGAGCCTTACTATCATCTCGAATAGCAGGATAGAAACGAGTAGACGATGCTTTTAGAGTTAGTAGTAAGCCTCCGGGTTTCCCATCTCAACACACACAACCAACTTTACCACTGGTATTTTTGAACAGGATATGTCCTCCGCAGCTGCTGATGATTATGTTCGGCGAACACTTGAATTATCTGGTCTTCCAAAGTAATGACCTTAGCTCGACACCCGTAGCAGGCTTTGACGCAAGCCCACCGCACCCTGGGCCCTTTGCTTGTGGAAGACTTGTTGAACCGGTATGGACCAATCTGGATCACTGGGTTGCCCAAACGAGAAGTCGTTAACATAGGAATATCTAAGAAAACATATATAAAGGTTATTTTTTATCTCTGCATTCTATTGATAAGCATATTACAAACAAGACAACGGTAATTTATAAATGTAAAAACCCGACTGCGTTTCTGTGTAATTTGGAAATGAAAAAACCTCAAAAAATCCACACAAGCCCAGTGTCACTCTCACAGTGAATACGAATCTAACGACACATCTCAAGCTAAAATCCTTAGAGGCGTTCAGGCTATAGGGCGTGCGAAACAATTATACATACATTTTACCTTCTTCTGGCGCAGTCGGGTAAAAACAAGATGTTCGGATGAATAAGTGCAATAAAGATTGGAAAGTAGCAAAGGATAGAGAATCATGGGAGAAAAGATGGGAGGCGTTATCCCAGCAAATGTTGATCCTTCTACGAAAGTGTTAGAAATTCAATAAGGTAGTGGGATGGACAGAAAGAAAAAGCCGACTTTTCAAATAGTCTAAATACATAGGAAAATTTCATAAAAAAATAATGATGGATTAAAAATCAAACCGAACTTAATATCTTACTGTTGAGTCACATTTCGCGATGAAAAGACCAGGCAATCTAAATTAATACAATATTTAATGAACACCTTAAAATCTGTTTTCATAGGTCAATAGTTTACAAGAGGTCATCATTATCATTTGAATCGCAGCCAGTCCACTGCTGCGCTGCTGAAGCGGGCGCTGCTGAAGCGGTTTGCATCCAGCGTTTGCCTGCGGCCTTTTTCAGGTCATCTGATAATGTGGTCGTTGGATGTCCAACACTGCGCTTGGCGGTTCGTGGTCGCCATTCGAAATCCTTTCTGCCACATCGGCCATCGGTTCCCCGCAATATGTGTCCCGTCCACTGCCACTTCAAAGAACTAATTTATGGGCAAAGTACTTTGCCCATAAATTAGTTCTCTTACGGTTCTCCTCATTACAAAAGATGAAAGTCTTTAAAACAATTCCTTTTTTTCGTATAGCACAAACCCACGCCACACGTCTCACATTTATTTCGCGTGAAACCAATAAATACATTTTGGAAATCTACACCTGGTTTTTTTACGCGACCATTTTGGCCAATGTCCGATCTGTTCTTTGCGCAGTGCTTGTAAACGATTGTGATTAGCAGCTTTTTTGGGTTTTTCACTTTAAGCACTGTAATCAACGCATTAGACAATATGGGTTTCAAAATTCATTTATATTGAAAGGGTTACAAGGTCAATCAACCATGTGTGATCCTGGTGTCAGGTTTTTGCAACTGCCTCTCGGCCTCAGACGTGGTTCCTTTAACAACCACCTGCCGAAGCACGAAATAACGAATATGAGATTAATTGTTAAGAGAGGAACATTGTATCACCGTTGTGTGTTTTTTAAATGCCACTGCCACAACTGCCACAACTGACAATACCTACCGCTCCAATCACATTGAACAAATTTCATAAACATATTGTTGTTTGATTTTTATCGAACGATATATTTAAAAGATGCCAAAGGGCACTTCTCGTCTCTGTTGGATCACCGGTCAATTCGTGATATTTCTTGATTGCACATAACGCCAATTTAAATAAAAACTGGGTATTAACAAAAACCTGTGTTTGTTTGAATAAATTTATTTATATGTAAGTACATACGTACAGCAACAGAAACATTCTTAGAGGGACACCACGTATATATTCAATATATATTTATAAATTGTTCACAAAATTTTTATGTTAAATTATTTAATGCTGTTATTATTTAAAGCCTGAAACATTTTTGATATTAAATGTAAAATAATTATAAAAAAATATATCTACTAGATACTCCGTCACAGTAATCAGAAACTACTTCAATTATTCATTAATTGACACAATTATTAATGAATAAAATACCTATGTAAATAAAAAGACAAATTGTTGAAGATTTATTTGTTAGAAAATTAACTTAAAACGTCCTTTCCCCAGAATGTCGCTTCCTCAAAATGTCCCTTCCAGAAAATGTTCCTTCTATAAAATATCCCTCCCGCAAATATCCCTTTCTAACCTATCGCACAGGTACATGAGCCGGCTTTTACTCACTCCATACAACAGCGCCGAGATTACAACTACTACGACTCGGTCGCGTTCGCACGCGCGTCAATGTGAGTGATGATTAAGTGCCACTCGTAGGGTTGGTTATTTACCGTATCTGCGTTATAGTTAACCGTCGCGGATGCACGCCGAAATGTCATCCTTGCATTGTTCTGCTCTCGATTTTTACCCTTAATCTGCGCGGTAAGGTGCGGTACGGTATCTGTTTCGGGTGGGAGGGTGTGTGTCCGTTCTGTACGTTCAAAATTTGCTATAGCGCAACTATTTTCAAATATTACAAAACAATACAAAACCCTTTATTGCATAAGAAAAATTAACAAGGTAAGTTACATACTATTTTAAAATTTATGCGCAAAAGGCGGCCTTAACGCTAAAAGCAATTTCTTCCAGACAGTTTTGAGAAATTTTACAAATGAAATAACTAGGTGGTAGTGCGGGGTGGTCTAATTTATGGATAATTCTATTTGCGTAGAGTTTAGAGGTTCCGTTTGCGTACTAAAAGATATTTTTGTTGTAGTTGTTCTCTCCTTGTTACTGTTCAAAATCTCATCGTTTTCTTTGTTATTTTTAAAAACTCATCGTCAACAATGTCATCCCATCTTTGCGTATGTTCGAACGGTGAGTGTAATGAAATATTCTCATCTTCTTCGTCTATAAATAATAGTAGTTCAATAAATAAAATGACTTATTATAAATGTTTAAGCATTACTCTTAGTAGTTACCTCACAGAGGCCCTTGAAATTAAAATTCTGACACTAGCGCTTTTGGATCATTAGACGTTGCATCTCATTAGATTAATTAAACATCCTAAAATCTGTTTAAACATGTCGCACTAATGCTCGTATTTTATTAAATATATTATAACTAAAGGTGAAATTTTTTAAAACAATTCCTTTTTCTTGTAAAGCACAAACCTACACCACATTTCTCACATTCGTTGCGAGTGAAGCCTACATATACATTTTGGAAATTTGCACCGGATTGTTTTGTGAGACCATTGTGGCCAATGTCCAATTTGATCCCGGCGAATTTCTTGTAAACGAACGTACGGTTTGCATGTTTTCGTTTCAATTTCAGTGTCTGATGAAGAAGAAGTGTTTGGTGAACACCGATAATTTGTATCCGTATTGCTTAGGAATTCTGCAAAGTCCAATCGATTTATCGTGAAAAGCAAGAGTATAAACAATCCAAGCATTAGATACAGTGTGATTGTAAAATTAGCGTTTAATTTTTTCTTCTTATAGCTCGACCAGGAAAAAAAAACCCCTGCATTGGCGTCGCTACTGATCGCCTTTATGTGGCAACATGTTGTATGTGTCATGACAACAACAAAATTGACAATGACATTTAATAAAATAGAAATTTATCCTTGGTTTTCATTCGCATTAAATATGATAACATCTTTTATATAACTTTATATTATTTTTACCATTTGCATAAATATTTCTATTTGATAATCACAAAATACATAACGTCTACTCTTGTCACTTTGGCAGATGACATTGAGACGACGGAATGTTACTTGAATATCTAGTTGACAGTAAAATAAATTAGTTCTAATATTTTTCCGCTATATGGCCAAGGCTGCTATTTTCCTGGTCGGGCTATATTTACTCTTTCTCCGCTGGCTCAGAGCGACCCGAAATCGCTCTTGGCCTCCGAAACAAGAGAGCGCCATACTTGTCTGTTTGTTTTGGCACAAGAATGGAATTTCTTTAGTAAAAAAAACTTAAATTCTTGAATATACGTGTAATTTCGAAAAAAGGATATTCACAATATAAATGACAAGCTCAAAGTGATTTTTTATAAATCTACCGCGTACATGATCTCACGGTTATTACGGAGCAAGATAGGGCAAATAAATGTTGCCTATTATTTCATTTAGGCGCTTGAACATAATCTCCCCCCGTTGAAAGGTGTAGACTTTTAAGCACAGAGACAATCTTCATACGTAGGCAGAGGACACAGGCGAACCAGGGGACGGCGAAGGCAGCCACGCGTTGTATCAACATCGGCGACTCGAGATATACCATCTTGTCCGGGAAACAACCGTAGAACTCGACCAAGACGCCAATTCAGTGGAGGCACATTATCTTCTTGTAAGAGGACCAAATCTCCGACATTTAGTGTTGTCTTATCAGTCTTCCACTTAATGCGCTGTTGCAGTTCGAAAATATATTCCTTTTGCCATCTTTTCCAAAAGTGCTGGCGAATTTTTTCAATACGTGCGTATCGTTGAAGATTGTTTTCGTTGTTATTTTCTAAGTTTGGAACTGGTAATGCGTTAAGAGGTCTCCCAATAATAAAGTGCCCAGGAGATAAGGGGTGGAAATCTTTAGGAGAGGATGACATGGGGCATATCGGACGGCTATTTAAAATTGCCTCCACTTGTGCGAAGAGAGTAGAGAGTTCTTCATAAGTTAAATGGGAATTTCCCATGACGCGCTTAATATGGTGTTTGGCGGACTTAATGCCGGCCTCCCAAATGCCACCGAAGTGGGGAGCGTAGGCCGGTATGAAAAAAAAATTAATTCCTTCCGCAGAAGCGTACTCAGATAGAGGTTTATTAATGCTCTTTAGAAAAATACCGATATCTTTAGCGGCGGCTACAAAGTTTCGACCATTATCTGAATATATCTCGCTTGGTTTTCCGCGACGAGCAACGAACCGACGAAGTGTCATTATAAAGGCTTCTTTTGTTAAATCACCGACGGCTTCTAAATGCACGCATTTGAAACGCAGACAAACAAATAAACACAAATAACATTTTATTAATTTAGCTCCGCGTCCTTTTCGATTTAGTATAAGAAATGGACCTGCATAGTCCACTCCCACTGATTTAAAGGGGAAGTCGACAGAGATCCGATTAGACGGTAAGTTACCCATTTTTGGATTTAGTGTTTGACCGCGAACACGCACACAAGTAACACACTTATTGACTACACGTCTCGCAAGCTTCCTTCCATTTATGGGCCATATGATTTCTCTAACAGCTGATAAAGTCAACTGAGGACCAGAATGCAGATTGCGAACGTGTTCACGTTCAAAGTAAAGTTTAGTTACATGATGAGCAGAATCCAGCAGAATAGGATGCTTTTTCTCAAAAGAATAATTAGATAAATCCAATCTCCCGCCAACTCTTATCAATTTTGTAGTCTCTTCATAAAATGGCGATAAATTCAGTATTTTAGATTTTGGTCCTAATGGTTTGTTTTGTTTAAGATTTTTATAGTCAATAGTAAAACTTTGATTTTGGGCAACACGACAAATAAAATTTAAGGAATCCTTTAGTTCATCAACTGTTAAAATACCTGTGCGTTTAGCATTTTTGGAATTTGCATTATGTAAAAAGCGTAAAATGTATGCGAAAGTACGTTGCAATCTGTTGAAACTTGAAAACCTGGTAAAATCAAAATTGGATTCAGGTATAGAAACAGCAATTACTTTTAGCTCCGGTAAATCAGTAACAAGATCATCCTTACATTTTGGCCAATGTAATTCATCATCACGAAGGTATGAGGGACCTTGCCACCAAAATGAATTTTTGATAATTTGGTTTGCATTAATACCCCTAGAAATTAGGTCTGCTGGATTAAAATTTGTAGGCACATAGCGCCATGATTGTGGATTAGTGAGCTCCAAGATTTCAACTATCCTATTTGCTACAAAAGTTTTTAAGTTCCTGGGATCATTTTTAATCCAACATAGTACAATTTTGGAGTCACACCAATATATTACACGTGTGGGAGAGTATCTGATAGATTCACAAACTGCTCCACATAATCTAGCCGACATTAGAGCCGCACAAAGTTCCAGGCGCGGTATTGTAGTAGGTTTTAAAGGAGCAACTTTAGACTTTGCACACAATAATTGAATTGTCACCTCATTTTGCGCATTTATTGATTTTGTATAAATGCAGGCGCCGTATGCACACTGCGATGCATCGCTAAATGCATGCATCTCTATAATTTCTGAATTGTTACCTAAAACTCTGCGGGGAATCTGAAGATCGGTAAGGGAAGGCAAGTTTTCAGAGATTTCTAGCCAATTTTGCCTTATATCATCTGGCACAACTTCATCCCAGTCGATCCCTTTAAGCCAAAGTTTTTGTATTAGAATTTTGGGTTGTATTATACAGGGACTTAGTAAGCCCAATGGATCAAAAATACGAAATGAATGAGACATAATTGACCTCTTAGTAATTACACCATCTTCAACCGGAATTTTTACTGGAAAATGAAGTTTATCATTGGATGGATCCCAGCCCAACCCGAGAGTGCTCGACGATTCGCTAATGGTAAGTTTTTCCTTAGTATTAACACCTGTATTTTGAAAAAGTGACGACAAATTAGTTTTGTATTTTCTTAGCGGAAAGCAGGCAGAATTTAGAGCATTAGAAATAGAATTTTGTATATATTTCATTTGAATTTCATCGTCACATCCGGTTATCAAATCATCGACATAAAAATCGTTTTGAATAATGGTTTTAATTAATTGATCTTCGCATTCTTCCCCCACCTGCCACAGACATCTAGTACTAAGATAACTCGCACTTGCGGTGCCGTAAGTGACGGTATCTAATCGTAACATTCTGATAGGATGAAACTCATCTTCTCTCCAAAGAATCAACTGTAGATTGCAGTCATTTTCATCAACCTTAACTTGCCTGTACATTTTAGCTATGTCTCCAGTCAAAATAAATTTGTACTGTCTTGCTCTGATTAAGATGGAGAAAAGAGAGTTCTGCATGTTTGGACCTACCATTAAAATGTCATTAACTGAATAGCCAGAGGATGTAGGAGCGGATCCATCAAACACTACTCGGATTCGGGTGGATTCACTCTCTTCCTTGAAAACCGCATGATGGCAAAGAAAATATGATGGATTTGGAACAATTCCAGGACCCACAGAAAACTCCGAGAGATGTCCCAAATCTTTATATTCACGTATAAACTCCAAATATTGTCTTTTTAAATCAGGAGTTTTTCGGAATCGTTTTTCGAGATTTTGCAAACGTTTTTTCGCTAGTGTATAAGAATCCCCGAGGCAGTCAGGGGAGTCCTTTAGGGGCAACCGCACACAAAACCGACCCGAAGATAATCTAATTGTATTTTTTATGAAATGTTTTTCGCATTCAGTGTCATTTAGGCCTTGAAACTTCCTTTGTGGAAGTTCTTCAAGCTCCCAAAATTTAATTACTGTATAATCAATATTAGGAGTTGAAAAAATTGCATTATTGCAATGAATATTGTTTTTAGTATTTTTTGTACCAATAGGACCGCCTATGATCCAACCGAATTTAGAGCTATGCAATTTAGGATTATTGGGACCCAAGGAGACTTGCTCGCAGCCAAGGATATCCCAAAAAAGGTCAGCACCGATTAATAAATCAACAGGTGCAGGATGGTTAAAATTTGGATCAGCTAGTTTTAGATGTTCTGTTATCTGAAGATTTTGCACGTCAATGGCAGACTTTGGTAAGTCTCCAGTGAGATCATCAAGGATGTAACATGATAGAGAAACACTGTAGTTATTTTGCATAGATTTTAGTAGGACAACACAACTTTCAATTATTTGATTAGTACAGCTATTACCAATACCTATTATATTTATGGCATCAATCAAAGTACACTTAAGATTTAGTTTTTGTTGGAGAGATTTGGATATGAGGGTAGTTTGACTACCACTATCTAAAACTGCGCGAATAATTTCTGTTTGGTTATTTAAAGGATTACAAATTTGTATTATTACTGTCGACAGCAGCACTTGACTTATTTGATGTGTAAAGGCAACAACTGAACCATTATTTTCCTTTTTAGGATCATGAAGAAGTGTGTTATGCTTCTCAGTGCAAAGACGACAAGGACCCATACGACAATCTTTCACAGGGTGTCCCTGCCTCAAGCAGTTTTGGCATAATTTGTATTTAGTGACAAAAGACAACTTTTCTGTAATTGATTTAGATTTAAAAGTTGCGCAATCGTATATTTTGTGATTTCCGTTGCAGATTATACAAAGAAAATTACTCGATGAATTTTGATTGTTAGTTGACACAAATGAGTTAACATTCTGGGAACGATTTAAAATATTGTTATTTTTGTTTAGAGCTGTATGGTGTTGTGTGCTTAAGCGTGGAGGTTGTTTATTTAAATTATTATTGCTATGATTTCCAAATTTATTTCGATTGAGCGTATCCAAAACGTCAGCACGATCTATCAGAAATTTATTAAATTGCTCCAAAGTAGGAACATCCTGTAACGTATTACGATATTCTTCCCATTTAAGAAGAGTACGGCTGTCTAATTTGGAAGATGACATATATATAATTAACAAATCCCAATGATCTGTAGGCTGACCAAGACTTGATAATGCTCGTAAGTTCTTAGTCACGTGATCAACTAGGAACCGTAGCGATTTCTCTGACTCGCGAGTTATCGGTTGGATGTTGAACAATGAATCTAAGTGATGATTGATAAGAGTTCTTTTGTTATCATATCTTTCGCATAATATGGACCAAGCCTTACGGTAATTCATACTAGAAACCTCGAGGTTTGATATAACGCGTGCCGCATCGCCTTCAAGGTATGACAACAAATAATGAAATTTGTGAACGTCAGAAATGCGCTCATTTAAATGAACTAAGTTTGAAAAAGTGTCACGGAACTCTAGCCATTGAAAATGAGAACCGTTAAATTTTGAAATTTGTATTTGAGGTAATTTAAACCCTATATTTTGATGATCGCATGTCGCATTGGAAGTGGATTTTCGGCGTTTTTCATCAGTACCAATTAAAGTTTTTGCTCTGGCAATATTAGTGATAATTTCATTTTCAATGCGCTCACGTTCATCAAGTTCCGAATATATAGCTTCAGCATTAAGAACCTCGATCTCAGTCTGAATATCATCAAACTTTGTTGATAAGCATTCCAATTTGTTAAGTTTTAATGTTAATTCAGCAATTTGTTCATTAAAAAATTCGACTACATTACTAATTTTATCTAAATAATTCTTAAGTTTTGTAACTTGCCCTTTAATGGAACTTCTTTTAGAAATAAGATCCTTTAGAGCTTGCTTAACTATATCGTCTGGCATTTTGTAACTTTATAGAAAAGGAAACTTATATACCTATCTATATATAAAAATGTATATCAACAAAGCCTGAGTATAATATATATAATATATAAAATGAAATAATAAACGAAATGATCTCACGCTCCCCACGTCGATGGATAGCACAGGAACCCAGACGTGTTGTCCACCAACACCGCAACCCGCAGATAACTGATAACAGCCCGAGGAGGCCGAAACTGATAAGGACCCTAATAAGTAGTGTAGCACGCAGGAAAAGCCTGAAATTGTTCAGCGAAATCGGGTCAATATCTATTACTAAATAGATACATTAATTTGGATATATATTATGCTAAATAAATTATCTATGTAGATAGATATATTTTTGTAATGACCTAGCACTTAATAAATTCTGTGAAAACAAATTAAATGTTGAATTCCACAAATGTTTATGAATGCAACTTTTCGGATGTACTTATGTAATTAAATAATGCATAATACTGAACAATACAGGTCGAGTACAACCTGAAACCTAGGATTTTCCAAATTCCTACGGGAGTGAATTCTATGCGCATAGATATTAGTCTTTGTTATTGTACCTAAATATCAATTCGTAGGATATATGTTTGAATACCAAAAATTGCACAAGTGGATGGTTATTCAAACAGTTACGTCGAACTTGAAGGATTCTATTGGTTACATACGAGGAAAATAATGGAATTTAGTCTGGATATGAAGACAAAGGAATGGCACTTAACTTTCTGTTTTTGAAGAAAATACGCAGTTGTCCGGCACAATCTTTTGTTGATTAGTTGACCAGGCTGACAAATTGATCTTCTATCACCATAAGCACCTCCAATCTTCTTGATGTATAGTAGACAAAGAAGTCCAAAGGTCACGGTATGATACGAACTTTCTTTGTTCGATATTTATTGTTTGCATCAATGACCGTTGATTTTTCTTGATTTTCGTCCTTTCACGGTCGCCAATTTCTTGTTTTGGCACAAGAATGGAATTTCTTTAGTAAAAAAAACTTAAATTCTTGAATATACGTGTAATTTCGAAAAAAGGATATTCACAATATAAATGACAAGCTCAAAGTGATTTTTTATAAATCTACCGCGTACATGATCTCACGGTTATTACGGAGCAAGATAGGGCAAATAAATGTTGCCTATTATTTCATTTAGGCGCTTGAACACTATTTTATTTATTTATTTAAATTTACAATTGTAAAACACAATAGGTGGACTTAATTATTATTATTTTATTTTGTAATGTAACACACATTCAGTCTACCTTCTTGATGCCGATGCCGATTCCATATGCCATATGCACATATTTGTTTTTTATTTTGTTTGACTGTTGTGAATACGACGTCTAATGCATGGCTCAATACAAGTTGATGATTGGGCAATATGATAAAAAAGATTTTTACATGTTGGCCATTCTTTACCTTTGCTTTAATTTTAAATTTGGAGAATCCAGAAATGTTTTTCGGTTCTCTAAAATTTCTAAAGTTGTGACGTCATGCATGTATTATTACACTTGTCAACATTATATTTTAAGTAATTTTGGAATGGACTGGGAATTTGTAGAGATATGAATACCTATATTTAATAACTATTGAGTATTAATACATTTTATTTTGCCATTTGCACTACAGATAATATATTCATAAAAATAAATATTTATAATATTTGTCGCATATTTAATAAGAAAAAGATAGAGATTATTATCTACCTCTGTGTCATCTCCCTTTTTAGCATTCTTCCTTCAATTATGATTATGATCAGAATTTATTTCTATTATTTCGTTATCCTTGGTGACGACTTTAGCCTTACACTTTAAACATGCCTTTACACAATACCAATGTGTCTTCCATCCAGTATTTCCAGATTTATTGAACCGGTATCGCCCTATCTGGATCACGGGTTTGCCATATCTGGATGTTGTGAAGAAAGGAGCGTCTGCTGATCAAAAAACACAAAAGTAAATAAATACATTTTTCTTTTTATTCCAGTGTTTTAAGGGGGCTTTCATCCTTAAGATATGCCAGCCCCATAGATGAAAAAATTGAAGGAGAAAATGTGTTTGGTAATAAAACTGAAAAGTTTGTTGTTGTTGTCTTTTAAATATAAACTACAAGAGACCAGCCGGAATTAAGAAATTCTTATTGCGTTTGATAGCTCAATTTTTAAAGCGAAGTTAAAATTGATTTTATATGGATTTTACAGAAAGACTCTAAACTTCAGACTCTAGCTTTTTTGAAATGAAAACGATACCCGTTTATGCACAGAGCGGGAAATTCTCGCTTGGTGGGTATAAAATACGGATCTGGAAGGCAAGTAAAATTAAAAATCAATACAAATTCATGAAGTTAAAAGAATCTGCGAAACTTACTGTGATATTTGGCTAAATCTATCGTCAAAGACTCATTTTGGATGGATGCGGAATACTAGGTATACTCGTATAAATTATATGGTAAAGCAAATATCATACACTCTCGATCGTTGAGCAAACCACTCATTTTCAGCCACACCCACGAGATGCACAGAGGCGCGTGCAAACTACATCATCGCATTACCATTTATAAAAATAAAACAAATACTTGGTGATTTTGTATGTATGTACGTAAAAACTTTATTGTACAGAAATAACATTGTTACAACAAAATAGAGCACAACAAGATTTTATTATATTTCTCCACTTAAGTTACAGTTAAACAAGCTATTCATAACAAAACTGATTTCCGATTTTACATGGGTGCTGAATAATGGTTATGTTCCCCATGTATGTACAGTATCTCATCATTGAGAGTGGTGACTGTGGTCTTGCATCCATTATTCCGACGACTGCAGCGCCACTTGTCCCTGCCGGTGGATTTCGGCAACTGCTCATGAAACCGGTTGCTGCCAATTACCAAGACGCGGTTGCCCCTCTTCGTTTGTACGAAATGGTAGCCTAAGTGATACAAACATATTAATTTATAAGAAATTGCATTAATTACTAAAATAAGTAGAAGTCGGTAATAGCATAAAAGTTTTAAAAAAATTGAAACAAATCCTTGTCAGTAATTTCTTTGATCACTAGTGTTTTATTAGTAGGTCTAATAAGTAATTTTTTTTTTATTTACAATTCACCTTAGACATCATTTTTAATCAGGATTTTTTGGTTCAAAACACCAGGGTATACATCACACACTCTATACAGGGTCGATTGACCATGTAACTCGCTCGATTTGAATGAATGAGCATGCAAAACAAGAACTTTGTCACTGCACAGCCAAATAGACGTCTTTGGCCGATGGTTTAGAAGACTTGAAAAGTACAGTTAGGTCTCCCGAACCTAGGATGTAAAAATGAGAAGCAAAAGAAGCGGATTTAAGCCATTAACTTTTGTATTGAAATCAAATAAAAAAAAGCAAGTAAGTTCGCAAATGAAAAAACTACAGTTGTCAAGTTTTATGAAAAAACACTAAAACTGATATATAGAACAGTAGATAGAACAGTTAAAGTCGTTTAAGACATTGTCTCACCTATGCACAATGCAGTCAACATAGTTACAAAATATTAGTTTTTACAAACAAAAATATCGTAATTAACAGTTTATACCATATAGCAAATGCTTATGATCGTCACTGATAGAACGAGATATATAATTTAGTATTATTTCCTAGGCACCATAATCGTCTTAAATAAAGTTGTACCCCCTATAGCTGGTACAACTTCGTGATTATGTTCAAGAACACTCCTGACTACGACATTATCAATGGTGATGAGGTTAGCTGGACATTTAGTCCTAGATTTAGTGGAGCACTGCCACCAGATCTTCGCACCTAAAGCACAGCCTTTCGAGAAGCGATGACCATTACATAGGTACATGCGTGTGCCTCTCGAAGTCAGTACCTCTTGTATTACTACTGCAAATTGAATTGACATATCAGGAGGTGGAAAATTGACGATCATTTTTTATAAGTGTAATGAAGAAAAACTTAATTACAAATGTAAATTCAATTCAAATAATTTATTGCATTTCATAAGTACTTACAATACAGTTCTAACTACATACAGTCACTGATTATATTACGTTGTTGATCTATATATCCATGGTTATGAATGCATACAGGGTACATTATGAATGAACCCTGTCGGGTGTCGCAATTTTTATAACAGTAGAACGGCAAGCGGATAAGTTTTGTTAGTAATCATCATGCAATAAGTACCTAACCCTTTATACAAGGTGACTGGTAAAAGGTATATAAAGCCGTGACAAGGCCATACCCCGAGGGTTATGAAAATCATATGGCGGTGGAAAGAAACGAATATCTTGTTAAGATATTTTCCATACAAAAGTAGAAAAACAATATTTTTTTTGTTTTGGTCACACCCCTAATTATGCATAATATTAGAAAGAAAAGAAAGACTCATTGATAAATTTCGTTACTCGCGGCAAAGCCCTTGTATGTCATATGTTCCTAGTACTTTTGTAGACACATCCTAATTTATTTCTAAACACAAACACAGCTGAGAGCATTTCGAACTCTTGCTATGTTCTGCCAGCCTAGTGCAATTCAGACACCTACCTCTTTGTTGACACCGCGCCGGCCGCCGCGCCGCTCTTTCAAAGAAGCCGCCTTCCCTTTGCGGCAAATCGCTTTGCGGAACTTAGCAACAACATTGTTTCACAAATTTGACACTCATGTCCTTCTGTCGAAGGTTGAAAATCTGTTGCGTTCAAAAAAAAACACTGATTTCGAGTTTTGAACTGGATTAAATGAAAATTTAAGAATCATACACGACACGTATCACCACTTAGATTTAGGTACACAATTCAGTTAATTTCCGGCTCAAAGTGTCCTCCACCACGATCTCTGCACAATTGCGTCCTCTTTTGGATTGAGCTTACGACGTTCAAAAGCATATCCGCCGGGACAGATTGAAACGCCGCAAGTATCAGCCCACGCATTTCTTCCGGGCTCTCACATTCCACGGCATACACTTTTGTTTTTATGTAACCCCACAAGAAGAAATCGAGTGGGGTTAAATCAGGTGATCGTGGCGGCCACGCCACGGGACCGCGCCGCCCTATCCACACGTCGAACCGCCGGTCCAGGTACGCACGGCACTCGCGGGCGAAGTGAGCGGGAGCGCCGTCATGTTAGAAAATAATTCTCCTGTAGGCTGCTACCGGAAGATCTTCCAACATCTCTTCCACCTCAGTTCTTAAAAATAATAAATAATTTTCGGCAACAAGGGATTCTGGCAAAAAAATTGGACCAATGAGCCTGTCTCCAATAATGCCTGCCCACACATTGATCCGCCACCTATGCTGGAAACTTGCCACGCGGGAAGCCTTCGGGTTCTCGTGCGCCCAGACGTGCTCATTGTGGCAGTTAAAAGAGGCCCCTTCTTGTGAAAGACGCCTCGTCTGTCCACAGAATGTTCATGGCCACCGTCGGGTCCCTCGTGACTTCGTGATCGTACCACGTGCAGAACTGAACACGAGAGGCAAAATCCCGAGTCAGGAGATCCTGGGTCTTCCGGTAGTGGTAAGGGTGTTGCCCATCAGTGTTCAGTGTTTTCCACACTTTCCACTGTAACACTCCTAATACTGCTCCACAGCGACGTGTGCTGGTCGTGGGGTCCGCCGAAAATGGTCCAGGATCTGGTCTTCCAAGTCACTTCGCCCGCGCGGTGGGCCCTCGCCAGGGCTCGGTTGTAGCCTGCCGGTGGTGTGCAGCCGGTTCACGAGGTTCCTGAAGCACGCGTAGGAAGGAAGCTGACGGGCGTTGGGCCTACCCAAAACGTAGCGCTCCTCATACAAACGACGAGCAGCCGCCAGGTTGCCGTCGCATGACCCCACACACATAACCATATTATAATACTCCGAATTTGAGTAGTTCATGTTCGAAAAAGTCGATAGTAATGATGACACGAACGCGTGAGATAATCACTCTTTTCGCTAAGAATGTTACCGATCGACTGACTTCCTTCCGATATAAGCGCAAGCGGCGACATCAAAGTGACCTCTTTCATCTATCCCGTATGCCTAGTACTTAATTATGGTTCCGCAATGCAATAAGGAGAAACCTTTTTTAAAGTATTTTTTCTTCATCTCGTGTAGGTAAGTTAGGTAAGGTCTTACGACCCCACATACCCTGGTGTCAGAGTTTCTAAACCGCCACAAGTGCATTTGACGTGGATTAAGTAATTTATTTAATTAGACAAAAGACTTCCAGTCTAACTGACCGTCGTGTTTACCGAAGTTTATGGACAGCAGCTGCGATATCAAAAATCTTTTGAAGATGTGAAAAATCTTACAACTTCTGTACGCAATTTTTTGTATCTGAGGTATCTGGTGTAATTTATGAATCGGTATTCTCTTTAGTGCAAAACAAATCCTATTAAAAAAAAAATGTTTTTATGTGAAGAGCGAAAAACTAAAAATAATAATTCGTGATGACTGCTTTTTCTGGTCAGTGGGATTCCAACATTGCCCTTGGCGGTACGTGGTCGTTATGAGAGAACTTTATTACCCCAATGGCTGTCAGTCTTGCGCGTTAGTGCCTCGCCCACTGACACTTCAAGGATCTTAATTAATTCAATTCATGTACGAATAATGTTTTACAAAGCTAAGTTAACATTTAGTTCATCGTTCCAGTAACAGTTAAAGAAAACTTATTTATCTGATAGCAAAAAACGGAATTTAAAAAATTTAATACGGAACCAAGCCTAAAATATCAAAAAATAAAGCGAATAATGAGAGAGCGAGACAGAAAATTACGGGCATGAAGATGAATAATCGCAGAAGAGATAATGCATTGCATCTAGGTAAATTGTTTCTACTTTGGAAATTACATGAATGTTTTTTTGTCTTTTGAAATTTAATTGTTTATTGTTAATTCAAGCATTAATTTATGTCAAGATTTTACATACCTACGATTTGATATCAGCTGTTTTTACTTTAAATGATGGGCTCCTACTCTGTAAGAAGATTTAACTTTACCCGTAATACCAGTGACATTATGAGGATTTTTTTTATTATTATTGTTATTGATATGTAATAAAAATCAAAACCAACTAGCAAGTTTGTCAGAAATCCACGCATAATTAAATCCAATTGTTTGATTCGCCGTTAAATTATTTTTAAAAATTACGATGCAGTTTGCTGATTATGTTTTACGTAAGTAAATTATTTCATTTAGTGATAATCACTAATTGACAGATTTTAAATTTAAGTGATTGAACTACCACTTAAATTAAAAATCCGTCTCTCAGAGACACAAGGATCTTGGGCAATGATTATTTGTTATGGTCGTTGTTTAGTCTTTGTAATTGTAATTTCTTAGCTCCTGGTATTCTAGGTCATTGGTCAAATGATAGTAAAAATTGTAGATTTTCGTAATGATGAATGACAACAGCTGATGCAGGGTTGGTACCTTAAGATTTTTGTCTAATTATGAAATGTTAATTAACTCGGTATTGTGACGCTTTTCTTACAAGATGTTATTTTATCTAGCATGTCGATATGATACCTTACCTACCACTTTTCGCTTTATATACCTCTTACCAGTCACCTTGTATAATAAGTAGCATTTTTTTAAATTATTTGATCGATTTATTTATATTAAGTCCTATTAGATTAGTAATAACAATATCATTTAGATTTAATGTCATTATTTAAATTGTATCATTAAATGTCAACTTAAGTTTTATTTATTTAAGGTCATAAAATAAATAATTAAAAAAATACTAATTAATTAAAAAATAATATAATTAAAATACAATAAATAACAAAATTAAATTATTAATTATTATTATTTCTTCACATTGTCAATGTCACATCATCACATTAAAAATTTTATTTTCCATTTCATTTACGTAT
Organism: Euzophera pinguis; assembly: GCA_947363495.1. Lineage (NCBI taxonomy): Eukaryota > Metazoa > Arthropoda > Insecta > Lepidoptera > Pyralidae > Euzophera > Euzophera pinguis. Next base: position 3,877,153 of record OX376166.1, read on the forward strand.
GTCAACTAATTTATCGTTAAAAAACTCGTCAATTGTATAATAACTTTTTTGTATTAATATTCATTTTTATTCGTTCTTTTCAGTCCTTAGACAGTCGGGTAGGGTATTATTATGAATTTTTGTTGTCATTGATAGGGGGGTCCAGAGGAAAACAATTTCATTGAAGAAGGAGGTAGCGCTAACTTACTTTTTTTCCTAGTGGGATATCGTCGCGAAAATGGCGGACTTAAATAAATAGAGTATCTAATTTTATTTACAGTCGCTTTACCAATAAACTAATGTTTGTTAAAATTGTATCTTGACGCAAAAACCTGCACATACTCGTATCTCTTAATAAGTCTACCTTTCTATTGGAAGATCCCATGTACAACAGGTAAGTAAACATTTTATTTATTACATTAACACTTTCGCGGATAGTAACGCCTCTCGACGTAAATAACAATTGAGTGCCATTGTTATTTTCTTGACTGTCCGTGAAAGTGTTAACTAATAGACGGAAGAAAGCAGTTTTTTTCACATGAGACGCGCGCACTACGCTTGTGTGAGTGCGTTCACAGCGATATATGTATAATTATATTGTATTGTAATATATGTACATGAACTAAGGTTCACTTAACTTGCGCTTAGTTCTTTTTAAATACAGGTTTATTGTGGTTATGCTCCAATTTTGACTTCACCACGACTCCGTCAATCGTATATAAAAAGGCTTTACACTTAGTGCCAATAGAACACTGCCAACGCGTCTTTTTGTCGGTGCTGAACTGTTTTGAAAACCTGTAGTCATTGACTTCCAGCATCAGCGTGCCTCTACTTGTCCAAATCGGTGTAACTGTAACTGTACAACACATATACAAATGTATAAATGTGGTCTAAAGGGATTCGAATCGTCATGCAGAAATTCGTCATAGATAAAAAAGTGATACGTGGAAAATCGCAAAATGCCAATTTTCCACCTTTTTTCACAAAGTCTCAAATGGCTCGGAGACTAGAATCTGCCCATTGGAACCCTTTTGCTTGGAACACCACATATTATAATCTATAGTTCAATACAGTTTTTACTATCCGTTCAACTAGTTGTTGTTAATACTCATTTTGCGGTGTTAAATATCGATACTACTATGAAACTCAACTCAGAAATTATTTTTAAATACATAGAATAGACGAAACACAGCAGTGCAATCAACCCAAAACTGATTTTTATGGAGCGTTAGTTGATACAGTTTGTCGAATATTTGAATCATACTGTGATGGTGTTTAAAATATCGATTTTTTTTGCAAATTTAAACAAATTTATAACAAGATTTAGGTTACTTTTCACATGATATTGCAAAACAAACAACAAATATATAAATAAACAAAAGGGAGAACAAAGGCAGAAGTCAGAAATAAAACAATTCCAAAAATCTTAAACAGTAGTATATCTTATATATGTGTGAGTCAAGATAAAACATACATGTGATTTATTGAAAAAAAAAGTTTCATCCCCTCACCATAATCTACAAAATACTTGACAAATGAATGTCGTTTAAAATTATTAATTGCAAATGTACAAAGGTGTTGTTGTGTTTAACTTATAATGATCTATCAATATAACTTTAATAGTACTTAGTTGGTTAATTATTACGTACGTTTATTATTCAAAATTGCCTCTCCAATTCATTGAAAATTTCGTAGCTATTTTATCTATAAAAGCACCGTTGTCATGATTTCATAGGAATTTCAGAAGAATTTTACATAACTCTGATATTTATGTAATTTACCTAATTTGATTGACTAATATATATTTCATTTGATAAAGATATTTACAGGGTTATTTTGAAGCCATTAGGCAAATTATTAAGTAGTTGAAACTATCCCAAATTCAATAAAAAAATATGTTGAAACCGAGAAAAAAATTCCCACCTACAATACCAAATCCTGTCGGCCGATTACCAGATTTTTTTTTTGTTCGAAAAATTCTTATTCATTTTATTGAATATTGTTTAATTTCACGCATTAAACACCTAACTATATTAAATTAATTTTCTTATGGAATAAATGATATTGCATTATAATTTGATCAAGGTTTTAAAATAGCCCTGTAGATTCAAAACTGTTAATGTAATAAGCATAAAGATATTACGAGTACCAAACAACAAAGCGAAATTGACGTTTATTTTAACCTAATTATTGAATTTCTTATTAAAGTTACCAACCATTATTACTATTCTAAAGATAAAAACATGACAATAAAATATATTAAAAATAACAGAGCGAAAGAGATTAAATATTGCAGAGTGTCGTTTGATGCACTTATTTTTCACCTCATTTTATAAAATAATATAGTTTGCCTACTCAATTCTAAAAAAAACGTGTAGAATACATAAATCATTACGTGCAGCATGTTGTTTAAAATGTAATTAGTTTTGTTATAATGTAAATTCATTTCCATGATTCAACTGTTTCAACTAGATATGAAACACCCACACCAGAGTGGCCATTTAAAAGAAATAACAGAGACAAGAACAAAATTATGACAAAGAAGGTCACTCCTGAAATGGTACCAGAGCTGACTTTAATATAGATGAAAAAAATAAATAGCTAAAAGATATTTCTATCTTTTGTAATGCAGAACTCACTAGATATTTAAATAACGGTATTAAAAACGGTTAGCGCTGGTGTGAGCCATCGGATTATGGAATCCCCAAACTCTAACGATAGCATTGTCAAGGGTATGGAGAGAAGCCCTGCATCCAGCCTTAGCTTTGACGCACACCCATCGGATCCTGCTGCCGTACTTGTTGACGCGGTTGAAACGATATCTACCAATCATGATGACAGGGTTGCCTCGTTGAGATTTCGCAAATACTGGGTTTAGATCTAAAAAAAACAACAAGGTCAGTACCTGATAGAGTACATCTTGCAACTGTTATGTGTTAATTCATCAATGAAGGAATAGTTGAGTTAGGTGATGAAATAAGAAGAATGTTTATTTAGGATATTCATTTATTTGACACACTCTATGTGCCACTTAAAATTGATTGAAATTAATCAAACATGTCTACAAAAGTAGGCGGGCAGGTTTATTTCCGTGGAATTTAAATGCATAAAGACGATGATAAATTTATAGATAAACGACTTGTTACTAATATTACAAAGTTATTATCTAAGATAAATATAACACTAAGTTAAAACTTGGCACAATTTCAATATGATAATTTTATAAGTCCAGAACAACAATAATTACCACATATAAGATATGATTGAATACTCTTAATAATTATATATTTCGAAAATAGGTCCACTGGATAGAAATATGTCACATCTAACTAAGTTTTTACAAGCTTGTATTCAACACTCTATAAACTATTAAAAGGGGATCGATTCTTGCAACTATTAAGATAAGTCTTAAATGAGATTTGCCTAAAAACATAGCGGCTGACTACAGAACACCTACCGTCCTAGACGTCCGCTATTTTTTCGACTAACATCGAACTGTACTTTACCACCACAATAATCGCAACTTAGATTCTTATCATTTATGTAGTGTACCTACTATTAAATCACACTGAGAAGATATGAAAGGTGATTTACTTCTACAATGTGACCCACTTGCACAAAATCTATCAGATCTAGCAAAATTGTCCTTTCAACGCACATTAAACAGAAGTTACTTTATATTACTCCCAAATGATTTGTAACGTGAGCTTCATTGTCAAGTAGACTTCAATGAATACTCAATGATTATGGCTGCCTAATGTCTTAACGATGACGTTATCAACGGTGGTGAGGGCCGCAGTGCAGCCACTTTTCTTCTTGATACAACTCCAGCGAACCTTGGAGCCCCAACTGGCGTGCTTGTTGAAGCGCCACTGCCCTATCTGAACCACCAGGTTCCCTCGTTGCGATAGACTAAACTTGGGCTCTGAAAAGAAAAATATTATGTTATGATTCGAACTTAATAGGAAGATAGAATAGATATGAAAAATAAGGAAGTCTTTGAAATCAATAAATATTCCTTATTGATTTTAAACTAATTTTATTATTTATTTTTATAACTATAATACGAAGTGGAATATACAGAATACAGTACTTTCTTGATAAGAAGTTACCTAAAAATTAAAATTATTAAAAAAAATCTTAAATAATGGCCGCATGGCGTCTTAGACGATACTATCTCTATATGATCTTTCTTTACCAATTTTTAGGTAAAAATACTTTATTGCACTAAATAAAATTACATAATAATAAATATTGTAAATAGCCCAGTTTAAACCCATCCAAATATTATAACCATAACCCATTTTATTCTTTTCACTCGTTAGCAATAGTTCCTCCTCCTGCCCAGACCCATTCATGGAAATGTCATCTATTAATATAGCCGAGGATGGGTTTGGGCAGGAGCAACACATGACATCAACTTCTCCATAGGGCCTCTACGCGTTGGATCCATATCCCCGCGCAAGCCTCTCAAAAGACCGGGCCAACCCGTGAATCCCAAGCGGAGATACATAATATTGTAAAAATGTGCAATAGCCATATTGCTTATATTGCTTTAATGACAGTGCCAACCATTAAGTTTAACAAGACGGTCCTCGACAGTGACGACCACGCAGCGGCAACCAGCACTCTTCTTGGAGTTGCACTCCCACCAGGTCTTGGTTCCACGAGTGAACTTCTTGACGAAGCGGTAGTTCCCCCACGTGATGCCAGGGTTCCCGAACCTCGTATTCTCGAATTTTATTGGGCTGGATGCTGACGCTGATAAATATAAAAAAAAAGTTTATTAGCATTAGATGAATATGGAATAGCGCAGACCTAATGTCTTTATTTATTTCTACCACGCCAGGATAAATTAAGTTACCTCACTTGGCAGGTACAATTCATTCATTTATTCATAGCAAAGGGGTTACATGGTCAATCGACCCTGCACACTTCGATGTCTGTGTGTTTTTCGGAACTATCTTTATATTTAAATATGTCCGAGCTCCAAGCTCACACTCAAGGCTTAATATACGTATGTCTCTCTCCATGCCGTATTCAGCTACAGCGACCGCTTTAGACTGTTTTTTTATTATTATTTACTAGCGGTTTCCCGCAGCTCCGCCTGCATTAAAAAGTAGCCATATATGACATATGACAGACAACCCTTCCCATTTATATAATCTAGTCTAATGCTTTTTGGTGTGCTCTATAGTGTCTATGTTACGGGCAACTTGAGAAGTCTGGTCCCTATGAATAGTGATCGGCCTGTATACATAATGCCCATGTCACATGGGCAATTTGATTAAAATTTCACCTAATCACTTTTCCCAAAATACTTTAAATAAAACCGTAGCTTAGTTCGGTTAGGTTGGGTTAGGCTCGTGACCACACATAGCGGAGCGAGCGAAGCGAGCAGAGCTTCATACTGCTACTCTATAAAAAAATACTAAAATTTATCAAATAGCCCGATGCTCTTGGGAACTATTTATAATACTCGGCCCTTATTAATACGGCCCTGTTAATCACGTTGCCCGTAACATCTATAAGGCTAATACGAGTGGGTCTATGAAATACTTTCTTCTCCTCCTTGTTATATATTACGGAATCATTCAATAGTTGGTAACATTAATCTGGCTTATAGTGTAATTGTAGATGAACATGTCATACAAATAATTTTGACGATTGAGGAGAAACTGGCATGTTTCAGGGTGGGTCAAATGGTTAGGAGTGGGGTTCGTGCACCAACTCCTGCCGATCTAAGAGTTGTGAACAGGTAAGTTGTTATGATTTTGCAAGTCAGAGGCCACAGATAAATCAGCATAGATTTTGCATAATAAAATATACGTTTTCTAAAAAAAACATTTATTTCATGTTAAAAATAAATCCTCTTTGCATCTTATTTTATATAAAAGAAGGCATTACATTAATAAATACGTATCACATTTGTTTAACTATCGTTGAAAGCACCAGCAAAGTTTAAAATTTAATATAAGTACATGTCAATACACCTGTCCGAACCGAAAGAGAATGTAAAAATGTCGAGATTATTATTTACTTGCTTTTATAATCACAGCGATGATAAACTAAAATCCCATAAAAATTTGTTAAAAATTACTTAAACTCAACTGACGCAAAAATAACATATGCCACGGGCTATTAAGAAACCTAAAGACGTGTTTAAAATCGACCCATTTGATGGATCATCGTATCTGCGTCATTGTAGTCGCAGCGGTTAGGAGGACGAAGCGTCATTCTTGCATTGTTTTGCTCTCATCATAGATATAAATAATTCTGTGGGCTTGGTTTACGACACTTTGCAACCGACACGACTCTGCATGGCCGGGACAAACCACAAATTCTAGGCTTGTCGGTGTTTCCTTTGAAAACACGGCCTATCTGCATATGAAAACTAAAATATTCGATACGAATTATGTTGTACGATTATTTTTGAGGCTGCTTGCGTTCAAGATCTTTCACAGATCTTACATATAAGAGCTACGAGCAAGTACAGGGCACTCTCCCGTGATTCAGCTCATAGAAAAAGAAGGTTAGCCTAGAAAGTTAGGGTAAGGTGGAGATCTTATATACTATAAATTAAATCTTTTATAACGTTACCATTCGAAAAAGTAGCTTTCACATGCAAAAGTAAATAAGTACGAAAGGCGATAAGGCGCTTGAGGCAAAGGCTGATGATATAAATCGTATCGTATCTGCTGCTCTCCGCTTCTTACAAAGGTACGCCACGTTGCGTAGCGTGGTGTCGCTCAAGTTTGCTCCCGTAACAAATGTGGTACAAATCACAACAGTAGTTGTAACAATGGTAATACTTTAAACTTTTGAACAATAGGTCTAATATCACATTATCCATTCAATTATGTATAATTCTATTATTATATCCGATCAATCAATGAAATTCGTAATATTTAGATACTTCTAAATTATAACGAAAACTAATGATGATTATGATGTCCATATGATGTTTATACGTATAATCATAATGTTGATTGGTAGGTACTTGTCATGGAGTAATTACAAAGAGGAGATGTCATAATAAGAGTTTTGTAAGAAAGCGTTTGTGAGGCTGAACGGGGCGGAAGGCAGACGTGCGGGGTGCTTGGTTTCGGCCGTGGCTCCAATCATAGAACACGAGCAATGACAAGCTCCGCCCACTGCAGTGTCGGCGAGGCGCCAATGAGTACGTCACTGCGCCATTTCAAACGGCATCTCCTCTTTGTAATTACTCCATGGTACTTGTTATCATAATCTCGAAATCAAAAGATTCGTCATTGTACTCTATTAAAAAAAATATAGAAAAGTGACAAAAAAGACACTTTCATGTTTACTTTACCTAATCAAAATAGACTAAGAATAATACTTCGTTCGTAATAAATTCGATGGCACCGATTTAAAATTAATACTCTTATAAAGATTTTTATTATTGGGTATGGAGGGTACTCGGGCATAATTGATGACGGAAGATGTCAGTCGTGAGGGAATAAATTTTGGGTATGGGATAACGGCAGTTTTAGATTTTAATTCACTAGTGCCGTTCATGCTTGTTATATGTGCTGGAGGCGGGTGGTTGTGCGTTTCCCTTGTCGTTACTATTTTACCGGATATCATACTCAACTTAGCTGTGCAACCAGTGTTTTGGGACGTGCAGTAATATTCTCTATGGATTGTGTTGCATGTATAAAATGTATTGTATGTATATCCACGATACACTAGTAATTGCTTCTCTGTCTCCGATGAAATCATCTGCGCGCCTGTAACAGAAAGGTTGATCAAGACTTATCTTTAGTTGTTTATTCGAACTCTGTTCGATTGAATGAAGCCTCTTTTGTGGTCATATAGAAATATTAAAAGCAATCGAAATAATAAAAAATAAATTGTAACACGTAAAATGTTGAATGCATGTAACAACTATAGTTGTTTATTGTAAAATGGACGCCGAAAAGAAATGACGTGAGCTTAGATTAATAATTGGTCTCGTGCGCTCGACTAGATACCGTCGGCGTCCTAGAAAAATGCGGCAACTCAAACTACGCCAGATTTGGCGTACTCGCAGCGTACCCACGTCAGTCACGTCGCAACCGATGATTGAGTTGGACGTCTAGATAAACTTAAAATTTAATGTAAAAGGAAAAGCAAAATGGCGGTTCGCGTAGTCGAACTGTGTAAGAATAATACTAAAAGAAATAAGAAAGCTACTGGTATTACTTACCATCAGTAATTGTATAATTTCAAAATATACACATAAATTACTCGTGAAAATAATAAAACCGTTGCCGTGTATTAAGAAAATCCCAAATTCCCCGAGGTTTAGATTTTTATTATTTTGAATATTTTATTTTTTAACTCTCGACCCCAAAAGAGGGATGTTATAAGTTAGTTTAATCTTGATTGTCTGTCTGTGGCATCTTATTTCTTCAATGCTGCGTTGGAAAAAAAGTAAAAACGCTTTTTCTCTGTGAATGGATTGTGTATCGATTATGTATCGATGTAATCTAATCTGTAGTATATTGATTTTTGACAATTTATCGAAAAATTTAGATTAATGGATTATCAATAGAAATACCAAGCATTTAAGGTAATGGTACTATACAGATATACCGGAACTCGGCGGCGGGAGTGTACAGCGGGCATTACACAAATCATCGTCATTCAACTCATACAGTAATAAATATTGTACTTACAGAAATATATTATCAAGAGTATCAATATCGATACTATCGATATATGATCACTATCGATACCTTAGATTACATTTTCAACTATCAAAAAATGATTTTTATTCGATGTGTAATCGATTTTCCCGCAACACTACCGTATGGAAAAAGGCCGTGATAATATGTGTGTCTATTTATTTATTTATATTTTAACCCGGGTCACAACTAAAAAGGGGTCAGTTATCAAATAGCTCCAAGTTAAATAGAAATTTTTAGGTAACGTTTAACATACTGTATGTACTGTGTAGTAATAAATTAAATGAAAGTTGGTATTGCATATTTTGGATTCTATATTAGAATTATTAAATAAAGTAGACAAAAATTAACTATTTCCCCTACCTTAGCTCCGAAACTATCGATTCCAGAATTTCGATGCATAAAATACAGGAAAACCTATGAGATTATTTTTAATTTGTTTAGGAGTTCCAAATAGAGAAAAATAAACAACCGTACAGAACCCTCTGCACGCAAGCCGACTGACACTTGGCCAGTTTTATTTTCATTTAATTTTAAAGGTTTTTCTGAGCTACATTTTATAATTCGTAACAAGACCACAGCAATTAATAATTTTCCCATTGGTCGGGCACCAGTCAAGTAGCTGGCAACACCATAGTCGACACACACTAGTATATTTGCTCATGCTTTCCTAAAAAGTTGCCGCATTCTGGAAACTGATTTTTCTTCACAGCGCGGTATCTAGTCGTAGCGCCGCGCCGCAGAGACCAATTATGAATCTATGGGCGTGAGCAAGAAAAAATCTCGTAGAGCACAATTCATTCAATCTTTATAACCAGTAGATATCTACTTGAACACTATACAAAGTTTATTTTATTGCAGGGATTCATTTAGTACATTTAAATTTATTCAAATCGCACATATCTTTATTAAAATATTGTTAAAATCCGTCCTTTTTGTTGCATATCATTATTTTTCATAATTTCAGCACACCTAAAACCTAGCCTTTTAAATAAAAGTAAAAACAAACGTGTTTTTATCTCTGAGAAATTATTTAATCAAAAAAATCATTTATTCAATGGAATGAGTATGTTGTCGTACACGATCCAGTTTTTGTATATATTTGATATGACGTCCATTTTTTGCATTTCCATATCTGCTTTCTTCATTGGTTATGGACGATTTCACAAGGTTCTTTTAACATCGAAAATCATGCATTTTGCAAAACCACTGATGTTTGTAGCTAATCTAAACTTTCATTTGAAAATTGTCAATACTGATTATGTTCAAAATATTTGTTATACTTTATGATAAACGCCATCCTGAAAAACATACTTTGGCGGTGAGTGACTGTGTTGGGTGTGAATCCGGTTCAGTCCTTCTTCTGGTGAATACCGCAGTCGCGCCTCACAACCTTGGGCCCTGGACGAGCAAACCCAGCGATTCGAATAGTTAATCTGAGAAAACGTGAACCCATCCAGCATCAGAAGGAACTTCTTGCCACTCCGAGTCGGAATCATTTTCAAGTCGTACGTTTTTGTACCTATAGCAAGAGCATTCAATTAATTTTAACTTTTGTATTTTCGATACGACTAAGTGCGCAACCCCACACGTACACTCAGGGGCAGAAAAACCTGATCCACTGGAGCCCTATTTTGAAATGAATGACTCATATCTCGAATAAAAATCGTTCGACTCACCGACTATATCGGATAAAAATCATTCGATATCGGATATTTGACTCGCCGATTTTGCGTGAGTCAGTGAGTCAAAAATATCACTCCTATCCAGTACGATAGAGGTCAGTTCCATCTGCTTTCTACTCTACAGTACATGTGAGATTCTGCTCGAAGCCTGACTTCAATCCTCCTTCCAAAATACAGTTACGGGAAGTTGATTTACCTACGTAGACATGCGTAGGTAAATAAGCTTTAGGTAAATTTTGTATTAAATAAAGTTAACAAATTACTTCTTTTATTACGTTGTCCGAAAGGTGAGGAAAACTATGGACGGGTTTATTTAACTGTTGGCGGATTTATCTACAGTAGACACAAAAATGTATACATTAGTTGTTAATATGGGTGAGGTGATTTATTTTTCTATATGTCCTAGATATTATATATTAAATGCGAATTATATTTGTGTTGCTAGTTCGTCAGTTTCTCATTTTGAGTCTCTTTTGGTTGGAGTAAGGGTCATGCATGATAACAATTTCGCTTAATTGGGTGCTCCTATTTTTGAAGAGGCTATTCCTTCGCATATGCAGGAAAAGTTGAAAAAAAATTCTGAGGTGCAGGATCGTCTAAAATCTCTATCTTCGCATGTTGCATTGGTTCTGTTCCGCAACTGTTTAGCAATACCTCGCATGACTTATATTGTCAGAACGTGCCCATTGTGGTTATTTCAACAAGAAATTGATCTGGTGGATTGCAAGGTTCAGTTTATTTTAGAGAACATATTAAATGTCCACTTCAAGGATAACCAGTGGCTCCAGGCTAGTCTACCTGTTCGCCATGGAGGTCTTGGCATTCGTAGTCTGTCCGAGGTTTCTTTACCAGCTTTCTTGGCTTCTGTTCACGGGGTTGTCAGTCTAGTAGCTAATATACTGTCCATTAATGGCGACGGATTGACTTTGCCCCGGGTTGATGACGCCATGTCAAAATGGTTTTCAAGGTGTCGAAATTCTACAATTCCAGAAAAGCCACAGGTGTAGAGGGCGTGCGACGAAATTCGTTCAATTACACTTCGCACAGAGTTAGAAGGACAAGCCACAGGAACCGAATTGGCGCGCTTAAAAGCTGCTAGAGAACGGGAATCTGGCGCTTGGCTACATGTAATTCCTTCTCCGCCTTTGGGTACGTTTCTGGATGACGATTCCCTCAGAATAGCAGTAGCTTCGAGACTTGGTTGTTCTGTTTGTGAGCGTCATCGATGCATTTGCGGTGTGATGATGGAGGAAAATGGTCATCATGCTCTAGGATGTGCGCGGTGTGCAGGCCGTTTTTCTCGACACACTAAAATAAACAACATTATACGCAGAGCTCTAATTTCGGCTAATATTCCGTGCCAACTGGAGCATCCTGGACTTTCACGTGTAGATGGTAAGCGTCCAGATGGATTAACATTGATCCCATGGCAGAGAGCGCGTTGTCTTTTTGGGATGCAACCTGCGTCAGTACTTATGCGGCGTCCTATCTCAATTCAACTGTTCGTAAGCCTGGGGCAGCAGCGAGGATAGCTGCTGGACATAAACACCTCAAATATTCAAATTTGTGTTCTCAGTACGAGTTTGTTCCAGTAGCGTTGAGACTGCTGGACCATGGTGTTCAGAGGCAAAAAAGTTTTTGGGCGAGATAGGACGTCGCCTAAGAGACAGAAATTTTGACCATCGCTCCGAGTGGTACTTGGTTCAAATGATATCCATTGCGATTCAGAGAGGTAATGCTGCCAGTATAATGTGTACTTTTGAGCCGGGTGCCGTTAGAGGTCGTACATTTTTAGATTAGAAAAGTTTGTGGTTTTTTATTTTTAGTTAGTTGTAATTTAGATATCTTTTTACGTCTTATTTTAATAAATGTTCACTAATTGAGAAAATAAATTTAGCCATAGCAAAAAAATATATATATATATATTAAATGTACAAAAATATAGTGTGACAGATGAACCAGGTTTCCTATTTTAATAAAATAATTTATTTAGAACCTATTCTTAGGGCTAGCTCGTAACACTACACATATACACACAGCAAATGACTCGGTTAATATAAACATTTTACATTTAATATCAAAAGCCAACTATTTTATTTTTATGTAGTAGGCTGCTTGGTCTATGGAAATGCTAAACATAAGTCAGTTTCTTTTTTCAAAACAGTATTTTGACCTCATTTCACAAGACTGCTACTAATGTCATCAACAGGTGCAACACACCAGTCATAACATTTGTTGTCTAACATTTTATACGTATAAATTGTCGTCATTGTTATAGAATGTTATCGTGTTACACAATGTTTTCTAATGTTATATAACTGCTATGTCCTAACGACAACTACATTGATGCAAAAACGAACTATGAATAAAATATATGTTTAAATTTTAATATAAACACCATTGCTACAAATGTAGTTTGGTGGTGGGTGATTATGTTCAGAATGTAAAAAGTTAATTTCTCCATTGGGTTGCTGCCTCAGACGCGCGTCACACGTCCTTGGCCCTTGGACGAACAAATCCAACGGACAGAATTACCCTTTTGTGAGAATGTATAGTCATTTATCATCATAAGAAACTTCTTCCCGCTTCTAGTTGGTATCATCTTGACTTTATATTCTTCTGTGAATAAGGACAATAGAAATGTTAGTGTCTATTGCGGACTGTTTAAAACAAATTAAATACCATCATCATCATAAATTTAAGTGCTGGGCTGTTGTCGATGGAGCTTTTTCCATTCTTCTCGTTTACAAGCGAGATCCTTTTGTTTTTCATACTTTTACTTTCTTCCTTATTTGCTTCATGTAGCTATGTCTTGGTCTACCTAGACCCCTTCTTCCCTTTATCTTTCTTTCGATTATGTTTTTCATGAAGTTATCGAGTCATGAAATACCATCAATCTAAATAATGTAATTTTTCGAATCCATAAACAATATTCGGTTCACATGATCGATTAGAATGATGGCGTAGGTTGTCTTGGCCGCAGTGGGGTACGATGAGGGGAGAAATTAACAACTCCAATCGCAAGTGAACACTAATGTTTAAATTTTAATATAAACGCCATTTCGACAAATGTAGTTTGGTGGTGGGTGATTATGTTCAGAGTGTACAAATTTTATTTCTCCATTAGGTTGCTGCCTAAGACGCGCGTCGCATCCTTGCCCCTTGGACGAACAAATCCAACGGGCGGAATTATCCTTCTGTGAGAACGTATAGTCATTTATCATCATAAGAAACTTCTTTCCGCTTCTACTTGGTATCATAGTGACTTTATATTTTTCTGTGAATAAGAAAAAAATAAATGTTAGTATTTGTTGCGGACTGATTAAAACAAATTTAATACCATCATGATAAATTAAGGAGCTGTGTTCTTGTCAGTGTAGCTCTATTCCTTTCGATTATAAGCGAGATCTTTTAGTTTTTCATACGACACGACGTTTACTATGCCCTATAATTGCTTCATATAGCTATGCCTTGACCAGTGGCTTATCTGGACCCCTTCTTCCCTTTATCTTTCCTTAGATGATGTTTATCATGATATCATAATGACACTCGGCTCACAGGATCGATCAGGCGTCTTGGCCGCAGTGGGGTACGATGAGAGAAGAAATTAACAACTCCAATCTAAGTAAATACTAAACTTTTTTACAAAAGATATGACTATATATTTAAAATTATAAGACATTAATAATACACATAAATAATAATAATTATACACATTAATTATTGATATACATTAGGTTGCAGAGATGTTGCCAAAGCAACTTGTACTTTAACCGCATCGCCGATGTTGTATTTTTCTGTCCACGTGGGGACAATTATAGAGTTATGACCATTGTTGGATAATCGGACGCTTATATACCTAAACTTCTTTCCTTGAAAGAATAATATGGATATTCCTTCCTGAATTAATAAGTAACCCACTTTCTCGGAAATGAACAATTTTTGTAAAAACAACTTTATGTAACTTAATATAATTTTTTCGTGGGATTAAAAATTAAGTTAAGGTATATTAGCGCCCGATTATCCGATCACTGGTAATGGCAGATTATCAAAAATAAGATGAGTACAAAAAAGAGAAAAACAATTATTAGATATTATTAACAATAAATGTGCAACACTTTTGCTAACGAACTGCCGGTTATATATAATTTATGAAAAAATGCTTTAAGTGAATATTTATTAATTTCCTTCTATTCATTCAATGGCCCCATGAACATAAAAAAATCAGATCAGACTAATCACATCTCGTTTACTAATTTTAGGGGAATCTACATCTCCTTTTTAAACATATAGGATAGAAGTATTCCTCTACATCTTATACTTTGACATATCTGCCATCTGGGCATACAATGTAATAAGGCCTAGGATGATTATGTTCAGTGTTCACTCGAAGGATACTTTCATCTGGTAGCCGTCGTAACCTGGCTTGACAACCCGCCATCTTGGATGAACAGAACCAGTGGGCAGTGTTGTTGATTTGGGAGTAGGTGTATCCGTCCAGCATTAGAAGGAACTTTTTGCCGCTTCTTGTAGGTATCATCTTCACCTCTGTTTTCAATAGATAGTGTTATGAAAAGTCTATTAAACTTTATTGGTTATTCATTTTGATCTTGTCTGACAAAAGTCAAACAGCAGGTGTAACATTTCGATAAATTTATTTGATAATACTGGTAGAGAATGCTTTTAGAATTAAGTATGTTTGCTTGTGGTACAATACAATGCAAAATACTTTATTCCACAACAAGGAAACATTTAAAGTTTTAACAAATAAATAATCAAAAGATCAAACGAACGCACCTAAAGCAAAGAATGAATGAATGAATGAAAACTTTATTGCACCATTTATATACATTTAAGAAAAGATACATCATTGAAACCAATTAACATTAAGAGTAATGAGTACAAAGGCGGACTTATCGCTATTGCAATCTCTTCCAGCCAACCTTATGGTAGAAAGGAGCAAAGTAAAAAAAAAGAAACTTGAGCGAGCGGTGCAGAAAGCTAAGATGTTATCTACAACAAAACAGATAATAAACTTACATAGATATTTTGTATATATAAACCGAAATAAAATACTTAAATAAATAAAATACATAAAACGAGTAGGACAGTAGTGACATAAAAAAAGAGATAAGCTTATTGAACCTTAGAAAGGTAGTGAGACTTAACTAAATCTTTGAAGGAGGCGATGGTTTGTGCTTTACGAATATCTAGCGGGAGTGCATTCCAGAGACGAATAGCCTGAACCGTGAAGGACTTTGCATAAAAACGAGAAGTGTGATCAGGGATTGCCAGATGAAGAGCATTAGCGCTACGCACGTTGCGATTATTGATCTCACTAAGGAATTTAAAACATTCTTTTAGATACATAGGTATAAAAGGATTAAATAGAATTGAGTATAGAAGGGAAAGGATATGTCAATCACGACGTAGTCTGATAGGCAGCCACTTGAGTTCCATGCGAAAAGCGGAGATGTGATCATATTTACGTAAGCCAAATATGAACCTTATACAAAAGTTTTGAAGACACTCAAGTTTATTCAGCTGCTCCTGAGTGAGATCAGGATAGCATGAGTTGGCATAGTCTAGGATAGGATGGAGTAATGATTGTGCCAGCGTGATTTTAGTGTCAATTGGCAAAAAATTTGTTATTCTCCTAATAGAGCCGGCAGCAGCAAATATCTTTCTGCTAACCTCGGCTATCTGTGGAGCCCAAGACATGTTACGATCAAACATAATTCCTAAATTCTTGACTTTTTCGCTAAAAGGTATTTTAGTATTGTCAATAAGGATTTTTTTTTTTTTAAATGCGAAGCTCTCATTGGAGAGTTTCTGCGGTTTTCCTCCCTATGAGAGGGGAGCCCTTGTCTACAGCGTTTTCCATATTTTACTATTATTTTTATTGTTGTTTTATTATTTCGAATTTATTGCCTACTATTTCAAGTTTTAATATCATTATAATTTCTTTATATCTTGTATCATTTACTTAGATTTACTTTACTTAATTTAGAACTTTAATTTAGTTTTTTCGAGTTATCAAATTTTGTCATTTCTTTTAATGTAATTTCTAAAAAATTTTGCTTTTATTTTTCTATTTCCGCTTTATATTCTATTTTATGCTATATATCTTTTATTTGACTGGTTTTTATTTTACTTTGAATGACATTAATTTTATTATTTTATGTTTATTTATTACTGTAAGTTTTGATCGTCGAGATATTTTATTATCTTTTCGGTCAAAACATATTGTTTCTCCAAGGCACGTTGGGCTTCAGTATAGGTATCTGCGTTTATTGGATGCTTGATAGTTTTATCAAACACGTCATTGGTGCTGTCTATTTTTTGTGCTTGAAGCCTTTCCCACCTCGGAGGAGTAGGACCTAAACTTGCCGAATTTTTGTCAATTTTCTTTATTATTTCATTAAAGTCTATAACTACATCAGGAATAGGCTATACTCGCTCTTGACAAGGCCTCCCACTTCTGTCTGATCTTGCATAGGTTGCTGAAGGCATTGTGGTCATTGTTTGACAACTTTTCTTTTGTGCAATTGTAACACGACGGAGGAACATTAGCTGTAAAGTCAGCACATTCTGTCTTCATGTGAGGTCCTCCGCAGTGGCTGCACACGTCCACCTTCGCCTCGCAGAATCGCCGACCATGCCCATATCCCAGACAACGTGTGCATTGTATGAGAGGGGACTGGTCGGCGACTCTGACCTGCTGAAGGTCGACGTGCACTACCCCTGCCGAAGTGAACCTCTGCCACAACTTGGGTGACACTCTTAAAACACGGTGTCAATAAGGATTGGAGGAAGGGATTGCCAATCAATTCGGGAGATGAGATGAGAAATACCTAAGAAAATACAATGTATTTTAATAGGGTTAACAATAAGCCCATGGGAGCAACTCTATTCCGCTATCCGATACAAGTCATTATTTATGGTAGAAATAGCACCAGGAAGATTGTTCAAGGACGTATGACAGTAAATCTGAAGGTCATCCGCATAAAGATGATAGGAAGAGTGAATTTGCAAAGTGATGGAGTTAATGAATAGAGAGAAAAGTAGAGGCGAAAGCACGCCTCCCTGAGGAACACCACAGGATATGGAGCACCAGGACGAGAGGTTATCCTCAATCCGTACTCTCTGTTGGCGTCCATGTAGGTAGGAGTGAAACCATCCAACTGCTGATGGAGATATGTTCAGAGAGTGCAACAGGCCCACCAGCACATCGAAGTCGACGGTATTGGATGCGTTACTAAAATCTAATAGTGATAAGACCGTAAGTTCCGTTCTGTCCATTGCAAGACGGATATCATCTGAAATTTTCACGAGAGTTGTGTGAGTGCTGTGAACCTGCTCGAAAACCAGACTGAAAAGGACTGAGGATGTTGTTTTTATTCAGAAAGGCATTGAGCTGAAACTGAACTGCTCTTTCAAGAATTTTAGAAAGGAAGGGAAGGATGGAAAGCGTTCGATAATCTGAGACGCTGCCAGGATTGGCCTTCTTTGGCAAAGGAATTATGTAGGCGTTTTTCCATGAAGACGGGAAAACACCTGGGGAAAGCGAATTGTCAAGGATTCTTGTTAAGGGACTGAGGATATCGAGGATAGGAAGGATCATTTTCCGACTTACGTCATCCGTCCCGACTGCATTAGAAGTCACGGAAAGCACACTCTTCTGAACATCACACTCAGCAATTGGACTAAATGAAAAACTAGGATAATCGGGTATGGGAAGTGAAGAAAGACGATTGAGGGTTTGACTTTTATCGTTGCCACTGAAAGCTGTAGAGGTAGAAAAATGCCTGTTAAAGGAATCCAGGTCTATAAAATTAGGTGCGTTACGACTATTCTTTCCAACACCAATGGATCTTAGAAACTTCCAGACCTTAGCTGGGTCACCATTTTCGACAGATTTGTATATATGGCGTCGCTGAGCCTCCCCCCTGCACTTCCTGTTACACGAGTTTCTAGCAACAATGTATCTCTCTCGATAGCGGTCAGGATCAGCCTTGAATTTTGATTTTAAACAATGCTTTTTGTTGATGGACATCTTGATATCCTCAGTCAACCAAGGGGCAGGAAGGTGTTTAACACGGACAGGGCGAACGGGCGCATGAGTGTCATAAAGTTTTAAAAGCATATCATTAAAACAGGTAATCTGTTCGTCCACTGTACCGAGATTAGACAACGCGAGCCAGTCGAGGTTACTAGCATCCTCCCTGAGTTTATCTAAACCTATAGAGTTAAAATCACGCTGTAAAAGGATTTTGGGTTTGGATTTAGGAGGTATAATAAGGTAGATCACAAATATTCCGTCTTCGCAGAAGAGATTTAATCCTTACAAGTTCATACCTATAAGTAGTCTGAGTTATCAAATGTATTTACAAACAAAATACATTTTTCTGCAAAGTTATTTAATAGACAGAAACTTCAAACTTAACCTACAAACATACATACACTTTTTGAAGATATAATCACAATTCTTCTATATCTTAAACTTTAATATATCTGCCATCTGGGCATAGGACATAATGAGGTCTTGGATGGGTATGTTCGGTGTTGACTCGATGAATTCTCCCGTCTGGATGCCGTCGTATCCTGGCAAGACAACCCGCGCCCTTGGAGGAGCAGAACCAATAGACAGTGTTGTTGATTTGGGAGAAGGTGTATCCGTCCAGCATTAGGAGAAACTTTTTGCCACTTCTTGTAGGGATCATCGTCACCTCTGATTCCACTGGAAAGTATAAACAGTGTTATGCACAAGTTCATTTCTTTAATATCAAAAATAATTTATATTACACATCAACTGGTAGTTTTGGATATAGTTAGGAGAGGCCTATATCCAGCAGTGGACTGACTGCGACTGAAATGATGATAATGATGCCAGAGGATACATTAAAATAGTTAAATAATAAGAATATTGTATGCTCGTCGAATTATGTCTGGTACTAGTAGGTCTTCAATATTGTATGACATAGGTAACTAGTTCATATTTGACATACTTATAGTACATAGAACTACTACTGCTAGTCTACATATTCTGAATCGGAGTTTTATACTAATAATTGTATCTCATGTCATTGAAAGGAGTATACACAATATATTCACAAAAAAAAACATAAAACATCTGGTTTTTTTATTGTCACACATTTTATGGTTACACACTTCTAATCTACGAGTATATCAGGAACTTACATTGATATATATACACACACACATATATACTGACAGCAGTATGTAAAATCTAACAATTTTATTATTGTCTTGTATAGGCTTATATCACACATATGTTATTGACTTATATCACCTTATATTGCAGACAAATTAAACTCTTAGAAGTAGGAGAGTCTCCTTTGTTATAAATAATATCGATGAAATACATATGACTAGTATTTAGCAAATACTGGCAAGGCAAAATAATATTGCGAATAACTAGTTAGCGGTTACCAAGTAAATAGTTACCATAAACTTGTTTTAAAAAAAATGACAAGTAAGTTCGCGTAATTTGCTTAAAGACAAAAACATTTGAACTTTGCTGTTGTGCATAAAGTCTGTTTTTTAACTGACATTTATTTCGGTTTTCGGCGAAGTTGTGCTCAGAGAAACTATACAGTAACAGTAGTATACTATAGTTGCCATTTCATGTTGTGAGAAAACTTATATACTTCCGTTATAGACTTTCCTTTTGGCATACAAATATGTCCAAATCTTGTGCTTAGTTTAGTCATTGGAACATTGATGCAGGGCAATCTGTAGATCATTAAAGGAAAACAGCCTGACACGATGATGGAACTTCAATGCTGGAAATAAAAAGGTTATATTTTTTTGTAATAAAGTTGCCATAGTTTTTACATTGGAGCGACTGCCCGTTTGACCTCCGTAATCCTTTTTACAGGGAAACCAGATCACACAACGTGTCTTCCGAAGCACGGAGAAGCTCGGGATAGATCATGCCACTAATTGCAACCAATCAAATACGGGTCGCATTTGACTGCTGCTTGTCGCACGAAATCGTTATGGATACGCGAGCTGCCCTCGATTAACGAGCTCTTTACAATATTATATATATGACAAAGCCTATATTAGTTTTATTTCAAAAAATGGCGGTATCCTCAGCTGGTAACTTCGGAGTCCAGGTGGCCCAGAATTTTTTGCTTTTCACTTAACATGATAATATGTTTTTTTTACCTGATAATTATTTATTTCATTATTTTTTATGGCTAGAGCATTGAGAAAGGAACCTTGGTTTCGATGATCTTTGGGCTAGAGTGCCTGTGGTTAAAATGTTAATTGCATAACTTCTTCAAAAATCAAAGACAGTACAGTAACATACAATTTATTTCTGACAGACATTAATTTCATTAGGTAACGTATTCTCAGCACTGATGACAATAACCAGCGTTCCGCATGTACAGTTATGTACTTCGACTTATCTATCTTTTCCTTTTCTTGAGCCATCTGATAGCACCATCAGAAGACTTAAGGACCTCTTTAGAATGGTTATGAGTATTAAATGTCTTCTCCACCATACCATCATAAAGTTTCACCTTAGCCTTGCATCCATGTCTGACCCTCCTTGAGCAGTACCAGTTGAATTTGGATGACTTGTTGTATGTAAAGCCATTATGGAGCAATATTCTTCCGGTCCTGAACCTTACGAATGTTGGTATAGCTGGAAAATACGCAATATTGTACAATGTTGCGAGTCGCTGATATGTTCTGATATGTTATGATTATGTTGATCGATTGTTCTCATAAACAAAAGAAAAATAATCTGAGATGGTTGTATTCAGTGCTTTCATTGAATAGGTAAATAGTACTTATGTGCAGTGTATGTAGTATATTTCCTCCATACTTATACGTGCGAAAGTCTGTCTGTATGTGACGCTTTCACGGCCAAACCGCTGAACGGATTTTGATGAAATTTGGTATGAATATAGTTGAAGACCCGGGGTCAAACATAGGTCACTTTTTGGCACAGGCGGAGCTGCGGGAAACGGTTAGTACGATATAAATGAAATGTAAAATAGATATAAACTTAAAAAATATTTTAACTTTATTGCATATTTAAAAATGAAACAATGGATACCATCTCTACCAGTCAACCATAAGTAGGACCATATACATTTGATATGAAATAATTTGAATTAATCCGTGTGATTGTGTAAATTTTTTGTAAATATAACCTCATTATCAACTGTGACCGCGGACATCTTACACCCCCTGTATCTTTGCTTGCTGCATTGCCAACTCTTCTTAGCGGATGATGGGTGACTCTTAAGGGTAAATTTAAATCCATTGAGCCATAGATTCAAAAAACCCTTTGAATTTGTAACAATTGAAACTGTAAACAAAAAAGGTAATAAAGAAACAAACTATTTTAGGCCGAACTTTAGCACTTTTGAAGTTTGTTAATATTTACAATCTAAAAATTTTTTTCGTAGTCAGGACACAGTAAAAATTTAATTACTAGAATTTAAAAATGTAAAGGTCGCACGTAATGAAAATATCAACAATTATTTAAATAATGTCATTATTTAATGTGTGAAAAAGTGTAAAACAAAAACAAATTTAATTCAATACATCTTTGAATTTTATACAACTTAGTCCTATATTTTTTTAACGTATTCTTCTTAAGTCTTTCGTCGAAAAAGTATCAGGTTTATTCTCTTGACATTGTAATCTCAGGTTTCCTCAAACGAATGTGAATAACATGATTAAACAAAATCTGTTTAGACTTCTATAAATCGTTTTCCATTGTTCTATGCCATGACAATGTCGTTAGTTCAGTAATATCCATCCATACTAATATTATAAATGCGAAAGTCTGTCTGCCTGTGACGCATTCAAGGCCAAACCGCTGATTTTCATGAAATTTGGTATGAATATTGTTGAAGACCTGGGGTCAAACAAATTCTACTTTTAGACGCAGGCGGAGCTGCGGGAAAAAGCTAATATTGGCTATATGTGCAACAGAAAACAATTGATGCGCGTCAAATAATGTGTACACACAGTTTTACATGAACCTTTCTGCATCTGCTTTTAGTAGTTTCCTTCGCTTGCAATATAAATTCTTTTTGACATTTTCAAATTTCGGCAAATTATGAATACCTTTTTCTTTAAGTAAATCCATGTGTTCATCAAAAATTTTACGAACAGGAATGGTCACATCGTGCTGGATCGCATAAACACATCTTTTCATTTCTTGTTCAATTACAGTGGTTTCAAAGTCTTTCGGATCGTGCTTATGAGATGTCTCTTTTATAACTGTTAAAGGGTCCATTATGGTTTTAAGCATAGCATTACACGTGTTCTTCTTTACACACCGCCAACATTCTGAGCCGTCTTTGTTTTGACTCCTCCAGACATATTCATATCCATGTCTAAGTAAAAGGCGGCCACCTTTTCTAGATGTAACCAAATGTATTGAAGCACATCCGGATGTAGAAGACTGTTCATTTTCCATTTTATAGCCTGAAATTATTTGGGGTTTGTTTTATATGAATATTAACAAATGTGTAATAAAACTATTTATTTGTTTAACTTACAACTATCATTACAGGAAGATCCCAATTTAATAGCTGCGATAGAAAAATATATATAAACCCAGTAAAACATAATAAAAAAAGTAAATACGAACTAAATACGGACAATACAGGGTCAATTCTCTTATTTTACATAGTGCTCAATTGAATCGTAATTGGATCGATGTTACTAATTTTAAGACCAATCGTATTCCATTGACATACCACTGCAACTGGAAAATTTTGCTAATTAAAAAATCATCAATTCTTTCAACTTGTCGGTACTCTGTTATATTTACTTTATTATTTTTTTTCTACTATTATCATTTAAATACGTTTAAGTTGCAAATATATAGAGATTCAAAATTGTGTTAGCAGAATACCAATATTGAGCATATCCAAAATGCATCGTAATTGAGTTGTACCTAATTGAGTATCAGTTGCATGGTCTTTTAAAGTTTATTAGCGGAATTGACCCCCAGGAATTCATGCACATAATACCTACAAGTATCAAACACATTGTGGGAGTTTTCATACTGAATTTATTAACCTTGATTGTTATTACACAGAATTGAAGAGTGTGTGGAAACTGAATTTAATTATAGAGAAAATTAAAAATATACTACGTAATACATCTATATTTTTGCAAAAATCTGCTAAGCGTGTTAATTTTTAATAACTACAACCAATCCTTGGTAATTTAATTATACCCATATATTAGAATTTTATTAATTAATTTTGTTAATTTTTCATTGTTATTAACCAAATCCGGTTTGTGCACACTTAAAGGGGTTTACTTTGTTATTTTGCAGTACGCGATCCGTCTTTTTACATCCATGGTCAAGACAATATCGGGAATAGTTTGTGGACTCTAACATCTTCGCTCTCATTCGCTCTCATGGTTGTGCTGCTTCACGGAGACAACATCATCATACAGCATCGTGGCCATTGACTTGCAGCCCCGGGTGTGTTTAACACATCGCCATACCGAAGTGACTCCGTTTTGCCGACGAAAACCATACCTGAACCCGTCCAGGAGAAGCATTGATGTTCCTCGCCTTGTTTTTACTATCTGTGCCCGACCTATAAAAAGAAAAACTGTTAATTTAGGTACCGGTAGGTGCATTTCATACAAATTTCAGACTCATCTTGGACATTCGTTTAATTTTTAAGAGATTTAAAACGACGAACTTAATGCTTTATACTTTATATTAAACATCGCCGTCTTACTACAGAAAAGTTGGACATCTGTTCAACATGTGTCTAAAAAATGCTACCATAAGACTCCGCTTATCTATTGTCTAAAGTTTAACTGTATTTGTGTGTCTATACCATGTGGTTTTTGGCTTTGTTGATTGAAGTTTAGACTGTGTTGAAGTAAACACGTGTTGTACTATTGTGTCTATAACAAAAAAAAACTAAGTTTTGTGGTAATACTTTAATACCTGGTAGCATTTTTAGACACATATTGAATCTTACTTACTTTCTAGTCTTAATTTTTTGTAGTAAGACAAGACTGCGTATTATTAGCTGACCTAGAGAGCCCTTTTTTCTATTATGCAGACATGATATTAAATGAAAACCGAGTACTTCTTATCCGGAAAAATAAGAAATTGAAAAATAGCAAATTAGCTGAACTTGAACATGATTTATTGAGCAATAAACATTCTCCTTAACTTTTAACATTTATTTATTTGGGGGGTGCGTATGCTTATTATGTTTGTCGACAGGCATGTAGCCGATGGTGACAACCATAGCGTGACAGTCCTGGGATCTGCTGTCAGCGCAGAGCCACTTGACCCTGGAGGAGCAGACCGAGTGCCTGGTGTACTGGTACCCGCGTAGCTTCATAATCCTACCGCCCATTTTAGAAGTGAAGAATGTTGGACGGTCTGAAAACCAAATTAGAACAAATTTATTAATGTTTACAATAGAATACGAATATTGCACCAAAATAAAAAAAATACAAAAACAAATATATTTAGATGAAAATGAGGTACGAGTGTACAAAGGTGGTCTTTTCGCTAGAATCGCTTTTGTTTGTGGTAATTTGTGGGGACTTCTAGAGATCATATAGATAATTCTTTGTATTTTTATTTTTGTGCATAAATTAAGCAAATAAATAAATATTAAATTAAACTATTTTATATTATTTTTTATATTATTAATTAAACATAAGAAATCATTAAATAAATAAATAGACTTAGATTAATTTAAGTTGTCATAAATTAATTATATTTAATGTTAAAAGGAAAATTAAAATACAGCTTCTATTTACGATTAGGCTCATAATATTTAATTGAGATTGTGTACAAATTCAATTACTTATATTTTAAAAGCGTAATACCTAGGTACTACAAAAATAAGTACACTGCGGCAAATATCTGTAATGGCATGACCTAGTATGTACTAAATTAATCACTTTATATCTGTGTCATAGATAATGTTATAAACAATATATAATGTCGACATAAGGTACAGTTTTACATTATGGAATACTTGTTTTTTTCTAACATCATTGGCAATACCGTTATTTAACAATTTAGCTGACAGTAACGTCTCTCGACGTAGATAACGATTGAATGCCATTGTTTTATCCATAACAGACAGCGAAAGTGTTAATGACATGATGAAAACATTTTTATTTTGTGCGATAAGATCTATTTTATACATTCTTGCACACAAATATTACAAACACTTCATAAGAATGCAGCATAAATATGACATATCCTAATATTTTATTCCTAAATTTTTAAGGCCCGTGGGGAGATTCGCAACTTGGATGTCATTGCATCACTGTCATTTATGTACCAAGGTGTTATAAAGCAATAACGTACGGTCAGCTGCAAAAGCGCATGCATTATCTGTAATAATTTGGTCTAAAAATGATGTATGTATTTTTTATGGCTATCGATAAAAAAAGTGAATGGACCTTACATACTGTACTGACCTTACATACAAATCGGGATTATGTAGGGGAGAAAAAGAAAACTTTCATTTATCGCCAAATAACTATTTAAGGCTGACTAAGTTAAACTATTTTTTTTAATAATTAAATCATTGGTAAAGTTCGCCGTTGCTCTTTTGCGACATACGCATAGCAATTCGTGCGGACCAAACAAACAGAGATCAATGGGTTAAAAATCAGTGTCATCTGTACCATTCATGGTATTATCCAACTTTACATGTGGTCCGGTGAGGACTAGATCATAGTACACACACGAGTCTGCTCCAATACCGTCCTAAACTAGCACAACTGCTCGCAGTCCTTGCACTAACAACTAGCAGGCGCCCTGCGGACAACAGCTACCATGAACCCAGCTAGTAGATAGATAGCCTAGTAGATAGCAGTCGCCGCTGCGACCGCTAGCAGTCAGCGAGCGGGGACACCGCGGGTGGTGAGGCGTCCACTACCAAGCAGTCTGTAAGCTCGTTCACTGCGAGCTGTCGGCTAATTAATGTTGTCAATATAAAGTTTATCTCATCATACTTATTATTTTTCCGGATTGGAAGCGGAGTCGTGTTACTTATTCGTACAATTACAATTTTCTTGGCGGTGAATGATTATGTACGTTGTTGCACTTGATGATTTGGTTCCCCATGGTGAATAAGGCAGCTCGGCAATTCCTGTTATTGAACGAACACCACCATCTGATTTTCGTGCCATCTCTTGAAACTGAATGCTTGAGAAATTTGTGCCCAGTCAAATATATAATCTGCGCCCCGCGAGACGATCTCGTAAATATTGGTCCTGAAAAAGTAAAACATTGTCAAAATATACATACATTGTTATTTATTTCAATTAAGAGTAGATTGTCCTCAAAGCAAAATGTGCACGTTGATAAAACGACCGTAACGTAGTAAGTCATGGGAGCAAAACGTCCGCGGTTGTAAAGAGCCAAGCAACAAATTGTCCTCAAATATTATAATATGCATTTAAAGTAAATTGTCACTAATTAAAAATGTTATGAAAGCAAGACGTTCCTAACGCATTACAAACTTTTTAACGCATTAGTTGTAGGGGAAATAAAACCTGTCTGAAATAGACAGGTAGAAGTTTGTATAAGACTTTCACAAATTTTTATGCTAGAGAACCTGTGTGAGAGTACAAGGGTATAACTATTTATTTTTTACAGAAAATAGATGCATAATTATAAAACGCATTTCATTCAGATATTTAATTTTTATACATTCACAAATAACTGTTGTAAATTTGGCATTAAATACATAACTTAGAAAACATCGGATTTATGAAACAAAATGTTTATTACAGTTAACACGCCGTTTAAAATAAACTATACATCCTACAATAAATATTATTATTTACTAGCTGACCCGGCAAACTTCGTACCGCCACCGAATATATTCACCTTTTAAACCTTCCCTGGACTTCCACAAATAATTCAAAACCAAAAATAGCCAAATCGGACCAGCTGTTCTCGAGTTTTAGCGAGACTAACGAACAGCAATTGATTTTCATATATATAGATTCGATGTTTAGAAGATCGTCAGCAACAGTGGCAAAGATTTTTACGTCAACGAGATTTCATCTAATAACAGTTTTTATTTTATTTTTTAACAAATTCCGATTGGCTGATTACAAATATCTTTATTGTGAATATTTATTTCCATTTTGAAAGTGAAAGCGTAACAGACAGACAGACAGTATGGATATATTAGTATGGATTTATTTTTGAACGGATTTAAGAAATTCTTTCCGTTTTCGAATTCTGGTACTCGAATTTGGGTTATGAATTATAAGAATAGGCTACTATTCGCATTTCAGCATGGAGCATCGTGGGAACATCAGACTAATGATAAACAGATCTCTGGATTTAATAATTGACATTAACAGCGCAATACGATGCTGCATAATATTGACTAGACGGTGGATGATTATGGTGATTCTGACACCTCAGAAGCTTGCCCTGGGCTGTGAAAGCTACAGCTCGGCACCCGTGGTTGTAGTTGGTTCCACATCTCCACCGAGTCTTCATTCCATGTAAATAATGTCTGGTGAACTTGTAACCAGCTACAAATATACTGGGTACTCGATTTTGTTTCAATCTAAATGATTTATCTGTAAATTTTGTAACTTTTAGTTTTGAAGAGATGTCTAGAATAGTAGTAGAAACTTGAATTAAAAAATAGGCACTAATACTAGAAATTAAAAAAAAAATTAGTGATATGCTTGATAATAATAGATATATTACACAGGATTCATAGTAGGACATAATGATAATAATTTGTGTGGCAAATATAGATCTTGAAAAAGATCACAGTAGATTTTACGAAAAGCATTCATTTTCTTTTATTAAGAGAAAAAGAAAACACGAAAAAAGAAAAAAAAACATTTCAAAATTATAATAAGTAGGTATAAAAGTAAATTTTGAGCGACTATCACCCTCGCTGATTGATAAGGAAATAATAATGGCACTTAATTGTTATCTACGTCGAGAGACGTTACTGCCAGCTAAAGTATTAATATTATAAGTGTATGTCATTAACATAATGCAGACGTGGATCATGATTATGCTTAGAATTGCATTTGACGATTACATCATCGATAGTAAACAGTACTGCCTTGCAGCCGGTACTTTGACTGCTACATCTCCAACGAACTTTCTTCCCGTGGGACATGTGCCGGCTGAATTTGAACCCCTGGTACGAGATCATGCGATTACCAGTCTTCGTGGTAAGGAACTTCACGCAATTTGCATCTGAAAAAAAAAGTTGTGATCGATACAGTTTTGATCGATGCTATTTTTAAAAGTATGACTCACGCATAATAAGTGAATGTGAGAAAAAATGTGAGTCAGTTACGCATAATAAGTGAATGTGAGAAAAATTTGAGTCAGTTACGCATAATAAGTGAATGTGAGAAAAATGTGAGTCAGTTACGCATAATAAGTGAATGTGAGAAAAATGTTAGTCAGTTATAAATAAGGCTCCAAAATTTCAATTGGTCGTTGTTCTAGGGTGAGGTATTATTCTAAAGGAGTAAATAATAAACTGCTAATGAATTAAAAACAGATGTGAATTAAATTCGTATAAGTTTCAACATGTGTGTAATTCAAAATCGCGATATTTTTTAGATCTATAATTTTAACAAAAATCACAATCATGTCGTCAAAAAAAAAATGCAAGGTAATAATTGAAATAGGAAATATAGGTGTCATTTATTTAAATGAAAAATATCAATAAAAAAAATTAATATTAACAGAAATAACTCCAAATAAAGATGAAACGGTAGAGGATATCCTACAGCTATCCAACAATAAAGGTAGAAAGGAGCTTCATCCAGAATTTTTTTTTGCACTATAGATCAAAAAGGAACTTATAGGACTCAGGTTTCCAAAACAACCAATCAAGATGAGAGAGAGATAATAGACACAGATACATAACAATATCAAGACAACATCAAACTACAGAAAATTCAACACGTCCGCTATTTTATTTCGTTCACAATCGACATTTTCTCTAAAGGTTGAGGTTGCCTGTGCAATAAGGCCGCCTTTGTTTACTGTTCTTAGTTTATTATTAATTCTAATATCCTGTATTGTAGTGTGCAAGAAAGTCTAAATAAAAAAAGGCGCGAGAATCAACGCCACATTTTTGTCAAAGGATCATGATTATGATCGCTGCGATGACAGAGGACGACGTGATCATCCATGGTGATGATGCGGGCCTTGCACCCCTTGTGGTGATGAGTAGAGCAGAACCACCTGGTCTTATTCCCAGTGAGGCGGCACTGGCGGCTGAAGGTATACCCGTTGACTTGTATTAACATGTTGCCGCGGATTGTTTTTGTAAATTGAAGTTCTGAAATATTATCTAAAATCAATGGCAAGTAAATCATTTTGGATTTTCAGTTTTGATCCCAAAATCACCACCTACGGAGTTCACGCAAAGGATGTTGGTGTCGCTTTTAATCAGACGTACCGTTAAATTACTGGTACTTTGAAACCTACGCCACTTGCACAATAATTATACTCTTTGGCAGGTATCGCCCCATCTTGAGTGTTTGTAGAGAGGTAGCCTGCACTGCCGAAAGGCAAAAACAAATGCAGGATGACAAACACCCGCTTCAACAACATTCTGCACTCACTAAGCGCCTGAAGAGCAGACGTAATTTTTTTTAAACTACTGTCTGTCCTTGGACAAGGAGCCAGATCGTGCTCGAGTTGATCTATGGACAAAGAAATTCCCACCTTCGACCTTACAGCTTCCTTGGTGGAAAAACTGCTACCGGGGCATCACCTTCCATGGGCCGCATGGAAGTTACTTAACAGGCTATGATCGTGCATGGGCTGATGTATGTAGAACATCACCTGCTGTCGTGCTCCAGCTGCCCTGCAGAGCGGATTTGGCTGTGGCCTCTGACTCGACCTTGGATGTTACATTTAACTGGGTAAAATTAATACAGTTGTATGCCTTTGACAAGGAAGACCCCGGAGTATACTGGAGAAACCACCGTCCCTGCAGGCTCACAGGATCGATCAGAATGACGGCTTAGGGTATCTTGGCCGCAGTGGGGTACTATGAGGGAAGAAATTAACAACTCCAATCCCAAGTAAACACTAAACTTTATTACAAAAGATATGACTATATACAAAATTAAAAGACTATACACATTTATTAGGTGTGCTGTTGATGAAGTAGATTGCAGTGATCATGATGATCATAAGTGTGTTGCCAATGTTTATTTATTTATTTATTAAAACTTTATTGTACCAATAAAAATACAATTGGCGGACTTAATGCTAAAAGCATTCTCTTCCAGTCAACCATTAGGAAAAACAGAGAAAATACAAAGCGGCGCAAAAAAGCTTCGTGTGATATTACAGAAAAAAAATAACCCTTCAGCTAAATAAACATACATAGATTTACACTTTAATAATATAACTAAAATTATAATATACATACATAAGATTATAATGCAGAGAAATAGTGATTCTGCTTTATAAATTAGAGAGAATTCATTAGATGAGCTTGAACCTTTTTCTTGAAGGCAAATTTTGTTGAGGTCTCTTTAATATCATTGGGCAAAACATTCCACAGCCGAATGGCTTGTACAGTGAAAGAATATTCAACGAAACCGGTCCGAAAGGAAGGAGTAGCAAGGCGACGTGTGTTGGAAGACCTGAGCTGCCGTCAGAAAGATATGCATTTTAGATACTCCGGAGACTTAGACTCTGCGAGAATGGAGAAAAGTGTAGTTAACAAGCGAAGTTGACGACGTTGTCGTACAGGAAGCCATTTCAGCTCGGAGCGATAAGGAGATATGTGATCAAATTTTCTTAGACAAAAAATAAAACGGATGCAATTGTTTATAAGGCGATCAAGCTTATCAAGAAGATCTTGATTGAGTTCAGGATAACACACATCAGCATAGTCAATTATTGGGAAAACCAAAGACTGCACCAACATTATTTTCATTTTGATTGGAAGGAAATTCCTTAAACGGTTTAGTTGTTGAAGGGTAAGATTGACAGAGCGACTGATTCCAGCAATGTGTGTAATCCAGCTGAGGATGGCATCCATGTGAAATTCAAGGTTTTTTACACACTGAAAATAACGGGGATGACGTTGCTATTGTTGGTGATAGGCGAAACAGCACTCATATCAATCCGACCCACCTGTCTAGAACTACCCAAGATGATCGCCTGACACTTCGTGGCATTCACTTTTATTCCAAAATCGTCCGACCACGATAATATAGAATGTCGTATTTTTCTGTTCACGTGTTAACAGCATGTACGTATACAAATTTTTGTATTAAGTAATTTACGTATTTTAAAGCTTTGGTTTCTATCTAGTATCTTTATATATATTGATATTATGTGATATAAATCATACAAAATTGTATTGCATCCTAGGGAAATGTTTTGTTAACTCCACTTAAACAGGGAGGAAGGGAGGCTCAGGTTTTATTGATTGATAATCATATATACAGCCTCTGTAAATTAGAGGTATTCGTATCAGTTCCCTAAAATCTGTTACCCAAAAATTTATTTAAATATGTTTATTTCGGTGAGATCTCCCGTCCCGAAAATGATGGGGGGTGACTATATACACTTTAATAGGGGATCGGATCGGAAAAAAGTAAAAATTATCATTTGATCCGTTTAGTATACCAGACTGGAATAACTGACAGCACACTCGCCTATACGTAATAAATATTTTTGCCCCTTTTAACATAATTTTCATATTTTGGCTTTAGAATACATTATTTTTCTTTTTTACTACAACCGGTGGATGGACATGAAGATTATTGATCTTGACGATACTGTTGCCAAGTGTAGTAATAGTTGCCTTGCAGCCTCTGTTGTGATGAGTGGAACAGTACCACCTTATCCTCATGCCGAAGACCTTCTGCCGACTGAAGCGGTATTGTGACAGGATGATGATAGGCGTCCCGCGGGAAGATTCCGTGAATATTATATCTGAAGTAAATAAAAGCTTAAGACATATTGTATTTGTTTCTACAGTATTATTTATATCGTTTTATTTATGTATGCAGCTTCTTTTACTTTCATCACATTTTAAAAATGGATGCCGAAGTTTGGACGAAATGGAGATAAATGTAAAAAAGCGGTTCCTCTGCTCTCCTCTAAGTCGTTATATAAAAATACTCACAAGTCTAGAACTTGTAGATCAAGCTTTAAATAAACTAAACAGAAACAAGTCATTAACAATAAAAACGTGTAAATATTACTAACTTTTTATTCAACAAAAAATGGTCTGATAAAAAAAAAACTAAAACTAAAAACCTTGGGAAATATGTCTGTAGAGAATTTGACAATTTTACTAAGAATTCAAAAACTTTACCTATCTACATATTTTTGAGAAGATCTAAGTGAGCTTTTTACATTAACCATTACGATGACTTATAACAAAAATATTTTTGTATTTCTTAAAAAAAATATTTCGTAACATATCGAACACATTTTAATGTATTTTATATGGGTCAAACTGTTACCTGAAATAAATTGATTTTATTTTTTTATAAACACAGTCACGCTTACACACATAAATACTGGTAAAATTTTTCTTTTGGTTTCGCCGCAATCGGTTGAGACCTTCACACAAGGATGGTTATGCTCATTCTTGCGCTTCAATACATCTTGATCAAAAGTAAAAATGATAGCTCTGCAGCCTTTGTTATGATGAGTGGAGCAGTGCCATCTGGCCTTGCCGTTCTTTGACAGACTTTGGCAACTAAACCGATATTGAGACGCGATTAGAATGGGCCGTCGTAAAGGTCACATCTGGAATAAGAATTCAGTCGTGAGAAATGTGGAAATCGGGCAAGGAATAAAACTGGTTTGGCAGTTGAAATTCAAGTTTTTGATAAATACTGGCAAGGATTGCTTATTTGCATTGCATGCATTCCCAACAGTGGGATATATAAAGCTAAAAAGAGAGGGATGTAGAAAGTTTGGAATTGATAGGCTTAAGCAGAAATTATGAATTGTCTCGTAAATGGCAAGAATATGACAAAAGTGATGACTGTGTGACATGTCTGTAAGAATCGTGCCTAACAAGTGGAAATCTTTACTTTCTGCCAACCCCTACGAAAACATAAAATGAAACAGGCAAACTATAAATATTAATAATAATTATATTTTTAAGACCATAAATAAATAAAAAAATAAAAATCTTTTATTATAAGATAACTATGATCCATAATATGTTAGTACAGAATTCTCACACTAAGTTAGTAATAAAATAATATGAGTAAATAAATATTATGACAATGAGAGGGTTTCAAAAATGACTCTCCTCACCACTGTATATAGACATTTTTTTTTGGATAAAGTTCTCCACAAAAGGACTAGGAGCCCTATTTCTGAATGTATGATATTTATCGACTGTCGAACAAAAATCATTCGATATCGAATGATTCACTCGCCGATTTTGCGTGAGTCAGACTTTCAAAAATAGGGCTCCAGGACATAAAACTTTGAAACATTTGTTGTAAATAAAACAAAAGTGAAAATATGACGTAGCGTAAGTTATTTATTTCAAATATAAAAAATACATGCAAATGTGTTGAAATTAAATTAAAAAATAAGATGATAGTGAAATGTCACTTTGTAATGAGCCTATTGAGCGACGGTCAGAGACAGTCAGAGTCGGATATGCATTATTCTAAGGTACTTATTACGGCAACAATGCCAATAAATCATGGTCATTGAATGATCCTAGCCATAGAGCGGATACCCGAGTATACCAGGAGTGGGACCAATCCCGACTGCCATCCAAGCCTTCATTTCATACATAAAAATATCTTCATTTTGTCATCGTGACATATAGTGTTTTGTATTTAAAAGGCAAGTGATTATAATATTCTCTTTGCCTTTATTATTTGAAGTGATTTGTGTTGTGGTGTGTTACTAAATACAACAATAATTTAGGTACCTAAGTAAGTAGTATATTAGATAAAGGAATTGTACATAACAAAGTAGAAGCTTTTACTAGCTGCTAAAGCTAAGCTGAAGGGAGTGCAAGTCAACCTACCACATCGCTAGTTCGATGCCCCATTTGTCCCCAGGCTAGGTACTAAAGGAGAGAGGGGCTTGAAAGTACATGTTGAAAAATCTCATATAAACCAACAAGTAGCGCCGAGCGTTGCTTCGCCACCATCTTCCCATAGCGAAATTCCCTTTTGACAACTTCTTTCTAAATTGAAAAATTCGGTTCCTGTTCTAAAACGTGTTCCCGAGGCACAAGACCTTCAGTTGCCCAGAACTTGGCAGACTGCATTGGTCTCGTCGTTCGGGAGAACTCCACATCAGCCTGGAAACAACTGCTAACCTTCTTTTATCGGATTCTACATATCAAAAATACTCGTTCGGCTCAAAATTCTTTAACGTCTCAAATGAAACAAAATTGTCAAAATTCAACAATAGATTGGGATCCAAAATTTGGAACCAATCTTAAAAATCCTATATATCAGTATGTAGAATCAAAGCTAAGGGAAGGTGACATAAGAGGGGTATCTAGACTTTTATTTAGTAGTGATGTGGTGGCGCCATATTCTCCAGACACCCTGACGAGTCTGAAGGATAAACACCCGGCGCCTCTTGATGATCTTTCCTTTCCAGATCCTTTTGATGACAATTCAGAGCTTTAAACGACCATGCGTGGCAACAAGCGTCACTACCAGTGCGTCCGAAAAATTACAGACGTCAGTCTGCCGGCGTTCTTGTCTTCGGTTCACGGCACTGAGCAACTAACCAGGAAAATATTAGCCCAAATACTTGACTTGTCCAGGCGCTGACTTGCCGACTAATCCATCCACCCAGATGCAGTGGGACGGGCCTCTTTGTCGCATTATGGGCACTCCCCTCGCCCAGCCTAGGAACTATGCTGGACGACAACACATTCAGGGTCGCTACTTGTCTGCGTTTAGGCGCTCCGTGTGTTTCTCCACGCCATTGTCACTGTGGAGAGGCAGTCGACGTCCTCGGACATCATGGTCTATCGTGCAGCAGGAGCGCAGGCCGCATACCGCGGTACGTACATCTTAACGACATAATCCGTCGAGCTCTGATCACCGCCGGCGTGCTCGCCGTACTTGAACCTAGTGGCCTGGCACGTGACGATGGAAAGAGACCAGGCGGTATGTCCTTGATGCCTTGGAATATGGGTCGGCCTTTAGTGTGGGATGCCACATGCGTCGACCCCCTTGCGCCATCGCATGTTCCAACGACCTCGGGATGCGCTGCATAAGCTGAAGCCCTCAAACGGCGTAAATATAATAATCGATGTGGATGAATTCTACGACGCCTAAATTACATAGGCAATTTATATAATATTAATAAAAATGTATGTATATTATGTAATACTACTTATTTTTTTAGTTAAAAGAACTCAAAAAATTGTTAATGGTTATGAGTATTGACGTTAAGTATGCTATCATCCATACTATAAAAATGAAGGAATTAAAAAATAATTAAATTTATATGATTATTTATATTGACGATGGTATGTATGCTATCGTCTATATTAAAAAAAAATGAAGGCTCCCTTCGCTTGCTGTAAACTAGAAACAATAAAAATTCCATCATTAAGAACTAATTTTGGTTTCCGCGCAGATGAAGGGAAGGATATTAAAATGTTAATGGTTATGTGTATTGACGATCTTAAGTATGCTATCGTCGTTATTGTCCGTGTATATGGCAGCTTTACACCGATTGCGTTGGTTGGCGCAAATCCATCGAGTTTTGTGCGGCTTTTGGTGATGCTTGAAGAATTTCTTTCCGTCTACAATAAGGATGCGCGAACCACGACATGACGGTATATATTTTGGATCTGAAATAAATAAATATGAAATTTATACCATTGTAATCAATTTATAAAAGTTACTTCGTCTATTCTATAGTATGCCTTTGTTAAGACACCTGGAGCAAACTTTACACAATTTGGCAGTTTTTGATTACCTGAATATATGACTGTTTTCATATAAAAAAAAAAAATTGAGAAAAATCACACAGATATAGATATGGTAAGCCCCCAAAGTAATTTAAAAATTTGTGTTATGAAATACTAACTTAACGATACTATTTTTATAACAAATACCTATAAAGATAAACATCGAAGACTCGGTCTTCGACGTTAAGCCAGTCAGAAAAAGATCTTTTTCCATCGTGACCTAACCGGGGATCGCACCCGGGACCTCCTGAGTAGCAGGATGGTCCATTACCATTACGCTAAAGTCGTCATTGAAATATTGAAATAAAAACATTTTAAAAAAAGTTGATATGTGCAATGAAGAAATATTTAATACATTCATAAATACCCTATGAAAAGTTGATTCCACAATATCATTGTAAGCACTAGGAAAAAATCCTTCTTACTTTATATAAAGCTCAAGGAAGTTTCAGAATGAATGATTGTAGCCAATTGTTTGTATAAAATTTATTTTCTGGAGATAAAATATAGTTCGACTTACTACTAACTAGCGTCAACGTTCGTTTTAGCGTTGTCTGAGATCAAATATTTTCAATTTTTTAACTGCATATATTTTTGAACTAACATGATAAATGCGAAATTGTGATTATCTCATATTTTTACATCGAATCACTACCGATTTTGGGGCAAGTGCAGACGTTACTGCGTTAGAAATAAGAAGCTACCAGACACGCAGGCGGAGCCACGTGGTACAGCCAGTCTTGCATTCAACTTGCTGTTGCCGGTTAAACTATCAATAATTTTGTGTCATAGTTCCACTCTTGTGTTGTTACATCATTGTCAAATTGCGGTAAAACAACCTTAAATGTGATAAATTTCATCCAGATCCATAATGTCATGTCGCTTAGGTTAATTTAGAAATATCCAGCCATACAAACTTACTCCTTTATGATTTCGTTAACCTAAGTTTACATTGGCACACATATTAACACATTTTACAACGAGTAAAGACTAGACCAGAGTATTTACAGACATAGCGCCCGCGAAGTCTCAACTTTTCAACAGACTTCCAAAATACAAAAAAGAGATTCTCAATTCAAGTAAATGTTTTTTAAACTTATAAGTAATTCCCTCCATAGAGCGTGACAGGGAAAACTGCGGCCGGAACTATAAAACCTGCAAAATTGGTCGACATTTTGTAGGACTACATAGAAGTTAGTCAAAAAATCGCTCTAAACTTTAAAAAATTTGAGGAGTACACATAAATATATAAATGTGCTTATGGTTTCCTTTTGGCGGAAAACCAGTGTGTTTTTTTAGGAGTCTTGAAAATTATTTATCCGGAAAAGGTCGAAGCCTAGTTCCTACAGCATGTAGGAACTAGACTTCAAAAACAAAAGCGATAGCTTAAAAGACATAGTCCAGGGAACGTTAGTATGGATAAAACACTACCCAACTACGTTCTTAATTTCATGGTTATGCTCATTCTTATACTTGACAATATTTCTGTCGATCGTATAGGCTACTGCACTACAACCCCTATGGTGGTGTGTGGCACAGTACCACCTAGTCTTTACCCCCTTTGCCATCTGGCGGTAAAACTTGTAACCATTCATGTAGAGGACAAAGGCGCCTCGTGCTGATTTTCCGAAAAAAATGCCTGAAAATGTACAGACTGTTATTGATGTCTTAAATTGAATCTGCGTTGTAAATTTCATCTCCAAGTTACCAAAAAAGCGGAATACACAGCTTTCATAGAGTATTTTACTAATTTCTTTGTTTTCCAAGAGTTAATTTTAATTCACTGCAGTTATTATCCCAATATGCATGTATGTATAACCACATCAACAGTTTGTGTTGCAAGAAATAATACCATTTTGTTTCTTCAAAATAAACTTACTAAACGTTAGTTGAAATTTCTACGCCAAAATTCACTACATGTTCCTCTACATGCAACATTCACCATCATCACTTCAGCAGCGGACAGTTCACTGCCGGACATAGGCCTTTCCTAGAGTTTCCAGAATTAATCGTTGGAAGCGGTCTACATCCAGCGCTTGCCTGCTACTGTCAATAATAATGCAGCATTCAATTAAGACAAGCACTTGGCGAACGAAGATTGTTATTGAAGTTTGTCTACAATTGATGATCTCCCCCTTCATCCGTTACATTTTTTCCAGTATGTTGCTTGATTTCAGAATTCAATAAAGACAATCTAAAGTGTTCAGCTTGCTGGTCGAAGATGGTTCTGCACCTGATGATTTCTCCTTCATAGCTAATGTACATGACTGTCGCGCATCCTTTACAACGATCTGTTGCGCAACATTACTTTTTTTCACCAAGGATGCCATTATGTTGCTTGATTTCAGAATTCAATAAAGACAATCTAGAATGTTCAGCTACAAGGTCGAAGATGGTTGTGTACGTTTCTGCACCTGATGATCTCTCCTTCATGGCTAATGTAAACGACTGCCGCACATCCTTTCCGACGATCTGTTGCGCAGTACCACCTAGTCTGATTTACAGAACTCCTGTGCTTGAGGAATTTGTATCCGTCTAGAAGAAGGATGCAGGCTCGACGATATTTTGATATTGTGAATGATACTGTAAAATATATTGCATATTTAAAGTATTTATCAAAATCGTAATACATAGAAAATATAGTGAATGCAGGAAGCACAATAATTAATAAATATACTTAAAAACGCTTCAATTAAGTTATTATTTAGTAATACAATTTAATAGTACAATCACGTACAATCAAGTAATGATCAGGTAGTACTATTTTTCGACAAAAACTTCTCGGTTAGCTTTATTTCTTACAATTGTTTCCCTGTTATTTCCTATCTAATTGAGACAAGTTAAAATTTATTATTCGAAAAGTGGATTTTTTATAATTACCAGTACGAATCTAGTTTTTGCACCATTGCGTTTCTCCCCATTTCAGGGGGTGTGGCAGTGTCGTTCTTTGCACTTGGTAATCATATTATCTATGGTGAAGATGGCAGCTGAGCATCCTCTATTGTAGTGGGTTCTGCAGTACCATCTGACCTTGGGGCCCACTTGCCGGTGGCGGCTGTATTCGTAACCTTTGAAGGAGATGACTGGAACGCCCCGCGGCGTAAGGGTGAAAATGGGTTCTGGAATGTTTTAATGTAAAGAATAAATAGTTATATATTCTGAAAGTTTGAATATTATATAGGGAAAGAGAAAAATCTCATTTACCTCATTTTTGAATAATTTATTGAGCAAATTATGGTTTCTCGTTTTTCGTATAGTACAAGTATAAGAAAATAATAAAAAATAAACAACACAAAATTTTAAAATATATATAAACATTTTAATTGATAAAATGTTTATATATATTTTGTATGTACATATAACTCTGAGTCCAAAGTTACTTTGACCAGTGCATTCATTCAATGAACATGATTATGCATTGATAATAACTAAATAACCAACAAGTGTCATAATCTTAATCAGCTGAGCTGTTCCGTAGTGTCAAAATGGACTTTTAGCAAGTGAATCACTAACCTTCACTAGTTGGAGAGGCACCCTTAAAAGAATTAGAATAAGAGCCAACTTCACCAATGTCAGATAATTTTTATTCCAAGGAAAATGACGCAATTTACTCTCATTTATTGTAGTTTACATTTCATTACACTGTTAACCCGAGAACATACTGTTAATCCACGTATACTCCCGGTACAAGTCTCTAGAATAAAAATGTCTCTCGGATAGGACGATGTTGGTGAAATCAGCCCTAAGTGTCATAATCACACTAAACAACTTAGAAATTATTGCTTAAATCCCTTTCTTTTGTCTTAGGGGGATGATTATGTTCAGTGTCAATAAGGGCGATTGTATCCCCTATCAGATGTATTCTGGCAGTGCAACCCTTCCTACCCTGGTGAGTTGAGCAGCGCCATCTGCTTTTCAACCCAGTATTAACTTCACCTTTCCTCGAATCTTCATAATAGGTGTATCCTTTATGCAACACCAATCTGTTCCCTTTATTAGACGTAACGAATTCTATTTCTTCGGTATCTTCATCTTTCTTGATTATTTTACCTAAAATACAAATGCTATCTTTATATTGCCCAATCTTAATCAACTTGATTGTCAGACTTATGCTTGTAAATAACCGCATAATCCATAATAATATTATAAATGCGAAAGTCTGTCTGTCTGTCTGCTTTAACGGCCAAACCGCTGAACGGATTTTGATGAAATTTGGTATGAATATAGTTGAAGACCCGGGGTCAAACATAGGCTACTTTTTGACGCAAGCGGAGCTGCAAGAAACAGCTAGTTTATTATTATGTTACTTAAACATGTATTTTATTTTGTTTTACAATATTTTTGTTATAGCGGCAACAGCAATACACCATCTGTGAAAATTTCAACTGTATTACTATCACGGCTTATGAGATATAGACGGACAGCGAAGTCTTAGTAAAAGAGATTTCACAGAATATATAAATTTTACCCTTTGGGTACGGAACCCTAAAAATGATGCAATTTTGAAAAAAAATATGAAAAAAATTAATGAAATGTCACTTTAACAATACTTTTTTGGTGCATGAAAATGTTTATTTTTAATTGATATTACGGACTAAGGTTTTGTGTCCAGACAGTTACTTTGCAACCTCTAGAATAGTGGCTTGCGCATAACCAGCTAATTTTGGAGTTAGTGCCCGCTTTCTGTCTGTAATATGCATAACCCTCCAGCACAAGCATAAGATTTCCGTTTTTTGAAAAAAATACATTTGAGTGAATCTGTAAAATATATTACAATACAATTTGGAATTTTTAAAGTGTAGTCGGCCGTCCCAGATTCGGTTGGAGCGATGCAGTGCAGGCTGATCTACGAAAGAATATGGGTGCCAACAACTGGGAAGCCATCGCGCATGATTCAATTCTCTGGCGATATCTCTTTTCGGAGGCCAAGACAGAAGATCCATTTGGGGTCGATGAGCCAACGGGGTAAGTAGGTCGATTTATAAAGAGGTTACTCAAATGCGCTTATTGTGTGTGTGTGTGTGTGTATTTAAATAGCGTGTTTCTCACATGCACTTCAATATAAAGAGTCACATAGGTCTCGCGTGGAAAAAATCACGAAATGAATAGAGTTAGGTAAAAAAAAAACTTCGGTGACGGCGAATTAAATCACAAAAACTTTAATTTTAGTAGCCCACCACAACATTTAGATTTGAAAATATAACTTACCAACATAAGAAAACTTCAATCATACGCAGAACCATAATAAATTTACGTAGGTGGCCGAAAGGAATTAGTTAAGGGGATTACATAAAAATATAGTGTATTATTTGTTCTGTATGATTTTACATTTCTGTCTTGGGAAAGAAACTCTGTAAATCGACAATTTGTGAAAATCGTTGTTGAAGTTCGTACTTAATTGTTTCAGATTGGAGACATGTGTCAAAACAATTTTGCAACTCTGGAGCAATGTCTATAAGTTCAATGGCATCCTTTTCAGGTTTTGCTCTGAGATCCTTTGCTATATTTATACAAGCCTTTTTGACAGATTCAAACACTTTCAATGGCTGCAATATATCGGATGAAAATGTAAGAATTTCCATCCCTTTCTCTTTGCAGAATGTAACTAAGGATGGCGATATATAACAACGGAACCCATCTAATACTAATACCACAGGGAGTTTAATTTCTTTTTGTAAAAGCCAAGGGTAAAATATATTTGTAACATATTCGTCGAAAGCATCCATATTTATGTGACCTGATTTAGTATTCTCCAATCCCCACCACGAAGGTAGTGAGAAATTCAAGGCTTTCGTTTTAGCTTTATGGGGAAACAACATCAATGGTGGGGCTATTTCTCCGTCACATGAAATATTGATTAAAACTGTCAAGCATTCTTCCTCAGAGATCCGATGTCGCAGCAGCTCGCTACCTCCTTTCATTACTATACGTTTCGATTTCGAGCACCAGGTGAACTCGGCTTCGCTGATTTTAAAGATCCGCTTTGGATCCTCAAAAACTTGGCGTACAGTAGGAAATTCACAGTGATTTAGTAACCAATTATTTAAATCGATTCCTGGGGCTACTTTGACTTCATTGTGTTTACCTGCAATACATCTAGAAACAGTCGGATGTCGTACCAAGAACCCACTGAACCATTTTCTTCCAGGAACTCCATTTTTAAAGGGGTTAGGGCGGTTTAAGTGTGACACTAGTCTAGTTACAACTTCGCTCAGTTGCTGTTTTAAAACAATAAAGCCGTTATGATGAAGATAATGAATCCAATCTACAATTTCTTTTTCTTCTAGAAGAGATAACACGGGTGGAATTCCACATTTTTCCCCATCATACTTTCCACTACGTTTATTTCTTAGCGTCGTTGGTGGAATATTATAATATCTTGAAGCTCTGTAAATAGACATGCCCTGAGAAATTGCCTGCAGGGCGGTTGACAATTGTT
Source organism: Euzophera pinguis (assembly GCA_947363495.1). Classification (NCBI taxonomy): domain Eukaryota; kingdom Metazoa; phylum Arthropoda; class Insecta; order Lepidoptera; family Pyralidae; genus Euzophera; species Euzophera pinguis. Next base: position 3,919,916 of record OX376166.1, read on the forward strand.
CACGCTTGTAATTAACGCGTTTTTTCGTAGTCTCTGAAAAGAAAACAAAATATTTTTTTGTGAAATTCTGGAAAATCAACGAGACGACTTCACTAGCATGCTGCCAACAAGACTCTACAAGCCTCCTTCAAGGATTTTCGGAATGACTAGTTGGAATCGTATGCGAAACTTGTCACAAAGTCGTTTTTGAAAACTAAGTTGTTAATTGTTGGTTACCTATCATAAAGTCGATTTTTTCTTTTTAGATTTTCATTTTACCAAGTACGTTTCAACCTTTTTCGTATCTTTTTTTTTATTTAGTCGAAATATCATTTGTCACCATATCAGTTGACCTATCATCAATTCTTTTTTTTTTCGTCACTCACACACTAGCAGCTTAAATTAGCTGATGCGTGTGCATCTTGAAGTTTGAAGAGTTTATAAAATTGTCCAATCTGTTTTTAAAAGCGTTGACTAAGGGTGCGCTGACGACACTCTCAGGGAGTCTGTTCCACTTTGCTACTACACGATTGCATAGGATATGTTTTTTCGGTTTTCTTCTTGCTCTTAAGCGACATAGTTTCAATCAAGCGCACATTTTCCGAGAGTTGGAACATATCGCGCAATTCTGGAGCATCATAATGTCCTGTCAGCATTTTGAATGTTTCAATTAGGTTTTTGCTTTAGAAATATGCGAACAAACTGTATATTGGTACAGACTTGTCTATGTTCATACCTAGTTTGCTTAAGATATTTATTATTTCAATGAGCACAAAGTGATCGAGTATAGTCTATGGACTAATATACAATATGGCAATATGCCTGATCATCTGCTTGGTGGGTTCATAACTGATAAATTTGATTATAGACTTCATAGTTTCGAAACCCTGATTCACAATGTACTATGAGCTGCAAAAGGGCATGGGCATAACCTTCGGTACATTTCGTTCTAAAAATTGTGCATGCACTTTTGCAGCTGACTGTACATTAACTTTCATTGACAGACATGGTTGGAAAGAGGCACTGTGATATCAACGGTGCTAAACTAGTATATATCTCAGAATTATGTGTAAAATCAGTTAAAACATAACAATTATAGATTATTTTACTTTATTCAAGAACATACAAAGAAACAATTAAATCTAAAAATTACGACTAATGATACAAACAATGGTTGCTCATATAAAGTCAGTAAAAGTCAAGACTAAGACGATACCTATATAAAGTTTAAAAATATGGAACATTTACTCACCTATTAAATTAAACGACTTTATCGTGTTTATTGCATAAGTCTACCTGCGACTTTATAAATGTATAAGTAATAAACGCGATAAAACCCGTATTAAAATAGTTTATTTTTATGAGTAACGAAATAAAAAAAAACATTATTTACCTACCTAATTCCATCATAAACAAATATCCTAATTATATCCTACATTTTAAAAGCGAAATAAAGTTTGTTTTGCATGTGGCTTTTCACACTTAATTTTGAAAGCGAGTTTTTCACGAAATTTCGCTACAGTCAAACCACTTTCATCCCAAAAAAATACCGCTCCCGTGGGATGAGCTCCGAGAAGTGTGAACTTAAAAAATACGCTTTAAAAACTAAAACCCGACTACGCCTTTGCACATCAATAAATTCTATGGCATTGTATGAAAAACATAAGTACAATAAGTAAGATGATTATCATAATTTCTGGTACAATAACGAGTTATGTCTTACGCGAATACGTATACCAAGGACGTAAAAAACTATACGGATAGCGCACTGCTAATAGCTAAGTGGGGACGATATTATTCGTGTTCAATGGTTTTGATCACAACCAGCGCACTTAAAAAAATCAAAAAGTATAGAAAAAGTAATAAGGGAACATAATACTATTAATAAAAAAAGATACATTATAATTATCTCTGCGATTTCACCGTAGCCGGGCAACACTAAAATTAAATCAACATTATCAATTTCATACCTTTTTTCATAAACAATTATTAATTTTAACTGTTACTTTTTCTCAAGAGGTTCAATCTTAACATTCATAGTTCTATTCCAATTTTTATTAGGCGCATGAGTGTGAACATTGTCTGCCCTGATGATCATTCCATCAAAGGTATACAATTTCGCTGTGCATCTGTTTCTGTACCGACGGGAACAGGTCCACCTTTGGTTGGGCTTTAGTCGACCCTTCTTGTCCTTCATAAGAGTGAATGTGTAGCCTCCAAAGAGAATCATCGTATTGCCTTTTCTTGATGTTATGAAGTGGGCTGAAACGTAAAGGATCTTTAGCACTGCTTTTTTGTTGATTTATTATATCTTAAATTAATAGTATTTTCTTATATCCATAAATGGTTAGTAGCATGGTTTGTGTAAAGACAGACTACCTTTAAACTCTTATACTATGTGTGTTGTAAGGGACTTATAGTCGCCAGGTATGTGTACTTTTTGAATACTTTATCATAGACTTAGTACAGATTTAAAAGGAAAATATATAGCTTACTATTATTTAACTCTAAGGTATGTATGTCTCTGGCGGTTGTAAGAAAAATAACAGAGGTCTCATTAGATTTTTTACTAGTTGACATACTTTTTATTAAATTTAAAACAATAACTTTATAAATAGGTATTAACAGCTACTAAAGCAGCGAAATTGTTAATTTTTACATTTATTAACATTTAAATAAAACCTAAAAAATACAGAAATCAACTGAAAATTAAAACATTGGCAAATTATACCAGTGATATCGATTATTTGGTTTCACCTGGTGGGTTACTATAATTTCTTAACTTATCAACGATGTCGAATTAAGAGGTGTGAAAATTTCAGCTGTCAAACTATAACACTTAATCAATCAACCATCAATGCAATTGGCTATTTTTGAATTATTTTGCGGAAATGACAAACATGATGACGATTTAAATAAAGTTTAGATTAAATTAAACTATTTTAATAAGGTTAATTTCGCGTTTATTACTTATTTGTTTACACCTAACATTTCAAAAACTTTGCAGCTTCCTGCGACTATGTCAAACGCGATATAAAACCCGTATTAAGATAGTTTCAAATCAAATCAAATTATTTATTTGCATAAAATGTAGGTGCATGTCTTGTTAAATAATAATATAGTGTAGTATAGTTTAATATAGTTTATCGCGAAAACATAAGAAATCATTTATATATACATTTTTCTACAAGACGGTTATATCATTGTACGTACCTACTAAATTTATTAATCTTATCTAAATTAAACCTAGAGTACTGGATTTGATTTTACTTAATCGAGTACTTACTTAATATTTGAAACAGTGTTTAATTCAATAAAGCCCTAAATTTTTAGATCAAACCATGATACATACATACATACCATCACGCCTTTTTCCCGCAGGGGTAGGCAGAGACCACGGATTTCCATTTGCTACGATCCTTACAGATTTCCCTCGCTTCTTCTACACTCATCACTCCGTCTACGTCATCTCGCTCAAACCATCAAAAACTAAATAAACTTTAATACAATACAATACAATACAATATAACTTTATTGCCCATATTTTGGAAATCACAAAACTGAATTATAACATTGTTAACAATATGGAGCAAAGGCGGACTTATTGCTAAGCAATCTCTTCCAGCCAACCTTTGTACAGTAAGAGAACATGATGTAAGGGTGGGCCCAGTAGAATTAATAATAAAATAAAAATAATGTCTACTGTATAAATAAATCAACACAGACACAGATATAATTTGGGAACAAGGGACAGTCACTATTAAGAAATACATATGATATATATTCTACATACCTTGAAGGGACAGATAGTGCTCCTTAACCTGGCTCTTAAAACTAGTAATAGTTTGAGCCATGCGTACATTAACAGGCAAAGCATTCCACAGGCGAACAGCCCGTACCGTAAACGACTTGGAGTAAGATGCAGAAGAGTGGGTTGGAGTTTTGAGAAGTAGGTCATTTACACTGCGCGAAGGACGGTTTTGATCTGATTTCAGAAAAGTGAAACGCTCTTTTAGATAAATAGGGGTACAAGGAATAAAGAGAACTGAGAACAGGAGTACAAGGATGTGATAGTTACGACGAAGCCTAATCGGAAGCCACTTGAGTTGTGCGCGGAAAGTAGAGACGTGATCATATTTGCGGAGTCCAAATATAAATCGAATGCAAAAGTTTTGGAGGCGCTCAAGTTTATTCAATTGTTCTTCAGTAACATCAAGGTAACATGAGTCGGAATAATCAAGAATAGGGAGAAGTAAAGATTGTGCCAGCGAAATTTTCGTTTCTATAGGTAAAAAGTTTTTTAGCCTAGTAAGTGATCCCGCCGAAGCAAAAATCTTCCTACTTACTTCCGCAATCTGTGAAGACCATGATAGTTGTCTGTCGAAAATGACACCTAGGTTCTTAACTCTGTCACTGTAGTCTATTTTAACCCCATCAAACATTATAGACGGAAGGGAGGACCAGTTTAGTCTAGAAATATGCCATGCATTACCTATGATGATGGCTTGTGTTTTTGCTGGGTTTACAATAAGTCCATGAGATTTACTCCATCTGGAAATTTGAGAAAGATCGTCATTAACTTTATTGATACCATTTGCGAGGTCCTCTATAGAGGCATGACAATATATTTGTAAGTCATCTGCATATAGGTGGTAGGAAGTGCAGAGTTGAAACGAGACTGAGTTGATAAAGATAGCAAATAGTAAAGGAGATAGAACGCCGCCTTGAGGAACACCAGCAGACGTGTAGCACCAAGAAGAACAATCATCCTCAATGCGCACCCGCTGCCGGCGCCCATGCAGATAAGAATGAAACCAGTCGATAGCAGAAGGAGATACGTTCAGTGTTCGTAGCAGACCCAGAAGAATATCAAAATCCACAGTGTTGAAAGCATTACTAAAATCAAGTAAAGTCAGGACCGTAACCTGTGAATTATCTACTCCATAGCGGATGTCATCCGCGATCTTCACTAACGCAGTAGTCGTACTATGACCTGCACGGAAACCAGACTGGTAAGGGTTTAGAAGGTTGTTTTTTGTGAGGAAGGAGTGAAGTTGAAATTGGACTAATCGTTCCAAAACTTTGGATAAAAATGGAAGTATTGAAATTGGTCGAAATTCTGAAAAGGTTGTCGGGTTCGCTTTTTTTGGTATAGGAGTAACATTTGCACTTTTCCAAGCAGATGGAAAAGTACCAGAGGACAAGGAATTGTTCATGATTCTCGTGATAGTAGGAAGTAGGATATCAAGGATTGGCAGAATCATATTACGACTAATCTCATCAGATCCGACAGCATTTGAGGATACTGATAGTAAACACTTTTGAACGTCACTAGTGGTTACCGGACTAAATGAAAATGGAGAAATATCTGGAGTTGGAAGTGAAGATAGATGGTTTAACGTGTTTGTCTTGTCATTGCCATCAAATAAAGTTGAAGAGGAGAAATGTTTATTTAGCAAATTTAAATCAAGATTTTTAGAAGTAGCTGTTTTATTTTTACCAACTCCAAGTGACTTTAGAAATTTCCAAATTTTAGTTGGATCACCATTTTCAATAGATTGATGGATATGGCGGCGCTGTGCTTCTCTACACTTCCTGTTGCTAAGGTTACGAGCTTGGATATATCCATCTATATAACGATCAGGGTCTTGTTTAAATTTTGACTTCATGTAATGCTTTTTATGTATTGCAGCTTTGAGGTCTTCAGTAAGCCAGGGTGCAGGCAGATGTTTTACTCTAACAGGATGTATCGGGGCATGTCTGTCATAAAGTTCAATGAGCATTTTATTAAATCTATCCAGCTGGTCATCGACGGAAGTTAGATCAGATAACCCATCCCAATCACAGTCGTTAGCATCATCACAAAGGGCATCCATGCTGATGGAACGAAAACTTCGCTGCATGAGAACTTTAGACCTTAATTTGGGTGGACGAATTTTATATGACAGAAAAAGTAGGTCATGGTATGAAAACATATCAGCGTTAAGCTGCCCATGGGTTGCAACCAAGTCAGTCGAAGAGACCAGGATGAGATCCAAAAGCGATGGAGTGCAATCTGGAAAATGATGCGTAGCTTGTAGCGGGAGAACTGACAAGTTGCAGGCCCTAACCACAGATAATAAAGCAGAGGAGCGGCTGTCATTTTTAAGCAGGCATGTATTGAAATCCCCCATGATAATAGTTTGACTATAAGATGGGGCAATGTCCTCTAGAAGTGTTTCCAAGTTTGAAAAATATTTAATATCATCAGAGGGACTATAGAAAACGCCTAAGAGAACGCGTGTATGGCTCAGGGTGACCTCGACAAACAAATACTCCGCCTCATGTGAAGGATTTCTAATCTGGGAAAAACGTATAACGCTGTGTGGTATATTAGAACGAAGATATATAGCAACGCCACCGCCTCTTCCGTCACCTCTATCGTTCCGAATGAGTTGGAACCCGGTAGTGAATAAGAAGTAGAAGGCAAGTAAGGAAGTAACCAAGATTCAGATACAAATATAGCATGGATGAATTTGCTGTCACAAGTCGCTAACAAGTCAGGGTAGTGCCCCGGAATGCTTTGCGCATTAATATGCACTGCATTGAAACACTTGGGAAATTCAGAGAATGTGTCATTTAATACTTCATTCAATGGCGCTGGTATAGAATAGAAGCTATCCTCAGTTGACGTCATTGAATAAAAACTATCATTAAGTTGATTGTCCATGTTATTATATAGACTATAGATATAGACCTAACAAAGCTTATTATATAAATATATATAAAATAGATAATATTTAATCCACCAACTACCCGCCAGCATGAGAAGTACCTAGTTTGCACCATATTAAATATTGAAAAATTATTAATTAATAAAAAATAATAAAATCGAAAATGTAATAAATATTCAAAACACAAAAAGGCCTGCCTGTCCGTAAACAACCCATCTTTGGCTCTATAAATTTTTACTATGCCTAAAATTGTGACATTGACATCTGTCAAAGTCAGTCGGTACAAACAACACTAAATAAACAAACAGGAATTCGACAGACAAAATAGTTGAATTGAAGTTGGAAGTGAAAAACTTTGGCAAAATAAATACAATTTGATGTGGGGGTATTCTGTTGTAAACAGTGCAGTAAGGCTCAGGCCTACAACTACATACGAGTATAAAAGGAAAGAGAAAAAGTAAAATAGCTAAGATGCACCAAAATACAAAATTGTTACTTTTTAGCTCTCGAAGTAGCAGTCGCGGCGTTGTCTTCCGTTGCAGTTATCACTACATTGCACAGCTGCTCAACCTCAGCGCAGGAGTAGACGTGATGTTTCACACCATCCGAATCAATCACAAACACGCATCCATCTCTGGTCCAGCACTTGTGAACGCCAAATTTTTCGCGCGCCGCCATATACGCCTCGTGCCGTCCCTTTGTGAGAAATTCGGATATTGTGACACCAGCTCCCTTCAGGCATGTTTTAGCCGACCAAAATTTGCCCCTCACGGCCAAGCTGTTGAATTCCAGCAGAATAGGACGGGGCCTTTGGCCACGAGACCGGCCCAAACGATGAGAACGACATATATCAGCTTCTTTGAAGTCTAAAATCTTAAGCTTATTAGCCGCCAAACTCTTGACCAAAGAGAAATATTTTCGTTTGGGCTTTCAGCAATCCCATGTATTAACAGGATTTTCCTACGTCCTTGAGTCTCAAGATGATCACATTGTCTCTCCAGCCGATCCTGCCCATGGGCCAGCAGCTCAAACTGCTTCTGGAAGTTTGCCATTGACGAGGTGATAAATGTCTTGAACAATGTAAAATCTGTGGATAGTGACTTGACGGTTGGTGAAGAATTAGCCTTTTGCAGCTCCTTTTGGAAATCCGCCATCTTTGTGTTGAAGTGCTCAATCATATTTGCCATTGAATTTTGTAGTGAGTCCATGGTGAGGTGATGTGTAACGGTTATGCCAGCAGGTAATTTAGTAGACAATCTTTATTTATTCATTTAAAAACTACTTGTTGTAAAAGCAGAACTAATTTTAATTTATTTTTATAAACAGAGCTTAAAAAAATGTATATAAACAGTTTTACTGCTACCCACATAAAAAATTTAGGTTTACATAAACTTAGTCGAAGAAAGAGAGAGTCCCAGGTCCCAGCCTTGGTCCCGCACACATACGGCGGCGTGACGTCATCGTTTCCGGATCGTCCGTTGTATGTATGTGAATTTAACTTCGTCATATCTCGGTATGTTAATATATTTGTTATGTATTTTCTATATATATTAATTATTTTATTAATGTGTATATTATCGTACGGTCTTTCAAATAAACATCAAAGCAAAAATTAGAAAGCAATCTGTGCATGGACATAACAATTGACCGTGCTTAGTGAGTATGTACACTATTTTTGACCTTGATAATTTTATCTTCTATAGTATGAATATGAGCGCGGCACCCTTTCGTGTAGTGCGTGGAACAAACCCAGTAGGTTTTATAACTGGATTTCCGATTGACGGAGTAAGTGTAATCATTATAGAGTATCAGGCGATACCCTTTCTGCGATTTAATGAAAACTGTCTCTGAAATCAAATAAGAATTAAATTAATTAGAAATTTTCGACAGAAACTGGCAAGAGAGTGCTATGTCTAGAGACTTTTGGGGAACGGACAAGCTTTTACCTAACAGTGGGACACACATAGCCAACAAAAAATGTATTTATTTTATTTCATTTTTTTTTTTATATAGTACTATCATGTTATTTTCATTTATTGGACATGACATTCTACCATCAACTTAACACTTCACACACACAGAAATCAAATACTTTATTTAACCTTTAGGTAAAAAAGTAATTATGAGAGTCGTCATTAGAACTAACAGGACGGGAATGTTTATGCCATCCCTTGATTTCAACAACAGTGTCATCCCTGGTATGAATCTTCGCGGTGCAGCCCTGGGAATGAAAGTTACAGCGCCAGTGCTTTGTTCCAGACTTGGTAGCTTTTATGAAGTAGTACGAATAGCCATCCAAGATGACTATAGTTTTCCCTCGCTGTGACCTTCCATATTTAACTGGTAAATTAAAAAAATGCGACATTAAAATTGCCTTTGGATACAAGGTAAGTACATAACAATACTAACAACATAATTGTAAAGATGTTACAAATGGTACAACTAATTAAATAAAAACATTTGAAAATTAAAACACATTTTAGTGCCTAAGTAGTTTAATTACAAAAACATGTAGGTATTTATCAAACTAATTCAGGAGATAACACATCAATTTATAATTAATTACAGACGGTCTTAAGTAAGTTTTGCTGAATTTATAAAAACATTGAAATTGTTAGTAAATTTATTTATTATATTATATTTTAATACGGTTTTATCGCGTTTATTAAAATAGTTTAATTTAATGAATAACAATCGCGAAAACATAAGAAATCATTAAATTTATTTAATCATTTTAATAATAATACCCAAAAAAATATTTAACAAAAATCTTGTACAAAATAAATCAAGGCTTACTTATTACTATTTTATTATTAATTATATCTTATATTAATCCTCACTAATACATAAAACTGTTGCAGTGATCAAAATCAAAACTAATAGATTTGTATGTGTTGAGTAAGCTAATTAAAACAAATTTTATAAGAGAAGAGGAAACCTACTGGGGCATTTGATACGATGACTCTATGAAAAACATCAAAGAAAAAAGTGAATAGGAAAGCGGGGTCTAGGTAGAATCAAGGCATAGTTACATGAAAAAAATAAAAGAAAAAGTAAATCAAAATAAAACTAGCTAATGACTGACAGTGTGGTAAAATCTTCACTAACATGAGGCTGGCTAATTTATGTGTCCTAATTTTGGACGTCCAAGGAGATCGAGGAGCAAGATGTACTACTTTTGTGATAAAGGTGGATGATTATGTTCATCTCTGACTTTTACTACCTGGTCGTCAACAGTATTAATAGCAGCCCTGCAACCCTTGGTGTGATGCGTAGAACAAACCCAACGCGTCCGCGAACCAGAGGAGCGACACGCGTAGAAGTTGTACAATTTGTAACGAAGTAGACGCTTTCCTTTGAGTGACGTCACAAATGTAAATTGATCTGGAAATATAAGAAGTTTTAATATCTAGAAATATAACATATATTGTCATTTTGGGAATTCATTATATTTGAACGTTCAATAAAAATAATAATTAAACACACACACCCAAACCAACTCGAATTGAAATTATTCAGATTATAAAACATGATACAAATCCCGACTCGGGACGCGATCATGAATTTACTTACTATAATGACAAATAAATATATAAACAAAAATCAAGAAAAATAACATGTGGTTTCTTTGGGTTACGGAGTTCAGACGGCAGTCACTCTATTGTAAAAACGTTGACGACCATGACTTACAGCGTACCCCAGGTTCCTAAGTGTAAGCTGAGGACGCAACTAGGAAAACATAGTAAGATGAAGAACGTCAGTAAAATAAGTTTATAATTAAATTTGAATAAATGCGTAAATATCGGAAATATATTAAGTTTCTGGAAGTTGAAAAGTTTGTTTTAAACGTGCTATGAATATTATAGCAGAAAAGTGTTTATTTTTTAAATAAAAACAACATTTACATTTATTTTTTATTTCATACACTCTAATAACAGTAAACTTTACATAGCTAGGTAAAATATTAGTTCAAAAACATAATCAAGAAAAATAAAACTAACCTAGACATTTTTTTATTATAATTAATCAAAAAGTCCGCATGAATCGTACCTGAAGCAAAAGTGCTCATGGCACTTGCTACATTCCCCCGCTGTATCGCGAGGGATGCGTTGCCTCAAGTACGACTCGGCGAGAAGGTCATCAAAATATATTAATGAATTAATTGTATTAGTTAATATAACTTAAAAAAACATACATTTAGTACGATATTAATGAATTAATAGTATAATTTCGTAAGTAGGTAGTAAATTTTTACAAAGTTTAGAGTCAGTATTAAATTATTAGATAGATTAAAAATTCATAAAACAAATATTGATTTCTCTACTTCTTATCATATTTTTAGATTGAATCTGCTTCAAATATTTTTAGCCTATACACATTACATTTTGTATAGTGCAAAAAAAAAAATACTTCCGAACACGAGCGGTCCGAAATCAGAAAAAGAGGTTATAGCTCCTCTGTGATTTAAACTAATCTTAGCTTTATAAAATCTTAGCTTAGATAATTGTAATAATTAAAAAAAACACCTTATCAGAAACGAAGTGTACCTATAGAACAATTTAATATGTCGATAGTTTAAGGTGGGAAAGCGATTCGCGTCTTTGGAGAATAAGTGGAATTCATGATAAGTAAAAAAAAAATGCTGTTGGCAATTTAAAGTTGTATACGCCTGCCATATATTTTGTCTCTCTTCAAAGGCATGAGAATCGACCCCACTTACTTTCTGATCATTTTCCTTTATTCCTAATCCCAATCAGGTTCACCAATTGGAATTTCCGTCTCTATTTCTATTTTGATTTCATGATGAAATTGTTGATTTCCTGCTTCTTTCATTTCATGATGAAAATTTTGATTTTCTTCTTCAGCTTGTTGAATTGCTTCGTTCTCTTCCTCAGATGCTGTTTTATCTATGATTATACCTTTCAACCTCGCCGCTTTGCGTCTTGCCGCGTCTCTCCACTTTTTTCTTTGAATTGCTCGTTCTGCAGGCGTCATTTCTTTGATACTCTTTATCTTTTTTTCTCGTCTACATTTTAAATAATGAGCTCTTTTTCGAGCCTGATCACGTGCATGTTTCTCTGGATCTCTATACTTTTCCGTTAATTTTTTGGCTAACTGTAGTTTGACAAGACCTAAAACAGACAATTATATTAGTTAAAAGTTCTAGTTAACATTTCGGGACAATTGGTAGAGAGTTCCAAGAAACTGTACAACTAAATGTACTTCTAGGTGGGTTTGTGTTCTGTGTCACAGCAAAACATGTAAATATTTAAGAAAAAATACCTGTATTTTATCTACGTTGATCGATTGAGGCGGTATTTGACAACCAAATAAAAATCATACTATGCATTAATTCAATTATTTTTATTTCCTTCAAATCAAGTTAATTTGAGGGGGATGGTTATGTTCGAACCTTCCGTATACAATTTCATTGTTAACAGTGTGGATGCTGCCACGACAATTTTTCGAATGGTGCGTAGAACACACCCATCTAGTTTTGAACCCTAGAGTAGTTTTTGCAAAATATGTGTAGTTGTTGTGACGTATCAACGGATTTCCTCTCAGCGATGTCGTAAACGTGAAACTCTCTGAAATTGAAATGCATAATTATAAATTAAATGATAATGCTATCACCAAAAAATCCAATCTACGCCGCTGGTCCGACAACTTTGTCAGTCAAATCGGACGCCGCGAACATTTTTTATCAGACTGCGGCAAAACGACCAGGAGAGTTATGATTTTGACCGTTTTTTTCCTAATAGTCCCTTTTTCGGACAAACAGGTACTTATTTGTAAAGTCCGATCACACATCTATAGCTTCATTATAGTGCTTTCCTGGTTGCATCCTTTGCTGGTTGCTTCGAAGCCCCAGGTTCGCTCACCTACCCTTTCTCCTCCATTTCGCCTGGTCTTCAGCATCCTCGATTGTATGATAATCCGCTCCAAACATCAATCAATTACGGCGAGGACACCGTAAAGTGTCTTTCGATTTTTTCTGTATTTTCTACATTTTTCTGCTACTATCTAGCCCGTAAAGAATAATTCAAAGCCATTTTGTATACAAAGTCAATAGTAAGGAAGCAATCCGCAGTACAAATCTCTTGAGAAGTTTTTTTATATATTTCAGTAAATTTTCCATGCAACATAAACATCTCAAGCTAAATATTTGATTTTAGTTGTAAATTCACGTTGAATGTATCCAAATTATCTTTTACTTACTACAAAATTTTAAAGTCCCAAACGATGAAATAATAAACAACAAAAGTGCTTCTTCATTCATGAAATCTCGTTAGCTAAAAATTAATATTTTCACAGTGCAATCAATTTGTATTTTTAATTACAAAGGTTAAATAACTAACAAATGAAAGTATTTAGGACAATTTTATTAAATGAAACAGTATTTTTTGGCAACATAATTTTCATAAAAATATAGGTAGATTAACAAATTGAACGCCGATGACCCGGAAAATCTATTGTTATTTAAATATTTAAAAAATTTTAATAACCTAAAAGAATACACAGTATTTTCCAAGTTATTACTAAACAAACCTATTCAAAAATAAACCAACAAAATAAAATAAAGTGTAATGTTCACTAAAGTAACTGTTAAATAGTAGTGTAATCGACGAGCGTGTATGATGAGAGTGATGAGCGTAGAAGAAGCGAGGGACGTCTGTAAGGATCGTAGCAAATGGAAATCCGTAGTCTCCGTCTACCCCTACAGGGAAAAGGCGTGATGGTATAATGATTTCTTATGTTTTCGCGATTGTTATTCATTAAATTAAACTATTTTAATACGGGCTTTATCGCGTTTATTACTTATTTATTTACATCTGACGTTTCAAACACTTTACAGCGTTCATGGTCGCAGGCAAAAATAAACGCGATAAAAACCGTATTAAAATAGTTTAATTAATTGCGTGATGGTATGTTAACTAAAATCAATACATAAATTTTGCAAGAACTTTCAGATATTTTAAGGCAGTTTATACCAGTAGTTCCTGAGATTAGCGCGTTCAAACAAACTCTTCAGCTTTATAATATTAATATAGTATAGTATAGAAGTAAAGACACCAAAGATCACTCGACCTTATACACTACGTTAAGGGCCAAAAAGAATCGGGAATGCACAAAATAAACGTTGCATTCGGCATAAACAATACGTAAAACTGGGTCAATGAGGTTGATTATTCTGAGACTATACCGCAACGCCAATGATACCACATCCCCGCACAGGAGCCTCACCATGATCTCTATTACCAGCGTAGAAACGAGTGTGCAAGCTAGATGTCGCCACCATACATCTTGTATTGCGCCATCTCGTTTACTCGCTCGTTTCTGCCCTACTTTTAAAGGTGATAAGTAAGGCCATTGGTGCACTACCTACTCTCCCTTGAGTATGCAGAAAAGGCTACGAGGGTATCTAAAGCCTGGTCGCTACTGTTAAATTGTAATGAGTTGGTAATAGCTAAGCCAAATGAACTATATCTATATAAAATACGATTGCTTTTAATTGAATTTAAGCTATATAGAAAAGAGCGAACTCATTATTACTAGTTTTGACAGTTTTGCTTGATTCTTAAGAAAAACAATACGGTTTTATTCCTATGACAAATAAAATAATTCTGTCTAAAAACTTTGTCCTACTGCTTCGTCCAATCGATCGGACGAGTTTCGAACTATTCCTTCTAATTGATTAGACAAATAACTATAATCCATCTCATTAATAGCCCACTTCATTCAGGTTTTAAAGGGAAGTTAAAGGTCATCACTCATCGGAGCAAACCCGCAACCGACCAGCACCGCCTCGTCACTCGCTGGCAACGGGTCCCCGGGCGGATGCCTCGATTCAAGCAATGAACGGCTCCAAACATTTTAAAAGAACTTACAAAAATGGCTGATTATATCCAAACATTTTTGGTCCATGATTGTGTTCAGACTTTATACTAACAACATCATTACCTACAGAATAAATAACTGCGTGACAGTTTTTAGCGTGATGGGTAGAGCACCTCCATTGAATTTTAGGCCCCTGAGTACGATATGCAAAATAACTGTAGTTTTTGTGACGTAACAATCTATTGCCTTTCTTCGATCTTGCGAATGTGAAACCATCTGAAAATAAAAATTTATTTTTTAAATGTTGACAGTAATGAAATCCTTGTGGTTAGAATTTATGAGCGGAAAATAAATCGAATTTGTAATGTTTTATCGTAATTTTAATCAAGATTAAGAATTCCGATATTATCCTAAGGTAATGCAGGGTTTGTGGATCCATACTTAATATTTATAAATGCGAAAGTCTGTCCGTCTTTCCGTCTGTCTGTCTTTTTGTCTTCCTGTCTGTCTGTCTGTCACTCTGTTACGCTTTCACGGCCAAACCGTTCAACGGATTTTGATGAAATTTGGTATGAAATGGGTCTTCAAGACCCAGGTTATGCAGTTTGCGCTCAGTGAGAGTGTGTTATTAAGCCGCGGCCTTGGATACTGCCACATTAAAAGGTAATTTTTCACCCTCTCTTACTCTTGGAACCAGAAAACAACAATGCTGTTTAACCGCAGGGATGAGTTAGGTACCCAAGCGGAGGACACTTGTCCAAAAAGCAAGCAAGATGTTTGCGGTTGCAAAAATTTTATGCGGGAGGATGATTATGATTAGGGTTCATGTGGATGACGTCATTGCCGACGGTATAAAAGTAGGCGAGATAACCTTTGGCATGACCCTTCGGAAATCTCCAGACCCTGCGAAAATCTCCAGACTCGCAGGAGTCCGGGTTTTACCATAGGTACATACAACCGTACTCGCCGACGAGTACGACGTAGTAGGAACAGTAGCTCGTTTTCCAGGTACCGAAATGTACCAGGGCGCTTCACGCCACCGATAGGTTCTTAGTAGGCCCTTCAGGCACAATAGTGTCGGCCCTTATGGCATTGAGCGTTTGCTACCGCTCGCGAGTTTGCATTGCTCGCTTGATCAAAGGCAAAGCCCATGGCCGAGTTTCGTCCCAACTGGGAGCCCTTTGTGCATTTGCCGAAAAGGCCGAGTGGTTAATAGCCCTCGCCTCAAACTGTCCCGCTATAAATTTTAAAGCTCACAGGAGCTAAAATTGTAGGTCATTTAAAAAAAAAACCTTTGGCATGATAAGTTGAACACAGCCAGCGTGTTTTAACACCTGTAGTGCGACGTGCGAAGTAACTGTATTTTTTGTGACGTATCAACCGCTTGCCCTTTTGCGATGTCACGAACATGAAATCTTCTGCAAAAGTAAATCAAAGTCTAAAGATTAGTAGGGAGGCATTTGAATTTATACACGTTTGGAATATGTGAAAATTAAAAATAGTATGTGCGTATTTAAAAATAAAACTGTTTTGGAAATACTATAATAACACTTCTTATTTATATATTAGACACATAAACTACATACTACAATGAATTTATTTTGACATTTAAAAAAACAGAATATATCACTTCGATAAAATTACTAATTTACGGCATTCTGAACGAGACAAATTTTTGATATTTGCATGAAGTTTTCATGTTATGTTAATCAAAAATTCAAAGGAGGAGGATCGTTATGTACAGGTTTTATGCTTACGACTTCATTCTCGATGGTGTAAATGTAGGCAAGACAACCTTTGGCATGATGAGTTGAACACAGCCAACGTGTTTTAACACCTCGTTTCCTACATGAGTAATAACAGTAGTTTTTGTGACGTATCAACCGTTTGCCTTTTTGCGATATCATGAACGTGAAATCTTCTGCAAAAGAAATCTATGCATTATAAATTATGTAATTTACTATGGTGGTTAAGTGAAATTATACGTTTGTCAATGAAAAATTTGGCAACAAGAATCAGTTAGCAATTATAAAATATTTTATTCGAAGAATTATCATTTCTTATTTAACTTGTTCCATACATGAACAATTATATGATCAAATCACTATATCTTGATCCCATCATGAGATCCATCTAAGGTTTTTGATAGAAACTCCACGGAAAATATACTTTATCTACTTATCCAAAAAGTCTGGCTTAGGATGCAGCAGACTTAGATCGCTCAAATCAACCGTTGGTCTCGACTGTCATCTATTGGTTGGCTGTCTTTATGTATATTTTTTTAATAGCCCTAAGTGCCCCACTGCTGGGCAAAGGGGAGGCCTTTAGCCTTCTACGTATCTCGGCCACTGCCGTTTGGTACTATTGCCTGTCGGATTGGTCCAGGTCATCCCGCCATCTTTTAAGTGGTCTACCCATGGTCTACCTCTTGGTCTACGTCCCTTAGGAATCCAGAATATTGCTTGTCGAGCCCAGTGGAGGCATGTGACAAACAGCATTTATTGTTATTTCGTATTTAATAAGAAATTTCAAAACCTACCAGACCCAAGCTGGTATATTGCCTGGAATTTGGTATGGTACGAGTAGAAGACGCCCGCTAGGCAAAGACTTTGAATCCATTACCTTAAGGGGTAAAAAAAAGAGATAGTCAATACCAAATTAATATTTTTAATCGTAGTATTAATTTACTTTGGCCATAGAACAGTCTCAGTTTAAACTTATAAAACAATATATATAAGAAAATATAATTTATGAACATCTTTTTTACATGATTTAAGATGCAATTTTACTTTTACAATAACTTGAAGGTATTAGCTGTGTATAACATAAGTAAAAACACAAAGTTCAATCTCACATTAAATGTAACTTTACCAAAAATGATACTTAAACTTGGTATAAAAATCATTGCCTTGAAAATATTAAAAAAATTTAAGCCTCTAAAAACAGAAACGAGTGAGTAAACGAGATAGCAACTCGCTTGCTCACTCGTTTTTTTGCTTTACTATTAGAGATGATAGTACGGCACCAGACATTAATAAGTTATCACAATAATGATATTTAAAAAAATCTTTAGTATGTGTGACTCTACCAGGAGTTGAGAGAGTTGATAATGCAGTCGCTAGCGTTTTAATATTGAGACGAAATGCTAGTGGTTTTTCTGTTTTACAAGTGCATGGACATTTAGTGTAAACTGCCTCTATTGTTGCCTGAAGACCTGGAGCATACTGTGTAGTTGTTTCCAGTTTCGCCAGGACATTGCAGGCTTGAATCACACAGTGCCTTACAATAAAGTTCATTTCTTGTGATGTTGTGGCGGAGGATGGTTATGATCAGAATTAATAGACGTAATTATATTATCTTCTATGTATATACACGCTCGGCAGCCCTTCGGGTTGTGAGTGGAACACATCCACCGATATTTACCGGCGGATCTGTACGAGCAATAGTACGTGTAGTCATTATACCTTATCAGCGGTTTTCCCTTTTGAGAATACTCGTATACGAATTCAACTGAAAATAAAATAAAAAAAGTTGTTAATTGCATCAAAAATATAAGCACTGTGACTTAGTTTCTGCAGTTTTATGTAATTAAGATGTGCAAAAACACCATTATTTTCACAACTCCATGAGGATCCGATACTGCAATTTGTTATATCATATCACATGTTTTCCAATTGCCAATGAAAATACCTAATAGTGTTCCCACACTGCCCACCTGCCGTTAAAAATGTTACAAACATTTTCTAACACTTAAACATTTACTAACATTAATTAAAATGTATGTATTTTTTTTTGTAAACAAATGTTTACTAACGTTAGTAAACATTTTGTAACAGCAGTGTGGGAGCACCATAAAATGTTGATACTACTTTTTAATTCCTGCTCACTTTTACATAAATAAATAAACACATAAATTACACATATTTAAAAAAACACATATCATAAAAATACATACATGCTCAGTCACAACATTCAGTTTTCAGTAGAGCGTAAAGAAGTTTATTTAATTTTCTTGTGGTGAATTGATCCGGGGATGGTTGTGATCTAAATTCAGGGATGAAATTATATCTTTTTGTATAGTAATAAATGCTCGGCAACCTTTCGGATAGTGAGTGGAATACATCCACCGATATTTACCGCCGGTATTGTACGCGCAATAGTACGTGTAGTCATTGTACCTTATCAGCCGCTTTCCCTTCTTAGAGAATACGAATTCTATCACTGAAAAAATATTAAATTAACTACAATAAATATATTGTTTCATAATTTTGAACTTTATTTAAGTAATTAGAATAAAGAAAAAAAAGAGTGAATTATTTTTGATTTGGACCTTATAATAAAATGAATATGAATGAAGTACATTTTTTTACAAAATTGTGCATGCACTTTTACAACTTAAATAAATAGGTACACATGCTTGTTAAGACTCATTTCATACTATTAACCAGTTACAGCGGCGGATTGTTTATCTAATCTATATGTACGGAATTCCGGAGCACCACACGTGGACCATGATTGTGAATACCACGTACGGCGATAATTTCATCTTCTATTGTATGAACTGATGCAAGGCAACCCTTGGAGTAGTGGGTTGAACACCTCCAACGTGTCTTAGGCCCACTTTTGTTCACTACTTCTGAATAAGTATACTGGTTGTGCTTCAACAATTGTTTCCCTCTGCGTGATAATATAAATTCCACTAAAATATAATAAAAACCGGTCAAATGCGAGTCGGACTCGCGCAGCAAGAGTTCCGTACCATTATATAAATACCAAATATACAAACCGCAAAAAATGACGTTTGTTGTATGGATGGATGTATGTATAAAACAAATATTTAAGGGCGCTCCCTTAAATTTTAATATATATATTTTTTTCAGTGTAAACGTGTTCTGTGAATTTAACAAGCGTATACCTGTTGTGTTATCAATATCGAGCAAAATAATTACGTTTGTTTTAGTTTATAATAGTTTTTTTTTAATTGTTTTAGTATTTGTTGTTACAGTAGCAATATAAATATATCACCTGTATCAATTAAAAAAAAAATATTCAGTTTTATTGCGTTTAATAAATGCAACCTGTCCATGCGTTTTATAAATCCATCTATGAACATCTTAAATTACTAATAAACTTTTTTCGTACCATTGACTTATTTGTAATCGGTATCTTCATAATTTCGTCGTATCATCATACCATTTATACACGGGGCCGTGGTTATGCAAACCCTTAACAGTTATAATCTCATCCTCGACAGTATAAATAGTAGCTCGGCATCCCTTAGTGACATGAGTGGAGCACATCCACCTCATCTTGCACCCAAGAAGCCGACTGGAGTAGAAGGTATAGCCCTTGAATTTTATGAGACGTTTACCTTTCTGCGACATGGTGAATTGCACTGAAAAACATAATAAATGAGTAAAAATTTGTAAAAAAATATAGTTGCCAGAGCCGACTCGCTAAGAAGAAGTAAAAAAAAATATTGCTTCGTAGAAAATATATTACGAAAAATCTGGGACAAGATGTACAACATAACTGCTATCATTTCCAGGTACTAAAGGTAACAGCGTGGTTCAAGTTTAGCTATCCTAGTTTAAAAAGTATAAGGAGTAGGACCTCCTACAATCAAATAAAAACAAATATACTTATTTTTGTACAAAAAATAAGATTTTTTTTATATTTGTTTGTATCTAATCAATGTAACAACTTTGACTAAAATGTATATCTAGTGACATTGATGTAACAAATTTGAGCAGACAAATCAAGTGACTGAAACATGACTACGTCGGTGAGTGATTATGATTATTTCTGCATTTAATTATCTCATCTTGAATCGATGTGATAGATGCTCTGCATCCGCGATGGAGATGGGTGGAGCACCTCCATAATACCTTATCTGACATACTGTTTATAGAAGCACCGTAGTACCTGTATCCATTGATCATTAGCATTCGCTTTCCTTTTTTAGACATAACGTATTGTGGTCTTACTGAAAATGAAGAATGGACGTTATCATATAATATAAATGGGGAACAAACGAGCTTGCCATAGGAAAAACTAGTATAACCTAAAATCTTATACATATAAATTGAATTGCAATGTGCTAACCTGAATAAATAATAGGTCGGGCAAATCACGACGCTCAACAGTGAGGAATCTAAGAACCTGGATAAAACTTAAGACCAACTGGATCAATTTCACTAATTATGGTTTTGAAATATTTGTAGAAATCAAAGGAAAGAAAGGTGAGAAATGTTTGATTAATGATTCCTATTCTAAACGTTTATAACGTTCTGTCTTTGTTTTAAGTGAGAAATTATATTTTAACGTGATTAATATTTCAAAAATATAATTTAGGTGACATTTGAACAAACTAAAATTTCTAAATAATGTAACAACTTGGACTATAATATCCATTTAGTAACATAGATGTAACTCGAAATAACTAGAACAGATGGATCAAATGAGTAATTCACGACCCAGCTGGAAAATGATTATGGTTGTTTAGGCTTTTAATTATCTCGTTTTGAAATGTAGTGATGGATGCCTTGCATCCGCGATGGGAGCACCTCCACCATATCTTATCAGCTGTGTTGTTTATCGAAGCGCCGTAGTACCTGTATCCACTGATCATTATCATTCGCTTTCCCTTGTTAGACACCACGTATTGTGGGACCGCTGAAAATGAAGAATGGTCGTTATCTATGTATAACACCGTGACTTTTTAAACACCAGCCAATTTTACACGTTAAACTGAACCATTTAAAAAAAAACGAACGCCGTAAATTCTACCGTTGAAATCAATGCTGTATGTTATTTAATTTCATTACAATAATGTAAATGGCGAAGGCATTTTTTACCAGTCAACCAAGAGTTTTATTAAAAGTTGTTTAGTTCCACATACTAAACATACTGTAATAAATTGGCAGGTGTTTAAAAAGTCAACCTGTATAAAATGTTACGTCACGTTAAGTGTGGGCCGCTCCATTCTTACAAGAGATTTTTGCGTTTTATTTCATTTATGTAATGTAGGGGTTTCTCAACCGCCTCACGGCTTCTGACGTAGTTCATTTAATGACCGCCTCCCAAACACGTAATCATTTTTGTTGTGACAATCAGATGCTTCAAGCCCATAAATCGGCCAATTTGGATCAATTTCACAAAGAATGCTTCTCGTGGGAATCGAACATGCCGCCTTCGGACCATAAACGACAGGATTTACTCTTTTATGTGCAATTAAGGGGTTTGTATGTACATGAACAAGCAAATATGACTACGACTGCGTAACATAAATAATATCAATCTTAAAACTATATACTAATTAATATACATTTTTGTTCTTCAATAATACAAAAAATACAAAAATTACTCTTTAAAAATAGTTATCAAATTGAAAAACTTAGAATGGTTTCGCTAAATAAAACAACACTTCAACAACGTAAACATATAATACAAAATCGGCAGTATTTATATAACAAAAAACATTAATTTTACCTATTTAAATGAATAAGGTCACTAAAGTATAAAAATGTACTTCAAAAAACAATATTTTCGAAGTAAAAAAGTTCTATACTAACACGTTTTTGAATAAGCAGTAGGTTCGTGCGAATGCTCGCCGATTAAACCGACGACAACGCCATCTATCGTGATGACTGCGGCTCGGCAGCCATGGACCTGGTGGGTGGAACACCGCCATCGGATTTTGGAGGTCCTTGACTTCGAGGGAGAGTACGTGTAATTGTCCACTTTCAGCATACTATTCCCCTTCTTCGATTTGACGATTTGAACTGAAAAACCAGAATGTACCTGATCGAAGTAAAATGAGTCAAACAAATGCTATACAAATTTAGCGCATCAATACTTTAAATTTTATCTCTCTCTTGATTGTCAGCCCCACCCTTTATAGGATTATTTAAACAAAGAATAAAGTTGTAATTTCCTACGTTGGAAATGCAAGAAGATTAGGTTCTAATCATAAGTTTATAATCTCAAAAATGTGTGCCTAAGATATGTATAAAACATTCTAAATAAGCAAATATTAGAGAGCGCTATTCATTAACTGGATAAAATAGTCTTAATTACAATGGAATTCTGCATCTAGAATAAAAAAATAAATAAAAAAACAAAAAATATGTATTAGACAAATGTCATATGTTAGTAACTAGTGAAGTAACATTAGGTCACTTTATAAATAAATCATTTCTACCTTATTTATTATTTTGAATATATCTACTTAATTCACAACAGTTTCATTAAAACATAATCAAGTGCTACCCCGAATCGTACCCATTTCATATATCATGTAGTTTTTTTGTTCATTTCTTGTTTATGGGAATAGGCTAGTTTCCTAAAAAATATAATTAGTCCGTCAGTTAGATAATCCAAAAAATATAGGAGACGTATTTTTTCTTTTGAAAATTAAACAAAGAATGGTAAAGATATGGCGCGTTAAGGCGACGCCGCGGTAAACTAAAAATCTAGAATCCAGCGTTCCACACCCCTCAGTCTGCACCCCGCACGAACCGTCTCTGACAAGTCTTGAGCGGACTGCGCGGGCAGAGCGGAGCCGATCTCTCATAAAAAACCCGCACAAACAAAAAAGACGTATGTCACAAAATGGTTAAAATCGTGTAATTCAAAAACTACAAAGTTATTTTATACAACCTAAGTACCGATTAAAGTGTCAGGTTCAATGAATATATGTAGAAATTTTGGAATCTTAAATCATTCCTCAATGTAGGTAAAACTGGAATCTCTAATTTTATAGAGGTCTTTTTGATTAATTATATTGTATTACAAAAATTGTCCAATCGTGTTTTGCACAGGACCAAATAAAGTCAAAGAGATGATGAATCCTGACAATAAATATAATTCAGTTCACTTCAGTCATTGTTGAGAAAAATCGGTATCCTTACAACCAAAATCAATTCATCAATTCAATTCGTCATCTTAATGTTCCGTGTGACGTCACAGAGTGCTACACTTTTTCGCAATATGTGACGTCACCAGCCTCTCCAACGACTCCTAAACTTGTTGCGTTATATCTTTATATTTATCGCTCAATTAAGAAAAGAAAATAAGTCACTAACATTTTTTGATTCCCTAAATGAAGGACTAATTTTAATGTTAGTCTTTTGACCCTGGAAACTAGCCTATTAGATCGGACGAGTCATAAAATTAATATTTAGGACGTCTTTGTCGATTCTGCTTTAAAAACATAACAAACGAATAAAAGTGAAAAATACGTCGAACAACATAATCTTTCTCAGATTGCACAACTAGTAAATTTGATTTGATTTTTTTTTTGTTTTATGAAAATTATTGATATACTTAAAAAGGACAATTAATGAAAAAGAACACAAACACAAAAGTTAATAAGTATTGCTCGTTTAAATGCTTATTATTGCATGATTTGGTTTACGCCCCCCACCCACTCCCTATACGCACACGACAATGGACTGTGTATATGTGTTCCAGACACATACACAACCTGATCATATAGTGTAATGACAGCAGCTCGGCAGCCATGGGTCTGATGTGTGGAACACCTCCACAGGATTTTAGCTTTCATGTGGTTTGACGGTTTGGATGACGCGTACGTGTACCCATTCATTTGTATCATACGGTTTCCTTTTCGTGACGTCACGAAACATACTGCAACACCAATAAGGTTTAATGAATTTAAATAAAAAGTTTAACATTAGTAACGCACATAAATAGTCAATATACTTTACAATTATAATAGTCTTTATATTATTATGTGTTATATAAAACGTTAAATGTTTCTATATCAGAAAACAAGATATGAAATGTCTGAAAATATTAACAGTAATAAAAAATTCGCCAAGAAAAATACGAAGAATGTTGTACGTTGATAAAATAATAAAAAAATAGGTAAAAATATTTTATTATGGTTTGGGAAGATAGTATGTATGAAAGTAAAGTTTTTAAATAAGACGTGAAAGGGCTCACTCTGTCCTTTGTCCAAATATGTCCACATAACTCTGTCTACGCAACGCTGATGACATCCCAGCGATTTTCTGGATGTAAAGTGGCTGAATTTACGGCAACACTTCATCAAAAAGTCTTAAGGAAATAGCTGATCTGGCTTATACTCTTCCTTAATCACGTAACTGAATAAGCCTAAGGTTGGTTGGAAGAAATTACAATAGCGATAAGTCCGCCTTTATACACATTGTTTAATTAGTATTATAGCGGGTATGATGAAGAAAAGATGTTATAAATTAGAACCGCTATATTTCGTATGATTTCACATTCAAACTATATCACAAAAATAGGAATAATGGATTTTTATCTGACAACCTTTTTTTTCTTGAGTGACAATCTTCTAACGCTGAGCGGAGGGTTGTGTATGTGTCCGCCACGGTATCAAGATGTATAATTTCTGTGAATAGAACAATAAATAGCATATCTATCTGAATTCAAGCACACCTGATCAGCACACCTTTCATGACCTGCCTGACTGATGATTCGTAGTGTAGAATAACAATTTCTACAGTGCGACCAGAATGTTGTATGGGTGGACACTTCTTTTTCAGGTCAGTCGGTCATATATGGTCATCCAACTGAAATCACAAGATTTCCCCAGTCCACTCGGAATGCCCAGCATATACTGGCTCATGGAAATGTCTTCCTGACATGTGGATAACTTCATCGAAAACAGTGGTCACCGTGGCCCGGCACCCGTGTACATGATGCGTAGAACATCTCCATACAAGTTTCGATTTCACTTGTTGCGAAGGTCTCGTCGACGCGTACGTATATCTATTTACCTTTATCATACGGTTTCCTTTACGCGATTTCACGAAACAAACTGTAAAATATAAACTACGTTATATACTATTTTTTTTAAGTCTGCAATGCATCACAGAATAGGGTACGTGCCTGCACCCAATGATTCGCAACTGTTCTTTCTAGAATAACATTATTAAAAACTGCCACTTTGCCCGTGAAAAAAAAGAGGAATGTTTAGTTGGACAGAATAAAAGTTAGAGCTATAAATAGAAAAAGAAATGGCTGTGCAAAGAAAAATTTGAGCAGGAAATGTGTTACAAAGTTTATGGCTACGTAGCTTACGTTCGATAATATGGAATACGTGGCCATACACTTTATACTGTAAAGTGGGGTAAGGTCTCTTATTTATTTAGATACAAGACTTAAAAATAAATATCAGTTCGAACTAGAAAATAAACATGAGTTCAAACAAATGCGGGTGATATTTAAAGATTAAGAGAGAATTGTTTCTTTATAAGGAAAATAAACTGTTTTAGGCGTCAGTTTAATTTGTGTACAACTAACAAGTACGACTCGCAGATTTGATCAACCTTTTTAATAAACTCTGA
This sequence comes from Euzophera pinguis, assembly GCA_947363495.1. Taxonomy (NCBI): domain Eukaryota; kingdom Metazoa; phylum Arthropoda; class Insecta; order Lepidoptera; family Pyralidae; genus Euzophera; species Euzophera pinguis. The sequence goes on from OX376166.1 coordinate 3,945,807, forward strand.
AATTACTGAATCGCTCGATACAAATATATAATACCACATTCGAAAATAATTACTTATTTCACTTTGTTCATGAAGAAGGGCCATGAATATGTTCGCCTTTCATAAAAACCACCTCGCCATTCACAGTGTAGATTGAGGCAAGGCATCCTTGGGGTTGATGTGTGGAACACTTCCACCGTATCCTTAGGGTCCTGGATGGAGTAGATGAGTAGGTATAGCCTGCGAGTTTGATCAGACGCTTCTTCTTTTGAGATAGCAAAAACTCTACTGCAAGGAGAGAAAGAAACAACTAAACAGCTTGCAGACAAAAGTATGTAAAAAGGAGTGTTTGTTTTTTTAGAAAAAAGTAATCCCTGACCGTGGTCATGTAATATTGTATTATTGTAATATTATATTTTGATATAAATTGCCATATGATGTAGCTATGATGAGAAATCAGGATTTTATGAATCACAATCAGCTTCACAGTAATTAGGTAAAGACCATAGATAAAGGTTGAAAAAAAATGACGAAATAAGATGAAATTTGTTCAAATACTTCATTGAGCTAAATACTAAATTCACAACAAAATATCTACATTTATCTAAGTACAACTTCAAATACATGACTGACACATGTTGATTTGGCACACGTTCATAACATATTTCTCTTTATAAATTATTATGAACTTTGAGTATAAGATAGTAGAGATCATTATACAGCATAGTATACACAGTACGTAGGTAACATAGAATTCAATTTACAGTTTTCTAATAAATTCTATGAAACACTGGTTTAGCCGTGTACAGTGGTCGCCTTGACAAATCCGAAGGAGGTGGATGATTGTGAATTTCTTTTAAAAAAATTATAGAGTCTTCAAAAGTATGTACTATTGCCGTGCATCCATATGGAGCGTGGGTGGAACATCTCCATCTAGTCCTCTCACCTCTGACCGTACTTTGTGAATAGGTGTACCCTCTTAGTTTTAACAATTTCTTTCCACGCTGTGACGTTATGTATGTCGCTGAAAAACTCAACTTTGTTATCATGGTCATTCTCGAAATTAAAATTTTCTAAATCATGCATTTTATATATGTATAAAAAAAAAACTGTAAATAATTTTTGCAAACTTTACCCTCATAATATCAAACAATGTAAACATGTTTCATTCGCGTTTCTGATAGTTCATCCTGCAAACGCTATTCGCAGCATTAACAAAAATGTTTTACCAAAAATAAAACATTGCACACTATTGTTGACTTTATATTTTTAGATTTCTGCTGGACCCCTTCATTGTATGTTTTATCATTTACTGTTTATATACATTCGGGGGCAGAAAAACCTGACCTGTCATTAAATTGCGGAAGGGTCATCTGTAAATAAATAAACCTAAATCTATAAATTCCACTCATTCGCGACAGGAAACGTTTTAGGTACTTTTGAGGGTACATGATTATGTTCGCCGTTGACATACAGAACCTCATTGACGAACGTGGTGACCGATGCCCTGCATCCTTTAGAATGGTGGGTGGAGCAGTACCAACGGGAGAATTTGTTTGTTTTCTTTCTATTTGGCTTCCCCTTGTCCAGAGAGTAATAATAACCTTTGAGCAAGACTTGGGGATTGCCACGGATGGATCTTGTGAACGTAGCTGCTAAAACAAATGTACATCTAATTAGTTGCAAAAGTTTAGATACTTCTTATTACATTTCAATTCATTCGTGTATTAGTTATTATAAACATTTTCAGGTCTATTTCGCACTACTACTACACTACTCGATACTAAAAAAATCTTCGTGGACAACTGGTTGTGAAACACAGTTGCCATGACGGCCAAAATGAAAATGGCGCTGGAGGCATGATGAGCCCCTTGACAACGCGGGCGGTACCGAGGTTAACAGTATAATATAAATTTTGGTCAAAGGGCTGACTGAGACACGACCACCATGAGAAGAAGCAGACTTGCTTAATAGGTAAAAAGGTAAGAAAAAAACAGAGTATGGACATGAAAATAAAACACCAAGTACACTAAAAAGTCAATTTAAAAACATACTATTAACAACATAGTCACATTACATTTCACTATCTTTAAAAGTATAACCAAATCTAGAGCTAAGAGTTTGAAGCATTTTGCAATTTTATGTAGTGCAAGAGATTATCCACTGTAAATAAACAAACCCTTCGCCAATCATCTGTATTAGTTATCATATAAAATCAATTTAACTTAATAACTATAAATTAACTATTTTCTTTTTTTATATATATTTTTTTTATTTATTTACCAATCAAATTTCGATAAAAATTAAAAACAAAATAATAAAGCAAAAGAAATAAACAATTACTGTATCCATTTTAAAATAACACTAATCCAACGCTATTATTTTTATACAATGATAAAATTAATATTACGATAATTCATATTCAACTTCAGGATCATGATTATGAAAACATCTCTTGGAAGCTTTTACTTTATCATTTACAGTATAAATACAAGCTGTGCATCGCAAGCGGCTTCTACCTGTACATCGCCATCTCACCTGTATGATGTCTCCGCTGTGCCATTTGATTAGTTTATGAACGTGCTGAGAATATGTGTAACCATTGTATCTCATCATACGGTGATTTCGATTGTTGAAAAAAAACTTTGGTGCTGAAATAATAAAAAAAACAAGATTAGTAAAGAGTTACTGTACATATGATGTACGGCATTTACCATCCTCCATGGCTGACAAAGTATTGCGTACAGTCAAATGAAGACACACGTCTTAATAACTCTGAATCTTAAAGAGGACTGGTAGAGAGCTTAGTCCCAGATTTTAACAAATAAAACCAACCTTGTACTTACTATTAATAATTATGTACTTTTACCAAGTGTGTGATTACCTGTAGACCTGTATTGTACCTGCTGCTTCAATAAAATATATTCATATATAAAATTACTATAACATTCGTCACGCATGGGATCTTATAATCTTTACCATAATTACGAGTTGCATCAAATCCTTAGAAGTATATGAGGAAATCTATCTTGTAATAACAAAACTACTAATTCTACTTGTCTTATTTATAGAGAACTATTTTTTTAGTCTCAAATGAACTGTAAATTACATAATTTTTGTAATTACATTATATGATTTGGCTCGATAAAATGTACACTGTACATGTGTATACCACAACTTTGTATTTTTTTACAACACTTGTTAATGAATTTGAAGTGATAGATGGTAATGGTTGAAAGAGAGGACGACCAAGGATGCGCTGGAGGAACGACAAGAAGATTCGACGCCGGGCGGTCAGAGGTGATGGATCAGAGGGAAGTTGGAATAATTTATATAAACTTTCCCTCAGGCTCGTGATCATGCCGTATATTCTTAGACACAATGTAGTTGTCTATGGTGTGAATGGTAGATCTGCACGTCATTGGATATTTTGTACACCGCCATCTTGTTTTGGTCTTTCCTGACATAATCACTCTGGAGTAGTGTCTGGTAAAGCAGTACCCGTTTAGGTTGATAATGTGTGTTCCGTGTTTATTGACTCCAAAGAGGACGACGTCTGCAAAATAATAATGAAACCGTTAGATCGAAGAAGTATGCTACAGATTTCTATCAAACAATGTCGAGCTAAGGTTATTGAGCATTTATTGTCATCTTTAAGCGCCTTACTACAAAAAAAATTGACTTCTGTTCAACATGTGTTGAAAATAAATGCTACCATAAAAGTATATGTTAAAATATCTTAACCATAATTAGAAAATACATACACCTTCAACTTCTCCAAAGATCCTCTACACGTTAGATCAATATCCCCGCGCAAGCATCTCTAACTACCTATAGACCGGGAAATCCAAACAACCAAATAAAATAATAATAAAATGATACATAATAAAAATGCACAAATAAACAATTTAACTCCTTTACTTTCTTTCGTGGTTAATAAAATATCAACTCTCACATTCAGATTATTACGAGTCGTACTACTACTCATCTTAGCGCCTTCCCGGTTGCATCCTCGGCTGATTGCCTCGAAGCCCAGGGTCCGCTTTCCTACTTTTTTACCGCCATTTCCCCGGTCTTTAACTTAAAAAAAAATATTACTAGAGAATGTAAAATCGGTAAACCAAATGATTTTCGTTCGGTTTTAAATGCTGATTTAAAACCAGCGAGTCTTATAATTTTCAATCGGTTCTATGTATTGTACATTCCCTTAAGATTTTACTTGCCTAAATTTTACTATGAAGTGTGGTGTGTCTCGAAGCATGTGTAGATACAAAGAGGCAATTCACAAGCCCTGCAATATGAGGATGTGCGTGTTTTACACAAAACACATAATCGTCTCCACCGCTCGTGGGTTTTTTCACCAACGCAGCAGTATTGAGCTGGAAAGTGCCGTACTGTTCCTGTTTAGAGATGACGGTGAATTATATTATGTATCGCAAGCAATTCCTTCTACAACGTTTTGCGGAAATTTCGGCAAGATATGTCTTGCTGCAAACTCTGTAGAATATGAGCATTTATGACGCTCACATTCAAGAGACGCCGGGACAGTTTCTTGTACCAGAATACAAGTTGGTTCGAAGTTTTCCCACTAACTTTAACCAAATTTAACTTGTAAATTGCAAGATCACACCAATTTTCTAAATACATCGCAATGAGGTGCCACTTTAAGAACCCTTTGAAATAGAGCGCGTTTATCTTAATATTTTTTTATCGAAATGAAGATTAGCACAGTGACACAATATAACCAAAATATTTTTTAAATAAAACAAAAAAATATTTTGTTAAAACGACTTTACTAGGTCTATGTTCGTGGAAGTACTTGTTTTTTTTTTTATATTTTTCTACGATATCTGTAATTCTGGTAACAACATAGAAAGGGTGTAGCGTAAATTGGAACTAGTATCTCTTTTTCTGTTCTAGAGAAAATGTGGACAGTCAAACAACGAAGTGGTGTAATAGGAGTTTAATCCAAACTGTATTATCTTTTCGCTTAAATAAATAAGATATTAGTGTACATTTTGATTTTAAGGTTTTTAAGGGTACACAACATCTAAAGTTTTATCAGACTTCCTTTTTTAGAAATAACACACCTCTCTTCCAGATGGTTGTGGAAAGAGACGGTGGACTCCACAAACTGCTGGTCGGCCGACAGCTTCACGCCAGCCTTGCAGCCACGAGTCATTCTCTTGGAGCAATACCAGTTCCTCTCTTTGGACCTGCTGTAGGTAAAACCCTTAAAATAAAGGACGATCCCGTTCCGATAGTTCACGAAACTTGGCATGTCTGAGAAGAATAAAAAAAAATATGTATAACCATGGTAAAGTAAAGAGCATCTTTACTACCGCTAACAAAGAGCCTTCCTCTAGTATTATGATCTATCATCTACCGCTCATCTTAAGAACCCAGGGTCCACTTTCCTACCTTTTCTCCTCCATTTTGCCCAGTCTTCGGCATATGATCTATCATTATTTTTGTCATGGAAATTTCCGAACCCAAGTCGACTAAAATGATAAAAAATGTTGAACAGGTGGAGCTACAGATCAGAAGATTACAGCCTCCTCTACGCTGTCAGTGTCACGTCATAACTTTTGTTTTATCGTACAGAGTCCTGATGCTGAAAGCCTTGTCAGTTTCGTTAAACCATAGTGTGATTGTAAACTCATTAAAGTCAGTTTTGATTCTTTCAACTGCCTTCATACAAGTATATGTGCTATAAATCCTCGTGTCCACAAATCTGCCTAGAGAATATCGTGAGAGATGAAATATAAACAGAAATATGTCTGTTTCAGATAGAAAGTGTAAACATAAAAGATATTTAAAAATAATGTATCGGAGAGTACAATAAACGTCGGTGGCAGAAGCCATTATTTACGCAGACTCTACTAAGACAGAGAAACAAAATGGTTGAAACAACTACGAGTAGATATATTTGGAACTTCATTAATGATTACTTTACACATTTTTTGTCATTGTTAGTGGAAACAAAGACGAAAAGTTGTACTTAAATTACAAAGTTAATTTTGATTTGGATAACAATGAGATCAGTTCCATTACAAGCGAATCAAAATTACATCACTTATGTTCTGATATGGTATGATTGCTAGCCTGTCATTTGGAATATACTTAAAATTACTCAATGGCCGATATCCTAATCACAATCATTACATACTTATATTTATAGCATTTATTATAAGACTTTAAAAACGTTACAATAAAATTAAAAACGTCCACACTATCTCGAGTCACAACATCTCTTTTTCTAGATATTATATCCTTAGTGACACCATACCTTTTTCCAATCTTGGTCCAGACACACAATACCCATATACGTATTATTCATTTTTAAACAGCTGTTTACATATAAAACAGCAATTTAATAACATTTTCACTAATCACTGATTGACCCTTTGTTTAAGCGTCTGATTAAGGTTAACAAAATGATAAAGAAACCTTGAAAAACTATCTTAAACCTTGGGTTAAGATATAGTTGGCGAACTCTGGTCAAAAGTTAGAAAATAGTCGGCAAATTTCAACCAGATATGGAATCGTCGTAGGTTAGTGAGCTAGAGAAATTGGTTTATTATTTTTTGTATGAATAGTGCGTTCTTTTTATTAATGGTTATGGTCTTCCACGTACGAAACTATAATATTATCTATGGTAATAATCTTCGCTCTGCAGCCGACGTGTAATCCCTTTGCGCAAACCCATCTAATTTTAATATTTTTAGCTCTTCTGGAATCAGTCTTCTTGTAAAACGTGTAGCCATTTAATACTATAATTGGGTTTCCCTTATGTGACCGGGAGAACGTTGCTTCTTTTCCTGAAAGATTAACCACAGATTATATAATCATTTATTATAATACTCAACAATATTTAATTGTTAATATTAAAACATAAAACAAGACATATTAATAGAAGAAATCATGACATAATTAGTTTTAATGTAGCTGTAACATGTCAACAATAATCGATTTAATTTCAGATTGATCATGGTGAAGCAGTAGGAGTAGTAGGAGAAGCAGGCGAGGTAGGAACAGTCGCAGTAGGAGCAGTCGCGGAAGGGGCAGATGGTCGAAGATAAGTCAATTTACTAAATGAAGATAACTACAAAGCGACGGCAGTCGCAAATGGAATTTATAAAAACTATTTTGATACCTTCTCCAATAAAACTTGTAATATATATTTTGTTTGTACTACTGTTTTCCCTAAATTAATATAAAAAGAGAAGATGAAGTTCAGGCCCAAAGTGTTTTTTTATTGTACAAAAGATAGAGTAGTTTCATTTGGGTTAGCATATACTTCACATATAGTCTTTATATGTAAAAAATATATAATTCCTAAACCCCTGCGAATTATGAGCCTTAAAGACGAAAATGTGCGTGGGCCTGACAGGCAAAATTTATTATGAACATAATTTTGTACAATGGGTATATAATAAATACTATGAAGATTTTAAAAAGCTGGGTCTTGGGAGGTTGTTCTGTCCACTTTGTTATCGTTATCCTAAATTAAAAAGTTTTGTTTCTTTAACAATGGACTACATGACTTACCGTCGTATATTAAGTTGTTTTTTATGCCCATGTTTCATTCATTCTTTTATTGTAAATATCAGTAGATCAGAAAGTGACATAACATATTTTAGATAACATGGGTTTAACAAACGTTTCTTTATTCGGGGGTTATAATTACACCTAAGAGTTTTATGACAATAGTTTTGATAAGTGTATTGTAATCTACATATACATATTAGGAATAAATTGTGCAGAATCAAAAAAGAGTACTTTTTTATTAAAGAGAAAATTAAGGACTGTGTGGATGTTGGTCAATATACGCAGTAATATTATTAGTATCGGCATCAGTAAATACAGTAGCTTGACACTTTTTAGAGATTCCCTTCAGGCAAATCCACTTGTATTCATTATTCTTGGAAATCTTTTTGCTCTCCTTGTAGAATCTGTAGCCGTCAACAGTCAGGACTGGAGTGCCTTTTTTCGAAATGCTGTATGTAGCTGTAGGTCGATTCAGCTCAACTGGCTCTGTTGGCTCAATCATTTCTTGTTCTTCACACAAAAAAATGTTTAAGTTAATGGAAATATCATTGTATTGGCATTATTTACTAGGTATTTACTAGGTACATCTATACCAATTGTGTATCTACAAAACTGTCCTCCTGATATCTCTAGTACAATATGAAATTTAGACTTATTATTTATTATTTAGAATTTAGACAATATGAAATCTAGACAAAATAACTGTTTGCCATTATTTAAATACTAAGGTTGCGTGTAAGAAATTTCTTAGGTATAATTAATTTTCCGACCCCAGTTAAACTGGGATAAGGGGTGGACAAATAAGAAGAAGTAGAAATTTCATGAAAAAGAACTAGTGTTGTATACTTTTATTAAAGAATACAAAAATAAACGGAGTGTAATATGTAACAAAATTCATCATAACATATTTACATGATTGATATGTATATTATTTAACAAGTTTAAACATCAATACAGTAAAATTTAAATTCATATGTAATAACTGGGAGCACTGTATAAACTTCAGCTACCGGAGAGAACAGGTAGAACTAATAACGTTACGCTCCAGCCGGCCGGCCAGAGGAGTTAATATTTGTAATTAGGTGGGTGTTTATGTTCTCCTATAGCTTTAACCACATTTCCTGTAAGAGTTTGTACACTTGCATTACATCTATTATGCGAGGAGCAGGCCCATCTGATTGTAACGTTCAGGTTTTTGTGATACCTGTATTTGTAACCTCTGTATATAAGCATAGGTTTCCCGGATCTGGTAACACCATACATCACTGAAACATAAATTTTATATAATTAAATGTTACTGTTTTATTTTACAAACACAAAACGCTGTCATATTAACGTCCGAGCGATGAAATATTTCTTATAATGTTTATGTATTTAAATGTTAAATACCGCATTAAAATTAAAACCCTTTTTAAAACCCAATTCACGAGATTTTCGTGAAGGTACGAATTTTCCGATTTCAATTGTACATGAAAGACATACTTCTGTAAATGTATTAATTTTAATTTTGTGATTGGTATAATAAAGTGTATATCTATCTATCTTCTCTTCTGCTACTTAAAAATTAAATGGGATTTATAGGTTCCTTTCTTAAAAATTGATATCTTATTGATCTCAACTTAAAAACAAATTCTAATTTTATATTCTTTTAGTATCGTACTAGCTGCACTGCTTTAAATAATTTAAAATAAAACGCACTTTTAGCTCTTATTTGTAAAACTTTATTTTATTTATAAATAAAAAAAAACATTTAAAAAAGTGCAATTGAATTGCACATTATTTTATTACTTAACGGCAAATAAATATCTAAAGACATTTACAACACTGACTCATAAATACCTTTACAGTATTTTCTCTACAAAGATCATATGAATTGAAGTTTGTCGTAACATCACAACAAAAAAAAAATCTTCATGTTTAGGGTTTTAAAAATTGCTTTGCATAGTTTTGCCGGTAACAAGTAAACTATGAAAAAGTATAAACGAAACACACAAAAATCAAAAATCAAATATGATAGGAACACTAGCCATAGCCACCCTTGGCGTCTCATAGGTTAACCTCACCACACAACAATTCGAGATTCCTACAGAAAACAGAGTTGTATGTATACTCAAAATTGCATGTCCAGTACTTTTTTTTTTAAGTATAAGGATAGAGTACTACTTAAGCTGGGCAGGGCGCGGAGCCGAATTACTATAATATTTAAAAATGCGCCATCCGTCGTTTTTCAACATCCTTGGCTACTCGAATAATAATATTCGGAAAACAGTGACTACTGAACATACTATGATTTTTCGAAGCAAATATAAAAATAATATAGATTTGAAACAAATCTGTACTAATACCCCGTATAAAATAATACACCGTTATTAAATTTAATGGTTATGGTTATTACTCAACATGACAACCTGGTTATCGACTGTGTGAATCTTGGCTCTGCACCCTCTAAAGACGTGGGTCGAGCACACCCATCTGGTCTTTACGCCGCTGGACTTCAGCTGGCAAAATGTGTATGCTCCAATTTTTATCATCAATTTGCCCGATTTTGGAGACTTGTAGTATTCACATACGATTGCTGTAAGAAGATCGATTGTAAATAATAAAAAAAAGGAAAATGTTGAAATGTTTAAAGTTGTTGTATTAAACAACTTTTATTTATATTATTTATAGTCTGTCAAATAAAGCTTGATAGGAATACAGGGTACACGTTTCCACCTGCAAGTAAACTTTTACAAGGCATGTTTGTCCGACAGTAACTTGCAAATGTAAACCCTTTAGCAAGTTCAGTATTTAAATAAAATAAAAGTCTAAATATAACATGTAACAGAATATTTTTATTACGATTACCTGTTTGTTCATGTAAAAACTTAAATTTAAAACAGAAAATAACTTAAATTTTTAAACAGTTGAGGGTATTTTTTTTATTTATTTATCGATGACTTGTTTGGCAACAATGATCGTATGACTATGTTTTTTTTTACTTTCATGTAATTTAATAGTTGTATTCACAGTTTTTAAACATAAAAAAATAAATGACTGCATCATTGATAAATTCAATAGAATAGAATCAAACATAAAATATAATATACCATTTTTATAGGCCTGGGCAGAGACTACGTATTTCCACTTGTTGTCGATCCTTACGACCTCTCCCGCTTTTACCACACTCATCATTCTCGTTAAATAGACCAACTATTCAAACAGGAAATTTTAATTTAGAAATATCTAACTGATGATTATGTTGATTTCTAAGTAATATGATGACGTTTTCAACAGTATGAATTTGAGCTGGACACCCCTTGCAACAATGAGTGGAGCACACCCACTTCGTTCTCTTCTCGTTTGCAGTTTTTTGGCAAAATGTGTATCCTTCGTAACAGAGTAATGGCTTTCCTCTCTGGGAGATTGTGAACGATATACCTGTGGAATAAATATGTATAAAATATTATGTTTTAGTGAAGAACTATTTGTACTAAGCGTACTTCAAATAGAACAACTTTTTTTTAACAAACTTTATTATCATTTTGTACATAACAGCAGCAAGGCATGACGCCTTTTGCCATAAAATTAATGTTATAAAAGATAACAATATAGATACTTTATCGTTGATTGGCGTTACTGCGATGTCTAACTTTGTAAAGAGCAGCAAGAGATGACGTCATACATACAATTGAAATGAAAATTAGTGTGTTTAAAAGATATACAGATTATAAGGAAATGATTGGTGCTACTGTGATAGACTTCAAACAAAATAGATTTTACTGCCAAGAATTTGTACATATGACGCCATGTGCAGTATGTATGGACATGTTGGGACTAACTGTAATGTGGGTGCCGGCAGCCTGAAAAAATCTGACAGTGTTGGCCACTAACACACCTCGGGACATGTTCCTGTTGGTCAGGTTTCCCTGTAAAAAGGGTTACGGAGTCGCTCCATTGTATAACCAGTGTCGCCAAATCTAGGATCATGACTTACAGCGTACATTAAATTAAACTATTTTAATACGGTTTTTATCGCGTTTATTACTTATTTATTTTGAAAAATAACATTATAATTTTAATAGAATATGCCATCCATCCTGGCAGGTACCACCAGCTTGGGACCAAGTCATTAACTTAATAAAATCGCAAACTCGGAAGCAGACTGCAAGACCCTTAGATACTGTGAGCCAATACTGCGTGAATCGGAATAGTTCCCAATAAAAATTTCAGGCGGTAGTTTGTAATCTTATGACATCAAAGACAAATGTTAACTCAGTCTGCCTGCGACCATGAACGCTGTAAAGTGTTTGAAACGTCAGGTGTAAATAAATAAGTAATAAACGCGATAAAAACCGTATTAAAATAGTTTAATTTAATGAATAACAATTGCGAAAACATAAGAAATCATTACAGCGTACACTCTCCAGGTACAGGCAAGCATAAGCTGACGACACAACTAGGAATACACGCTAGGATGATGATGTTTACACAAAGTATTGTAATAAAAAATAAATGTTATTTAAGATGTAGGTGTTTACTTAATGATTATGGGCAGTGTTACAGCGATGGATTTCTTCAAAGACAATTATGACATAAGCATTGCAGCCTTTACCATTATGCGTAGAGCAAACCCATTTCGTTTTCACGTTATTTTGAGATTTCTTGCAAAATGTGTATCCGTTCATTTTCAAAAGTGGTTTGCCTTTTTGTGAAGTAACGTATGAATATTCTGAAGATAGAAGATTGTTATTAATAATGACGGTAATATTCTGAAGCATAATGAGGTATAGCTTCAATTCTCAGAATGACTAATTTTAATCTAGTATCTTCAAGATCGAACATAAAACTAGTTAGTGAGTCATTGGGAAGAACTAATACGAATTTAAACATAGCCCTGTTTATTTTCAGGTCTCGTCTTGGTGGTAATTGTTTTTATTGATATGAAAAAATAAGAAAATGAGTGCATCTTTTATATAGATGTATAGAGACTTTGGTAAAATCTTTAGGTTACTTACTTACAAAGATGGCGCAGCGGCCCAAAGTGAGTCTTGGCCTCCGATAATAAGGATCTCTACTTCGATCTATTTAGCCTTAAAGTCTTTAGCTTAAATATTTAAAAATATATATATTATCTAGTGACAATGTGAGTTATTTATCTTGACGATTTCATTATCCCAGGTATAGACAACCGCCCAACACTGCTTGCCATTGTGCGTGGAGCAAATCCATCTGGTTTAGCTCCCTTCTTTATTTGGGCGCAGAAAGTATATCCGCCCACACTGAGCTATCTTTTCGCGTTGTGATCTTACAAATCGCACTAATAATACAAAAAAAATATTATAATCTAAATTATAGTAAAAAGAGTTAAGCAACTAAACTGATTTTACAAACAAAACAAATCAAAGAAATAACAAGCAAAAATGATATGAATTTTAAGGTTGATACTTACTTACTTCGATGGGACAGAAACCTAAAGCCGCTCTTGGCCTGCGACACGAAACAACGACATAAAAAGCTTGGGAACCAATAACGGAAAATGAAAATGCTTTGGTCAGGTTTAGTAAAAAAATAATTTCACTAAAGAAATGAATTTAATATTTGAAATCATAGATGATTATGAACACTATTCAATTTAGTTATTTGGGTTCCGTACGTGTGCACAACGGCGCGACAATGTTTATGGTTGTGTGTGGAGCAGACCCATCTAGTCTTGAGGCCGGTAACCATTTGAGAGCAGTACGTGTAGCCACCGATGCTAATCATGATTTTACCGCGTCGGCTTCTAACAAAAGTTGCTGAAATACACACGAAGATACAAGCTTAAGGTTCAGATAAATACAAGTTGCAAGAGATGCTTCTTGTGATATATTTCAACGTACTTTAAAAAACTTGCAATGTAATAAATGAGAAAGAGAGAATAGTATATGTTTTCTATAAGTAATAAGTATTGTTTTGAAGAAACATGTGGATATTTTTCTGTTTTATGACGAAGCTTGTGCTGACGTTTTGGGTTTTTTTTTCTCTCTCTCTTATATAAATAAATTTATTTATTAATTTGCTTATGTTTGTTAATCAAACTTTAAAAAGAGCCATTCTGAAATCAAGTGAAATATTATACAGAAATTGCTGCCTTGTCAGGCTACAGTCAGGATCTATGTTTTAAACTGAACTATTCATTCGTTAATATGTCAAGTAAATTAAGTTTCGTGAAAGAGTGTTTCAATATGACCTAAATTATCATTTTATTAGACAATTACACGTTTCCGACCGTGTACAAAAGGTTTTAACACAAACAAAACGTATCATCATTGTAACAAAACTGTTTAATAAAACTAAAACTATTTCAAATACTATGTTAATAAAAATGCACGACAGAGATATAATACAATTTTAACTTTTTGAATCGCACTTACGTGTTTTTATTAATTTATAATGTTAATAATTCAAATACATAATGTTTTAGAAATATATCCACGAAAAATCATATTTGTTATGCTAATGGGTGTGAGTATTGAACAATTTGATTATTTCATTTTCCCACGTGTGGGCTCTAGCTCGGCAGTATTTGTGATTATGTGTAGAGCAAACCCATATAGTTTTGTTGCCGGATTCCTTTTTGGAACAAAATGTGTAGCCTCCTACGCTCAAAAGAGTTCTTCCCCGTTGACTCTTTACGAATGTTACTGAAAGAGAAAAAAATTAAAATATTTTTAATGTCTCTACAATATAACGAGAAAGTTTCAAAAAGTCACAAATAGAAGTCAAAAACGTATTTATTTGTGTTTCATTCAAAAGTTATTTACAAAAATAGTTAAGTTCATTAATTAATATCAAGTCGGTTTCATGTTGTTTAAGTGTATCTCGGAACCATCTTTCGGCCTGGGACGTGCTTTACGTCCATAAAATGGCAGCTGGAACCAACGGCTTTAATAATCGTTTATTAAATCTTCCCTATTCTTAATTGAAGTGTCTTGATCCTGGTTCTTAGTGATTATGTTCATTGTGACAACGAATAATAGTTCCACGTACCACCAATAAGAATGCAGGGCATTTCTTACTGTGGTGTGTGGAACACAGCCATCTTGGAGCATTTTTGTTCTTGTTTTTGTTGAAAAACGTATAACCCCCTAGTGATATGAGGGGATGGCCACGTTTTGACGTTAATATTTCGTACCCTAAAAATAAAATTTTTGAATGAATACTAATGGCAGTAATAAAACAACATTATAGTAACAATAGCTACATTCTTTAATCAACCATCTGAAATTTAATTAAAATCCTAATTTGTCATGCTAATGGGCCATGAAAAAGTTATTATTATGTGATAAAACATTTAGAAAATAAATATGCAGAATTAATATTTTAAAATAGTGAATATCCGTCGATTTATCTAAATAATGAAACTAAAAATTGCCATCGCAAAATCTTCTTTTATTTATATTTGATTAATTGAGATCAATTAATCTGTCACGATTTTAGTATTTATGAAAATACAGTACCATGAAAAATGTTTAATGGTCACTTTCAGCGAAATAAATAATTAAGGGCCAAAGCCCTTGACACCAAATCAACTTTCATATCGTTTCGTCTAACTACTTATTAACTACATATTAACAGTACCTTTAGTAACTTCATTTTAAATAGTATTTGTATTAAATAACGGTTTTTATCGCGTATATAAAAAGATGTCTACCTGCAACTTTGAACGCTGCAAAATATTTGAAACTTTAGATGTAAATAAATCCATACTCACTATCCTTACTAATATTATAAATGCAAAAGTCTGTCTGTCTATCTGTTACGCTTTTACGGCCAAACCGCTAAACGGATTTTGATAAAATTTGGTATGAATAAGTTGAAGACCTGGGTCGTATCGTATTGCCACAATGTGTACTACTACGCACAGCGGTTGCTCTGAACACGCACGAAATATGCTCTTGTAGCTGGAGAGCATACATGTCAGTACAGAGAGAGGGTAAAATTAAATACACTTTGTACATACATACATATCATCATGCCTTTTTCCCATAGGAGTAGGCAGAGACTACGGATTTCCATTTGCTACGATCCTTACAGATTTCCCTCGCTTCTTCTACACTCATCACTCTCCTCATCACTTTGTTGTAATCAGTAAGAGCAAAAAACATACGAGCACAGACAATTTGGGCTGCTATGGTGTATAGAATGGCAGTATTAGGTACTAAGGTATAGACAAAAACATTTATCAAATCTTAAAATGCAAATTTTATATATTGTTCCAAGATAAACATTCGACAAAACAAAACTACTCGCTCGCTCGCTCATATTTACGGACACTGTAAAACCATAACCTAAGCTACTTTCTGTCACAAAGTCGTCTTTTGAAAGTAAAGTCGCCGTCACGAGAAGGTATAAATTTAGTTAACAAATTAATCTCTACTCAGGTGGGTTCTAGTGGCAGGTTACCTAGCCACAATATTATGAGTTACTACAATTGACTTAAATTACTATACAGGTTATTCGTTATTTTAATGAGCACAAAGTGATCGATTACAGACTATGGGTGTCTGTACTGATATACAGTGTGGCAATACGCGACCTAAAGTCAAACATAGGCTACTTTTTGACGCAGGCGGAGCTGCGGGAAACTGCTAGTAAGTAATATACGCGATAAAAACCGTATTAAAATAGTTTAATTGATTGTGTATTTGTATAATTAACTAATGATTATGATTGTCACTTAGTCGCAAAACTAAATCATCCCCAATAGTATACACGTGCGCCTTACACAACCTCTTGGTACAGCGCCATCTGCATTTCGAATTGATCTCACTTTCTTTATAAAATCTGTGTCCGTTAACCATCAAATTTATGTTTCCTCTCTGTGACCTGATTAGCATAACTGCAACAAATGGGAGATTTATTCGACAAATTCAATTATTTAAGCTAGTTGAAAATATGTTTAATAAAATAACACGGTTTTACATATATAAATAAAATTATTTATTTATTTTGGAATAACAAATTAATCATTCAAACATAACATCATCATTATTCATTAATTAATAAGGTCCTCTAGTGCCGTTCTCTACCCAATAAGCAGGACCCATAGTCAACATTTGAAAACGGTAACGACATTCGAAAACTATTTATGTATGGATTTGACATAAGTAAGTCGCACTAAATCATGTGATCATTTATTATAGTAATCGCGACGAATCCCAAACAACGAACTTCGCTCGAGTTTTCTAAATTGTGACTTTGGCTAAATCCGCAGGAAAGCGGAACTTGGACTCAGCAGCGACCAGTATCTCTACCACGAGATTTTATTAACGCAGACGCTAGCGACTGTGTTAATATTTGATATGGATTTTTTTAGTTATCTTACTATCCGCCAGAGGCGGGCTACTGATGCGTTCTAAATTATAATGCAGTCGCTAGCATCTGCGTCAATCTATTTCATGGTTGACGTACAGCTGTAGGGATGCAACCGTGATTTTGCCAAGATGTAAGAAAGTGGGAGTTGCGTAAATAATCCGATGGGCATGGGACTGAAAGGTTTTAGAATGGCGACTATGCACCTGCAAGCGCAGCGTTGGGCACTCCTTGAACAGCGGGTATAAAATCGCCACTTTGCGCAAATTACAATATGATCACAATATGAATGACATTGCAAATCCTAAAATGGCCATAATTTGGCAGTTCATAATATGAATCACCACCAATTCATTTTATGCAATTGTGCTGTTTGACAGTTTTCTATGGAATTTTATAAAATTGGTCACTTTTACAGAATTGCTTTACTGTCACATAGCAGAATCATAAAAAGTTACTCTTCAGCAACATCTACAGTTCATTTCTCCAAATTTCACATAAATTTGCTCAATTGTGGAGTGAGAATACTTTGTAATTTTGATTTTAGGGTAAAATTCATCAAGTTTTAAAACTGTTTCGATGAATTTTTATCATCTATTGTTGTTTAAATTCGTCAAATACTATAATAAGGTTTCGTATTAAATTGTTATTATTTCGTAAGTATAAAACAATGGTTTGCCTGAATTTTTTTTAAAACATGCTCGTGTAAGAGTTAGGAATTCTAGATTCATCCAGCTAGACGTCGCCGTTGTCGAACGACCACACTGATACTCATAATCATAAAGTATAAGGGGACTACCATGATATATTAAATCCATCCAAACGCGAATGAGTTGACGCGATAGCGCTGTGTGGGATATAATGTAGGGCATACATAACATCACTCACTTGCATTTGTTGAATAGAATTAAGATGGTCGACTGATATTATTCTTCTGCGTGCCAAAGTTTAATGTTAAGACTTAAGAGGCTTAGCTGACCGACACATGGCACTTCTATCTACCTAATCTATTTTCTGTGATCACACAAAAACAAAACAACCGACTTGACTAGGACTTTACGAAATAACATATCACTATAAATAGTAATAGTTTTAACGATATCTCAAAAATAAGATAGGGTGTTATATTTTTGTGTGCTAGTTTCGCCTCTGTAGTCTTAACTTTATATAGCGTGGTTAAAAGTGGGTTTTACTGTGGCACACAGGTAACGCTCACATAGCACTTCTTTAAAGAAGTATCGCCTTCCATTTCTTTACACACCGTTGTGCGCCATTTCAATTACTTATTCGCATTTGGATGGAATAAAGACATGATAGTAAGCCCCGACTAAAATAGATACAAAAATTAAATAGGGCCTAAAGGCGATGTATATCCATAGCCGTAAAACCCACATTTTTTTTTGACATATGACACTAGTTGATTGACATTGACGGACATAATAGACTTAACGTTATTACCACTATTAAAAAATATTATTTCAGTAGTCTTTATTTTGTTGATTGCGTACGCAAAACCCAATGTACGCACTTTAAATTAACAATAATCTTAATTTCCTGTTCCACAGTACGTTTATCATCAGTAATATCAAAGAATTAAATAAAAATAATGAATCGGTATATAATCGGTAAATAACCGGTACTCATTTTATTGCTATGGCAATAATAACACGACCAATGATTCACGAAATGAATTGAACTGTTGATGAATTGCAAATTAAGTGTGTCCATTTTACAAAAAAAAAGAAGAATTGCCGAGTAATTGCTAGGAATTCACGAAATGAATTCGTTTTGATGAATTGCTTAAAGTGGCGATTTTAGACCTACAGATGGTTTTGCTTCCCTTTTTACCCGACTACGGCAGAGTCAAAAGTAAGGGTTATGTTAATTCTGTTCATTAAACGTTAAATAAATAACCTGAAGGACGCAGAAAGGCACCGCTTCCAACCGATAATTCTGGATAGTCTACTCATGCGGAATGCACCAAAAGGAGAGATTCTCTTATTTTACGACTATGTTTTTTTCCGAACAACTCTGACACCAGGGTTTACATGGTCGATAGACAATGTAACCTACACGAAATGATTATGATGATGACGACTATATCAGATGTGCCAATCATTAAGAAATGATCAAGTTGCACGGCACCCAACATTTACAGTTTTTTAAGCAGACCATGGTTATGTTTATTATAAATTTTTACAATTTGATTATGAATGCAAGTGTAGCAGGCACATCTGCAACTGTTCTTGGTACAGCACCACCTGGTGATACCCTGCAAGGTTGAACGCTTATAGAACCTGAAGCCATTTAGTTCAATTCTTCTTCTGCCATTTCTAGTAGTGTACATTTCAGCTGGAATAATCATGCGTCTGTTAATTGTAACTAATACTCTACGTTTGCACTGCATTAAATCATCATTAAGAATTATGAATAGGCAGTAATAGGTAGTGTATATAGCCTTTATTTATTTATTTTTTGTACATGTAAGTAAGATCCCATAATCTGTACTCCTACTACAGTCACAGACTTTCCTCTGTTATAGTGGTTGATTGGACGAGATCCCTTATAAAGATCAAGAAGTCTGCCATTGTACATTAATATTAGTATTTTTTCTGTTGATGTTGTATTAACTGTTTTCTATTATGTACAATAAAGAACTTTACATACATCAATTCATACATACATAAAACTTACACTCCTACTAGTTATCTTAGCGCCTCCCCGCTTGCATTCTCGGCTGATTGCCTCGGAGCCCAGGGTCCGCTTTCTTTTTTAATAACTAATACCTATAACTACATAATTATATGGCATTACTGTTCTAAACACATCTAACAAATTTATATAAAGAACTATGAGAAATGCCCTGTCATATCTTAATTTCTAAAACGGATCAATCATTTGTGGCCTGTAGGAGATGGGTGCGTGTGATTCTCTTGTTTTCTAAAGACCACACCCTTTACAGTGTAATAGAATGCCTTGCATCCCCTCTTGGTGCACCTCCAACGAATTTTATCTTCTCCTTCGAGTTGTTGGTAGTACCTTTCTGATTTATAAATCATTCGGGGTTTCCCGCTGGATGATGTCATGAAGAATGCTGAAACATTTCAAGTTATTACGAGATTTACGAGTGTATATTATACACTTGGGACAAATTTCGGTGACAGAGTGTTCAGTGACGTCTTTCGCCAAGGATCTATACTAATATACCAATCTACACTAATATTATAAAGAGGAAAGATTTGTGTTTTTGTGTGTATGTTTGTAATGAATAAACTCAAAAACTAATGTGCTTATTTCAGAAATTCTTTCACCATTGGAAAGCTACATTCACCCGGAGTAACATAGGCTATATACCGCAGGCGGAGCTGCGGGAAACAGCTAGTAATATTATAAAGCTGAAGAGTTTTTTAGTTAAAAAGCGCTAATTTTAGGTACCACTGGTCCGGTTTGAAAAAATATTTCAGTGTTGGATAGCCCTATTTATCGAGGAAGGCTATAGGCTACGACAAAGTCGAAACGGGCTGCTAGTTGGGTTATAAAATTAAAAATATTTGTTCTTATCAATCTGCTAGTCCACGCATTTTAACAGCTTTATTTGACAAAACATATTACGTACTCAACATAAAAAAATTACATAATGAAATCATTGTAAAAATCGTAGAGAAATTAAAAATAAAAAGGTTTTATTTCAGTCATTACAAAACTTGAACATCAGGGTACCCAAGCCTGTACTGACATACTTTGGCAAGATCTTCAATCCTTCTGTTATTTTTTTTGACGATTCATTCATGGCTGTGTTCCCCGTAGACAGCAATGATATCGCACTTCAAGGTGTGAACAGAGGCTTGGCAACGCTTACTTTTCTTCTTAGAACAATACCATCGAGTCGACATTCCTTTCAAGAAGGTGTTCTTGTCACACCAGAAAGTGTGACCTCGGTAAACCATCTTATAGTTGCCCTTTTGAGTTGGTAAAAACTTTACTCCTGAAACAATAGTCTTATATTGTTAATATTCAACAGAAGCCAACTTGAACTGATATAGCATCGAATAGAATAATTATAAATAAGGAATAAGTGCTAGCATTAAACTTTATATACTATATATAATAAAATTAGATTAAAATATAATGAAGGAATGAACCAGTATTTTTTTTATATATTATTATCAACTGTCATAATTATACATTTTTCCATGAACAAGTTTCATAAATGCCAAAATGATACGACATGGTCACGTGAAAGTATTTCTGTGATGTCACATTCCATTCTGTAATGAAGAGGAGATGAATAATTTCTTGAGGCAGCCATTCATTTTATTTTAATTATTAAAACATCACAAGTCAAAACATAGAAAACAACCGTTTATTTTAGACTTTAGGAATCCGACTTTCGTTTTTATATTAGGCCTTCACAGTAATGGACAATAACAAGACAACGGTAATTTAAAAAACTAAAAAAATGTAATTTGGAAATGCAAAGAGCCCAATAATCCGCTATTTTATATTTTTATTTATTTTTATGTATCCAGTGTCAGTCTCACAGCAAGAACATATGAATGGAATAGAAACTTTATTTCTGAGACATAGGTAAGTACATACAAATCTAACAACACCTCTCAAGCTAAAATCCATTGAGCCAGTCAGGCTGCAGAGCATGGTAAACAATTAAATATACATTACATATATCTGCAAACATAACTCTCCTTCTGGCGCAGCCGGGTAATAAAAATTCTCCATCTCAATATGAATGCCTATTCACGCTGTTACTTTTTCCTGTCCTGGTTCTGTTTGTTTCTATAATATCTTTGCTTTCGGTCCTCAAGTATTCGAGCCCAGATTTCCGGGTTATATTTTCGTATCCTTTCTCATCTACGTCGCTCAGCTAACTTTTCCTTTCCATTTTTTCTTCTCTGGTAAGTTTGCCCCACTGTTTTCTTCTAATTTTTCTAATGGTATACTGGAACTCTGAATATATGAGATTTTGAATGTATCATTCTAATTTTCTGTTAACATTAAAGTTTGCCTAGCATGTGATGGTGGTGGTAAAGGACAATTAAAAGTATACTCAAGGTCTAAAAACTCTATTTAGTATAGTTTTACATCATCCAGCTGTATTACTTAATGATTATGTTTTCCTATTCTGGCAACAATTATTCCTTTGAACGTCTTGACAGAGGCAGGGCACTTTCCTCTGATCCTTCGGGAACAGTACCACAAACTCCTCCCTGATATATCCTTGTGGTTCGTCGAAAATCTGTATTCATTTTCTAGGAGCAAAAATCCCCCGCTGCGCAGCTGGTGTATCCGTATATTTTCTGCAAAATACAGTTTTAGAACAGACTAAGATATTCTTCTTCTTAGCGTGTCGACTCTGGCAAACTACTGAGATATTAATTTCATGTTTTACACCCCGTAGTGTACAGGGTCGAATGATAATATAACCCACTCGATATAAATAAAATTACAAATAACAAAGTGGGACAAGGAGAAGATAATTAAAATGAGAGACAACTAGAAAGTTAATAATTTATACAACTATACCAAAACAGGTTGGCTGTTAGATAATGCTTTTGGCATTAAGTCCACCTATTGTGCTTTACAATTGTATTTGTACAATAAAGTTTAAATAAATATAGCAGTCTGTCCACTGCAAGACAAAAAACTGCATACGCTTCTGCGAGAGATCTAATGGCCAAGTACGGAGTAGGTACAATAAATTATATAGGTATGTGGTTATTGCAGATGCTTTATAAAGCAGGAGAAAATAATGAGAGAGTCACTACTGATTTGAAAAATAGCACCCCAGGAACAATGAACAAGGCATTTCAACACAATGCTTTAAATAAATTTATAATGTTATATATTTATTGTTCTAATTGTCACGAAGAAAGCAATCATAAAGTACTGCAGACAATAAATTTACTTGTATTAGCTTTAACTAAAATTAAAATAAATTTACATTAAATTTGCTTGTATTGTATTGATCTCGTTGTAGCAACAGAAAGTGTCAGTGATTACTAATTTTTTTAGATTATTTTTTCTTATGCAATAAAGGTTTTTTTATATTCTAAACACGAAATAAAATGAAATTATTTGGTTTTAAAGTGTAATAATAAAGAATTTCATCTCTTTAGCTGAAATAAACTACTGGCATGAAACGAAGGAAATTTATTTTCAACTGCGGAGCGGTAGGCATGAATGCGAAAACAAAAAAAGAAATAAAAGAGAATAAAGTATTAAATTCTTATTAATCAATGATAATATAATAAGGTGTATTGTATATGTAGCTTCTAATGTTATTGACATGACTTTTCACTGAACTAAAGTTAGGTACACAAAAAATGTGAAAGAGTACATACACATCTCATTTAATTCGGCACGTATTTTTATGGAAATAAATTAAATAGATAAACAAAGATTAGAAACAATAATAGAAATAACATACAAAAAAATTAGAAAATAATATTGAAACATTACCATAGAATTTTTCAGGCATCCTTCACACTTCACATTAAAACTAAATTATTTAGTAAACCAGTAGCTACTAATGATGATAAATTAGATTTTTAGATAAATTCCATTCCTGATGATGTATTTAGGTGGATTATGCATATGGAAGATCATGCCCCTGACCACCTTCCGATCGTGTTTTCTGATGATGAGTCGGGCCCTACACTGGGTAGCGTTGGTGCAAATCCACATGTCAGTATTAGCACCCTTCGTTTTGCAGTAGTAGGTATAGCCGTTGACAATAATTATATCTTTTCCGTTGGTGCGTTTGAGCCACATAACTGAAATATAAAATTTGAATAATAATTTACTTTTTTTTTTATAAATTAATAATTTTCTTTTTTCTTTTTAATTTAGTACATATTTTTATTTATGTGATTATTTTGTTAAAATAAAAAATCGATAAAATACAATATAACTTTATTGCCCACATCTGGGAAATCACAAAACTGAAATTATAACATTATTAACAATATGAAACATAATAGTCCATTTTATTTAGAATTTATTCAGAATATTTACAATCTTTAAATCTAAATATATAAAACAAAGTTGGGTTAGTTCCAGCATATATAACTAACCTAAGAATACCTTTTTTTACACGAGTAGGGTGTGACCGGAAATAATATATAAGCATATACGTTATTTTCATCTTATTAAAATACACAGGACCAAAAACCCTGAAGCCTGGCTTAAACTACTATGGGTCTCATCGTTAAGCACTGTTTTTTGTTTTTTTTTTTGTTCCACGCCAAGATTAGGAGCAAAAAAAGTTTTGAAGACTTTTTGGAAAAATATCCGCCATATTGATTTTATACAATTTTAACTTATCGAGTAACAATCGCACAAAAAAGACAAATCTAAAGACGTATTATTTATCAAAATCGGTTCAGTGGTTTTTGTTTACGAGAGAACACAGACATACATACAGAACTAACACATAATAAAATTCCACCACATGAATCATGGAGATTTCATGAATCTATTACCAAATAAAATATTACATTAGGTTTTGAACGACGACATATCCATACTATATGAGAAATGCGAAAGTCTGTCTATCTGTCTGTTCGCTTTCACGGCCAAACCGCTGAACGGATTTTGATGAAATTTAGTATGAATATAGTTGAAGACCCGGGATCAAACATAGGCTACTTTTTGACGCCGGCGCAGCTGCGGGAAACAACTAGTATCCATACTAATATTACAAATGCGAAAGTCTGTCTGCCTGTCTGTTAGCTTGATGGTATGAATATAGTTGAAGACCCGGGGTTAAACAAAGGCAAATTTTTGACGCAGACGGAGCTGCGGGCAACAGCTAGTTACAAATGTAACAAAGTATGTCGATCACAAATCAATAGAAGAAGCTTCTGAACTGCGCAGTTCCGTCATTAATTCCGTCCGTGTGATTAATTCTAATAATATGAGAACTTGAGAAACTATTTTATATCAGAATCCTTACAGCTTGATGTACATACCATTCCGTATGATATATTTAGGCGCTTTGTGCTTATGAACTAAGTCTGCATTAAGAAGTTGGTTATCTTTGGAATAGAAAAATTTGGCCTTGCACTGATTTCCCACGGTGCAACGCCAGGTGTCTTTGATAACACCTACGTTCTGACAGTAGAATGTAAAACCATTGATAATGCTCACTTTTTTTCCTGTGCGATTTTTTACGAACATAACTGAAATAATACAAGTCATTTATTTTTACACTGGTTGAAACTGATCATTCAAGCACACGACTAAGACTTTTTAAACAGAACCTATGTCATTACATGCCATATTTACTCGATTGAAAAGAAAATAATAATATTCCTAGTAGCAATAAATAGATTAGGGGCTTCATAGGGAGCTCAGCAAACGCCTAAAGGAGATAACAGGCGACCCTCGCGCGGGCAGCTTTCTCGCTCAACGGATAGCCATCGCTATTCAGCGCGGGAATGCTGCCTGCGTGATGGGAATTGGGAACCCTGCCAAGGGGGCCCACTTTAGATTAAATTTAGTTATTAAGTTTTCTTTTTCTTTTTGTTTTAGATACAGTTTAGTTTTATTAAGTTAGATTATTTATTTTTTTAATTACTATTGTCCATTTTGATTAGAGAAAATATTGCATTAGCAGTTACGCGGTGTAACGGAGAAGTAAAGGAAGTGGACAAAATAAAATAAAAGTATCACGTATTAAACAAAATATAAATAAATTCAGATACAGACACCTCCAATATAAATAAAGTTTACAAATTTCCTTTACATCGGCTGAGCAAAATACAAATCAGGTCTAGAAATGCGGTGATAAACGCCATCATGGATTACAAAATGGGGCGGTTCATGACCGTGTTCCAAGAAAGTTCTCATTTTTCCTGTAATCTTGTTGATGTAGAACCTGGCCTTACATTTGTTGCAGTTGGTGCACCTCCACATCTCTTGTTGGATGGTTTGCCTCATACAGTAAAATGTGTATTTGTCTATTATGGCTACCACTTTCCCTGACGCTCTCTTGACGAACATTATTTGATCTGGAATTGCCAATAATATTGTTTTAGTTAAGTACATAATGATGAAAACGAAATTTTAGATACTTCAACTATCTTTTATTATTTAATATTATCATAATGACAGCAATTAATAAATTACTTTACAATATTTTGTGCATGCTGGTTGAGTAACTAAGATATAACACAATACTTACACACTTTTGTCATAAAGTTATCAGTAGACATAAGCAAAGGGCACACGCTATTTTGATTATAAATGGTAAGTATGACATTATACATAAAACTGCGAGTAGTATAAGAATTTATTGAAGTAGCACAATTATATAATGAAGCAATTAAGTGTACAAGTCACATTTTTATGTACTTCCCATCATGGATTATAAAATTAGGGGGTTTATGGAGGTGCTGCAACTGTGTCTTGATTATGACCTTGTCTTTGTTCATGAGGAAGTGTGCCTTGCACTGTCTACCGTAGGTGCATCGCCAATATACCGTCTTGCTGTTTGTACTGTTGGCGTAAAACCTGTAGGCTAGAAAAATAGCTTGGGGTTTTCCTGCTCTATTTTCTATCCATTGCACTAATGAATAAAAAATAACATTATTATACAATTAAACAACACAAAACAACACAACTTGGCCGAACACTATAAAGGGATATGAACTGAAGGAAATATCTAAATCAAAGCGAGAGTAAAAAAAGCAAATAAATATTTTTTTTTTTAACAAAAGATTACATTAATATTCAGACATAAACAAATCTAGTGATGATTCTCAAATCATCAATAAACCTGATTTTATCATCATCATCCTAGTATGTATTCCTAGTTGCGTCGTCAGCTTACGCTTCGGAGCCTAGGGTACGCTGTAAGTCATGCTCCTAGATTTGGCGGTACTGGTAATTACAATGAAGCGACTGCCGTCTGACCTCCGTAACCCTTTTTACAAGAAAACCAGACCAACAGGAACATGACCTGAGGTGTGTTAGTGACTACCAGTCAGAATTTTTTAGGCTGCCCCAAGGCATCTGACACAGCATCACGACTGCTATCTATCGATAACAACCGGGACCAACGGCTTAACGTGCCTTCTGAAAGCACGGAGGAGCTCAAGATAGAAAATGCCACTAAAATACATAATTTGATAAAAATCGGATTAACATATTAGAATTGTCTATAATCCATACTAATTCATACTTCCATACTATCCATATCCACACTTCCATACTAATATTATAAATGCGAAAGTCTGTCTGTCTTTCTGTCTGTCTGTCTTTCTGTTTGTCTGTCTGTCTGTCTGTTACGCTTTCACGGCCAAACCGCTGAACGGATTTTGATGAAATTTGGTATGAATATAGTTGAAGACCCGGGGTCAAACATAGGCTACTTTTTGACACAGGCGGAGCTGCGGGAAATAGGTAGTATCGTATATTCTGTAAACGTCTGTTTGGGCCTGCCTTTCGAGGGAATGATGTCATAAAACAAAATTTATAATTTGTTACATCATGTTATATAATGTTTTGTTACATAAATTTGTATTACATCAGTAACAATGTTTAAAAAAAGTTAATCAGCAAATGTTTTGCTCTCGAATAAATGAATACCTTTAAAGATAGTTACTGTATATTGTAGTATACAAGGAAGTGTAAATAAATGGATTGACCTAAAAGAGATAATATATATTTCATAAACTGACTTTGACTAAATCAAAGAAAGGAAATAATTTGGGAACAAGTAGTTATGGAAAGTTAATTTCAGTACGAATAGAATAAATAACTTTCTTTTTATCAAATTATAACACGCTGCCCATCGCGAATTGTAAACTTCGGTGCACTATGATTGTGTTCCCATTTGGTTTTGATTATGTTCGAATAGTTATCCATGACGAATCGCGCCTTGCACTTCCTGGTGGTGGTACACTGCCAATTGGTTGTATTCTTGTGGGTACTTTTAAGGTAATGTGTGTAACCGCCCAGCAAAGCTAGCATTCTACCAGAGCGGTTCGTCACCCACTCCACTGTTGGAAAATATAACAAACAATATAGTTTTGAAACAATCACACATTTAAAAAAAATCCAAATTCATATACAGAAGAGGGGGCACGACGTTCGTGTAGAAATTTTGGTATACTTACTTAGTCTACTTTTTTTCCAGACATCAAATTCACAATTTAGAAGAAGCAAATTAATCATTATGATAAAATACTTTTTACTATAATAAATATCACCAACTAGTAGTAGGTACTTTAGACAAGAAAGTTTTCATAAAATACAATACAAAATGTATATATAACATACTGCGTCAAGTTAATAAAAGTTCATTTTATTTATTAAATGCAAATTTACAGTATCCTCCTAGCGGTTACTCAAGCTAAATAGCTGCAAATATGGTTATACAATTTAATAATGCTAAATACCTTATAACTATGGATTATGATTATGACACAGAGCGGCTTTTAGAATATTTCTGTAGGGGTCCGTAATGATTCTGGCTTTACACTTGTCACGACGACTCTTTGAACAACTCCAATGGACGGTGTTGACGAAATGCCTCTGGTGGTAGAAGTTGTAGCCATTGACGATAACAATCTCATTTCCCTTGTCATTAAAACCCCACGCAACTGAAAATAATAGAGAATTTACATATTGTAGCCCAGCAAGTACTGGGGAGGCCCACGTTCAGCTGTAAACTGACTGCGGTTAAAATTATTGTAATGATTATTAACTATATTTAGTACATCATTTATGGAATAGATAATTTGAAAGGTTAGAGCGCAACAGCCAAGCGTGGCGCTGGATTGGAGTGGCATATCTATCCCGTGCCACAGAATAGATAATAGTACATAGGTACCCGTGCTTTGAAAGGGATGATACGCTGTTGTTTCCCGAATTACCTCTATTTTTCCTTCTTGGATTTCACCCGTCTACTTAAAGTCAGTTTTCCTCGTTAATATTCTTTACTATCTCTATCATTTCGGTGACTAAAATCTTCTGATTGTGTTGTTATTCATTATAATTAGATTGGATCAGCTTTTCCATCCATTTTCTTATAACGAGTTCTTAAAAATAGACAATAACAAAATGAAAAATTCAGGAGACGTGTGAACAAAATATTGTACACATTTATTTACAGATCAATAATTCTTAATTGAAATCTAAACTTAATGTGTCTGAAGTAGCGTTGCCAGGCGTCCGGATAAAGCCGGACATACTCGTAGTTAGGCTTTTTGATTGCGTGTCCGGCAAAAATAAACGATGTCCAGCTTGTCGGCTTTTGTTAGGCTTTTTACATTTTATTTAATTTAACAAGATTTATGGTAATAATCAGAAAAGCTTTAACTACTGAGACACAAAATCCTCAATAATGTAGGGTGTCCGGCCGTTTTAGTAAAATGTCCGGCCAAACTGGCTGGTCTGACCGGCTATTAGGTTTGGCGAGCTGGCAACCCTAGTCTAAAGGATAGTTCCAAAATACTGACTACAGGGTGGGCAGGATCGATTGAATAGGTAATCTACTCAATATAAATTAATGGTAAATTCCTTGAGACAGTTCACCGATCGCTCATATCTGGTTAATTTTGGAAAAAATTGGTACTAAAAATGGGGTTCGTGGGCTCGGATCATGGTTATGATTCAGACATGCCCTCAAAATATTTTGTTGTCTGTCAGTTATAATCCTTGCTTTACATTTATTGTTTTTAGTGCAGTTCCAGTGATCTGATTTCAGGAATTTCCGTTGGTGATAGAAGCTGTATCCGTTGATGATCACCATTCGACCACCTTTTTGATTAAACGCCCACGTTACTGGAAATACATAAATATTTTTATGTAATTTGCTCCTTTTCAATATGTGAACCGGTTATTGTTCACTAAATAACCAATTATAAGCTAACTAAAATAAATAAATAAGTTTTTTAGCAATTCAGTTTTATTCATATAGTTTCGGACGATGCTAGTAGTAGCGCACTCGGTAATTACTTGCGAAATTTTAATTGAATGTAGACATTTTTATGATAGACATTTTTAATTTTAGCATCACTAAAAATTGTTTAAAGTTGTATTAAAGTTACTATTTTTATACTTACTATTGATGAACAAATAACGATGACTGTTTGTCGTACCTACCACATAGAGACGCCTGTAGCATGGGTACGGATACATAATATTAAAAAATCCCATAAATTTGGTATAAAACATGGATCTATCTAATGTATGAGACCTATTACATATTTATAATTTATGTATTAATTAAATCTTTATTGCACATAAAAATACAACATGACGGCTTAATACTGTTACGAGCTCGGGGTTCGCAATTTGGAGAAAAACACCTGATGACTCTTAAAAACGTTTATTCCAACAAGGATGGTCGCCGACGTCACTTAACTTCACTTTCCACTAACAATGTCCCAAACACTTGCTAATCACAGTCACTATAACTTGCCGAGGTCGCTTGTATCACTTGTTATTCGCTCCGGATATCGCTTCTTGATCGCACTTGTAGCTCAGTTAAATTAGAACTGCCCTCCTGAGGCACCTTCCGATATTTATATGGCCCGGGAAACCCGCTCCATAAGTTTCTAGAAAGATCGCAACTACTCTGGAATAGAGAGAGAGGGATACTCTCTGTCTCGTTCCCTTAGTACATACTAGAAGTGCGAGAGCGAGACAAAGCAATATGTCAGAGCGAGATAATCGATGTACTAGATCGTTCGCGATATTATTCCCGTATGGAAACACGCGACGATTGTACGAGAATTTTCCGCGGACAGCGCTACTCAAACTTCCGCGGGCCGCATTTCATTTTTATTTATTTTTGATTTCGTAACACTGCCCCCTTCTTAGAGATGCTCGTCCCGAGCATCATCATTACTTCCGTGATATTTCGCCAAGCGGTCGATGTGAACAATCTTCATTGCTCCTCTTGGTTGACGCTGTATCCGATACGTCACATCATTTAGTCGCGTTACCACCTTGTATGGGCCCTCCCACTTGGTTTGTAACTTTGGCGATTTCCCCTTCCGGCGAGTCGGGTTGTGAAGCCAGACTAGAGCGCCTTCCTCGAAGCCATTTGTATTCGACATTCTGTGGTATCTGGTCTTCATGTTCTGGCTCGACTGCAACCCGTTTTCTCGAACTGCGGCGTGTATTTCTCGCATTCGGTCACGCAGATCAGAAACGTAGTCTTGAACACTTTGAGGTTCATCTGGTGAACCTCCTGTTAGGAGGTCCACTGGCAACCGCAGCTCACGACCGTAGTTGACATATGCCGGAGTTGCCTTTATGCTTTCATGTTCTGCTGTTCTGTACGCTAGCAGGAACAGTGAAATGTACTTGTCCCAGTCCCTTTGATGGCTTTCCACTATTTTTGCCAGATGTCTCTCGATCGTCTGATTAAACCGTTCGACCATCCCGTCTGACTGAGGATGGTAAGCCGTGGTTCGGGTTTTGTTCATTCCCATAATCCTGCAAACTTCTTGAAAAACCTGTGACTCAAAATTCCTGCCTTGGTCGGAATGGATTTCCAAGGGCACGCCAAAGCGACAAATCACTTCTTCCACTATCTTGGTTGCAACTGTCGTAGCTTCTTGGTTTGGTATGGCGAACACTTCCGGCCACTTAGTGAAGTAGTCCATGACAACCATGAAATACTTGTTCCCTGAGTCAGTGACAGGAAATGGTCCAGCTACGTCGACTGCAATGCGTTCCCAAGGTGCACCGACGTTATACAGTCGTAGATTCCCTCGGCTCCTGGTATGTGGCCCTTTTACGGCAGCACAAGTTGTACACTTGCGGCACCAGTCCTCCACATCCTCCCGACAATGGAGCCAGTAGAACCTTTCGCGGATTTTCGTTAGCGTCCTCTTGACTCCCAAATGTCCACCGGACACGCCGTCGTGTACTTCCCGAAGAACATCACGTATTTTTGTTCTTGGAACCACAATTTGCAGTTGAAACTCTCTGCCGTTAGGTTTATCCCATTTCCGGTAGAGTATTCCGTTTTGTACAACGAGGCTATCCCATTGCGCCCAGTACGCCTTGGAAACAGTGCCTGTCGGTGCAACTTCACTCCACTTTGGCTTATCATTACTTTGTGCCTTCCACCTGATGATGTGCCGTAGGTCATCATCATTCTCTTGCTCCTTTCTCATCGCATCGTTCTCCCAGGTCTTTAATGGTTCTGTCCGAGTTAGCTTTACTGTCATTTCTTTTAACTCCTGCCTGATACAGTGCTTACAATCTTCTGGGCAGGGTCTGCGTGACAGCGCATCCGCGTTTCCATGGGCCTGTCCTCGACGGTGTTCGATAATGAAGTCATATTCCTGAAGTTGTTCAATCCATCGAGCAACTTGACCTTCTGGGTTCTTGAATTGCAACAGCCATTTTAACGCTGCATGATCCGTGCGAAGTGAAAACTGCCTACCGATGAGGTATTTGCTGATGGTTCAATAATTTTATTCCTTTCCATATCCGCCAGCAGCTCTTTGACTTCTATTTCTTTGGCTATAGGGATTCTTCTCGCTCGCTGTCGGATGGGTCTCTCATTTCCGGTGTCAATCCTGTGTTGTACTAGCGACGTTCTTCCTAAGTCTCCTTCTTGGCTGGTGAAGATGTCGGCGTAGCGCAGTAGAAACTTCTTAGCTTTAATGCTCTGCGAGTACGTTAGATTGCTTTTGCAGTTACTTAGAAGCTCCTTGACTGTAGAATCACTGGTACTCGTTGTATCTGAGCTTTGTGTTGTACTGCACTTTTTCAGCCAGACAACTTCCTCACATTTTCCAATGATGTCGCCTTTGTTTAAGGTCCTCTCTTGGTCGCCTAGATTAAGTACTCTTACTACTGCGGTGTTTCTTCCTTTCACGAGAGTCCTCGCGGTCATGAGTCCTCGAGCCGCAGGTTTATTAGCTATCTCCTCAATCAACACGCATCCGGTAGATTTCTTGTTCCTTGTTACTGGTAACTTTACTAGTACTTGGGCTTCTGCTTTCCCAGGTATGACCGTTTGCTTTAAACATGTCACTCTCCCGTTAATGCCTCCTAAGATGATGATCTCTTCTTCACCACTCTTGAATACACCACTAGCAACGTCTATTCTACAGTTGTACTTTTTCATGAAATCTAATCCCAATACACAATCGTCCATAATTTCAGCCACGATGACGTTGTGGGTATATGTGGTTTCTCCCATAGACATTTTTACAGACACTTCTCCCAGGACGGGTATTGGCTGGCCGGAGGCAGAAAGAAGCCGACAGTCCAGTTTCCTCATGCTTCTCATTATGGTCCTTACTAAGTGAGGTCGGACTATTGTTCTTGATGCTCCGGTATCCAGCGTCATCCTGCAGTTGATCCCATTTACAGTTCCAGATATTACGAGACTATTTCCGTTGCATGCCTGAGAGATAATAGTTGTCGGGGCTTCCTCCGCGCCAGCCAGTACTCGCCCCCTAGTCCTGGCTCTTACTCGTTTCCCTGGTTCCTCTCCGATGATAAAGCCTCCTGCTTCATCTTCAGTTCCTTCACGTCGTCTTCAAGCTTCTTGATCTTTGGGCAATTCATTTGTAGGTGCCCTCGGTCGCCGCACCTATAGCACATGGATCCAGGTCTCTTCCTTAGCGGAGCTTTTATTTCCCTAACTTCCTCCACTACTTCGCGCACTTTGTGAGTCGCGGTATGACGAATGTCATGTCTGACGGCTTCCACCTCCAAAGCGTGGGCCAGTGCATCTTTTAATGAGGCATGATGGTTTAGCCTTACTGCAGCTCTGACTTCCGAATCCTTGATGCCGTCGACGAACGCCTGCACGGTGTTGGACTCAAGCATCTTCAAATCGGCCCCTGGATACGCCTTGCGGACGAGTTTTTCTATTTCCAGCGCCCATTGCTGCAGACCCTCTCCTGAGCGCTGGACTCTGTCGCGGAGTTGAGCGCGGAAGACGTGCTCCAAATGCCGTTCCCCGTATCGCGATTCCAGTGCCTCCAGCAGGTCCTTGAATCCACTGCCCGACGGAAGAACCTCCAAGACCGTCAGAGCCTGTCCTCGGAGTGCGACGGTGAGAGCTGTCAGGCACTGTTCATCTGTCCATCCGTTAGCAGCTGCGATGGTCTGGAACTGTTGACGGTATGCGGTCCAGGACGAGGTTCCGTCATATGGCGGCAATTTCACGCTGGGTCCGTGGTGGGCAATGACTGTTCCGCCAGATGCAACTGCTACTCCCGTTGTTTCAAGGCGCACGACCTTCTTCTGTAATGTGGAAAGGTCCGTCTTCATATTTTCCATGTCGTTCCCAAGAGTCGTGACGCGTTCCTCCACCAAGTCAACATCCTTGCGTAATTTGGTAACCACGCCACTAACTTCACCAATAGCTGACAGGAGTTGCTGTTGAGCCTTTTGTTGTTGCTCTTGAGCCTTTTGTTGTTGCTCTTGAGCCTTTTGTTGTTGCTCTTGAGCCTTTTGTTGTTGCTCTTGAGCTTTTTGTTGTTGCTCTCTTGTGTCTTGTAGAAGCTTCTCCTGCATTGTAAATTTGTTGTCCAGCATTGTAAATTTGTTGTCCAGCATTGTAAATTTGTTGTCCAGCATTCGCATCAATTCCCCAAAATCAAAGAAAGGCGCAGCCTGGTGGGCGTTGGACTTGTCCTGGCGGGCGTTGGACGTGGCCTGGTTGATGTTGGACGTGGCCTGGTGGGTGTTGGGCATGGCCTGGTGGGCGTTGGACGTGTCCTGGTAGGCGTTGGACATGGCCTGGTGGGTGTTGGACATAGCCTGGTGGGCGTTGGGAGTGTCCTGGTAGGCGTTGGACGTAGTCTGGTTGCCGTTGGACGTGGCCTGGTGGGTGTTGGACATGACCTGGTGGGTGTTGGACGTGCCCTGGTGGCCGGTGGGCGCGGTTGGAGCGGCCTGGTCAGCAGATCCAGTAGAAGTGGCTTCCGCAGCACGCTTCGCCCTCGTCTTCACACCCTCACTGGTGACGTCTTCTCTCGGAGTCAATGGCATCTCCAAATCCACTTATGACACCAATTGTTACGAGCTCGGGGTTCGCAATTTGGAGAAAAACACCTGATGACTCTTAAAAACGTTTATTCCAACAAGGATGGTCGCCGACGTCACTTAACTTCACTTTCCACTAACAATGTCCCAAACACTTGCTAATCACAGTCACTATAACTTGCCGAGGTCGCTTGTATCACTTGTTATTCGCTCCGGATATCGCTTCTTGATCGCACTTGTAGCTCAGTTAAATTAGAACTGCCCTCCTGAGGCACCTTCCGATATTTATATGGCCCGGGAAACCCGCTCCATAAGTTTCTAGAAAGATCGCAACTACTCTGGAATAGAGAGAGAGGGATACTCTCTGTCTCGTTCCCTTAGTACATACTAGAAGTGCGAGAGCGAGACAAAGCAATATGTCAGAGCGAGATAATCGATGTACTAGATCGTTCGCGATATTATTCCCGTATGGAAACACGCGACGATTGTACGAGAATTTTCCGCGGACAGCGCTACTCAAACTTCCGCGGGCCGCATTTTATTTTTATTTATTTTTGATTTCGTAACAATACCTTCCAGTCGATGCTTCAAGCATATCAATGACTTGATTAAATTCTCAAGAAAATGCCATTTCTAATAATGTACTTCCTTGCCGGATGGTTATGTTCTAAAAATGCGGTCCGCATCTGGCGGTCTTTACCCAAAATGAACCGAGCCTTGCACGGGGCTCCTGTAGTGCAGTACCAATGTTCTGAGTCATAATAGACCTTGGATTTGTAGAAAGCGTAACGATTGATCAGCGCGATATCTTTGCCTTTTTCATTGACAGTCCAAAATACTGAAAGTAAAGAACATTTTGTTGATTTATTATAATGCCCTGCGAGTGTCGGAGATTCGATAATCACAAACGTAAATTACCAGTCATAATAAAAATAATCTATTAATGACAAACTTTATATATATTATAAAAGCGTATAGCGGCGCAGTCCGTCAGTGATAGTCGATTCCATGATGTGGATTAGTTATAGTTCTTTTATAATAAAAATTTTCTTTATTTACATATGTCTGTTTTTTTATGTATTCATTAATATAAAACTTTAATCTTTCTTGGAACATCAATGCAGCTAATTTAGTTTAAATTTATTTAACTGATTGATTCGCGATCAGTTTATCATATGAAGGTTCTAAACTAGACTGAAACCCATACCATTCCAACAGTCCGAGGGTTCTAACAACAATAGTATGTAGTCGCCCCGGTCATGAAAATCATAAATTGATTGTTTAGACAGATCCAGTGCGGGCAATCCAGTAGCGATTGTAGATGCGCTCATGGACACGTAATTGTTTGTGTGTGTACCCGCAGGGTCATGGGTATGGTTGGTGTTTCTTCGCTTTTTGATATTGGCTGTAGTGAAGCGGGCTTTGCAGATATGTTTCTTCGTATATTGCCATCCTTAAATACTTTTACGTCGGGCGTCACAATAAAATTTGTAGCCATTGACCATTGCGATCTCTATTCCTTATAAGGTTAGGAAGAACCATGGAGCAAACAAACAGGAGATGCGTTTGAAATGGCATGGGAAGAACTCCACTAAAGTTTCGTGTCCATGAACGCTACTGTATTGCCGGCATTGGATCCGTCTAAACCAGCCCATCTGCAGATATTTCTTTAGTAAGAAAGGAAAAACAAACACATAGAACTTATATATACATTTTCTTTCAATTTGGATCGATCTGAACCCATGTTATGATGATGATAATTAGACAAGCTACGTAATCACCTACTTGGAATGTTTTATTGTTTAAATTTTTATAATGAAAAAAAAGGTTTGACTGTCACAATTTATTGGTGTAAAAACTATTCAATAATACCTATTACAACAATTATTCAATATCCATACATGTTCACACAATAATTATTACAAAACTAAATTGAAGATCCATGAAGTTTTAAAATTAATGAGTATACATCGGTAGAAGATATTTAAAATATCAATACTGCAGATACATCACATACCTATTTTAATCGTAATATTGCCTTTTCCATGCGCAAAAGTACGGTTGAAATACGATTCACAATATTTTTATATTTAAAAGATAGTTTCGACATACTCAATTCGGATTACTTATAATCTTATAAGGAATCCGCAATGTATAACAAATTTCGGGCGGACATGATTATGTTCCATATTGCACCTCACAATACGCCTCTCTTCGGGAGGCTTGTTGGTGGTGGTGAACCTAGCCCGGCAGGATTGGCCCCTGGAACACTGCCAGCCCAGGGTCGATTTCATCTTGTTGTCAATGTGAAACGTGTACCCGTCCAGAACCGCTACCTCCTTGCCTAATTTATTTCGCACGAACGCAACTAAAATACGAAAATAAGAATCATTTTACAATCGTTGTTATCTTATGTTTACAAAGTATTTTATAGGCATGTTTTAAAATACACAAAATATCTACAGAGAAAAAAACAATTTTACTTCATTTTTAAAGGTAGTTAATGAAAGGCAATGCGTCTAAAAAAATTATTATAACTTTATTAGACGCCATAGACAAATTGGCTACACAAAATCTCAAACTACTCTTTTCAGAGACAACGCAACAAAAAAGCGACGAAGCGGTAAGGTGAAGATAACGGTCCAAATATATCTATTAAGTAATTAAATAATAGCCTTTTCTCACTGAGAACATTATGGAAAAATTATGAGATATTTAATAAACATACATTACGTTTTATTTATCAACATTCTATAAAAAATATTATTATTCTTCTTTTTTTTATCTTTTTTTTTATCAAATTAATTAAAAAAAAAAACAAAAAAAGAATATAACTAATTTTTAATACATTCTTAATACTATAAGTATTCTTACTGAAGCAGCCAAATTATAAATTCAGCCATATCTAGTATTAAGTATAATTTTCTAAAAACTTAAAGTGCATTTCCTGCTAATATTACTAAGTAACAAAAAATAAATTACTGCATTCTTAAAATCACACACATATTGTTACTGAAAATTTAAGAATTGTATTACAATTTTAATATCATGTCATATAGCATTTTGTTAGATGAGGTGTTTAACATAATTATACAACTTATAAGTAATGTTATAAAAAGTTGCGAATGGTAAACTTCTTCCATATTGAATTAAAAAAACAATAATTTATTTCAAAAACAAAGTTGAACAAAAATACAATACACATTAGTTCCAAAACTAGGTAAAACCTACTTATCTTGGGAACCAGATTGTCCCTACATTACGAAATTTTCTAAATTTTCTACACATAAATCATTAATTAATCATCCCAGTATTAGGCGACGCTTTCGATGACACAATTAGATTTCTTCTACCTTGCTGGTCTTGGACTAAGCGGCCTTGCCAATGAAATACGACTGAAGCTATGCCCGTTGTACAATTCGGGATCAGGTAATTCTAAATAATTAGCTACGTCTCTAATCATATGGCTAAACTTATTCACGCCGATGGGTTGACAAGTGCATTTTCCTTTTTGGTAATTCTGAAAAAAGTAATTACCATTGCTCTTTTCTGAACGACATGCTTGATACTTCTTCACTATTTTACAAAATGGTCCATCAATGAAAAATGATCGACGAGGTTTGTAGTCAGTTTTAGCAACTTTTACTACTAGCACGTTCCCGTGGGTTTCTACATCATCAGTAGTGATACCGTGTAGTTCTTGGCGCTTACATCCACCAGCTATACCGAAAATTAACGCTACCTGAAAAGAAATGGCTCGCTATCACCAGGCGATACCAAAACGTAAGATGGAAATATTAAATCAAACGAAAAAAACAAAATTCTCGAAAAAATAAGTGATTCCACTCCACATCTCGTCGGTGAGTTTCTTATTATATCGTATTTTTAGGGTTCCGTGCCCAAAGGGTTAAACTGTACCCTATTACTAAGACTCCGCTGTCAGTTCGTCTGTCCGTCTGTCACCAGGCTATACCTCATGAACCTGATAGTTAGGCTATGGTTGGCGTTGCGCGCGCTGTTGGTGGCGCACAGTCGTCCCAATCTGTCCTTAACACGTTATAGTAGTAAAGGGCGAAGGCAGGTGCGGACGAGCGACAGCTTAGGCAGCTTAGGTTCAGGCGGCACAGCTCCAGGCGGCGTAGCTTATGGCGGCACAGCTTCGGGCGGCTCAGCTTCAGGCGGCTCGGCACAAGGCGGCTCAGCTTCAGGCGGCTTGGCTCGAGGCGGCGCAGCTTGAGGCGGCGTGGCTGCGGGCGGCGTAGCTTGATGCGGCGTGGCTTCGGGCTGCTTAGCTTCGCTCCGGCTGCCGAGGACGACGTCGATGAGTGGACTGTATGAGGGGGGGGGGGGGCAGCAGGATGAGCGAGGGGCCTATCTTCTAATCCGCCGACAATCCGAGCAGAGGTCCGATCTCGACGACTCCGAGTAGCAGGGGTCCTATTCCTGAGATCCAGGGGTCCGATTCCGAGCACAGGGGTCCTAGCTTCCGATCCGACCGACGATATTCACTAACACTTCACTTGAGCACTGGAGCAGGGATCCGGGTCCGAAATTAAAGATCACTTGTATTCACTTCCTTTATTTCGTCTTCCTTAGTTTTCTTCCATTCCAAGTGTTCCGAGAGCCGAATTGATTCCAGTACTGCCGACTCAAAATCGCGTCGAACCTTATTACCTCGCGAGTAAAAATCTGCATAGCCAGTTCTATTTCGTAACTGCGCCATCTATCGGCAGTCGTGGAATCTTGTGTTCGGCTCTCGTTACGGTAACGCTTTTTGATTCTCGGAATGTGAGTTTACCATATTTACTTAAAAAAGACCTTGGTTCTCGTTATGGTAACGCTCTTCGAAAATCAAATAGTGCTACTTACAATTACAAAATTAATTCTTATAAAATACCTTAATGCTAAAAATAAGAAACCCTATGCTATATTTACACTTATTACCCTATTCTAATAATAATCCCTTCATTTATTTGACCTTAAAAATTACCTTATCTACCTTGATATACATAGCAACTTAACTATATACTATACTAATTAACTCTATACAAATCAAGGTGAGTAGTGTTTTCAGTCACGTCGCTAATAGTTCTCCCCCGCCGTGCATAGCGCTCCGTCTCGAGGTTGCGGCGTGGCTGCTGGCACCAGGATGACGACTCGCTGCGTTGACCGTCGTAGCGTTCCTCCCGGTGTCCGCACGTCCAGAATTCTGACCCTTCCGTCTGGGCCTGGATATACCTTTTGGACTTCTCCTCGCGGCCATGTGTTGCGGGGCAGCGAGGCGTCCATAATCAAGACGACGTCTCCGACTTGAGGATCCGTAGTCTGTCTGCCATCTATTTTCCTCGGCTTCAAAGTGGGCAGATACTCCTTTAGCCACCTCTGCCAGAAGTGGTCGGTCAGGCGTTGCGCGGTCCTCCAGTTTGCTCTGCCAATGAGGTTCCCATCTTCAAACTCGCCCGGCGACGTCGCTCCGCAGGATCTCCCGAG
Organism: Euzophera pinguis; assembly: GCA_947363495.1. Lineage (NCBI taxonomy): Eukaryota > Metazoa > Arthropoda > Insecta > Lepidoptera > Pyralidae > Euzophera > Euzophera pinguis. The sequence continues at coordinate 3,986,154 of OX376166.1, forward strand.
CAGGAAATGGTTTGGTGTCGGGCTTTCTTCATCGTTGGGGTCTATGCTTATGTGAGTGAGTGGACGGGAATTGACGACATGTTCCACTTCAACCAGTAGCGTGTGGAGTACTTCTTCTGGTGGTGATCGCGATTGTAGTACGACCATCAGTGCCGTCTTCACCGTACGGACCATTCTCTCCCAGGCGCCTCCCATACTCGGACTTCCAGCTGGTATAAATTTCCACCGGATTCCCTCTTGAGCTGCTGCTTCTTCCAGTTCTTTGTTGGCCCCGACGAAGTTTGTCCCATTGTCGCTGTAGATAACCTTCGGTGTTCCTCTTCTGGCCGCCATTCTTCGTAAGGCCATGATCATCGAGCTCGTACTAAGGGAACTTGATAGCTCGAGGTGAATAGCCCTTGTGGTTAGGCATGTGAAGAGAGCTCCCCAGCGTTTTTCAGTTCTTCTCCCAATGGTCACCTGCATCGGCCCAAAGTAGTCCACAGCTGAGCAGGTGAAGGGGTGCTGATGATGCTGCAGGCGTTCAACGGGGTGATCTCCCAACGGTGGCACTTGCGGTATGCTCTTATGCACTCTGCACCATTGACAGCGGTGTATGAGTGCCCTTGCTGTTGTCCGTAGGCCCAGGATCCAATATTTTTGCCTGACTTCATTTATCACCGTTTCTGTATTGCCATGATAAAATTTCTGGTGATAGTGTTCAATGATTAGGCGGCATATCCTGTTCTTGCCGTCTAACACCACTGGATTCTGCTCTTGGTTCTCAATCGTGATTTTCCTTGTTCGCGTTCTTAACTTCAAGATGCCTTGTTCGTCGACATACACGTCGATTTTCTTGAGTCGGCTTGAGTTTTCCATTGGCTTCCTATTACTCAATTTTTCTATTTCTCTCCGAAAACTTTCTTGCTGACTTTCCTTAATTAACTCTTCTCTGGCTTTATTGAAGTGTTCTTCTTCAATGATTTTGAAATTTCTCCCTGGTTTCATAGGAGGAAGCTTTACGAGTTGTTTCCTCTTTACTGCAGGTTTATTTTGTTTCCATGCCTTGTCTTTAGCTGCGTTGACGATTTCCTTGGACTTGTTCTTCTTAAGTAGATCGATGAACTGGAACACGCGCGCCGTACTTCTTAGGAGTCGCTTCCAGCTGGAGAAGCGTTCTGGATCTGGTATACGACGAGGAGTTGTGGAGACTGATGCTATTGTCTGAATATTCTTTTCCTCCCCCGTGTCGATGATCTTCCCTTCGAAGCGGTTGGCGGGCCACTGCTGCTCCTCTTCGTAAAGAAATGTAGGCCCCTTGAACCACCTCGCGTTCCTGTCAAATTCAGTTGGCGTCCCACGAGTTGCGTCGTCCGCTGGATTCTCTTTAGTAGGCACCCATCGCCAGTCTCGCGGGCTAGTTAACTCTTCAATCTCCGCAAGTCGATGAGCCACGAACGTCTTGAATTTTCGCGGATCTGCTTTCAGCCACTGAAGAACAGTGCTTGAGTCTGTCCAGAATATCTTCTTTGTGATTTCTAAGTCCGTTTCTTTCTCGATTGTAGCTGCCAGTCTGCTTCCTAGTAACGCAGCCTGGAGCTCCAGTCGCGGTATCGAGACTGGCTTCGTGGGAGTAACTTGCGCTTTCCCTGCGATCAACGTAACGCGGACACTTGGTTCTTCTGTTCTCCAAAAGACGACAGCAGCATAGGCCTCTTCACTCGCGTCGGTGAAAGTATGGAGTTACCCTTTCCTCTGATATGGAGATAAACATCTGGGTATCCTCAATTTATCGAGAACTGCAACTTCTTTGATGTACTTGAGCCACATTACTTCTTGCTCAGGTAAGATCGCGTCGTCCCAGTCGATCTTCGTTCGCCATATGTCCTGGATGAGTTTCTTCCCTTGGATTAAAACAGGTGCGGCGAAGCCCATCGGGTCGAACGTAGACATGACGGCGCTGGCTATTTGTCTCTTCGTTGGTATCTTTCCTCCAGTCAGAATTTCGCGAGGTGTGTTGCGAAATCCGACGTTGAATGCTAGTGCGTCTTCGCCAATTATCCATCGTAGTCCGAGTGTCTTCTCTTCTGAGGAGAGTTCTTTTATTCCCTCTTGCGGTTGATCTTGCAGGCTCTTCAACACTTCAGCTTCGTTACTACCCCATCCTCTTAAATGGAAACCCGCTTTTGCATGCACGTACTGCACCTCCTTTGATGTTCTTTTGGCTTCCTCGATAGTTTGAAAGCTCTGGAGGTAATCATCCATGTAGTGATTTCTCTTGATAGCTTTCACTGCAGCTGGACACTCTTCTTTAAAGTCTTCCGCATTCTTATTCATCACGAAGATAGCTGTTGAGGGTGATGACGTCGCTCCGAAAATTACAGACTTCATTCTGTATTCTTCTGGTTTTCCAGCCCGTTGACATCCTCGCCACAGGAATCGTAGGCAGTCCCTGTCTTCTTCACGTATCTGGATGCGCAGGAACATTTCTTTGATGTCAGCAACAACAGCGACGGGCCCCTCTCTGAATCTTACGAGAACTCCAAAGAGAGATTGAAGAAGATCGGGCCCCGGCAGCAAGACATCGTTGAGACTTTTCCCTTCGAATTTTGCAGCTGCATCCAGTACTATTCTTGGCTTCTTTTTGACAGGATGTTCCACCACAAAATGCGGCAGGTAGAACGTTCTGCCGGGCGTCGATGTAGATGGAGCCTTTTCCGCATATTCATTCTTCACCCAGTTGTTAATTTGCTCTTCGTAGGCTATCTTCAATTCTTGACTTCTGTCCAACTTCCTTTCGATGTTGTTTAATCGTCGATGTGCTTGACCGTAATTTTTCGGCAATGTTTCTTGCTCGCTCTTCCATAGAAGTCCTGTTTCAAATTTCCCATCTGGCAATCTTCGTGTCGTTTTCTCCAAAACTTCCAATGCTCTCCTGTCAGAGTCGTTGCTAGGGCGGTTTGGTTTCACCCCAAGAGCCTCGATATCAAAGTATGCTCGTACCAAGGCTTCTGTCTTGTCCTCTGCTAGGCGGCTGTGGTTGACGAACTGGACAGGTGTGTTCGCTCCAGTGTCGCATCCATGAAGCACCCAACCCAAGCTAGTGAACGAAGCAACTGGTTCAGACTTCTTCCCTTTGACGATTCTTCTTGTTACGATGAGCTCCCAATTGTCTTGCCCAATTAGTAGTCTTGGCTCTTCTTTCTTGTAGACTAGCTGACTTCTTAAACTTTGGAGATGATTGCATCTTCTCAGGACTTCTTCATTTATTTCTTGCTTCGATAATTTCAAGCCATCGATTGTCCTTACTCTCATCGACTGCTTATACTTGCGATGAGCTCCCTTAATCCTTATTTCCACCTTTCGAGAATCCGTCTTCTTGAAGCCTCTTCCACCGACGGTTTCTATTGTTATAGACTCAGCTGTTCCTTCCGCACCAATCTTCTTGGCTATAGCAGAGTCTATGAGTGAAATGGTAGACCCTTCATCCAGCAAGGCCAGCACACGTGCTGTTCCCTTTGGCCCGTAGACGTCCACTGGAATCATCTTCAAGTATGCTCTTCCATCGCTTGTAGTGTGCACCGATGTGATGACTTCACCTGTGGGCTCTTCCTTATGTACCACGTTGCAGCTGGCTTCGTCCCTTTCTGGCTTCTTAATTGCTGGAGGTGTGTCTGAGTGGAGACTAACATGATGCCATCTCGAACATTTCTTGCATACCGGAGCCCTGCATCCTTGTCTTGAGTGCCGAAAACGAAGACACTTGAAGCATAGTCTGAATTTCTTCACTATTTCCCATTTCTTGTCCATATCTGCTTCTTTAAATCTTCTGCACTCGTAGATCCAATGCTCTGCTTGACATTCTGGACACTCTGTCTTCTTGCTTGGCTGCTGATTGTGTTCTTTCTCCTGAACTGTATGGACACTCTTCCTTATTGCGCTCTTCTTGGCATCCCACGATACTTCAGGAGGGGCGAAGTCACCACACATGTCAGCTTCTATGTCCAGAAAATCCCTTATTAATATGAGCTCCGGCTTCTCTTCATCTCGATGGCTGTGATGATACATAAACCATCTGTACTTGATGTTTGCTGGCATCTTGTCCACTAACGCCTTCATTGTTTCTGGCGAACTCAGGTACTGTTCCTTTCCAAGTGCACTGATTGTTGCCACAGAATTTCTGACGTGGCTAGCAAATGTGCACACATCATTCGGCGTCTCTTGCATCTTCGGCGTACTCTTTAATTTATCCAGCTCCGCTAAGGCTATGGCTCCTGGTCGTCCAAAGCGCGCTTCCAATCCCTTCATTACTTCTTGCGGTGTCTTGGCAGTGAATAGGAGACTCTTCACTGCTTCCCTTGCTCTCCCTTGAAGAGACCTTCTCAGACGCGCCAAATTCTGCACGTCGGTGAAGGCGTTCATGGTGTCTTCGAAGGATCGCTTGAACGCTAACCACTCTTCACTTGCACCGTTGAAGTTTGGAAGCTCTATCATTTGTTTTGATAGGCTGTGCTCCGATGACATCTCTGACATCTTCTTGATGACTTGAGCCAGTTCTTCAATGTCACTCTTCTTTTCCTTAGGTGGAGTAACCTTCACAGTGTTTGCATGATCCAACCATTGCTGCACATGCATCTGTGTCTGCTCTTCATGCACGAAGTCTTCTTCTTCCTCAGAATCCAGTTGTAGCAGCTCCAGTTCAGCTTGAGCCACCTTAGATCTGGCTTCTGCTACTTCTAGTTCCCTGCGGGCGAGTTGCATCTTGGCTTCTAATGCAGCTCGTTTCGATGAACGCACCGACTGTGTTTCTATGTTCGGTCTTCTTGGGCGCGCTCCTGTGGGCCTCGCACTCGTTCCGGATTCCATCACATCAGGAACTGCAGGCTGTCCTTGGCGGCGCTTCTGGGATTCGGAGATGCGACTCAACAACTCGTCGTGTTGCTGAATCATAGCGCGCGTAGTTAGAGGCGTGAGCGGTTCGCCAATGGTACCGGAACGCGGCGCGATGTACCCACTATTGACGGGTGCGGGGGGTACTGGAGGCGCAACGGGCGCGGCGAGTTCTCCCTCCACAAACATGACCGACGCGGCACGATCCCCCATAGCGGTGCGGGAGGGAGACGACTCGGCGGCGCGGGATGGCGGCGGCGTTCTTCTTGTTATCGTCGATCGGGTCGAGATCCCTGTCCCGGTGGTTTCTGTGTCGGCTGGCGTGTTCATGCTCCAATCAGTCGAGGCGGACTTTCCAGCTGTGGCGGTTGTCGACCTGGTTGTAGGCATCCCTCTTCCTTGATCCGGCTCGAAGGACCAACTATGGTTGGCGTTGCGCGCGCTGTTGGTGGCGCACAGTCGTCCCAATCTGTCCTTAACACGTTATAGTAGTAAAGGGCGAAGGCAGGTGCGGACGAGCGACAGCTTAGGCAGCTTAGGTTCAGGCGGCACAGCTCCAGGCGGCGTAGCTTATGGCGGCACAGCTTCGGGCAGCTCAGCTTCAGGCGGCTCGGCACAAGGCGGCTCAGCTTCAGGCGGCTTGGCTCGAGGCGGCGCAGCTTGAGGCGGCGTGGCTGCGGGCGGCGTAGCTTGATGCGGCGTGGCTTCGGGCTGCTTAGCTTCGCTCCGGCTGCCGAGGACGACGTCGATGAGTGGACTGTATGAGGGGGGGGGGGGGCAGCAGGATGAGCGAGGGGCCTATCTTCTAATCCGCCGACAATCCGAGCAGAGGTCCGATCTCGACGACTCCGAGTAGCAGGGGTCCTATTCCTGAGATCCAGGGGTCCGATTCCGAGCACAGGGGTCCTAGCTTCCGATCCGACCGACGATATTCACTAACACTTCACTTGAGCACTGGAGCAGGGATCCGGGTCCGAAATTAAAGATCACTTGTATTCACTTCCTTTATTTCGTCTTCCTTAGTTTTCTTCCATTCCAAGTGTTCCGAGAGCCGAATTGATTCCAGTACTGCCGACTCAAAATCGCGTCGAACCTTATTACCTCGCGAGTAAAAATCTGCATAGCCAGTTCTATTTCGTAACTGCGCCATCTATCGGCAGTCGTGGAATCTTGTGTTCGGCTCTCGTTACGGTAACGCTTTTTGATTCTCGGAATGTGAGTTTACCATATTTACTTAAAAAAGACCTTGGTTCTCGTTATGGTAACGCTCTTCGAAAATCAAATAGTGCTACTTACAATTACAAAATTAATTCTTATAAAATACCTTAATGCTAAAAATAAGAAACCCTATGCTATATTTACACTTATTACCCTATTCTAATAATAATCCCTTCATTTATTTGACCTTAAAAATTACCTTATCTACCTTGATATACATAGCAACTTAACTATATACTATACTAATTAACTCTATACAAATCAAGGTGAGTAGTGTTTTCAGTCACGTCGCTAATATAGGCTGTTGAAATTTTCACAGGTGATGTATTTCGGTTGCCACTATAACAACAAGTACTAAAAACAGAATAAAATAAATATAAGGGACCTGTTCACGCCAATTAATCAGCCATAAATTATAATAACGCGAACTTTGAAAAAATTGCGCTGGTTTGCCCGGGACTGCGACCGAAATAAAGTGGACTGTAAAAAAAACAAGGTAAAACGCTTCAATGCACTCACCACCATAAGTAGCACGAAGAATCTGATGTCACCAGTCCCAGGGCTTCAGTGTCTGGCTAAAGGTTCACAAATTAACGATAAAAATTCAAATCACATCACACGCGCGCGCGCCATCGCATCTCGGAAACAAGACTTTAACTAACTTGACAGTTCACACCAAATGTCAAAGTTCCTTATTTTTTTTTATAGGTAATGTTATGTTTGGGCCGTGACTTCTTGCATAGTGCACCAAGTTTAAGAATTACCTTGTTCCCAAACATACCAGATTATTCCAGTCGCAAATATAGCCTATCTGGCTTAACAGGACCATTGAACAGATTTGTTTGTAGTTTTTGTAGGTAATGGTATGGAGAGAATGGTGGTCGTGCCCCAGTTCAACTCGCACTTGACCTGTTTTATTTCAAATTGAGATAGATAAAAATTACTTCGAATCTTACCTTTGTTGCCAAGTACACATGATCCGGAGCCTCTTTCAAAAACTTTGCGATCTCCTTTGCTGATAACGTCTTAATCTGTGGATTGACATTAACAGGATGCCTTGACTTAAGGAATTTTAACAAATTTGTATATTTTTTGAGGTCGATATTATTTTCGGACAAAACTATACTCTTCAACATAGAGTACATACACCACAATGAGCTCGGCTTATATTTCTCTGCGAGTTCCCTAAAATAAGTCAAGAATACGTCCTCAGAAAGGGAATCCAAGTTTTTACTTTTCTTCCATTGCAAGAAAGATTCGTATGTTGCAATGTATTTCCCTTTGGATTTTAGTGATAACTGGCTGTCATTGAGATTTAGTGTCTCAGTGTTAAATATTATGGGTGCTGTCCAAATTGTATCGTCTTCGTTGTAAGAAGCTCCTGGAAAGAAAGCTAGAAATTAATTAAACCTGAGAACGTGGTTGCATTTCTAAACTAAATTTTTTTTTAAACAAATAAATTAAATTTAAAGAGATAATGTGACTATGATAATAATAACAAGACTTAATCTTTTGTCAAATTTATTGCTAATCATAAGTTACGTTTTCAGTGTTTCCTGCTTTGTGATTGAATACGACGTTAAATAATTTACAATATTAATAACTATGTACGTACATGGTATGCATCGATTATTTAACAATTTGATAATATGCATGCGGAACATCTATGCCAGAGATCTTTTTGAGAAATTTATTATAGTTAACAAATGGTTAGAATATAATATTATGACACGCGTAACATTTTTTTACGCCGTTATGTGCATCAAGAAAGGTGTCAAATCTATACATATGATAAAATTGACTTAAATAAATAAATAAATTATAGTTGTGACAAAAGCATAACCTATAAAGGAAATGGCTAGTTATAGAACTTCTAAATATGTATCGCCCCACATGAAATAGTGGGATAAAAATATATAGGGACAAATCACACAGATTCAGTAAGCCCCAAAGCAAGTTCGAAACTTGTGTTTACACTTGTGTATAATGTAAAGAAGAAGTTGTGTCTAATGGAATAGTTTAAAATAAAATAATATCAGGAAGATAACACGAGCCTTAAAATCAAATAAATTACAGTTCTTATTTCATGTTTGAATACATTTAAAATGATGAAACATTCCGTCAAGCTTTTTGCATTCTAATAAAATATACAGCCAACCAAACCACTCGCACAAAATAAAATCTTTATTCTATTACAATATTATAATTTATAAAACATATTTCGGTGATCTAATAAAACAGCCATCTAGTTATTCTATATTTCTGCTTTATCAATAATAGTTTCAAAGTCTATACTTATAAATAATAACCCCATTATTTACAATAAAGTTGGGACGGCCATGATTATGCTCCAGCTTACTTCTAATAACATTTCTGTATCCGGGAGCTGCAATGGTGGTGGTGAACTTCCCTTTGCATTGGCATTTGGAACACTGCCAGCCAAGCGTTGTTTTTGTCATATAGTTTACGTAGTATGTGTATCCGTCTATGATAGCTAACTCCTTACCAGCCTTGTTTCTCGCATATGTCACTGCAAACAAAATTTTACTGGTGAAGTCGTCTTCCGTACTAGAGTCGTCTTTTTTTAAACACATGTTGGTAGACAATTACATAGTCCACTTAAGATATGTGCGTGGTCGTTGTAAGCTATTTAAGATCATCATGTCTCTTTAGGTATCAATAAAGCGCTGCCTTCTTAGTCTTCTTCTTCATCGAAACAACTCTCAAACTTTGTGAGCCCAATACCTGGGCCGCGCCTATTGTCATGCCCATAAGATCGCCTTTACTATTTAGAACAAGGCAGTGTGGGACATGCGTTAGGAACTAGTGTTTGGCCACACCGCCTTCTCCGGGGCCTAGTAGAAGAGGGCGCCCAAAAAGGCTGGCTTAACATCGCAAAGTAAAGATGCTGAAGAAAAAAAAACAATAGACAGTAGTAGTGTCACTGCCTCTTACACTTCAAGCTTGAACATAAAAATGAAGGCACTGTTGTGTGCGGCAGAATTAGCTGATTGAGAGTTTAGAGGTAAGTGGAATTTGAAATTTGTCGGTAAAACATGGCGACTGACTAAAAAGCGTCCATCATTTTATTTTGTACATATATCTCATTCGACTTTATCTCTAAAAGAGCAAGAATCAGCGCCCAAAAGGATCCCTTTTTGTACAGAGTTACTTAGGATAAAAAACAAGTCTGCAATCAAACAAGACGTGTATGTAACTGCAGACACAGTGATAAATTATTTAATTTTTAGAAAAACAAATATTTCAATCATGAATAAGTCAGAGTTAAGTAATACGAAGAGCCAGCTCCAATTGAAATTGGGAAAGGTTAGGATTTTATTTAATTTTTATTTATTTCAAGAACACCAACAGGTTACATGATTACATTCGATTACAAAATTTCATTAAGAGTGCTAGCATAACAGGTGAACACAATATTCGTTAGTAATCATTTAAGCCAATAATTAAAATTTTTTGGTTGGTGTTCCTTCGGATCACCTGTCGCTCTTTGGTATTGGTTGTAGTAAAGCGGGCTTTCTTCGTGTATTGCCATCCTAAAGTACTTTTACGTCGGGCGTCACAATAAAATTTGTAGCCATTGACCCTTGCGATCTCCTTTCCTTGTAAGGTTAGGAAGGACTCCACTAAACTAACATACATAATCAAAATATGACCGTAGATAATATATTTTAAATTTTTAGTAATTTTGACAGTTGTTGAAAATATTATAGTCTATTGTAAGGCATTAATGAATAATATGCGGGACTAGGTTACTGTAACAATTTAAGGCTTATGTTAAATTAACCACATTATCTAATAAATAGAGTTACTAAAAATTTGTGTTATAACATGTTAGCGTAAAATTAGAACCATAAATACAACTTGTGATCCTATTAAAAGCAGCCATCCTCATTAAAATAATTAACATAGTTCTTACTGTGAAAGTAAATAATGCCCGATAAATCTGAAATTGTAATTTGTTTTTAATAAAAGATCCAAATTCGGATTCCAATAACTTTTTATTTTAATAAAAATTCAAACAAGTAAGAGTTATTTACTCAATGCAAACACACACACACACACACACACTGACACTCCTTATATGTTACCGACGCTAATTTATTTAATGTTTTATTACTAAAATAATAGATGTTTGTGGCCAGTAAAGTGGCGGAACAGGGCCCGGATCGCGGTAACAAAATAACGTTCACGGCCAATAAAGTTCACGATAAAAATTATATTTTCTTTGTTTTTCTATTCTTTACTATACTTATTTAGCCTACCAGAGCTATTTTTGAGTATGTAAAATGGTTTTGTCGATTGAAAATCGTTCGATTTACAATAACTGTTATTCGACATGGTTGGTAAGTTTTACGTACTCAAAAATAGCCTTCGAGTTCAGAAATTGGTATTAGTTCGAACGTTCGCGTCATTTAAATTACCGCGATTGCCTTCCAGGTTTATACCTACTATCCCCTTTTATTTTGTTGATATATAATGGTTGGTATCAATGTTACTTTCTCGCTTCGCTTCTTTTTAACATTGAGCATTGGAAACGTTATGCCGTGCAGACGTGTATTTGTATTCAGTATAACTAACTGAGGCCAATGCCAAGACTAGTAATTGTTTATAATTAATCGCTTATTGCTAAAGTAAACTTTGATACTTATTGTGTAAATGTAAAGTAGGTTAATATGTACAAAAGTGCCGCCTAATAATTATTTAGAGTGAACTGTAGTTAATGTTAATGTGTTTGAGAATAAGCAAGCCGTAATTACGGAAGAAAATCAAAGTAACAGGCTGTGATATATTGTGAAGCGCGTGGAGTGGGCGCTTGCCTTGCTAAACAACTAAAATGTGTATACGTTAAAGTTGACCATATTGTGAGATTTCTCACATATATAATTGTTATTTTCAATGACGTAAAGCAATACTAAATTTTACTTCAACAATATTCCATCGCGTATGATGAATATCGCTGGGTCATGGGTATGATTGATGTTCATTCGAGTCACTTCCCGCTGTTCTCGTTCAGTATTCGTGGTAGTGAAGCGGGCTTTGCAAATATTTTTCTTCGTACATTGCCATCCTAAAGTACTCCTACCGCGAGTATCACAGTAAAATGTGTAGCCATCGATTATTGCAATCTCCTTTCCATGTACGTTTGGAAAATATTGAACTGCAAGTATAAAACCATTCTGTAAATATCTCTTTAATTATAAGCATGCAAAATTTTACGATTGTTTCAGTAGTATTCCTTTAAAAGGTATATATATTTTATATATTTAGCATGCAAAATTTTAGGAAGGTTGTTTCAGTAGTATTGCTTTCAAATGTATATATATATATATAGGATACAATACAATACAATACAAAAACTCTTTATTGCACAACAAGGATACATTGTTAAATACAAGCAATTACAAGAAAAATAACCTTGCGCAAAGGATACAAATACAGATGATAGAGATTTTGCCATTTTCGGGTTTTTAAACCAAATTATGATCGCATTTAATTATATTTAATAATTTACATTATTATTATACATTGCACGTCAGTTATAAATAATTTGTCCACGTTAAAGTACTCGTAATTTAAGGACATTTCATGCAATTAAATTTGACTACATATCATTTATACATTCATCCATTATATTTCAATATGCATAAATTTTTGAAGACCACACTATATCAAAATCTACATTACAAAACCTCAAACCCTTTTGCTGCCACAAGTTTTATAACAATATTTTGTTGTTAGTAAGAGTAAGGGTAGAAGTGGAGAAGAAAGAATAGAAAAGCGGACCCTGGGTTTCGAGGCGAACAGCTGTGGACCCAACCGAGAAGACGCTGAGATGCGAACGAGAGATATTGACAACGAAAGGGTTAATTAAAAAATTGTATTTTCTTTAGGTATGTTCTCTTGGTAGTACGATGTCTGCACAAAACTACAAGCATTACCATCTAACTAAAAGTCCATTGTGAACAGAGAAATTTGGAGGGCAATGGGTATGTTCTCCGGTTTTCCTGATGATCACTCGATGACTAAAGTTGGTGGTGGTGAAACGGGCCTTGCAGATATTGTTCCTGGTACATTTCCATCCCAACGTGCGATGTGAACGATTATCACAGTAGAAAGTGAATCCGTTAAGAATGGCAATCTCTTTTCCCGACGAATTACGAACAAAATTTACTGAAACCCAAATTTACTTTTAAAACGTAGGAAACAAGAACAAACATGATTTTATTCGCAAATTATTTGACATCAGATTTATATAAAAACAACAACAAAACAAATATATTTATTATCTGTTAATATAATATCGCATCTTAAACTAACTGATTTATTTAATTAGGCTTACCGCTACGGATTCGTGGATGCGGAACAACAGAACTACTGTAACTGATATGTACTGTAACAGAGTTACTGTAACTGATATGCTAAAGCGTGCACATAAAGTCTCTTCTGAAAAGATCAGGTTCTTTTAAACAAAACCTCAAAAAACTACCATTTAACTAAACGTCCGTTGAGTATAGAAAAATTCGGTGGAGGGTGGGTATGTGCTTCATTTCTTCTGATGATGTCTCGTTCAGAGATAGTGGTGGTAAACCGGGCTTTGCAGATGTTTTTATTGGTACATTGCCACCCCAAGGTCTTCTGTGTTCGACAGTCGCAGTAGAAAGTAAACCCATTCAGAATGGCAACCTCTTTTCCCGACGCGTTGCGAACATAATTCACTGAAACCCAAATTATCTTTCATAACGTAGGTAACAAAATAGATTTTATATTTCAAATTATTTGAAATCAGTTTTATACAGAAACAGTTACAGTTATTAACAAACAAATGTGTTTATTTGATAAAAATACTTACGTATCTCAATCTATATATACATATCTCAAGTTATAACACCTATCGTGAAGCATTATAGGTATTTTTATTATCTCCGATAACTGTATGTGCAGCGTGCATTTGAAGTATTTTCAGCAAATCGTTTCTAGGCGCAATTTGTATACACACATTAATAACAAACTCTACCATTTAACTAAAAATCCATTATGTATGGAGAAATTCGGAGGAGGGTGGGTATGGCCTTCGTTTCTTCTAATGATCTCTCGCTGGTCAGAGCTGGTGGTAAACCTCGCTTTGCAGATGCTGTTTCTGGTACATTTCCACCGTATTGTTGTCCGTGATCTACAGTCGCAGCAGAAAGTGAACCCATTGAGAATGGCTATCTCTTTCCCCGCAGAGTTACGAACAAATTCCACTAAAAGCCAAATTACTTATTAAAATTTTACCTACAAATTTGTACCACACAAATTATAGTTTTATTACCGGTTTGAAATATCTACGCAGGTAAATCTAATAGTAGGTATAAAGCGTGGGTTTAAGTTATCTTTAAAAGTACATACACACGAACATAGAACCTCGTCCTTTTTTGAGGTCAGTTACAAATAAATTGTATTAAGACAATCATAATAATCTCTGCCACCCAACTAAAAGCCCATTGTATACAGAAAAATTCGGAGGAGGGTATGTGCTTAGTTTCTTCTGATGATCTCTCGCTGGTCAGAGCTACTGGTAGTAAATCGGGATTTGCGTCTGCACAGTATCTGCTGTGCCTTGTGCAAATGCACAAGTGGAAACCGACCCTAAAGTTCGCTGTGAACGTTTGTAATAGTTAAAAGCCCGCAGAGTTACGAACAAAATCCGCTGAAAGTCAAATAACTTGGTTCTTAGTTTGATTACCGGATTTAAAATCTACGCTTAGATTAATTGTATTATTTGTATTAGGCGTGGGTCAATGTTCATTTTAAAATCGTTTATGTAGCGCAATTTGTATTAGATTAAGACAAACATTACCATCTAACTAAATATCCGTTGTGTATAGAGAAATTCGGAGGAGGACGGGTATGGTCAGCTCTTTTTCTAATGATCTCTCGCTGGCCAGAGCTGGTGGTGGCAAACCTGGCCCCACAGATGCTGTGTCTGGTGCATTTCCACGCTAGACTTCGCTGTGAACGATTGTGGCAGTTGAAAGTAAACCCATTGAGAATGGCAATCTCATTCCCCGCAGAGTTACGAACAAAATCCACTGAAACACAAATTACTGATTACAATTTTATAAATTCGCAAATTTAAAGCGATATATACCTTAGTTTAATAACTTGATTTAAATATTTATGCATCTAAGTTTAGTAGTAATTAGCGTGGGTTCAAGTTCTGTTAAAATGTTACTTAAGTAAAATTAAAAATAATTTATTTCGGAGGCACACAAGTTAACAATTAATAAGTTAGAACTTAAATCCATAGTTTTAGCAATGTTTTGCTCAAAGAGTGACGTTGACGTTAAAGAACTAACATCCATATTTTAGCAATTTTTTGCTCATAACATACGTATAATCTAACCGATTTTAACTGTAGCGCAATTTTAATTAGATTAATTGATAAACATTACCACCTAACTAAAAGTCCGTTATGTATGGAAAAATTTGGAGGAGGGTGGGTATGGTCAGTATTTCTTCTGATAATCTCTCGCTGGTCAGAATTGGTGGTGGTGAACCGGGCCTTACAGATACTGTTCCTGGTACATTGCCACCGCAAGGTAGTCCGTGATCGAGTGTGGCAGTTGAAAGTAAATCCATTAAGAATGGCAACCTCTTTCCCCGACGTGTTCCGAACAAAATCCACTGAAATAAAAAAAAAAGCGCTTTTCATCTACATATCTTAGTATTATAACCTTATTTATATATTTACGCATCTTTATTTAGCAGTATTAAGCGTGGGTTTAAGTTCTCTTAAAAACGTTAGTAAAGTAGAAGTAAAGATAACAATTAGTTAGTTAGCGCAGAGTGGCGTTCCCAAAAAAGGTCCTAACTCAGCATTATGCAGGCCGATGATATTGGCAGCGCTAATCGTCTGTTAGAACCTCAGTGAACGTCATGGAGTGTGCATGTCGTGGCCAAATCGTAAAATTGATCATTTCATGATATGGTCGACCACATCATGAAATGTGACTATTTCATTATATGGCCAAAACAGAATCGACCATATCATTAAAACGCTCTTTTTTTATGCTCAAAACATAACTGTTGAATTCTGAAATATGACTTAGTGCTTTACGATAATCAATTTATCCTTTAACTTTTATTTGCACAACAATATTCTTCGATTTTGTAACAGCTGATAGCCTGCCGCCAAGTTAATGCTCAAAAATGTAGCAACATCAGCGCGTCTACTGGTTAAAAATGATATGATATATAACTTGGTTCTTGGCCAGATCATGATGTAGTCGTGTATCAGTTGACAATGTCATGAAATTTTGGAAGCTCAACGATTTGGTCGACTCTGTTTTGGCCATATCATGAAAAGGTCGTATTTCATGATATGATAGATCACATCATGAATTGATCAATTCAACGACCTGGCCACGACATGCACACAACACGATAAACATACAGACAAATTCTAAGTCTGTGATAATTACCACAAAAACAAGACTAGGCAGAAATGCGCCTCCTGGGTGCCAAAGTTAAGCCTTGTCACATAAAGTTAACTGGCCTACATATAACACCTCTATTTACACAATTCTATCCGTGATAAATACCAAAGAACTTACAAGTTTTGGCAATTTTTAATCAACCTAAGTAAAATCGGTTGTATACCGCAATTCGTATTAGATCAATATAACAAGCATTACCACCTAACTAAACATCCGTTGTGTGTTGAAAAGATTGGAGGAGGGTGGGTATGTTCAGCGGTTGTCTTGATGATCTCACGCTGGTCAGAGCTGGTGGTGACAAACCGGGCCCTGCACATTCTGTTCCTGGTACATTGCCATCCTATGGTAGTCCGTGATCGATAGTCGCAGTAGAAAGTAAATCCATTGAGAATCGCGATCTCATTCCCCGCAGAGTTACAAATAAATCTCACTGAAACCCAAATTATCTGTCGTAACAAACTTAATTTACTTTAAAATAAAATTACTACATATTTTAAAATAATTAATTACAAATAAGAATTCATATAGAAACTACCTTTAAACGTATTCACCATCATTCAACAATTCGGCAGCAGGCTCTTAGTAGTGGAGTAAGGACTCGACACTTGAAAGGCAATAATTACCAAGCGACATATTGACAAACTTACAGTAGAGCAGTTTAAAGACTTTTTTTGAAATCATATTTGTTTTACTGTTAGTCGTAACTACCTCATTCCAACGAATTTTAAATGAAGTTAAAAAGCTTAAAAGCATGGTGTCTATAGATTATGAATATTTTTAATATTTTATGAAAAAGCGTCGTTTAGTAACAATTCCATCAAAATTGTAAACAGGTAAAAATTACTTACCGACAGATAAATTTTATTATAAAATAGGCAATATTTTTTGGAACTGTATCTGAAGAGAAATGGCGCATCTATAAATTTTCGCATGTTTGACTTATAAGTAAAACGATATTAATAAAAACACTAAAAAGTTTAATGTCAGCAAATTTTTATCATAGACCAAATTAAATGGTTTAGGATTGTTTTGAACAACGAACATCAGAAATAACATTTTTATTTTCATTATCTAACACCGGGATGTTGCCCGCTGACTTCGTAGGACACAAAGTCAGCAGGCAACAGCCTCGGGCTAGTCTCAGCATGCGTATTTTTTTTCTTTTGTAGGAGACTCCTTTGTCGTCGGAGATAAATTGAAGATAAGTTATTAGAATATTTATTTAGGAAAAAATACTAAATATATAAAAAAAATAACATCTATTAGTACACTATTTATTTTGTAAGTAACCAATAGCTGCTCCTGAGTGGCGGTGGCCGTTCATATAAAACCAAAGAGCATCGAAATCGTCCTTTCTCAATGTATAAAACATACAAAATATTCAATATACATCGGCGGTGATCGCATGCAGGAATGTATGTTTGCCACAACGTTTGTATCGTACGGACCCGTTGTCAAACTTTTACACAATAGCGTTAAACTCTAAAACCTAAATAAAATGCCATTATGTATAGAGATTTTTGGAGGAGGGTGGGTATGTTCTGCGTTTGTTCTAATGATCGTTCGCTGTTCAGAGATCGTGGTGGTCAACCTGGCCTTACAGTTGGTGGTCTTGGTACATCGCCATCCCATAGTGTTCCGTGCTCGAGTATCGCAGTAAAAAGTGAATCCATTTAGAATGGCAATCTCTTTACCCGAAGCGTTTTGAACAAAAGTCACTGAAACATATTACCTACCTTTTATAATTTTGTACTATTACTATCCAAACCACATTAGACGATGTGTTTTACATACAAACCAACTAGGAAAACGGGCTATTTTTAGTAAATAAAATACCAGTTTTAAATAATTTACGTGCAAACCAACTATATATTTACAAATTTTAAATAATAAACGTTATACAAATCAGATAGAAGCTGTCATGAGCGTGTCAAGCGACGGTAAGACGCGACCCGTATGGAATTGGTCACCATTTAGTGGCTATCTCGAGCTCCTCCGTGCTTCGGAAGTCACGTTAAGCCGTTGGTCCCAGTTGTTATCCACAGATAGCAGTCTTTAGGCTATGTCAGATGGGGGTCATGTCTCTATTGGTCTGGTTACCCTGCTAAAAGAGTAACAGAGGTCAGACCCTAGGCTCTGAAACGTAAGCTAAAGACGTAACTAAGAAAACACTCGTTTGGACAAAGAATCATGACAAACTCTACAACCTAACTAAAATTCCTTTATGTATAGAGAAATTAGGAGGAGGGTGGGTATGTTCTGCGTTTATTCTGATGATCTCTCGCTGGTCAGAGCTGGTGGTCGTAATCCGAGCCTTGCAGATGCTGTTCTTGGTACATTGCCATCCTATGGTTGTCCGTGATTGATAGTCGCAGTAGAAAGTAAATCCGTTGAGAATGGCGATCTGTTTCCCCGCAGAGTTGCAAACAAAACTCACTGAAACCCAAATTATCTGTTGTAACAAACGTAATTTAGTATAAAACAAATTATAATTCATACAGAAACAACATTTTAACGTTTATTTGTTTGTAATAGCTTTATTGTACATAGCACAAGTAATTGACATACAAAAACAATGAAAAACAAAAGTACAATGGCGGACTTATCCCACTTAGGGAGCTTTTAACGTCCATTCAAACTGACGCGAATCCAGCGCGACTGGCGGGACGCCAGTGATATATCCTCATGGAGTAATTATAAAGAGGAGATGCCTTAATAAGCGTTTTGTAAGAAAGCGTTTGTGAGGCTACACGGGGCGGAAGGCAGACGTGCGGGGTGCTTGGTTTCGGCCGTGGCTCCAATCATAGAGCACGAGCAACGACAAGCTCCGCCCACTGCAGTGTCGGCGAGGCGCCAATGAGTACGTCACTGCGCCATTTCAAACGGCATTACTCCATGTATATCCTTATTTCTATGGACGTCCCGCCAGTCGCGCTGGATTCGCGTCAGTCCTTTTCGGACCTTTACAGACAACCAGTAAGTGACGTATTTCGTCTTTGCAGACTATTGTTTATTGTAGACGTTCGGCTCGACATTACAATACTTTAAATAGGGAACTCATCTTTTACAATAAATACTATTATGAGTGCAAAGAGAGATTCAGAGTGAGTAAAACAAAAAACATATGAGGAAGTGGAGGATTTATTGGTATAAACGTAGTTGGTAGGAATAATTATATTACAGATTTCTACATATATTTATGACAAATACTAGCTGTTTCCCGCAGCTCCGCCTGCGTCAAAAAGCAGCCTATGTTTGACCCCGGGTCTTCAACTATATTCATACCAAATTTCAACAAAATCCGTTCAGCGGTTTGGCCGTGAAAGCGTAACAGACAGACAGATAGACAGACTTTCGCATTTATAATATTAGTATAGAAGTATGGATATTAGTATGGATGTCTGTATCTGCCCGCGGCTTCACCCGCGAAAATATTTGTTACATGAAAGAAACCAAAATATCACCTGGTTAAAATCAATTTTATTATTTACAATATTTGGTTTGTTATAAGGCTGTTTAAAATTACAGTCAGACACTACATTTAGTTTGTTTAAAGTCTTACCTACATTGTCCACGTGCACAATACGTTATTCTAAGTTAAGGAGGAGGGGCGTCTTCTAACACAGGCACTACGAATAAATGAATGAACACTTTATTTATTTTTATTTATTAATTTTTGTTGTTCACAAGGAGGCTAGTGTTAGTGCAAATAAATAATTTTTTGTATGTATGTATGTATGTAAAAATCTTTATTGTACACAAAGAACATACTTAATATCAGAATACAGGTTACAACAATTTTTTTTATATATTTTTAACTAAAATACCCTTATATATAGAGAAATTCGGAGGAGGGTGGGTACTCGTATGTTCTGCGCCGCCTATTCTGATGATCTCTCGCTGGTCAGAGTTAGTGGTGGTGAACCGAACTTTGTAGATGGTGTTGTTGGTACGTTGCCACCCTAAAGTTGTAAGTGATCGATAGTTGCAGAAGAAAGTGAATCTATTAAAAATGGCAATCTCGTTCCCCTTAGGGTTAGGAACAAAATCCACTGAAACCTAAAATATTTTTTGTAACGTAGGTAACTAATATAACATATTGAATGTTATAGGTGATAGTGACTAAATAATATAGCATTTTATTTCAGAAATCATCAACAGCGTATATGGAAACCCTGCCAGTATTCAGAACCTTCATAGTGTGAGCTGCAGAAACCTTTAACGGACTAAATCAGCAGTTTCATAGATTTAAATGCTACCCTACTTTTGGTTCTGTAATGCGGGAGGGTTTACCGGGATGTTCACCCCGGGTGGGTAAGTAGGCGGCGGACAGTGGGAATAATCGGAGTTTACAAGCACGATATTACACGGCTCTGGAATGCTCTACCCGATGACATCAAAGAGACCATTACTAAATTCGCTTTCAAAAGAAAAGTCAAAATTCACCTCACTAGCATAATATCACCCTAAATCGTCATCTTTTTCCGTTTTCACCTCTTCTTTTATGTATGTTTATGTATGTATATGTATAGTTATGAATATTGTATGTAAATCTATGTATGTTTATTTAGCAGTTAAGTGTTTTTTTTTGTTTTTTTTTTTCTCTCATTGTATTCTAAAATAATTCGCGCCGCACATAACTTTTCTGTTTTTCCTAATGGTTGACTGGGAGAGAATGCTTTTAGCATTAAGTCCGCCAATTGTAAACTTGTGGTACAATAAAGATTTATAAATAAATAAATAAATATTACCGTTATGTTTATTTAATTCCTACTACTACTCAGATTAGCCATATCCTCTGGTTCAGTTCTACTTAGGTCGGTTACAGTGCTTCACCGACCGCCGGTGCGTGCGTGAGTCGCGCTTGTCATTTATATAAAAAAATCATAAATCGTACAGTACTGGACTGACCGTACGCACGCGTATATTGATACGCACTGCATACGAGGACCGTCGGTCGAGCGCGTCCGCATGCGTGCCGTCGGTCGACCGACGCGCTATGAAAACATATGAACGCGTTTAGTGCTGCACCGACCGGTGGACTGACCGCGCGACGCATCTATTTCTTGTTCCGACTGTACCAGTCCGGTCAGTTTGTTGGTCAGGAGAGCACTGAATGATACAAACTGACAGTCGATTTAAGCGTATCGTCAAAACGCAACGTACGCACTGACGGTCCACCGACCATCAGTGGAGCACTGTAACCGGCCTTAGTGTTAAATTTATAATATCCTGCCGCTGCATTAAAAATTAGCTTACCTATAGTTTTTACAGTACGTGGTTTATGTAAACTTCTTCTTCTTTGCGAGTCGACTCTGGCTGTTATCAAACTTCGGAGGACCAAAACTCCGCCACCGACAAGGCATTGTTGGTGGCTTCGTAGAGGTCCCTAAGCGTGCAGGTGGCCGGGCACGCAGGACAGGACAGGAGATGCGTCATGGTTTGGGGAGAGACACCGCACCGGCAGGCCACTTCCGAGCAGTAGCCCCACCTGAACATGTTTTCCTTGCTTCGGCCTACGAGAGTCCGGAGTCTGTTTAAAGACTTCCATGTAAGCCATGGCAGGTCATGTCCAGGAGGGAGGCACTCCGATAAGGGCAGAGATGAGGCCGAAGGGTATCTCTCCGTCCAAATATCCACTCTAGACTGAGAGGCTTCGCCAGTTAGTGGTTTTGTTTCTTTGACGAAGCTGTGTCGACTCTTCAGTCTTTGAGTGACGGACACGTGGTTATTTAAAGGATGCCGGTGATCCGCTTCCATTTTGGCCCTTTCAAGAGAGCTGGCCACATCTCTACGGACGTCCGGAGGGGCAATGCCAGCCAAGGGATACAGCTTCTCCACAGGTGTAGGTTTCAGGCAGCCTGTTATAATCCGACACGTGTCGTTAAGAGCTGCATCCACCTGTTGCACGTGTGCTGAGCGGCTCCAGACTGGGCTAGCATATTCGCCCGCATATATATATATGTAAACTAGCGAAGGTTGAAGACGACTCATACTAGACAGGATTGGTATTACCCAAAAAATAAAAATAATTTGATTCAAGATATTATATTTATTCGATTTTGAAATTCAATTCTCAAAAAAATTATCTTACTCGTGGTTGGATTTTCTGTCCACCCCTTTACCTGTGCGGTTGCTCACCAAAGTAGATAGCACCTTTATTTTTGCTTATAAACAGGTTCTGTAGTTTTCCAAAACTTAAATAATCAATGCAGGAGACGGAAAATGTTGATTGTTGCATAAAATATTACGAATCTTACAAAACAATTATCTGCTAAATAACTGAAATCATTAACTATAAGTTTGTGTGTTTTGAGTATTCGAAAGAGTAGCTAAACTCTTGGCATGTGCCGGGAGATCTGAGATTAGCGCATTTTTCATAAACACATTCATAACAAACTTTACCATTTAACTAAAAATCCCTTATGTATAGAAAAATTTGGAGGAGGATGGGTATGTTCTATGTTTTTTCTGATGACCTCTCGCTGGTCATTGTTGGTAGTGCTGAACCTGGCCTTGCAGATACTGTGCCTGGTGCATTTCCACGCCAAAGTTCGCTGTGAACGATTGTGGCAGTAGAAAGTAAACCCATTTAGAATGGCAACCTCTTTTCCCGACGTGTTACGAACAAAATTCACTGAAACACAAAAAACTTCGTAATATAGGTAACAAATATAATTTTGCACCAAAATGTAGCCTATATTTGACCCTGGGTCTTCTAAATAATACCAAATTTCATCAAAATCCGTTCAGCCGTTTGGCCGTGAAAGCAAAACAGACAGACAAACAGAAATTATTTATGGATTTAAAAATAGTTAAATATTTAATTTTCGTTTGAAACAAAAAACACAAAAAAAATGTCTGTATCCCGTTTAAAATATTATTACACCTAAATCTAACAGTTTAAACGCCTCTTGAGTCTTGCTTGACCCATATCACGTACATAAAGGATTCGATTGTTACTTCTGCGAACAGATGATGAACCATGTCTATAGTCTCTTCAGGTATTATTTTTTTAATTTCTCTTCTAAAAGTCGTCTATGTGGAGCAATTATTTTAAACATTGTTTACCACCTCACTAAAAGTCCCATATGCACAGAGAAATTTGGAGGAGGGTGGGAATGTTCAACGCTTTTTCTGATGATCTCTCGCTGGGTAGAGCTGGTAGTGGTAAAACGGGCTTTGCAGATGCTGTGTCTGGTACATTGCCACCCCAAGGTGGTCCGTGATCGAGAGTGACAGTTGAAAGTAAATCCATTGAGAATGGCAATCTCTTTCCCCGTAGAGCTACGAACAAAATCCGCTGAAACACAAATTATTTTTGTGTTGTACAAGGGAAGGACAAATGTAATTTTGTAAAATTGACATTAGTTTATATAAGTAAGCGTATAAATGCTACGCTAATGAGACGGATCTACTCATTCGGGAAACGAATTCTTAAACATATGGTCATCTTTTATTCCACACGCTTTGATTGCTTGGCACGGCCAGATAACAAGAGGTCCTACCGCGATATTTGCAGGTTACTTTATATAAAATACATATTACATTTACACAATACATTTTTAAAATGAAATTGTCTTCATTTTATGGAAAACAGCTATTAATTGCAATGAAAATAGTAATCTACCTCATTTATAAAATTTGTTTGTTGTTTACCGCATGATGTACCCAACAAAAAGGAAACTATCATCATTACCAAAATACAAGAACTAGACACCAGGCTACTGTCAGTGAAGTTAATATATGTATGTTTAAAATATATGTTTTTAAATTGAACTGTTTATGTGTATATTAATTTATATTTATTATACACACAGAGAGGTGTCAAGATAAACCCTACCACCTAACTAAATGTCCTTCGTGTATGGAAAAATTTGGTGGATGTTGGTTATGTTCTGCGACCTGATGACCATTCGCTGGTCAGAGCTGGTGGTGGTAAACCGGGCCTTGCAGTTGATGCTGTTCCTGGAACATTGCCACCCCAACGTCGTACGTGATCGATAGTTGCAGTAGAAAGTAAATCCATTTAGTATGGCAATCTCTTTTCCCGCAGAGGTACGAACAAAATCCACTGAAACCCAAATTTTAATTCTTAACGTATGTATTTTATAATTTTTTATCCTATTCATTCTTATAATCTAGATACCAGGGTCCTGTCAGTAATATTTGGCATTTGGCAGGCCACATCGGAGAGAGGATGGTATATGGAGCCGAAGAGTGATGGAGTGGAAACTATCAGCGAGGTGGACTGATGACATATCGCGAGTGTTGGAAAAGACCTGGCTTAGAAATACTTAAATGGTATAGGCATGAGGAGACCTACACTCAGCAGTAGAAAGAAAATTATTGAAGAATATGCGTATTAGAACTCTTTGTGTGACATTAACTTCTACATACCTACAGATTCTGTATCATGAACCACATTTACCACTTAACTATTCGTCCATCGTGTATGGAAAAATTGGGTGGAGGGTGGTTGTGTTCAGCGTTTCTCCTGATGACCTCTCGCTGGTCAGAGATGGTGGTGGTGAACCGGGCCTTGCAGAATCTGTTCCTGGTACATTGCCACCCCAAGGTTGCACGTGATCGAGAATCACAGTTGAAAATAAATCCATTGAGAATAGCTATCTCTTTCCCTTCAGAGTTACGAACAAAAACCACTGAAAACCGAAATGCCTTTGTTAACTTTTCATTTCTATCTATGTCTCTTCTGTATTCAATGTAATTTTCTTGTTTAACATAAATTTAAGAAAAAATGATTTTTGTTAGAGGAATGACACTAACCAGTTAAAAAAAAAAGAAAACATCGTAGCTAAGAGATTAAGGTTAATTCAAAGGATTTCTATCGCTATCCAAAGAGCTGCCAGTAAAGTGGGACAATTTAATCTACTCGTAATATGTACATCTATTGATTTAAATAAAGAATTTTTATTAAGAGGTTCACAATTAGTCTATGACAAGGAAATAAAATATTATAAACACGATATTACCGTAATGTTTATTTAAATCCTTCCACTACTCAGATTAGCCATATCCTCTGGTTTAGTTCTACTTAGGCCGGTTACAATGCTTCACCAACCGTCGGTGCGTACGTGAGTCGTGCTTGTCATTTATATGAAAATTCATAAATCGTACAGTACTGGACTGACCGTACGCACGCGTATATTTCTTGTTCCGACTGTACCAGTCCGGTCAGTTTGTTGGTCAGGAGAGCACTGAATGATACAAACTAGCAGTCGATTCAAGCGTATCGTCAGAACGCAACGTACGCACTGACGGTCGGCGGAGCACTGTAACCGGCCTTAGTGTTAAGTTTATAATATCCTACTGCTGCTCTAAAATTAGCTTACCTATAGTTTTTACAGTATGTGGTTTATGTAAACTAGCGAAGGTTGTAGACGACTCATACTAGACAGGATTGGTATTACCCAAATAAAAATAATTTCATTCATGATACTACGAAACTATCAGCGAGGTAGACTGATGACATATCGCGAGTGTTCGAAAAGACCTGGCTTAGAAAGACTTAAATGGTATGGGCATGAGAAAACCTACACTCAACAGTAGAAGGAAAATTATTAAAGAATATGAGTTTAATTAGAACTCTTTATGTGACATTAACTTCTAAATACAGATTCTGTATCATGAACCACATTTACCACTTAACTATTCGTCCATCGTGTATGGAAAAATTTGGTGGAGGGTGGTTGTGTTCAGCGTTTCTCCTGATGACCTCTCGCTGGTCAGAGATGGCGGTGGTGAACCGGGCCTTGCAGAATCTGTTCCTGGTACATTGCCACCCTAAGGTTGCACGTGATCGAGAGTCGCAGTTGAAAGTAAATCCATTGAGAATAGCTATCTCTTTCCCTTTAGAGTTGCGAACAAAAACCGCTGAAATTCGAAATGCCTTTGTTAACTTTTCATTTCTATCTATGTCTCTTCTGTATTCAATGTATTTTTCTTGTTTAACATAAATTTAAGAAAAATAGATTTTTCTATCGCTATCCAAAGGGCTGCCAGTAAAGTGGGAAAATTTAAACTAATATGTACATCTATTGATTTAAATAAAGAATTTTTATTAAGATGATCACAATAATTCTTTGACAAGGAAATAAAATATAACGTCTGTTAAATTACAGAATGTATTATTGTAGAGTTCATTTTGAAAACAAAATTCTTGTAAAACTCTGTTTCAATTTCAACAAAAACAAAAATGTAGAGTCACCCATGCATGTGCACACATTTTATTTACTTGTATCTTTATATGACATGATATGATATGCCTATCATTCTGATTAAATAATTCTGATTTATTTTAATGATGCATAAAAATTGGCAATGAAATGCAGCCAATGCAGAAGTTACACACTTAAGTTAGTTCATGCAAACTGCTTCTAGCCGCCACACACTCACTGACTACTGTTAATCCCAATGCGTCCGTCACCATTATCAGTTTGCAAGAACTAGCTGGTGGTAAATATTTGTAGTTATTTCAAGTTCTATATAACATTCCTCCGCGAATAACAAATCTAGATGGAAAATGATTATGGTCTGTGTTGCTTTTTATCATCCCTCGATCGTCAGTATTGGTGGTGGTGAACCTAGCTTTGCAGACATTGTTCTTGGTACATTTCCACCTTAAGGATCGTTGTGTGCGACAGTCGCAGTAGAAAGTATAGCCGTCCAGTATTGCAATTTCTTTACCGGATATATTATAAACATAGTTCACTGAAAATAAATGTAACAAGTTTCATTTATCCATATTGCATAAAGAGCCCAGCTCTTAAATTTTTGATGATCATGACATATTTACATTTTGTTATTTTGTTTCACTTAATTAAATTTTCGTAACAATCTGTTCAAAATCAGCCCAAAAAGGTTTTTCAGAACTCTTATTTTGAGGAAAAGTTCCTTTTAATAACCAGATTCTAAAGCTACATTCAGAGGATTTATATCGAGAAATTGGGAAGATAAAATAAAATCAGATTAGTCAAAACATTTTATCACTAACAGAACATAAAGACGATTGATTAACAAAATGCAATTACCTACTTTCAAGGTACTTATTGCAGCCCCTTGCAACAGTGACGTTATCAGTTTGGCTTCGTACATTCATATTATTAAAAATAATATTTTAATTTTTTTTTAAATCTTACCGTCTAATTTCAAAATATTCAACAATAACAACCATAAAAAAAGATTACAACTAGAAAAATACTTTTAAATTGAATTTTGTCATTATTATAATTTTTTTACACATATTATAATTTTTCTATGGAATAAAATGTGTAGTCACGACTTCAACAAAACAGAAATCTGTGTATATAAGTTACATAAATCGATAATTGTGATATAAGTGTGACAATGTCAATAAACTTAGCTCTTGAAAAAACTTAATCCTAGAAAACGCAAAAAAAGTTGTCATGACAACAAAACATATTTCGAAATAATACAAAAAAATGCTTGTAATAAAAAAAATACACATCCTTACGCAAACCAAAATACGTTATTAACTCTGAGACACATCCGATTTTTTTTTCCCAATTTATATCTTTATTAGTACACCATTTTCGATAATAAACTGAGTTGAAGAGTGAGTATGAAGAGCGCTCATTCGCATAATTTGTCGTTGGTCAGAAGTGTTGGTGAAGAACCGGGCTTTACAAATGTTGTTCCTAGTACATCTCCACCTTAATGTTTTACTTGAGCGGTAGTCACAATAGTAGATATATCCATCCAGTACTGCCACTTCTTTGCCGGCTTTATTTAGCACATATTCCACTGGAAATCAAACATTTTCCACCTTATCAATAAAAAATCCAAACGTGATTTAGACCCATTTAACTAAAATGTGTTCTGCCTCATTCTTTCACGTCAATTATCGGAATGACAGAAAGTTACATTTTAGTTAAACTAGTCTTAACGAACGTTTTTTTTATTTTTTATGAATAATGCAGTTTATCTTCAACAATCAATGAATTTGCTCGATTTTTATTTATATTCAATTGCCCTAACTGAATGCGATGTAAAATCTTAAATTTCAAAAAAACCTATTCTAACAAAATTTTTTTTCACTTTTAAAGACCTGCTGAACCGAGTTAGCTGAGTATTTTTAGAATAATTCTTGAAACTAGAAAAAGATTCGTATAAAGCGAGAAAAGGAAAAAATCTTATATTTTAAAATGGGTAATTTGTTTACTTTCTACATCTTATTACTATTCCGTTTTCAAAAGAAAATATAGGAGGGGGGTGAGTATGTTCCGTGTTTCTTCGTAAGATTTCATGAGGTCCAGAATTAATGGTGATGAATCGAGCCTTACAGATGTTGTGACTTGAGCAAATCCAGCGGGTGGTGTTGTGGTGGCGACTTGCCAGGTTGAAAGTAAAGCCTTCTAGTATTGCTATATTCTGCCCGAACGGATTCTGTGCGAATTTCACTGCAAAATCCAAATTCAGATAAATAATCTTGTCACTATTATCATCGATTTATTTTTTGTGCAATAAAGGTTTAAAGTAATTGCATTTGAAACCAAAGCTTACAAAAGTATTGGATGAGTTTCCCAGAGCAGATACATGTTTTAAAAGATTCAATAATTTATTTGTATACATATGTGATGATACCATAATCCTTTATTAAAATACTGACTAGTAAATACATGTTATACTATTATGTCTATGTATACATTTAAATATGTTTATCTTATCATATACTGCATTTGAAAACGGTTCCATTTCAATCTATCTACGCCTGCTTGCCTACTAAACAGTTTTAAAAATCAATAGAATACAAAACAATACCTTTATTGCCGACATCTGAGAAATCTTAAAATTGAAATCACAATATTTTAAACAATATGGCGGAACTTATTTCTAAGCAATCTTTTCCTTTGTGTAGTGAGAGAACATGATATAAGAAATAATTAAAATTAATGTCTTCTAAATAGATGGATCGAGACAGATAAAGACACTTATAATTTAAGAACATGAGACAGTTACTAAAAAGAAATACATACATTTTCTACATACCTTAAAGGGTGAGATAGTGCTCCTTAACTTGACTCATAAAACTATTCATAGTTTAAGCTGTACGTATATCAACAAGCAAAACCTTCCACAGGCGAAGAGCCCGTATCTCCAAGTCGTTCAGACTTGGATTTAGACGCAGAAGAGTGAATTGGAGTTTTATGAGAAGTAGGGCGTTAACACTGCGTGAAGGACAGTTTTTATCTAGTTTGTTTTCATTGAAACGTGTCGCTTTCTTGTCCTCATCGTTGCCGCTGCGCCCACTGCTTCGTGTCCGAGCCCTTACACCACGCAAATTCGTCACAACAAATGACTTTAAAATCTATAAATGACACCACTCTGCACAGAAAATTTAGGAGGGTGGTGTGTATGAAAGATTTGACTTCGTACAATGTCCCGGCGGCAGGAGTTCGTGGTGGTAAACCGAGCTTTGCAGATGTTATTGCTGGTGCAGTACCAGCCCAGGGTGGTGCAGTAGCGACTGATGCAGTTGAAAGTAAACCCGTTCAGTATGGCTACCTCCCTGCCGGCAGTGTTTCGAACAAATTGCACTGCAATTTTAACAAATTTACACATCAACTGGCGGTTTTGCTAGGAACTCTACTCTACCAGTCAACCATTAGGAATAACAGAAAGTTTGGAGAAAAAATGTTAAGTTAAAATTTAGTTTTTTTATTTAAAATAAGCAATTCCTTAATTAACTAAACATTAGCTATTTAAAATAAAAACTTAACTAAAAAAAAATAAAGTAAATAACTAAAAATTATCTAATTTTGATTTCATTCACTCTCCTTGCGGGGTCGACAAAGCTAAGGTTACTAAAGACCTTACTTAGAAAATAGTGAGCCAGTATTTAAAATCAATGAATGATTGTGTTTAATATCCTTATTCATGAACGGATTTCTTATTTATATATCATAATTACTTTATCCTAAAAGTATATACCTATGTGTTTAAAGAATAATACTTAGATTAACATGCATAAATTAAAAACAGTAAAAGTAACTTGCAAAGGAAGGGTTTACTGAAACGATTTGTCATAAAAGATGAGTAGTCCCAAAAATTATAGACTTTTCGTTGCGAATAGTAGATATAACTAATGATTCTTAGGAGCTATGAGAATCTCGAAAGTTTTACATAAATTCCGTCGCGAATAGTGAAGTGAGGAGGTCGATGATTATGATAAAAGTCGATGCCTTTTAAAAATTCGTGTTCCTTAGTAGTGGTGAAACGGGCTCTGCAGGTTCCTGTAGTACACAGCCATATGTTGGTCGTCTTCTTACGACCGTCACAATAAAAGGTGTACCCGTCGGCTATAGCAACGATCTTTCCATTTTTCTTGCGACTGTAATATACTGAAACACAAAACCAATTTGAATGCGCATCCTGAAAGAATTTCATCTAGGAAAAATAAATTAATAAATAATCGAGTAGTACGTGTAGATATAGTAGGTATATATGATAAACCAAATCAATATATTCAGTGATTGTTTAAAGATATTTTTAGTTTGTTTGCATTATTTTTTAGTACAAAACAAAACGCCACAAGTAATACAAAATAATTGAATATTTAATATAATCGCCTTGACATAATTAAAATGAGAAGTAGTGTTGCCGCTCGATAGTCGACTGTCGATAGTCTATCGATAGCCTATCGATAGTCGGGCAAAAACAATAGTATTTTTGCAAAACAGCTATCGATACTATCGATAGTATATCGTATATAGTAAATATCAATAGGTCTATCGATAGTTTGACTATCGACAACGCTATATCGGGCAACGCTATGAGAAGTACGTAATAACGTATAGAATTACTAAGGAGTATAGAATTACTAAAAATAAGTATCGACCGCTTATTTGGCATCACAAAGCGAGGCCAAACAATTATTATTATTTTACAGTTTTACAATTATAGTAATACAAAATTTTCTACAGTTTTACAAATATTCCATTGTGAACGGTAAAGTGTGGAGGGGGGTGATTGTGGATGACGTAGTTGGCTCGTAGGAACTCCTGCTGCTTGGTGGTGGTGAACCTGGCCTTGCACACCCCGGTGTTGGTGCATTGCCAGGAATTAGTGGACTTGTTGCGGCCGTCGCAGTAAAAGGTGTACCCATTTAGGATGGCAATCTCTTTACCGGTTCTTTTGCGTACAAATGTCACTGAAAACGAAGATGCAATAGGAAGGCCTTAATACACAGCCTGTTCCAAAATATGGAATACTAGCTGTGCCCGCGGCTTCGCCCGCGTGGAATTCCTTTTGTTCACGAAAAAAAAGCCTATGTCACTCTCCAGGTTTTCAACTATCTCAACACAAAAAATCACATCAATCCGTTGCTCCGTTCTAACGTGAAAGAAGGACAAACAAACAAACACACTTTCACATTTATAATATTAGTATGTTTACAGTCAAATATTGATAATAGTTTCCATAGTTAATTAAGTTTATTATAGAGTCGTTGTCTCGTGTTGCCCATGTGGTGTAGATGTTTATTTAATGAAAATGTAATTACATAATCGAATAAGATTTAAAAAACTATCATGACAGCTATAGGGGGTCAGAGATGGTCTAAAAGAACATACTGCTACTGTATTACGTTAGTATGTCTGTTTCAGGAATCGTTTGTTTTTAGGCAAGTAGGTGATTAACCCGCTGTGCCCTAGTCTGCTAGTGGAGCTGCCACCTTGGAGTCTACAGACATAGGTACTTGGTTTTATTCGGGTATCCTCCCTAGTGAGGGGTTCTGTTTTGGGGCGCAGAACGGTCGCTCTTAGCCCTGCATCCTTGGCAACTACAGCACGAGATGGACACCAAGTCGAGTAAGTCATATTAGGTTAGTACTAGTAATAACTCTGTGACTATATTACAGTTCCTGACCAAAATAAATTCCCATTAAGATAAAAAGAGTCTCGATTGATTGCATTTTCATTTTTGCAATGTACTTTATTGAGAAACAAAGGTAATACGAATAAACAAATAAAGGGTTCATGAGAGTAAAACAATTAGATCAGTAGATATCTGCCCATCCTTATGTGATGTGTATTTAAAACGCGAATTTTCCGTATAATTGTCAATCAATAATACGTTTTTAATCATCAGTTTATTAACATGACAAAACAATTTAATGCATTCTGCAGTTTTTTAACACTCGTATGAACCCTTATATCTCTGGTCGGATCTTATAATACAGGATAGATTGAGGATTTTAAAAATAAGCTAAATACACTGGATTTTTGGTAAAAAAAAAAATTGATCACTTTAAATTAAAAAAAAGAAAGAAATATTATACGGCCTGACAAGTGCCATGTCAACTGATCACTAGATGAGGTTGAAGTATTTTTCTCGGTTCCACTGTTTTTATTTTTCATTGAAAGTGGTTTACATATACGTTAAAAATTTGGTTGGTGTTTAAAAAGTCATTCTTTACAATATTCTTATCATTGCTTATTCACAATTTTACAAATACTCCATTATGGATAACAAAGTTAGGACGAGTATGGTTATGGGCACCGTTAGTCTTTAGGAGATGTTGTTGTTTGGTAGTAGTGATGCGTGCCTTGCAGACATTTTTGTTGGTGCATTGCCAACCGTTGGTCGTCTTGTAATGGTTGTCGCAGTAGTAAGTGTACCCGTCGATGATTGCAAGCATTTTACCCTTAGCGTTATGCACAATTTGCACTGAAATCACAAAATACAATAAAATTACAAAAACCTGTTAATTAACTGATGAAAGAAAAAAACGAAACGTAACCAAAGAATTATTAATACTACTAACGTAACTAAGAGACATTTTTAAAAACTTTGAAAAATAAATTTTCAATCGCCATCACCAGTGTTTGTTAATGGTGCAATAAAGTGTTCTTTCATTCACTAGTGCCAACTAAATGAGTTTGAAAATTTCATTGTAAACTAAGTAATACGTGGGGCGCACTATAAGTTTCCGGAATGAATAAATACTATTAAAGGTACAAAATTAATTTATTGTTTTTCAAAATAATCTCCCTTGGCGTCTATGCACTTTTTCATTCGATGAAACCAGTTTTGAAAACTTTTGTGCCACTCCTCTGTGGTGACCTCTGAAACGTGTTTTTCATACTCCTCGACAGCCTCTTCTGGTGATGAAAATCGTTGACCGCGTAATTGGTTCTTAATTTTTGGGAACAGAAAAAAGTCACAAGGTGCCAGGTCGGGACTGTATGCAGGATGACTCATGAGTTCTACATTTTTCGCCTTCAAAAAGTCGTTTGTCTGTCTGGCCGTGTGAGAACTAGCATTGTCGTGGTGCAGGATGATACGGCATTTACGGTTATTTTTACGGAGTTCGTCAATAACTTCCGGCAAACAAATGGTCGTGTACCAGTCACTATTCACTGTACGACGATTCTCTAAAGCAACAGTACCCACGTGTCCAGTTTTATTAAAAAAAGAAGCAATCATCCGCTTAGATGCACTTTTCACGCGCGCCATTTTGGTTGGTTTCGGCTCATCTTGAAAGACCCATACGCTCGATTGCTGCTTTGTTTTGGGATCGTAGCAATAAATCCATGTTTCGTCACCTGCTACTATGTCCCACACCAAATTTGACGTACCTTCGTTGAATCTGGTAAGCATGGCACTGCACCAAGTGACGCGGTCCGTTTTTTGAGCCTCGGTCAAGTTGTGTGGGATCCACCGCGAGCACAGCTTTCTCACACCCAATTGTTTGTGTAGGATTAATTGTATTTGACTCATGCCTATTTCTAAGGATGCGCGAATTTCATGGTAGGTCACATGCCTGTCTGTTTCCTGAATCCATGTTGATGCAGACACACAATTTTTTAAATGGCGCCACAAGGTAAAAACAAAAGACAGTCAGATGAAACAAACTGCATTCTACAGCCAAAGAGTTCTATTTTCAAATGTTGCAATAAATTTTGAAATATTGTTTAAGTAAGTGGCCAGTTCCGGAAACTTACAGTGCGCCCTATGTATTATAAGAGCGAAAGTGAGATTACCTATCCTACTGTCAATCTATTTTATCACCACCACACCAGCGATACTGCTTATAAAGGATAATTAATGTTTGATTCACTGATTTACAACCAAAAATAAGGAAAGTACTATAGACGCAATAGTACTAGTAATTCTTTAGAAGAAAATTAATACACTCATTTTTTTGAAATGGTAAATTACAATTAATCAGCTAACAGTGATAAGTGATTGTAAGTAAGCTTTCTCATAAATCAAGCAAATAATCAAAATATCAAAACCAACATCAAATTTTTATTATAATTCCATTTCGTATCATATATTTAGGTGGAGAGTGACAGTGGCACCACTTGGATCTCACCAATTTCTGTTGTTTGGTGAGCGTCAAGCGCGATCGGCATTTGCAATTTGTACATTTCCAACCATCGGTATTCTTGTGATTGTCACTACGATAGAAAGTATAGCCGTCCATAATAGCAATCGGCTTTCCAAATAAGTTCGGAAGAATTGTTACTGAAATAAAAAATAATTATATACAGGTTACAAACATGATGCTGTACTTATTTATAAATATAAAACGTCTTTCTTTAGTTGACTGTTTATTAAAAGTTACATAGATCTGTTAAATAACACCAGGTTATTGCCAGTAAAAATCTGCCAGTTAAAGGACCAACCAACGAACGTAAGATGGCAGTGGCTCTGTTAAGTAACCAGCTCCACCACATTTAGGACCTTATAAATACATATCTTGGGTTCTGAAGTAAGTTTAATGAAGTATATAAACCAAGAACAAATACAGTCGAATAAAAAAGATTGAATATTAGCAATCGCTATGCAATAAATGGATTTAAGGCAACCAGTTATTGTAATATATATATATTTTTTAATTCTCAATCCAAAAAGCACTGAAAAATATAGCATCGATAATCAAGACAAAAGAAACGAAAATAAATAAGATACATTACAATTCCAACATAATATTTATAGATGTATCAAAATTTGAGAAAAGATCTTGAAAGAAACGCAAAGTATAATTAACATAAGTAAAGATTAAGTTTATAAGATGAAAATAGTAAAATGGAAACAGAAGTATGATGGATGACCAATGTTGGAAGAGGTAAGGACGTACTGAAAAAAAGGTGCGGCAGTGGATACCCCCCACATAGTTCCTGATTTACATCCATCGAGACATTCATGGTGAAGACAGCAGAAACGGGACACGAGTACACGACGAATACGACCGTAGATGCGTCATCATTTGAGCGTGCCGATACGATGGAGGTAAATCAGAAAGCTGTTGAAGTGGCCTCTATTTCTAAACTTACCTTTATACTAATTTGCTAAATTACTCCTCCTGTATAATCTGACAAGTACGCCATTACGAATGATGAAGTGAGGCGGTGGATGTGTGTGATCGATCCTTGTTCTTGTAATGGTGCCGTTTTTGGTGCTAGTAAACCTAGCATGGCAAACCCCAGTACTCGTACATAACCAACCGTTAGTGGTTTTATTCCTTACACTGCAGTAAAATGTGTACCCTTTAATTATCGCTAGGTCTTTCCCGACTTCGTTCTTGACAATAGTTACTGAAACGATAAATCTTTCAATATTGTCAACATAATTATAATTTGCAACTTAGTAACTAACATTTAATTAAATACTTACTCAAAGACTGTACAATTACAAACTTATGATGGACTAAGCACACATTTAGGATAAAGAAGCACATAGAATATCAAAAACAATCTACACTCAGTGATCCATTTATTTTACTCCTATATCTACACCATTACTACCTACAAGTTAGACTTACTCACATTGTAAGTCCGCAACTGATTAGTTTTTCTTACAGATTAGTTTATACAAGATTCCATCCTTAATGGCCATACTGGGTGGATTATGACAATGCTGCAAGTTATGTCTTATCACAATTCTATCCTTAGTGGTAGTGAATCGCGCTTTACATACGTGATTCATGGTACATTGCCAAGCCATTGTAGCTATCCTCTCGCGTCCGAGGTAGAAAGTGTATCCATTAAGAACTGCAATTTTTTTGCCGGATTTATTCTTGACGTAAAGCACTGCAAAAAAATCGTAATAAAAACATCTACAGTAAAAGAGTTTCTTTTTGTTATCCTAACATTCAAACATTTACAGTGTCAACAAATTCAACAGTTAGTGATGCATTTATTTAACAACATTCTCATTAAACCCTATACGAAAGAAGTTCTTACGGGACCATGTCAAGTCAAGTTAACAATTGATCATTTTGTATAAAATTTACAGTTTATACAAGATTCCATTCTGAATAGTCATATTGGGTGGATTATGACAATGCTGCAAGTTATGTCTGATCATGGTCCTGTCTTTGGTGGTGGTGAATCGCGCTTTACATATGTGATTCATGGTACACTGCCAAGCCACTGTAGATATGCTCTCACGTCCGAGGTAGAAAGTATATCCATTAAGAACTGCTATTTTTTTGCCAGAGTTATTATTGACGTAAAGCACTGCAAAAAAAACGAAATAAATAAAATATCTACAGTCTTTTTTATTATTCTAACATTTATAACGTCAAATTATTATCTGTTTATGATTTCAAAATCATAAACAAAAATGTTGGCTGAATGCTTACTGTTGTAGCAACCTAAAATTTTAAATAAATAGGTAACCATTTACAGTGCTTCGTAGGCATACATTTTACATGATTTTCTCCGTTCTCGCTAAAAGCTAAAATAAAAAACAATTAAAGTAATTGTCAGTATAATCAAATCAGAAAATCAAAATATTTTTAAATATAACTTATGTTTAAGATACATTTTATTGGTTTTAATACTTTCATAAATTAACCAAACTCTCTACATTATGAGCCGATTATTCTGTACGCACATCTGGTTATTTAGATTGCCCTAACAGCAGAAAATATGCAACACCTCTAACACATACATATGTACATTTAATAAATTATTAAGTCCATAAAATTAACTAAGCAGGTCACACTTACTAAGACATATTAGGACTAAAAATATTGTTCACATAACACCTTTACCTTTTGTAGCAGTTTATTATTACATCTACACTTTCAAATATAGTCCATTTTTGATGATAAAAGTAGGTGGTTTGTGGTCATGTTCCAAATTAGCGGCAATCCATTCTCCATCCACACCTAGTATGAATCTAGCTTTGCATTTGCCCCACCTGGTACACCGCCAAATGCAATTCTTTGTCCCCTTGATGTTGCAGTAGTATGTATGATCCTTCAGGATAGCCAACACCTTGCCGTTTTGGTTATGGACGAAGCGAACGTCTGTTATTAAGAAAGAATAACTGTAGTATAAGTGCCGGCATGTAAAAGCGAAATTTAACACAGAAGCAATTGCGCTGGAGAATATGAATATGTCATCCGGCGCCATTTTTTTTTTTTTTCAAGTCATTCGAAACCACAAAGGGTCCAATTTTTTCATAACATATTATTATTACAAAGTTAAACAGAAGAACGCCTTACCACAGCTTTTTTAATATATGCATTTATTCTTCAGTAAGAAAAATATAAATAAATTGAATTTATTTAAAATAAATTCATTTAATTTATATTTTAGCTGTTATATTCTTGGCATTCCCATTTGAAATCAACTCTTTACTGACTTTGGAGTGATTTTGCACTGCAGAAATAAAATCAAGTCTAAGTATACAAAATCTATCGACAGTCTTATTTATTTGCAATTGAAGTAGGTACTACACCAACACTTTATATGTACACACTACTGTACATTGGAAAGTTAACATTATGAAAACTTTGTATAATAGTTCTACTTATTTCTAAAGAAATTTTTTCCAGCTTTTTTTAAATTCAGTATTTATTTTTATTTACACCACAAATTTAATGGTTGTGCTGACCTGAAGTTCTGACGATAATATTATCTATTGTAATGGCGGCTGCAGTACAGCCGTTGTTTTTTCTGACACATCGCCATCTTGTTTTTATGCCCTTGCAGTAATCTCTATTGAACCTATAATTGTCAATTTTTAGCACAGTCGCACCCACACCGTGACGCCTTATCTCAAACACGACACCTAAAATACGATTACAATGTTATATTGTAACAATAAATAAATAAATATAAATATAATAATAATAATAAATGTTATATTGTAATTTCATGAAATGTTATAAATATACATTATTTATAACATTTAATTAAATTTAACCTTTTTTTATCAAATTAATGGGTTTATTGAATTTTATTTCATAATTATTATTTACATAATCTATACATTGTAATAAACTAACTAAAATTAATAATATACTATAAATTTAATTAACTAGTTATATACACTAAAAAACAAGAAGTATTACATATATATACATAAAAAAAATGCCCATGTAATTTAGGCGTCGTAGAATTCATCCACATCGATGTCTACCGGGAAAGTGCTCAGAAGGCTGGCAGCATTGCCACGCTGTATGGCAATGCTGATTCTTTGAGCCAAGTATAGTCCAGCCTTCCGGTCACTTGAGGCGTCGATTATGCGCTTTGCTAAATCTCTGTACAGAGAACGAGCACTCGGACCCCATGGCCCCAGAGTCTCCACCCCAAACGGCTCAAATAAGTAATTTCCGATGAAATTACTGTATTTACGCCGTTTGAGGGCTTCGGCTGATGCAGCAGCAGCGCCGGCGCATCCCGCAGTGCTTGGAACATGCGATGGCGCAAGGGTGTCGACGCATGTGGCGTCCCACACCAAATGCCGACCCATATTCCAAGGCATCAAGGCGTCTGGTCTCTTTCCATCGTCACGTGCCAGGCCACTAGGTTCAAGTACGGCGGGCACGCCGGCGGTGGTCAGAGCTCGACGGATTATGTCGTTAAGATGTGCGTGCCTGCGCTCCTGCTGCATGATAGACCATGATGTCCGAGGGCGTCGACTGCCTCTCCACAGTAACGGTGTGGAGAAACACACGGAGCGCCTAAACGCAGACAAGTCATCATCATCATCATCATTTCAGCCGCAGTCAGTCCACTGCTGGACATAGGCCTCTCCCAATGATTTCCAAAATGATCGGTTGGCAGCAGTCTGCATCCAGCGTCTGCCTGCGACCCTTTTCAGGTCATCTGACCATCTGGTCGGTGGATGTCCAACGCTGCGCTTACCGGTACGTGGTCGCCATTCGAGAACCTTTCTGCCCCATCGGCCATCGGTTCTCCGCGCTATGTGCCCCGCCCACTGCCACTTCAAAGAACTAATCCGCTGGGCTATGTCGGTGACTTTTGTTCTCCTACGGATCTCTTCATTTCTGATTCGATCTCGTAGGGAAACACCGAGCATCGCCCTCTCCATAGCTCTCTGGGCGACCTTGAGCTTTCTTATGAGGCCCATAGTCAAAGACCACGTTTCGGACCCGTATGTCATCACTGGTAACACACACTGGTCGAATACCTTAGTTTTAAGGGACTGAGGTATTTTAGACGAGAAGACGCTACGTAGCTTCCCGAACGCCGCCCATCCGAGTCGGATTCGACGAAAGACCTCGTCCTCGAAGCTGGAGTTGCCAGCCTGGATCATCTGACCCAGGTAGACATAATGGTCTACAACTTCAAGGGTGTGGTTCCCGACTGAAACCGGTGATGGCGTAACATGGACATTACACATTGCCTTGGTTTTGTCCATGTTCATTTTAAGGCCCACCTGTTGGGAGACCACGTTGAGGTCGCTGAGCATGGTACTTAAGTCCTCCAGCGATTCCGCCATGACCACGATATCGTCGGCAAAACGAAGGTGAGTGATATACTCGCCATTGATGTTGATGCCAAGTCCTTCCCATTCCAGGAGTTTGAAGGCATCTTCCAGAGCAGCGGTAAACAGTTTCGGAGAAATGACGTCTCCCTGTCTTACACCTCTCTGCAATGGAATAGCCCTCGTGCTCTGCTCCTGTACTCGGACTGACATGGTGGCGTTGCTGTATAAACACTTCAACACTTCGATGTACCGATAGTCTATGCGGCACCGCTGGAGAGACTGAAGCACCGCCCACATTTCGATCGAATCGAAGGCCTTCTCATAGTCCACAAACGCTAGGCATAGTGGCCGGTTATACTCTTTGGCCTTCTGTATAACCTGCCGAAGCGTATGGATGTGGTCTATGGTACTAAACCCTTTTCGGAAACCGGCTTGTTCGGGAGGCTGGAAGGCATCGAGCCTGTTCGCGAGACGATTCGTGATTACCCTCGAAAACAGCTTATAGATGTGGCTCAGGAGCGTGATGGGTCTATAGTTCTTCAATAGGGTATTGTCACCTTTTTTGAAGAACAAAACCACCACGCCCCTGTTCCACGCCTCTGGCGTCACTCCCTCGAGCAAAACGGAATTAAAGAGCTTCTGAAGGATTTTCAGTACCGGCGTTCCGCCCGCTTTCAGAAGCTCTGCTGTGATTCCGTCTTCGCCCGGCGCCTTGTTGTTCTTGAGCTGTTTAAGGGCAATCCTAATCTCGTACAGGCTGATGTCCGGGATATCTTCCGTATAGTGTCGGGTAAGCTTGGCTCTTGGGTCTTTGGCCAAGCTTTCAACGGGTTTGGCTACTGAAGTGTAGAGTTGTCCGTAAAACCTCTCGATCTCCCTCAGCACCTCGGCTCTCGTCGATACCACGTTGCCGTCCTCCGTCTTCAGCTTGGTCAGTCGGCTCTGCCCAATAGACTCCACCTTTGCGAACACTTTGGAGCCTTTGTTTTGCTCTATCGTCTCCTTAATACGTTCTGTATTGAAGGAGCGAGTATCGTTCCGCAAAGATTTCCGGATTTGTCTATTGAGCTGCCGGTAGACGTCGGCGTCTTCGGAGGTCTGCAGCATCATGGACCGTCGCTTAGCCATCAGATCCAGGGTCTGAGGTGAGAGTTTTTGTGGTTTATTTTTGGGGCGGGATTTGAAGATCTTCTTTCCCACCGCCTGGACAACTTCTACAAATCCGTTATTAATCTCGTCCACGGAAACGCAATCCTCAAGGCATGCAAAGCGATTTGAGAGCTCTAGCTGGAAAGACTCTTGGCTTTGGATATAGGCTTGCGAAGGTCGGAGTATAGACCCCATCAAGCGAGTTCTCTCTCGTCTGAGATCGATGTTCAAGATGCCCCTTACAATCCGGTGATCGCTACCGATTTTAATCTTGCTGATCACAGAGACATCGTTGAATATCTCTCTCCTCGTCGACAAGATGAAGTCTATCTCCTGTTTTATTGGAGCTTGGCTCTTCTTAGTGGGCCCTAGCCAGGTCCACTTTCTTTGCGGTGGCTTTTTGAAGAAAGAGTTCATCGCGAAGAGTCCCTCTTTCTCCAAAAAGCCAGCCAGCATATGGCCTCGCTCGTTTCGCTTAA
The DNA here is from genome assembly GCA_947363495.1 of Euzophera pinguis. Classification (NCBI taxonomy): domain Eukaryota; kingdom Metazoa; phylum Arthropoda; class Insecta; order Lepidoptera; family Pyralidae; genus Euzophera; species Euzophera pinguis. The sequence goes on from OX376166.1 coordinate 4,027,105, forward strand.
CGTTATTCTAATAATTTGGTCATTTTTTTCTAAAAGGGAAGGATTTTCCAAAAAGGAGAAGATCTTAAAGCATTTTATCATAGATCAACAAGACGGAAGATCCTTCTTCAATGTAATTTACAATTAAATAATGAATAGTAAATCAAATAATTGGAGAGGAAAGGTAAAATTAATAATAGAAATGACTTGCTATCACTTTAACATTTGTTGTAGTTCTCGAGAGTACTACAGATACTCGTAGATAGATGTGTCGATAGTGTAGACTATAGATGATGACTTGAGAGTGTAAATAAAACTGTTATACACAAAAGCTGATAAATTTATTGACATAATAATTTATTCACTATACTAAATTTTAGCAACACTATGAAAATTACAACTTAAGAGGCGCTATTTGCGGGGAACATGTATTATATTAGCCCGCCCCTTCTTGTAAAAGCAAATAAAATTGCTTATAAATTGATACTTTTAAATACATCTATGACAACTTCTATTATAAATTGCTTAATGAGTAGAGAGATTAGGTACAAAACTATCCAGAATATTCTGAAGGTCCGTTCTTGACGGGGTAGGTGGATGATGATGATCATTGATCGTCTCTATAACCAAGTAATCTTGAGTGGTGATGACTCCCGCCTTACATCCCTTGTGGTACCGATTGCAGTACCACCGCCAGCAGGAATGCTTCGCCGCCTGTCTTCTGTTGTATTTGTAATTGTTGAATTGTAATACCAGCCCTCCGTTAGATTTTGTTATGACCTCACCTGAAAATTTAGTCGATAGTAATATAGAAATATGTTTCGACATCATCATCATCATCATCGTGTTACCAACTTTCACAGTGACAGCGCTGGACACTGTTCATTGCTACGCGTCGTGAACGTGAATCTAAACAAGTATAGCTCGCGGTTCTGTAAGTAATGTTCATATAACTCGGCTGAAGTAATAATGACGAGTTTAATAAAGACCCAACTCACCAGGTAAGGGTGTAGGAAGAGGCACTCCTCCGCGAGCGTTGATATCGCACCTCGGAAGAGTTTTCGGAGGCTCGTGAGCATGCTCGCCCGACGTCCTTACCACCACATTCTCATGGTTGGTAGTCACGCTCGCTTTGCAACCAAAGTTGTATTTGCTGCAGTACCTTTAACAAAATTGATGATTTACAAGCTAGGCTCATAAATTTAAATAAATACATAGGGACACAGACAAGCGGCCATTAGAGAAAAGTGGCGACGTGTTGAGAAGCTTGCCACCAACACCTAAATGATGACCACGACCACTCTGTCAAGAGTGCTATCGACAAGGAAGAATAGGGGCCTGTGTCCCCAGACCTGCGTGACAAATCAAATCCACAAGTAGAGCTTCAAAAAGTTTCAAGCTTACTTAAAGGCTTGCTTTACGGAAGCCTAGAACTTTTGTAAACAACGATATTCAATGCAATATTTGTATCAACCGACGGCGAGTGCTGTGCGGCTTGTCTTGGTTTGGTCACCTTTAGAGACACTTCTATGTTGTACCTTCGTGCTATGGAAACCACGTTAGGTCTTTGACCCCGGCAGTTAACGCTTGATACTTAGTCGCAAGGCTGTTTTAGTTGGCTTTAGGCGCCTGAAAAATATGACACATACTGCTACTAAATCTCAGACAAATCAAAAAAGGGAGATGATAGGAGATGAGAGATCTCTGCCTACCCCTACGGGAAACAGACCTGATGATATGTATATATGTAAAATCTGACACGGCACGATTGGTCTGGTTTCCCTGTAAAAATGGTTACTTTCATCTGATAGTCGAGTTGTTCGATTCTAGTAGTAAACGGCCTTTTTGATTTTTCAATTAAAATTATTTACACAGATTTGATATTTAGAATATCGGATAATAAGGTGGAATTACCAATGCCAGGTCTCATTCCTGCCAGCCTGCTTCCTGCTGTAAATATACCTTTGGTACAGAAAACCTTCAGCACCTCTTGACAGATATATTATTTCACCTGAAACAAGAAAATATAATGACGTCTGTTGGAAATTCTCATAACCCGTAAAGAGCATATAATTAAAGTGGATGCCTATTTAATTAGATTATATAAATATCTACTGCATTACAAACTATTTCATAAATTTTGCGTTGGTAACCAAGTTTTAAATATTTGATTTTTTGAGAAAGTTCTTAAAAAATCAAATCAAATTTAAACTATCATAATAAAACAAAATTTACCAACTACGAGTATATATACTGTCCCATGGAAGGGGAAGTGAACGAGGAAGACCTTTGCCCAGCTGTGGGACAGTATAGGTTAAGGATATAAATAAGGGGAAAAATCACACTTTTGCATGTTATTTTTTAAAATTTATTTTATTAAACTGTTCATCAATACCCTTGTTGGAAGCAATATACTTAAATTTTCACATAAATATGACCTGAAAATATTTCACAACATTTCTATTGAAAAATATATGCGTGTAGGTGATATTTACTTCTGTAGATAACATCTTTAATCAATGAGTTTTCTGAACTCGTATATTCACTATTTATCTTTAAGTCTTATAAATTTTGGCAGTTCAACGCGGATTTACGCAAAATACCGCGTTGCTTTATGCCTTTGGCACATTTACAACTTTTGATGTTCGCTAAATCAGGGAGACCTAGACGGCAGTACTCGAGTACAGTAGAAGCAAAGATAAAAGGGGATGCGGAACTATTCATTTAGCTCATTATTCCAGATAAGTGGATAGACACAAAAATACATCAATACCTGTATTCCTTTGTATAGTAAAAGAGAGAAAAGCAGAGAGAGTACATACATGGTAGTTTAGCAGATTCCAAGGTTGAAAGCAAGGATTAATCTGTTAGGCGCCAAAAACATCTAATACCCAATTTTAAGACACGATCCATTTTCAGCAAAATAGAGATTCGGCGGCAGATGGTCATGAGCGACATTTTTAAAGCTTACGGAATCGTTCGCTCCTGTAACCACCCTGGCCCGGCACCCCCGGTGGTAGGAGGAGCAATACCAACCAACCCCATTACCACTTTTGTAAGGTCGGTTGTAGGTATAATCGTTGATTAGAAGGTACTTTTTTCCTTTGACCACGATTATTTTGTAACCTGAAAAGTTAACACGGTTTTAAAAATCTTAATGTTTTCTTAAAATACCTACAAATACTTTCTTGGGTTTCACTTCTGTATTACTTCAACTTTATTTACTGACATTTGTGTGAAAATGCTAAATATATAAAAAATCAATGTAAGTGTTAGTTTTCAAAATATTTAATATAACTTAAAATGTCTTATATTTTTTAAGAATTACAATAACTATACTAAACTTAATACATCTGAAATACTTATTTCAACAAGATTTTTTTATAAACGATTCAATTTTCATCACATTTCGTTCCAGAAGTTTTAAAATTCGGATTACATTAGACCTAATTGTTTGTAAATTTCACAAATTTAAAACTTAGATAATATTGATTTCATTATCAACTCAAATAAAATATATAAACAAAGAATTAAACATAAAAATACACTACAATATCTTACTAAGAGAACCATTTTCCAAATTATATTGATAAATTAAAGATACTTAGAGTCTATAACAAAATGTAAAAAAAACAGAAACATAAAGATTCAATGCTTGTGTATATAAATTTTAATACATTTACATCATCAATACCTTTGGCAATTATATCTATAGAGTCCAATTAGTATTAAAAAAAAAAAAAATGGAATGTCTTCATGTCACAAATTAGTAAACTTAATGATTTAAATATAAAATCAATATAAAAAAATAATAACATTTAAACAGCCACAACACAGAAACAACAAAAACAATAAGATAAAATATTTTCTATATTAAAAAAATTGAATTTAAGTAGCAGTTATCTACAGTCGTTAACATTTTAACCGTTAGATCAGCCGCTTCATTCTAAGATTTGGACCCTTTAATAACTAACCCATCTCGGTCCTACATCATCAAGGCATTTGGTCCCTGATACCGTTTCTAAATGCTATTTTGTTAGTATGTAAAATAACATAATTACTACCAAAAACCCACAAAATATTAATTTACTTCAGCAATATAACTATTTATAAAATATGAAACACCTAGAATTGTATAATCTCTAGCCACAAAAAAGACAATGACGTGTGCCTTTTACAAACTGACCAAAAAGAAATGTATGTGTATGTATTTCCGTTTTTATTTTTATCCTTATCCAGGAATTCACGTTAGTAATGCCATAGTTTCAAAAGGTATTTTGAATAAATTATATTGCATTATGAACCAGCCATTTTTTAATAAAGCCTGATTAAACATAGATTCAACCATTTTGTAAAGGCACAGTCGTCAGGTCTGATAAAAATCAATCGACAACTAACGATTAAATTTTTTAAACCACGGTTCATCATAATAAATATACCCTCTACTATATAGCAAATAACATGATATTCTCAATTCGAATTTTTCATGAACACTACAAATTCGTAAAGAAGAATTAATTAACTTGATAATTATCTACTCATAAAATCAACGAAACTTTGTTTCTTCAATTGCAACACACACACACACACACACACACACATATATATAATATATATATATATATATATATCTTTGATTCATTCTTTCATTAATGAGTTTCGTGGCTTCGACGGACAACTTTTAAATCAAGTTCTCCACTAGTCCTGATGACTGCTGACTCCTATTACCACACATAAATATAAAATTATGACATTTGTATAAGTAATTAAAACAGTCTAAGCTACGGATGAGAATGGTAGCCACTAGTAGACACAACAATTCCGTCAATTGTCACAGCAGAAGCTTTGCACTTATGCTTGTGTTTCTTCGAACAGGTCCACCTGATGCGGTCGCCGACCAAGGACCTCGAATGCCTGAAGAACTTGTGTCCGTCCACGTAAATATTCGTCGTGCCTTGCGAGAAGCGGGCTCTTAGAATTGCCGCCATGATTGCTGAAAAGATACACTGTTTAAAATACGGATACATCAATTTGAAAACTCCAATTTGCTAGCAGAAAGTAAGCGGTGATAGCACACTGAAGACGATTATTATTTTAAAGTTTAGGTTATTTCTCAATATTGACTATTGAACAAAATAAAGAACAAATATGCCTGGTATACTTCATGCATAACACAACACACTATTTACTTATTTAGTCATAGTCACCTTTTATCAAATAGTCTCTGAACCAGAAATTAAATATCGCCTCGCGTTGAGAACTCTATCTTAGCACAGACCTTAGTCTAAAAACATGGATTAACGAAATAAAACTGCATTACTTCATAATAATTGTAAATATATTCCATACCAAAAAAATATGCTTTATGGTATTTAAGCCAGGTATGAAAATCAGTATAATCATGAAGTCGAGTTTAGGACACTAAGTGCAGTAGAATACAGTCGGTACGTTTATCTGTCTTCGACTGTAACTTTTGTTTTATTATTTTGTCGCAATCTTTGAATTTTTAATATATGGGGGTGAAAAATGAGCTTTGGAGTTTTATAATTATTTCAACCAGTTTCCAATACCTGATGAGTAGAAATTAATCATAAAACAATATTACATTTACAGGGTTACATTTCACATTTCTCAAACTTACAATTAATTGTCATAGAAATCGATTATCGAATCGATTACCTAGTTTCTCATTTGTACAAAGATATCCATTAACAAGTAATCTATAGAATAACTAGCTACCTACACGTATAATAAACATTGTCTATTTCTCTCTTTTCGATATTTACCGCGAAAAACAAGATAAAACATACGATATTTTAGTAGACAAGACCTTAAAAATGTTTCTTAATTAATTGAGGATAAGTAACTTACACACAAAAACAAACGCAGTGAAATCAAAATGTATTTTACACTTCTTATTACAGTGGCTAAGCGACCTATAGAGGGTCTTAGCCTCCGACACTAAAGCTCTCTAATATCATTTATGTTAATAGAAATAATTTATATTACTGAATCTTAATGTACCGGCCATCTGCTGTCACGTGGTATTTCGGTGGTGGGTGGTTGTGTCCCTCTTCTAAGTACTTGAGGGCCCCCAGCTGATCTGTCCGTGCTTTGGCAGGACACAACTGCCCCTTCTTCGTGCAGTACCAGAAGTTAGGACTGTACATGGAAAATGTGAACCCGTTGATCATCATCAGTTGACGATTGCGGTTCTTGTAAGGAGACGGGATCATCAAGACTAAAACGAAAAAAAATAACGTTAACTATATTTGCATCAATCATTAAAAACTGCACAAAAAAAAACAGACATATATGCAACGAAATAATTCCCGACTATTGAAATTTGAATATTCTTGTTTACTAGGCGGAATCGGTAATACATTAACAGAAATCAACTAGGTATAGGTAAGCAAGTTTTAAGTTTATTATAAATATTATTAATCTATAAATAAACTAATAAAAAGTTACATCGTACGATCCGCAACATGCTTTGTCAAAATATTTATTGAATAATATCCGCACCAAAGGTCAACAAAAATATCAGTAGAAAGTTTTGTCAAAAAGTGTACTTACCTAAAGAAAAATTTCCGATACATGCTTCGTCAAAAATAAGAAAAATAAGAAGAAAGCATAAATATTGTACTTTTAAATTACTATTTTTATACATTAAGTATTCGTATAATTATTTCGTACATCTTTCGTTATTTTACATCAATTCTATACAAATATAATATATGAAGAGGTATGTGAATTGTTTGGCGTGTCTACCAAGATTCTAGACGAATATTTTGACGTAATCTCCCGTCCTTGTGACTTTGTACCTTGGAGGGCCATGATTATGATTGTCATTCAGGAAAGACAGGTGTCCTAGGGCATCCAATCTAGCCCTGGCAGAACAATGAATGGTCTTCCTCTTCGAGCAATACCAACATCGCACGTTGCCCCTCGAAAATGTAAATCCATTGATCATGAGTAACCGTTTTTTGCTTTCCGTGACTTGAATAAATTGAACTTTTTCTTCATCTAAAATATAATATTTTAACCCAGTATTAATATGTTTAGTTATACGTAAAATATTATGTTGTAAAATTAGCCTTGCTATAAGTCCAATCCAAACAGCCTTCTGTTTTTATACTATTGACCTTCTTAGTCACTTTGTTCATTGATTCAAAAACCGATATGGTTATGAAAAAAGGCGGGTAATTATCTTATTTTAACACCAAACATAAATATACCATCACTTAATGACGTAGATATTACTTATTGGATATAACTATTAGCTAAAATTTATTCTTACAATTTTAAAAATGTACTTATCAACTAGGGAATTACTGACGGCACACAAAACTAGTGCGAGTGTGTTTTCTCCTCTCAAACTATGCTAGGTGCCCAAACACCTGCACAATGAATGATTATTTTTGGTCTTCGACAGAGCTGTTTAGGAGGCTTCTTTATAGGTCGTGGGAGTATAATACCATCGACACGCAAAGAAGATGAAGAACAATAGAATCCGTTACGCGGCAACCGGCTTGGGCTCGTGTCGTAAGGACATTATCACATTCTAATATATTTTCCTTCTTTACTGATGAAATAATTTGGTTTCTCGTGATTATGACTTTCGTCCAAAAATGTCAAGACACCCTTGTCGTTTAGTTTAGCCTTAGCCTGACATTGCAAGGTGAGCCTCTTGGAGCAATACCAGCATCTAGGGCTACATTTGGAGTACGTGTATCCGTTGATCATCATTACACTACCTCGTCCGCCTGGGACCATCGTAACTGAAAGGAAATGAAAAATAGATAGGATAAGTTCTTCATTCAGCTAAGATTCTTCAAAACCTTAATCATCATTCGTAGTGAGATTCTCCTAGACAGATCTATTTCTGTGCCTAGTGGAGGTTGTGATTGTCATCTACGAGACAAGGCACAACTGAATAAAAATTACAAATAACCTTTAGTACACCAAAAATATTACAAAACAACACTTTCCGAAGAAAACTATAAGGCATTCACTAATACCCTAACAAAACCATGTATGATATCAATAAAAACAGTACGACGTCTTTGAGTAAGCTAACAATAAACAAACCGAAGGTTTTACTACCGCTGTCATACTTTAAAAAAAAGATGAATACATTAAATTAAACTATTTTAATACGGTTTTATCGCGTTTATTACTTATTTATTTACACCTGACGTTTCAAACACTTTACAGCGTTCATGGTCGCAGGCAGAAGTCTGCTAAAAAAAATAGTCTGCTGAAAAATAGTTTAATTTAATGAATAACAATCGCGAAAACATAAGAAAACAAAGATGAATACATTAATTTAAAGCAAGAATATCAAAAAAATCCGGATCCATTTAATTATTTAATTTATTTTTATATATCTTCCATCTTTAGTGACGTGATATTTTGGTATGTCATGGTTATGACTTTCGTCCAGGAAGGTCAGGAATCCTTGGTCATTCAATCTGGCTCTAGCAGTGCAGTGCAACGTCTTTCTCTTGGAGCAGTACCAACCCCTACGGTTACATTTAGAATATGTGTATCCGTTGACCATCATCACATTACCTCGCTCACCCGGCAGCATCATTACTGAGAACATAAGATACATTTTTTTTCCATTAGTTAGTCCCAACACTTGACACGCACTACCATTACAAACCGAAGCTGTCAAACTCCGCAGTCATATCATATTTTCAATAAATAAAATGATCATTTATTCATATTTTCGTGCAGTTTATTTTACATCTAATAATATTTACATACGGCACACTTACAAGAAAATCAAAAACTGACAAATTCAAAAACCTCTAAGGTTATGTTGTAAAAAAATCATTCATTTTGAACCCAATGAGAATTCTGATCACATTTTGATATATTTTCCTTCCTTAGTGATGAGATACTTCGGTTTTTCATGGTTATGGCATTCGTCCAAAAATGTCAACACTCCCTGGTCGTTCAATCTAGCTTTAGCAGGACAGTTCAAGCTCATCTTCTTAGAGCAGTACCAACACCTGGGATTACGTTTAGAGTATGTGTATCCATTGATCATCATCACTTCACCTCGTTCGCCCGGCAGCATCCTTACTGAAAAAAAAAATACTTATGATATATTCTTCATATAAGAGATTAAAAATCGACCTTATCTCCTCTATTCTAGATCTCATTGCCATGGTAGACTATCGTCAAGTAAAAAGACATTTCCAACAAGCTTACAGCTTTAAGGACACCATTAATGTATTTCCAGTGAAAAAATAATAATAAAACAACGTACTGTTTCGGAGCAGGCCAATGTTTATAATTCAAACTACATTTTGATATATTTCCCATCTTTAGTGATAAGATACTTCGGTTTTTCATGGTTATGACGTTCGTCCAGAAATATCAAGGTTCCCAGATCATTAAATCTGGCCCTAGCAGGACAGTGCAAATTCAGTCTTCTGGAACAGTACCAGCCCCTGCGGTTGCATTTAGAGTACGTGTATTCGTTGATCATTAGCACTTTACCTCGGTCAGTCGGCACTGTCTTTACTGAAAAAAAAAATCCGAACCTCAGCAAAAAATCTGAATTCAACTGGTCTACTGAAATTAAGTGAATTCTGGAAAATTTTGTAAATACAATCGATAGAAAAAAAATGAGGGGTTGACGATTTTGACATAGCGTACAATTAGATTGCTACTTGGTAGAAGTGCAAAGGAACCTTATAAATTAAATTAATGTAAATCTTTTACTTGGCGAAATACTCGTACAAATTATCTTTTTGAATATTTGAGAGAGCAAGAGTGTATGTTGTAATGCTATTTTTACTATGCCATAAATATTAAGTCGATTAACTGCCTAATTGCTCGATTGTTAAGTAAGGGGTCAATTCCGCTAGTAGGCTTTAAAGGACCACGCAACTGATATTCAATCGCGACTCAATTATGTTGCATTTTCTTAGATATGCTCAATAGTGGTATTCTGCTTCAACAGTTTTGAATCTCTATTCATTTACAACTGGAACGTATTTTAATGATAATAGTGGCAAAATGTAAATAAAATAAGTAACGGAATATCAGAGGCGTCAATTGTACGCGGGTGGTAATTTTTGATTTCGACTGGTCTGGTCTGGTCATGCGAATAACTCCACGAGCCGGTAAACGATAATCGAATCATTCCTTACTTGTTCCGTATTTCTTTAATCACTCATTGAATCCGTGTGAGTTGAGTTAATTGTCGAATGATTCGCCGGCGGATCACAAAAATGCCTGTTGTTTTCACACGGTTCGGCACGAAGTCGATAGATCGAGTCGATTCACGCAAATGTCGACCGGGTCCCCATCACTACGACTGAACTGACAGCTAGCACACTAGCCGCCACCGCAGACGAAATCAGATGATAATTGAAACGGGTCGATTTCTGTTTGCTGTTTGCATAATTTTAAAGGTTTAAATCGCAATTTAATACTTTTATTTGGAGTTTAATGGTCCCACCGTCGTAGCAGGTATTTTCGCCGACGTGGTTGTCGTACGGCGTTATAAGACGAAAGTGTTTTGTTGGATATACATAAAGAACCCTGAAAAGGTAATTTATTTTATTTTAATTTAGTCTTATTGAGCTAAATAACCGATTAATTCTTTCATTTGGTCTAATATCTTTCTAGTAAAATTGGGGGTTTTGTGACAAATTAATAATTTACAAAGTGGGTAGAATGTGTATTTTATTCACATGTGTATTTTATTAAAATTTTATCTAATTTCGGTCTTAAAATGATTTCTCATTATTGGTACACATAAATAAGCGAAGAATATATAAATTCAGATTGAAATATTTCATACAAAATCGTTTTTTTTTACAAAATTAAGTAGATTTTTCATTGTTGAGTATGGTAGGTACCATTTGGAATTATGACTTTCTTTTTTATAATTGCAACCAAACAAGATTCAGCCCTAATTTAGGAATAAACAATACTCCATTATAACAAAATTTTACATATATTGAAAAGGAATTTGAACCAGGAATAAAACCTAGAAATTTACAGAGCCCCGCCCTATAGTAAACCATTGTTTCATAAGCAGTATTTTTAAAGTTATTTTGTTATTCCTACTTCAGGGTTAAAAAGAACACTTGAAGTTTCCCTCGGCACTCACTCCGCTGAACACTGGGAGTTCTACCCGCTTCCCGAGGTGTCAGGAGTGCATACCACATTTCTTTTATTGAAACAAGAGGACACGGCTTATACTACCGTTTTAATCTGCGATAGACATTTTTGCTTTAATTGAGTTAACCACACAGCCGAAGCCAGCATTATCGATCAGCCAGTGCCTGCGCTTTCTACATTTTATTAACCTTTTATTTATTTTTTATTTAAAACTTTAAAGAAGGGATCTAAATATTGGCCATTCGATCTCCTGCGACCCTAATTTTCTTTTCTCATTTTAATTTCCGTTATTTATTTTATATCTATATTTATAGGTACTTAACTTTCAATATAAATTCTTTTTTTTTTAATTGAGTTTTTTTAACTTTGTGTTAGCTTTCAACTTCTGTTTCCAAATAAATATTGTAAAAGTTTTTTGTTCTTTTATTTTAATTTTGGTATTTTTTTTTTTCAAATTTCATAGAAGGCAGGAATTAGATAGCGAACCCAGGTAATAAACATTTTAATGGTAGTGTGAAACTTTTCTTGAAACATCTGAATATGAATGAGTCCGTTAAAAAACCCATGGCCAGTTCAAATAAACAGGTAGAGCATACTGGGCATGACAGAAGGATGTTACACAAGATTTACATATAAGACAATCTCATGTAAAGTTCGCGACGCATAGTGCACTACGTTTTATTATCAAAAGCCAAATCAATCCAATAAAGTCTTGAACGTTATAAGAAATTTATTCACCATGACTCTCAGTGTGTATGTTTGTTAACTAATTTGACTATCACATCTTCAACGGTCCAGATCCTGCATCGACAGCCGTGGTTCCGTTTGATGCATCTCCAGACAGTCTTCCCTCCCACCTCATTCTCCTTGGAGAACCGGTCACCTCCCACCATCAATACCTTAGTACCATACCTCGAGGTGGCGAAGTAAACTACAACATATTGTCAAAGGTAAGAAAGCCGACAAATTTTACCGGCAACTTATATTTAGATCACCCAACGAAGTACTAAGTAGATGGTCCAACTATCCAATAAACATTTAATACATCCAGTAAATTGATATTGAAAATCTTAAACTTTCAAAGATGATTAGTTTCAAAGCATGTTTTATTTATAAATTGTAATGCACTACATGGAATTTAACAAAAAACCTGAGTAGGTAACAGAAATGTTATTCGAATAATAAATTAATACAAAAATTACATACATGCTTTATAAACAATTGATAATTACGCTAAATCAAATTGGTGGTTTGCAGACCTAAATAACAATTTTAATATTAATATTTTTATACTTTTATTAACAGGAACCAAACGAAAACAAAAAACTTGGTAACTCTACATCGCAACTAGATATAAAGTTATCTGGCTAGACTAGGTGCACGAGAGTAATCCCCGCCAGGTCGCAGGGACAGGGAACGCCGTACAATAATTCTCAAAGCGATTTCTCAACACTCTTGGGTCAGTAATAGCGTCGAAAATTACATGTATCTATCTTTCAAACGACCCCTGTATTTTTCAATAAAATACAAATACTTTCCTTATAAGCAAAATCGGAGACAGACAGCGGAACAGACATGACGAAACTATGAGGGTCCGGTGGTTACTACGCAACCCTAAAAATCGCTTTGTTTGTTCAATATGAAAAAGAAACAGTAAAATACATGTTATACAGTATTTTACGATCGTTATTTTGAGACTGACCTTGAATTTGTATAAAATACGTGTATATTTTACAGAAAGAATTTCGAAACAAACAAAATGCATTTTTTAGCATTTTCAATGATAGTCAGTGATTATGACGATATCGTATTAGCGTCACATCTTTGCCAACGGTGACCAGCTGGGCAGGACATGATAATCTCCTCCTTTTGACGCAACGCCACGTGACACGGGAGCCATGGCGGTCGCTCCTCTTATTATACCTATGACCGCCTAGTTCAATGACCGGCTTTCCCAATATGGACTTCGTAAATATTGGTTGTAATTCTAAAAAAATAAATATTTCAAGGCGATATTAAAAGTGTAAAAATATCTAGATACATCTAACTGGTATAAATAAAACATGTTCATTCATGGCTCTTACGCATGGAATCAAACTAAGGAGGATTTAGCAAAACAGAGAAATGTAAATAACTTGATGAAAAATAAAGCGAAAAACAGCAATCAGAGCACCAAAAAAGAAAGTTTAAAAGAGACATATTAAAAATATATATCTTTACTAGACCACTATTAAACGCCTATCAGATAAAAAAAAAGTTCAAAAGAAGCGCATACACTTCCTACAATGAAGAACTAAAATAAGGTTGTAGATTGGATTAATAGAAATTCTGAAATAATGTTGTAAATCTATAAAAAGCTTCTATTATATTAAAATAATTTCAACTCCAAGCAGTCCTCTACTGTTTTTCATAGCCTGTGCTGGATATAGACGTCACTTGACCAACCCAACATAAGCCTGAATTTAGTTAAATAATAAAGTTTTCTGATTGTTGAATAAATATTTTATTTTACATAAATGTCTATCTAATTATATAGAGCTATGAACACCAAAGATACAAAATATTTCAATAGGTTCGTATAATCCTAACTTAATTTAAGAAAAAAAAAAGAAAATCTACTTCCACTTATATAAAATTCTATCCATAATATCACAAAAGAAAAATTATAACATAATATAAAAAATAATCTTTATATAGCGTTAAATATCAAAATGCATTATAAATAAGTCAATAAATCATTCAAGTATCTGTTTATCATTCATTTATTTTTAATATTTTAGTGGATATTGAAATAAAGATAATCTACATATATATCTTGTCACCTCTCTAGATGTTGTAAACCTTGAAAGCTAGAATGATTTCAAAAGTAATTCATTTGTATTAAAATCGCCGAGATCAAAAATTTCCCTCACAACATATTTTACAGAAAGTGAAGAAAATCTAGACAAAATAATAATTTTACTAGTGATTCACAAATTTAACTCATTGGTTGTATTCGAAATCAATGCTAGCTAGAAATTCAAAGACCACTAAATTCTTTAATTTTATTATGTCTTTTATTTTTTATTTCATAATTTGAGCATACCATTAACGAAACACCTCAAAATTCCGACGGTAAAAAAGCGTCGAGGAAACGCTTATCTAAAATAAACTTATTGGTGGTAAAGACCAGGTTCCTATATTAATAGAACGAAACTTATTAAACACAATTATCATACATAAGTAGAAAGCTTATAACGAGAACTAGTGTTGAACAAAAGAGCTAATTTTTATGACTAGACACGATTTATTATCTGATCACTGACTGCTAGTTTACCAACAATTAAAACACGTTTATTAGCGGTAAATACTGCACATCAGCAATCATCGTACACACATCTTTACTTAATAGGTAAGTGAGAGCGAGATCAAGCTCTACGAAACCTAAATAAAAAAAAAGCTGATGTGCAAATAATTATGATCGTTTTCAACTAGCTGTTAAATTGACTTTGGTTTTGCAATTGAGATATGTGCCCCCCTGCGGCACAGACGCCGAGGAATGTTCTCTCTGACCCTGACGACCCCATCACGGTGGCCAACAAACCCTTCGAAAATCTCCAGACTCGCCGGAGTCCGGGATTTTCCATAGGTACATATAACCGTACTCGCCGGCGAGTACGACGTAGTAGGAACAGTAGCTCGTTTTCCAGGTACCGAAATGTACCAGGGCGCTTCACGCCACCGATAGGTTCTTAGTAGGCCCTTCAGGCACAATAGTGTCGGCCCTTATGGCATTGAGCGTTTGATAAAGGCAAAGCCCATGGCCTAGGTTCGTCCCAACTGGGAGCCCCTTGTGCATTTGCCGAAAAGGCTGAGGGTTAATAGCCCTCGCCTCAAACTGTCCCGCTGTAAATTTTAAAGCTCACAGGAGCTAAAATTTTAGGTCATTCAAAAAAAAAAAGCAATTGAGATACATGAACAAAAATTCAATAAAATTCACGATCTTTAGCACTCTATAAGGAATCGGATTTTTTTTTCAGTGGTTGTGAATATTCTTAATTTTTACTATTTGTTGCCCTAATGTGGTGGCGGTGGCGCGGCATTGGTGGTCCTTCTTAACGCACACCCAGTTGATGCAAGGACCTTTGCTGTCACTCCGTTTGTTGAATCTGTAGTCATCGATGTACATGCAAGGATTTCCAAAACGGGTGGTTGAGAAATATGGCTGAGGGAACACATCTGAAAACAAAGAAAGCACAAAGTGGTTCCTCACTCTTGAGTTTTGAAAAGATATGGTATGTATGATAAATCTTGCAAGAAGGACACCAACCACAACACAATGTTAAAAGTCATGCAAATCATATCTCAGTGCACGCGTCTAATTTTTTTATTTTAGCTGTTTAAAAAAAGTAATTTGTCGAATATTATAAGATTATATAGAGCCAACAGTAAAAGGTTTCAAAATCAAATTTCTTTTGGACATAAAAATGATTTTATTAAGGACTGGAACACAACGACGATACGATGAAATTTCTCGTTGAAAATCTCGTTATACTTTTTTGGAAACTTACATTTAGTGATATTTTTAATACTTTGACCAGTATTATAATTTTTAGTAGTATATTGCCACCAAAATATAAAGTTTAATACACTTTTTAATATTTTACAAGATATTCATCTAATATTATAAATGCGAAAGTCTGTCTGTCTTTCTGTCTGCCGTCTGTTACGCTTTCACGGCCAAACCGCTGAACGGATTTTGATGAAATTTGTTATGAATATAATTAATAATAATAATAATAATAATAATTCTTTATTTCAGACAACAACAGTATCCATATCAATGAACAAAAAATTAAAAAAGAGCACTCAAGGCATACAAGCACATACTTAAATGATATATTATTAATTATTAGTAATTAATGTGGCAAACTCGCGGCAACAGCCAGCCATCGTTTATATGTATCGGTGGTGAGAAGTCTCTCTGCCAGACTCCGTACAATACTGTTTCTACACGCGTCAACCCTGGACATGAAGTTGGCTATACGGTGACGGTGTATGGCACAAAAACTATTGATTCGTGCCTCTGCAAACATTCCAGAGGCGCTGCACCAAGGCTTCAAACCCATCAAATGCCTGAAGATGTTGTTATAGGCTACTCTTAAGCCGTTGTATGCCTTTCGCGTATAGTCAGTCCAGAGCTGACACGTATAAAAGGACTGACAGAAAGACTTGAACAGGGTTACTTTCACGTGATAGGAAGCCTTAAAAAATTTTCTGGCGATCATATTGCCGACAACACAAAGAGATCTACGTTGCCGCTCTATATCCTCGTCGTCCCTCATGGTGGATGTCACCATGTGGCCAAGGTACCTAAACGAGGACGTGATGTTCACAGGCTGCCCATCAAGTGTTAGACGGGGTATATGTTGGGGACCCTGTCCGGATCTAAACACTACCATCTCTGTTTTTTTTACATTATAAATTAGGTCGTGCTTTTTTGCATACTCTTCGCATATAGATAATAGCTTCTGCAGACCCTTAATTGAGGGGCTGAGCAGCACCATGTCATCAGCATAACTTAGATTGTTTAGATATCTATCATCAAGTTTCAGTCCGACTGGCGTGCTGCTCAGCTCCAATTAATTGAAGACCCGCGGTCAAACATGCTACTTTTTGACGCAGATGGAACTGCGGGAAACAGCTAGTTGTTTATAAGCTGACTGTACTTATTAAGCTAATAGGCTACTACTTAGAAAAATTATTTTGCCTAAAGAATAATACAGATTATATATATGTAATAATATAATACGGGCACATATATTTAGTCAATTATGCCACAATTAATCAGTCATTAAATTTGAACTGTTTTATTCATTCATACATAGTTAAAATAGCTACAATCAATGGCCAATCATTTCTAACATCTTATATATAAAAATCAATTGCTGTTCGTTAGTCTCGCTAAAACTCGAGAACGGCTGGACTGAATTGTCTATTTTTGGTTTTGAATTATTTGTGGAAGTCCAGGGAAGGTTTAAAAGGTGAATATATTCGGAGGCGGTACGAAGTTTGCTGGGTCAGCTAGTAATAAATAATAAATAAAAAAAATAAATAATAAATGACTAAAGGCAGTGGCAACATTACTCAGTTACACACAACAGTACAGTTACAACAACCATAATTCAACACGTGCCGTTTATAAATTCCCGTTCTTATATCTTCCAGCGTCCTCTATCGTCTGCTGATTGCTAAGCGTCGGCATGTGCCTGATCTATCATTTTGACGATCTCCTTCCACTCTTTTTCTTCGTAAATTTCGTTGGAGTTCTGGAAGTTGAGCTGCTGCCTGATTAGACTCTGCCGTCTGCCCGACTGCCGTCCTCTGGATCCCCTTGCATCCATCCTGTCAGTTCTGTCCGGACTACGAGTTTTCCAGGCTGTCGTCTGGTATCAAAGTACTGTATCACTCTTTGACATCAGATGCTCAATAGCCATCTTTCAGCTCCACTTCCACAGCTCCCAAAGATTTCCATTTTATTTATTACTTTATAAATCTTTATTGTGCCACAAGTAAAAAAATTACTTTGACAATTGGCGGATTTTATGCTAAAAGCATTCTACAGTCAACTATTAGGAAAACAGAGAAGTATTGTGCGGCGCGGCGTCCATTCTAATAGCGATACAAGGAGGTCTGCGCATGAGTATGAGCACCACAGACTTTGACGACGAGTCTGTCGCAAGTAACCACGGATGCCGGGCATTTCAAGGCTGCCCGTTTGCTGCACACCCACCAGCCTTTGCCCGTGGCAGCCACCTCCCTGTTCTTGGCAAACCGATGGCCTTTGAACCAGAGGTACGTGCGACCACTAACCGTTTCGTAGAATGCTGTAAAATGCAAACGTTGAAAGTAATGCAGAGGAAGTTTCTAATTGTTCTTTCTATTTTTAGTTAATAAAATACATATAAATCAGATGAAGCCACTGAGGTTGGCTTAGAAAAATCTGCTTCGTCATAATTAAATCAAATCAAATCATTCATTTGCATAAGATATGGTAAGTAAAAGTAAAATAATCATGTTATCTTAATACCGCCAAGTTGTGTATAGATTACACGATCTTTATTCTAATCTTGACCCTACTTATTCATCTTAAGTGATAGTACAAAATTAGAAATTATAGGTTCCTGCATAGCTCGAAGCCCGTGAAGCTAGATCTCGAACATCAAACAGACATACAGTGTCATTAGAAAATAAACAAGAATAACGGACAAGTTAAACAATAACTATACATCAAAATTATTAAATAATATATTAAAATAACTTAAACTTATATACATAATAATAAGAAATTCTGAGTACTTATAATTGTGAAAAATATTGTTTATAGCACGTGTATTTCTTCGCAGATTAATAATAAAAATACATTAAAGAACTACTTATTTAAGGAATATTATTTTTAAGAAGAGTTCACAAAAAATAACATTATACAAAGAAGACATAAATGCGTAACAACCCTCAATATATTACTATATACCTAGATAAATTTTCTTATGTATTACATTGCAGTTTTTTTTTCGTAAAACAAAACGATTATTTTGAAGATACTTAAGCACTTTGTGAAATAGAGACAAAACCGTCAACAGCAATATAATTATTTTTTAACGTTTGTCTTTTAGAAATGCAATAATATGTCTTGAAACAACATTGAATATAATATGAACAGAAACTTTACAATGTGAAGACTGCCGAAGGTGTGATACTTCCTGGCCGCGCCACTATTCAGTACCAAGACGCCATTACACTAAATAGTGGCTACCTAAACACTACTTTCTTTTGCCTATAAAGAAAAAAATAGTACCTCAAAAATATTAGGATTAATTAGCATTAAAAGTGGTCCGGCCACAGAGTGTTGCTTGCCAGCCGCGCCACCCTGTATCACAAAAACCATACAATTAATTCACAGATGCTATAGCATAAAAAAAGCTACCTTTTGTTACATGCTAAATAAACAGTATATGTTAATGTATCCGTTCAAAATATTTTTCGCAGCTGCACCAAATTTAATAGTCTTTATTACCTAAATTATGTATTTGTTCTGTGATCAAAAAATATTAATCATAAGTAGACTAAAGGTAGCTTCTATTAGAAACCTTTTCATTTAGTTAGAACTTTACCATCAGTAAGTTGATTGGCCGGATAGCATACTTCCCAGCCGGACCACTTTTAACGTCTTGTAATTCCCAAGGGAAAAATGTTTAGGTATATTCGATTTTCCCTTTAGAAGGTAGACAAAAGGTAGCTTTTTTTATGCTATAGCATCTGTGAATTAATTGTATGGTTTTTGTGATACAGGGTGGCGCGGCTGGCAAGCAACACTCTGTGGCCGGACCACTTTTAATGCTAATTAATCCTAATATTTTTGAGGTACTATTTTTTTCTTTATAGGCAAAAGAAAGTAGTGTTTAGGTAGCCACTATTTAGTGTAATGGCGTCTTGGTACTGAATAGTGGCGCGGCCAGGAAGTATCACACCTGCCGAAGACCGGACGAAGTGGAGACGTAAAAGCAA
Organism: Euzophera pinguis; assembly: GCA_947363495.1. Classification (NCBI taxonomy): domain Eukaryota; kingdom Metazoa; phylum Arthropoda; class Insecta; order Lepidoptera; family Pyralidae; genus Euzophera; species Euzophera pinguis. The sequence continues at coordinate 4,046,779 of OX376166.1, forward strand.
GAAAGTAAATTCCGGTGCAAACCGGGACCGGGTAAGCGCTAGGACGAAGAAGAAGAAACTTTACAGTTTGGAATTTAGAGAATTATTTTAAACAGCGTGTTTACTTGTTAACGTTGGTATTTCTACGTTCCAGTTCTGAATGTGATATTGGTTATTTCTATCCCAAAATGCCACTATTCAAGAATTAAAATAGAGTCCAGCCTTAAATCTTAAGATGGACACAGACTTGAGTATTCTCTTAATGAGCATTTTAGTAAATATTATACTGCGTACTAACTAAATTGGCGTATAAATTAGCGAGCATTCTAGCAAAAAGACGGGGCTTTATGCCGAACCGAGCCATTGCCTCATCTCATCATTATCCTGCCAACGTCCTTGAATCACCCATGACAGCAAGAAGTACCTTCCGTGCGCCAAAAATATTTTTAGACGATCATAGACTATAGCGTTGCGGCCCAGAGAATAATGAAAAGAAAAATGGTGGGTGTCAGTTTATTAGATAAGAAAAACAACAAATAGCTTAGAACTCAAAGCAAAGTATCTGACATCGGCCAAAGAGTGACATAGCTTAAGTGGGAAAGGGCTGGTCATATCGCCAGACAGACTGACTCTGACATGCGGCTATTGTAGAGGAGAGCATACGATCAAAAGAGATGGAGGAGTCTGAAGGAGGCCTACACCAACTCTTTGGTAGAGAAAGGCTAAAAAGAAGAAGCTCTTCTTATACTGCGTTGTATAGAATGGCCATAAAATGTACTTAGCTATTTTCGTTTCAATTATAAAAAAAGGCGATAGCTCTCTATGTTATGTTGTGATAAAAAAACTTAGAGTACGTACGAGTAGTAAGTTCATCAGTCCCTATAAAGTCAAATTTAGATAATTTCTATTAAAACTACATGACACTTTTACTCCTTTCTTTGCCTTTCGCTGAATGTTTGCCCGTGAGTATGCTCATTGTTTACTCTGACGATGACGCCATCTAGCGTGATAATAGATACTTTACATCCCTGGGGTGCCTTGTTGCATACCCAGTAGGTCCTGGGACCCATTATTCTCTTACAGTTATACCGGTGGCCGCAGATGATTAATAGAGGCTTGCCTTTCTTTGTTGTCATTATCACTGGCTCTGAAAACAATTATCCATTAAATATGACGACCTCTATGCATCTACTGTAGAGTCAACAATATCTGTGTAAAAATAACAATAAGTTTGAAATAAAAACACAAATTCATTAAGAAAGAAAAAATATAATGAAGTTTAGTTTTTATTTTGCACAAATTTGTATTGTTCAAATCAATAAACTTTTTTAACAAATATATTAATTGCTTACTTATATTTATTGACTTAGAATAAATCACACGCTGTTTATTTGATTAACCTATCTAAATAATTCACACACAAATCACAACTCAAACACAATGTCACTGTCATAAAATAAGAGTTTTCTGCACATTATATTATACATAAAAATGTCAAGATTACAGTTATAATACTGATGAACAGAGACCCGGTATTATAAGTTAAGATAAACAATGCTTTTTGAATTAATTTGGACTAAAAGCTTATGATGCTAATAAATTATGCATTAATATTTAATAATAAATTAAAATATAAAGCGAACAATAAATAAATTAACTTCAACAAATCATATCGCTTCACCATAATAATTTCCAAATGAAGCAAACATAAAAAAAGTGTTTTCAATATGACCCGTCTAAATGCATACTTCAATCTTTACACTGATGTCCATTTTGGTAAAATGTTATTCCAAAATCTGCTTTTATACTGATTATATAAATCAGTAGTTCCCAAACTTATTTTTCTCGTGGACCACTTTCAAAATTTTACTGGTTTCGGTGGACCCCCTGCTGCTACATTTCTACCACATTCTTAAAGTCGCCAAAAAATAAAAATTGTGTCACTTCTGAGTTCTGTCCCTATATTTCGATATGTAAAATAAAAACGAAAAATGGTACATTTTATATCACTTTATTTATTAAAAGAATAGAATTACAAGAAAAAAATATTAAGGTAATATAGGTTCAGGTCATAATTTTAATTAATGGGAAGGATGTATCTGATGGAGTGTCAGCAAACGATCAATGTTTGGCTTTATTTTTGTGAGCAATAACCGCAAATCCCCCCGCTCTGTGATGTTTAATTTGCTCCTTTTTTTTGTTAAGAGGTTTGTAACGGCACTAAAACTCCTTTCGACAAGATATGACGAGGGAAAAGCTATTAAAAATTTCCTTGCGATTTCCCACAGTCCAGGATATTTTTCGGGTATTTCTGCTTGCAGCCAAAATGTTGGGTAGCCTTTTCTAAATTTCACCTTCAGCTCCTCATTAGTGCTTAGCTCGAGCAGCTCCTCTTGTAATACAACATTGGCCACTTCCGTTTCATCAAATGGATTTATTATCCATGGTGGTATATCCATCGTCAGTATATCTTCAAACCTGGTTTTGAAGTCATCATGCAGGGCACTTAAATGTTGACTGTAGGTATGCATATCCTCATCAATACATTCTACCTGCGACAAGTTTGGAAATTGAGAGAATTCGCGCCGACTAATGTTTTGCTTCATAAATTTCAATTTCCCAAGAAAAGCCAAAATTATCCCCTTTGTTTTTATTAAATTCAGGCTGTCCCCTTGTAACTGCAAGTTAATATCATTAAATTTTTTAAACAAATCTGTCAAATACGCAATGTCTGCTTTGAATTTGATCAAGTTTTCTTTTAAATCTGGATCTCTACTTTCTAAGAACTCTAATATGGAATCGAAAACAGAGTAAAATCTCGTTAAGCATGCACCTTTCGACAACCAGCGTACTTCAGTATGTAAGAGCAGTCTTTGGATGTCTTCATCATTTTCGTCGCACAATTAAGCAAATAAACGTGTATTCAATGCATTGCTTCTGATTTTGTTGACAGCTTTTATTACAAAATGAAGAGATTGGTTCAACCTGTCACTTAAATGTTTTGCCACAAGATGTTGTCGGTGGATTACGCAATGAATAGCTGTAAGTCCTGGTATAATTCTTTTGAGTTAGTTGTTCAGTTGACTTATAAACCCACGATATCGCCCGACCATTGCAGGAGCTCCGTCTGTTGCCACTGAAATAATGTTTGTAAATGGGATCGATTTTTCCGTAAAAAAATTACTCAGGACATTAAATATTGATTCGCCTTTAGTGTCAGTCTCCAAAGTTCTGGCAAATAGCAATTCTTCGTGAATTTCTTCCTCAACAATAAATCGGACATATGCCAATAGTAATGCTTCATTACTGGGTAACGTTGACTCGTCCAGTTGTATAGAAAAATGAGTTTTTTGCAGATGATTGCACAAAAAGCTTTCGATATCAGAGCTCATTTCATCAATGCGTCTTTGTACAGTATTGTTACTTAATGGAATTCTTTTTAGTAAGTCAAATGGAGATTTGTGCAAAACAGTTTTTAAAACCTCTTCAACAGCGGGTAAAATTAATTGTTCTCCGATAGTGTGCGGTTTTCCAGATTTTGCTATAAGTAATGAGATATTGTAAGATGCCCGCAAGCCATCATCGTAACTTTGAGATGTTGAAGCGAACATACTGTGCATGGTGGGTCTCTTTCCATATTTTTCTTTCAATGTTTGAAAATATTTTAAATCTTTACCTATTTTATCAGTATGACACCTTTTTAGATGATCTTCGAGCTTTGATGGTTTCATAGAGTCATTGCTCAAAACTTTGTTGCATAATAGGCACATGGGCAATTGTTTGTCTGCCTCTGATGGAACAAAACCATATTTCAAATAATCGACACTATATTGTCGACATTTTTTCTTTGCTGTAGCCATGTTTCGTGTCAGTTACCTTACCTGTAAAAAAAATGTTTTAGTAACCAAGTTTTTTTCTGAATATAGGTATCACACCGCAGCCTTTGTCAGCACGCGGAAATAGAATTACGGCTTGTAAAGGGACCAACTAATAAACCGCTGAGACAAATACAAACGTTTTCACATAACGGTATCAATTTTAAAGTACATAATTTACCACTAATTTTTAATAGTATAAATAAAAATTTGTGTACTCAGTATCGAATACTGATCATATTTGTGTAGGAAAAAATAAACGTCGAAATCCCAAAATTGTCCATAAAAACGATAACTAACATTTTATTAAATCAATGAGTTCACGCGCTCCGTGTATTTGCGTATTTTTTGTCTGCGGCTTCATTGTTAAAACGTGACAAACAGGCATCGAAGTTCAAGCCCCGCCCTTTTCCCGTCGCCCGCGCACCGCTCGCTCTTTCCGAAAAGGAATAGTTTTGATAAAATAGTTACTTCAAAATCAATTTAACATGATTATGAAATTACTGTTTTATAAAATTAGTAGTTATTTGCAAGAAAAATTACAAAATTAATTGCTCTGCAATATTGCTTATTCGGCCTTTTTAGAGAGGCAGTGCTTCTCTCGTGAAAAAACAATTGAATAAAACGTGCTGTGTTTGTCTTCAAATCGAAAGAGGACAATTAAAATATCTGTAAGTTACTAAGTTACCTATCTATACAGGCCGTTGTGATCAACCGACTAGTACACGTAAACAAAATACTTAAGTACTATAACAAAAAAAGGTAGGTTACTTACTTTTCTCCGGCACTAGCAAACACAGATATAAATTTTCTCACAACTTTTTTCCAAATTCCGCCTTGTTTTCGAAATTCCGGAAACAAATGAATGCGTTTGGTTGCCTTTGGCATCAAGTATTTATAGTGTTGATCAAGTTCATGTCTGAACAAGCATTAAGCATTGTCGGGCGGATAGCGCTTTGCAAGTCTGTACACGAAATTGTACGTAATATCGAATACACAAGTTTGGACAAGTAACAGTCGCTTGCCTTATTAAAATATTATCTGCTTAGATAGGTACTTAAAACAATGTAGGTAGGCCCTTATAAAAACTATGCTTACATTTTTGCTCTTTACTATCAAAAGCAGATAAATTTTCGTGGACCCCCATTAACATCTTATGGACCCCCATTTTTTGTTCACGCCTACGTAGACCCCCAGCAAGTCTCCCGTGGACCCCTGGGGGTCCACCTGGACCACTTTGGGAATCACTGATATAAATGGTTCAACCATAGAGTATGTAAGAATTTTGAGGCAGTAATTACCATTTTTCCTTGTTGCACTTACACTTAGGCACGAAATATCTTTGGCGTTTACAAAAAATGAATAACAAATACTTCATTGATGATTATGTGAATAACCAGCATCGACCAATCTTCCTTCGAACCAATACACTCTTGCGCGGCAGCCAGTAGATTTCTTGACACAAAGGTAAATCTTTTTGAACCTTGATTCAGATCTTTTGGATAAATTGTATCTGTAACGTCCAATGTCAATGGCTGGCCTCCCGTGACGAGATAGCGTGTGGATCACTTTCGACACTTCTGGAAAATTAAATTAGAAATTTAGAAAAAGTGACGTTTAGAAGATTTTTTATTTTCATACTTTTTAAATTAAAAGGAAAAGCGCTTTACCTCTTCATAAAAATAACAAACCTTTACCCTAATCTTACTGTTGAAAGGTGGTATAAGAAACAGATCAAACATTTTAAATTATATATGTTTTCATTTAAAATTATGTTGAATACCCGTGGTAGATCTTTGTACAAATCTTGGTATCTTGGGAAATTTAGGGTTAAGTACAATGAAAATCATCGAAAAATGCCGAATTTTAAGTTCAATTAATATTTCACAAAAACTATAAAATTAATACTTATCGAGTAGGTGACATGGTCAACCGACACAGTACGCCCTAGTATCAGAGTTTTATCGGAACCGCCTTTCGCCTTCTGCCATGATTCTTTTAATTATAAAATAAATCAAAGTTAACATCTATTACAAGCACTTATCAAATTATTTTGCGTGCTTCCGCCACCAGTTAGTTCATGTAAACTATTGCCGGCCGGCACCCACCTACTACTCAGTAGTCTTATTTTGTTTTTTAACTAACTGGTGGCGGAAGCATGCAAAATAATTTAATAAGTGCTTGTAACTTTAACTTCAGCAAAGTAACGCCTGAATCAATTTAATATCTCAACATCTATTCACAAAACTTATGTTTATTGCAAATAAATTAAGAAGAGTAACATGTTATATTCTTATTCATTTATTATGTGATACGCTTATAAAACAACATACTATCCCACCTGGGGTTTTATTCTTCTATCAATATGTAAAATTTAATAACATCAGTAACATATGTCATATTGAAACCATTATTTTCATAAAAAATTAAAAATAATGACATTTAAAATACTATATAAATAAACGGCCCTACAAAACTAATATGCAGTAATTATTCTGCAAATAGGGGAAAATCGAAAAGATGATGAACTGTATCAGGGAAAGAATACGTAAGCTCGAAAGGTGAAAACAAATACAATGTGAACGGACTTAAATATTGTGCGCAACCCGCATGAGAAAAACATAAGAGCAAGATAAATAAAACCAGTATATAAAAGGTGCAGACTAATCTGCGCGAGATGGGAGCTGTCAAATGGCAAACCATCACTCTTGCGGTCTCATTTCGGAAGCCAAGATCCACTTTAGTACGTCAACCACGGGATTTTATTGGCGCAGACGCTAGCGACTGTGTTGACAATTTAGTATGGCTAACATGTACAGCGCCTCTGGCGGATAGTAAGGTAACTAAGAAATTCCATATTAAATCTTAACGCGGTCGCTAGCGTCTGCGTTAATAAAATCTCGTGGCAGAGTTACTGATCCCTGACCCAACGGAGTAAGTATAACAAAAGAAGCATCAACAAATATTCTTCCATTAACAAAATGATCTTTTTTTACCACGAAGTTAAATTCAGTGGTTATGATCGGTTTTGGTTTTGACTATGACGTCATTGAAAGTGGTTATAGTAGCCCTGCAGCCTGCGCTGACGCGGCCACAGACCCACAGAACCTTAGGGCCATTACTCCTGTTGTTCTTGTTAAAGCGATAGGGTCCAACCTGAATGGCCGGTTTTCCGAATCGCGTCGTTGTAAATTTTGCCACTGAAATAAATATTTGAGTTAAATTCATCAGGATGTAAAAAGTGTTGAAAATTCTTTCAAATTAGATAGGTATGCAAAACTTGTTCTTAATTTTCATACTTTAAAAATCAGTTTGTCATAGAATAATGCTTGGCATAGACACGTTCAGTCCATGGAGGCCAAACATGTTTTTTTTTAATTTGCCTCCGCGACTTGTCGACGTCTCTGGTGACAGACGGCCGGCTCATAGGTATCTCGCGCAAAAAATAGCAATTGCTTTTCAGCGCGAGAAAGCACATGGCGTTCTTGGAATTACAGGGACGCCGATATTTAGATTTGTAAGTCTTTAGTTTTCGCAATTTTTTAGGTTAGTTCTTTTTTATTATGTTAGTTTTAATATTACTAAACAATAAGTATCGATAGTACCTATGTATTTTTACACAATTCCATATTGTATTTTGTATAATAATTTTTTAAATAAACTTATTAATTTAATTAATGGTAAAATTAGAACAACGTTTAACTATTTACAAAATAGATATATCTGTACAAATCATGTCTAAAATCGGAATTCCGTTTTCTTCAATCAGTGGTTATGATAGTTTTTTACTTGGATGACTTGGCTGTCGACAACCAAGACGGATGCTCTGCAGGGGTCCTTTCTGCTGCTGCATGAACAAAACCAGGTAGCTTTGCGCCCCTGGCTTCTGTTGTTTTTGTAGTAGCGATAGCGACCCAATTGAAGAATATGACGGCCGGTTGGAGTCACGCTGAATATAAATTCTGAGGAATAAAAAAATAATGTGTAAAAGCAATTATTTTAAATGGCAGATTTTTTTATTTATATTTATTTATTTATTTACCTTTATTACATAATTGTAAATGGCGAACTTAAAGCCTGAGGCTTTATCTACCAGTCAACCAAATGGGCGGATCGGGTAGTAAAATTTTCAGATGAAGTAACTAAATAATTTTAATCAGAAACACTTTATATAGTTTACATGATTGCCAACCCAAAAAAATGTGTAATCGTCGTTGGTATCATAATTTTTTTCACATTTAACAAAAGACATCATCCGCTCTTTATACATTTTAAATCCAAGACTGGTCAATCCAAAAAGATAAAAAAGCAAGTGGGTTATTCTGACAGATGTTGTCTTCTTTTTCTGGCCGACAATTTTCTCTTTTTGTACCTAAATATATGATGAATGAACACTTTATTGCACCATTTACAAACAAAAGAATAGTTAGAGTAGTTAGAGTAGCACATAGTTAAATCCAACACAACTAAATGGGTACAAAGGCTAAAGGGATAATGTCTCTTAGTGACAATGATTATTCCTGAAGTTCACAATAGTGGTTCCGCAGACGGTGAGGGCAGCTTTGCAGCCTGTGCTTCTCCTGCTGCAGAACCACGCAGCCTTCATGCCGGCACTGCGATTGTTTTTATGGAACCTGTAATTGCCGATGAGGAGTATAGGCCGACCCAGGCGAGACTTAGTGAATTTAGGTGCTAAAAGAATAGATAATTTTTTTTTTTTTTTAAATATTGTGGTTTTGAATACCGCTCAGAGTACCGTTCAAAGGATTTCTATAGCTTTCCAAAGAGACAATACAGCTAGTGTTATGGGAACCTTTGAGCTGAGTAATATCAAGGGTGGCACTTTTGATTGAATGTTTTATGAACAATGTTGTTAAGTAAATAGTTAATGATTTCTTTTTCTCCAACAATCTTCTAACATTAAGTCCGCCAATGTATTCAGTATTTTCACTTGTGGTTTAATAAAAATTTAACAAATAAATAAATTGTAATAATACGAAGAATACACGTAATGGTTCCATCTCAGATTGGAGGAGACTGGATCCTGGTAAAGTCAGGGCCTGTGCCACAGATCTATATGACAAAAGTTGGTTTAGGTGGACTTAGTTACGTGGAGTGAGACATTAGAAAATTAGTCACTGGAATGTTAACTGAAAAGGGTTAATATCGCTTGACCGGCTATTATAAAAAAAATGTTTTTATAAAAATATTGAAGTCAAAATAGTCAAGTGGAAATTATAACACTTTACCTGATAGAATATAAGTTGCAATTTGTAATTATTTAATTACCAAAATAAATAATAAGGACCCACGTCAGCAATGATCTATTTATTTTATAAAAAATTGTTGAAGAATTGTCATGAATATATTTTCATTCGATCGGTTCAATCCGTCTATAACATATTTTAATATGCTGTTAGGTAATATTAACAAATAAATAAATAAATATACTAGTTTGGATTTACATAAGCTTGTCAATATTTTATAAATAATTGGAAACACTGTCAAAAATTTATGTACCCGTACTCTTAAACATACCCTTATGGACGACCTTCACTTAAGGAAGTCCTCGAACTTTACTTGAAAATGTCATTCTTAATTAGTTGCTTTAGCAAACTCCAATGAGGAAAAACACTGGTTATATTAACAATCCGAAGCACAAAAATTGAGGAATACAAAAGAACAAAGTAAAGAATAGAATGGCATAAAGCTGATTTATAACCACTTTCGAGGCCGTCTCAAGGTACATGTCGACCAACCTTATATTTGTCAGTTCGATGCTCACCTCCAATCAGGAATCTCCTTAAGTCAAGGAAGCTAGTGACGACTAATCACACCAATGAGTTGGAGTAAGGTTGAGTCGAGTTTGAGGAAACTTCTGAGAATATGGATGGGTGTTAAACTAAGTCTCACATAAATTTTGCTGCCGTTTACAATGAATTATACTAGGAATAATTATCAGTCTTCAGTGTGAGCAAAACCGGGTTCAGAGTAATATTCATATGAATAATCTTGTGAATAATTAATATCGTGATTATGTACGTCTTTGACGTGTACTACATTGCTTCCAAGCATAATGGCGGATGCTTTACATTTTATAGTCCTCACTCGGCTCTTAGCACAGAACCATACAGATTTGAATCCTTTGCTCCTGTTGTTTTTGTAGTACCGCTGCCCTAGGTGGCAAAGTACTGGTTGGCCTTTCCTTGTGTAAGTTATAAAAGTCTCTTGACCTACAAATGATCGAGAATTACATTTTGTTTATAAGTTGTAAAATTTACAAGTGATTGTTATGTGTGTTTCATAATTTAAATTATTGTATCAAATTATATTTATTTACATAATTTAATTTATTGTAACAAATAATATCATAACTTGTAACGATCACATTATGTGCTACGTAGTGAGTTCAAAGCGCTCGTAGACTACGACTCCGCTGTACTCGTAGACGCGCTACGTTTCTGTAAATAGCGTAGAGGTGCTACGTCTCCACGCAAATGAAACAAAAAAGTTTCTGTTTTGTTTTTTAATCATTATACACTGGCTATATTGACACAAATTTCATAACAAAAATATAAATAAAAATAACTTAGATTACTTTATTCTAAGAGATTGTACAGTAAATTTGACTTAGATTACCTTATTCTTAGAGATTGCAAAGACTTATTTGCGAGTTTAAACGGCTATTTACAATATGTGTTTGGATCAGTATGTGGCTACCTTTACCGCTCTGTCGTTAGCCTCCTCCAAATCCTCAACCGTGCAGGAGACCAATAGCAATTCTTAGCAACTAATAAGCACGTCTTATATGTAGTAGTATTTAGTTTTATGATTATGATTATCATTTATTTTGATGATATCGCCTTTAAAAGTGGTGACCCTAGCTAAACAATTGTAGGTGTTTTTGGAGCGACAGTACCACGTGACCCGGGACCCCTTAGGTTGACAATTCCGTAGATAGTGAAAAGGGCCAACATCTAAAACTGAGACCCCACGGCGTGACGTCGAATAATATCTCGCTATAACATAAAATGACTTGATAAAGTTTATATTGTACTAGCTCGTACGTACTATGCGTCAAAAAGTAGCCTTGTAAGGTGCGACGTTGTCAGATAAATGAAACCAGTGGATGCTCGAATAATACTGTCTATATTTGACGGAATAACATATTATAAATGGGATACAAAGAGTATAGTATAGAAGAGTAAATAGGTACTTAATCTATACCTCACATCACCACACTTATTGAAAAAAAAAAAAAAAATATATAAAAGTTTTTTTTTTTTTTATATATAAAATTTAATGTAGAATAATTATGTTACATACGGTTTAGTACGATTTTTATGGATAATATCTTTTTTACCATATTTATTAATTATCTCTACGTTTGGTGGTATGTCCTTAATAACTTTATATGGACCTGTATATATATTATCTAACTTATTATTAGGTGTATCATTTTTTACTAAAATTAAGTCATTTTCCTTATAGATAACAGGATTAGTATTTTTGTCATATACACACTTTCTATTTAACTTACTCTTTAACAAATTATTTCTAGCCTCTTTTTGAGAAAGTTGCAAACGGTATTTCAATTCATGTGGGTAACTCTCGTAATTATAAATAGGATCTACATCAATTGTCAGATTGCTGGGAAGAGAACATTTCTTACCAAACACCAACTCGTATGGGGTGAAGCCTGTTTCTGTATGAACTCCTGTATTAAAAGAGAAGCACCAAAAAGGTATCCACTTACTCCACATATCCGGATGGTTCTCTGTTTGAATACGTAAAAACGCATTCAAATGTTTGTGAGTAACTTCTAGAGCGCCTATTGATTGATGATGGTATGCTGTAGAGTTGAGTTGTTTTATATTTAACAATTTACATACCTCTTGAAATATTTCTGAAAGAAACTCCTTCCCTCTGTCGGTAGCTATACATATCGGCACTCCGTACCTGAGAATAAAATTATTGACAAAAGATCTCGCTACTTCATCAGCTTTTTTGGAAATTAAGGGATAACCTTCTACATATTTTGTAAGTTCGCATTGGCACGTTAGTATATAAGAATAATTATCATTATCTCTTTCTAAAGGACCAACAAGATCTAGGAATACTTTTTCAAATGCAGTATGTGCTGTACTAGTAATTGTCATTGGCTCTTTCTTTGGTACTGAATGTTTTTGTCGCTGACAACTGTCACAACGCCTAACAAATTCTCTAACATCTTTATCAATACCAGGCCAGAAATAATATTTCTTTATATTGTTTGACATTCTTCTCATACCAGCATGGCCACTGCTAGGTAAGAGATGAAAATCATTCAGAATTATTTTCCTATCATGTTTCTCCTCAATTCTTTTCACATTACTTAAAATACATATACGCGGTCCGGACCTATTCTTATCCTTTTTTATATTATCTAGTAATTTTTCTACAAAAACTTCATTATCTTTACTTTTTAATATGTATATTTCTTCTAAATTTAATAATTTACAAAATTTATCTAAATCTCTCACAAATTCGTCTCGCGTCATTTGTGATTGAGAATTTAGAAACTTCACATAAATTATTCTTTTACTTTCAACATAGCATAATATTTTATTTTCTTTAGTAATAATTCCTTCTTTCCTTATTTGTTTTAGTCTTTTAATATCAATAAGCTTTAACTCTACCGACTCTTTCGGTTTTATATGGGTACCTACGACTTTTGGTTGATCAGGCCTCAAGTCTAAAGCATCCATATCTACCGCTGAATCAGGTTTGTCTAATCTTTTTGCTTTCGCTCTTGTCATTACATTAATAACACTTTCTTGCATTTCTTTTAAATCTTTTAATGAGATTCTTGATAATGCATCTGCAGCTGCATTTTCAGAACCTTTAACGTATTCTACTTCAAAATTATATTCTTCTAATATTATTCTAAATTTCATAAGCCTACTTGAAGGATCTCTCATATTGAACAAGTATACTAGTGGTTTATGGTCTGTCAGTATTTTAAATGGGCGTCCGTATAAATATGGACGAAAATACTTCACAGCCCAAACTATTGCTAATAATTCCTTCTCTATCACTGGATAATTCTTTTCGCCTTTATTTAAGCTTCTACTAGCATAAGCTATTGGCCTTCCAGTTTTATTTGATAAAATTGCACCTATAGCATTATTTGACGCATCAGTTTGTACTATAAATTGATTTTGTTCTGAAAAATCAGGGTACTGTAATACAGGTGGACTTATGAGTAGTTGTTTTAATTTTTGAAAAGATTTTTGACTTTCCGTATTCCATTCAAATGGTACACCTTTCCTAGTTAATTTATTTAAGGGATATGCTATTTCAGCAAATTTTGGTATGAATTTTCTGTAGTAATTTGTGAAAGCAACAAATCGTTTTACTTCGTCTGGGTTTGTAGGACATGGATAATTTTGTACTGCAGATATTTTTGCAGGATCCGGCATTATACCTTCACTAGAAATCACATGACCTAGATATAAAATCTCTTTTTTTAGAAAATCGCATTTTGCTGGATTCAATTTCAAATTTACCTTTCGTAATCTTTCAAAAACATCTATTAAATTTTTGTTATGAATTGTCAAACTACGGCCAAAAACAATTAAATCATCCAAATATATAAGACATTTTTCATAATTTAGACCAGCCATTGCCAATGTAATCATTCTTGAAAACGAACTTGGGCTAGTTTTAAGTCCCATTGGCATACGCGTCATCTGGTACTGTCCTGAATGAAAAGCTGTAAATTTTCTACTATTTTCCTCTAATTTGACATTATAGTATCCTTGATGTAAATCTAAGTGCGTGAAATAAATGCTTCCTGACAACGAATCTAAAATTTCTGTTATATCTGGTAATGGATATTTATCATCTTCAATCTGATTATTCAATTTCCGATAATCTATTACCAGTCGCCATTTTTTGTCTCCTGTTGAACCCGACTTTTTAGGTACTAATAATATTGGACTAGACCAATCGCTTTTGCTTGGCTCAATTATTCCTTCCTCTAACATTTTATCAATTTGACGTTTTATTTCATCTTTTTGAGAGTATGGTAAACGATATTGTTTAGAAAATGTTGGATTTGTGTTAGGTTTAACTGAGATAGTATGTGTGTATACATCAGTAGTGCTTAATTTATCTCCAGGGAGGTAAAATATATCGGAATATTTTGCAGAAATGTTTTCGATAGTTTTTTGTTCCTCCATATTTAAATGTTCTAATTTCATTAACGAAAACAATTTTTTCACTCTATTTGCATCTATTTCTGATTTTTCAAATACACAAATATTATAATTAGTAACTTTTTCAATTTTTGGATTTATTTCCGATAGTTGTACATCATCTTCGGTAACATTAAGTATCCTAACAGGAATTAATCCATCTTTTGGTGTACATATGGAGCTTGCTAAAAATACACCATGTTTTATTTCTTGAGATAATATGACACAATCCTCATTAATGTTCGTGTGTATAAAATGTATTGACTCGCTTCTAGCAGGAATAACGTTATAGGTATTATTTATAAAGGGCAATCGAGTAATTTTGGAATTAATAAACAATGTCAAAATATTTTTATTAAAATCTAATTGAGCTTTGTATTTATTTAAAAAATCACGACCTAAAATTCCACTTCCTTTAATTGGTAAATTTTGAAAAACAAAACATTTGTGCTTAATTGTTTCATCATTAAAAGTTAATGGTAAATACAAGTATCCTATTGCTTGCACACTTCCACCTAAACCGTTTATCATTACATTCTCTTTATGGATTGGAATGTTACATTCGATAGCATGTTTATATGTACACGCCGATATCGATGCTCCAGAATCTACTAGAAAATATGTTTTATTTTTATTATATAATGGTGAATGTAAAGAAATGTAACAATTACTATCACTGGCTAAAATAAATTTATCACTATTCTTCACGAAAAAACTGATTCAATGATACTTCAGAGTCTTCTAATTTTTTTAAATTAGAATCATTATTATGCATTAAATTAATATTACGTATCCCTTGATTTCCTCTATTTGAATTAAAAAACTTACCCCTCTGCTGTCGACGTCCGCTACTTCCTCGCGTAAACTGACCTCGTGTCCATTGCCTCTGAGAAACAAGATGAGCTTCTTGTTGTCCTCGTGCTCGTCCTCTATATACAGGGTAATTATGACGTCCACCACGCCAGCCTCTACAATTATTAGAACCATTGTTAAAATATTTATTTTGGTATGGTTTCTTGTACATACCCATTAGTTCACCTGATGTTGTGGGTGTCGAGACCTCCTCGTCTTGGGCTGCCTGAACAGCATCTTTTAGTAAACTGTAATTTCTAGCAGAAATAATCGTACTAAGTCTACGATTACGCAAACCATCAGCGAATTGCTTAACAGCTATTTTTTCATTAATTGGTTTTAATATTTTATAGCATTGATCATTCCCGTCAGCTTGCGTTATTGTTAAATCCACAAATAATTCTGTAATTTCTTTCCCAAAGTCAGCAATCGACATGTTATTTTGTCTAATTCTTTGTAATTTATTTTGTATTGCCGTTGCAGCTTTCTTACACAATAATACATTTCTCATATCAATAACTAACAGATTAACCGTCTCATATTTATTTTTTAATTTCAACTTAGCTTCCGCAGAAAGTCTACTTTTTAATACAAAATTAATTAAATTTTGTTTACATGCATCTTCTTTCAATAAAGAATTATAATACTCAATATTGTCTATCAACTGTTTCGTATTTGATTCCTCATTTGTCATAATAGGTAAAAGATTTAAAGCAGTTTTTAAATCAAAAGAACTCATATTGACCAACGGCTTAGACTTATCACTATTACACAATAATAAAATATTTTCACGTAACTCTTCGAATCGCCCACAATAATTTTCTATTAATAAAATATCGTCCGTACTATAATATTTATTTTTAACTTTTTCTTCAAAATCTATCAACCAAGTCTCAAATTTCTCATTAATTTCGTAAATCTCATTCAACTTGTTCGCTAACACGTTTTCTGTTCTTCGACGGGCACCTAATTTAATTAGATATACTCTTATTTTCTTTAATTCTTCATACAATGATATAATAATATCCATTAGGTACTTACCACCATAACGTAAAGAAAAATATTCCTTTACCTGTCCACATAAGTAAACATTAACACATTATAAGATGTTTAATTATATCTAATATACTCTAAAACATATTCACGATTACAATTATCAAACACCGAAGTCCAAAGTTCAATCTGAGTGCATCATTTGTCCGTACTTAAATGGAAAGTCGCTGCATTCCTCACCTGCCGGCCTCATCTCGTTCTTAGAAATTATGATAAGGTATATTTGGTTACGATTTGATAATATATTACGCGTTTATTTATTTTATGTTATTTGAGATTATGTATTTTTAATATTTTATTATTATTATTTTTATATTTTATTTTCAATTTTTTTTTGTTTTTTATATATATATTATATATTATTATTCACTTTTATTACACGAGTTCACTTCACATTTTTGTTTAGGCACTTTTATTTTATCTTATTTTTATACTTTTAGGGGTGGGTTTATGTCCTCTATCTGCCGCCGGAATAGTGATCTTCTTATAGTCGACCGATTTATCTCCTTAACAATCCATTTTCTATGACATTTTCTATACATCCGGTAAACAAAAAATAGCACGCCACACAGTATAATCGTCAGGATAACGCACAGGATAATATTTGTGGTGTTCATATGAAAACGAATTTCTTCTGTTGTGGCTTGATTATTGCCAGCCGCAGCATTCTGGATAACCAGGGTTTCTTCTTTAGATTGTTGCGAGCCCATTTTGTTGGTGTATATTTTTATTCACTTGCACACTTGCGTTTAGTCCGATGCAATGATAGAACTGGTACTTTTCCATTGTTCTAATTAACGATTACACGTGTAACATCTCAAATTTGCGGCGCGGGGGAAGAGTCCATAGGCAGGGTCGCCATGTAAGGTGCGACGTTGTCAGATAAATGAAACCAGTGGATGCTCGAATAATACTGTCTATATTTGACGGAATAACATATTATAAATGGGATACAAAGAGTATAGTATAGAAGAGTAAATAGGTACTTAATCTATACCTCACAGCCTATTTTTGACCGCGGGTCTTCAAAAATATTCATACCAAAATTTCATCAAATCCGTTCAGCGATTTGACCGTAAAAGCGTAACAGACAGACAGACTTTCGCACATAAAATATTAGTATGGATTAGCTTGTATTTCTACGACATTCCTACATTCTCTTTTCTAGATCGATCTTATTTAAAGGCATTTCTGTAAGAGATTGTTTTAATTGTATTTATTTTAAGTTTAATTAAGTTTTAGATGATATCATGTTTGTTTTATTTATTCTTGAAATAAAATTCATTTATATTTCTGTTTCCAATTGTATTTTTCTGATGCAATAAAAAAGTCCAAACTTACAATGTTATAATGACACTTTCACAGCTAAACCGGCGGACAGATTTGGATGAAATTTGCATTTAAAAAAATCAACCAATAGGCTTCAAGAACGGGTATTTATCATTGAAACTAATGAAAAACAAAAATAATATTATTGATCAATGGTTATGTTTATTAAGTACTTTAACTATAGTCCCGTCTATGGTAGTAATGCTGACTCGACAGAACTGACGCCACTTAGAACAAAGCCATATTATTTTAGGGCCTTTACTTCGACTATATTGGTTAAACCGATATTGACCAATCACCAACACCGGTCGACCACGCTGCGACGTGGTGTATGATACTGAAATTAAAAAAAAAAAAAAATTCTTATCTATTTCCTACAAATAATTAGTAGAAGTAGATAATATACATTGTATATTACTAAGGTAAGCCACTACTACTGTGATCCTATACTGAAAAAAAATCATTATGTTTTGAAAAAGAAATTTACTTAAATTATTACGAATTTAATTATTTACTCTAATTTACTAGATATTAGCATACTGTTTCACTGTTTTAATACTATTTTACAAATTTACGACTTTAAACGAAACACGTTTAATGGTTATATAGTTTATCATGACTTTTTAGCCAAGCTCATAAACATTTACAAATTCTGTATGACGCCTCTAATTGATTCCTGCTTCTGCCACAACTTTTATGAAGGCTTACGCGGGAATAAAGATTCAATATTATAGAATTTTAGACATATTATGTGGTCCACCTGCCAAAACCTGTTCAATAGAAGATGATATCTACGAACGAGTCTTGCCAGAAAGAGAACCTATTTCTATAACATTCATATACACAAACTTTATACAACTGCACTTCAAGCATAGAAATAAGATTATGTAGAAGTGCCAAGTAGAGATATTACCTTGATCAGATAAGCCTTGGCTTATAAAGTTATGACTTGAGGGGCTTTAACTGGCTGACACATGGCACATACAACCATAGATCGCTTACGACCACAGAAATAAGTCTAGGTAGAAAAGTAATGTGGGCGTCACCTGCGGGCCACAGTTAGCGTCGCTACATTAAATTAAGACTCAGTAGGCTTAACTGACCCACATATGGCCATTCTGCTTGTTCTTATTTCTGTGCTTACAACCTATCTGGTTTTCCCTAGCAGTTTATAAATTGGAGATCCAATTCATCGCGGAGGTTTGTGGTTATGGCCACCATTTGTTTTTAGGACTATCCCGTCCGCAGTGGTAGTGACCCTGGCTCGGCACGAGTAGGAGTTTCTAGAGCTGCAGTACCAAGATATGGTCGGTCCCATTCTTGTCGTATTTCGTACGAATCTGTATGAGCCGAGAATCAAAACCACCCCTCCACGTTGAGATGTTGAGAACCTCCCTAAAATATGAATAAAGCACTAAAATATAGTCTTTACAGATGAGATATTGTGGTAATTTTGTTTACTATTACTGCACCAGAATAGCTCCTTTGAAATGTAATTTTAGAAATATGAAAAGATACAAATTTATTTGGGGTATTTATTCATGGTTCTACTAATATTCAACGAATTTTGAAACGGTTAGGATTTGTATTGTTCCTCTTGTCTTGAAATATGTTTCGTTATTAGCAGTGAGATCTTATGGTCAACGTGACTGTTTTTGATAGAATGGAATGTTTTTCATATCGAACTTAATAAGAAAAAGTAAAATTCTACCGAAAATAAAAAATACTGTTTAAATAGTGACTTTATATATTCAATGATTATGAATTCCATTAACGATGATAATTTGTTTATCTCGAGACTGGACTTTAGAACGACATCCCCTGTACCACTGGCTACAGCGCCAAACTATGTTCTTTAGACGAAGCTGTGCAGTTGAGGACTTGTGGTACCGGTACTCTCCGATGTCCAAAACCGGTTGGCCGCGTTTGGACGTTGATAATTGATATTGTACTTCTGAAATTTTATTATTTCGCTTAGTTTATCTTTGAGGGCGTCGAGAGTTCTTTAAATTTCTGTAATGCATTTGGTGTTTTTAATTATTACTTTAGATACTGTTCACTATTTTTTTTTTTATTCAACCATTTGAAACAAAATTATAAACGTTCAAACAAACCAACTCTTCAGATTTATTTTATTATTATAGTACAGATATAATTTAACTATATGAAGTACACTCTGTTTTACTAAAATTTCACAAGATGGATAAACATTTACATAAAAAAAAAAATTTACAATAAAATAATATTTTAAAATAAAAACAAACGTTAAAGATTTACAAGCCCTGTTGTGAAGGAAAGAGGTGGTATTTTATGAAACACACTCTGAGTAGGTTCGATGTTGAATCTTCAATATGGAATCAATCCTTTATAATTAGAAAGACAGTGCTTTTATATTTTTCTTAAAGTAGGACATAAATCGTCATTGTCCTTGCCTTTATATGGGTTAAGGAAATGGATGATTGTTCTATATTAGAATGTTACAAGGATAACTAATGAGGGCGTGTGGTACTCTTCGCACGCACTACACTTCACGACAATTATTTTTTCATCAATGATTATGAACATTAGAAGTCTTCACCACAGTGTCTTCCACGGTAGTGATGGTGGCTCTGCATCCTCTAGAACTCCATTTGACACAAGTCCACCGACCCCTGGAGCCAGAATGTTTATAATACCTGTATCCACCAATCTCTATGATAGGGTTGCCGCGCCTAGACATCTTATACTCCGGCCCTGAAATCATAGATATTAATGTCCAAAATTTATAAAAAAAGGGTCAAAATGACTACATAACGCGGTGAGGTCATAGTTGACGCATGTAGCACCGCGATTAAGGACCGGAAGCGGTACGGATACAATTTCAGAGGAACACTGTCCACTATGAGTTCAATATTGCCGCTCACACAGCAAGCGAAAAGTAAGCGGCCCATATAAAATTACGCATCATAAAATTACGTTTTTAAACCGTGCGAAACCCAAACGGACGCGGAACAATCTCGCTGTTCCGCTTTTGCATCTCTGTGTACTACAGACTTAAATCCCCCGGCTATCTTTGGTGAAAAATTTAGCACAGCGGGTAATGCCGTGACGAATTGCCGTAATAAATGTTTGCAGTATTTTTTTATATTCGATATTTGGGACAAAGAAAGGACAGAAGTACCTCTATAGTTTTCCACTCGGGTAGCACAAATGCTCTGCTAACTTCTGAAACAAAACATCAGTAGAACAAACAATTGAGTAGTCAACCCAACTAACTAAACAGAGTGATTTTGAAACTACTGACAAAATTCTTACAGTGTGTTTAGACCATGGAGTAATTATATAGGGGAGATGCCGTTTGAAATGGCGCAGTGACGTACTCATTGGCGCCTCGCCGACATTACAGTGGGCGGAGCTTGTCGTTGCTCGTGCTCTATAATTGGAGCCACGGCCGAAACCAAGCACCCCGCACGTCTGCCTTCCGCCCCGTGTAGCCTCACAAACGCTTTCTTACTCCTGTGAGCTTTAATTTAAAATTTACAGCGGGACAATTTGAGGCGAGGGCTATTAACCACTCAGCCTTTTCGGCAAATGCACAAGGGGGCTCCCAGTTGGTACGAACCTAGGCCATGAGCTTTGCCTTTCATCAAGCGAGCAATGTAAACTCGTGAGCGGTAGCAAACGCTCAATGCCACAAGGGCCGACACTATTGTGCCTGAAGGGCCTAATGAGAACCTATCGGTGGCGTGAAGCGCCCTGGTACATTTCGGTACCTGGTAAACTGTCTACTGTTCCTACTACGTCGCACTCGCCGACGAGTGCGGTTATATGTTCCTATTGAAAAGCCCGGACTCCGGTGTGTCGAGGGGTTTTCGAAGGGAAGGTTCGCCACCGTAATGGGATCGTCAGAATCAAAGAGAACCCTCCTGTGGCACGTTCCGCTGTTTATATAGCCCGGGGAACGGATTCGATAAGTTTTTAGAAAGACACGCAGCATTATTCCAGAAGAGTAAGAGAGAGAGACAGCGATACTCTCAATCTCGTTCATTCATTTCTCGAAGACGTGGGAGCGAGTCAAAGCAATATGCCAGAACGAGACAAGCGATGTACTAGATCGTCCGCGCAATTATTTCCGTATGGAAACATGCAGCGATTGTACGAGAAGTTTCCGCGGATAGGGCTGCTCAATCTTTTCCAGTGGTTGTAAACTGTGGGGCCGCGTTTCGTAACAATAATATAATATTTAATTAAATTCTTAATTATATAAGAATTTTGGCAATAGTTTCAAAATCACTCTGTATACAAGATTCTTGTGAGTGTCACTTAAAAGAAAAAAATATAATGCTGACAACAAAAATCTACTTTGGGAAATATGAAGCTTTGGATTACCAAATACCAAATATCTTCGGGTTGTTTAGGGTAGTTCGAGATTTTTATAGCAAAATAAAAACCTTATAAGCACGTAAAAGACATTAAGAACGCATTTTAATCTGCTTCTCTGCTACTTGTTCCTAAAGTTTTGTTTATAAAGCCGGTACTCACCGTTACCGTCATCGGGTCGTTGATGCCCGAGGTCTTCTTGTGTTTCTGAAAAGAAACACCTTGGTAGAGCATCCTTTAATTTTTCGGCAGTATACATGGAAACTACTTCGGTATGAAAATATCAGAAATATTTTTATAGAAAAAAATGTGTTTATGAAACCTTGAAAAATATGAAATTATAAACACGGCACAGATCGAGTTTTCGTTACATATGTTTTAAGTACTAACTTACTTAAACTAATTAATTGTAACTTACTTAACCCAAAATATCGGTAATAAAAAGTAGACGTATAACTACCGGCAATCACAACACGTGCACGGTCGTTATTAACATTTGCTTTCTGCAAAATGCTAGTTTTCGTTTTTCAATGAGTGTGCCTGTTCCTGGTCACAATGATTTCACCCTCCATAGTAATGAGAGAAGCCCTGCAGCCTGAACTCCATTTGATGCAACGCCACACTAAGCGGGAACCTTGAACGCGACTTGCTCGGAATGTTCGATTGTAACGATAACCTCCCATCTCGATTATCGGTTTTCCATATCTCGATAGTGTATATTTTGGCTCTGAAAATAAACTCGTTTAAAAAATTGAATTACACATAATACAGGTCAGGTGACCAGGATTAGAAATAAATACTTGTTGGATAAATTCCTCCACTGTCACACTTCTGGACAAATGTCTCTTCCGTTTACTTCGAAATTTTTTTTCTGTTACGCCATCTTGAATCTTATCCAATTGAAACAGAATTTATAAATGTAAGTATTTTAATGTAAGGGGATTAATAAGGCGTCAAAGATAACAGATAGTATAAAACAAATAATTTTAATGATTATGATAATTTTTACTGGCAACGATAACGTCTTCGATCGTGATAACGGACGCGCGACATCCCTTTCTGGTCCAGTCACTACAGCGCCATTGCACCTTATGTCCGTTACAGCTACCGTTATTTCGGAAATACCGATATTTCCCCATTTGAATGATCGGTTTGCCGCTTTTGGACATACTCATAGTATATACTGGAAATAAACAGAGATACATTTAAAACATGCTATATTTCAGTTATATTTTTGTCAAGTTAATTATGTAAAGTTTAAATGAGCTTAATCCTAGGAAATACAAAAAAGTAGGCATATCAGTAGAGCTTAAATGAATATATAAAAATCAGGCACGAATAGGAAGGTCGTAATTTAAAAAAAAACTTTACACCTTGCATAATCGAAGTAAAAAGCAAAAGTATAATAAAAATCATAATTTACATGCCTTTCGGTTTTACAAAAACAATGACAAATAAGCATTCGCCGCACAAAAAAGCGAACTTGTTAGTCTTACAATAAAATTTTAATAGATAAGTAGATTGATTATCAATTTATAAGTAGAAAGAAAAGTATACTATTTATTACCATTAAACTTACAAGTTAGGATCTTTCCATGGGATCCACTGAATTTCTGATTACATTGTAATGCATGTAAAAATTGGTGATTGTCACCTGCATGTTGGCAAAGTCAACTTCCACCTATTTTTATTTATTTATTCAATTTAAATATCTTTAGATACGGCAACGCCGGTGTTTCTTCTAGTATTGCAGTCGTATATGTATGTATTACGGGCAACGTGATTAACAGGGCCGTATTAATAAGGGCCGAGTATTATGAATAGTTCCCAAGAGCATCGGGCTATTTAATAAATTTTAGTATTTTGTGTAGACCAGTAGTTTGAATATGTGTGGTCATAAGCCTTTTTTTTTAACGGAGGGGAAATGCATTTAAGCACTGAGTGTGGGACTCCCAGGCAGAGTGCCTGGACTACCCACTAAAACCCCTCCGGCGTTTCCGCACCGGCTGTTGAGGGCGCCATGGGGTCGCGTTAGCATTCTACCACGACGCCCTCCAGCCATGGCCTTTCGGCCCCGACCGTTGGCCTTTCGGCCACCCCCCCCAAACCAGACAGTGGCCCAAAAATGGACCACGCCCGTCCCCCAGACGCACATCCAATCGCCGTCTCATTATAGACGGCGGTGGAGTAGGCTGTTGGCACAAATTGGCCGACAGTCAACAAGACCCCGACTACCAGGAAGTTATTAACTATCACCTAGGGTGCACCGTCCCGAATCCCTTGTCAGCCCGCCCTCTCACCGGATCCTTGGGATCAAGTGAGAATGCAAAGCTTTCAAAGGACCGGGCACTCAAGGAGGTTCCCTGCCCTGCACCCCGTGGTCACAAGCCTAACCGAACTAAGCTACGTTTTATTTAAAGTATTTTGGGAAAAGTGATTAGGTGAAATTATAATCAAATTGCCCATGTGACATGGGCATTATGTATACAGGCCGATCACTATTCATAGGGACCAGACTTCTCAAGTTGCCCGTAACATATGTATAGGTTACGGTACCGCTTTCCATAAGGAGGGAATGCTTGTTTGCCTACTAAATCGTATAAAAAAAGATAAGTAGCTGTTAGTTACCGCTGAAGCACCTATATCAAGAGTATATATTAATATCGACACCTAAAGCCAAAGAGAGTTCCCGCTGTAAATTTAAAAGCTCACAGGAGCTAAAATTGTAATTCATGTCAAAAAATTAAAAAAAAAAAAAAAATAAAGCCAAAGAAAACAAGTTAATGACAAGCGAAATTGAATTAAAAATTAAAGAAATAGAATCCGAATTAGCAAAACTGAGGCAAGTTGACAATTTTTGGAAGCTACCTGGATACCTTGATAAAAGTAATACTATAAAAGATACAGAGCCAACGTCACAAGAACACACACAAAACAAAATCTATATATTTGGTACGCAACAGTGTTCAACATTATCATCAGCTTTGATACATTCAAGAAACAATTCAAAATATGAAGAATATGCTATTATTTCAGAAATTAAATCCGATGCTTTAAGTTCAGACGTCTTAAAAATTGTTTTAATCTCAAAATGAAATGTAATGATAAACTTGTAATATGCATAGGCGAGAATGATTATGACATTAGAATATTAACTTCACAATTAAAGCAACTTATCAATAAATTTAGTAATAATAACATATTTATAATGAATATTTTTTTTTTTAATAATGATTATATTAACGTGAACAATGTAAATAATGTAATAAATAACATATGCTCCATCTATAAAAATTGTTGCTTTGTAAAATCTAAATTTAACAATTTGCGTTACATGTGCCAAGCTCTTAACTATACTATTGACTGTTTAGATTATAACAATAAATATCTAAATGTAAAAGAGCTAAAAAAACTTTTTGTTAACAATATAACAAGTAATGTCAAATGTAATGATCAGAATGAGTGTAATGATCCATGTAATGGTAAAATAACCTATTATTTCAAGCGTCAACAGTCCAAGGAACGTATGGAGAATTTAAAAGCTACTGTTACAAAAAAAGGGGCATTGCCTTACTATTTTCCAGCAATTGACAAGTCAAGCAATTTTTTTCGTCCCTAAAAAAAGTTTAAATATTCTTAAAAAGAAAAATGTGTTCAAAATTTTCCATCAAAATATTGCTAGTATTTAAGATAAAAAACAATTACTGGAGCTTACACCAACTCAAGGAAAAGGATAAATTACCCGATGTAATGTGTTTTGAAAAATTGTAAAATTTAATGACTTTGAGTTTGCTACTTCATATAACAGGGCTAAACGTAGAGGCGGGTCATGTATTTTGGTAAAGAAAGGACTGATTTATAATAAATTCACATTGCCCGATAAATATAAAGCTAAATCGACCTTTGAAGTATGTGGAATAGAGGGCCCGCACATAAAATTAATTATTATTTGTGTTTATAGGACTCCCAACTCAGATGCGATTGTATTCTTGGACAAACTTAGCAACCTATTACATGAGTTGTCTAATAAGAATAAATTAAATTCTAAAGTAGTCATCCTTGGCGATATAAACATCAACACTGTAAGTGAAAGTACAGGCAGCAAATATTTAAGGGATTTATATTCAAATTATTCACTAAAAATCCATATTAATGATCCGACGCCCAAAAGCTCGTGCCTGGATCATATATTAAGTAATATTGAAGATGCATCAGCCGAAGTTCTGCCACTCTATCTCTCGGATCAAGAAACAGCGCAATTACTCAGTTTCCAAACACAAAAAATATTTACAAAACCCAAGTCCTACATGATTTATAAAAAGGATTATAGTCCAGATAATATTAGAAAATTCAGAGAATGTCTAGGTAGCCTTTCCTGGACAGATATTTATAAAGAGCAAGATCTTGACACTGCGTTTAATAGTTTCCATGAACTTTTCTGTTTGTTCTATAACCTTTGCTTTCTTGATATGACGGAATAAGTACAAAAATTGTAAAAGCTTGCACCCCTGAAATAATTTCTATACTCACATACCTAATAAACTTGTCCTTTATTTCAGGCACCCTCCCTTTAAGAACCTTCCCTTTTCTTATTTAAGAATGGTATAAAAAGTAACATTAATAACTATCGCCCAATAACTCTCATTTCTATATTTTCCAAAGTTTTTGAAAAATGTATGTATAAAAAGCTGATGAATTTTTGCAACAAATACAACTTAATCAGTAAAAACCAGTTTAGTTTTCAGAAACGTAAATCAACTACATTGGCTATTTATACACTTGTGAATTCAATCTTAACTAGTTTAAATAATAACTGTTTAACGACTGGACTATTCTTCGACTTGTCGAAAGCATTTGACTTTGTGTCACACGAAAGGCTTTTGGAAAAGTTAAAAAGAATGGGTATTCGAGGAATCGCTCTACAATGGATTTCTTCCTACCTAAAGAATCGATATCAAGGTGTAATAATTAATAGAATATCAAATAATGAAAGGAACTCTTATATATATTCCTACAGAAATATAAAGTGTGGGGTTCCACAGAGAAGTGTGCTGGGACCGCTCTTATTTATTCTATATATCAATGACATTATTAATATAACAAATCATAAGTGTATTCTATATGCCGACGATATTTCTATAATTATATCTACTAATGCAAAAAAAAGCAAAAATAACGCAATAATTGAACATGAAAAAGACATTAATGATACAATTGACGAAATTTTACAATGGATGCGTGAAAATAATTTGAATATAAATCTAAACAAATCAAATTACATACAATTTAATAATTCGAAACATCAACATTGCAACTTTACATTAAATATTAATAAAAAAAATAATGTTCCAAGTGCAAAATTTTTGGACGTGATAATTGATCAAGACCTAAATTGGAAAAGTCAACTAGAGATAATAACCAGGAGAACCCATCAATTTGTTTATGCACTTTATCAAGTCAAAAAGGTTACTGACATGAAAACTGCCATAACATCGTATCATGCTTTTGTAGGATCTGTTTTGCGTTACGGCATAGTTCTCTGGGGTACGGAATATATTAAAGCATTTATTGCTCAGAAAAAATGTGTAAGGCCTATATGTGGAGTCCCTCCAAGGTGCACATGCAAACATTTATTCAAAAAAATTGACATGCTGACATTACCGTCCCTTTATATATATGAAACGTGTGTTTTTGTACATATATACATTGGTTTATTTAATAAGGCAATAGACTTAAATAATAGACCACAAAGAAATCCTCACAGGGTCGTATTAGACAGTATGTCAAAATATAAAAAATGCTCAAATTGTCCTCATAATATGTGTGTAAAAATCTATAACCAAACGAAATAAAACAGCTGGAGATTCACTTGTTTAAAAATAGTCTAAGAACTTGGTTGCTTGAACGGACATTCTATAGTATCAATGAATTTTTGGACCATTGTTGACTATAAACATTGCCAAGTTGTTTTGTTTATCACTGTCTTTGATTGTTTTTATTTTTATTAATAGTTTCTTTAGGCTTACGTTTCATAAAGTGTTCATTTAATCTACTATGTATTCGCACGCCACTTAATATGGCAAACATGTGAATCTAATAATTAATTGTTACCACCAATATAATTGTACCATGTTTTGTGAATAAAGATCTATCTATCTATCTATCTATTAATATTGTTTATTCAGGAGAAAAGTAGGTATACCTAATACAATGTTAAACTAAAAATAATTTACAAAAAATATATACGTATATTAATTGCATGTAATCTATATATATAAAAGAAAGAACTGACTGGCTGACATAGATAGATAGTGACTGATCGATCAACGCACAGCTGAAACCACAGGGTCTAGAAGCATGAAATTTTGCACAAACGTTCTTTGAATACTGTTAGTGTGCACTAAGAAGGGATTTTTGGAAATTCATCCCCTAAGAGGTTGAAATGAGAGTTGAAAGTTTGTATGAAACTTGGTCATTTTTGAAGTTAGAAATGTAAAAATTGACATCTGAGCTTACAGTTTGAAACAAAAGTTTACAGTATCACTATTTAAAAATAAAACATTCTCTAAGGGGGTGAAAGTTTGTACGAAAATAAGTTAATTGTAAGTTCGGTACAAGTAGAAAGTTTAAAAAAAAAGTGATACAGTTATACTTTTATTTCTTAACATACATTGGATCATCTATCAATTTTTTAAATTAGAATTTCAAAGATCATAATATTTTTACTCAATTTTAATCTTCAATCCCTTCTGAAGTAAAATTTTATAAAATACCTTACTTTTTTTAATACCCTATTATTTTTAACTTATTTTATCTGTAGTACAGATTTACGTCATTAATAAGTCATTGAAGCTTCATAATTCTAGAACAAACGGTTTCATGTATATATAAAAGAACAAGAATGACTGATTCATTAACGCCCAGCCTAAACCATAAAAGCTATAAACAGGAATTTTCGGCAAGTCTTATGTTATTCCATAGTGCTCAGATAAGAAAGGTTTTTTAAAATTCACCTCCTAAGGGGGTCAAACGGAGATCCAAAATATGTTTGGGAGAAGGAGATTACTTGGTCCGATTCATTCGAAACTTCACAAGATTATTGCTTTTGTTAAATGATTGACGATGATTTTGATGAATGATAGATGATCACATGTTTCAGGATTTTTCAGAATTCACCTCATTAAAGGGGGACATACGCTGAAAATGCAAAATTAAACGATCAGTAATCTGTCAATAAATTTTGGCATGTAGGTTTTAGCCAAGGGGTGCACTTAGAATGGATATTTCAAAATTCACCCCCGAAGGCTCAAATGAGTCAAATAAGGCTATAAGTATGTATCAGGGAAGGAGATTAGATTACTCAGTTCCATTCGAAACTTTACAAGATCATTTCTTTTGATAATTGAAACCTGAGAAGGGGAAAAGGGGGACATAGTCTGATAGAGCAAAAACTTAACGATCACTGATATCTCAATGATTTTTAGCATGCGGGTCTTTTGAGATTAAGGGGTTCACTAAGCAAGATTTTTTTTCTAAATGCACATCTTAAATTTTTTTTATATATTTTTTTAAATTTAACTCCTAAAAGGGAAAAATGGGTCAAAGTCTGGAAAAAGAAAAGCTATAAATAATCTTTAATCAGCGAATTTTAGCAAATACTTTTCAAAATTCACCTGCATAAAGTGTGAAATAAGGGTCCAAACTATGTATGGGGACATATGACCATTTTATTTAAAACTTTATAAATTATTTCTCATGATGTAAATACCTTATTTAAGGATATTTAGGATTAACCCCTAAAAGGGGGAAAAGGTTGTGTATCATTTATTGTGTTTATTTTAGCAAGGGGGCTCCTTTTGTAATCAGGGGGTGCACTAAGCAAGGAGTTTTCAAAACGCACCACCTAAGGGGGTGTAATGGGGTCCGAAGTAGCTACGCTTAAATAAATAATATAAGGGAGGCAGAGATTTTTAGGGAAACTGATGTCCAAAGTATGTACGGGGGAAGGAGATTAGTAAGTCCTTTGTAGTAGAAACTTCACAAGATTATTTGTTTTGATAAATGATTCGTTACCTGTTTTAAGGTTTTTACAATTCACGAATTTAAGAAATGGGTGTTATTTGTATGGTTCATCGAGTGGCTGACTACGAAAATAACAACCATTTTATAATCCGACGTGCCAGATGTGATACGTGGGGCGCACTATAAGTTTCCGGAATGAATATGAAAAAATACTATTAAAGGTACAAAATTAATTTATTGTTTTTCAAAATAATCTCCCTTGGCGTCTATGCACTTTTTCATTCGATGAAACCAGATTTGAAAACTTTTGTGCCACTACTCTGTGGTGACCTCTGAAACGTGTTTTTCATACTCCTCGACAGCCTCTTCTGGTGATGAAAATCGTTGACCGCGTAATTGGTTCTTAATTTTTGGGAACAGAAAAAAGTCACAAGGTGCCAGGTCGGGACTGTATGCAGGATGACTCATGAGTTCTACATTTTTCGCCTTCAAAAAGTCGTTTGTCTGACTGGCCGTGTGAGAACTAGCATTGTCGTGGTGCAGGATGATACGGCGTTTACGGTTATTTTTACGGAGTTCGTCAATAACTTCCGGCAAACAAATGGTCGTGTACCAGTCACTATTCACTGTACAACGATTCTCTAAAGCAACAGTAGCCACGTGTCCAGTTTTATTAAAAAAAGAAGCAATCATCCGCTTAGATGCACTTTTCACGCGCGCCACTTTGGTTGGTTTCGGCTCATCTTGAAAGACCCATACGCTCGATTGCTGCTTTGTTTTGGGATCGTAGCAATAAATTCATGTTTCGTCACCTGTTACTATGTCCCACACCAAATTTGACGCACCTTCGTTGAATCTGGTAAGCATGGCACTGCACCAAGTGACGCGGTCCGTTTTTTGAGCCTCGGTCAAGTTGTGTGGGATCCACCGCGAGCACAGCTTTCTCACACCCAAATGTTTGTGTAGGATTAATTGTATTTGACTCATGCCTATTTCTAAGGATGCGCGAATTTCATGGTAGGTCACATGCCTGTCTGTTTCAATCATACGGCGCACAGCATTGATGTTTTTGTTGGTCACAGCGGTGGACGGCCGACCATCGCGAGATTCGTCACTGAGATTGATACGACCACGCTTGAATTCTGCAAACCAGCTATAAACAGTTGTCTTGCATGGTGCTTCATTGCCAAAAGCTGTTTCAAGCCGAGCGATGCTCTGTTGAGCTGTCAAATTACACTTAAAATCGTAGAAAATCATACTACGAAAATTTTCCCGAGTTAAATCCATGTTGATGCAGACACACAATTTTTTAAATGGCGCCACAAGGTAAAAACAAAAGACAGTCAGATGAAACAAACTGCATTCTACAGCCAAAGAGTTCTATTTTCAAATGTTGCAATAAATTTTTAAATATTGTTTATGTAAGTGGCCAGTTCCGGAAACTTACAGTGCGCCCTATGTATACTACCAATCCCTATTGGGATCCGATGGGGTAGTAAACTTCTAAGTACATAAAAAGAAGATCCTGAGAGACTTGTCATATATAATCTGAGTGATTCAAACTTCATTGGAGAACCCTTATGATCAGGCGGGCGAAGCCGCGGGCAACAGCTAGTGTAGGTATATTAAACAATTATCTGTGTAATAGTTTATTTTTTCACATAAGTCACATTTGTCATGTCCTATGGTGCAGAGATTACATCCTCCGGTAATCTATCTATAATATTTCAATTAAGTAAATTAATACAAACTAGTTTTTTTACTTCAACTTTAACTAATAAACCTTAACTGTGCGTTTAACTGAGCGTTTAGGAGTGTTATTTTTGAAAAGTTTGACTTGCACAAAATCGGCGAGTCGAATAGTTTTTGTTCGATATCAAGTGATTTTCGTTCGTTAACAAAGAATTTTTGTACGATATCGAACGATGTTCAATCGACATAATATATCATACATATCAAAAATAGGGCTCCAGAACTATAAACCTCAGAACCTTACACAATTCTTTCTACCAAAACACAACAATATATCTCCAGTAATTTAGTAACAAAACATGAAAAATATATTGTGGGATACTATTTATACACACAAGTCAATACTAATGGTTATGTTCATTTCTGCATCCCACAATAACATTGTCTACTATAATGAGAGTCGCTCTGCAACTTTTTCTAGTTAACCAATTGCACCGCCACACAACCTTGGGTCCTTTAGAGCGCTGATCGCGCACGTATCGGTAGCCTTTGTATTCTAAAATAGGAGTGCCAAACTTGGACGTGGTGTACACTGCTTCTGAAAATACGACAAGAGAGTAGAGTAATAATCAGCAATTTAAAAAAAACGTCTTCCGTTTCTCTCTGTCCGCTTAACACTTAACACTTGTATCTAAAATATTGTTAAGCCCATGTTACCCAACGTGTGTTTAGCTTCATTCTTCCACGTTAATCATCAAATAGGAGAGAAAGCTAACATGTGCATAACAAGGTTATGAATAATAAATCTGGCCATGTTGCCTTGATTATATACTCATGGCGCAAGCCTCTGGTAGAATGGAGTCCGTAGGGCGAAAATCGTTTAAAATATAGATCACAAATAAGTTCGTCTGATGACAATTCAAAATAACAGTCGGTAAGAATTGGATTGACATTGTCCAATAACGACAAAAAACGATATAATATGATAGACGCCCACGCCTCGTAGAAGTTTAATAATTCAATCAAAAATATGCATAGACTAGCTGTGCCCGCGGCTTCGCCCGCGTGGAATTCCGATTGTGTCACGGAAAAAAGTAGTAGCCATGTCACTCTCCAGGTCTCTAACTATCTCCACACAAAAAATCACATCAATCCGTTGCTCCGTTTTTACGTGAAGGAAGGACAACAAACAAACACACTTTCACATTTATAATATTGTATGAAGTATGATTGAACAACTAGCAAAAAGTCAGATTAAAAATGAGAAAAATATGTATTATAACAAACTTTAATGATTATGATTACTCTTATTGCTGACGATAACATCATCGACGATGACCACAGTGGCCCTACAACCCTTGTTCCTTGAACAACACCGCCATATAGCCTTGGGTCCGCTGCTGTAGCGCTGGTCCAGCTTGAACTGATAGGAACCGATCACAATCATGGGGTTTCCAAACTTAGACTTTGAATACACTGGAACTGAATATGTATAAATTAGACACTATTTTTTATAAAAAATTCTGACCAATAAAGTCAAATTTTACTTGTGAAACAATAAAGGTTTGAAAAACAAATAAAATATTGGCAAATAACAAAAAATAATTCTTGACGAATTCTAAACGACGTTTAGATTATTTTATTTAACTCTTCCTTGCACACAGAACATACAAACCAAAATTTAAGAACATACTTCAGAACTTCAGGAGTTGTATAACAATAACTTTAAAAAATTTAAATTAAGTTTGAAAAAATACTTAAGTACTTTCTAAATGTAATAGCGACTTACCGAACACAGATAAACCCATCGGGGTTTCCGCGGTTCGGTAACTGTTGTATGTGTACATTTGATATTTACTGAATAAATGATTTAAAAAAAAAATTACAACAAAATACTTATTACATACTAGCAGCCAGCCCCGACTTCGCTCAGGCCTATAACCTTCCTAGATAAATAGGCTATCAAACACTGAAAGAATTTTGCAAATCGGGTCAGTAGTTCCTAAGATTAGCGCGTTCAAACAAACAAACAAACTCTTCAGCTTTATAATATTAGTATAGATACAATTTTTCAACACATTTGCTCATAAAGTGTCTTTTATTTAATTGTAATTAGGCCATTAATGGGGGTTGTAAACAACACGTTGTTTATATTATAATCGCACTTGTAAAGTAATAGTTTCCATGGTTACGGTCCATTTTTTTTAAATGTACGCCTAGAGGATTTTAAGTCTCAAACCAATTTATTGTTTTTGCAAAAAAAATATAAACTATTTTAGCTTCCATATGATAAATCAACACTAAATTTCATATTTATATTTATTTTACTGTGCATTAGCCGTATTGGACTACAAATATTTATTTGTGTAGAAAAATTAAGTAGGGCTATAAAGGACTTGTATCCATGGCCGTAAAACCCATTGCTAAAATATGACTTTTAGGGTCTGCTCGGTCTGTATCAGTGGCGCCATTTTTATTTTTTTGTATTTAATAATTAAAAATTACTAATAATAACAAATGTTTATTTATTTTAGGGAAGAATGCCTTAATTCGACTTCGCCAGATATACTAATCCAAGCGAAAATAGAATGTTGATAACTGACTAATTAGGCTGACTATAGCTACTTAACTTAAATCTTCAAAGGAAGGACAAAGCGTGGACAAAGCTTTGAAACAGAATCAAGAACTATTAATATATATATTTGGAGATACCTAGCAATGCATTAACAAACACACAGGTCCAAATTTTTCTCTCATGGTGTCTGATTGTGAAAAGTGTTCAAAGTGTATCGCCAAAAGTTATGTGAAGAAATGTTTTGACTTTTGTACCGCTTGAGAACTTTTATTAATTGTGTAAATAATAAAAAGTTAATAATATAAGTGTGTTTTTCCTCGCAAATGTGTTGAAATTCGTCGTATGACAACTTGTGAGCGAAATATTCATATACTCGGCTTTTATAGACATACCGCCTCGTGAACTTCGCACCCTAGTATAATAATCTACTATAATTGCACCTGTTCCAATTAAAACGTAAAACAGTAATATAACATACATTATCATTTTAAAAAATCTCATAAAGACATGTATTTAAAAAAAAATGTAACAATTTTCTTTCAAAACATTTTCAAAAACCTTTTTTTTGTTTTTTATATATGGTTACCCATAAATTTGTACCAGCAAATTTGCTGCACTAGAGCCAGGTTCTGTCGAAAACTTGAAGTTCGTAATTCTATGCTTTCCTTGTTTTCTATACCCATCAGTTGAGCCCCGAGCAGTTAAAATGTAGGCCCATCTTTCGAGATGCAAATGGCATACGTATCTCTTATTTATTGTCTTTCTTGTGCTTTCAGCAAGTAATTACCTAATGATTATGATCTTTTTTCAAGCTCACAATAGTATCATCAATGGTTATTACCGACGCTCTGCATAAAGATTTAGTCCAGTTGCAGCAAGGCCAAACTACTTTCCTTCCTTTGTAACGATTATTGCGAAAATACCGATATTTACCAATTTGGATTATCGGTTTACCAAATTTTGAAGTCGCGTACACGGGAGTATCTGAAATGTATCTTAAATATGTATTCATATTATCTATAAATAAGTCCGCCTAATGAACTTTATAATTTCTACATTAAACTATATTAGATCATACTTTGAGGATGAAGTGCTGAATTTGGAAACAAAATACTGTTGAACAATAATAACTTACAAAATATACTACCACAGTTTTTACTGTAACATCATCTTATTTGTGATACTAGTTAAGGGAAGAGATTGCTCAGCAATAAGTCCATCTTAGCTGCACAGATGTAAATTTAAGTATTTATAATTTTATTGTTAATGAAATTGTTTTATGATATTGACATTGAAGATATATTCTGCAGCTTTCTCGCTCAGCGGATAGGCATCGCTATTCAACACGGGAATGCTGCCTGCGTGATGGGAACTCTGCCCAGGGGACCTAATTTAGATTATATTTAGTTTTTTGTTTTATTATTTTTAGATAAGTTAGTTTTAATTTTTATATGTTTACTTGTGATACATCAATAAAATTCTTTCTACTGTATTAAATTTATTTTGAACATGCACATGAACTTTACATATATTTTATAAAAATACGATAAGATCAGTACTTTTTATAAGTAGCAAATATAAAAATTGAATAAAGGTCCATTAAAACTGACGAGAATCCCGCGCGACTGGCTGGACGCTCACAGAAATAAGAATCGGTAGAACCCAAAGTTAACTCAGGGCTGCTAATGTGATATAGATAATAATGCACTTCTACATATTCTTATTTCTGTGAGCGTCCCGCAAGTCGCGCGAGATTCGTGTCATTTTGAATAGAGCTCTAATGATTATGGTTACTGTTCATCTTAATAATTTCATCATTGAATGTGATGATGCTGGCTCTGCACGCGACCGAGGCCCACTTGGAGCACAGCCACTGGCATTTGGGCCCTTTGTAGCAATTACGCCGGTAAAATCGGTACGGTCCGACTTGAATTGTCGGAGTACCCCTGTTCGTGGTGCCATATATCGGTTCTACAAACAAATACATTTAATTGAATTTTGTTATTCCACAAAACTCTTACGGCCTAATCTGACACTTGACTGAATTTGATGACATTTTATCAATAGGGAGTACAGGGTCGATAAACCCTTTGTTGTATATAAATCCTAAATTATAAACTAAGATTGATTTGAATGCAACTGCATTTCTTAACAAAACTCACTGGTTTAGTGAAATGTGTTTTATGTAATTTGTTTATCTTCTCTATTTCTATAAAATGTTAAATAAATAAATAATAATCCACTTGTTGTGAAGATGGTAATCTGATAGTACTGGGGGGTTACTATAATTTCTTGCGAGTCAGTAAGCGAGAAGGAACGCGACGCTTGCTAACTCGCTTCTGAATATGGTAATCCACCCGAAAACATAGTACTAAAAGTGTAGTAAGTAAAGTGACTAAATATTCATTTATTTCTTCACCATTCATGCACAAGGCTTAGCCTGCTTTGTAACCTAACCTATATGAATCCTAATAAAGTCATTTGTTGCTGCTATGGTTATGATTACTGTTGTTCATTTTTACAATCTCATTATGCCAGGTGATGAGAGACGCCCTGCAGCCCGAACACCATTTGACGCAGACCCACAGGCACCGAGGGTTGTCCGGCTTGTAGCTGCTGTGCTGGTAGAACCTGAAGCTGCCGACATGGAGCAACGGCTTGCCTTTTCTTGAAAGCGTCAATTTAATATCTGGTATGGACAAACATACATCTTTTATAAATAAAAATAAATCTGTATTTCCCTTGGTGATCGCATCACACGAGAACGGATGGAATAATTTCGCTAATTATATTTTTGTTGTATATATTATTATCAGAAGAAAGTTCTTATGAACAAAAATAAGGTAGTTGAGCGGAACATTAGGAAAATTTAAGACAGGACAACGTCTGTCGGGTCAGCTAGTTTATTTATAAAAGCATCAAACACGTCAGTGACCGAAAGGCGATTCTAAATTACTCTAACACCAGGGTGTAAAGGGTCGATTGACTCACTCGTAATGAATGAATGAACATGGATAACACGGAAACCAGACCAACGGGGTCATGATTAAGTTTAGTTTTAATGATGACTATGAGATGCCAGCCAAGACCAAAGGCTTTACATGCCTTTCAAAGCACAAAATCATCTTTATTATAAGACAATCAGGAGACCCAAGCTTGCAATGCCATTACCAAACTGAAAACAACTATTAACAAAGTATACTTCCCGTGGAAATCGAACCTACGGCCACCGGTACTTGTTCTTCAGGTAAGTGACTACTTCTGAACCTTACAAATTCATTCAAATAAATTGTATGATGATATCCTTCAAATTTAGAATAATGAAGTTATTAAAAAAAATCAAGTTATTATTTTGTTAAATTTAAATCAAAGCACAGTAAAATTACACCACATAATGTGTGGTATATATTAAATTTATTTATTTATTTATAAATCTTTTTGTACTACAAGTAAAAAAAACTTTTACAATTGGTGGACTTAATGTTAATTATCTCCCAGTCAACCATATATCACATATCTCACAGTCGTCATAACTATACATATACATACATAAACATACATAAAAGAAGAGATAAAAATATAGAAGTACTAATAAGCTGGTGAGGTGAATGTTAACTTTTCCTTTGAAGGCAAATTTAGTTAAAGTCTCTTTGATGTCATCGGGTATAGCATTCCTGAGCCGTGTGGCCTGTAAGTTAAAGAATTAGGCCATATAAACTGGACCGAAACAGAGGAGTAGAAAGGGTAAGTTTTTTGGAAAATCTAAGTTGCCTATCGTGACCGTCAGAAAGATACTTGAACCACCTTACATACACCTTAGGTACTCCGGGGACTGTGGCTCCTTGAGAATTGAAAAAAGAGAAGTAAGCAACCGGAGTTGACGACGTTGGCGGATCGGAAGCAATTTCAGCTCGGATTGATAAAAAGAGATGTAGTCATATTTACGCAGACAGAAAATAAAACGAATACAGTTGTTTATGAGACGATTCAGTTTATTGAGGAGATCTTGATTGAGATCAGAATAGCACACATCCGCATAGTCAATAATTGGGAAAACTAACGTATGAACTAATAAAATTTTGGTTTTTATCGGATGAAAGTTTCTTAGACGATTAAGTTGTTGGAGAGTAAGGTTAACAGAGCAACTAACTTCAGCAATGTGAGTGGTCCGGCTAAGAGTGGCGTCAATATGGAGTCCAAGATTCTTAACGCATTTACAGATAGTGATGACGTCATTG
This sequence comes from Euzophera pinguis, assembly GCA_947363495.1. Lineage (NCBI taxonomy): Eukaryota > Metazoa > Arthropoda > Insecta > Lepidoptera > Pyralidae > Euzophera > Euzophera pinguis. Next base: position 4,084,991 of record OX376166.1, read on the forward strand.
TTGTACCTTATAGGCGAAATTGTGCTCATGCCAATCTGACTAACCTACCTAGAGCTACCCAAGATGATTGCTTGACGTTTTGAGGGATTAACCATAATGCCATAGTCATTAGACCACGCTAAAATCGCAGTCAACGCTGTGTTAACGCTATCAATGGCCGATTCAATATCATCAACTGACGACTGAGCATAGATTTGCAAATCGTCAGCGTAGAAATGATGATCGCAGCCAATGGAAGAAGAAAGAAGATTAATAAAAAGGGAAAGAGAAAGGGTGGAAAGCAAAAGGGCTCAATCTGAGGTATCACCATTAATGATATTAAATGTATGATTTGTGCAATGAAATGTTTAGGTTATTTAAATTTTTTATCACATATTGTTACTCTGAACAAAATAATAAAAATGAAAGATATACAGACAATTGTAGATAAAAAAGATATAGATAGCAAGCAATAAATTACTAAAATGTGTCTGTAAATCTTCAGAAAACAACCTAAAAACAATCACGATCTCTTTGGAACGACTGCCAAATTTTTGCAATTACTTTACAATGTATTTAGCTAGCTTATTGTCATATTAACGGTAGCTTTTTAGTCGTTTAGATTTAAAATTGACTAGATGGGCTATAGAAATAAGAATAAAATTGACTAGAAGATTAACTAGGGACATGACATGGAATGCAAAGAAATTTATACGCGACAAAAAAAAACAAATATCGAAATCCGTGAACGTCTGGAATGCTTTTACAATTTTCTATGTTGTACTTTTTCCTAGTTATGCCTATTTCATAACAACGAAGAAGTGGAGAATCGGTATTCTGCATGTAGAGCTCTTAAAAGAGGTCCACGTCTATGTGATTGCAATAAGCACCTTGTTTTCGTTATGGTATAGCCCGTTTCACGTAAGAAGAGCGGGTGCAATTAGTGGAACTACTACTACTAGTAAAAATATGTAGTAAAGGTACTCTATGGTAGTGCCATAGCGTATCTTTTACGCGACACGGCCTTATAAACCCAGAGGTGTATGTCAAAGAGAAAAATTCGGATACTCCAACTGAGCGAAGCTGGGCGAACAACTTAATAAGAAAGCAAATTTTGAATTGTTTTTAGAATATTTCAATTATAATAGGGTAGCATCGTTTGGTTGACCGTAACATCATGTATGTGATCATCTTTAACATTAACTATAACATTTTGGATTGTGACAAGGCGGGCTCGTCATCTCCCGTCCCTCCACTTGACACATCTCCACACCGCCTTGTAGTTGTCGGTCTTGTGCTGGTTGTACCGATGGCCGCCGAAGATGATCACTGGCCGACCGAACCTGGACGTCGTGAATAGTACACCTAAAAAATTATGTAGTTTATTCGTAAAGTATTTATAGACATTATATAGTACTTGTACAGGATAATTGTTTCTACATATATTTTACTCACAGGTTTACAATAAACTTTTTACGCATTTCAAAGTGATTTCAAGTTTTGTTATTTATTTCTTACATACCAAAATAAAAATTCAAAAGAAAGTTTATATCTCTATGAAATTTAAATGAACATTAGGGATCCATCACAAAGGTTGAATTAGACCCAAAGTAAGTCTGAAACTTGTTTTTATGGTATAAATGTAAACAACAATATCATCTTAAGTTTTTGACATAATTAACATTTAAATCTATTTTGACTGAGTACGACGACGGCGGCGATTTATGTTAATAGCTCCTATCTTAGCGGTAGCCTTATGAAACAATTTTTCTTGTCTTGTGAAAAGATTATCATCAGTGGCATGAAATTCTTTATTCTTAAGCCGTTAGCTATGGGCCGCGTTTAGCCCATGATGCTAGCAATGTTGAGAGGAAACGAGGAAAGATAAATGAGGAGACACGATGCTTTGTCTAAGCCTTCCCAACACTACGAGCTTTAACGTTCAAACCGAAATCTGTCAAAATTACCACCTTTGTTATAGCATAAAAAGTTAAAAAAACAACATTATTTAAACACAAAAATCGAGTTGCACTTGTTCATGTCGCATTAATAAGCCCTCGGATGTTTGTGTCGGTGGTTGCACACGACTACATCATCATCTATAGTGACTACAGTACTGCGACACATCCCTCTCCTCCACTTTTCACATCTCCAGACAACCTTGGAGTTGATGTTGCTGTACAGGTGGTAACGGTAACCGCGATGAAGAATCACCGGCTTTCCGTACCTAGATACCGTGAACTCAGGCCCTGGAATTATTTTCGTATTTTTGTCAAATCATACGGAAAAGAATACCATCTTTTCCGTACGCTCATCTGAGTAGTTTTCTTCACATTACAATTCATTATATGATTATAAATACAAGGTTAAAATATTTCTCGTTAATATTTTGTGGTACTCAACGTTAGATTTTTAAATAAATGTTTGTTTTCCAGCCACCATAAATCACCAGAAATCAACGTAAAAGCCTTGTTACTTTAGCAATAAAAAAAGATACTAAGTTTGGAACTTAACATTAATTTATTATTACAGCACGCATTGGGAAACTGTAAGTGCTGTCAGTGTTTGTATAAAATAAATAAATAAATTATGACTTTCGTATACGTAGCAACATACGAACAAAGGTTTTTTACTCTAGCCGCGGAGAAATTATCGATTTACGGATTTCCATACATAATCATAAAATCTAGGCTTGCATGTTCAAAAACTCGTAGTACACCACGACAGCAAGCTCAAACACGTATTGTATACAAGATCACAACAAATCTTGTCGGTAAGACGCCTCTAGCAAAGTACTGCTGAAAATTTTTCCAAAATCTCACATATATTATTTTAGGGAATATTTCCAATACCGTTTTTAAATATTGATAAACATGAATCACTAGCAAGTCTGAAGCTTTGTAATGCGTATAGGGTTCAGTTTGACCACAACATTGTCGACTGTGGTGACGGCACTCCGGCACTTGTGGTCACACCACTTAACGCAGCGCCACATTGACTTGGAGTTGTTTATGGTGTGGTGGTTGTATCTGTGGCCTTGCAACAGCAGTTTGAAGCTTAGTAATGCGTATGTATAGGGTTCAGTTTGACCACAACATTGTCAACTGTGGTAACGGCGCTCCGGCACCTGTGGTCACACCACTTAACGCAGCGCCACACTGACTTGGAATTGTTTATGGTGTGGTGGTTGTATCTGTGGCCTTGCAACAGCAGCACAGGCCTACCCATGCGAGACGTCGTGTATATTGGACCTGAAATATTCATTTATTTATACTGTAATAATGAAAGGGAATATTTTGAACTTCCGCGGAAAGAATAACGCTCAATTAATTCACTATTGTTTTACACTTATACTACAGCGACTATGGCCAATGTTAAAGAAAAAAATATCTACAAAATGCTTCTTCAATTTATTAGAAAACATTTCTATCACGGGTGATTATATTCATAGTTAATGAGAATAATCTCGGCCGCATGAGTCTTGATGCAGGCGCGGCAACCGAACGCCCTTTTGACGCACACGAAGTAGCCCCGATTTCCTTTACTACTGCTATGCTGGTTGAATCGATGCCAGCCCAGAAGGATTACCGGCTTACCATACTTGGACTTGGTAAATATGGCTGTCGAAATGTAATTGAGTCAAAAATGATCAAATATTAAATACATTCTAGCAAAAATTAAATTAAAAAACCAAAAATGTGGCTCTACTAAAAACTTATTGCTCTACTACAAAAATATGACTTTATCTACCTGAATGTAATTGTTAACTAAGTTAGGAACATTCGCACACATAGTCGTGAATGACCATCAAAAAATTTTTTTAAATTTAAATGAAAAATAGTTGTACTCGTAATGGCAGATTTAACACAAGCAACTCCACACTTACAAAAACTTAGTATATAGGTTTAAAAATTCTCATTCTCGGACAGCCGCACTTAGAGTTATTAATGATCATTAAAGTAAATTCTTCAAACTTAAATAAAAATCTTTGTTAGAGGGAGAATTATTTATGCTCAATAGAGGAGATTTACACAAGTAACTGCTTAATATAGATTTAAAAATTCTCTGTCTCTCTCTAAGAGAGATTTTATTATTTGAGTTTGAGGAATTTGCTTCAGAAGTCATTAATGACTCTAAGGTCGGCGGTAAGAATAGAAAAGGAAACACATTAGAATATTCAATTCTTATCAAAGGCAAAGCCCATGGCCGAGGTTCGTCCCAACTGGGAGCCCCTTGTGCATTTGCCGAAAAAGCTGAGTGGTTAATAGCCCTCGCCTCAAACTGTCCCGCTGTAAATTTAAAAGCTCACAGGAGCTAAAATTGTAGGTCATGTCAAAAAAAAAAAATATTCAATTCGACATGATTTTAAGAAACATCAAGGAAGGAACGATAAGGAAGTAACTCTACCATCAAGAGCCCAGTTTATTTTGTCCTGCTCTGTATACTCCTTATTTACGTAAGTAAGTAAGTAGGTACTATCACCTATTCTTGACCAAAGAGCATCGAAACCAAAATAAACGTTCCTTTCACAATGGCTTTGACAGAGCAACTACTAATGTTAACTAACACCCGTATTCTTAACCATAACCTTAAGAACGTCCTTCACTCAAACTCATTGGAGCAAGCCTCAAGAAGTCCTAGAACTTTCCTTGAAAACGATATTCTTAGTTGGTTGCTTAAGCAAACTCCAATGAGGCACGTCACAGGTTATAATAACAATTCTAAGCACAAAAATTTTAAATTACAAAAGAATAGAGTAAAATATAAAATAAAGTAATGGATACCTCGGCCGAAAGTGGCAAAAAACCGATTTATATTCACTTTATTTTATTTCAAGGACGCCTCCAGGTAACTCTCGACCAATCTTATATTTGATTTATACGATACTCATTGAGGACTCCAATGAGGGATCTCCTTAAGTCAAGGAAGCTAGTGACGACTAATCATACCAATGAGTTAGAGTAAGGTTGAGCAAACGTTTGAGAATATGGGGGTTAGTCTACCTGCGACCATGAACGCATTAATTATATATAAATATATATATACATAATTATTTATTTTTTATTTACGTATATTAGTATTTATTTTAAGTAGTTTATGTATCGTGTATTTCTGTTATTCTGCCTAGCGTTGTTCTGTTGCACCATATCCGTATCTTTCCTTTTTTATATTTCAAACTACCCTAAGGTTGCCTGGAAGAGATCGCTTGAGCGATAAGGCCGTCGTTTGTATACATACTGTGTTCACATTTTATGTAACATATTTAGTTTTTATTTTACTGTGTGCAAAGAAGTTTTAAATAAATAAATAAACGCTGCAAAGTGTATGAAATCTTAGGTGTAAACAAATGAGTAATAAACGCGATAAAAACCGAATTAAAGACGGAAAGTACTTGCGAAACAGTAAAAACAAATATTATCTAAAATAAAATAAAAGAAGAAAATAAACTGTTTAATATTTATTAATATTCATTCTTTGATTTTTTTTTGTATATTATTTTCTAGTAATAACAAATAAAAATAATCTATTTTAACCCATTGATAACAAATAACAAATAAAAATAATCTAATTTAACCCATTGTTTTAATTTCATATCCTACTAATATTATAAACGCGAAAGTTTGTAAGTATAGATGGATGTTTGTTACTCTTTCACGTAAAAAGTACTGAATGGATTTTAATGAAACTATACAATAATATAGTTTATACATCATCGCTTCTGGTATTTAAAGTCGATAAAATATGTTTTGACAAATATTATTTTAATTGTTATAACGATGACAAACCGAGTACGCGACACTACGGTGCGGTCCAGCGGCATGGCGCCGCCGGCGGTGGCGGGCGAACGAACTGGGAAGGCACATTGTAAAAGCCGCAATTTTAACTGGACAAGCCAAGGGAGACAATGGTCATATACCGCGCATCCCAATTATACCCAACAACTTGCCATTCAATTTTAAACGCCTGCAGTTCCCATTAAAAGTCGCATTTTCTATGACGATCAACAAATCGCAAGGTCAAACCTTGAAGGTAGCAAGCATACATTTGGGCACGCCATGGTTTTCTAATGGTCAGCTCTATGTGGCTTGCTCACGTGTTTCCAAAGCGAAAAATCTGCTTGTTTATGCTGAAGGAATAAAATCGTTGAATATAGTTTATAGGAGCATACTGCAGTAGCTACCTATAGGCCTATGATTAAGGCTCTGCAGTGCTTAGTTACCGTATTTCTTATGTTGACAATATTTTTACGTTATTATAGTGATTGTCAGGCTGTTATATTTTTCAATTGCGACCCAAAAATTATTTATGAGATAATTTTAATGTCATAATGTTAGTTCTTTTCTACGCCACGCTAATATAAGCTACTCGAGATACTAATCCTGCGCAGACGAAGTCGCGGGCACCAGCTAGTTCATCAATATATTTTTTAGCATTTTGCTGTAATTTGTCTTACTTACAACGGTCAAACCCTGTTACTATGTAAGCACCATCAATATTAGAAATTCTTAGCGAATTCTCAAACTTGCAACTTTGGTAAAATTAATTAATTAATGTTGTATAATTAATTCATCATATTTCTACGAGAGGATAACAATTTTGACTTACTTCAGTAATTATTACATAATTGATCGTTGTGCCCAATAACCATCAGTCATGGTTGTGTACGTTCCTGAAGTGTATGACCTCATTCCCGATCATGGAGATGACGGCTCGGCATCCCGCGTACCACTTGACGCATCTCCAGGGTTTCCTCACAGAGTTACACGTCTTCATGTGGTACCGGTGGCTGCCGCACACAATTACAGGCCGCCCGCATCGGGACAAATCAAACTTCATGTGTTTGTATATGTTATAGATATCTGTAATGATTTATTGAAAATATTCAAGTAAATCTGAGATAAAACAGAAATCGGTAAAGGTAAGTCATTTTATAAAAAACGATAAAAATCTGTAAGTTAAAGCAAGCTTTGAAATTTTACAGTCGAGTAGTCACAAATCAAGCGTCTTCAAATGTTTAAGAATAATTTTATTTTATTAATGCGAATGTCTGTTTTCAATATTTAATATAATATTATATAGTCCACGTGAACTGTCGCTATCATTATTAATAATGTTTACTTTAATATCAATTTTTGCCGTACAATCCTGGCCATGATATTTAGCTATGCCAGCCAGCCGGCAGGAATACAGCTTTCTGTATATCCTCGTCTTTTGTTTAGGAAAGGTTCTTCGCACTAGCCAACTCGATTTCGTCATTATCGAAAAATATGAAACAAATACACGTGTAAATGTGATATAATCTTCAATAGTGGGATCATCTTGAGGGAGCCTGCAATGTACTGTGACTGAGAAATGTTCAGGCGATTCGAATTCGAATCTGTCCACGAATCCTGCGCCGCCGAAACCACAACCGCTTTGAAAAAACTCCATTAATTTCACTTCAGTAGGCTCAAATTCTGAAATAATATTTCACAATAATTGAATTAAGATTTTTAATTTACTACAGAAAGAATATCTGATGAGAATTTAATTTAATTTGTGTTGGTGATATTGTCCATCGATATGTCTGGAATTCATTCTATTTGTCTGCAATAATCTTAAGTCTAACCATGGATGTTAGCTTTTTCCGAGTGAGCTGTACGAAGTATTGCATCATTCTTTTTATTTGTTTTTAAATCCTAGGTATCTTTTATTTATTTTTTTAATAAGAGCAAATACGTAAAAGGAGGCATGTTATTATAAGAAATAATAAAAAAAAACACCTACAAGACCAAAAGATTATTCAAAGACTAACTAATTTGCTTTCAATGAAAAAGCAATGAAAATGCATTTGGTTATCAGTTACGTTTTAATTACTGAATCAAATGTACTATGTTGTATAAATAAATAAGCTACAACAGTTATATCGTAATATAAACATAGATATGTGTAATTTACCTATGTAGTTTGTTTATAGCCATATTATTACACTTTAAAAACAAAGACGTTAAGAATACATTAATTAGCCAATAAATAGAATGGCTTGATTTGAGAAAGCACTTTCAATAAAAATATGTGGAGATAATAAAAACTAACAACATCCGATTGCACTAATAATAATGAGATTACATGTATTTGAGTATTATTATTGCTATATATTATGTATTTATATGTAAGCTATAATAAAACATGACTATTAAAAACCTAGTTATAGAAGAGGAGTTACTTGAAGTAAGTATAATAATATTAAAGTTTTTTAAACATGTAGATGCAAAAGACATCTTAAGATAACAACTCGAATTGACTCTAAATAAATAATAAGTTTTCATTCACACAATTTAGCTACAACCACATCTTTAGAATATTGACTGCTGCTATGATTTGACTAGTTTTATTTTGTGACTCTTTATAACTTTACGTTGACATAACTGCCTCTGTGGTCCAGTGGTTAATAAGGTATTTGCCTGCAAAACCGAAGGTCATGGGTTCGACTCCCATGGCAAGCATACGTAGTTATTTAGTTGTTTCCAGTTTGGTTAGGACGTTGCAGCTAAATTCACTGATTATGGAGTCGGAATAGCGCTAGACAACATTTCCAAGCAAGCATTTAAAAATTAATGAGTGTGCGAGTTCCTAAATGTAACTATAGCGTTATCGATAGTAGCAATGATCGCCCGACAGCCTCGATCCCACTTGATACATCGCCACCTTTTCTTAACCGTCTCCTTGTTATGCCAGTCCAAGCTGTACCTGTGGTTGCCACATTGAATTAACGGGTTGCCATGTCGGGATGTCGTAAATATGGCCACTGAAACAACATTTTTAGAAGTGATAACAAGTTGTTTCAATATAACTTTTTTTTATATACAACAGATCTTATAATAAGAAAAAACAATCATGGGTTTGCCAATTGTTTCCAAAATTTTTCTTGAGGAAGTGTAACAAGTGGAAAATAAAACTGACATAAATGAAAACAGTTGTATTAGAAAAATAATTAATCTTACTAATAACAAAGTAGAAACAAATATGGCACTATCATAGAGCTACAAGTACTTTTTATTAATTACGTGTTTCCAATGTTTTGGATGAGATTCAAAACCTGTCAAGTGGTACTTTTTTAGTCAAATTGATAAATCCAATCAATTACAGCAATAATAAAGTAAATGTCTTGATCGAAATACCACATCATGCTACAAAAACCCATTGCATCTTAAAACTCTTCATTATCATCATTTCATCTGCTGTATTCTACAGGTTTTATGATAAGAATAACCGGTTAGAACCGACCCGCATCCAACGCTTACCTGCTACATACGTGATCATCTAACATGACGTAGGAGAACAAAAAGTACCTTCATAGCGGAATAGCAGTGCACATTACGCGGAGAACCGATGGACGATGAGAAGAAAGCTTCTCTAATGTCGACCACGCACCTGCAAGCGCAGCATTAGACATCTACCGACGTTCAAACGACTATGCTTTAGGTGTCTTAAAACTAATGTGTATGATTGCTGTTCTGCCTAATTATGGTATCTTCGAAGGTGTATATGAACGCTCTGCAATTATACTGGCCCCATTTCGTGCACACCCATCTCTTCTTGATCGAGTTCGCAGTAGCCTTGTGCAAACTATATTTGTGTCTGCCCAATTTGAGCATGATGTTGCCTCGATTTGAGGTTATAAATGTCGGTGTGTCATCTAAAAAGATATTGTATAAATTTAATCTTAATGAAGTTATTGCTATAAAATTACCATAGTTTTCTTACGATCTTTCATCATCATCAAAGCGCTACAAGCCCTGTGTGGGCCTAAGCCTGGTCAAGTAAATTACTTCAGACTCTTCGATTTTAAGCTTTCTGTTTCCAGCTCCTGACACCTATATTACTCAGATCTTTTTCCAGTCCATATATCCATCTCAACCTGGGTCTGCCTCGACTTCTGCGACCCTCTGGAATCTTCCGACCCAACGATAAGTATTTGAAGCCCGATAGTGCCAAGATGAACCAACCAGCACTAGAGTACTAAATTCGGTCACAATGGCGAAAGACAAAGTAAACAATGACAATTTATTGAAATTATTCATCAATCACTTACATTCGATTATCAATGCTTACCACATTTCATCAAAACTTTGGCACATATTTAATTGATAATTAGCTTATTTTTAATCCTCTTACTTTATTACTCAAATATATTATTATGTTTTAATGCCTATACATATACATATTTCTCAAACAGCCGCCGCATAAATGAGATTATCTAGTCCTAACTTTCAAACATTTAAAAAAAAATAATTAATACGGATGTAGGCATGTAGGTTAGCTGATATAATTCAAAAGTGATTATGTTGATTCATGATCTTGATAATATTCTGATCCACGGTGACCACGTTGGCCTTGCAGCCGCTGGCATTCCTCGTACATTTCCAGGAGAACTTGAAGCTGTTTGCATATCTATAGCTGTTTTGGTTGAACTTGAACTTGCCCACGTGGAGAGCCGGGTAGCCGTACCGGGATGTTGAGTATTTTATATCTGAAATCATTGCTTATTTTCACTACGTCAAGCAGCCAAAAGGATGCAAAAATGTTACAAATGAAACACCTTATTTGGATATAATTTAATTTAATTTCTTTAAGTTATTGTTAGTGGCAGACAAGAGGGGAGGCTTTGACCCAGCAGTGTGACACAAAATAGCTATAAAAAAGTTATTATTTTGTATCTCAGTCTAGATAGAGCCACGACGCTACAAAAGCACACATAATACGATTGTATTCAATTTTAGACCGTGTTAATGCTCGTGATCGTACAACGTCAAATTTATAAAGAAATACTCAGGCAACTAAAAGTAATTGAATAAGAGCATTAATAGCAAAAACAAATTAGTTATTGAATTTATCTCCATATGAAAACCTAAACGACATAAATCTACGAGGAGTAAAAGACCCTGCCAGTTTTATGCCATCAATGATTATGCGGTTTCTGTTTAACAATAACGTCGTCGAAAGTGATAAGGGTGGCTGCACATCCAGAGTGGACTTTGACGCAGATCCATCGAGCCCTGGGACCATTACTACCGCTCCACTTATTGAAACGATACCTGCCCATCTGGATGACTGGCCTGCCAGTCCGAGATACTGTGAAGGTAGGTTCTGAAAAGGCCGTTTTTTATAATTAAAATATTATAAAGCACAGAAAATCCCAGATTGCCAGATACATTGTTGTGTCATCTTTTTCTTCAAGATAATTTAAGTGTAGCCGCCGCCGCATTCAGTAAATTTATTTTCTTCTAACATTTCAATAGAAAGAATTTTTAAATGGCTCTAACATACTTCAATCGTTCTCCCCATTCCCCAGTGCCGTGTTACTTAGTAAATGTATACTACGAAGTTTCTTTTATAATTCTATACTAATAAGTATAAAATTACGAGTCGAATGTAACTCTGTGTCAAAAATTTAAACCGATAAACTGCAAAAAAAATTGGGTAATCGAAAATTGGCTAGTTGACTTCAAAAGCATTATTTTGCCTGTCTTATTGATTTTGATAATGGCTAAAATAAAAAAATTTAAGGTCAAACATAAAAGCTTATATTAAGTGAACATAACACAAGACAACAATTTGTACATCAATATAATTTTCAGGGGCCCATTATGAGTCTACATTAAATTAATGATTGTGCACATTATGGATCAAAACAATATTATCATTCATGGTGATGATCTTGCCAGGGCACCTATTCTTTGGTTCTCTGCTGCACACCCACCTCGCCTTGGGCCCACCACCTCGTATCTTCTTGTTGAATCGGTAGGGACCAATCAGGATTACAGGTTTTCCAAAACGAGATAACGTGAATATTGGTCCTAAAACAAATCATAAATTTTTCGGATCTAAAATTTTACCTTATGAATTGCCCAAACCATCACTTTCTTCAGAAAATATGTGAATAAACTTGTAATTGTATTGTATATTAAAACGAAAAATAAAGCATATTTTCTTAGTTTTCTTTTATTAATAAATAAACTTAGCATACTATGAAGTCAGTTCTGTGTTTTCAAAACTATATTTATTTATTTTACTTTATTCGGAGATGTTGACATACAGTCTTCAATTTCTACAACAATATATTTTCAATTTCAATATTGTTTGGGAAAGCTTCTGTCTGCTCGTTTCAAATGCGCACTAAGTAAATAAGATTTATTGTTTACTGTGCCGTGCAAACTTTTGAATTATTTATTAAAACTTTAAACGTGCTTCCCACAATAAAAATATATGACCTAACACATAAAAATCAGCGTAATTCTAAATATACACAAGAAAATATATCCAATTATACAAAGATCTTTTAAGATACGAATCCGTCAATGCGTATGAACATCATAGTGACTAATGATCTCGTCATTGATCGTTATGATCTTGGCTTTGCATTTCCTGCTGACCTCCTTCACACAACACCACCTCGCTTTTACTCCATTGTTTCCAATTTTCTTGTTGAATCTGTGCTCGCCGACCATTATTACAGGTTTTCCGCATCGTGAAACTGTAAAGAATACATCTAAAAAAAAAACATTCATATTAACAATTTTTGGCACGTTTTCCGTTATAAAGTTGAAAAAAAAAATCTTACATATATATTGAAATTGCAAAATAAGGCCCAATCTAATTTGTATATGAAGAGAAAAAGATAATATGGTGGTATAAAATTAATGCTGATAAAAGACGACGATTTAATGATGGCGATTATTGGGGCGACAGTGCCGTAAATTGCGTAATCTCGCTTAATCTAAGTTAAATCTCGTAGTCGACGTAGTAGTACTATATTTATTTACTATGAAGTAAGTACCTCCTTTATTTTCAGGTTACATTGTAAAAATGAATTGTTAAACTTATAATTACTATTAGCGTATACTCTGTGTAGTGTATCTGCTTAGTAGATACTGACCGCTTAGCAGATACATTAATTACCCTCTGATTAAAAAACAATGTGATAAACGCATACATCAACTTTGCTCTACTCTATGAATAAACGTGTCATTGTGTATGTACAGCGTACTGTACATATTTCTCTCGATTTTGGCAAGTAAAAATACTAATCTTGCCTTAATGTTTTTGAGATAGTTATACATTAAAATTAAAATAAAAACCGTATCAAAATAGTTTAATTTAATATGTAAAAATACTGTTTTCAAATAAAACTTTAATATGAAGCTTGTCAGAATTACTTTAATTATTAAAGTTTTAATACTCATATTGGGCTTTATTTTAGTAAATCCTTAACTATAAAGCTGATTCAAGTACATTTCTACACCATATTTTTCCTGAAGATAATTCTTATTGATATTTGTAATGTTTTAGTGTAATAAAGAGTAAAATTAAGAGAAAGGAGTCTCTCTTATCAAGAATTCTCTATTTTGCCACCAAAAGACGACTTATTGCCAGCAAGCTACAATAAACACTAGTTTAGTTGTCTTTATTAATAAAATATAGAGAAATAACTTATTTTGAAAGTGTGTATGTATCATATAAAGTAATAAGTCAAGTTCCAAACCACTACATCTACATACTTTCACCATTTCATATGCACTTTACTCCAGAAGGATAAGGCTATATAGCAGCGGGCGAAGTTACGGGCAACCGGGCAACATATTCTAGTCTAACTAATTTTATAAGTACAAAAGTGAGTTGGTCACCTCTTAACGATTTTTCTACTTAACCAATCTTTATGTCTATTTTTCATGAGTTCTGAGACGAATATAACAACTATAATTCATGAAAAAAGTAGGTACAGTTGCCGTGAAGTACAACGCACAATGTCGTGGGTAAAGCTATTAATTACTAATTTCATTAATCTTCTTATATAATCTCTCGACCACCTCTCGACTCTGTCTTATTATATTTGTAAAGACCAACATTCCTCATTGGCAAAAATGTCATTAATGATTATGATCAGTAATCGCTTGTATGATCTCATCATTAACCGTTACTATTTTAGCCTTGCATCCTCTGACGGCCTTCACGCAAGTCCACCGTGCTTTAGGACCTTTGCATCCGGACCATTTGTTGAAGCGATGTGGTCCCAACCGCAGGACTCTACCGCCACGACTTGTTGTCTCGTAAAATGGCTCTACAAGGTACAATACAATTAAAATAATAATAAAAAAATACGTACAAAAAAAATTATGGGCGAAAAAACAAGACGGTTTTTTTTCAGGATAGAATAAAAGTAACAAAAACATACACATGTAACTATGTATTTATTATCGAGGATTGCAACCAAGATGTTGGAGATACATATTACTTCTATGGTTGTAGTTTATTCAAAAAATCATCACAACTATATCCATAAATTTGGGTCCTATAGACATTATATATTTTTTATATTTGGCATTGGTCTACGACCAGTATGATCATGTTCAGAGTACACTTGAACAATCTTGTTTTCCAAAGTGATGACCTTAGCTCGACATCCATTCCTAGCTTTGACACAAGTCCACCGCGCCCTGGCACCCTTACACCCGGACCACTTATGGAACCTATTCTGACCAATCTGAATCACAGGGTTGCCGTAACGAGATATCTTGAAAACGGCCATTTCTGTGGAGGCAAATGAAGACAATTCAATACAAATGGCCAATACAAATTCTATTTATGGCCAATTCTAAATCAATATTCTAAGGAGCTCGATAGCCGAGCGCGGCGCGCGTATCTAGTGAGTGAGTGCTCGTGTCAAGGGATGGCGAGAAGCGACCCGTATGGGATTGGTCCCCATTACTGGCATTTTCTATCTAGAGCTTCTCCTTGCTTCAGAAGGTACGTTAAGCCCTTGGTCCAGGCTGTTATGGATAGATGGCAGTCTTTAGGCAGTGTCACATACCTTGAGGCAGCCTGAAAATATCTGACAGCCCACTAACAAACCTGGGCCCATGTTTCTGATTTATCTATTGTACATAATTAAGTCAGTTTTTATGTTATTATATTATTGTACATAATTAAGTCAGTATTTTTGTTTGCCCAATGTATGATAAACCACAGTCACAGTCAATTTTTTAAACTCCAGCATCTTGCAACGGGATATTGGATTTTACAGGTCTTAAAAATTAACAAAGAGAAGCATTAATACTCGTATAAAAGAACATATTGCTGACATGAAAAATAGACGCTCAACCAAGTCTGCAGTCTGTGAACATGCTTTAGACAAACCCAACCACTATATGCGTTTTGATAATCCTCAAGTCCTTGCAAAGGAAAACAGATTCATTCCAAGGATGTTACGTGAAGCTATTGAAATTAAAAAACATCCTAATTTCAATAGAGAGGATGGATGGCAGGTACCGCCAGCTTGGGACCCAGTCATTAACTTAATAAAATCGCAAACTCGGAAGCAGACTGCAAGACCCTTAGATACTGTGAGCCAATACTGCGTGAATCGGAATAGTTCCCAATAAAAATTTCAGGCGGTATTTTGTAATCTTATGACATCAAAGACAAATGTTAACTTAGTCTGCCTGCGACCATGAACGCTGTAAAGTGTTTGAAACGTCAGGTGTAAATAAATAAGTAATAAACGCAATAAAACCGTATTAAAATGGTTTAATTTAATGAATTATTTTATTGGTAAAAAAACTCTTCTTATCTTACTTTTCTTTCCATAACATCATACTCTCTTTATTTATTTTTTATTCGCTTGTATATATTTTTTTCAGCTAGTCGATTCTTAGTAAGGCTCTCTTATGTTGAAACTGGTTTTCTCATTTTTAATATTAATAAAGAGACATATAAATTCAATTAAATACCCACATCAGTAAAATATTTTTATTGCACTAAATGACTGCACAAATATTTTAACACGATGATGGCACAGTGGTAAGCAGAGGTATTAATTACTTGTAGCGCACCCATTTTCGTTAATTTCGTTCATTAACAGTATTTCTGCTTCCCTATAATTTTAAGCAAAACCTTTTCTGAAAGTTTATTCCAATTGTTATTCTATTTTTATCATTACCAATATTATTTGGCACTTAAAATGGATGATCTTCGAAAAATACCTCAACTAATATAAAATTTAATATTCCAAATTAGTTAGTACTTACTATCATTATGTATTTTAGCTTTTTTGCAGTTTAAGATCTATACACATATAGATGTAGTATATTATTATGATTTAAAATTAAATATTACAGTATAACAATAACTTTGGAGATTTGAATTTACCTTTATTAGTATATAAGTTTACATGTCTTAACGGAAACCGCATTTAGAATAAAGTCATTTAATTAATATTCTATTTTACTCTAATAATACATATGTATTGTATAAATACGAGTAAAATTATCATATTAGTGAATCCCTTTAAAGCTATTTTAATAATACTTGAGAATCACTGCAAAGCACGCATAGGAATTATTTTTTTTTTGTTAAAAACCGTCTTTAATGGACACACACACACATAAGTAGAATAGCTAACTAAACTACGTTATTAGCTGCCGGGTTGCGACATTTCAATCGCCAAATTAATACAGGGTATATTATATAGGCACATAATTCAAATAGTATAAACGTAATAGGCAAAACAATACTTCACTCAACTATATTTTTAAAGATTTTAAATCCACTATTCATAATTTTAAGCCTATTTTCCAAGCGTAGGTTGATTAAGAAATGTATACATGCTAAGATCCTTAAAGACCTTTCGCTTTCTACACTCTCTTTTGTGTACAACTTACATGCAACATATTTTCACACGCTATAAATGATTTAACTTATACTTCAATGCTACCACGAGCAAGAATAAAAGAGTAAATTAAGCACATCATGTGTGCGTATGTTCATTCTTCGTCTTGACTATGATATTTTCGAAGGTGATGACGAAGGCGCGGCAACCTTGCTGGTTCTTCACGCAGGTCCACCTGATCTGCGGAGGTCTGCTACCACTCCAGCGGTTGTACCGGTAAGGACCCACAATTAACACCGGATTGCCAAACCGGGTAGTTGCAAACGTTGCCCGTTGTCCTGGAAGAGGCAGGTTTTAGTTAACATTCGTTTCTTGTGCTGTTATCTTAGAATTGTACATTATTTTATTTAACATGCACGCACTCTATTCCTAGGGACAGTCTAGAACTAGTACGGGTTCTGTGTTGACAAGTTAGTAATTGTTTTTCCACTCCATAAATTTTGTAAAGTGTAGAATAAGATAAGTTGTATGTAAAAAGCTTTTTTGTAAATTTAGTTATTGGTAATTATTAATGACAGACGACAGGCTCTAGTTGAAACTCTTCCAGTCTTTGGAAGACACCGATCTGCTGTTGCTAAATAGTAGTCATATGCGATGGCTTTGGTTTGAATAAAACTTGAAAAGACACTTGAACGTATCCCAAACACAACTGATCCTTGTGGACGATATAAGCACACTAGTGTATTAGTGCTAACATAGTGATGACGACTTCATATTTTCATGAACAACAACACCATGTTTTTTAGATAAATATAATATGACATTTAATACTTAAAATTATATAATTACAGGAACTTTAGCATGAAGAATCCGTAGGTAATATATAGATATATGATACCGCCATATAATTATATATTAGATAGATAATAAAATATTGGCGAATTTCAACATGTTTCTCCATGATTGTGAACATTTTTTGATTTCGTGATGACGTTGTCGTACATAATGATGACGGCCTTGCAGCCATACTTGGCTCGAATACAGTTCCACCTGGTCTTGGGGTCCTTGCTGGAACTGTGCTTGTTGAATCGGAACCCACCCACGCAGAGCGCTCGAGTTCCTCGATGGGTAGTTTCGAAATACGGACCTTTGGAAGGAAAATCAATATGCAAAACTCTTAGATTCTGATGAAAAAAAATAATTCTTGCAATTCTTTAAATAGAAAAAAAATTACGTGCTGTCATTTCAATAAATAGTGTGAGAGTCAAAGTTTTAAAGAACTTCCTGTACTGTATTTAGGCAAATAAATGATTTGATTTGAAACTTAAACAGAAGAAATTCAGCCCATTTTTACATCATTGAATGCTAATAAGAATTAAATAGTGATGTATTTAACTGTACCTGATTCACCAAGCCCATTACACGTTATGTCTTTTGTTTGATTGATTTAATACCTCCACGGTTGATACTCTTGCAAAGAGTTTCAATAAATATGATACTAAATATGACCCTGAAGATTATCTAGAAGAAAAAAATAATGAGGAAAAATCGTTCAACAATTCAGTTATTTCATAAATGTATTAAGCAACAATAACAACTTACTCATACATATATTATGTTTACAGTTTTACTTCTAATTTGAAAGAGAAACGAAATCAAAACTACATAAAACATCATCAGTAGTAACTACATCACATAGTTGTTCGTCGTTACACAACCATAGTTCTCCTAATGTAAAGTTTCCAATGTAAAAATTCCATTACAGTAAACATATAAATCAATAAAAGTGGCGCGAAGTTTATTTTGGGTGCGCTTGAAAATGGTTGCGCATCCAATATTAAGTGGAAAATGCTTCATCCATGGTTGTGTTCGTAATTGCATTTTACTATGACGTCATCGAGCATGGTAACGACAGCCTTACAGCCGTGTGTGACGCGAGTGCACTGCCATCTTGTTTTCGACCCATTGCTTGTGTTGTGCTTGTTAAAACGATAGCCACCGATGCAGAGACCTTGAGATCCTCGGTTGGTGGTCACGAAATAAGGACCTTGGTAAAATTCACAACAGTTAAATATGTCATTCTGTTCAAAATAATTCCAATATACATACATGGCATACTGATAATATTGCCATAATTAACTTTTAGGCTAATTTGCTTTGGCATAATGTTAATTCGCATGACGATATAATGTTGTTATATCTTGCTCACAGAACTTACTATATCTTTTCTGCATCGAAGATATATTGAATCCATATACGGGCGGTAAGATATCAAAGACACACATTCACATATAGCAGACTTCCGTTATATGCGAATCAATTACATATAATTAAAAATCAGATAAGTGAAATAAATAGTTAGTTATTCCTAACCGCTGCGCCTTGTCCCAAGACTAGGCTAAGGCCTACCCTTTATGTTTCCAATCGTCTACATCCAGAGCTATCTCAATGTTTCCTTCTCCTTGGTCTTGTTTACCTCAGTAGCCGTGCATATCCCAAAAAGTAGCCGTTTTTTGTGCTTATTCATAACTATGCCCGTAGTCAAGGTACACGTATGCTGGTCGTCTCTCAAAGAGTGGTCGGTCCTGAGAATCATAATAGCACAGCATAATGTCCTTTTCTTACAACGCCATACTGTTGTGCCATCTTTTCGCTTGCGTGCTTATATAAATGTATCCATCCTGCATAAGAAGATTTTCCCCCTTTGTAACGTATTTAAATCAAAATCAACTTTGGTTGAAAATCTTTCCCAGTCAAGATTGATTCCAGATACTGAACATTTATTATGTTAAATAGCTGTCACTGCTTCTATTATGTACCAACTTCTGCTATTACCATTAAAATAAGCTATTATGTTTGTGTTGTTTTTATGACCTGCCGCCTGCTAGTCATCTCTCCTTGGTTAAAGCAGGTGTGGTGGATATCGCCAGCTATCGAAAAGGAATACAGGGCCTTCTAGGCTTATAACTTTCCATTTCATTAGCCGATTCTAATAATCTTCACGTGTTGTACGGAAAGTTGCCAAATAAAAACAAAACTGTAAGTGAGTAAAATATTTTACTCAAACAATTTTAACAACAGCACAAGGAATTGTTTGTGTCATCTAATTAACCCTTTAGTAGTTATAACAAATATTTTAAGAATATGATCGAATAAAAAACAGTTCACATATTTTTCAAACGAAAAACTAAACGTAACAATTCTAAACAAAAAGGTTCACAAATGTAAATTTTTAAAGTCAAATATTTGAACAAACAACTTAGGTATATCGTCTTCTGCTAGTAGAAGGAGAAAACAAGAATAAAAATAAGATAGGAACTTATTAACCCAAAATTAAGAAGGTATTACACTTCAAAACTAACGTAATTGTGAAATTTAAACTGTTGGATTAGTGGAAATGGTAACCGCTCGCGTGTCTTTTGCGGGCCGTATGCTTAGCTACTAACAATATAGTAAAAAATTTGTTAGATAGCAAATAAAGCAAAATGATACGTGGTAACGTAATTTTGGGTAAAACACTGCATACGTTTTCATGAAAAATATCACCGGATTTGCAAATTTCGCGTTAGAAGCATCGCTCTGATATTTATTTATTTATTAAGAAAAAGATTCGCGAAATTTCAAAAAGAATTAATTTATTATTTTCGACCTACATTGTTCCAAGAACCATAGATTTATAATATTTTAACGTTTTTGTAAACCAAACATGCAGTGTTTTAACCAAATCATTATTTTAAAGGCACAACATGCATCAATCAATGATTATGTTCATTAGCAGTCTTGACAATAACATCGTCATCAGTATATAAGGCCGCTTTACACCTCCTCCGACTACACTTCCACCGCTGTCCCGCGGAGTACATCTTCCCGATAATGAACCTATGCTTCCCGACCACGATGACCCTCGTGCCATTACCGGTCGTGCTGAACACTGGCACTGGAAGCGAACAAAGCTACGTGCAACAACTAGTGCACAGACAGAGGGAAGTGTGCTAAAATAATTATAGGACCAATAGGAAAGTAGTACCATCAACCATATTTTTACGCACTATTTCTGAAAATCATTCGACAGTTTGATAGACTCCCCATCCTCTATCCGTAATGACCATAAGGGCCTAATATGATGGCCTAAATGAAAATAAGGTTTTTTTTTTGCCGCCAGCGTGGCTATTTACACACATTTCAATGTGTTACAGAATTGGAGCAAAAAAACGCGCGAAAAAATATCGCTGTGCGGACGGGCCCTTAATTATCATTGACGGATGGGGATCAAATGTGTAGTTTAAATAAATGACACTACCTTCCGATTAATGCCATGATTTCAAAAATAATTTAAACAAAACGAGAACTGGGTGTCGATTTCGGATTTATAGCTCCACAATGACGTTGCATTTTTGCCAAAAAATTAAACTTTATTTACAAGTATAACTTAAAACTTTAGTTATAAGTATATAAGCTTTATCGACCCATAGCTCCCAATTTATTTAAATGAACATATTATTGCAAGTTATAATTTATATACGAAGTTGTGCTAAGTAGCATACGACACTTAAAGTTTGTTGCATAAAATGTTCATTACACACAATTATTAACATAAAATTTAATTCGCAAATGCAATTCTAATTACTATATACGCATGCACGCAGACACTACACAAAAAATAAACAACAAAAGCTACATAAACAGATCTTTTTAAACATTCGAGGGGAAAAAAATCGAATTACTAATTTTCATTCGGGACATATGGTAGGTACGATTACAATGTAAAAAGTATAACTGAAAAATCAGTCTCAAATAAAACAGAAATCTTTAAATCTATTGAAATTTTATTAAATGAGAATTAGGAATTTTAAATTTAAGTCTAATAAATTTATTTAAAAATGTTTTAGGATTTTTTTTCTGAGAACCGATGCCCACTAGAATTTTTTACTTCACTTGTTTTAAACAATTTTTTTTATTTATTTATGAATATTCCATCTTTAACGATTGCCTGCTTAAGTTGCGGTATTGTACTATAAATTAATTTATTTAAATAAATTAGTACTAAATTAAAATTGGTCATAAGGCTAGCCCAATTTTTCATGAGGTTACCTTTTCTTTAGTAACTAATTTCCTGCTCATATTTTCCTTAAAATTTTCAATCATCTGTTTGGCTTCTTACCCTTCCAAATTTAATAAAAACGTCAATATATTCTATTTATATCAATTGTACTTAATAACTAATGGTTATGTTCGTTAGATGTCCTCATAATAACGTCATCTATGGTAATAATGGTAGCCCTGCAACCAGAAGCATTTTTGACACACCTCCAACTCACTTTAGGCCCTTTGCACCGGTTCACCCGGTTGAAGCGATACCTGCCCATCTGAATCACGGGGTTGCCATTTCTCGTTGCTCCGAAAATTGCGCCTGTAAACGACAATATCAAACTATTGGGACGTAAGTTTGGCCATGTTGATCTTAGGATCGTTTTACTCATTTGACGATTGGACCAAAACCACATTCGCTCGTCAAGCCTCATTTGCTAGACTCTAGAGGATACTCTTCGCTTTATGACCTATGTATATTTATTTGCTGTTGATCATACGAATTTATAAAATAAATAAATGACTTTCGGACAATTTGTAGTAAAACTACATTTTTAAACGCACCTTTTACACAACTGTAAAAAAATCCATAAAGACGTTAAAGCAACTCTCAAGATTAATATTTGAAACACGAGAATTAAATACGAACAATAAATAAATACACAATAGCAAGTTCATAATACTTATTGAATTTAATCAAATTAACCACTAGTATACAGAAATCATCGTAACCTTCATTTAATGTATATCATTCTTAGATTTCAATCAAAAGGGAGCAAAATTGGAAAAAGATGTTACGAAATAAGATAATTACATTATTTTAAGTATCATTACCAGCGACTTATTATTCCTCGTGCCATACAAATTTATAATGTAAACTAAAATAATACAGAGAGAGCACAAGTTTGTATGTTGAAAATAAACCGCACTTTTCAAAAAAAAACCTTCGCCATTTAAAGGCATAGACGGATAGCATAGACAAGACGATAATACGATATTAAAGCAGCTAGCAGCAGCTAGTCCTAAATATACCTATAACGACCTAATGATTATGTTCATTAAAAGTTTTCATTATGACGTCATCAATGGTAGTTAAAGCAGCTCTGCAGCCAGCCGGCGTTTTAATGCAAGTCCACCTCACTTTGGGCCCTTTGCACCGATTTACCCGGTTAAATCGGTAACTTCCCAGTTGAATCACAGGGTTGCCTGCTCGCGTAGTTCCGAAAATTGGTCCTGTAAGTTGATTCACTTTAATGACAATCATAATACGCCATCAAAACTATTCTTGAAGTATCTTGCTGTTATGTTTTTTTTATTCTCTACTTACTTGTATTGACTTCTATTCTAAATGTATACAAACATCCAACTTTGCGAATTAATTTAATTTAAATATGCACAATAAATGAAAAATAAATTTATTGCCTACAAATACAAACAAGACATTATGTACAATAACAACTTAAACCTATGGAGCAAGGCGGACTTAGATCTAAGCAATCTCTGCCAGTCAACCTATGATACATAACAAAATATTAACCAGTACCTACCGTTTATCGCAACTCGTATTAAAATAGATTTACAATTGTGATACCAAGTTATCGATGAAAGAAATAAGTAGTAAGCTCCGAAATTGAAGTTAGCTATCGTGATTATGGACCAAATTGCTCCTCAAGACCTCTTCATAAAGGGTCAGTACGTAAGCCGTGCATTTAGTTCTGGACCTGGTAGTGCACTGCCAGCGGGTCTTGTAGTTGCAGGTGTAAGCCTTGGAGAACCGGTAGCCCTTCGACTCCAACATTTGGGTCCCTCTTGCCGTAGTCACTACCCTCACTGCAATTTTTATATACGTATTATTTTACTATTAAGCAATCAACACGAAATATTAAAAACTTAAATTTGGCAAGTAGGTAATTTACAGTTAGATAAAAAATTTCAGCAGAGAAAGAATTTTTCCAAAATGTCCACAGGAACGTGTGAAGAGCCTAGGGCAGCTATTAGTTTAGGTATCTATATATAAAATTATATTTTCTACAACATTTGTTTGATTATATCATGGAGTAATTACAAAGAGGAGATGCCGTTTGAAATGGCGCAGTGACTTGCTCATTGGCGCCTCGCCGGCACTGCAGTGGGCGGAGCTTGTCATTGTTCGTGCTCTATGATTGGAGCCACGGCCGAAACCGAGCACCCCGCACGTCTGCCTTCCGCCCCGTGTAGCCTCACAAACGCTTTCTTACAAAACGCTTATTACGGCATCTCCTCTTTGTAATTACTCCATGGATTATATAATTAAAAGAAATTATTACTTAACAATTTTAAATTTTTAAAAACTGTAATAACTGAAATTGTAAGAATGAGACAAGTGACAAAACTTTAATAGGCGTGTATTTATATGTAATGAAGTAGTAAAATATCCATTCCAGCTCATTATGATGGCATACTACTGAACATACTGTAAAAAGCGACTTACTCGTATTATCCACCAACATAACATGAGTACGTGATATCTGAGCCCAGTTTTCGCCGCACAATATTCTGTCAGGTCATCTGTAGATTGGAATTTTTTAATACAAACAATCTCGGTTTAGTATTGTATTGTTTTAACTTTTTCTTTTCGAAGTGGTCTAGTTCCACGTACTATATATACAAAGGTCTCGTTACATTGTAAAAAATTGGCTGATGTTTAAAAGTCAGCAGTTCACGTGCGAGGTAAAATTATTTATTAATGGAGTCTCCCCACTTGCATTCTAAATCGAGCTTTATCTTGCTACTATTCCTTTTCTTTTAATAATTTAAAGTATAATAACTATTAGTCAGTACCAACATTTTTTTAAACTAGATTGTAACACTTATTTACTACCCCAATACTGATTTTGCTCGTAAGAAATGTTATTTTCTAAATTAAACAATAATCTTAGCCGGACTTTCATACCTTCAATTTCACTACATCACTTTGATGTACTTTATACGAAGCAAACTGTTGTCCAGTGCCCACTTTACATTTTTATAGAATTATATTTCATTTTTTCCCAAAAGGGAGCCTTATTTTAACTAAATTAAAACAAGAACTTGCAGTAAGCAAATAAGAGCAAGCACCATTGCCTTGATTTCATATGTTTTGGTCAAAATATTGATTTACGTTTATGTTGTAAATCGTTGAATTGATAATGTAAGTAACACTATACGATATGATCACTTGATTCTTGGCCAGACCATGGTCATCATGATATGGTCGATTCTGTTCTGGCCATAGGTATCATGAAAATGAAATGATCGATTCAACGATCTGGCCACGACATTTGTAAGCAATTTGGTAGACTTTAATGTCATGGTAGATGAATAGTATACATACGTAATTATTTAAAAACATTATCTTGAGTTTAATAGACCAATAGATTGATAATATTATTTTTTTCTTTATTTTTATATAGTACTAGCTTTTTCCCGCAGCTCCGCCTGCGTCATAAAGTAGCCTATGTTTGACCCTGGTCTTCAACTATATTTATACCAAATTTCATCAAAAGACAGACAGACAGACAGAAAGACAGACAGACTTTCGCATTTATAATATTAGTATGGAAATAGTATGGATTTTCCTATTACGTATCTGTTTGTTTGCATAATAAACGTATCTCTATCTATATAATATATCTATATAATTTTCACACACGTACGAAGCAGCGTCAATGTTGTGTTTAGTTTTAAAAAAAAATTTGTTAGATTATTTTAGCAACCAACCACATTCAACGTGTTTAATAGTTTTTCTAATTAAAATGTTTGAGGCACGTATGAGAGCATGAGTAAAGGCGATATTACAAGATAATTTGACCATTACTGCTAAATGCTATGAAGAGATCAATAGTATTGAGTCATGGTTGAACCTGGTGAAAAATTGGTTAAAATACTCGTATATTTAAAATCGGTTAGCGCTGGTGTGAGCCAATGGATCATGAAATCCCCAAACCCTAACGATTGCGTTGTCAAGAGTATGGAGGGAAGCCCTGCAGCCAGCCTTGGCTTTGACGCACACCCATCTCGTTCTGCTGCCGTATTTGTTGACGCGATTGAAGCGGTACTGACCAATCATGATGACAGGATTGCCTCGTTGAGAACGGGCAAATACTGGATTTAAATCTGAAATAAACAACAGCTTCAGTGCCTGAAAGGACTAGGTATTTACTGACTGGAGGACGTTCATACTGGTCGTCATATAGTGGTATTTTCTATTTCGAGCTCCTCTGTGCTTCGGAAGGCACTCTAAGCCATCCCGGTTGTTATCGATAGATGGCAGCATTCTTATCCATACCAAGTTGATTTTGAACCTTAGTATTAAATAATAAATATGCTAGAGAGAGCCTTGGTGCGGGTCTAGCATACAACAGATCTATGGGATCTCAATAGAATGTGGCAGAGTAAGAAAAATCTAAAAGTTTTGTTCACTAACACACCCGGATCCAATTGGTCTGATCTTCATGTACAAAGTGTTACATGGCAGTCGCCCCATTGTTCTAATAACCAATACCACCCTATGTAGCTTTGAAGCGTAAGGTGAGGAAGTAAGTGGGAAAAACGATGGGGTGAAGAAGAAGATATAGAAGTTGTAACTACTTTTAATAATTATTGATATTCTAAACAGAGACAATATAGGCAGTAACATGATTGCGTACTAAGACGTAACAGCTATTACTAATTAAAATTTCACAAGTTTTACATTAGTAATTTTAAATTTTTATATTCTCTATTAACGATATTCCTATTGGATTTTCTCATTAGATATTTATTAAATGCATCGTAATGCTCTTAGTTTCATTAAGAATGGTACTTATTCGACAGCACATTTTTAACGATGAAGTTTTTTTTTATGTTAAAATGACCAGTGATTGACTACGATCTCACCTGATGTTAAGAACAGATGTGCAGTATATAATACACTAGCAACATTATAAAGGAAAATGATTGTACAATATAAAATTAAAATCTGGTGCCTATGATCTATGTCAGAGACCAAGAAGCGACGTCCAAAAACTGCAACTCATTCGATATAAATGATCAGCAGTTTAATGATTATGGCTTCCCAGAGTTTTGACGATGACATTATCCATAGTAGTGATGGCGGCGTTGCATCCACTCTTCTTCTTAATGCACGTCCAGCGCACCTTGGAGCCCCAGCAGGCGTGTTTGTTGAAGCGCCATTCGCCAATCTGAACCACTAAGTTTCCTCTTTGGGACAAACTGAATGTGGGCTCTAAAATGAGAACAAACTTTGTAAATAATGTCTTTGATAAGTACATTCAAACTGTTGACTATGATCATATTGCATTCGGTACGGATAGGGAAACTGATATTTTTTAAGAGCCAAAAAACATCAAATTTTAACCTTGTACATGGAAATGTAGTTTGATTCAACGAATCTAAATACTTCGTATAAACATCTGTAAAAAGTATAAGCAGAAAAAATACCAAATAGTAAGTAGTTCTTATTTAAAGGAGGTTTTTGATATTGAGTTTCAAATGCCACTTCAAGGATATAATTATTTTCTTAATGCTGTTGTGACTCTTGGGTCACTTTAATTAAAAAACAAACCGATATTTCTCAAAATTTCTGATCTAGGTAAATTAAAATTAAAAATACCATCTCTGCGCTAACTGGTTCTAAGTAAATAATATATTTGTATACAAAGGTTTATTTATGTAAAGAAGTTTAATCATAAAAAAATGAAAATTCTAAGAGGATGTGAGGGACACAACCGTTAGCCCAGAGACAATTTTAGTGACTCAAGAGACATATTCAAACTTTTTCATCACTTATAATCAAATCTTCATTGTAATCAGTCTTAATTCGAGATCATATTTTAGATCTTAAAGTAAAAAACTCACCAAAATAATTATAAAATATAGGTACCAGGGAAATTCGTAAAAGAAAGCTCAATTTCTGTATTTTATTTCTCCTCGGAACTGTCGTAAATATTTGGTGTACATTTTTTGCGCCTACAAGAGTTGAAATTTTCTTTGGTAAAGTTTTGGCCACATTTGATATATCATTCGAAGATATGAGATAAAGTCGGGTCTTGTTAACGTCTTTCAGTGCTTCATAGAAATCATTGGCATTAGAAATATCATCACCACGTGCTACAAGATCATCTGTCGACCTTTTTAGATAGCCACCTATGCCATCAGCAGGTCCCTTTCCAAGACCTGCTTCAAAAAAAGACCATGTCATTCCTGTGTATCCATAGTTGAACAGAGTGGTTGAACTCAGATAAAAGTTTTGTTTTTGGCGGTATTGACTAAACGGACCATCGGAGAAAAAATGAGCAGTTGTGACGCTGGGGTGACTGTTTCTTATGTCTTTCAATATTGGGTCCAAGTGGGCCCATATAGCTGCAGGTTAATGATTGATGTTTGATGAAACTGTGCAGTAGGATTCAACTTTCTTGTTATTGTCACCAACGTTGAGATATACCACCACCGTATGCAGAGACTTGCTGCTTTGAACCGCCAAATTGGTGTGCCTGAATTTCTTCGTGGAGCTTGCACGTATAATTTTCGCTGAAGTCTACAACTATGACTGCTTCTGTTTCTGGTACATTATCAACAGCCTGTCTAAAATTATGAAACTGGACCTTCATATTATATGTATGTTTCTTTAATATCTTTATTTCTTCATTAAATATTTGCATTAACTGTTCGACTATCCCTTCTTTCTCACTTTTCACGTTCTTGAAGGCTTTCCTTTGTTTATCGTCTTTGTCATATAATTCTATTATTCTTTCCTATTCTTTCCAGCGTATTTTGTCCGTGCATTTGCCAGCATTAGGTTTAATTTTAAGGTCTTTGCATTGATTGCAAGTTCCGTACATACAAGCTTGATTTTTAGAATTGCAGACTGTTGAAATAATCAAAGCATTAAGATCACTAGTACTGATGACATCTTTGTTTTTAAGTGCATACGCCTTGTATGTTGTATTTGTGTGCGTTTTGCACAAGCACATTTCACGTCCACTCACGGTTGGCTTTAAAACATAGAATGTTTTTTTTTTGTAAAGTAAAAGTACGAACACTTAAATCTAGGATTTTCTTCTTTAAATGTCTTGAACAATTTTTTCATACTATCCAACATAAACCTTTTTTGCATTTTCTGACCATTTTTTGTACAAGTTTCTTTTTGCCAGCGGTAGCCCTTGATGTATCGTCCCTTATAAAAAGTTTCTATTGATTTTTTTAGTTTTGTTGAAGAGGTGTTAACTTTCATCGATGTCCTCGGTTTACTTGTAATTCCTAAAGATTCTCTTATAATTTCTATTTAATGCACTTGTGTTATAATATTTTTCAAAATTCTTTTTTTTTTTAATGTTTTTAATCTTTGGTAATTAGCTTTTATAGTTGTAGACAGCTTTTGATATTTAGTTTTTTCATCTATCTCAGGTTAATTTTTTTTTAACTCTATTCTCTGGCAACGCTTTTTAAACCTTTCACACTGCTTTTTCAATTTTTCATTTTCTTCTTATAGTCTTAAATTAACTCTATATAATTTTGAACGGTCTCTTCTTATTTTCTTTTTACCCTGTGATGTTTTATTAGATTCGTTTTTAGGAGCTGGCGAAGCTATATTTTCTCTAGCAAAGTTTACGTCTTCATTATCGCTTTCATTTAAAGGAGAGCTAGGTGGTGTTATATCAAGGACACGGTTTAAGTTTTTTCTTTCGCTGTCTTAATTGTTTCTTTCTCAACCTCCAATTAACTCTAGCATTATATTGTTCTTTTGCTGACAGATCCTTAACAAGTATTTTCTTTTTATGGTAGTTCTCTCGTTTCTTCTTTTTATACTCTTCATACTTCTCAGAATTAAGTTTTAGTTTTTCTTTATATCGCTTCTGCCTTTCTGCAGCAGTAAACGGCATGGTAGCTGAAAGAGCATATAAATAGCGTCACCAAAGAGGAGGGTAAGAGACTAAAGGCATTATCTTAGTAAGAAAACGTGACAATCGAGCATAACCGATGAAAGAAAAACGCGCATTCAGCTTTTCTAGTTAAATAAACATTCGCTTGTAGCGATTGTTTTTAGATACTAATATGCCTGGTTGTTAATTTTCTTCATCCCAGTTAGTATTTGAATTTGAAGAGTGACTATTCTTTAAATTTGATAATAAACACAAAAGTCTCCTAACTAACGAAAATTGTCTCTTGGGTCACGTTACAATGTGACTCAGTGGAACTGTGACCCAAGAGAAATTTAACGATTAAATACGTTTTTTGTTAGAAATAAATAAAAATTTGTATATGCGACTACACCCAAAGCATTTCAGACTCAATTGTTAAATAAATACAACACAATTCCCGTAAATAGATCAAATATTTACCGAAATTCGATGTCACCCAGCAGAACCTCAGTAAAAACACGCTGCCTCACTCAGGGTCACGGACGAAATGGCCAAGCAAGCGGACCTTTCTCAGCGGCATACCGACAATCCGATGACTCGTAGAACAGACCTCATTGGTCAAACCATTTATAGGCTATCTCTGTCGTTTTAGCTAGTACTTTATATGGCGTGAGTAAGCAGACAACAGTTTCATTGTATCGTCAGGGACAAAGTTATTAAAGTCACGTGAATATACTAAAATGAATTCTATTATTCTGTAAATAGAGTTTTAGGAAGGGTAATGTATCCTAGTATGTGATAATTATTTTAAATTTCTGCTCGCCTACGAATATTTAGGCAGAAAATCGTAATTTTATTGACTAGTGCGTACAAGGGACAACGTAAATTTGTATGGGAGTACAATTTCGTCTACTGGGTCACACTATTTTTTCAAAATATTAGAAGTAAGTTTTTATAGATTTTTATATTTATATATGTATATTGGAGATAATTCTGATAATTAAAATAAACCTACAAACATAGTGTTGTCCTAATAGTTTAATCGAAATTTCATGTTGATTGTAAAGGACACGTTCTGGCAAAGAAAAGTTGATTGACCCACTTACATCTCAATTAAATAAAAATAACTTAAAAATCACATAATTTTCGAAATAAATATTTTTCTTCGCATAATTATTTATTCTTTCTCACACTTACTTAACTTGATTATATATCTGTACAATTTGTAGGAACAAGAAATAAAATTTAAAAAATCTTTGACAAACTATAACTACCTACATATATTCGTCAAAACTATCCTAGAAACACATACACCAATATAACATACTATGTATTTTTATTTAATCCAATACTACAACTCCAACTCCAACTCCACATCTACACATTTGTGTATATAAAATGTACTTAACTCTTGTAAAGTACCACACAACACCACCTGCTGGTTGAAAAAGCCCACGGAATAAAGTCCGCCATTTACATTCTTTGTAGTTTTAATAAATAAATAACACAAGGGACACATTTATCTGTCCCAGACTTTACCAAGATTTCCTATTATAATGTTCTATTCAGTTTTCAGTGTATGTGTAGTTACAGTGCCGATAAAATAAATAAATTCACAAAACTTCACTATAAATATTCTATGGTTTTGGACTAGTATAATATCCCTGGAATAGCAAGAAATGTTGCTGTACCAGCATCTTCCCAGACTATCCGCGACATCCTTTTTCATACAAAACAATACTAAACCCTGTATTGAATAAGAAAAATAACATGGTAAGATACATACTGGATTCTCGATATCGTAGTACAATATTACATTACATGGTTTCTTACTTTTCAAGTGCCTCTTCATTATTGTAGGTTATGTAAGATCTTTTGCCAGTTCAAAGAGTTCTTCTACTTTGACAATTCCACTCCCTTATGACCTTAGAGGAGAGATAGCCAAATACAATCAACCTTTCAATGGTTGTGCCAACCATTAAGTTTGACTAGGCGGTCGTTGACCGTGACGGCGACGCAGCGACAACCAGTACTCTTCCTGGAAGTGCACTCCCACCAGGTCTTCAGCCGGCGAGACAGCTTCTTGAGAAAGCGGTAGTTTCCCCATGTGATGATTGGATTACCGAACTTCGTCGTCTCGAATTTTAACGCGCTTGCTATAGAAGCTGAGAACAAAGGTGCATTATTTTAAGAAAAGGTAAATTTTTTTTAAGTTGAAAAAATCTGAAATGTATTAAATTACAGCATATAAGTAATATTATTTAATCATCAACATTAGATGAATAAAAAAAAATGTAATAAACACGTACACATTGAAAGTACGTCACTTGTATACGCAAGACGGAATAGCATCCCCATACAACAAATCTTTAGCTTTGTAAATTAATAGGTAACAGTTTCAACACAACTACAAGAATGTTTGATGAGTCTTCAAAATCCTGTCATTCAAAGGCTTTTTCATTTGGATTGTCCTAATGATTATGAGTCTGATAAACTTTGATTATAAGGTCGCCACATGGAGTAATTACAAAGAGGAGATGCCGTTAGAAATGGCGCAGTGATATGATCATTGGCGCCTCGCCGACACAAAAGTGGGCGGAGCTTGTCATTGCTCGTGCTCCGTGATTGGAGCGACGGCCGAAACCAAGCACCCCGCACGTCTGCCTTCCGCCCCGTGTAGCCTCACAAACACTTTCTTACAAAACGCGTATTACGGCATCTCCTCTTTGTAATTACTCCATGGGTCGCCAGCTGTTGTGATGGACGCGCGGCATCCGTGTGCCACTTTGTTGCAAACCCAGCGGGTCTTGACACTCTTGAGGCCGTAGCACCGCTCTCGTTGAAACCCACTACCAATACCTTGTTGCCTCGTTGTGTAATTCCATATGCGGTGTATATCCTGGGGAAAATGTTACACATCATTTCAGTACGGAATAATTAGTGCTGAAATTCCTTCTACCATCTCTCTCATTTTGGCGATTTAGATTGATCCTCTGATAGCTCTGTTGCTCAGGTTCAGTCCTCCCTCGGTCCCTCTTTCTAGCATAGTGTTAAAATGGAATTTAACAAATCGCTTGCTTAGGAAGAACAAAAAAACGATAATTAGGTACTTGAAATAAAAGCAGATGACGTTAATGGTCTGCTGCTGTATTATTTTCTTTAGATTTTTTTATAAATTGACAGAACATTATTCTGTTAAGCACACAACAATATAAAATAATAGGAGAACCTAAAAAAAGGGAATGATATTTTTACATTTCATCAGTGTGGTTATGTTTGTTCATGGTTTGCACGAGATGCTTGCCGATGGTGATTTTTCGCGCGATGCATCCCGCCTTATTGCATTTCCAAGATATTTTACATCCGTTCTGGTAGTTTTTGTAGTACCTCATGCCGCCTTGCATAAGAATGGTGGCGCCTTTGCTTGTGCTGATGAAACGATATCCTAAAATAACCATGTACCAAATCGACTTGATCATCCACTGATTTAAGAAAATTTTAACATGTATGTCATAGATTAATAATTGGTCTCCGCGGCGCTACGACTAGATACCGTCGGCATACTATAAAAATTCGCAACTAAAACCTTAGATTATACTTACCTTAGATTATACTTTCAACTATCAAAGAATCTATTATTATTCGATGTGTAATCGATTTTCCGGCAACACTACTGTATGGAAAAAGGCCATGATAATATCTACTCGTATGTACAAGATGTTTACCGCAGCTCCGCCTGCGTCAAAAGGTAGCCTATGTTTGACTCCGGGTCTTGAACTATATCCGTACCAAATTACATGAAAATCAATTCAGCGGTTTAGTTGTGAAAGAGTAACAAACATCCATCCATATTTACAAACTTTCGCGTTTATAATATTAATAGGATGTGTATGTCTATTTATTTATCTGTATTGAAAACCCGGGTTACAACTAAAAAGAGGTCAGTAATCAATTAGCTCCAAGCTCAATAGAAAATTAAAGTTACGTTTAGCATACTGTACTGTGTAATAATAAATCAAAAGAAAGTTTTTTTGCAATTTTAGGATTCTATATTAGAATTATAAAATAAAGTAACCAAAAATTAACCATTTCCCCTACTTTATCTCCGAAACTATCGATTCCAGAATTTCGATTCATAAATTACAGGAAAACCTATGAGATAATTTTAAATTTGTTTAGGAGGTCCAAATGGAGAAAAATAAAAAATGTACAGAACCCTCTCCATGCGAGCCGACTCACACTTGGCCAGTTTTATTTTAATTTCATTTTAAAGGATTTTCTGAGCTACTTTTCACAACAATTAATAATTTTCCCATTGGTGGGGCACCAGTCAAGTAGTTGGCAACACCATAATCGACGGTAGTGTGCGTCTTTGCACATTGTTTTACACACACTTTCCTAATAAGGGGCCGCATTCTGGAAACTGATTTTTCTTCACAGCGCGGTATCTAGTCGTAGCGCCGCCGCGGAGACCAATTATTAATCTATGATGAATATGTTATTTGAATAAATAATATATGTTATAGGCAAAAAGTTATTATATGCAAAAAAAGTAAATAAAAAGTAAATGACATTATTGATTAAAGCATCGTTATAATTCGAAAAAGCAGACTCTTTTTAAAAAAATATTTTTACACATGATTGATAAAATCATCTTATATATATGTAACATACAATAAGTCTTAACAGCATAAAACATAAAATATCACCAAATTACGTATCGCGTTGAACGCCTACTTACATCGAAATTTCATAACTATCAGATTCCGAATAAACAGTTTTAGAGATCAACAAGTAGGTAACGCCTGAAATGTAGGCGAATTGTAGTACAAACTAAATTCAGGGCCCCAGAGACCTTTCAAACTCTCATAATTATTAATTAGGCAAAAGGAAAGTTTTAAAACTTTTGAAGGAAATTGCTAGCTCGATGTTTGAAATGCATACTTATACATGCCTATATGAAATGTCAATGACGTGCCGAGTTTGACTGCAGTCATTACTATAATAAATTAATATCTAACATAAGTATGGGATTTTCATTGTAAATATTGAGAGTAACTTATAATAAATTTGTTTCTCAAATTTAAGCATGAGTAGTATCTTACTTATTTTATCGTAAAAATGAACTCTTATAACGCTACTAATGATTTCGTAGACATATTCGTTTAATAGTAATTGATTTACAAATTTCTATTAAAATAAAAAAAACAGTAAATCTATATTTGTCAGGTGTAGAACAGGTCTTTATTGAGATGTAAGACTCAATATGTTGTTTAAAAATAGTTCCGACTGTCCTGACTGATTATTTCGAATGAAAATCATCCGATATCGAATAATGATCATTCGACTCATCGATTTTGAGTTAGTCGCAGATCTCAAATATAGCACTCCAGGTCAAAACCAAAATTTGACAAATATCGAATTAATTTTACTAGGTCTTTGTGCATTACGCCTATAACTCTATTTCATCTATTAGGCAAAACAAAATCTTATCTTTTTATTATCCTGTCTTCTCTGAGTGATAAATAATTAAACTTATGTTACCTATAGAACTTATAACGGTAAAAATAAAGATAAATAAAATGGCGTGTGGTGTGACTCACTTAACTTCAATCAGAAAATAACTATTTTCTTGTAAGTTTTTCCGTTATGGAAATAGCTACTGTATCTGTTTTGTTTTTACTCATTCTGACTTTCACTGGGTAAATAAAAATTATTCTAATCAAACTGGATAAATTTTGGCGCCAAAACATTGTAATACTTGGATTTTTTGACGATAGGTATTCTATCAATTAAACAAATTAAGTTTTTAGGGTTTTAACAATCATATATCGATCTCAATCTTGTTTGAACTGCTGTCTACTGTCTCTGCATGTTTGTCTGGTTAAAATTAACTTGTTCAAATATTTAGGTTCGTGCAAAGTATGAGTCGTCGTTGATGCTCGACATTTAACTGATAACTTTATGTTCTGAGATTTAACTACATTCGCAAGTCTAAATCCATACTAAACTAAAAAATGTAGCATACTAACATTAATAAATATATGAAATACCTAACTTTCCTTGACTAATTACGTATAGGAGGACATTATTTTACAATTTTAAATATTTACAATAACGCAATTACAATAGTAATTCTCATTCGATCAATAAAGTTTTTAAATCTAATCTAACATGAACATAACTAGGACGGCGCAGGCGCAGCGACTCGGCATGTTAATTTATAATAGTGTAATCAGAAAACTGGTTTGTTGTGTAAGATTGCCACCAATATTAATGAGCATGTTGTCAAATATTCGTCTAATCTGTTGATACTATTTAAGATCTGGGTTTGGAGAGCGGAGCCACAAGTCCGCTTTAGGGAGTAACCTGGGAAAATTAAAGGCGTGGAGTGCCAATGCCGCGGCCGCTGGTGATGTGATAGGAGAAGGGAGAATACTCGGGGAAGGCAACACGTGGCTTCTGGGTCTCAGTTGGACAAAAGCACCATTTCCGCATCTTGCGTGGGACGGAGGCGCATGGTTATGTTTTTCTCCCGACGCCACCAGCTTCCCAGATATCATCCGCACTCTCGCCTTGCAGCCCATGTGTTTGGACGAACAGTAGAAGAACCTCCCTCCGACCTGGGAGTACGTGTATCCTCGCAGCACCAGTATGTACTTCCCTTTCTCCGT
Source organism: Euzophera pinguis (assembly GCA_947363495.1). NCBI lineage: Eukaryota > Metazoa > Arthropoda > Insecta > Lepidoptera > Pyralidae > Euzophera > Euzophera pinguis. The sequence goes on from OX376166.1 coordinate 4,121,260, forward strand.
CGGAATGAACTGCACGTCTGTAACATGGCTCGAGTCAGTAAACGTCCGTAAGTATGTTTTCACCTTAGTATCGTTGAATTAGTTTTAGTATTCGCTTAATAAAAGTTTGATGTTTGATCAAAGTAATAGTCAATTGTTTGTTTTAGCGGACTTTAACATTTTACAATTCATACGTATTTTTTCTCATATAAGTAAGTTGCTTCTGAGCCCAGGGGCAACTTTTTCGTCTCCTTCGGCAGCCTTGGCAATGAGTCATTAGATCCACATGTTATGAAGTGTACGTACTACTAGAAAGAACAGGTGATGGTTAATTTTAATTATTGCAATATTGTGACCCGGCTAACTGTTATCCGAAGAAGAATATGGCAAAATGATTACGAAAATTACTTATTTTTCATTTTTATTTTGTAGCGACACAAACGTCCTTATTTTACCTACTTTATTAGTGCCCACAACCAGACACCAAGTCTGGATTAGTATATACAATTGGACATAACCAGAAATGTTTGCTACCAATGTCACCTAATCACACATATTAAAAATTCAGATTTTGATGTAAACTCCCTTACTGACAACATAATTAGGCGGCGAATGATTATGTTCATGGTGGCTTTTTTTAATGTCCCCATTGGGGTATCTTCGGAGCTTAGCGTCACAGCTTTGGGCTTTCGACGAGCAAACCCAGTGGATGCAGTAGTTGACCTGCGAGTACGTGTACCCGCCCAGCATCAGGAGGAACTTCTTGCCGCTCCGGGTCGGGATCATCTGCACCTCTTCATTATCCACTGAATAATATGTGATTTTTCAGTAATTGTCAAACAAAGTCATGCGGTTCTCTACCTGTTGGTCACACGAGCTACTAAAAGTCTCGAATAGACGCCTGGTTTCAGTTTGGTTACATTTTCTTAGGGTCGGTCGATTAAAAATATAATGCCGAATCTTATAAATACTTATAAACATATAAATCAACTTATAAGTACTACCACACGAATGAGAAACCGATATGTAGAGTTTTAGAAGCTACAGTTTTGAGTGCAACCCTGTTTACGTTTATAGATATTGTATTTAATATACCATTTAGTAAGCATAAAGGCATACGGCTCACCTGATTGTTACCATAGATTATGAACGCCGAGAAAACCAGAAGTGTCAGGTGCGCGTTGCTACCATAGAGAAAAATCTTTTCACGCCCTTTTTGAATAACCCCATGTTGTAATTTATTGAAAACTGCAACACAGAGTTGATTCCGTAAGTAGAATGGTAAATACAATGAATAGGTACGAATTGAAAATTTAAGACACTGCCACTGTCCATTATCACAAGTCACTGAAATAGCGACTTCGGCTGAGAGTGAGTTATTAGCTAACTTATAATTTATTAAAGTTGCCTATCAGCTGTTCTAGGTACGTGCCGTGCGTGTACTTTTGGCAACTTCAATTAATTTCATATTGTGATCTGGAAAACAGTTTTCCGAACATATATTCTTAGATGATAGAATGATTACGAGAGCTTTTTTAGCGATATAGATAAGTGCAAGTGCAATTATTTACCCTCGTTTATACAAAATATTTGTACTATTACATTTTGTTTCCTTTCGCACCACTGTGTCCACAACCCATAGTCCGGAATACTATATATTAAAAAAATAAAAATAAAATATGTGTATTGCTCACCATATGGTACAAACATAACGACTATATACTTAAATCTAGAAATACGTATAGAATAAGTACGATACACTCATATGGCGGATTGACACCTGAACTAGGATTACTCCTGTATCTCAGGTTATCAACCCTCCACCCTAAGTAGTACGTATAATAAAATAGTTATAGGCAAGTACAGAATTCAATAGCTTAATGTCCTACAAAGCACAATACTACTATAAAAAGGAAGGTACATTTCTAAAAAAAAGGTTTATTTTATAGTCATCAGATACTCTTATAACAAAAAACTATGAAAAGAAAATTGTTATATAAGAAAAATTGGATAAGATACCATGCCTTACCCAAACTATCCTAAATCAGGCACCCACAAACTCTTCACACAAAAGGGAACAGTCTCTCTCCGGTTACAAAAAAACACAACAGTTAAGTAATTAGACAATTAGGTTTAAAGACTAAACAACTTTTGATCAGCAAGAACAAGAAAGAACTTCCTACGATTTAACAATCGCTAAATGACAAAAGCATGTGCAGAAATATATCAATATCAAAATATGAAGGCGGCGCAAATATGAGTCACTATGTAGTGACTATATATTTGTTCCGCTTGGTGTTGAAAGTTTTGGCCCGTGGGTTCCGGCTATGAAAAAGTTTTTATAAAATTTTGACCCCAAAACTGGAGACAAGAGGGCCGGCTCATTTCTCGCGCAGAAAATAGCGGTCGCTATCCAGCGCGAGAATTCTACCGGAGTTCTTGGCACCATGCCGCAAGGTCAAATTTTAGATTTTAATTAGTTTTTATTTTTAGGTTAATTTTTATTATTTGGTTTTAGTTTCAGTTTAAATTTTTTTAGTTTTTATTTTTCCATTAAAAAATTGTCTTGATATCATGAAGGTAGTGAAATTAAAATAAATACATCAGTCAGTATGGTACTACAAGTTACCAAGCAGTTTAGTCTGCCTAGTGGTCAGACCATAAGCTTAGAGCGGAAAATGGAATGTGAATGGCGTGGCGGATTGTAAGTTATCCTGATGTGTAAATGTAATATTCGAATATGAAAAAGTAACGTTAAATAAATGATAAAATATATTTATTAAGTAAGTAATAGTACTGTCGATTGCGCACTCTGGAAATTCATATGTGGTCACGATTTAGATGTGGTTTAGAAATTCATATGTATTCCTGTGGTATGGACTGTATACAATTGTATATATTCAGAAATATTTGTTTACAATCTCAGTGTTTAAAAACGTATTAAAAATTTAGATTTTAATGTAAACTCCCTTATTAATAATATATTCAGGCGGCGAATGATTATGTTCATGGTGGCTTCTGATTATGTCTCCATTGGGATATCTTCGGAGCCTAGCGTCGCAGCCCCGGGCCTTCGACGAGCAAACCCAGTGGATGGAGTAGTTGACCTGGTAGAACGTGTACCCGCCCAGCATTATGAGGAACTTCTTGCCGCTTCGGGTCGGAATCATCTGCACCTCTTCCTCGTTCACTAAGTAATATTATAATTTATCAATACTTAATTATTTGCAAAGTCCGGAGATTTACTTGTTGATGTCATAACAAGCAACTAAAGGAATAACTAGAAGTCTTGATTTTATGCTTCAGCGGCGGCTTGTGGGGCTTTTCACCAACAAAGAAGAGAAGGCTAATCATAAAAATAATGCCGAACCATATAAATGTTTTATGTAGTAAATACCCCATTAAAAATAAAAAAACTGATATGTCCACATTGTCCAGTTCCACCAAGTTCAACTAAGTCAACCTTTTGTATTGTATTTTATAAAGTGCAATTAAGGTCAGCGATCATCAGCGCCTGTTTGGAATGCAACCCGAATGAAATTTACACCAGTTCAGTTATTTTGAGTGACAGTGGGCGGTGAACTGTCTGAAGACCAGTGCCTCTTCAATGTAATTTTTTAAAGATTTTAAACAGAATTCATATTATCAGCCAGTGGTTATAAATACTATGTCACAAAATTGTTTTCAGTCGCCAGTATCTGCGTTTGAAATACCTCATCGTAGAGGCGAGTCACAGGTAGATGCGCTTTGAATCTCTAAAATAAAAATATCTTAGGTAGGCCTTACTTCTTGCAGCTGATGATGATCATGTAGTGAAGAGAAGCATTGTTTTGATACATGATGTGACCTCTAGCGATGAGTTTCCAAACTATTAAAATCGACTACGCGGTGATAGATGGCGTCCTAATATTCCACATGCCAAATCATTTTATATTTTTGGTAAAGTGGATGCCAAGTGAATACTTTATTATATATATTTATTATATTTGAAAAAAAGAAATTTCATCCAAGTAAATCATGATTTCATTTCCATCATTTGGTAGTCGTTAAAGGAACCATGTCAGAGGCCGAGAGGCCATTCCCAACAACTCTGACACCAGACACCAGGGTGTACATGGTCGATAAACAATGTATCCTACACGAAATGATGATGATTTCCATCATACGTTTAATTTTTTCAAATAAATCTCTAAAATATAGCCATTTAAACCTCTCTCAAGTTTTCTCTTTCTGTAAATATGAAACACAAAGGAGACTTAGATATAAATAAGGTATTAATGAGTATATTTCCTCTCCGCCATTAAGTAATGGCAAATTTGCCCCTTATCCAGAATAATATATATATATCCGTATAAAAAAAAATTAATGCACTTATTAGATTCTAACGTATCAATTAATAAATATTGATATTTATTTAGTCTAATAACAAGGTTTAAAAAATACAATTTTTCAAATAAGGGACTCTACTTTTCAAGCAAATTTACTAGTGGCGCCATCTAGCAACGAACGGCATGAATGAAAAAAGAGGCGATTTCCTATTACCCGGAGATCCGGAGATCCTGGGCTCGACGACAAATTTCAAGCATAGAAAAATATCAATAACCGAAGAGGCAGCATGAAAATCAAATCAAATCAAATCATTTATTTGCATAAAATAGGGTAAGTTTACAATGCAATAGGTGGTACATAAATTTAAGTAGCAATCCTATTTAGCCATTTTGAACAGCATGCAAATTTATTTCGCAAGTCATTTAAATTATTAGCACACATTAATAGTCAAATAAGATACAAACACGTTAAGAAATTTACAGAATAAAATGAAATGTCAGTATTTATTATTATCAATGTCACAAAAATAATTTAAGTAAGTTTACTGTTAAAAAACTCTTTAACAGAATAGTAGCATTTTTTTACAAGTTTTTCATATAGTTGCGACTTAAAAGAATTTAACTCGAGCTCCTTTAAAGTATCTGGCAGTCTATTGTAAAATGTTACACAACTATTATAGCAATTCCTATTAAAATATGCAGTGCTTTTACTTGGTACAACTAGTCTATTTTTGCGTCTAGATGGTCTGCCAATATAATTATCTCTCTGGTCAAATAAGTCAGGATAGGTCTTTACAAATACACAACATTCATAGATGTACATTGATGGGAGCGTTAGTACATTCAATTTGCGGAACAGTGGTTGGCAAGAAGTTAGTGGTGTTACACCAAACATAGCTCGAATGCATTGCTTCTGCGATATAAAGACACGGTTAATGTCAACTGAGTTTCCCCACAAAAGTAAGCCATATTTTAGGATTGAGTTAACATAACCGTGGTAGGCTGTTAACGCAGTCTTTAAGTTTACTTGCCTCGCTAGTTTAAAGAGGGCAAACACAAATCTATTTATTTTAGCACATACTTTATTAATGTGCAGTTTCCAGCTACACTGGTTATCAATTAAGATACCTAAAAAGAGCATCTCGTTTGCTTCCATAATAGGTCCATTATTTGTTGCTATGTCCAATATATTTGTCTTCTTTTTTCTATTAAAAAAGCGAAGATACCTTGTTTTATTAATATTTACCTGCAAATTATTTGTTTCAAGCCATTGTATAATCTGTAGTACAGTAGAGTTAATGTCTTCATTAAAGTTAGTGTCATCTTTTTCTGCTATTACTACTGAAACATCATCGGCGAATAAGTTACATTGATGTTTTGTTACATTTGTTAAGTCATTGATATAAACAATGAACAGAAGAGGCCCTAAAATTGTACCTTGCGGTACTCCAACCCTATTTATAAGATGATTCGACTTAAATGATGTTTCTTCATTTAATTTATTAGTGTTGGTAATTTCAACATATTGAGGTCTGTTATCCAGATAGCTTTTGAGCCAATTATAAGCTTGTCCTCTGATACCACACTTCTCACATTTGCTTAATAGACGTTCATGTGATACAAAATCGAACGCTTTGGTCATGTCAAAAAATAAAACTACAGTGTCTACATTTTTGTCTACATTTTCAGTTACTGTTTTAATAAGATTAAATGCTGCAAGTGTCGTCGATTTGCCTTTTCTGAAGCCATTTTGTTCTTGTTTTAGAATTTTAAATTTTTCTAAGAATTCAATTAATCTCACATGCATTGCTTTTTCAACTACTTTATCAAAAATACTTGTTAGTGCTATTGGTCTAAAATTATCCATTTTATCTTTTTCTCCTTTTTTATGGACAGGTTTTATCACAGCAATTTTAAGTACGTCTGGAAACTGGCCTTTTTCAAAAGTGAGGTTTATAAGAAAAGACAGGATAGCAGACAGTAATGGAGCACAATACTTCAAAAGTTTAGTAGGAAACTCATCGTATCCAACTGAACTGGAGTTTTTTAAAGACATAATCAAATTAAAAACTTCTACTTCAGTAGTTGGTCGCAAAAATAAACTATTGCATGATATATCTAAGTCAAAGCTGTCTGATGTCACATAAGGATTAGAATTGGTATTATTATTTGTCATATTAATAAAGAAATTATTAAAGTTATTACAAATCTCAACAGGGTCAGAAGTCACTTTTTTGTCATTTTTAATAATTTGCTTAATAAATTGTTTTTTTTCGCTAGGATTGCGATAATTTTTAATTAAGTTCCATGTAGCTTTACCAATATTTTTAGAATTTTTTAAATAAGAGATATTATTTATTCTTTTTGAATGGTTTATGCATTGTTTTAATGTTTTAGAATACAATCGATATTTAATTTTGCTAAGCTTATCTTTTTGTTTGTAGTATTTAAACCTCAATTCTCTTTTGGTTTTACATGACTTTCTCAATCCCATTGTAAGCCAACTAGGTTTATGTGATTTACTTTTTTTTGATTTTATTCTTCTAATAGGAAAGCAGATTTTGAAAAGTATGGTTATTATGTCATGAAAACTATTAAAAGCAGTATTGACATCTGTTGATTCATATACATCACTCCACGATAAGCGTGATAGATGCTCAGCAAAATTCTTCATGTTATCTAAACTAAGATCTCTTTTAAAAATGTAGGATATATTTAAAGGAACTTTAACTTTATCAATTGGAAAGCTAACTAATTGACAGTTTTGATGATCCGATAGACCCAGATGATAGGTATCACCAATAGCAGCTGGTATGTTAGTAATAATTTGGTCCAGGCATGAGTCACCTCTCGTTGGATCTTTTATGTGTATAGTCATTCCATAATTTTCAGTAATTCTGATAAACTCTGATTGTGATTTATTTACTTTTAAAACATCAATATTAAAATCACCTGCCACTACAACTTTCATATTTTTTTTACGCCTTAATTTTGATAATAATATTTCTAACTTACTAAGAAATATATTGACATTTTTTTCCACGGGTATTCTGTAAATACATACAATTATAAGTTTTAAGTCAGGGATCTCTATACCACAACATTCAAAGGCATTGCGAACTGCAAGATCTTTAATGAAGTGAATTATTTTAAAAGTATAATAATTCTTACATAAGATGCATGAGCCACCTCGACGCATATTTTCCCTGGAATATGTGGCAGCTAAGAAATAACCAGGTAACTTTAAATTAGTTTCATCATGTATTTTCATAAAAGATTCCGTAATGCAGATAAATTCTACATTTTTACCATTATCTCTTAATTCGTCAATAGCAATTTCTAAAATGTCAGATTTACTTATAATACCAGCTATATTTTGGTGTATAATAGTCAATATAAAATTATTCATATTGTCATTAGTCGCGAAAAAATGTTGAATCAGCTTTGTTAATAGTGGGTCCACTTTTTGATTGTTCGAAATTTGTGCAGTTATTTGGAGGTTTGCGGCAAATTCTAGGGAAGAAATTCAGAATTGTCAGTTGTTTATATGATAAAGTGGTATTGGATTTATCGACTCTATATTTTGGAACCTCTAATTTCTTGCCAATACCCAAATATGTTCTCAATTTATTGTAGTCTAAATACTCTCTATTGTAATACATGGTGTCAATAAAAATATTTATCTTAAAACATAGTTTGGTTAAAAAGTTTTTTCCCGAATAATCCAAATAACTTAAATCTAAAAATGTACAATTGTTAAAGATATTGCAATGCTGTTTTAAGGTGTCATTCAACATTTTATGATTCAGGTGCAAACAATCTTTAACACCAAGTACAATTGTCGTTACATTACTGTGTGATTTCAAAAAGTAACTGAGTTCACTACATATTTTTGTCGGGTTAGTATCATTTTCACCTACACATATAATAATTATATCGTTGCAGTCAATCTGTGTTCCGCCTATGTTTAGGATTTTCTCAGCTGTAGCATATGGTTTTACACAAGATCTTATTTGATATTTCTCATAGGCTGACTCTTCTCTTGAACTATGTAATTTTGAAGCCATTCCAATACATTGTTGTCCACCAAATATATATATATGTTTATCTTTACTTGTTTTGTCTGCACTTTTGTGATTGTCATTAGTATTTATTATATGATCCAGTGTATTGTTTTGTTTTTGCAGTTTCATTACAAAGGTCAAAGTAGTTTTCATTAATCTTTTCTGTTTTATTTTCAAGTTGTTGGATTGTTGTTCTATCGATATCTTTGGTTTTCTTCTTTTTCATTATTTTTGGTGTCGATGTGGGTGTTGGTCTCGATGGTGGTTTAGGCGTAGTACGACATATTGTTTGTAGCTGTTTAATTTGTAGAGCATAGTCAGAATTTTTTTCTTTAAGTTTATTATTTTCTATAATGAGGTTTTCTATTTCTTTGTTTGCACTGCCTAATTTAATTTGTAGATCATTAATTTTAGTTTCCATTTCATGATACTCTTCCTCATTTATGATATTTCTCTCTGGACAACTTCTATTCAGCGTGTCACATCGAAGAATAGAACAGTCAAGTTCACTTTCATCACTTAGGGAGTCGAAAGAGTTGAATGTCTCCACATTTGTTACCATAACTGTACTGTTTTGTTGTGTCGCTACTATAGTTGTGTTTGTTTTATTTTTGTTGGATGGTTCGGAAGGTTTTGGGATTGAAGTACTAGGGGCACATAATAAATCATCTGTACAACCTGCATTAATTTGAGCAGGTACCTGTGTATCATCCATTGGTGAGCTTAAGAGTACAGATTTTGGAGCACCTATTTTACCAATAACGGGTGAGGGCTTTTTACGTGTTGTTATATTAGATATACTGTTATTACTGACTAGTATTTCTTTTGTCTTTTTTATACAATTTTTACATTTCCATTTTCTTTTGGATTCCGATTCCATTATATTCCATAGTTTTTCTGAGAAGCCTGCGCATTCAAACTCGTAAAAATTAAGACATAAATAGCATTTCAATGTATTTATCGAATCTATATTTTTCTTGCATTTATAGCAGATAATGGGATTACACTCAATATTCTTTGTTTTCTTCGCTTTAGAAGACATGTCCATATGATAGTTAGGAACCCAGTATCTATGGTTAATTTGTGTCAACGTCAAAACTTTCAATGTCACTCCGTCCCTTCAAAATGTCACAGCGCTTAAATCATATCATGGAGCTTCTGTATAAGACCTTCCTTGTGCTGTAAGTTTCTTTATTTTTTGATTACTTATAATAAATACACAGAACAACAATAACACCTCTGTTCACGTTGACAACCGGAAGCAACTCAAAAAGAATGACAACTTCTTGTATAAAAGTCAATTAGCAAGAAAGTAACTTAACTACGAGTACCATCCTATATAAGAAAATAAAAGTGTTTTAAAAGCAAAAGGACTTTGATTTCTAACGCAGTTGCATAGATGACAAACTATTAAGTTAACCTTTAAGCCGAATTAGGGTCTTGGGGTCAACTTGAAAATAAAGATCTAAATAATGAACAGCTTTAAAATCAATTCAGAAATTAAATGAAATCCACAGAGAATATTTAAGCATAATTTACTTAGTATTACGATTACTATCGACGCAAAGAATAGAAGAAGCATATTTAGATGAGTTACCAATGATCCTTACGCTGGTCGATGCGAACAACGATGACTCATCATAATGTAAGTGATAACATTTTATAGATAACTTAGTATTTATTTTGTTGATAATCTTCTCTTAGCAGACCTCTTTGAAAAGCCGCACAGTTGGAATGTTCTGGTTTTTTCTAACAAAACAATCCGGCTTTGTTTCTTAAAAATGATCTGCGGAAACGTTTTCAAATAGTTAGCATAGGATGGCATGGACAGAACAGATATTGTAACGAAGGTATCTTAGCCACTTGACCACGGCTCTAGACGAAGGTATGATGACTCATTGATGGTATCACTCGTGCTGCACTTGATTTGAACTAAACTTGAACTAAATTTTTGACAACAACATAATTTACTGCTTTTGCTTAGCGAGTCGACTCTGGCTAATTATATATTATTTGTTAAGGAAGACCCATATTTTGCTGCCGACAAGGCATTGAAATTTCGTTTCACGGCTCTCTTACTCTTCAAATATACCTTTCAGTATCGTACTTATTACATTAAAATACTTTAAAAAAAAACGAAAACCCATCATCAAATTTTTTATTACAAAGAAAGTATAATGATTAAGTAATGAGTATAGGCAATAGTATAAATAATTGGTGATAGCAAAATATTCCAAATTTTTCTTTAGTTTAATATTAAATAAATTTTTCACAGACTCTCGCTCCCAAAAAACCTCAGAAACTAATATACATATGTAAAATTAAAATAAAGGATAATTTACACAAAGTAAGCTGTAACCTTTTACCACAGAATACATTACTACTACAAATAAATAAAATAGTTCATTCACCCATCCATTAGGAAACTATGGTTTCTTGTACATATCAATCCGTCATTTCATTCGATTAACTAACTCTATTAAAACATTATATCTGTATGCTATTGAGAATAAACATGGATATTGATGATATTTAATTAACTGCTATTTAAAAAAACACTCTAGGTATTCATAAATGTTTATAATTTGAATATTGTTACGTTAAATCCAACCCATCCTAGTAGTTCGACAGGCAATGGAGCTCTTTGTCATAATCATCATTCTTTCTCTCTTCTAAGTGGAAAAGGGCCGCGACTTCATTATGGAGGATATACTTAGATAATTCATCACCATTGTGGATTAGGAATTTGACGAATGCTGTATAGGAATCATAATTGATTCGGTTTTGATCATCACTGACTTGTTCGTATCATTGATATCCGCACACGAAGGCGTATCAACAACTTCTATTTTCATTACTCTCTTCTTTTTCGGATTAGCAGATTTAATTCTCGGTTTCGGTTTGCCCCTGGCCTTATATCTTGCTCTGTACAGTGCTCCATGAACTGTTGTCAATTTAGGTAGAGATGTGTCTAATTCTGCGCTTTCTTCTTTCAGATCAGGTAGTGCATTTTTCACTAGTGTCGGTATGGGGCAGTGTGTGGTGGCCGCTATTTCTTTACATCTGTGCATTTTGAGCGCAAGTTCGTTGGCAGCGAAATCGGGTTTACAGCTGGATTTGTGAACGATTTCTTTTAAAACATTTTCCTCTTTCAGGACGACCTGGCCGGTGCAATCTCTATAGCGACATCGCCACACAGAAGTCCCGCGTTTATTATTTCTTTTAATAGAATACTGATATCCTGCGTACAAGAGAATAGTCCCTCCATTTCTGCTGATATATTGGATTGGGTATGTTACTGACGGAGGAGACCATGGGAGATCGTCTAAAGACAAAATTATTTATGGTTAACATATATTCCCATAATTTACAATGAATAAAAAAAAATACTTAATTTTTTTGTGTATTACTCTGGTTTTTAATTAGATGTAATGTCATCCTTATACTTACTTTCCATACTTCGCCTCGTAGACCACCTCTAGTGTCCAGTGAACTTGCAAGCTGGAAGACCTAAGGTAGTTAGTAGCAGATTACTATGCTATTATTTACGTAGGAAGATTTCTGGCCATTCTTTATTTTTGTCTCGCTCATAAACCAGGTGTCTCACAGAATTACGGAAAAAATAGTAATTTCTTTACCTACAGTACATGTAGAGTCTTTATTTTTCTCTCGTTGATGACGTTTTTGCATGCCTTGATCACCAAAATCGATGAACAAAGAAGGTATTTCTTGGCTTTGGCTGGTCACTACGTGTAATATAGTTTAGGATTCTTAATAAAATATTTGTACCCATTCTACATTTTCAGGTTTTTACACTTGAAAAGACACGATTGTTGAAATATATACGTATTTACCCATGTATGTTTTTGCTTTGTTCTTTATTCTACTCTACAATAGGTAAAGGGTACTTACAAGTACCACCGCGGTACCCGTTATGGCCAATTCTTTGTATTCGGACATTTTGCATTTGTGTTACAATTTTATTGTAATCAATCGCCGTAAGAAGTTGTCTGCTAGAGTCTACCAGCTAGACGTAGGCCTCTCTTCTATTAACATATTTGTCTCTAGTTCTAACCCCGTCCATATATTTACACTTTAGATCAATCTAAAAATTTTGCTGCCAACATTTTAGCATCGCATGCTTAGAATAACAAAAAAAAACAATATTAACTTGGAGATTTAGCTGCGACAAGAAGGATTGTATATCTTTTTCTCAATACATGTATCTACTAGGTGTACTATTTTTTTTGTAAAATCTTCACGTAATCTAGCAGTCAAAGGCAAAGTTATTCTGCTACAATAATGTTTAAACGTACACAAAAGAACTCTATATCTTCATGTACTTTCATCTGTACGAAAACCAATCTGACCTGACGTCACAGAGTTATAATAGAACTAACTGACGTTACCAATCCAATAAATAATACGGGAAATTAAGTGTTACTTCTAAGACTTATTAGTTACGTAAAAAATATGTTAAATATAAAGATTTGTAATATAAGTTAGATGTAGGTATAAGTTCAAAAGAATTTAATGACAAAACTAAGTCAGTTTAGTTCACGGAAATCTGAATGTTACTCACGAAATAAAAGTTCTGAAAATTGTATACTTAGAAATAAAATAAAAAACAATAATTTTGATAGAAAATATATTCTAATCAACAAACAAATCAGCATAGACTTATCTTTACACAAATTAAATTGGACGATGTAACAAAATATACAAGTATCTATTAAACATTTAAGATAGCACCTTCCAGTATGTACTTCCATTTATCATACTTAATATCTACAACTTTTGTTTTATTTCCTTCTTCTAGACAATTAAACTATTTAGAGATCTAGATGAAACAAGTCAAGAATTATACAACATAACATTATTATGTCAATTTACATAATTTATTACTTTCTGTTTCTCCTGTTGTTACATATTTCAATGTAAATTCATCAAACAATCAAATTACGATTTAAATAAACATATTTTCAGCATGGGATAGTGATTATCATTTTATTTTAGCTTAAAAATTATTTTCGGGAATAATTAAAAAATATGGTCTGAAACACCATTTACAGATAACATATCCTCTCTATGGATGCTTGTTGCAGTACTTGATTTTTATGCAGTTATGCATGCAAGTATCACACATTAGTAAAAAGATTTGTCAATTAAAAAAATGCATACTTACAAAAATAAGTTACGAACGACTCTAACAATTATTTAAAAGTCTTGTCTGATTGCAGCAACGGTGAAATGAAGCGCTTACCTTCAAAACTTTTTTATTTGAATCCAATTAGTTTAGGTATGGATAAAAAAATTACAGAAGAAGAAAAACTTTAAAGTGTTCAATTCTAGGTCCCATTCGTCTAATTCAAATGAGTAGATCCACTGTCGTTAGCTATGATTGTGGAAGCCATAAGTCTTGACGACGATGCCGTCTACGGTGGTAACCGTGGCAATGCACTGTTGTCTCCTCTTTCTGCCGCAAACCCACCTGATGCGGGATCCTCGAGACCTCTCCCGGATGAAGTTCCAACCCTGGTATAAAAGCATAGGGTTGCCACGACGCGACGTCACGAAAAGGACACCTGTTAGTCATGAAGGATGTTACTAACTTGGCTAAGCGTAGTGCAATTACAATTCACGGTTGAATTGTTTATGGAATATACCGGAACTGTATGTTGTCTATGGTGGAAAACAGAAACTACCTAATCTAAAATGCCAGTGTTGCCCACCATCAACCTAAAAATTACGTATATAAGTTGGAAAAAATAAACGTTGTACATGTTTATTTAAGTTCCGTGATTTTCCAGATGTTGACAATAAAGATGTATTGATAATTTAGATTCAGGATTAAAGTATGGAAGTGTAAAAGGTTTATTTAATTTTCGTGATTTCCTAGATGTGGACAATAAGCTGTATTAATAATTAAGTTCAAGTTCCTTTATTTGCCTATATATTGTATATTAGATTCAGGATTAAAGTATAGAAGTGTAAAGACGAAAAACTACGTAGATCTACGAGTAAGTAGAGTTGGTGACGTTGGGAATGTGGCTTGTCTGTTTCTGCATGTGTCACACAAATTGTCGGGCAACCTTATCTAGGTAAGTACCTATTTAAATTAATGATTTCTTATGTTTTCGCGATTGTTATTCATTAAATTAAACTATTTTAATACGGTTTTTGTCGCGTTTATTACTTATTTATTTACACCTGACGTTTCAAACACTTTACAGCGTTCATGGTCGCAGGCAGACTAAGTTAACATTTGTCTTTGATTTACCTATTTAAATTGATAATATTTATCGCTTTTACATAAGCTTAAAGAGTTTAGTTCACCTGGTATTAGTGCAAAGCACAGACCTTCTCTCAAATACTATAAACATTCGTTTGAAAAACAATGGTACCTGCTTGCAATCGTTTTAATATGATGATGACTCATCATAATATCTATAAATAAGATAAACTATGAAATTAAAAGTTTACTTCCGGAAATCTCGCGACGAAGAACGAATTGTAATTGTGGAAATAAAGTAGTAATGTGTTAAAATCTATACTAATATTATAAATGCGAAAGTCTGTCTGTCTGTCTGTCTGTTACGCTTTCGCGGCTAAACCGCTGAACGGATTTTGATGAAATTTGGTATGAATATAGTTGAAGACTCGGGGTCAAACATAGGCTACTTTTTGACGCAGGCGGAGCTGCGGGAAACAAACAGCTAGTAGAAAATAAACTACTTATCTAGGTGTATGGTACAGAGACTACTTCAATAGTTACATTTCCATAGGAAGGTACATTAAACAAAATTTCAGTACATGTTCAGATATTATCATAGTTAATGAGAAAAAATCGCACAAGCTGCCAATTTTATCATAAACAAGCAACTGTTAAGCATAGTAGCGCCATCTATATTGCGCCGTACGACGCTACTAAAGTCGTCAAGCATGTCGAGCAGGCTACAGGTGTCCTCAGACGTGCTTACTACGCCAGCACAATGAGGGCGCTAGGGCGCTACATTCACAGATCCATTCATTTTTACAAAGTGCATCATGTTCACTATGATATGGCAACTATGTAGATTACAAGTTCGAAACATTCAAGATTCACGCATACTAGCATTAACTTCCAAACCAATGCAGATGATAAACTAACGTCTTACGTAATACAGAGTACCTTAGCGTTCTATTTTAGGATGAAGCTATTTTTGTCGAGAAGTTTGTACCTATTTATAGTGTTATTAATGTAAGCGAAGTACTGGTGTGCCAAGGTAAAAGTTTGTTATTATAAGATGCATCGCATGAATCTGAATGCCAGTACTTCTGTGAACAATAAGTAACGGGCTGTGTGTGAACGTGGTCTCGTTAATAGCACATCGGCATTCTCACGGAACGATACACACGTCTTCTATATTAAATTAACATATTTTGTATCTTGCCGGCCGCAGATGAAATACCTTGGTTTTGATGAAGTTAGATGTAATAAGCAGCTTCAAAACCTAAAGCCTAATTTTAGTTTTACATTTTAAAATCTATTAAGTTACATCCTCACACATCCTACTCAAATAACTCTGTGAGAAGTATTATGGAAATCTTTTTCTGATGTGATTGATTATACGTTATGAAAACCTGTATCAAATCTTTCACAACATTTTGACGCCAAACGCAATCTCTATTGAAGTTATTCTTTTTTTTTTCTTTTTAAATTTGTTCATTATGAAGCCTTAGTAGCTGAAAGGACTTTGCTTGGACTGGTAGCACAGAATTATTAATAATACTTACTAACGTACTGGTGGCGGAAATATTATCTCGATTGATGTAATTCAATTAAGCTTCTTTAGAAAACAATCATTTATCGAAAATATGATGTTGACTGATAATGATAAATATGTAATATGAGCTTGTAAATTGATATAGAGTTGTATCACATACATACTTACTGAATGACAAGTCCTTTATGACCATCAATCAAAGCCTTTAGACTACAGTTCTCTTCTTTTAGTGCACTGACGTTGCTACTGCACCTTGCAGATCAACTGCTAGTAGAGATAACAATTCTAAGTGCACTGTCATAAGTACTAAATCGTATTCCAATGAAAAACACTGCCCCCATTACGATGATGCTAGAATAAAAACCAAAGACATGTCAGATAAATTCCTAATAAAATATTAAGAAATGACGATAGAGTTAATGTACTGAAAAATCTAAATATTCATCAGCTACGTCAAACGTTTCAAATGTAGATAATAGGGTGCGAGGTATCACAATTTGTTACTTACCTACGTAAGATTTAACTTACGTCAATAAATACATGTCTCTATTGAGATGAATATTTAGTAAAACCTAGAACACAATGATGCAAATAACTCTACTTGTTGGATGACTCAACCACCCCATTCACCCCAGGGAATGCATTATGTACGTACTTTTAATATTTAACCCGTAGGGCCCCAAAAATATAAGGGGCTTCAAGCCCGATAGGTACGGATGGTTTCGATAAATATTCGTGTTCAAAACAGGTCCAAAAATAACTTTTAAGATAAAGTTACTCAACTAGTCCTACTACCTGTGCTGTGAGGTGTCACCTCGGAACCTTACCACGTGGTTTGTTGAAATAATGGTTCAATAAGACTAAAATTAAAATGTTACTGAATTAGATTTAATATGTCGTTCAGTGAAATCAATCAATAACATTGACTGAAGGAATTGTTAAGAATGTAATGAAATTCAAATACACATTTAATTGCATAAATACTGTAAACAATAAAATTGGCATGGTGTTTCATATTATAAAATAAACCTCCTAATATTACAAGACACAGTTACATAAAACAAATAAAGGAGAAAAAAATTAACCTCGTGTCGTATCAAAAATTAAAGAATTGGCAAGGGATAGGACAGAATGGAAAAATCTCTACCGTCAAGAGCCCAGCTCTTAAACGTATACGTACAATATTACAAATGCTATTAGTTTGTGCATTGAGAATACGTGAATTTATTACGATGATTTAAACAAGTATTACTACTACTCGCATTTATTCGAGATCGTCCATACGGAAGCAAACAAAAAACTTGGAACTCTACTAATTTAGATGAGAATGTAGGACATGACTCATATTTTGTAATTGTTTTTTTTTCGGCTATGTTTATCATAGCACTCCGAACGTAACCTAAATAAATGTTGCGTGCTCTCATGAATGAGGAAAACACCGATAGATTTGAAACTCCGACATCAAACTAGCTAGGCAGCAGGTATTAAAGCCAGTTTCTCCACGGTAACGGTAAACATAATGCCTGTAGGTACCAGGTGTTTACCACTTATTCTGGCCGACACGCAAGGGCCGAGACGAAACGATTGCCACAATTCTCTATAAAACGTAATCAAAAAATTTTTTCGAACATAATACATACCTCTTTCTACTTCTTGTACTTACTTGAAATTCATCAGATTGAACATAACATTTTACTTATTTACTTTTACTATAAGCAATATATTCTGGTTTATTTTTGTACCATGTGTTTGTTTCATGTACAGTCAAAGGGAAATTAGACAAATTGTACGAAATTATAATAAATAAATAATTAAAAATCAATGAGCGGCGCACTAATGGCTTAGTGTGATCGAAATGATACTGGCTTAAACATCAATTTCATTAAGAGCATATGTATAACATAATGCATAGACTATCATAGAATTTACACAGTTGTTTCCGGCTAAGACTTATACCATGAGAACATATCAAATAGATACCTCAAACAACCATACGTCAGTACATACTTACTTTTACTGTCATAGGCTCAAATGAAACGTTTTGATCCGAAGCCCACACCACATCCGCTAACTTACTCTGGTCTAAGTTATTCATAAAAAACTATCTACATTAAATCAGTAAGTTATACCGTTCAAGTTAGCTTCGAGGTATAAATCTGCGAAACTACGACTTTGAGGTCTTGTCTACTCCACAAGGGTCTAAGATGTATGTAGTTATTATATCTATTTAATTTACCCACCTTCACCTCTAGCAATCCTAAAGAATTGAATCTAATTAATAATGAACATAGGTATACATATAGGATCAATATCAAATGTAGTATTACTACTAAGATATTGTTTCCTGGCCTACAGCAGCAATTCAATGGGTTTGAAAGGGGGAGCCAATTTTAGGTAGAGATGTTTAAAGATCAATAACAGTTTTGTTGTTTGTTACACTCAAGATAAATTATTCCCCTCGATGTTGCGTTGTAGTTTAATTACTCATAATTTCCTCCTTACATAATTCCATTATGATCAAAAATAAATACTAATAAACTTTCCTAAAAACACTTCAAGGCACAAATTATCTTAAATTTAATTGCAGGATGTCGGAACAACATAATTACACGTAGGTACCCAAAAACTCCAGCGAACAACTATAAAAGGCAACAACACAGTTGTAAAAGAATTTGTGTTCAAAACCTTTCATCTAGAAAAAACCAAGTGCATCCCTTGGCGAAATGTTCTGGCAATGACACGTTGAATAAATCTTTAATTCCAGGAGATAAAGCATTATTTGTATGCACCGGGCCGAGCCTACCTGCCAGCTGCCCTAGACATTCGGTGAGGCAGTGTTTCATAAAAACATTTTTTAAATAGAGAACTTTTTAATTCAAACAGGTAGGCGTCTAGACATTCTTTTTTTTTTTTTAATTCCCAGAATCCTCAGGTAGACAACACTACAAAAAATAAACAATCGTCTAGATTTACTGTTGGGATGCATTTTTGAGTCACCTTTCTTACGTTTACTTTAGAATACTCTGACAAATTACTAATGGTAATGGTATGCGTTGGTGAGTAAGTAAGTAAGTAAAATTCTAGATAACATCATAGATTCATAGACAAATACTAATGTGAAATATTCTTTGTGACAGACAACTAATCTGATCTATGTACTTTGAAAGTGGGTTTTGATTTGAAAGTTCATTGCATTCCGAAACATGCATAAAAATGCTTGGTAGTTGTCATCATCTAAATTGACGTTCTGGGGTTCCGCACATATTATAAATGGGGTAAAAGATTAAAAACAAGTCCTGAATGTATGTAGTACAGATTATGTATTTTTATAGCAATAGCAACAAATAATAAAAATTGTATAATTTTTTTAAGGAGCGGTGGTCGCAAGCTGGTCGTCTCCTCGCATGTTGAAATCTGTTCGGTCGTTGCTGTACTTGCTACATAATGTGACAAATAAATAGACAACACACAAAAATCTTGCGGGAGTCGGGGGACAAAAATAACATTTATACTCATATAAAACCCTAGCTTCTGCGTTTGCGAAAACTCATGGTAGAGTCTCGAAACGCATGATGATGATAAGGGATGAATTTACTCTGGTCCTTTTCCTGAGCCTGACGTGAAGACAGATGTAGGGACATATCTTGTTATTCTTCCTTAAACAAAACAACTTAGGGCCGGGGTTCTTTCTGTTTCTGATACTAATTCTGAGAACTGAAGATGTCTAAATTATTTCCTTTTATATTTTCGATAAATATTAACTTGTGTCTTCAAGCTCATTATTATTATTATTATCTCTTGATTTGTTCTCTTTTCTTTCTAAATACATTTTTAAATATTAATAAAATATAAACATTTAAAAATATATTATTATTATTATCTCTTGAGATAATAATTGGTCGTAATAATTAAAACCTAGGCTCTTGTAGGTAGAGTTTCTTCCATTATTAAATATCATTAACAGTAGTTAAATGTCATTCTCCTTTATTTTTTGATGACACGAGCGATGGTTGCTTTCTCCTTTATTTGTTTCATTTGTTTGTTTCGCCTTGGTATACCTGGATCCATTTTTCTTTTGATAAAAAGGTAGAGCCCCGGAATCAGTACAAAGAGTCACAAAATAAACAAGATTTTTTGGTAAATGAAGTATCTATAGGTATTTTTTTACTTGCTATACAAGTCCCACTGCTGGGCAAAAGCCTGCCCAATTTTTTCCACACATTTCTGTCCCCTGTTGCTGCCTTCCAGACTTTACCGAAATCTTTCAAATAATCTGTCAATCTTCTTCGTGATGTACCTCTCTTTCTTTGCCCGTCAGGAATCCACTAGAAGTAGGTATATGAGAAATAAAACTCTTACAAACCTTTAGTACAAAATGAAAACGTGAATAATTCAGTATATTTATGTTTTATTTATTCTGAATAAAAATATAAAGCAGTGTATTAGTATATTTACTAAGTTGTTTTTATACTTGGACGGCGGCGTGCTTGACGGATGATGTAAATATTTATTAATACAATGACACTTGTTAAAATTAATCTACTTACACATAAAATATACAAAGGAAATAAAATATATTTAAATCATGATATTCAATATGTTCTATACCTACACGTTATACGTTAGTTTGTACTAAAACTATAATTACAGACATGTTTACGTCAGCTTCGTAGAACTTTCGCAGTGTAAAGAATGACAAAATCCTCAGTGAAAATAATTAAACAATATTAATAATGATGACGATCATGAAAAGATTTCCATTAAACATTTTTACATACATACATACATACCTTTCCTTTTTAGTAATTGAATTGTTTTGAGCAAGTAATCTTGTAGTAGCGTAAATATAAGTCCGAGAAAGATGAAGATGCGATGCGTTAAGCCACGTGGCCGCCACGTTTATTTTCGTAGTGTAAACCATCCCAATAGGCAATCGCAGCGATGGGTGTCCGCGAGGGTGGCGCGACAGGTCGGCGCGTGGACGGCGGTGGTGGCACAGCATCGCCACTCCAGCCACCGCACCACCAGCCGCCGCGACCGCCGCTGCCAGTCCGCTACAATAACCAAGCCATGTCCAAAATGCACAGTCAGAACCAGATGAGGTGAGCGTGAACCGTGCGCTGGTGAATTGATAACGATGGTGTAACCTATGCCAGGTCATTTTACCATAACTATCTACATAATGAATACTTATTTAGACAATCTAAGTGCATATTATATACATAAAGTTGAACAAACAATCTAAAAAATACATATTTACAACAAAACGCCGCCTTTCTCAAAAGGACTGAAATACAAAGAAACAGTTTCAGCATTAAAAGTTCCTTTATAACGGCCATTAAGCATAACGGAAATATATTTGTACGCGCGGTAATGTAAAAACGACTTTATTGCTGCAATGGGATGTTATATTTTGACGAGTATGGTGAGTTATAGCTTCGGGAGAGGAGTGAGACGGGTTCCGAGTAAGATTCTGGGGTATTATCGATTGGGGGCCCCATCACCAGGCGGAGGCGTGCGGCGCCACGCGCATGTCCCGCCGCGCGCCCGTGGGATCAGCCGCGTGCAGCGCGGGGCCCGGCCGCCGTGCCACCCGCGTGCTCGCACCATCATACCCAATGTCACCCTATAAACCGCTAAAGCTCCCACCTCACATACTTCGCCTCTAATATAAAGTCAACATAATTAGCATAATTTCTTGAGTGAATTCAACATGTAATTCGAACAAAATTGGCTTATTAACTAAATATGTAATAAAAATATATATAAATTACTTCGATATAACCACCGAATCTCGATCCAACTCTACGCGAGTTTATAGATAGCTCCGTTCATTAATAAATTATTACCAAACAAGGCATAGTACGTCGTAGTAGCGTATTGGGTCGACACGTGGAACGTAGGAGTGATGACGTAATTCGCCGATGTGTGAGTAACGCACACAGCGCCGCTGCTGTAAGAAAGGGCGAGCGACGTAGTACGTCAAAATTAGGGCATGCAGGGCGTAACTAGGCTGTAGCTCGGAGAACGCAGGGCCCGCCCATACGATCCCGGTGCCCTGCCGAACTTTCTTCTTTCATAACTTTGTAGGTAGTATTGATCCGTCACAACTGCGCAATTCATGTCCTCCCGAATACATCCGATATTGCAACGCTATATAGGGAAAAAACTGACTAATATTATATTCGAGGAGCGCCAAAACAAATAACCTTGTACACACCGACCTGGTAGAGTAGCATTGATTTGATATTGCTTAAAATTTTTGCTTTAAAATTCAGTACATGCGATTAATATGCAAAGAAGTAATATGTTAATAGTAGTACTTTATAACTTTTTTGTCTACTATATAGACACATCCATGATAAATTTTAGGGTCCTTCAATATTTTTTTTTACTTCTTATCCTTGATTTGCCGATGACTGACGAAAGAGCGAATGCCACAAGCACCAAGCTATATTGAGAACTGAACCGTGCTACACAATGATCGGACGAGACTTTCGTCGCGTGATATTCTCCTGCGCACAGAAAGGACACTAATTGAAATTAAAGCACGCACTAAAATTAGTTTCGCGCCAATTTGTATTGTTTACCATAAAAAAGAATAAAACAAGGCTATTATTATACTTTATTACTGTATTCATACAGCTCGTGATTTTTTAATTATACAACGATACTAAAATATAAAAGCAGAGTTGTTTGTTCGCCTTAACTCTTGAACTATATTTTATAGCTCTATTTTTGGTCAATGTTACTTAAGCTATAAGTGAACCTACTACACATAGCATGGCCGGAAGAAACCGCGGAACAAACGTAGGAAATTAATAATTCCAAAACTGATGCGTTAATCAAATAATTTTGATTACAAATCTTGACGAAAATACATATTATGTTGTAGGTGTTCTACCATCTGTCTCAGTTTAAAATACAGAAGTGGTATTTTTGAAAAGTGTGACTCAGGCAAAATCGGAGAGTCGAATGATTATTGTTCAATTTTCATTCACACACATGAGTCATACATTTCGAAAATAGGGCCTCCAGGTGAAATGAAGAGGAGTAGTACGCATTCTGTTTGACGTAGTACTCCCACGACCACCCCCTAACCGCCCCCGAAGTTTCGTAGCTTTCTACGCGCCAAATATATTTTCCCTCCAAAGCGTCTCTACTGGTAGCGAGTACTGTTGCTAATGACAACCATAGGTACTTGCTAATAACAGGAAACTCATATTATAACGATTTTTGTACCAGCTTGTTAAACAGTAATTTCGTATTATGTTATTTCAGAATCTCTTGATTTGTTGTTAGTTACCTATATTTATAAATAGTGTGAAGTGGCAAAATTTGTGTACTTAATAAATTTACCAATAATTCATTTCCAAAAAAAATTTGTATAGCAGAACATTAAAGTATTTGAAAAAAACAACACATTTTCAACATATCGTTTAATTTTTCTTATTTATTACAGAGTATTATTTAGTCGCAACAAACTAAGGTAACTGGATGTTACGGGAAACACTTACAAAACGCAACGATAATCTCGTACTATTGAGATAAAACTAAAGGTTCATTTCTTGATATGTACGTGTAGGTACACTAAGGTAAAATAAAATAAAAACTATATTTTATTATTTTGTCAGTTTTCACAAAATTTTAACAGAAGCTTACAACGGCATTTGTAGCACTTGCCTAAAATAACCTATTATTAAAACTTACCTTGCCCATTAAAGTGAATTAATAAAAATTGTGATCGATTATTTAAAAAAATATATAGTATAAAAATAATAAAAAATAAGATTTAATTTGAGAGCATTATTCGTATTATTTAATTAAGTAATAGGCACTATGAAACAAACTGTGTTTGTTTTTAATTCGATTTCAGGAACTTTAAGATTAAAAAAGAAATAATATCGTCCCAATATAAATTCTTAATACTTAACAGTTTTGATTTAACATTCAACTAACGTGTGAATTTGTAAAATTAACTATGATCAAGTACAAAAAAAAATTAAAAAAATAAATTGTACTTAAAAACATTTACATCATAAATATACTTAATTGTTATTACTTAATTCTGAAAAAAATTATAAAGACAATTGAAAAAAAATCTAAATAATAGGGCACTCAAAAAAAATTCGACAAAAACATGAGAAATAGGAAAAGATACTGTGAGTAAACTGAATGCGCTACCTATATCGATGATACACGTCTTTGCGCCTAACGTACTTCCCATCAGGCGTAAAGTAGTAGCTTGGCGGGGCATGTATGTGTCGGCCACGGACCAGGAACAATACGTCACCCTCCCCTGAAGACGCCGGCGCCGTGATGACGTCAGCCCGGCAGCCGGCCATATCTCGCGACGAGCAATACCACTGCTTCCGACCATGGGCTTGGAGATTCTTCAAGTAGAATGTGTAGCCGTCGTGCAGGAGCAGAGACTTGCCCGTCCGCGACGGCACGTACATGGCCGGCACTGCGTCAAAACCACAAATGAGGAGGACACTTGATGCCTTGATTTCAATTTTTACCATTCTACTTCAAACCGTTACAGCTTAGGGCGGGAGTCGTCAAAACTTTTATCTCGCATTTACAGAAGTTAGAGCCACAATAATGAAGTCATTAAGTTCAGAGAAACTAACTCCACGTTGCTAGACAGCAATACTGTTAGAATTTCTGACCTACGTCCTGAAGCTCAAGCTTCAAAGCTTTTAAATTGCTACACTAACAACAAATTAGATACAATACACTTTCATTACTTTCAAACTATACACCTAGATCTATTGCGACAGTAGTTACTTACAATCTTTCCATAATTTCATCAAAAAATACAATTTTATGTTTGTATCTCACGAGTACTAGATAAAGAAATAATAACATTTAATGAATAATAGTTCTTTACATTTACAATTAGCACGTCTATTATTAACTCAGTTTTTTATTAACTTTACATGAAAGTAATTTCAACTGACTACGTGCTGCAAATAAAAATAATAGAATTATTTTGAAATACATTTATTATGAACAAGTTATTATAGCAATTAAAAATTAAGGGATCACAGACAGAAATATCCCCCGCCCATTCGGACCAAAAATAATAACAAATGTATATGAACTTTATTGCGTGCATAATGTACTTATATTACAAATTATCAGTTACACTTAGATTAATTAAATATAAATATTCACCAAATCACAAAGGCGTTATTTTTTTCATTGTTTAGTGGTCATCTTGAGCCGCTGCACTCATTTTTGCGGGAATCTTTCAACGATCAATTTCCAAAAGTTTCATTTGCTATAGGCAGCGACAAATAAGTTGACCTAAGTGGGAGCGGTACAGACTGACATTATTTTCTTATATCATTACAGTTTCGACTCGCTCACATAGAGTCAACTTTTGTGCCGGGCACTACTTATCTTGGATAGCATTACGAGCATGCGCGCACGCACGGTCAGCGATCGTGGTTGTGCTCGCCAGTGACTGCCACCACTTCGCGATTGTACGTGCGCAAAGTCGCATTGCATTGAAACCGATGACGGGAAGCGCAATACCATAGCATTTTAGGCTGATTTCGGTACGCATTGTGTGGACGGTACATGTACCCGCGTAACGATAACTTCGGATACCCTTTATAACTATAAATCACCTTCACTGTAAAGTCAAAGGCGCGTTAGTCTTTTAAATTTTTTCTTCAGTATGAGTTCATGCTGTACCTTGTACCTGAGTTGGGAATAAAATAGCATATCAAATAAATAACAAGAACGAGTTATATAAGAAGTAATTATTTCAAAACTTTATAAGCCGAATTAAACAAATTTTATGACAGGTAAAATTACATGATATATGGTGGGCTTGGATTGCAGGTGGATTAAATTCTTAAATTATAATAGTTTGTGACTCAAAACAATTTACAATAAGGACATAACTTGCCTACTTTATAAAACTAAAACAGATCTAAAAAATTTAAAAACGCCTGGGTAGAATTATTACTCGGTTTTGCTATAGCAATAACATTACCAAAATTATATAACAGCATTTAAAAAACTACGCAGAAGCACAGGATAGTAGATAACCTGTTTCGTAGGCAATTAAAAATAAGTAAAAAAATCCTAGAAGCTAAAAATGTAACAAATTATAGATTTTTCTTAACACTAAATTCAAGAAAAACGGTATCTTGAGCGCTATCCTTGACATGTACGCGTATTTTAATTGTCTTTCATTTATTTCCTACAATTAATAATAAGTCCCCTCACACCTTTTCATTATTTTCCACTTATTTCTAGCAATAAATAAAAAAAAAATAGTAAAAATATAATAAGGATACGACGAAACTTTCAAAAATATTTCTACAATTTCGGACTCAAGAGTGACGTCACACCACCTAAACGTCTTAATGGTGAAATGAGAAACTATAAAATTATAGCAGTTTGTGTACATAAAGCTACATTTTGATGCTACGATCTCGGCTATGTGAAATAACGTCAGTTCAATGATCGTTGCTGTTAAAAATCTCGAGAAGCTGCTCTACATTCACCAGAGGATCCCGCGAGAACTGCACAAGTAGATACCGTGAATTAAGAGTATCTTCTCGTACTTCATTTGCGTTCAGGTACTTTTCTAGCGGTGTTTTTCGATTGTTTTCGGTTTATGCCGGATTCAAAGAAGCCGAGGACAATACAGCGAGAACGATAAATCAATCTACACTCATGCATTTCTCGGCAAGATCTTCGGCGACATTCTCGCATGAAGTGTGGAGGGGCCTTCCCTTATTATATAAGTTGATATTAGTTGATATCATGAAATCATGAAACTTCCATTAAACTTTGATGACTATAATAAAACTTATACCTAAGGAATGATGTACCAATATTTGTATGCTGACAGAAATAAATAAATTCCAAGAGTTAAAAAATATTGTTTGAGTATTACATATGGTGTTTATAAACCGAAATGAAATTTTATGAGTATAAAATGAAAATTAATAAAAATTTCTAAAATCAAAATGTTATGAGACACAGCACGACTACTAACACACTACAAAGAGCATTTTCTCCGTTGTCATCATAGAGCACGTTTTGAGTAGGAACTATACAATACAAATCACCATATCATCAATAATCATGAAATATGACGCAGCACCAAAAATTCTGAAAACCACGTAGCTATCTTTAGCTATAACTACGAATTAATGTTTTGCTGAAATGGTGATATCAAATGGTTTGATTTTGGATCTTGCAACGATGTCTCAACTCAGAGTACACCACCCGCTTGCCCGCCGTGTGGATCCTGGCGCCGCAGCCGCGTGCGCACATCCACCGTCTCTTGGCCCTGTAGCAAGCATCCAGTCGGTACCAGTGACTGCCCATCTTCAACAACGGTCCCGCCTCACGCGATATATCCTCCTCCGTAGCTGTCCACAAATTATTGCAAAACAATATAAACAGTATTTTTTGTAATTTTCTATTCTGATTATGAACGAATGATAATACGGTTACAGTGAAAAGCATTGTATCAATAATTATTCATTTTATGATTATAAATTATATGGATACAAGTATATAAAACATATATGTTCAAACTAACACAATTACACACACAATACTTCAATTAAATAACATAAAATAAGCGTAAACAAATCAGTTCTATTTATATAAATCTTTGGAATGGGAAACTAAAACGAATAAATAAAATTACGGCCCTACTGGATCCACATCAGTACTGTACAAGAATCTACAATACTTCATATAATGTTCTAATATAAAAATTATCGCTCGTATTTATTTCTTCATAAGCTGGTACGTCATGGTCTACATAGTCTCTATATCTACGGCTGAATACAGGTCATAAATATTGGAGTATTTCGTAACACCTCTATCAGTCAGTCCGCGGCTACAACGCGGTATAAATAGAATTTTATAAAAAAGCATCAACAAGACAGCTACACTAAATTAAAGCTATACAATTTGTATACATAATTTCTAAACATTTGGTAAGAGAATATTGCACATCCACGTTATACAATGATTATTATATATCAGTTGTATGTATATACGCCGCTAAGGCATTAAGTGCAAGGCGACCATAAGCGTCTTCTAAAGCCACCGAATTTATTGTAACCTTTACATTACTTTCGACTCACACCCGACTCTTGAACATGTTTTGCACGGATCGTCACAAACCGTTCCTTGAACTATGTAAGGTAGGACTCTATCACTAATATCATCATCAATAAACGGTATAGGAATGAAAATTACTACAGGAATAAAAATCTCAAAGATGCGAATGCATTCGACAATCTAGCTCTAGCTAGTAATAACTCTACTACTATAATTGTTACTACAAATTGTCATCTAAAATCAATAACAAAAAAAATATATAAGAATAAGTAGTCTTCCAATCTTTGGTAAAATATTGCAATTTAAAAAAACATTTAATAAGAATAAAGATAAAAAAAAAGTAAAAACTTTTGACGTCATTGCAGGCCCCTATTGGTGCTCTTAATATTTATGAATAATATGTGATATTTCATATCATACATAATACAATTAAGAAAAACGCTGTAGCACACAATATCACTCGTCTAGAATTTTGAGCACTGAGCAGTTTTCCTAATAAATTAGTCAACGAACGTTCTTAGCATTCAAGAAACAATCATATAAAGGCGACACTCTCAGCGCACGGTTACTGTCTCCCGTCCAATAAACCGCGAACTAAGAGGTCGCGCCAGGCCTATAGTAACAGAGCCGTATGGGGAGCTGGAGGCACCAGGGGAGCCGGAGCGGCTGTCAAGGCCAGCCGCGTAGGCGCGGGAGTAGCTACTATCTTGTACTTGCCCATCGGGTCCACTTCAAAACGCCTGGACTCGTGTTTGGCTGGGTTGTACGTGGCGGGGTGATTGTGTGTACCTCGAAAGTAAACTAAACGGCCATCTCTGAGGCACAATGCGACTTGACAACGTTCAGCTTTCTGGTAGGATCTGGCGCAGCGCCAGGTCACTCGGCGAGGATGAGAACCTCCATCTTCATAAAAGATGTGTCCGTCGGCCACCAGGTGCAAGCCACCCCGCGCTGATCTGATGTAGAACCAGCCTGCAATAATTCCACAGTTAGCCCCAGGAATTATACTCGAGCATGAATCGTTACTTATTTATAAATGTACTACTTTCATTATTTAAGTAAATGCACTAAATGCTCATAAAAATCTATAAATACCCGAGATATTCTTGGTTAAGTAGCTCATTGCTCAATTTAGATATAGTTAGAACATCACCGACATTCTTACAGAAATTCTGATAGTTAGGAGCAAAATCTAGATGGCTGAACTCCTAGACACATAAATTCTAGATGGCTTGAGGTGTAAGATTTCATATTATAATGAGGCTCAAAAGTAATCATAGTATGCTATATGTGCTGTTCATACCACAAAAGTTGAGATGATAAAACATGTACAGTCAAACTTTAAATGTAGAGCCATTAATCTGAAGAACAAGGTTGTAGGTCTGTACTTACTACAGATTTTGTAATTGGACTGTATATGAATGGAATCAATAAATTACTGGAGAATCATTTATAAATAAAAGCCAGAATCTTACATCAGGCAATATAATCATTTCTTTGTACCTATACACGAGAGAGCTTGTCTCCTACTACCGATACTCACTACACAGCGTAAACATTCTCAGATCGACAACTGCACTGCCGCTTATAGCTACCTTTACTTCATAATACTTTCTGGCTAAATCATAGTAAAATATGTTATCACAATACACAAAAATAATACTTTAAAATAATACTCCGAAGGTTAACATACTAATCGTATACATTTCACTTGGTAATGAATTGTACCTCTACCATGACATTTTTTAACGCATTAATTTCTTAGTTAGTACTTAGCTTACTGTCTGCCAATGGCGCTTCACAGATTTGACAAACATATTTTTAGCCTATTTGCTTGAATCCAAGTTTATGAACTTGTAGTGGCGATTGCATTTTATTAAATGTCATGGTAGAGACACTGATGACGTGGTTAACTTTAGCGCCGGTAAACACAGTAATCTCTTTGTAAGTACAGCCGACGGCGAATAAATATAATTTCTATTACCCTATAAGTACTCAGAGAATATTAAATAGAAAAGTATAAAGTTACTAACATCTAAATGAATAAATCTCACTAAACGAAATCCTTACGAACTATAACGTATACATTGAGTATTATAAGTCAATTGATCAATAAATGCATACCTACTTTAACAAGTTGTTACATTACTTCACATAATTCGTATACAAGTCATGACTCTGTTAACATTTCGAGCCAAACAACATAACCATCCTTTCAATCGAAACGAAACCAACTGTCCGAGGGGCACAGCCCTTCAACAACCATCAACTTTATGTACATACAAATTCACGAATAAAATGGTAAAAAATAATGTAAAAATAATGTATAAAAATACTTAAGATATCATAAGAGAACTATCACTTTGTACAGTCAACTACAACTAAAACCGTCGCGCGGAAGATCGAGACGACCGGGACCTACTTGACCGGGCACCACCATATTCTTATCTATGGGTACCACGACTCTCTTACATGGAAACACGACTAGACGTATCCAATATTTAAAAATATAAAAGCTATCACAAACACAATTTGTAATACCACGATAATAATCGCTGACGACATTTTCACCCAAACGAAAGTACTGAAAACTGTTCTTCAGGTTCGTCTGTGTGTAATACTAGAGGCGTTCAATATAAAGTGAGAATGAGGGTATGTTGCCGCTGAATTTTATCACTATTCGTTTGAACTCTGCACACAAACGTGCAACTATGGAATACGGGAGAGTGCTATCTACGTAAGAAGACAATAGTAGGTCTTTGAATAACCTGTTCTGTAGCAACATTATCAAACACAGATATTTTTATTATTATAGGGGTTTATTAATACGGGTCTCCCTATGTGAATTCGAAAGTTTTCTGGCCGATTTTCATTTGAATAAGCACTAATATACGATCTAAAACTTAGACGAAGTAATAAATAATAAATGTAACGACAGCGAAACACTAAAAATCGTTGTTCATTGTAACGTAGTAACATCACAACCAAGTAAATACTTGATCGATGTTTCACTTCACCATTAAATAAAACGAAAATTTAATTTTAATGAATTTTCATGAATATTCTCATATAAAAGTTCCTCGACTGCTGAAATAAAAGCCTACCGCTTTCAGCCAGCTATCCTGCGTTACTTAAGTACATTCAAAACAAAAAATTTAACCGGCCAAGTGCAAGTCGGATTGCGCACAAAAGGTTCCGTACCATTATCTATGAAAACGGCAAAAAATCATGTTTGTTGCATGTGAGCCTCCTTAAATATTCTTTTATTTTAATTTAATGATTTATTTAAAAGCGTCTTCCTATTGCCGTTATCAATATCGAGCTAAAACGAGCATTTATATTTGTTGTTATAACGGCAACATAAATACATCTGTGAAAATTAACAACTGTCTATCTCGATTCATGAGATGAGATAGGGACGGACAGCGGAGTCTTAGTAATAAGGTTTCGTCTTACCCTTTGGTTACGGAACTCTAATAAGTGGTTCTTATCATTCTCTTACCAAATAATAATAGGATAAAGAAATCTAGTACTAAAGTACGTATATTAAAAATCGTAGCCCGTGAAACATAGCCTTAGGACGTAACTGGGAAACACGCTTGGATGGATGAAGAATATTAAGAAGGATATGACTTATTACACGACAGACTAAACTTAACAACAATTAAATGAAATGATTATGATTATAATCGTTTAGGTGAGTTCATAGTTGTACTACTTATTTCAGTTTGAAATAGATTTCTAAAGGTGGAATTTTGGTAAACTATAACATAATATCAAATATTTAGTGATATGCAGTTTCAAACACCAATTAATTTATTACTAAGTTGAAATGAACTGAAGTTGAAATGTGTATCAATTTAGTTTTTCGATGAGTTGTTACATCGAATAGTTAATGATTCGTGGATTAAAATACCGTCAACTTATGAAATCGTTTAAGGGTGTTAGTCAAAGTGAAAACGATTTTACATGTTTCGAATTTACATAGGGGACCCTATTAATACAGGGTTGACAACATTTCAGATGTAATAACGAACATTACTAATATCTCTAGTATTTTATTTGTTTGTTGTGTTTACTTTACATGATTCCAACGAGATTGTACATCATTCTTAATTTATAATAATAGCCCCACGTACTCGATTTATTATTTTCACATGTTCTACGGATACTTTATTCAATCCAAAAATGTTAGTTTGTATGGTCTCAAGTCGTTTGTATTGCACGACGGTTAACCTAAAGATTACAAAATATTCGTATACTTTACACAGCGCAAATATCTACTATAATAATATAGGTAAGTACATATATAATATTAATCTCTTTGGAGAAAATCATATCGTAGGCAAACTAAAGTTTGCGTGATTTAAATTTTTGTATATTAAAAGCATATTATACATATTGGAGTTTCATTTACTGACCACCGGATGAAGGCACAAGAGCAAAGTTTTACGTTCCATTGAATACAAATATAAATTCCGACGTATTTCCTCAACAAATTCACATTTTCATTTCACCGTTTCGGAACCAAACCACACGCATTGAGATCAAAATTTGTGCCGACATCATCACACTCACCAGCCGGTGGTCTTTGATTGAATTGACATTAGGCTCGTTATATTACGCCTTCCTTTCCAACATTTTGAAATAATTCAAAAATCAATTTTATACTTATAAACAAACCAGACAAATCAGGTTTTTACATTTGATTCTGAAATATCTTACATTTGGCCGCCGCTCATTCTTATAATAGAGTGTGCATTACGTTAGAAACTCTTTATTGCACTTGTAAACAACATATATAGAAAAAAGAAAATAAATTGTGCACAAAGGCAGACTTGTGTTATGAGATGCAAAATAGGGAGTCACAATAACGAAACGTTGGTGTCAAGATTAGAATAGACATTCCGATCGACGTTTAAGTAGTAACGTGATGTTTTTCACCAAATTCACGATGACGTGCAGTGACTCCATAAGTGGCACGGACAAAGAATTAAAACATAGGTCTGAGCGGCGTGGCGCGGACTCCACAGGTGTGAGCACTGTTCATCTGCACGACACGAAGGCCGAAGGTGTGCACGGCGGCGCGGCAGCGAGGGTTGCGCGAGCATCTCCACCAAACCTTTCCACTCGCCGCACGTCCATTGAAACAAAATCTGTGCGCGCCCACTTCAATGGCCGGCTTCCCACGCTTACTCAAGCAGTACCGGAACTGTCCAGGAAAGCAGGGGAATGGAAACGGCAGCCCTAGCGTCGGAGGCTGTTCGGTTGCATTGCCCGGTGCAGATTGTACACCTGTAACTAAATATACTTTTATGTTAATATCTAACCTTAAATTATTTTCTAGCCACCTTTTTTCGCTATTTATGAATAAGAGGGTAAGAACCTAAGCGTGTGTTAAGTAAAATGATTAAATGTTTAAAATTGAAAACACAATCTTCATGTTTCATTCATTCAAGAAAAACAACATGACACATTGTATGTAAGTAAATTGTGTGGCATTGGCTATTACGGTAATTTAATATGTATAATATTCTGGTTCCCGAGTGTATGCAAACCAATCAATAATGATTGCCCATAATAGTATTACTACGAACAATACATTTAATTTTAATACACAGGTATGTCTTTCGCGTTTAGAAGCGAGAACACTGGAGTACTGTAATACGGCTCCTGCCTGCTTCAGATCCCAGTCTCCTCCAACCGAAAATACACAATTTTATATCTGTTAATTTATGTATTTATGGAAGAAATAAAGACGTTTTTTTACGTTTTTTACTTTGTCTGCTTTGGATCGTTTGATAAGCGGACATGAGTTTCCTGTTTGCAGATGTTTAGTCAAATATTATCTAGGGTAATCAAAAGACCAAAGCAATCTTAAAATATTTTGATTAATATCAATCAATGGCAAAAATATTGACAACTGTTATGAAAACAATATATCTGAAATCTATTTTTTTTTTATTTAAATTTTTTTGTACAAATATACAATTGTATATCACAATAGGCGGACTTAATGCTAAAAGCATTATCTAAGAGCCACCTGGGTCAAGCAGATATTTTAAATGTGAGTTTGTTTTTTTTGTTGCTGTCATCGATTCGCTAGATTTAATAATAGATCACATTATGAAATTATCCAACAATTGAAAGATCGACCGGGACGGGACACATTTGTTAAAACCACAAGAAAAAAAATCTCTTAAACCACGAACGCCTGACGCATGTGACACAATAAAACTATGTTATCAGATCAAATCTGTGTAATAAAATTTCAAAAATAGGTTTTTACGACTAGACCTTCTAAATCTGTTGTATAATCACACACTAGGCTAGTTTTCTAAAAATATATAATTAGTCCGTTAGTTAGATAATCAAAAAATATTGGAGACGTATTTTTTCTTTTGAAAATTAAACAAAAAATGGTAAAGATATGGCGCGTTAAAGTTCCGTGTGACGTCACAGTGTGCTACACTTTTTCACAATATGTGACATCACGAGCCCCCACTCCTAAACTTTGATGCGTTATATCTTAATAATGTATCGCTCAATTAACAAAAGAAAATATATTTTGATTCCCTAAATGACGGACTAATTTTATTGTTAGTCTGTTGACCCTGGAAACTAGCCTATTTTCCTATCAATCTTGTAAATAATATTTTATCACCGAACTTTATTTTTTATGTGTTAACAATATCAAGCTTTAAATTTAAAACCACCTTCCCTCCCTTTAAAACGTGAACTTTTGATCGCAAACGTCGACACTAGAAATTCCATTGGTTAGTCCAAGTATAGACCTTTTACGATTTTGTCGCACTGGGCGTCTTTTCTTTCTCTTGCGAATGTCATGCTCATGGGGGTAACCAGTGGCGATGACTTTGTTGAACATGGTGACGACGTAGCAGCGACACCCGGTGTCCGACTTAATACAGAGCCATGTCTGGCGTGGGCCGTACGCTTTGCCACACTTTCTGAATCGCCAGCCCGCCATCACCAGCACTGGATTACCAAGGCGGGACACACTCCAATATACTGCAAATATACTCATGACTGCGTCTCTACATTTTTATACCTATAGTTTCGAAGTATTTTTATATAGGTACTTAAACTTAAATTAAGTTCATACATTTAAACTAAAAGATCATCATTTCGAGTAGATTACATTGTCTATCGACCATGTACACCCTGGTAAACTAAAAGATAAAAACATATTTACAAAAATATTATTTATTCGGACGTCCCGTTATTACAGTATTCTACTACAATAATTAATTTCTCTTCCACTATTTCCGAGTGAAATATTAAATAACGAAGCTATTTCTTCCTTATTTAATACAAAATATCATTGCAGGCCGTATTTCAAGAGTCGACACTAACGTACTAAAATCAGATTAGATCAGTAAACAAACAATAAAATTGTCACCTTAACCTAGATCTCAAAACCAAGCTAATTATTACTTATTCAATACAATTTATTTCTCGTTAAAAATTCGAGATTTAAAAAATGTTGTAAAACGTATTAAAATCGGTCTTAGTGTGTGCGAGCGTAAAAGGCTATTTGATTTTCCTTCAGTCCGCCAAGAAAATAATAAAAACCTCTTTTCATTTACAAACTTTTGGTATAAATTTGAAATAGAATCGTGACCTTTCAAACAAGTTTTTACCAAGATTTGATATGACACAGTGTATACATACAGGTCAAACTTTTTTATTCGTCCAACTTTTGTACTTCTTATTTTTCTGTAATATTTTAATATTCCTCGAAGAAAAATCTATTTTCTATAACGGTTACAAGATTATTTGGACCACATGAATTTCACAATAGAACTTTACATTTTAAATTAATTCGGAACCAACATAATTTTCTTTAACTAACAGAAATATAGCAATAATTTTACTAATCCGATCGGGAGAGAAAAACGACACTCTATCCTACTTTTCAGGTACTTTTCAATTCTTACTTATAGAACATAGGAATGTTCCAAATTAAAAGCCCCACCAGTAAAACAGTGATTACTCTAAATAAATTCACATTGACCTTAGAACAATTGAAATAAAAATAACGGAAAATTAGTAGTACAAATATCCCTTATAATTATCGCCGATACGACCAATATTAACGTCACATTGTAATGTAACTTTGTCCTTACAATTTCAAACGTAAGTTAATCTACACTACGGAATGATTCATGCAAAATCTTTATAACAAACGTGTACATATTTATCACAGCCTTCGCATATAGGCATGAGTGCAGCATCACACATAGTAAAAACTAATTGATTTAAAATTGTTGATTGATTTAAAATTGTTGTACCAAAAAATTTTAGCGCCGGTGAAATCTTGAACCCTATGTCGAATAAAAAAACTTAAAACTAAGAACGTTGACTGAACATTATCTTATGAAATCATCAAAAAAATTCTTAATATAAGGGAAACAATGTCTATGTACTTTTTACCGGAGCATGCCATTCAGAAAATGATTTTTCTGAATGAGATGGAGTATCAAAATTAAGTGGTGTAAAATTAGGTTCATGATTATGCAATCCTTTGATGCGAATAAACCGGCCTTCCATATTGGTTTGCACTCTGCACAGACATCCTCTTGTATCCTTATCCCGACACGCCCAGTTCAACTTGTCCCTGTACTGATTGTTCACCCAAAACTTGTTGCTTCGGAATATCAACACCGATTTTCCAGCACGAGATGGCAAATAAAAAGCCTCTGAAAGAATTATAAAAGGATAAATCGTATTTTCAATGCAAAGAGAATAAAGATATTTTTGTTACCATAAATAAGTCTAGAACATGAAATGAAAAACAAATTCTTTGATATTTGTTTGATGACAAATTTAAAGTGTTTTTTTTTTTCACTTGTTGCACGGATATAGCAAATTTTAAAAGTAGCAAATGAAAATACAAATTTATTTAGATATAAAATCATTTTTTCATTATTTCTTATATGGCTGAATTGGCAATTTCCAAGATCACAACTGAATAATTTTTTTCGTGGTTTTCTTGTAGAATCGTGGTTTCTCATGATTGTGGATATTACGAATGGAGATAACTTCGCCTTTCCTGTTAGTTCTTGCGGTGGCTGTGCATTTAATGTTCTTTTTACGAGAGCATGTCCAATAAGAAGGGTAGCTTTCATAAAACGAATAACCGCCGAGTATAAGGTTTCTTTTTCCTCGGCCCGTCGGAATATATGCAGCTGAAATACCTGTCAAATACATTTAAATTAACAGAAATACTCATTAAATGGACAAAAAGTATTTATGAATGATAAGATGTTTTAATTTTAATCAGTTTTATTTTACATATGACATAAAATTTTTCATTAATTAATTCACGAATGTTCTGCTAATACTTATTTACTACCACACGTAATGAGTATGTAATATAAATAATATATGTATTTAACATAGAAGATATAAGTAAACTTATTTAGAAACGTTTGAAACGATTAAAGCAATATTCATAAATGGTTTTGCCACTTATTTTATAATTAATCTTAACATCAAATGCTACGTCGTCGTAATAATCAAATCTTAATCATGCCAACATTCAGTCATGATCGTGTTTATCGTACAAGAGGACAACATCAGTGTCGACGGTGTAGATATTAGCAGGGCATTTCCCGGAGCTGTGGGCACACCGCCAGCGAGTGCGGCCATTGGGAAACTCCTGTTCTTTGATAAAGGAGAATTTCCCTGAGAAGATAACGGAACCCTGGCGTCGCGAACTACGCCCAAACCTTAACTGCGCCATCGATTTAGTGCTCGCATCTAGTAACAATATCTTTGTTTATTTATAACCATGTTAAAGCACATTTGAAAGGAGCCGTCGGATAAGGCTTACGGAAAAATACCATCCGTCAAAGTTAACACGAATGAGCTTACCAAAGATGCAACTTATCGATACAAATATCTGAACAATTGGCATCGAAACAAGACTCCCGTGCATGTGTGAAGATTGATTATCACTCAGAAGTATTTCTGTTCCCTAACTTTAGAAGTGTGGTTTCAAAAAAAAAAACAATAACCCTTTAAACATAATATTTAATAATCTTAGGAGTAATACTCTGGACAAATTTAACAATGTCTTTTATATGATTATAAAGGTATATCAAAATTTATATTTAAACATACTTATCTATCTAAATCCTGCTTAAAATAAGGAATGTTTACTTATTATCAATTATAATTGACAATTTCATAGTGGGTGGGTCCCCTAAAAGGCACTATTTTAATATTTCTTTAAATTTCCCAACGTCCAATAAATACTTATGCTGAGTTTATAATATTAATATCAATGTAATAAGTACCACATGGTTAGATCTCTACTGGTCGAACACAACAATATAATGTGTAGGTCAGTATATAGTTGTCATATGAACGACTGTTAGCGAATGTGCAAAACTAAATTATTAATTCTTTAGAATGCTGAAAATATACGTTATAATTTTTAAATGCACATAATTTATAATACAGTACATAATATCACCGAATATATGAGCCTATTTTAATTTTAGTGAGATATAGTCGTCGTCGTAATAAGAATTTGCATAGGTACAAATGATTTATAAAATAATTTATCTTCTAAATAAAATACGAACTTAGTTCGAG
Organism: Euzophera pinguis; assembly: GCA_947363495.1. NCBI lineage: Eukaryota > Metazoa > Arthropoda > Insecta > Lepidoptera > Pyralidae > Euzophera > Euzophera pinguis. Next base: position 4,160,128 of record OX376166.1, read on the forward strand.
TCTTTCGTGCCACTCGACCTGCTCGGGCAGCACCACAGTTAACGTATTAAAAGGCGGCAGTGTTTCTGGAATGAATCTTATAACCACAAGTCCATTGCTCGTCTAAATACTATCAGAGAATACATAATGCATATTTCATTTGCCGTTTATGTTTAGATTTTGGTCCTTATCCTAAATCTATATAAAATTTAAAAAAGTAGCTCTTATTGTCTTCATTGCGTTATCTAACTTAATATGTAATATTAAAAATAAAGTTCAAGCAGTTCAACAAAATACTTAATAATACGTCTAAAATCATCTTAAGAATTAGTTAAAGTTTGTCATTTTTGCTGAGCTTGTTGTTTCAGACAGTCATTCAAGATTAGGACTTTGTAGTGCAAGAGCATCCATATGTTGCGGAGTGAGGATGGGTGTGTTGGCGTGGAGCGCGACGTCGGCGTCGGCGGGCTTGCGGGCGCCGCGGCGCGCGGGCAGACACAGCGCGCGCGGCGGGTGGTTGTGCATGCCCTTCACGGCCACCACGTCCGAGCCCAGCATGTGGATCCTGGCCTTGCAATTGGTCTTCTTTGACGTGCACCTCCAGATCACCTTGTCCCGCAACTTTGACTCCTCGCAGAAGGGAAAAGTATTCACCATCATTATTATTTTCCCGCGGCGCGATTTTAGAAATTTTATACCTAAGAAAAATAAAATTGTTATTATCGAATATTTTATAAGCTGAAATATTTCAGTATATCGAGACTTACATACAGGGAATTGAAACTTCAGGACAATAATACATTTATGAGGGAACATAGGAGGCAAAATGAAACGAACGATTATTTATAAGTACAGTTTAATATGATTTCACAAAACATACCCGGTACATGAACCAAAGAAATCTTATAATATAATGGTATAAGTATAAAATTACGCTATGAATTTACTTTATGGAGTAGTCAACAGTAATGAGGTAGTTTAGTTACGTTAACAATAGTAGAACCTGAATCAGTGCCCAGCTAGAGCCATGGCGATAGCAGAATTCTTGAATCTTTTAAACATGTTATTATGCGTATTCACTACCTAAGAGATTCAATAATTTAACAACATGAGCAAATATAGACAAACCACTTTTAATACACCAAAAGCAGATGACAAACCGAGAACTTGTACATGTCCTGAGTACAACGTAAAAGTAGGCAGATCATGATAAGTCCGGATATAATCTTGATATATATGGCCGATTACTTCGTAATGTGTCTAACATAAAGTAAAGTAAATCAAGGAGAACGGCGTATTTGTCGATTTTCCATCTTTTTGACCACATCGTAATCTTGATCAGCTATTTTTGCACAGCCATCAAGACCCGCCCAATTTCCCAATTTGCTCATGACATACACAAATATTACACTGAAAAATATATCAATTGGTTCAACATATATATTGTTTTAATAGAATCTACACAGAGCTTGATTACCTACTGCAACTAATCTTGAGGAGCGCTTACAGGGGCGATGAGGCTTTACCTTGAATTGTTGCACGAGATTGTTCTATCTTTCTCCAAAGACTTGTTCCCTCTCTTGTCAAGTGTCGCCGGCAATAATTGCAAAATAACCGTGAAGCGCTCCTTGTAGTAGTAATCAGAGATCTTGGTAAAATAACTATATTTTTCAATGTAAAATAGAAATATGAAGCGAAGTTTTGCGCAATATATTTAATATAAAATTAATATTTACAAAGAGAGTGATCTGAAACATCTAATTACTCTAACTCATAAATCGTATCTTAAATAATTGACTTATATTGTCATTTCTCTAATATAATAATATACAGATAACTTACATTTATTCCATAATATTACACTAGCTATCGCCACGGCTGCTGGTGCTACTTGCCCCTCCTTTTTGGCTTAATGAAATTAATCTCAGGTACATACATCAGAAGTATATAGTCATCAATGATGGCACATCAAAGTGATGTGTTCAACATTAAAAGTCATTCTCAGATGATTCTGATCCATGACTATAATCCAAAGCCAATCAGTACAACAAATCTATATCCTCGTCATCTGTATAAGTAAGTACTCTACAAAGATACATCAAACTGTTAGGATTTACAGACTTGACACTTGTTTAAAAAAGCAACGGGGGTCTTCGTAATAGTTTAATTACAGGAATTATGTTTATAATTACGTTGATAACAATTGCACAAATATCATTTCAGATACACGATATTATTTACGTTATACATATCTGCGTAGATACATATCTACGCAGTGAAAAATAATGTAAAAACATAGGATTTTTTTCTACAAATGTCAAATGTGTCAATCTCTCATAATTATACGTGCTATTACCAAACGATCTTATTTAAATCGATAACTCATTCGCACTCAAAATCCTTGTATTCGTAGTAAATAAGACATCTAAATAACAATAAAAATTAGTAAAATTTGTACTTAAATCAAAGTGGTAGGTAAAAGCGAAACCACGATCTCATTGAATACGTATAAGTAATTCGACAAGCAACAAATCAATCAAAACAATCCATAAAATATATTTAGACAACAGTCTTAAAAAGTGCCTATTTATTTATTATATTAAAAGTCGTCAACAGCGAACGATTGAAATACGAGTTAAAACTAAGTAAAGAGGTAGTTGAGTTTCGTTAACTAGAGGTAATAGATACGCGCCGGACCCTGCGCGGCCGAGGCCGCCCCGGCGCGCGCTGTCTATACTAACCTTAACCTACGTGCTTAACCTAAACACACCTTACTCGAGTAAAGCTTCTGAGTATTTCATCATGTATAAAAATGTATAATTAAACTAATCTGTAAAACCCGTATAAAAAGTGAAGAAGTAGCTAGTTGATTGAGCTTAAGTACTTAAATCAATCCCGAAGAGCACATTGCCTGTGGGCTGCGCGGACGGCCGAACGTGCGCGCCTGCCCGCACGTGTCGGCTCTTTGCATCTTGTGTCTGCTTTTATAATTCGTATCGTGTCGCATGATGCTATTACCAATATTACCACTATACGATGGAAGTTCCACGTGCAGAAGTTGTGCCGTGGACGTCCAAGGTAGTATAGTCCTCACGTGTAATCGTCACGCACGATACTAATTGTAATAGCAGCCTTTAGGTGAGTACTTTCAAAATTTTCAATAGCTAATGTACTTATATTCTTATAGATTAGGGAGGCGGACATCTAAATGTCTAAGTAGCAATTTTTGAAACGTTGTAAAGTTACATTTCTCAAAATAAATTAGTATTTCTAAGTACCAGTCATGGGGACATATTTATTATTGCTTCTCGAACAAAGTTTCCGCATTCAGTCTCCGACGCGTTGCCGCCGCCCGCACATCCGTGCGCCGAGCTGCGGCCTTTCCACGCACTCGTCTCGACTGCTACTCCACAGAGTTCGCATGCAACTCCTGACCTTACCGCTGACCGGTGCCTTGCTATCGACTGTCTCCTGACCAGCTAGTACCCCCTCTGATTACCGCTACTTATTCTCGGATGTTGCTTTGCTACATGGATCGACTGACCGACATTAAATCAAAACGTTAAATCGCCCAATTTCCGGATAATAACCACCTATCTAAATTTGACATCAATAAGAGATGACACCATACATATTCAAAAAGTTCTTACACACTTAACATTCTTATTTTCATTATTTGATTCGATAAATAACCCACACCTATAAGGATAACTTCAAGTCTCGTAGAGACCGTCTAACCTACGTGCCTCAAAACTTACTGGTACTGGTCGTCCCTTTGTTGCCGTCACTGGTCATAACATTCAAAACACCACAACACCTACATAAATGTTTAACATACATTCACATTACCGATAATTAATAACCCCAACAATAGCCATCGCTGCAACCAAAACGACACCTTATCCCCTTAAACTAACGTTAAAATTAATCTACATAATTTATACTATAAATAACTCGTGTGCCAAAAGGCGTTCAGAAAATATCGATTGATTGATAATTTACCATCAAATACGCTTAAACTGCTAAAAATCGTCACATAGATACTCGCAATCTTGAGGACAGGTAAGTTGCTCAAAGGCGAGTTTTAATCCTCCTCCTTGCAAGGTGTGTCGACAAGGAGCGGCTTGGCAGCATTCGTATGTTGCGCGTTGGGAGGCAAAGAGTTCGGGGAGGGCTGAGTGGGAGTGCCGGTGGACGCCGTGACCGCTGCCGAAGCGTTGGCGGTGGCCGTGGCATGCGCCGTGGCCGCGTACAACGCGAGGGCGTGCTGCAACTGAAGCAGTTGATGGTGTGGATCTAGAGGAGCTGGCGCGCGGTGGCCGCTCTGGTGTGGTGTGCGGACCACGTATCTGCCGTCGGCGAAACGACGTACGTTGGGCGGTGCGTGGTTATGCGCGTACCGGGAGCGTACGATGCGTTCATGACCTTCCGGCCCCTCGGTGTTGACATCGGCCAGGCAGCGCGATGTCAGCCGTGAAGAACAGTACCACTGCTTGCGACCGTGTGCTAAGTTGTTCTTCAAACGAAACGTATATCCTCGGTGCAGAAGTAGCCGACCCTTCCCAGCTCGGATGAAACGCGCTGCAGCAAAACAATGTCATCAGAAAAGTTGCAAATAAAGTCTGATCGGCAAAAATCTGTTAGTGTCAAAAATTCCCAAATTATGTTTGCTTTTGACTCTAATCTATTTTTGCAAATATTTACTGACTAATTAAAATTACCATGCAACAGATATACCTAATTTAAGAAGGGGCTAGAGCTAGAGGGGAAAAAGATAAAAAAAAATGTCTTAATAAATTTAATACGCAACTTACTCAAAGAATTAAAACACTATGATATAAGAATTTTTATTTGGCACATTTACACATGATTAGCACATACACTACTTTCTTAAAAGAGAATAATTAAAGATGTATATTTACAGAATAATATTAGTTTTGTTGAAATACATTTCTCTACGAGATCAATATTTATTATGAGCAAAACTTTTGGCACTTAGTTAAAATAAACACAGCATCGCTAATAAATAAGTTCATTTGGCATCGATAAAAAGTTCAACAATGAGCAATTTTTTACATTTTTCAGTGGATTGTGAAACTATGATAATACATAATAATCTTCATAATATAACAAATAAATAATAGGAAAATTGTGGTTTCATGTTTCATTTCCTAACATAATTGAATTAAACGCGATAACACACAAGTTAAAAACAGGAAAACCACCCTCAAAAAAAGATTTAGCTTATCTAAAACTTCTGGAAAAGAAATCAATTTAACCTACTCTAGCATCTAAGTACTCAAATTGTACGTCTACTATACGACAAACAATGCAAGTGTCATATAAATGATAAGACAGTAGTTAATTGGAAGAACGAGTATCTCAAAACCTCCATTCTCAAACCATTTCTAATCCTAAAACACCCTAAACTGCTTTTAAACTTGTCAAAATTGCAGAAAGGCAGTCGTGTTGTGGCATAATACTGTTTGTTTTTTAAAAAATAATGAGATCATTCAACGCGTTTTAGAGTACGCTATACACAACAATATCACTCATCACACAAAGCCAATATATTGGTAAAGTATGTTGTAAAATAAATGTATGGTACGCGATACTGTTGTGATATAAAACTATCTTATGCCACGGCTTTATACTGTTATAATATATATTGTACTGTACTCCAAAGTCTGCATATACTGACAGGTCTGAGCAAACTTATCACGAGGGCTCTAAAATATAATCTCCTTAAATAACAGTACGTAATCTACATGGCACGAAAAATTTATATCACAAGAGACACATGCATTTCTACTCTTTAAATTGCCTAATATAGTCTAACTATATATATATAAATTAACTAAATCATTCTATTACACTGTTTTTGAAGTAAATAAATGGGCACAGTGTAAATCTGAGAAAGAAACTATTTTAAAACAACGGTAAATTCACCCTGCAGTCACAATTAATGATATGTTTGCGGAGCCTAATCAAATTAAAACTATTAAAATTTAAATTCAATTTTTGGTAAATTTTGAATGGCCTACAAATTTGTACTTGTATTGATTTAGTAGCGAACGACCCATGCTTCAGGATCAAAGTTGTCAAAGTCGAGGCGAGGAAGCCGCGGCACGAGCAGTGGCGTAGGAGGCGACGTAGAGTTGACGTTAGTGGACTTTGTTTGCTTGGGGTTACTTCGGCGGCCACATCGCCCCACGTGGTTGTGCTCACCAACTAGTTTGTGAAGTGTGCCCTTTTGAGTGTAAGCCTTGCATCCGCAGCCGCCCATCGTACAGCGCCAGCGCACTACGCCGGAGCGCATCGTGTGCGCCGCGTAGAAGCTGCGCCCGCGCACCCAAAGCCGCGGACGTCCGCCCGGCCCCACGCATAGGCGCACGTACTTCTCTAACAAAATAAACAATACATTGAAATACGCACTCAAATAAATACAGAAATTATATATTATATATGCGTGCAGAATTACATTACCACAGTTAGAGGATCTAATCTACAAGTTAGTTAAAGAAGAAGATATTTTGTTGTATACAATTGTTAGTTATTGCTAATAAAATAATTATTATTCGTATGCAAATTACCACTATAATAGACTAGAATGTTTTAAATATCAGACTACTATTGCCCCTGGCTCATGCGCTCTTTCTTAGATAAATGATATATAGTTCATTCCTTTAACCAATGACTATGAAAACTATTGATTAATGTTATATTTGTAACTTATCCTATTGTTTACTGTTAATAACTCTGTAGAAATCATAATAATTTTAGTTTATCTCTAATATTTACTACACTACACACCTACTTATAATGAGATCGTAACATTATGAAGGTATTTGTAACTTCAGCACAAAGTATTCATATCATAACTACTTGGTTAAAAACTGTTGCAGAATTAATAATTTTGTGCACAATATATGGTGGTCTCAGAAAGAGATGATTCTGCATATTTGACTAAACAAATAAGTAATATTGGCATGTTAAAAAAGTTTAAAACGATAATCTTTCGTTTAGGATGTATAAACAAATATCGAATGCTGAAAGAAAATATGGCTTGTGGAATCCGAAGCCACACTTGGCCTATTTATCATAGCCAAGAGACATGTACAATGTACAACTTGGTGATAATAGTACTAAATATGAAGGGTTTTATATCCCACGCCACCACTATTCGATTGCTTTAACTATAATAGAGCTTGTAATTCGAAATGATAAATTAATGGAAATAGTGGGAAAGTACCTACTTAATTTGCTAAGTAAAGCCTCAAAATTAAATTATCGGAAATTTTTCGGTTAATCAATCATGCCCTGCCGTTTGGCAGTATTCACGCTCATTGCCTGCAATTTTTCCGAAACTCGAATGCCGCAATTAGTCATTTGCGCGTCTATTAAAACTGTACATTGATGGCAGAGCCACAGGATCTAATCATCTAGCATCGCCTTCGCTTGTGCAGCCAGCGCTGCTTGTGCGAATGCGCGCTGAGCGACGGCAGAGGCGGGAGGCAGCGCGGGCGCAGCCATCGCCACTGGCAACAGCGTGGGCGGCTCGTGAGAGTGTACGTTGCTCAGCGCGAAGATGCGATCGTGCAAGGTGTGAGCGTACGCGCGACATGTGCGCCGCGTGCAACGCCATCGCACTTTGTTTTTCTCGGGAAACACCTTCTCGGCGTAGAAGGAGAATCCTCCGAGCCGCATGTGACGTCGGCCACGATTGGAAATCACGAACTCAACTGTAAAACACCACCCGGTCACTATACATTCCCAGAACCCGAAGTTAGTAAATATAACATGCCCGTACAAGTTTTGTATGTTATTAGTTAGCACATGCACCGAATACATAAAAAAGCAACACATGTTATTCTGTGATAAGTATTTTTATTTGGAAGCCTGTATGGTCTCTATAAGGTTTTCTATTCGAGTGTGCTCCTCGACTGCTGGCACATGCGGCGTGTGGTTATGCTGAGAGGTGCAGGTGACGAGCCTGCCATCGACGGTGAGCGCGCGGGCCCAGCATCCCTGCCCGCGGCTGCGGCAGCTCCAGTAGACCCGGGCGCCGCGCCGCTTGCGTGCCACGTATCCGTACCCGTTCACCAAGAGCGCAGGTGCCCCCCGCTGAGTCACTGTGTAACCAACTTCCATCCCTACTGTCCCAATAACATACCATCATTGGCAAGAAAATCGCAAACTAATCTTGGTAAACCAATTTTTGTTAGTTTATTCCAGCTGGTTTTAATATATACAAATTGTCACAATTTTCAATAATAAAACTGAAAATTTAATTATTTTATTCAAGCTTTATTTAATCTTTAAGGTCTTAAACTAATCGATCACAATCTTTTATGTACTACAAACATAGATTGGAAATCTAAATCCATTATTTACTAGTTAGGGCTCACTTTTTTCAAAACTTGAGCACACTCATTATTATAAACAAAAAAAGAAAATTAAAATATTTGGGATTTGATTGTAATATTTGATATGTATTAATTTTTAAAAGCAACATCAATCGGCAGATAAACATGACCATCAATAAGGTCACCATTTATTTTCCCCCAAATGTGATCCCTCGATTTTTGCACATGTGTCAGAAATTCAATCCCGTTAGCAACGGGTTATAAAAACATTAACAGATTCAGGTATTTTGCTTCAAAATTAATCCAATCATTAATCAAGGCGACACACGAAAACTATTTCTTTTTAAAAAGACTTACAAACTAAATTTTCATGCACACTTAATTCTCGATGTCCACTAAACGGATGGACAGGTCACGACTTCACCCAGTTCATATTTACGCGATATCTTTTGCATATGATTGTCAATATGATTATGCACAGGGTTGGTTATCCTTAACACATTATTTTTGGATGTGATCCTGGCGCGACACCTCTTTCCGTACTCCATACATCGCCAAAATGTCCTTCCACTACGTACACTGTCCGTCACAAATATATACGGTTCGTAGATCAGTTGCAGGTGTCCACTTTTGGTCTGAATGAAGTGCAGTTCACCCTTCACATTGGTATTTATCGCACCTATAACTGAATAACATTATGTTGATTAGTATTATTGTAAAAAAAATAATGCAGTTATCTAATAATATAAGTTTCAAATTAGGTAAATAAAACTACAGTCATATTCAGTATTTTCAGGTATTTTATTAGAATATACATGGTTACAGGGCACATTAACTATCGGAAATCGTAAGTTGTCGCATTCAAAAAAAGTGAAACAAGGAGTTGGTAATGTACGACCGACGGCGGCGATGTTTTGACGACCTGCGTGGTGTAGTCACTAATCTACTACAATAATCTGTGGATTCTGGGTTCCATCCCAGTAAGGGCAAGTTGTAAAATATGAAAAAAACAAGCAAAAAAAAAAAAAATAAGTTGGCATATAAGTACTGCCAAGTTTATTAAACTTCATTACAAAACATGTAAATCGCGGACTTAAAGCCATACTTAGGCTTTTTCTACCAAACAACCAACAGATGATGTTGTTTTCGTGTTTTTTTTTAAAATAAAGTTAACGAATTATTGACAACGTTGTTCATTAGTACGTGGTCTAAGAGGTCGGTATGTATGGGAGACGCTATAAAAATATTTATTTTATTATGTTTTTCAGTTATGTAGCGGCAACAGAAATACATCATGTGTGAAATTTCAACTGTCTAACCAGCGCGGTTCATGAAATATAATATAACTACAGCCAGGTGACAGACGGGCGGACAGCGAAGTCTTAGAAATAGGATCCCCGTTTTACCCTTTGGATCATCAACATCATTTCAGCCGCAGTACTCCAAAATTACCGTTTGGAAGCGGCCTGCATCCAGCACCCTTTGAGTATGGAATGAACCTCTATTCGCAGTAATTCGGTTGTTAGTCCGGTTGACCGAACTGCTACTTTTCAGCAGCAGTAGTCCGGTTGAGACAAAACATCGAACTATCGCTACTCCTTTAGTAGCAGTAGTCCGGTTGGTACACCGATCTATTGCTATTCTAATAGTAGATTTACGCGGGTTGGCAATATATAAAATTTAATCAATTCTGGTGATGAAAATCTAAAAAACTTCAAGAAATATTTCAAAAAAATTTGTATGAGGGCAGACTTCATTCATATGAATTATCCGTCCATTTTTGCTAATCGTCATCGGATGAATATTGTGGAAAGTTGAAATTCTCTAATAATTGGGCTGATTAACAAAACCCTACCATAATACAAACATTGGTGGTATTCCTAGAAACGCATCCATTTTTAAGCGCACCTTTATTATTCTTCGAAGCGCTTCTAAAAAAATATTATGATACCTACGTAAAAAAATCTGTGCAGCGCAAGAAGGTTACATGTAGGTTAAATTAACGACGCGCGACTTTGTTCCTATAGTGGTAGTTGTTGTTGTTTTTTTTTATAAGTAGGTACCAGAGTAGCAGAGATGAAATGAAGGTATACTATGCGCTCGAATGTTATGATGTTTAAAGACCCGGGGCCTGTTAACGCCGTGTTCTAAACTAATTTATTTTTTTATTTTTGTCGAGTGATCGGATTTTTCCAAATTTATCTGTTTTACAGCATTAGACGAATTAATAGGATTAGATAAGATTATGAAGAGGTCCACTAATCTTTTTATCTCAAAAAATTGCACCCATACTGCAGGATTACTATGTTTTTTTTTTTATCTCTGAACCTCCTCATATTATCTGTGATCCTAGTGCTGATGGTTAATGATACACGAACAGGCATTTTTTTTTAAATATAAATAATGTAGACCTTCTAAAAATGTCACAGCTCTGGTACGTACTAACGCACTGGTGCCATTTGTGGCATAGATCAGGTGCCATTTATTTGGCGTCTCGTTAAATCAGATCAGGCCTGTTGGTTTAAGAAGAAAGAAATTTAAGAAACATTTTTTATTGACCACCAGTAGAGTAACTCTCTCCGATCAAATCTCCCTACAAAGAAAATAAACTCTAGCGTCAACAGGTCCCGGCTCTCTAATCCACCAAAAGTAAGGACTTAAAAATTATAAGTAAAGAAAAAAAATTGCAATATAGTCATCGGTATTTTGCGTTAATACACATCTCTATTATAAATTCTTTCGATAGGTGCGATTTGAGGAACAAATAACTTCCTTTTAGGATCGCTTCAAAGAATAATAAAGGTGCGCATCGATAGGTGCGCTTGAAAATGGATGCTCTTCGAGGATACCTCAAATACGGCACGTACTGCAGGACGACAATACTCTTGCAAAAATAAGTCGATCACTACAAGAGATTCGGAAAGAAGACCGTAAGAAATGTACTGACACCGATAAATTTAGAGAGCCAACTACATTTGTGGCGATATTTCTACTGAGATATTACTAGTTTATTTTTAAATAGATATAATAATATATACCATATGTTTCGTCTTTTTTTATTAGTGCTTTTGTCACTAACCAAACTACTTTCTGCTACTAAAAGAATAGCTATAGATCGGTGTGCTTTGTACCTGTCGGACTGCTACTAAATGAGTAGCGATAGTTCGATGATTAGTACCAACCGGACTACTGCTACTGAAATGTACCAACACTAGTTCGGTCAACCGGGCTAACAACAATGAAAACCTAATAAAAAGGATTTGGTATTCTCCGCCAAAAATAACAAAAGACCATGATTAAAGCGTGCTCTGAAAAGCAAGCTGACGATACAACTGCGAAACACGCTCGGACAAAAGTAGTTATTCTTCGTCGAAAGGTGATGAACATCCAGCATACTTAGTTACGCCCTCATTTATTAATATATTAATAATAAAAAATGTTCGTTAAACACATTTCATCTCGGTTCTGTCTAGTTCTTTTACACCAAAAAACGGTAAAATAAAAAGCGGCTAAAGATATTTTATGGTCAAAGTAGGCTTCTTAAAGAACGTTAGTTAATTTACATACATAAGTCTGTTAGAAATTAAGAACAACTGTAATCCATCCAAATTTGCCTAGGTAACTAAGTAAGTAAAAAACTTTATTGCACTCTAGAAATCACATACAAAGACAATTAAAAGTTGTCTGTCTAAGCCGCGTCTAGGTTGAAATGTATTTCGGGGCTTTGCCCAAATCTACTAACTATACTATGAGCTATTCACTCCGAGCAGAGGCTGCAAATCTTTACACCTGTAAAACATTTATAATTGGCATATGCTTATGATCACGCGCTTCACGGCATTGTAATTAATGTGGTTAAAATATAGCTTGATTAGAATGACAGGTGTCAAATCGCATACAAATTACTTTTTAGTCTCTGTCGCACTTCAGAATTATTAATACATCTGTTCTGCTGTCATTCTAATCAAGCTATATTTTAACTAGTGTAAGTAGTTTTAATACATTTAAAAAAAAAATATCTTATACATAACTATGTGGCGTTCCAAGCAAAAGGTCCATTCAAACTGACGCGGCCCCGCGCGACTGGCGGGACGCTCACAGAAATAAGAATATATAGAAGTGTCATTGGCAGGCAAGTTAACTTTGGCAAACGCTACGGCACTTCTACCGATTGATTATAGCTATTATTCTGGCAATTATATCATTAATTATTTTATAACTACTAAAAATATTGCTCTACTAGCAGCCCGTCCCAGCAGGCCTAGAGCCTTCCTCGATAAATAGTCTATCCAACACTGAAATAATTTTTCAAATCGAAACACTAATTTCTGAGATTAGCGCGTTTAAAGAAACAAACAAACTCTTCAGCTTTATAATATTATTAGTATATAACTATAGATTAACTATAATATATAAGTATATATGTAACTGACAACTAGATCTTTAGCTATTACAGTTTAGACTTTTAATGTTTGTCCCCCAACAATTTGATTTTTGTCAGTGTGATCTTCAAAAAATATTTTCTCTAATAAATATGAATAAAGCTAATATAGATTTTTTAATCCATACTGGCTGTTTCCCGCAGCTACGCCTGCGTCAAAAAGTAACCTATATTTGACCTCGGGTTTTCTACTATATTCATACCATTCATACCAAATTTCATCAAAATCCGTTTAGAAGTTTGGTAGTAAAAGTTGCGGTTAAGTCAGACAGACAGACAAACTTTCGCACTTATAATATTAGTATGGAAGTATGGTTATGGAAGTATGGATTTGGATATGGATGAATATCAACCACCATTACCAACTATTTTTAACTAGTTGTCTGTATACAGTCTTAACTCAATACCACCCAACCCTTTTGCTTGGAAATGACTGTATTATATTTTGTTGGAATCTTTCTACAATAGTTAAATCATATTTTGAATCGTTAGTTATTAGTTAATATTCGCGCCTTATTAACATTAAATGGCCCATATATTTTTATCAATCATTGTCATCAGGTCAGTGCGGTTATCTACAAAGCTAATAATTACGTAAGTTCGTTACGCTGGTGTAAATACGATTTATGCCAAACCCTAGCAGTTAGTTAAGGTCATTCATCCAAAACATAAAAATGGAGTTCCAAAGTCCCTGTTGTATGAGTAGGTTTTATGTTCATCCCCAGTCCTTCGGCCCATCCTCAGGAATGTTTCTCCCGCAAGAATCCATGACGCGTTGATGCCAACATCAACTCGTCGGTTTTTCGCAAATTGAGATAACTAGTTATAAACAGATTAGCGTTCTTAACTGCAGTCACATCCATACTTCCATATTTAATATTATAAGTGCTAAAGTCTATCTGTCTGTTACTAGTGTGGCTATACCGCTGAACGGATTTCGGATGATTAAATTTGGTATGAATATAGTTAGTAGAAGACGCGGGGTTTTTGACGCAGGCGAAGCTGCGGAAAACAGCACAAATAATACTTGGAATTATGCAGTGAATGAAGTCCCCCAGTGTAGACGTGGGCGATCGATAGGTGTTTGTCAAAATGTAATTTACCAACAATTACAATAACGATCGATTTGAATTAAGCAAAATTCTACCAATTGCAGTGCGACAAACGATTGGGGACCTAACTAGCAAAAACGTCATATAAGTCTCCACTTTTATGACATGGAGTTGGATAGGGGTATTTTAATGGTAATGATATGACTACTAGGTCCTTTAAAGGTCTTTTATTCAACATTTTAGTCGTGCGACGATTATGTCATAATAAGTGGTCATAGCAACGTCAGGCAGACTAAACTATACGACGTTATATTACGGTTTTAGCTAAAACGTTTGTACAACATCGCAATTGTCATACTAACGTTATAGTCCATTAAACGTTTCCAACTGACAAATTTAGGTTTTTGGAAAACTTAATATGATATTTATATAACTTAGTAGTTGAGTACACGTTTTAACAGTGACGTTTATAAAACATCAATATTTTGTTTTATAGCAGTCAATTTGAGGCATTTATATTAGGTTGTTGTTTATTTACGACTCAAATCTAACTTTTATGTGAGATGTTGTCCATTTAATGTCAAGCCCCGACTTTAATTAACCTTGTAGTCGCATTAGAGTCAAGTTTTGACTTTAAAGCGACTTGGCCGCCATATTTAAAGAAAGTTCAATATAATTTATTATAGAAAATGGAAGCCTAAAATATGTGGGTAAAACTTAAACGTAGTTGAGCTGTCAAAAGGAAAGTCAATCAAATTTCTTATTATTAAAAAGAAAAGCAACTGAAGAAGTCCCAAATGTTAGAGAGTACAAGTGTGTAACGCTTGAACAATAACATGGTTCATTATAAAATATATATTTTTTATATGAAAAAAATATTTGATTTGAAATCATTTTCATCATAAAATTGCGAGTTTTTTTTTTAATACTGAAATTAGCTTCTACTTATGAAAATGAATTTAATTTCGTTTACAGTAGATGTTGTTATAGATATTGGCAAAATCTACAATTTTGTTTTTATTTGATACAATTACATGGGATGGTCACATTGTATGAAAGTCAAGGATATTGCGGCAACAATAGCCTATGTACGATAATATAAAATGAGTGCTTCCCCATGGCCAAATAAATCTATTATGAAGTCTAAATTCTGCTCTCGTAAGAAATTTATCTATATCCAAATTTTGAATCATATTTCAAAATATAAAAGATAAATACTTGTTAATTTCTATAAGCCATACTAATATTATAAATGCGAAAGTCTGTCTGTTACGTTTCACGGCCAAACCGCTGAATGGATTTTGATGAAATTTGGTATGAATATAGTTGAAGACCCGGGGTCAAACATAGGCTAATTTTTGACGCAGGCGGAGCTGCGGGAAAAATCTAGTGTTTTATAATCTGCACTGCACTTTTCCAACAATCAGATTTTGGCTGAAATATATTAGGTTGGGGAAAAAGTCTTTTCGCATATAGTATGTATGAACTTGTAATAAAATCTCTTTGGCTATACTATTTTGTTTTGATATCATAAAAATTTAAATTTTAAAGAAGAAGAATTCCAAATTCAAATTAGGAAAATGTGTGACTTTCATTTGTTTTTCTTACTGACAAGATGAGTAAATCTAATGAAGAAAGTCGATACATTTAAAAATTTTACTACAAAAAAGGTAAAAATGCAACGCATGCCGCGAAACAAATTTGCAATGTTTATGGACCTAGTAGTGTCTGTGAGAGTAGCATAAATTGGTTTAAGCGTTTTCAATCGCTCTGGTCGCCTTATTACTGATTAAATGGATGCCATATTTCAAAAAGTGGAGCAAGATCGGCATATCAGTAGTAACGACATAGCTGAAGAACTGGGAATTGACCACAAAACAGTTTTAGCGCATTTAAATAAAACTGGGTACACAAAAAAAGCTCGATATTTGGGTACCTCACGAGCTCACTAAAAAAAACCTAATGAATTTGCGTTTGCGATTATGTATTACGAAGAAATGAAACCGAACCATTTTTGAAAAAGCTGATAAATGGTGATGATCACGTACGACAAGAACGTGCGAAAACAGACTGTTGCGAAACCCGAGCTAACTCGCAACAAGGTGATGCTGTGTATGTGGTGGGATTGGAAGGGCATTATTCATTATGAGCTGTTACCACCAAGCAGGACCATCGATTCTGAACTCCACTGCGAACAACTGATAAGATTAAAGCAAGAAGTTGAAAGAAAGCGGCCGGAATTAATCAACAGACAGGGTGTGGTTTTTCATCATGATAACGCTAGACCTCACACATCTTTAGCCACTCATCAAAAATTAAGAGAGTTTGGCTGGGAGGTGTTAATACATTCGCCGTATATATAGTTCTGACCTTGCACCTTCAGATTTCCACCTGTTTCGGTCTCTTTAGAATTCTTTAGGCAGTGTCAGGTTAACATCACGAGAGGACTGCCAAAACCACTTGTCGCGGTATTTTGATCAGAAGCCTCAAAATTTCTATAGCAATAGGATCATGTCCCTACCTACAAGATGGCAAAAAGTAATCGAACAAAATGGCACTACAATACTTTAGTTAAATGTAAATAAACTTTATTAAAAAATGTTTTGAATTTTCTTATGCATTGCGAAGAAACTTCCCCAACCTATGATAATTAATTGACACATTAGAAAAGGTGTTTATAATTGTTTTGAGAAACCCTAATAACTAGCTAACTGCAATGGCGTAAATGCATGGTTTTCAAATAACCTTAATACGACATCATTATTTACGTCATAAAGCGGTAAGTGTACGACAAAAGCAACATGTCTGACATTTTAGAAATAAACATTTTTTTATTAATAAAATATAATGTCTTAAACACAAAACTACGAAGGGGTATGAAAATATTGATAGTATTTACATATGTATATTATCATAAAACTTTAATTCCCAGTCGAACAAAACCATACGAGAGACAGACACCGTAAGCATTTATGCATAATAATATGAAATTAAAATAATTAAGTAAGTACCTATATTTAAACTTCCTTTGTAATTTTATTTATTTTCCAAGTAAATCTATCAAACCAGGAAAGCACCAACCAGAAAAAATAAAACTTTTTATTTATTCAAAAACGCCTGTTTGACCACAATATAACGAAACGAGTCATTGTGCGATGAAAGTGGTTATTTTTTTAACGTTTACACGACTTTTGGTCGTATAAATGGGGCTCTTTTCGCGTTTAGTTAACGTTATTGTTACACAGCAATGGTAATAAGATAACGTTTACTAGACTATTGAATGACGTTTATTTGTTAGTTGAAGAAGTTACTGACTGATAAAGAAGCTAGTTATCTTAGAAAGCTGGAGAATTAGTTGCCTGCAGTTGTTTAGTGACTGTGGTAAAAATAAGTCAGAAACCAGTATAGACTATACAGTAAAAGAACCCGACAAACTCCTTCTAGAAGTTGAGGATACGAGATACTGCTCGGATATGCAAAATATGGATATCAAGAGGATTTAAGTATATGCTCACCATATGTCAAAAAATCTAGTGGTCCAGTCAGTGGCTAGATGACTGACTAGTTTTGAATCAACGGTGATTCCTTTGCACAAGAAAGTGTGAAACTAACGAACATTGTCACTCGTCTACCAAGCCAGCAAAGTCTTCTACACATTTTGAATAGTTATGATGTTACAACTCATCTAATGAATTCTCTCTAATTTATAAACAAGAATTACTATTTCTCTGCATTAAAATCTTTAAATATATATGTATGTATATTATACTCCCTATTTGTGTAAATAAATCTATGTATGTTTATTTAGCTGTAGGGTTCTTTCTTTTCTGTAATATCACTTACACGAAGCTTTTTTGCGCCGCTTTGTATTTTCTCTTTTTTTTCTAATGGTTGACTGGGAGAGAATGCTTTTAGCATTAAGTCCGCCAATTGTATTTTTACTTGTAATACAATAAAGTTTTAATAAATAAATAAACTCAATATCAACCCCAACCACAAATTCAAAAGAAGAAGCAGGATTTGTAAAGAGCAGATGAACTAGGAAACTGATTCTAAAAATACGACAGACTAGGGTGTCAACATAGTGCACAGTTGAATCTTAATTTGATCGGAATGGCAATTTTTTACATTTTTGGTATTCTGTTACCAATTTTAAAACCAATTGAACCATTGAACTGAATTGGAAAATTTTCTATTCTGTTCTTCAATCGTATTTTTAGTTGTACCTAAATCAATTTTTCAGTAATCTACGGGTCTAAAATCGCCACTTTGCGCGAATCACATTATGATCACAATATGTCATGACATTGCAAATCCTAAAATGGCCATAATTTGGCAGTTCATAAAATGAATTTTATGCAATTCTGCCGTTTGACAGTTTTCTATGGAATTTCGTAAAATGGGTCACTTTTATAGAATTGCTTTACTGTCCAATAGCAGAATTCAAAAAAGTTACTCTTCAGCAACATCTACAGTTCATTTCTCCAAATTTCACAAAAAATTGCTTAATTGTGGAGTGAGAATACTTTGTAATTTTGATTTTAGGGTAAAATTTGTCAAGTTTTAAAACTGTTTCGATACATCAAGCTAATTTTTATCATCTATAGTTGTTTAAATTCGTCAAATACTAATAAGGTTTCGTATTAAATTGCAAAGAGAATCAAAATCACCAACGTTTTATTAAATTGTTATTATTTCGTGTAAAGATCTCGGTTTGTCCGAAAAAAATTTTTAGGACATGCGCTTAGATGAGGTTAATAGCATGGATTAAAGGTAGGAAAGACGCGTCTAGCTAGACCTCGGCGTCGTCGCAGTGCGAATCTAACGACCAAACCGATACTTACAGGGGGATTACTATGATATATAAAATTCGTCTAAATGCGAGTGAGCGAGCGTGATAGCGCTTTATGGGATGTAATGTAGGGCACACATCCCGCTTACTCACTCGCATTTTTTGGATAGAATTAAGAGATCATGGTAGCCCTTTTTGTGGTGGTGCTTCCTTTTCTTCATATAAAGTTAAGACTTGAGAGGATTAACTGGCCGACACATGGCACTTCTTTTAACTAATCTTATTTCTGTGATCACACAAAACCAAAGCAACCAACCGACTTGCCTTTACGAATTACTAACGATATCACAAAAATAAGTATCATGTTGGTGTGCCAGTTAAGCCTCTTGAATCTTAACTTTATATGGCGATGCTAAACGTGGGCTTCATGTGCGTGGGACGCAGGTAACGCCCACATGGTACTTCTATAGAGAATAGGTATCGCCTTCCTCAGTTACTTACACACCGTTGTGCACTATTTATCATACATACACTACATACACTACATCTACACTAATATTATAAAGAGGAAAGATTTGTATTTTTGTGTGTATGTTTGTTTGTAATGAATAAACTCAAAAACTACTGTGCCGATTTCAAAAATTCTTTCACCATTGGAAAGCTACATTCACCCTGAGTAACATAGACTATATACCGCAGGTGGAACTGCGGGAAACAGCTAGTAAAGAATAAAGAGTTTATAGTAAAAATAATAAAAAAAAAAAATCTGGCAGATAGAAAACCGTAGGCTAATATTATAAAGAGGAAAGATTTGTATTTTGTGTATGTTTGTAATGAATAAACTCAAAAACTACTGTGCCGATTTCAAAAATTCTTTCACCATTAGAAAGCTACATTCACCCTGAGTAACATAGGCTATATACCGCAGGTGGAGCTGCGGGAAACAGCTAGTATAGAATAAAGAGTTGATAGTAAGCCCCGACTCGGGTTCCACAAGAGAACTTGTAATAATAAGAAAAAAAAATATCTGGCAGATAGAAAATCCTATGGTTTTCTTCACACTTTACTCCTTATAATGTAACTTCTGCTAATGAGGATATTCAAGAAATGCTTTCAATATTTTTTGTTAGGTTGGTATTTTTGAAATTATTTATGGAAAATGTAGAAAAAAAGAGTTGTTGAACAACGTAATGTTGATACTAAGTAGGTAGTAGTTTAGGATACTAACTTAGTGTTAGGGGGTTGGGTAACTTATCTATTGAAAAGGCATGTTGTAAGTACAGCAGATATACTAATTTACGATGGTTCAAAATTATTGAGCTATGCAAAATTATTGAGCTATGGAACCCTATCAACTCGCACTTGGCCGTTTTTAGTTCACTTGGGGTTCCACCAAATATTTTGCTTTTCAAAAGGGTTCCATAACCAAAAAAGTTTGTGAACCACTGCTAGATTATTAGATTACCTAGGATCGAAAATCTCAAGTGACGGAGACTGCGAACCAGAAGTTGTAAGAACCCAAATAGCTAAGTAAACAGTTAAGCATCTTGAAAATAATTGGAGGGACAGAGGAATTTCTAAACAATAGTGAAATTTATGCAGACCCTGTCTTTTTTACACCTCTGAAACATTCTGAGGAAGATACTATATTTATATTATATTATATTTATATTTTTGAACACACTAGCAGCTTATATTAGCTGATGCGAACCTCATTCCAAATGTGGTACTGGTGCAAAATACTTCAAATTTCATGGACACAGAGACACACCAATGAGTTTCTAGTATTAAAACAGCTAAACATTTACACATTATTATTATTATTACTGTGTTATGCTTTCACGGCCAAATTTTGATGAAATTTGGTATGAATATAGTTAAAGACACGGCTACTTTTTGACGCAGGCCTAGCTGCAGAAAACAGCTAGTTTTATATATTATTAAACAAAATTGTTTAAAGCAAAAACACCCTTACAGTATAGAACTTATTAAACTTTGGAGTAGTACATGGAAATTATTTTTATTATGTTAGCACACCTTGAATATTCATTAACACAAATTGGCCTGCTTTTGAAGAGCTCAAAATCAAAGGGTAATCTTAAGA
Source organism: Euzophera pinguis (assembly GCA_947363495.1). NCBI lineage: Eukaryota > Metazoa > Arthropoda > Insecta > Lepidoptera > Pyralidae > Euzophera > Euzophera pinguis. Next base: position 4,180,862 of record OX376166.1, read on the forward strand.
CTTTTCACAAGAAAACCATTGGGTAACTGCCTCCGCGGCCAGGCGATTAAGGCTTGCCTTTGATCCGGGGTCATGAGTTTGATTCCCACGGAAAGCATACTTTGTTTCCAGCTTGGTTAGAACATTGGGGGCTTGAATCATCTGATTCTCCAATAATAATCATGATTCCGTGCTTAGAAAGGCATATGTAACCGTTGGTCCCAGCTGCTATTACTTAGGTGTTTATTAAAAGAAATCGAGACAGAGGCCGAAAAGCAGTTTCGAAAAAACTCAAGACACCAGAGTGCACAGCATGAAGAAAACACTTTAAATCAATGAGCAGTAGCAATTAGTAACCATTATAATAGTTAACCATCTGGGTTCACTGTTGTTCCACACTTACAAGTACCATGTGTGTATAACATACCATACCTACACGATTTTCAGGTTGCTCTAAATCCAAATAGGTAATAACTAAATGATGGTGTGAATTAAGTCTAATGTTTCAATTTTGGATTTTTAAATTGGAACTGTGTGATGCATAAAGTTTGAACCTCTTAACCCTAAAACAATATGGTTAGGGTAAGAACTAGTTAAATATTGTAATGACGATGATTCTGAGTTGAAAATAAACAAAGAAATGAGCATGTCGGTAATTTAAAAAAAAACTTTGAAGTCGTCTTTTAGAAATAATACGTCCTCATTTATAGGTTATGTTTACAAGCTACTCAATATTTTGGATTGTATTGTAGCAATTGTTACGTTTAACAATTAAGACATAATTTAATTTAAAATAGATTAAACATTTATGAATATTTTGTTTTAATAACTAGATCTACGTACATGAATACCTGAAAATTTCTCGATGACAACTTGCAAGTAGTCTTACTTTCCAATATCCAGCAATCCAAATAATGATTTAATGCACAACATTTACGGCACCATTTTAAACACAATGTAACCTCATTTCACTTAATCACTTAAAATTTACACTCAACACGAGTACGAAATATAAAACATAATACGTAAACACGTTCAAAACAGGAAAGTTAACACACCATTCACTTCACTCTTTATACGGAATAAACAGTTCTCTATTGCCGACATACAATTTCGGGGTTGTTATCACCAACATTCGGTGATTAGGACCAATTTACCTTATAATTAAAAATTATTTTCCAAAATAGTAAACAATCGTTAATAGTACGAGAGTGACACAATTGTACATAACCATAGATTTCACGGCGGCGTGAAGACGGCAGCCAATGTTGCCAGATTATATTCCTGGACTGCCGTAGGTTTAAGTTTGGTAAAAAATTCTTGGATTCAGATTTCCCCAAAGTCATCACAGGTTAACAGGAGCCCTATTTTCGAAATGAATGACATAAAAGTCGAACAAAAATTCTTCGTTATCAAACAAAAATCCTTCGTTAACGAACGAAAATCAATCGATATCGAACAAAAACTATTCGACTCGCCGATTTTGCGTAACACCCTTTATTCCCACTAGTTCTGTTGAGTAGTTCTGTGCACAGAACCAGTGGGACTTTTTCATTCCCAATAGTTCTGTTGGCAAAATCAACATCCTGTTTACCGAACTAGTGAGACTTAAACCTTCACTCAAACTCGACTCAACCTTACTCCACCTCATTGGTATGATTATTTGTCACAAGCTTCCTTGACTTGAGATGATTTCTCATTAGAGAGTATTGAACTGTCAAATATAAGGTTGGTCGAGAGGTACCTTGAGGAGTCCTTGAAATGAAATAAAGTAGAAAAAAACGGGTTTTTGCCACTTTTGGCCTAGGTATTTACTTATTTCATTTTATTGTTTACTGTATTCTTCTGTAATTTTCAATTTTTGTGCTTAAAATTGTTATTATAACCTCATTGGAGTTTGCTCAAGCAACCAACTAAAAATGTCGTTTTCAAGGAAAGTTCGAGGACTTCCTTATGGCGCCCTCGAATTAGTTTGAGTGAAGGACGTTCTTAAGGTTATGTTTAAGAATACGGGGGTTACACCCGTATTCTTAAACCTTAAGGCTGGTCACTCAAACTAAACTCAACCTTACTTCACCTCATTGGTATGATTAGTCTTCACAAGTTTCCTTGACTTGAGATGATTTTTCATTGGAGGCGAGTATCGAACTGTCAAATATAAGGTTGGTCGAGAGGTACTTGCGTCCTTGAAATGAAATAAAGTGAATAAAAAACAGCTTTTTGCTACTTTTGGCCTAGGTATCTACTTACTTTATTTTATTTTTTACTTTATTCTTTTGTAATTTTCAATTTTTGTGTTTAAAATTGTTATTATAACCTCATTGGAGTTTGCTCAAGCATCCAACTAAGAATGTCGTTTTCAAGGAAAGTTCGAGGACTTCCTTAAGGCGCCCTCGAATGAGTTTGAGTGAAGGATGTCTTTATGGTTATGTTTAAGAATACGGGGGTAATCGATTCCTACTAGTTCTGTTGACTTTCAGACTAAACGAGTTTTAAGTTGTGACATCACGTGTATTTTTTTATTGTCGTCATGAACACAAAAACATGAATTAATGTATAGAAAACAAATGAATATCGAAATATTCGGTTGGTCGAGAGGTACCTTAAGGCGGCCTCGAAAGTGATTATAAATCAGTTCTTTGCAACTATTTGCCTAGTTAACTACTTACTTTGTTTATTTTTTACTCTATTTCTTTTGTATTTCTCAATTTTTGTGCTTCGGATTGTTATTATAAACTGTGTCTTTCCTCATTGAAATTTGAAAATTCGAGGACTTCTTTGAGGCGCCCTCCAATGAGTTTGAGTGAAGGACGTCCTTAAGGTTATGTTTATGAATACGGGTGTAAGTCTCACTAGTTCGGTAAACAGGATGTTGTTTTTGCCAACAAAATTATTGGGAATGAAAAAGTCCCACTAGTTCTATGCAAAGAACTACTCAACAGAACTGGTGGGAATAAGGGAGTAACACTTTTCAAAAATAGCATTCTAGAAGTGCCATTTCGATGAATTGATGTGCTATGTCGAATGAAAATCATTCGCTATCGAACAAAAATTATTCGACTCGCCGATTTAGCTTGAGTCACACTTTTCGATTTTTTTCTCTTATCTTTATCTTAAGTCGATTATTTTTTGTTATTTGGAAAATAGATTATTGTTTCTTTATAAAACGGGTACATGTCTACAGAGTGAGTTTTTAAAAAAGTTCTTTAAGTAAAACGAGGAACAAGAACAAGAATCCATACTAACATTATAAATGCGAATGTCTGTCAGACTGTTACGCTTTCACGGCCAAAACGCTGAACAGATTTTGATGAAATTTGGTATGGATACAGTTGAGGACCCGGGGTCAAACATAGGCTACTTTTTGACGCAGACCGAGCTTCGGGTAACAGCTAGTGCCTAATAAATGAGATACTCCACAGAATACCCATATGAACAATATAAATACTGACATGATATGTTGTACTCTGCCGCAAAGCCCCCCATTGGAATCTTTGTTCAACCTATCGTAGTTTGATGTGATACCTTGGTGCGTTTGGAAGATATGGCCATTGAAGATTTTCGGTGGTGACAACGAAGTGACATTTTTGAAGCAGACAAGAGATTTTTGAAAAATGTACCTACCCAACTTCCACAAAATCGGCGAGTTGAATGTTTTTCTTCGATATCGAATAATTTTTGTTACAATTCGACTGATATTTGCTCCAAATCGATTTGCTCGAAATTGAATGTCATACTTACATTCAAAAATGGGATTCCTGCTCTATTCCGTTCACATAAGTATAGTGATCTATCTCGACTTCCCACACAAAATCCTGTTAGCTGACAGGACAAATCTAGTGATCAGCTGATCACTAGATTTAAGCAAAGTTACCTTGTCTGCACCGAGGGAGACAAGTCTACTAAACGTCTTAATTTGTGCTTCCATAAGTCAGAAACACGAATTTCACAAATTACACATATCTTACTAGCAGCCCGTCTTGACTTCGTCCTAGCCTGTCCTCGATAAATAGGCTATCCAACACTGAAATAATTTTTCAAATCAGACAAGTGTTCCTGAAATTAGCGCGTTCAAACAAACAAACAAACTCTTCAGCTTTATAATATTTATGAAATACATTTCTATAATAGGGCTTTCAACCAAATCTATGAGCATCTTTAATTCCAAGACCAGTAATGCCATCTATCGTTGTGTTATAAAAGGACGGCTCCTGACATGCTCGCCCATCAGTTTTTTCATCCCTTCTATTCGAAAAGGACGACTTGGTTCTCCACACAGTTTTCTTTAAGAAACTTTTAGCGGGCAGTAATAAGTTTTTAATCCTCTTTACAAGTGCGCCGCAAATATCGAACGCAAATATTATTTGAATAAAGACTGGTTGGTACGACGGCCTGTCGGCATCTCTATCCATATTTCCATACTAATATTATAAATGCGAAAGTCTGTCTGTCTGTTACGCTTTCACGGCCAAACCGCTGAACGGATTTTAATGAAATTTGGTATGAATACAGTCGAAGACTCGGGGTCAAACACAGGCTACTTTTTGACGCAGGCAGAGCTGCGGGGAACAGCTAGTTCCTAATAAAACTGTAACAATACATTTTCATAATATAAGTTTTTAGTTGTTTTATTAATTAACTATTTAATTTCAATTTAGTGGTTACTCTATGTTTGATTAAATAATTTAACAATAAAATATGAGGCGCCTTTTATTTTCTCATAGCATAGAGCGTGATTAAAAGTATCACTAGAGCGCAAAATATGTTTTTGGCTCTGGCGACGTACTTTGAATCCCTCTCTCTACGATTAGGATTCTACAAAATAATCCCTCGCCGTAAAAATTATTTGGCTCCCATAAATGATAAAATCTACTATATCCTTGAAGTAAAAAAAAAATAATGCTGCAAGTACCTACATTTTATATAATAGGTATGACAATTGAAAAAGAAACGGCACTTTGGAGTTATCGATGCTCTTTGGATTTAACCTATAAATATTTTAGATAGGTTAAGAAAAGTTAAGCCTTTTCAATTTTCAAGCAAAATTGTCATTTTTTATGTGTAATTATGGAAAATACGAAGTAGGCTAGGTGTTTTCTCCTCTTAATTTGTGCTTCCATATTATCAGAAACACGAATTTCACACACTACACAAATAGAAATTCTTAAACTACGTAATTTCGTTTTTGGAATGCTATTTTCGAAAATGTGACGCACGCAAAATCAGTGAGTAGAATATTTTTTTTCGATATTCGAACAAAATCCTTCGTTAACGAACGAAAATTATTCGATATCCAACAAAAATTTACTCTTGCGATATTGCGTGAGTCACACTTTTTACAAATAGCACTCCTGATGTTTCTTGGGCCCTATTTTTAAATGTGTGACATATATGTGGAAAAAAATATTTCGATCTAGCGCTGCCTCCTCCGGCTTTGCCAGCAGGCTGCATTCGTACCTAGAGAACCTGAAATTCATGAATCGATGCATAATTTTTGGTCGACGACACCTGTACAACCAACCGTACCCCGCAGCCACTGTGCTTCAGCAGAATGCACCTTATAGGCTGCAGATCCAATGGGTACATAAAATCCTGTAATTCATGAATTTACGTAAGTATAAATTAGAGGTACCCACACGTGTAGGTAGTGCCATATTTGAATGTATTATGGTTGTCACTTCCGTATAATTTACGCTGACCATAGATAAATGAACAGCTGGTCTGCGTAAATTTGTCTATGGTCAGCGTAATTCACCTACGTCACAAATATGAGCGTAATAGGTACATACATTGTGTATCGTCCTAGGAGACCCACACACGGGACAAGCGGTGTAAGAGAAAAATCTATATCCGCTGATCATACGTCTGATGAACAAAATCGACCACGGTTTTGGGTCATACATTCGAAAATTGGGCATCACGAAAGCCATTTTTAAAAATCATGACTAACGCAAAATCTGCGAGCGGAGAATATTTTCGTTCTACATGTCATACAAAGTGTTCCTAACAATTAGTGACAACATGTCGAATGAAAATCGTTCGGAATATTACTCGCCAATATTGCGCGAGTCACATTAAAATAGGGTCCCACAGATCAGAACGGCAGCCATTTTTTACGGTCACTAAGCTTTTAAGAGTTAAATTCATGATTGTGACAATAGCCTGTGGCCCGCTTTACCTTACCTGACACCTTGTACCAAGCACTTCACTTTTCCAACACACCGTGGACAAATACAGATTACCATTCACGGCTAGTTTACACAGATCCTTATTACTGGATCAGTCCAAACCAGTCGACAATTTTACCAGCGGTAGATACCATTACCAATATACCATTTTAATACCTCTAGTTACCATATTTTACCAGAATACCACTCGCGTTACCTATTTATTATACCTGAATACCATTTTACCTAGTTACCTTTTTAACCAGTTACCGTGATACCTGCAAGTTACATTACCAGCCTGTAACAGTACAAACAAATAAATCTTGTACTAAATCTAAAATACTACAGTAAATACTTAGATCTAACTTACAAATTTCATTTCTACTAATACTAAATGTGAATAACCAACGAAAAGGAAATTATCTTGACACTGAATGAGCATTGGTTATTCACGGAATACTAGACAATATAGTCGCAACTACAGATGTGACCATATTGACCTTTTAACAGGAAGTTGCAAACCTACCTTGTGCGTCGCCTACAGCTCCACCTTCGCCACCCCCACTCATATTACCATCACCAGTTGCCGAACCGTCAAAGCCTGCAAGTAAATAAAATTATCAATAACAAATCAGAATAAAAATAAAATATTTTTAACTTTGGAAGGAAGAATAATTACCAGTCATTTCCATATTAGAGTCGTCTTCACCGAAATTAGTTTCGTCATTGTTAGCGCCATCTTCGTCATCATCCCACATACTTTCGTTAACAAATTCAGGTTCCATTTTCGGTGCCACAGCGTTATTTTCATCTTCATCCGGTATCGTTACGAATTCTTCTTTCGCTGATCCAGAAGGTCCGGCTTCTAATGGGTCTACACATTTTCGTTTCGCAGGTCCACTTTGTGAAGATGAAGAGTTATTTGATGCTATTGATGGCCTATTTGGTCGCTTAATTGCTACTGGAGTTGAGGAGGGCTTAGAATCTAAATCAGTCTCTAACTTCATAACAGGTTGCCTTTGTTGTGACGACCTCGGGCCTGGCCTCGACGTCGGCTTTGGTTTGGATGGCGTGGAACTGTCTTCATTTTGATTACCGGTTAAACCTTTCACTTGAAGTTGTTCCGCTGTACTAATAAACGACGCTAATTCTTCTTGCTTAACATTAACTTCACCTTGGTACATAAACTGTAATAAGTCTCTTAACGCAGAATGACTAACATCTTTTAAAAATACTGCAACAAAAAGAATTTTGTTAATATAATGTCTAGCTAGAAAAACTAAAAAAACGTACCCACATAGAAAAATACATACCTATAGGATGTTGAGTTGGGTTCATTTTGAACATTTCTTGAAAATAGGGAGAACATACTGATAAAACTAATTTGTGTGCCTGTAATAACCTGCCCTCGGCAGCCAATGTAACATCTACTAAGTCTCCACGCGACAGCAGGCCATGAAAGCCTGCTGACATATTTGCGTGGAAATTGTTCCAACATAATGAAAATTGTTCGTCCGACGCCATGATGGCGGCGCCTTCACGAGGAACCTGAAAAGGAAGAATTAATTTAGAAATATGCATTAAATTTTACCGATAATGTAAAATTCAATAATTACGCTGCAAAGATTAAAACAGACTGGTAAACATAAAATTACTCACCTATCCTATATAACTTTGTACTTTATAATTTCGATATTAGAAACATTTGAAAAAAATATAGAATGTTTCTAATTAAGCACTGCACACTGACATCTCACGTCCACCCCGTTTGAGCGCTGTTAACGATATGATGACGCAAAATCGACGTGGTCTGTGTCGTCACAAGCCATGAGAGTTGCCATGTACAAAATTCAATTACCCAAATTCATATATTTAAAAAAAAATAAGCCATAAATATAGCTCGTGTTAAAATTTAGCGATGTATTAACAAATACCGTTAATATTAAATGATGCGTAATTAAATAATATTATTCTTTTGGAAGTTTTAGACCTTTTTGATATAACTTCAAAATGGTTGCCTCGGAGTTGTCGAAGTGAAACACAGAACATTTTCTGTATGATGCCGACTGAATAAAACGGGTTATGCTTCACAATAATTGTAATTGTAGTAGGTATTCGTAAATATCTTTACCAATTTACCTACGACTTTACTTGACCCGGTTGGGAATTTTTAAATATAATTGAAAATATATATCTACTTTTTGAGATTTGTTACATAACATCCGTCCTCTGAAATGGAAACATTAATTTTTTGACAAATTTGTAATATTTATATAATCATAGCTGGTTTTCAATAAATTCGTTATGTTATTGAACCCACCTCATTACCAAATATTTGTTTGCTCCATATCTAAAATTAAGTAAGTAAAATGTTTTCTTTTATTAAAAAAAAATATAGCATTGGAATGTTTAAGTAAACTGTCATGTCACTATCAAATCACTTAAAATGCTTGTTTGAACAACATATGCGTCGTGACTCGTGCCCGACTCGACTTCATGAGTTGTCGTCCAAGTTCGATTGTAAATTTCATAATACTTACGAGATCGAAATAGTTATCCATCTCTATCTAAAGGGAACCACACACGGTCATGAATGCGACTTTCATTTCTATCATGGATGGAAGTGACGTAGTGAGTACCACAGAAGTGCTATGTGTGAGTCGGTCTCTGCATTAAAATCTTTGAATATTTATGTATGTACATTAAACTCCCTATTTGTGTAAATCTATGTATGTTTATTTAACTGTAGGGTTCTTTTTTTTCTGTAATACCACACGAAGCTTTCTTGCGCCGCTTTGTATTTTCTCTGTTTTTCGTAATGGTTGACTGGGAGAGAAGCTTTTAGCATTAAGTCCGCCAATTGTATTTTTAGTATTAATAAATAAATTATTCCGCCACACTTTTTGGCCGACCGTAAAATCTCCGAAAAGTCATTTCGCCGATGACAACTGCTTGTCGTTTTGCCGATCGTTATAGGCCTGGGCGAAATCGAGACGGTCTGCTAATGATTTTAACAAAACTTAAGAATACTAATTGTAATTAGTAATGAACTTCAATTGATGACTACAAATAATTTGTAATTGAAAATATGTTTTAGAAATTGTAGTTTCCAATTACACTTTGTTATTGTAATAATTGACTAGTAAACTTTTTCATGAAAATGTCTAATTCGTAAACCATTACGAGGTATTCCTCGAAATTAAGGCTATTGGCTTAGGAAACATTATATAGACGGTAGTAAATTCAAACAGGCCAATTTGCAATAGATACGAGAATTGGGGTAGGTACCTTTTTATACCTATAGATATTTTGCGATTGTAAACAAACAAGAAACAAACTCGCGGCTCGCGATCCATCCTGACTTTGACACTAACATACATATTTTTTAATACCTTAGTAATTTTTGTTTTCTTTCAGTTCGAGTTGGCCATTATAGCTGCGTGACGTCATCACTATAAAATCTTTAAAATTAAATAACAAAATAAATTTTTATATATTCTCAAAATAAATATATTTTTAAGAATTTTTTCGTTTAAATTGTATTTTCGAAATAGTCTATTCTATCAATAAAATATATAAAATACACAATTGGGTATTCTACAAATTTTTATTTTTTCTTTCATATCAATATTTTTATTTCCAGAAACAGAATTATGAAAGAATTTTTTAATCCGTTCAAAAATAAATAAGTTATAAGCCTTTGAAATTCGGTGGAAGGGGAAACTGTCAAAAAACAAGAAAAGGATACACTGTGTGAGCTGTGACGTCACTGCCACTCGGTTTCGTGCATACAAAAGAGATAGCAAGACGTCCCCACCACGCTCCCACATTTCTTTTAGAGAAAACTTTAAAATCGAATTACGGCCTTAATTATCAACCAATTTTGTTGTTATTTTCAGAATCGGTTACTTTTTAGTGTATATTTTGTTTAGTATAACAATATTATCCAAGTATGAATACAGTCAAGTAGCCTATTTATTTTTTAGTTGACTAGCCAATTGGTTATTACATTATGCTCAACACTATGGATGATGCCACATGACATGACCGTATGTGATTCCCTTAACCATTAAAAGTTGGTATTGCCAGATAGCGAATATTTGCATTTTTATCGGGTACCATAGATTAATAATTTGTCTCCGCGGCGCTACGACTAGATACCGTCGTCGGCATACTATAAAAAACAACTAAAACCATGCCGAATTCGGCATAGTTGCGGCATACCCGCGTCAGCCATGCCGCGACCGATGAGTGAGTTGGATGTCTAGATAAATATAAAATTTAATGTAAAAGTAGACGCAAAATGTGCAGTTTGCGTAGTCAAACTGTGTAAGAATAATACTAAAAGAAATAAGAAAGATACTGGTATTACATACCATCAATAAGTATTGTATAATTTCGAAATATGGACATAAATTACTCACGAAAATAATATAACCCTAAAATATGGCGCGAAGTACCGCTCGGTGCTCAATGTTGCAAATTAAAAAATCTCAAATTCCCCGAGGTTTCGATTTTAATTATTTAGACATTTTGTATTTTAACTCCCGACCCCAAAAGAGGGATGTTGTAATTTTGACTATTTCTGACAATTTTGCCTGTCTTTAACACTTCTGAAACGTTAACTGAAAACACAACTGGGAAACACGCTTGGACAAAGAAGATACCAATGATTAACACCTCTGAAACTAGGGTGTAAATGATCGATTGGAGTTAATTCTACATGGATTTTTACCAAAGTGATGTGAAAGAGTTCTATTGCTATTTTGTCACTTTGTTGTCACAACTGAAAATCTTTGAAACGCACCAAGATATCATGTCAGATTTTGTACTGTTTATATGGGTACTGTGTGGAATATGACGTTTATTTATTTAAACTTTATTGTACAAATATACAATAGGCGGACTTAATGCTAAAAGCATTATCTAACAGCCAACATTCATTCAACCTTTGGGTCAAGCAGATATCTTTAATGTGGGTGATGTTGTCCCCTACCAATTATCAAACAAACCAACGTCATGACGCCAACTTTTTCCAATGCACCTAAGTAAGTGACCTACAAGTTGCAGACCACCTCTCTATTTAAACTCAACCCCTAGCAATTATAATGGTAGTTGGGCAGTGGGGAATACCTGTAACCAATGACCGACTGCTCAACTTGTGCAACTGAGTTGAGCAATCAGTTGGACAGTAAAAGGGTTATTTTTGAGGCCAGTCTCACAGGATGGCTGATTTCGTATCAATAGCGTGTAGGCGTGAGGCCGCGCTCACTTTGGATACGAATTTATTTCGTGCGTCAACGCAAGAAACTGCTCGTACGAATGAGTGCTCACACTGAATACGTTTTTATCCGTCTCGTCCGCAGTGTTCCAGTGATATTGTATTAGTAAATGTCTCTTTGGTAGAAGTATGATGAATAATTTAGTTTCCAAATGCTACCGTTTTTCCAGGACCAGGTGGGAACACATGACCCATGAAAATATTTAATTTTAAAATTCGTATACGAAACCGTTAATCAAAAAACCCTTTACTAGAATTAATAATGTTTTTAACACCTATCGAATGAAAGCCCAAATTACAGGATAGCCGAAAATTACCCCACACTCACCCTTAAAAAAATATTTTTTGTAATTTTATTTTATAGTTCGCTCCGCGTAAGTGATATACATATGCATACCCAATTTTAGCTTTCTAGGTCTAATAGTCTCTGAGAATACCGTAGGACAGATATGACGGAACTGGTTTCCTTGTGTTTACTACGGATCTCTAATAACACGTGTCATAAGTTTGCTGTGTAAAAAACTGATTCATGATTAATATATGATACTACGTGGGGCGCACTATAAGTTTCCGGAATGAATATGAAAAAATACTATTAAAGGTACAAAATCAATTTATTGTTTTTCAAAATAATCTCCCTTGGCATCTATGCACTTTTTCATTCGATGAAACCAGTTTTGAAAACTTTTGTGCCACTCCTCTGTGGTGACCTCTGAAACGTGTTTTTCATACTACTCGACAGCCTCTTCTGGTGATGAAAATCGTTGACCGCGTAATTGGTTCTTAATTTTTGGGAACAGAAAAAAGTCACAAGGTGCCAAGTCGGGACTGTATGCAGGATGACTCATGAGTTCTACATTTTTCGTCTTCAAAAAGTCGTTTGTCTGTCTGGCCGTGTGAGAACTAGCATTGTCGTGGTGCAGGATGATACGGCGTTTACGGTTATTTTTACGGAGTTCGTCAATAACTTCCGGCAAACAAATGGTCGTGTACCAGTCACTATTCGCTGTACGACGATTCTCTAAAGCAACAGTAGCCACGTGTCCAGTTTTATTAAAAAAAGAAGCAATTATCCGCTTAGATGCACTTTTCACGCGCGCCACTTTGGTTGGTTTCGGCTCATCTTGAAAGACCCATACGCTCGATTGCTGCTTTGTTTTGGGATCGTAGCAATAAATCCATGTTTCGTCACCTGTTACTATGTCCCACACCAAATTTGACGCACCTTCGTTGAATCTGGTAAGCATGGCACTGCACCAAGTGACGCGGTCCGTTTTTTGAGCCTCGGTCAAGTTGTGTGGGATCCACCGCGAGCACAGCTTTCTCACACCCAAATGTTTGTGTAGGATTAATTGTATTTGACTCATGCCTATTTCTAAGGATGCGCGAATTTCATGGTAGGTCACATGCCTGTCTGTTTCAATCATACGGCGCACAGCATTGATGTTTTTGTTGGTCACAGCGGTGGACGGCCGACCATCGCGAGATTCGTCACTGAGATTGATACGACCACGCTTGAATTCTGCAAACCAGCTATAAACAGTTGTCTTGCATGGTGCTTCATTGCCAAAAGCTGTTTCAAGCCGAGCGATGCTCTGTTGAGCTGTCAAATTACACTTAAAATCGTAGAAAATCATACTACGAAAATTTTCCCGAGTTAAATCCATGTTGATGCAGACACACAATTGTTTAAATGGCGCCACAAGGTAAAAACAAAAGACAGTCAGATGAAACAAACTGCATTCTACAGCCAAAGAGTTCTATTTTCAAATGTTGCAATAAATTTTTAAATATTGTTTATGTAAGTGGCCAGTTCCGGAAACTTACAGTGCGCCCTATGTACTACACACAGTGTTCATACGAACAGTCCAGAAACTGACATGACATATAGATCAGGTGCGTTTAGAAGATATGTCTTTTCAAATATTTTCAAAAATATCAAAAATAGCATTAGAATGGCTGGTTTCTTATCAATGTATCAGAGGTACAATACAATACAATCGTGTCAGACGTATGTATACGTGATACCCACACATATACATACCTCTGACACGAACTCAACCATCTTAATCCATATCCATACTAATCCATCCAAACCTTGCATATCCATACTTTCCATACTATTTCCATACTTCCATCCTTATTCCACACCTATTAATAATTTTGTGGCCATATTATTAATAATATAAATGCGAAAGAAAAACAAACACCAACTGTAAAATGTGTGCTAATAATACTTGTATATTTTTGCATGCTGTTTTGGAATAGCAAAATAGGCTGTACTTGTTCATCATTAATTAAGATCTCATGTTTCCCCTATTTCATGCGAATGATTTTTTTGAAATTTTTTGAAAGTCTGTCTGTCTGTTACGCTTTCACGGCCAAACAGCTGAACGGATTTTGATGAAATTTGGTATGAATATAGTTGAAGACCCGGGGTCAAACATTACTTTTTGACGCAGGCGGAGCTGCGGGAAACAGCTAGTTAGTTATATTTTTGTTAATGCGTTGTCATTTTTAGAAATATTTATATGGTCATCTTCCAAACGCATCAACTAGACATGAAAACCTAATTTTTGGATTTTGGAAGTCAGTCAGTTGAAAAGAATTCATGTTGTCTCGATTTCATTTTAAAGATTAAAGTTCCACATACCGTTCACAAAAGTTGCTAAAAATTGCAAAAAAATGTGATTTGATTAACCATATCGCAGGATGCGACTTCCGCTTCATCTGAATGCTCGTACGTATCACTTAATTTATTAAGCCAAAGTGATGCATTGTGTGTGGTTGTTGCCAGTGGTGGTTGCCGTGTGTTGGCGGGCTGGGCCCGTGGTGGCCGTGGTAGGAGGGGAAGTGGCAGCTCCTCCCGAACCCGATGCAGCCGTGGTATTTGCCCAAAAACATGGGCGCAGCGCACGGATTGAAGGCCTCAAAAATGACCAGTTTTCTTACTTCACTTTTTACGGGATAAGGTTGTTTATGTATATTTTAATGAGTTAACTAGTGTTACGCTATGTTTATCAATGACTGGAGTAGACAAACTATAAAAAAGGGCTTGGCAGCCATAAACGACGCTTGTAGTCGATTACATCTACTTCTTCGTCCGAACGAGTTTCCCGGTTGAATCTTCAGCGCGAGCTTTATAGGCTCTGCATGTAGGTTTAATTAATTTCCTAAGTTTGGCGGTGCTGGTAATGACAATTTTCTTCCGAAACATCCGTAATTATTTTGTTTTCAGCCCTGTTCTGTCTCCTAGCTGCTAGTTACGGGTAACCTATTATGCAATGTGCGGGGGTCCTGCCTGATGGTCTTTGTATGTATGTGAATGTGGAGGGGAGGTAACTCTGAAGCTATTGTGGTGGTTTTATTCGAGTATTTGGAAGCCGACTTAGTTGAGATGGTCCTTAGCATCGTCTTAGTTAGCTATAACCTATAGCTATAACTTAGCTTACCTACATCTATTGTGCTGTTTAAAGACTTTACTACTTACAGGTTTTAATTATGTCCTATTGATTTGTTAGGTGTAAAGTTATTCCCTGATATTCTCATTGTTAATAACTTGACGACAGATATGCCGAACCGCCCGTGGGATTGCGAAGATTTCAGCGTCCCGTGCGACGTTACTTAGCTGGGGAGCTCACGGCTACGACACCATGCTCGGCCTGCCCACAGCCCAGCGGGAACCTCATGCAAATTATTGGACGAGAAGACTGTCTATGTCTAAATGTTTTTGCTCCTAAGATGCCAGGATCTGAACAAGGTTTGATAACAAACTATCACTAACGAATAAACGAATGACATATTGGTACTTACAACATTACCAATTCCTGTTTGAAATTTTACAGGTTCACCAGTTGTAGTCTTCATTCACGGAGGAAATTACAAAACTGGTTCGGCTACTCCATACGGCGTAAGTATTGTACTGTACCAGTACTAACCAAAAATCTAATCACTCCGAATTAAATGCTGTGAAACTTACTTTCCTTTTCAGGGTAAACATCTTGCTCAGGAAGATACCTTATTGGTGGTACCCCAATACCGGTTAGGATCTTTGGGCTATATCACTAACGGAGACAGAGAAGCTTCCGGTAACGCTGGACTGTACGATTTGCTCGTCGCGATGACTTGGGTGAGAACAGCATTCTCCTTGTATTATAATTATTTTACTAATTAAGCACATACATACATACTATTATACTATTTTTTGGAAATTTTGAGGGAGTTTTCCTAAGCACCTTGATAAATGTTGAATACATCATCAGCCTTACAAACATCACAGAATAAATAAGTTCCTTCATATCTCTCATATAATCTCATACTAATAAAACGTTTTCACTCATTGTTTCAAAGGTTAAGGATTACATTGAATTTTTCGGTGGAGATCCAACTCGAGTGGTCGTCATGGGACAAGGTTCTGGAGGTAGCACTGCATCACTTATGGCATTGTCTACCGAAGGTCGCACAGCTACAGGAGTGGCCGCTCTTTCTGGGACCCCTTTGTCACCAGGTGCGGTCCGGTCAAGCCCAGAAAATCATGCTAAAGACCTGGCCAACCGTACCAACTGTCCTCCTGAGCCAGTGGAGCGATTTATCTTATGTCTAAGAAAATTGCCCGTGGAGAAGATTATTGAGGTATTTCCATGGAGTAATTACAAAGAGGAGATGCCGTAATAAGCGTTTTGTAAGAAAGCGTTTGTGAGGCTACACGGGGCGGAAGGCAGACGTGCAAGGTGCTTGGTTTCGGCCGTGGCTCCAACCATGGAGCACGAGCAATGACAAGCTCCGCCCACTTTTGTGTCGGCGAGGCGCCAATCATCACATCACTGCGCCATTTAAAACGGCATCTCCTCTTTGTAATTACTCTATGGGTATTTCTACTTAATAATAAAATTGTTTTTAACAAATCTATACTAATATTATAAAGCTGAAGAGTTTGTTTGTTTGTTTGAACGCGCTAATCTCAGGAAGTGTTGGATAGCCTATTTATCGAGGAAGGCTATAAGGCTAGGACGAAGTCAAGATGGGCTGTTAGTCTAGAAATAAATAGATTTCTAATTACAGGCGGATGCAGGCGTGGAAACTAACATTGACACAGATAAATTCCTGAATGAAATCTCCGGAAGGGCAGGTAAGAAGTTGATTGTTCGTGAGTCCAGACATTATTCCGCTACTATTTGGCCGACTGTAAAATCTCCAAAGTTAGACGGCTAGGTAAAACATCATCCAGTCGTGGTGAAACTGGTGGATGCTCCTTGTTGTTGATGGTGAAATCTAAAATAAAATCTCAAAATATACTTACGTACTTAGATATCCTGTAGCTCTACGATTTATTATTTCACTGGTCCTCTATCTCAGATCAATTAAACATTTTCACCTACTATACCCTAAAACTTTCGATTTGTACCTACTTACAAACTGTTTATACTTATAAAACACGTTGTTTTTACTTACTTACATATTGTTATACCCACGTTACCTACAATCACTCGCTTTTAGGAACCGGAGCGCGAGTAGAAGGAGAATACGACAACCGAGGGCTACCGACCTTGGTGGACGAGCAACCTGCTGACGTCTTGAAGAAGAAGAAGCAGCGTATTCCGCTTTTCACAGGAGTCACATCAGCAGAAACTAAACGAGTGATTTTTGGTAATGTAACTATATTTTATTACTTATGTTACTAAAATAACAAAGACTTTACAACGGAACGTCAATTCGCTTATATTCCAATAGACAAGAAATGTTTATAATACCTCTATGGTAAAAAGGCCACCTACCGATTGCAATCGCTTTGTGAGTTATTAAATTGACGTTTATTTACAAAGAGCATCGAAACCACCACCCATGCCACCACGGAAATGACGTTTCCTTTTTCACAATGTATATCTATGATTATTCTAAATCTACGATTACAATCGTCTCTTTGAGTTTGTCTTTCGGTTGTTTTGGAGCCTACGTTTAAGAATACATAAATTAAAATTTTAAACAATAAAACACAAAAAAATAATAGGTTTATGTTACAAAATTCAAATACATACTCTACCCTGTGTCCCTTAGATTAATAATTGGTCTCCGCGACGCTACAGAGACCTCCTTTAACCTTTCTCGGGTTACTTTCTGTAATGTATCGTAGCAATAACTCTGTACGATCCCTTTCTCCTGAAGATCCCGCTCGGGATCTGTACAAGGTGTTCGTGCCGGATATCGGAATAGGATAAAATCATAGATTAATAATTGGTCTCCGCGGCGCTACGAAGAGACCAATTATTAATCTAAGAATAAAATATATAGTTTTCGTAGCCCACTATCACAGAATTATTGATAGTGTTATGTAACGTCCACTAATACTAAATAAGCCATAAGAGCTGAGCATGCATATGGCTTACCTACCTGCCCTTTTGGTTTTTTCAGGTAAATATTCAAACTTTCTGAAGAACAAATTGCGCGTGGTGTCCGACTTCATAAAAAAAGAAATCATTGGCCGGCTACAAAATACTGTGAAGGCGATAAATACTATCTTCTCCGTGAAGAATACGACAGGGCAGGCTGTGCCTCAGCTGCAACCAATAGTGGCGCTGACGGAGTACTACCACAGGGTATTGGATAACTCCATTGCAGCAGTCGAGGGCCTCACAAAAATTGTGGAGGCGACAGGTGAGGAAAGGAAACATACACCTTGGAAAGTCACACAAATTGTAATGTTTTTTTGGTAATTAGTACAGTAGAAGTTCAGAGTCGTTGAACCTGTGTGAGTGATTGTGCTACACAAACTTTAAGTGCTTTACAGTCAATAACTAAACTATTTCAGTACAAGTTAAACTCGCTTTTATGTTTATATGTTCCCTGCATTTTATGAAAATACCTTTCAGTGTCCCAATTTATATTCGTGGAATATACTGAATGAATTACTAAGAAAACCAGAAAATCAAATAAGTTTTTCAATTTCGAAAGTGAGGTAAATAAGTCGTCATTTGATAAATCGCAAACATCAACAAATCACGGTGGTAAGGGTAGCAACCTAACAACAGCCCAATTTTTTTTTAATAATTATTACTACGGTCGACAGCTGCAACACAACCGCCCTTTTTTAAAACTCATTTTTTTTGACCGTTTTCGCCCCGAGGTTTCTTTATTCCAAAGAGAAACGCTCCCTACGAAGCGTTTATTATTATTCAAGCAGATATGGTATAGTGTACGACACAAAAGATAATTCAATATCAATCATATTACAAGCACTTAAAGTACACATTATATGTATCGGGAGTCCAAATTTGGGACCAAACATCTCGTTGAGTTGTATTCTGGGATAGTCTCAAAAAATCTTGATTTTATAGTACTTTTAATTGTTCCTTATTCCTTATATTGTTTTGCTTTAGTCGGGTAACTCACAGAAAAATTAAGACTAGAGGTAATTCCACACCAGTAAACAATAAATATATGAAATGATTTAATTATGAAAATGAAAAATTAATTTATTTTTAAAATGGCAAATTTTTTTGTTTGTAGGAGACGCTTTGTTCAACTTCCCGGCATACCAGAGCGTGCGTGCGTGGAGTCTAGGAGCTCCTTCCTATCTCTACAGCTTCGAATTTGTGGGAAATCTTACCAAAGGCTCGCATTTTCTGCCAGGAGTTGCTTTAGCAGGTAATTAAAAATTGTGCTATCACACAAGTTCACATAAGATTCTTGGAATTCATAGACATTTCGATGATATGCTAATTCTGTCACATGTCACGAGAGCTATAATTACTCTCAAGGTTGGAAATTAGACATTATATAAACAATTGTTTTACAATTATGTAAGCTATATTATGTGCTTAATTGCAGAAAGTTCTGAGCAATCTGCAGAAGCTAAAGAAAGTACAATTAAGGGCCCTGCACATGGGGATGAACTTGCATATATTTTTGATCCACTGGATGAAGAGGGCAAGTCTATTGAGAGTGACGACGTGTCGTCTACAGACGGTAGAGTGCGCAAGGCCTTTGTCGGCATGATCGCCAAGTTTGCACGCGATCTGAACCCCGTTGGCAAGAAAAATGACAAATTTTTAGGATTCCTACCTTACTCACAGGAGAATGATCAATTTTTAAGAATCAATGATAATATTTCTTTGGATAAAAATTTTAGGTAAGATTTAAGTCCTAACCCCAACTCTTACCTAATATTGAAAATGTAAAAGTGAGTTTGCATATTTGTCTGATTTCAGATTCTGTCAAATGGGCTTATGGGGCAATATGGGAGAGAGAATAACAGGTACTTTGTGTAAAGCGGTGTTTGAAGGTTTATTGAATCCTTTTAAACTGCTGTCCAACGCTGGAAATCAAACAGGATTAGCTAGTTTACTGATGCCTCCACCGACAGGGCAGTTCACCAAGAATACTGATTCTGTATACCCGGGATTGGTGCCAGGTCTATTAAACGTGAACAAGAAGCCTGAGTCAAGTCAAGGAAGTCCAAACAAGCCATCTACTACAGTTGTCGTCCCTGGTTTATTCAGACTGACTACTAAAATGTCGATGAAAAAGACAAACGAAGAGGAAGAAAAAAGAGTACAGGGAAACAATATAAATAAGGCGATAATGATTCCTGGTGTTATAAACTTAAATACGCGGTCTCCGTCTGCACAGATGACCCGAGCAAATATGCCAAGTGTCGTTAATATTGATAATCCTCTTGGATTTAGACTTTAAATTATTTAGTTATTGTGCTAGCAGGCAGGTGTTTTCACCCTGATGACAAAGAATGGTGAAAACACCCAAATTTAGATTAAGGCCACATTTAAAATGATATGGAGTTCACACACAGGATGGTTAAAATTAACTGATTTGTCAACCAATATTTTATTTTCTCTGTACGTAACATTCTCAGTTTGTAAAACATAACATCGTAAATTTGCTCTCTAAAGTTATCGATCGCACAGAGTTTCGTCCCTCTCAACCCCTAGTTGCCTAGGTTACCAACCCCCGACTCCACCCTATGGTCTAAAGCTTGGGATGAGTTATTTCTTTTTTTCACTTTATTTACTGAATCAAAAGCACTTAATTAATACAATATAATTATGTTATTTTATGATTACCTATATTCTTTTATCAAGTAACGATTTCTATACGGTTTCGTAGTCACCGAAGTCGACATTTATAATTTCGCCATGTCTGTTTGTCCGACTTGTCTGTCTATCCGAGTGTTTGACATACATTTTTATAGATTATCGGGAAAACTGGTCAAAACAACACTTTTCCCCGCGGCCCAAAATACTCGAAAAAAATCACACGTAGTCTGCTGTATCCATATTATCAAATCGGTGTGTACCTGCTTAAAGAATGGTCAACCCCCTATACAAAGTAGTTGTAAAATTTGAATAATGCCACTAAATAATAATAGGGGAAAAATACCCGTTTGGATGCACGGCCGGTACACCACAATCACAGGATCCTAATTAAAAGTAACTCAAGTAGATACTTTTAATTGGCTGTCCTGTGATTAGGGTGCGCATTTTACCTGCGTTCCTAAACTTACAGTTTAAAATGTAACTGGAACCGCTATGATAACAATGATCTATTTTGACGTATGAAATCATTTCAAGATTAACCCCCTCATTCATAAAAAATACGAACGTTCGTTAAACCTACAATAACTAAATTATATTTAATCCCATAGATTAATAATTGTCTCCGCGGCGCTACGACGTCGAGCGCGCGAGACTAATTATCAATCTAAGTGTAATCCCTTTCTGCGTTACCTGTTTTTGACGTAAAACAACGTAACGAAACATATACTTATTACTTGCCTTGGTCTTATTGAAAGTTCCTTAACTTTTATGAATAAGGAGGGGTTAGTATATAGAATCAATATTTTTAATGTTTTATGTTCCAAGTAAGTTAAGACATATTAGAGTAATAAACTAACTAAAATTAATAATAAACTATAAATTTAATTAACTAGTTATATACACTAAAAAACAAAAGTATTACATATATATACATAAAAAAAAATGCCCATGTAATTTAGGCGTCGTAGAATTCATCCACATCGATGTCTACCGGGAAAGTGCCCAGAAGGCTGGCAGCATTGCCACGCTGTATGGCAATGCTGATTCTTTGAGCCAAGTATATCCAGCCTTCCGGTCACTTGAGGCGTCGATTATACGCTTTGCTAAAACTCTGTACAGAGAACGAGCACTCGGACCCCATGGCCCCAGAGTCTCCACCCCAAACGGCTCAAATAAGTAATTTCCGATGAAATTACTGTATTTACGCCGTTTGAGGGCTTCGGCTGATGCAGTAGCAGCGCCGGCGCATCCCGCAGTGCTTGGAACATGCGATGGCGCAAGGGTGTCAACGCATGTGGCGTCCCACACCAAAGGCCGACCCATATTCCAAGGCATCAAGGACATACCGTCTGGTCTCTTTCCATCGTCACGTGCCAGGCCACTAGGTTCAAGTACGGCGGGCACGCCGGCGGTGGTCAGAGCTCGACGGATTATGTCGTTAAGATGTGCGTGCCGCGGTATGCGGCCTGCGCTCCTGCTGCATGATAGACCATGATGTCCGAGGGCGTCGACTGCCTCTCCACAGTGACAACGGTGTGGACACACGGAGCACCTAAACGCAGACAAGTAGCGACCCTAAATGTGTTGTTGAGAGGAGTGCTTGAAGCCATAAACCCGACTCCCATTCTCCGACCGCCAGTAGGCGAGCACGCTCGGCCACATTGCAAGAAGTGTCCAAGAGGGTTTCTCTTACAATGCGACAAAGAGGCCAGTCCCACTGCCTCTGGGAGGATGGATTAGTCGGCAAGTCAGTGCCTGGACAAGTCATTTGCCAAACGTTCGTGGCCTCAGCTTTACACGGCACCTCGAAATCGACCAGTATTTGGGCTAATATTTTCCTGGTCAGTTCCTCAGTGCCGTGAACCGAAGACAAGAACGCCGGCAGACTGACGTCTGTAATTTTACGGACGCCGAGGCCGCCTAAGCGCACTGGTAGAGATGCTTGTTGCCACGCGCGGTCGTCTAAAGCCACATTCAAAATTTTACTTAACGTTATTCTAATAATTTGGTCAATGTTTTCTAAAAGGGAAGGATTTTTCCAAAAAGGAGAAGATCTTAAAGCATGTGTAAATTTTGGGACAAAAAGACAGTGCCGAATTATGGTGAAGGCCGAATGTATGTTGATTTGGAATAAACGATCAGAAGTCTCGTTGAAATGTTGTATTTTTTCATCAATAAACATTTCAAAACCTTCTTCTAGAATCGGAGACCCTAGGAGGCGCATGGTTGTTCTGTCAATTATTTTAATATTTGGGGCCAAAATATTAAATTTAGATAATTCCGAAGGTTGGTCAACATTATCAATAAAAAATTCACATTTTCTTGTATTAAAATCTAAGCCTATTTTTTTGAATTCCTCTTTTAAGAAAGCCAAATCTGTTAAAACTGTGTCTGAGTCGCCTCCTAGGGTGCCGTCATCCAGATACCAGATATTAAATTTTGAATTTAGTTGTCTGATAATGGGGTGTATAGCTAGACTAAAAATGACTGGTCCAAGAGGATCACCTTGTTGACATCCAACCGACGAGTCGAAAACATTGTCCTTGTATAATAATTTTGATGGATTTCTGTAACACTGCCAGAGGAATTTGTAAATTTTTGGTGTTTCTAATTTAGCTTGGGTCAACAAGGTGTCCCTGTTCACTGAATTGAAGGCATTTTTTAAGTCAACCTTCAAGATGACCTTGCTATTACCACAGCCAAGGTAGGTGGATAGGGTGTGTACGGCAGCTTCACAACCCCCACGGCAGCCAAAGCCCAACTGGATGGGTTGGAATTTGTCTGCCAGTAGGGGGCTGTAAAATTTACAGCAATTTTTGACTGCCAGACGGCGATAGGTGCAACCCACGGCGATGGGACGGATACCACCATCCTTTTTTTAAGGCACACAAATTGGCACCGTATAAAATATCTATAATTCCTTCGTTTGCATCGCCGGAGAGCATTAAATTTACTAGGCTCGTAAGCTCCCTCAGGAGCGCGTCACTAGCGGCTCCCGCACTCGGACAAATCAAATCTTTTAAATGTTGCGGTGTCAAACCGTCGAAGCCGCCAGCAGAGCCACTCCTAAAGGAGCAAACAGCCGAGATAATATCCTGAGCCGTGGTAACCAGATGCTCTGAATTGTCATCAGGAGAATCTGGAAAAGAAAGATCATCAGGAGGCGCCGGGTGTTTATCCTTCAGACTCGTCAGGGTGTCTGGAGAATATGGCGCCACCACATCACTACTAAATAAAAGTCTAGATGCCCCTCTTATGTCACCTTCCCTTAGCTTTGAATCTACATACTGAAATATAGGACTTTTAAGATTGGTTCTAAATTTTGGATCCAAATCTAATGTTGAATTTTGACAATTTTGTTTTATTTAAGACGTTAAAGAATTTTGAGCCGAACGAGCATTTTTGATATGTAGAATCCGATAAGGGAAGGTTAGCAGTTGTTCCCAGGCTGATGTGGAGTTCTCCCGAATGACGAGACCAATGCAGTCTGCCAAGTTCTGGGCAACTGATGGTCTCGCGCCTCGGGGAACACGTTTGAGAATAGGAACCGAATTTTTCAATTTAGAAAGAAGTTGCCAAAAAGGAATTTCGCTATGGGAAGATGGTGGTGAAGCAAAGCTCGGCAGCACATGTTGGTTTTTATGTGATCTTCCAACATGTACTTTCAAGCCCCTCTTTCCTTTAAAGTACCTAGCCTGGGGACAAATGGGGTATCGTACTAGTGATGTGGTCGGTTGACTTGCACTCCCTTCAGCATCGCTACTATTCTGCATAAAAGCTTCTACTTTGTTATGTACACTTCCTTTACCTAAAAAAAAAATATATCTACTAAACAATTACATATTTAAAAAAGAATTTAAACTTATAAATATATTTTAACATATATATCCAAAACCTTTAGATAAAAAAAAACACTGCACAAAACACGAAAAAGTACACTTGGTTCGGGTAAGAAGTGGCGAAATCTTGAAAATTTTAATTTTAGGGAAAACTTAAGAATCTGCCTCTTGAATGTATTTTATTTGCAAATTTGAATAATAATTGTATATAGTTCCCATAGGGCGCATGATTTAAAGAGTTTTTCGTCTTTTCAAGTAAACATCAAAATTATCCTGAAACATTAAACAGAAAGGTGGTACCCAAAGCCTTTTCCTTCCCAGGAGTTGACTTCAAATCGTTTCGTCGTGTTCTAAGACTCGGGCTGGTGGATCTAGCCCCAAAGTTGGAACACTTCCGAAGATCAATTTCAGATATTATTATGTTTGGCTTCAAAAATTTGCAATTGATTTTCGCACTTAAATTTGCATAATCCACAACAAACAAATATGTTTTTGAGTCAAAATATTGGGAAAAAATAATAATTTTCGAGAGAAAATATTTTCATGTATTGACGACGTCCAAGTAAATATTTATAACTATAAATAAAATGAGGTCCAGATACTTAGTATGTTTGTTTTATGTCTTTTAATAGGTTCTGTCTGGATGCATGCAATTTATAAAATATGTAATTAATGTAATTCAGACTTATAGGTAAGTACCATTTTGGGTAATAAAGTTTGAAATAAATAAGTACTTATGTAAGGTTCATGTTTCTCGATAGCATGTTCAGAAAATACATATACAATGAAACTAAAAATACGATTTAAATATAAAGTATCAAGTAAGTATGATAATTGATGCGGAAAATTTGAAAATCAACTGGCGCAGAATTTGTCCTGAACCTAGAAAAAAATTGTTCTCGTGGAAGGAATTTTTTTTGGAAAGAAATGTACCTACCATGGAACTATTTGTATTCAAAACGATTAATTTACGTATTTAGGTATGGCTTCCGTGAAGACACCAAGAGACAAACGAAAAAAAAAATAACCAACAAATATTATATTTAACCGATTCAGGCGTTACTTTGCGAAAGTTAAAGTTACAAGCACTTAATAAATTATTTTGCGTGCTTCCGCCACCAGTTAGTTCATGCAAACTATTGCCGGCCGGCACCCACCCACTACTATTAGTCCCAACATGCCCGCCACCACTAGCTTGCACATGCAACACGTGTTTCGCCTCTACGCGAGGCATCTTCAGGCACTAGACCAAGCTGTTAATAGTCCGACGTATAAACGACGAATGACACAAAACCATCGTACCCTTCCTATTATACTACTACCCCCACCACTAAGAGGTGGGATTATGAAACATGTTAAGTAATGGAGAATTATTTAAATCAGTTTGTTTATTAATTAAGGGAATTTTTAAATTTTTATGTTTATTTATTTCTAACTGCTCCAAAATGTTAAGCTTTAACCCTTTCTCTTCAACATGTAATATTTCATATGTATGATTAGGTGACAAATTATGATTATGTTCTAATAAATGTTCCGCAAAATGAGACCTCTCTGGGTGTTTATTTTTAAATGCGTTTAAATGTTCGTTATAACGAGTTTTGAAATTACGACCAGTCTGACCAATGTATATATGTTGACAATCATCGCAGCTCAATTTATATATGCCCGATTTTTTATCTGACTTAATTTTGTCTTTTGTATTACAAATGCTCCTTAAAGTATTATTTGGTTTTAGGGCTACATGCACATTATTTTTTCTAAATATTCTAGTTATTTTATCTGTAACATTAACCTAAATAACATAAACTCGCCGTATATTTATGTCCTGAACTGGAAAAAGCTGCATATAATAGATGTTTTATAATGTTTTGATTTTTCTTTTGTATAATTTTATTAACTATATTTTTTGTATAACCGTTTGATTGAGCTATTTGATATATAATATTCAATTCCTTATTATAATTATCGCTGTTGAGTGGTACAGTCATTAAACGATGTACCATAGATTTATACGCGGCGAGTTTATGCTGCCAGGGATGATTAGATGTCACAGGAATTGTTGTATCTGTATATGTGGGTTTGCGATATATCGAAAATTCCACTTTATTATTGTTTCTAGTAATAGTTAAATCCAAGTAATTTAATGCTTTATTTTGTTCTAATTCTATTGTAAATTTCATTTTTGGATGAATCATATTTAATTCGGAAACAAAATTGCTTAATTGTCTGTTGGTGCCAGTCCAACATATGAAAATATCATCAACATACCTATAATAATGAAAAATGTAATTCGATTTCCCAATAATATTATTTTGTTCAAAATTATCCATGAATACATCAGCCATAAGTGGACTAAGGGGTGAACCCATTGCTAAACCTTCCTTTCGAACGTAATATTTGTCATTAAATTGAAAATAATTTTGAATCATACAAAGTCTCGTTAACCGTATTATCTCATTAATTTCACCTGGATGTAGTTTTTTCTTTTCCCATTCCGATTCCAAAATCTTCAAACAATCATCATAAGGAACGTTGGTAAATAAGCTTTCTACATCTAAAGATATTAATTTTGAATTTGCCGGAAGGTCTATATCTTTAATATTTTCAATCAACTCTAAACTATTTTTTAGACTATTTTTGGGATTAAAATTTATTTTATCCCTAATGTAATTATTCAAAAATTTTGCCAATTCATAAGTAGGAGCTCTTATGTAGGATACAACTGGTCTAACAGGTATATTGTCCTTATGTATTTTCGTTTGACCATATAACATAGGAGCATTTGAATTCATTGGTATTAATTAAAAATTACACAAACATTACAACAAATATTACGCAAATTATGCAGATTACGCAGATTACGCAGAACGCATCAACGCATCATAGCATCATATCTGTTATAAACGTAAAAACACATTTTCGCATTTATATATTATTAGAATATTAGAATTTATGAGGATTCAAGATATTTAATCTACACAACAAACTCGTGCAATGTGTGCGTTAGGCAAGCTGCAAGTTATACCTATTTGATTGGGTATCTGTGAGAGGCAATATAACATAAACATAAAATTGATATTGAATGTTTAAAAAACACACCCTGTTGCACAATGTAGTGTTTATCTATAGCAATGCGGGCAAACATACCTATGTAGGGTAATTGTAAGAGCTATATGTCATCGACTTAGTATATTAACGCGTGTTGGGTATTGGAGAAATCAGTGCCAAGCCCAAGGATCACGTAGAGACAATGCATCAAGTTAATTTAATCAGTTTGTTAGTCACCATTGTATTTGTTTGCGGAGACGCAAACAGCAATGTTGTAAAGCCTCTAGATGGTCAGAGAGTCGAGGTAGGACATACGAAGGTCCCTGAAAAGAAGGCAGAGACACCAGCACAACCAAGCACAGAAGTTCTTTCTATTGATACAACACCAACCAAAGAGTGTGTCCCTATTGGACAGTTTGTAAGTATTTTTTTCTCTATTAAGGTATACCTATTGAAATGTTTATTAACTGGGTTTGCTATCTAATTCCTGTCCTCTATGAAATTTGAAGGGAAATAAGCAAAAATAAAATAACAAAAAAACTTTTACAATATTTATTTGAAGAAGAAGAAGCTGAAAGTTACACAAAGTTAAAAACTCGAATAAAAAAAAAATTATATTGGAAGTTACCTATTTAATGTCGAGTAAAGAAGTAATTGCGATTAAAACGAGAAAAGAAAATTAGGGGCGCAGGAGATCGAATGGCCAATATTTAGATCCCTTTAAAGTTTTAAATTAAAAAATAAATAAAATCAAAGGTTAATAAAATAAAAAATGTAGAAAGCTCAGGCACAGGCTGACCGATAATGCTGGCTTCGGCTGTGTGGTTACCTCAGTTTAAGCAAAAATGTCTATCGCAGATTAAAACGGTAGTATAAGCAGTGTCCTCTTGTTTCAATTAAAGAAATGTGGTATGCACTCCTGACACCTCGGGAAGCTGGTAGAACTCCCAGTGTTCAGCGGAGGGAGTGCTGAGGGAAACTTGAGGTGTTCTTTTTAACCCTTTTCAGGGTTCTTTATGAATATCCAACAAAACACTTCTGTCATAAAACGCCGAACGACAACCACGTCGGCGAAAATATTGGTTACGACGGTTGCACTATTAAACTCCAAAATAATCGTATTAAATGGCTATTTAAACCTTTAAATTATAAAAGAAAAATAGCGAGCAACTATCGACCCGCTCCGAAAATCATCTGATTTCGTCTGCCGGTGGCGGCAACAGTGTTGCCACAACTGAGTTTCCAAAAGGTACATAACTAACGCTGAAAAGGTACGTATTGGGCAAAAAAGGTACGTACTTTTTTTCCCATGCGACGAAGGGGTAGGGGGGGGGGGGGGGGGCTAACCAAACACATTCTTCTTTTTTTTTTATTCATTTTGATCATTAATCTGACATAGTCTGAAAATAAAAAAGTCCCATTCAGTTTCAAATACTACAATATAACGTTAAAATACAATGTTACATTTACTACCTACCTATGTTACTACTTCTACACTACAATTCAAATCATGCAAGATTACAAATTTCTTCACCAACATTCATCATTCACAGTTTCAAATACATTCATACTACCGACCTATGTTACTAATTCTACGATCAAATCATGCAGGATTAGAAATACCTTTACCAACCTTATGTTAGGATATGAGAAAAAAAAATTAAGATTTTTTAAGATTTATTCTTTTTTAAATTTCCAGTCGCTGCTGGTTAGTAATGATTTTGGCGGTTCGTATTTGATTGAGTCTTTGATACTTTGTTTGGTCATCATGAGAGCCGATAGTGTCTGTGTTCAATCTATTACGATTATCTGTTTTAATAAGTTTCAGCTGGCTAAATATTCGTTCGACTGAAGCGTTTGAAAAGGGGAGGACTAAAAGTAGACAAATAACTTTCTTTAACAGAAGCTCATGGTTCATGTTTCGTAACTTGAAAACACTATTCCAGTAATCGGTGGCCGTTAATGTTGGGTCTAGTTTCAATGTTTCATAATCCAGCAAAGCATGTCGCCATTCTTTGTTTAGAGCTTTTTCGTCCACAATAGTTCTCAAAACAGGAAATCTATTTAATATTTGACTTAAATCTTTTCGTTCAAATGATTGTGCCACTTTTGGGTCCAGTATAGAGATGGTTTCAAATATAGGATCGCTAAAATCAAATCTATCTTTAATTTGCTTGATCAATTCTATGTAGAATGAAAGACAGTTTCTTCTCAGGTTAGTAATATTAGGTAATGCTGTGGGTTGATCTAGCATCTGCATCACAGAATCTTGTGCCATCACTCCCAGATACTTTTCCAGAGGCATAAAATGCCCCGGGTTGGCGTGATCAATGAGTAGAGGTTTAACGTTTTTGACGTAGTTTAATTGCATGTAATTAGATGCAATTGATCTAATTAACTTTTCTATTTCTGGCTTTAGGCAGTGAAGAAGCGGTTTGTCGCTTTGAAATAATTTGTTAAAGTCTGTTAGGTATTCTAATATGTACGATAGAAATTCCAGGTAAACTTTCGTAAGTTTGTTGTTAAGGCCTTCTTATATACGGACGTTAGCTGTTGTACCATCTTCAAACATTTCTAAGCGAAAATACTCTGTTAGGACGACGTATTGCTCCAACGTGCGATCAACACAGGCTTTTAGAGAAAGCCATCGGGTATTAGCTGGGCTCAATATTTTATGGATTTCCACTTCATAAAACTCTTGACACTCTCGAAGTCGACTTACTCTTTTAGAGCTACGGCTGAAATGTGCTCCAATCTGCCTTAAAAGATCTTCTATCGAGCTTCGAAGTTTAGAGCAAGCTTTTGATGCCACTAAGTGTATCATGTGACAACTGCATTTTACGCAGGTAATTTCCGGTATGCTTTCTTTCAAATGGCTGAAAACTGAGTTATGCTCCCCAACCATAGTATTTGTTGTATCAGGCGCAAATCCAACAACGGTTTCAAAAGGAATTGCGCTGTTCTTTAGACGTTGTATCATGGCCTCACATAAATCTTCAGCTTTACCAGACTCGGTTTCATATAAATCAAAAAATCTTGTTTCTACATTTTCATTGTTGAAAAATATCACTGACAGTGCGCACTGTTTTTTTGTAGATACATCAGTTGTTTCATCCATAACTAAGCTGAAGAAGTTTCCGGGGGATTTTAAATGCTGTATGAGCTCGGTTCTACAAGCTGGCGCTACCACTTTAGTAAGGACGTTAGTAGTTTTAGTACGACCTAAAGACATTTCTAGCGCAATCGTCGAATCCGGGAATGTATTCCGTACAAACGGAACAAGAGAATCGGCCAAAGATAGAGGAAGATTATGTTTCGCTAAAAATGCAGTGCATTTTACTTCTGCCCGTCTCGCATGATACTTGCTATCATCTCGATTTTTTTTAATTAGATCACCTATGTGTTTGGTGTGCTGTATGGCATTAGCGTTTGTTACGTGTTTTGAGCGATTAGCGATTTGACTTCACACAATTTACAGAATGCAACTGGTTCTGCATCTTTTTCTTGTTTCTTCTCTAGCCAATTTTTAAATGATGATACCAGAAGCCATTCGTCATTAAATTTATAAACCTGCTTTCTTTTTTTAGCGGGAGGTTCTTTAGCTAAACATTCTTTGTCTGGCTCTGGCTCATTATCAAGCTGCACAAGAGAAATAGCAGCAGGATGTTCATGCGTACCGGCCATTGGTTTAACCCTACAGAAGAAATATTTGAAGTATTCGGTAACTGTGTATTTTCGTCATCCCGTTTTGTAATATTAGGATTGTATGGTAACCGACGTACGAATTTATCCATTTCTATTTTAATCGTCGTAAAACACCGAGCCAGTGAAAATAATGAACTGTAAAAAACAAAAATGCCATAGATATTTCTACACAAAGAATATTTTTTTTGTGGCTGGCAACCCTGACAACCAATACTTGCTAAGGAAGGAAAAAAAATCAAAGCAGCGATAGTATTTGTATTCTCTTTGACGCAAACCTACCTACCGGTAATACCTACCGGTAATACCTACCTAATCTACTGGGCCGAATCAATTTAATTAAATTGTATTCTAAATCTAAGTTTGCCAAAGCCAGCTTTTATAATAATGTATGTGAGGGTTACATTAACCCATCACGTATACACTGTTTCAGTTAGAGCAGACTACATTGCGGGAATAGTCAGGCAGGAAAGATAAAAAGAGAGAAGTTAAAAAAAATTAAAACTGGCCAAGTGCCAGTTGGATTAGCGCACAAAGGGTTCCGTATCATTATGATCTATGAAAAGAAGAAAAACTTGCGGTTTGGACCTAAAATCTCCTAAACCATTCAAGGGATATTGCGACTTATCACTATTAGTTATGAGGCGGATTGATGATATGCCCATTTACGAATTATGACGTATTGAAAAAAAAAAAACTTAGTTACTCGATCTCGTTCAAACCAATTTTAAGTTTTTATGGTAATGTACAACATATATTACTTTTAGTTTTATCATTCTGTCTTGAAATGAGCGGCCCCCCGTAATACATACCTACTATATATATCTCTTTAACAAATACAGGTATAAAAATATAGTTTATTTGAACTTTGAAGGGTACTCTGTGGTACTACAATACAACCCGCGACATAGTATATTAGTAAACGTGACAATCTTCCGAAAACCACATATTTTTTTTTTTGTCTGATCAATCAGCCTATCAATCTATGACTTACTGTTACAATGCAGGTTTTGCTTGCTCGAACTTTTATTTGAAATACAAAAATTGCATTGTAGTAGGTAGTCCGAGCTAACAGTAAATCCTAGATTGATAGGCATCGACACCGGTCATCCGAGTTAGTTAATTAATAGATAAGCCTGCAGACCTGGCCCACAAGTAGGTACAATCCCCGACACTTATGTAATAAGTTGACCAATGCGTTGCTTTACGTTTTCTTTTTCTTTTTTTATATTTAACGTTAGGTAATTAACAATAAAGTTTAACGTTTTAAAAAATAAAGATGATAATATTAAATTACTCGGGTATTCGTGAAAAATGCCTGATAACACTTTTGTCTTTAAATAAACTAGTCCCGAAAACGGCCATTTGTGGTCAACTTAAATGCCGGGCATTATACGTATTTTTAGAAAAGCTATCAGGAACACACGATCAATTATACACAAATACATTGTTATGAAAATAGTTTGGTACATAAGTAAGTACTTACTTGCAACACAGCTAGCGAGGAAGCCGCTAAATCGGTCACAATTCTTATAAAATCACAAGATCAAAAGGGTTACTTACTAGGTATATGGCTAACCTAACAATGCACAAGAAAGGAATTGACTTCCCACACAATATCAACTCGCACGCTCAATATTACTATATAAAAACAAATGAAACAAAACAAAATGTACCGAATGTTTACATTTGGTTTACATGTAGAAACCGTCAGACAGTTTTACAAGTAAGAAAAAACAATGTTAGATAAGTTTGTTACCAGACCTATCAAATTTTAAACACCTTCCCGCTTCGCGCGCACTCCGGCGAAATTCGGGTCTCGGGTATCGTCGAGCCCGGTCGGCTTCGCTTCGGTCGGTTCGGTTATGCGTCCCGCGCTTGCTAGTGTATTTAGTGAGTAGTGTGAACGAGGAGTATTGTAGGTTGTTGCAATTACGTTTCGTTACATGCAGCGTTAATTCTTTTTTCATTTTATAAATTTTTACATATTTTAGCGATGAAAAAAAGTATGAAACGAGATCAAATTACACATTGCACATTGAAGGCTAAAAAGGTACGTCAAATGTGTAAAATGTACGCTAACGGCAACGCTGGGCGGCAAGTGTGCTAGCTGTCAGTTCAGTCGTAGTGATGGGGACATCGGGAGTCGACATTTGCTCGAATCGACTCGATGAACTATCTATCGACTTCGTGCCGAACCGTGTGAAAACAACAGGCATGTAGTATCGATTTTTGAGATACGCCGGCGACAATTAAACCAACTCGCACGGATTCAATGAGTGATTAAATAAATCCGGAACAAGTAAGGAATGATTCGATTATCGTTTACCGGCTCGTGGAGTTATTCGCACGGCCAGGCCACACCAGTCGAAATCAAAAATTACCACCCGCGTACATTTCAAAAATACAGAATGTTGCTTCCACGATCGCAATCGATACATCTCACGGAGGAGTCAATTCTCTTATTTTAAATAGGTACCTAGTGCACAATTGAATCGCAATTGGATCGTAATGACTTGACTTTGACGCTTCTGATATTCCGTTACTCATTTTATTTACATTTCCCTACTAATATCATTGAAATACGCTCCAGTCGCAAATGAATAGAGATTCAAAACTGTTTAAGCAGAATACCACTATTGAGTGTATTTAAAAAAATGCAACACAATTAAGTCGCGATTGAATATCAGTTGCGTGGCCTTTAAAAGTTCATTAGCGGAATCGATCCCCTACTCAACAATCGAGCAATTAGGCAGTTAATCGACTTAATATTTATGGCATAGCAAAAATGGCATTACACTATTAATAAATTAGTAGATAGATTCATTCCCTTCTTATCATTTGGTTTCAGCTTTAGTGTTCATTTTCCATTGTTTTGATTTCATTTTTAGTCTGACCTACTAGTCTGTTTGATTCATTTGTTTCATTTAGTTCAGTCATAAGTTTATCAATTACATTGCCAACATGTTGATATTATCTTCGTTATATGTGCTCGTTTAATCTGTTAGTCAACATTCAACACTGACTTATGAAGTTATTGCTAATCAAATAAGTTTGTTGGTATTAATAAATAATCTCATTAAAAAAATTATCAGTTTATAAAATGGTTGTAGAAAAATCTAACCTCATTAATTACTTACAAATATGACCCTTTTCTTATCACAAGGCAGAATAGAGTATAGAGTATCTATTCTCTGCCGCAAGCATAAAATAAAATAAATAGAGAGGTACTGGCGAACCTGTGGTAGTGACCACAGATATTGACCCACAAATGTCGCGGACCATATTTCTCTGCAACACTGTTTTTGAACAAATTGACTTACCTACTTTTTCCGTGTTCGAGATTTGTCTAAAAACAAAAAGTGTGGTAGAGCATCAGTGTCAAGCCGAGTAGTAATAAACATTATCTATTCTTTCAGTGTAACAGCCACAGTGACTGCTGTTCCCACTCCTGCTTGGGTTATATGAAGAGATGTGTTTCGGGTTCTGGTTAGTCAACACCATGAGACTCCAACATCGAGGTTTTGACTTGGAAAGCACATATATAGACAAGAGATAGCAACAAAACTGTCGTCATTTACTTAAGCGCTCAGAGAGTTGAAAAAAACATCCAACAAAAAACCTTACTACGCGTACAGGCGTACTCATGGTTGACCTATGGTGTAATACTATGGTACTATGGTGGGCAACAGTACTGACGCGGATAGATTTCTAATTCTTCAAAAAAATGCATTAGAATTATTATAAACATCAAAGAGACAATCACTTGTAGACCACATTTTGAAGATTTAGAAATACTCACCTTACCATCAATATATATTTTGGAGGCCTGCAAATTTGTATGCATATATCCACAATATTACACTGAAAAGGATAACCTTCCGCGACGACAACCCACTAGGAAAAAAGTAAGTTAGTGCTACCTCCTTCTACAATGAAACTGTTTTCCTCTGGACCCCAATCTATGACAACAAAAATTTATAATGCTCTACCCGACTGTCTAAGGACTGAAAAGAACGATAAAATTATTATACTAAATATAATATTAATACGAAAAAGTTATTAAACAATTGACGAGTTTTTTAACGATAAATTAGTTGACATACCTAAATTAAATGGAATACATTTTTAATAATATGATATGAAGAAATAATAATAATTTATTATTTATTATATGTTTATCTTTATAACATATATATATTTATTTTATTCATTAGTAATTTTTTTTAATATTTATTTTATGACCTTAAATAAATATTCAAACTTAAGTTGACATTTAATGATACAATATAATTAATGGCATCAAATCTAAATGATATTGTTATTACTAATCTAATAGGACTTAATATAAATAAATCGATCAAATAATAAAAAAAAATGTTACTTATGAAGGGTTAGGTACTTATTGCATGATGATTACTAACAAAACTTATCCGCTTGCCGTTCTACTGTTATAAAAATTGCAACACCCGACAGGGTTCATTCATAATGTACCACCAACCATGGATATATAGATCAACAACGTAATATAATCAGTGACTGTATGTAGTTAGAACTGTATTGTAAGTACTTATGAAATGCAATAAATTATTTGAATTTGAGGTTGCTACTATAAAATAAGATAGGGATAACTTGACACATGCAAAAGAAATGCGTAGAAAGATATTTGGGTACCTCTCAAAGTGTCAACTTCCTCATACGAGTAGTAGCAGGTGCAGTAAGATGCAATTGTTACATTTATAATAAGTCCTTTTATCCGTTATATATTTGTATACAAAAGTAAATTTCAAATTATTTATTTGATTTCCTCGCTGGATGGATGGGATGGTTCAAATGGCTCAGATCTGGCGGGTTGGCAGCGAAGTGCTGGATGACCTTCATGGCGTCTGCGGATATCTTCCATAAATCAGGATAATTCCTTTTGAAGTCGTTGTACCACTTAGTGATCTGTTGAATAAAATATCAAAACAAATTAGCCATATTATTTGTATTGTACCCTTTATGACCTACAATTTTAGCTCCTGTGAGCTTTAAAATTTACAGCGGGACAGTTTGAGGCGAGGGCTATTAACCCTCAGCCTTTTCGGCAAATGCACAAGGGGCTCCCAGTTGGGACGAGCCTCGGCCATGGGCTTTGCCTTTATCAAGTGAGCAATGCAAACTCGCGAGCGGTAGCAAACGCTCAATGCCATAAGGGCCGACACTATTGTGCCTGAACGGCCTACTAAGAACCTATCGGTGGCGTGAAGCGACCTGGTACATTTCGGTACCTGGAAACCCATTTGTTCCGTGGTTATATACCCTTGACCTAGGGTTGCCAACCGTACTATATTATATAGTATTTTACTATATTTCGGGTCTGCGTACTATATACTGTTGAACAAAAATATAGTACGCAAAAATACTATATTTTCAGCACCGAA
This sequence comes from Euzophera pinguis, assembly GCA_947363495.1. Classification (NCBI taxonomy): domain Eukaryota; kingdom Metazoa; phylum Arthropoda; class Insecta; order Lepidoptera; family Pyralidae; genus Euzophera; species Euzophera pinguis. The sequence goes on from OX376166.1 coordinate 4,217,348, forward strand.
ATCTACAAACAAACAAACCCTTATTTTAAAACATTTTGCAACGCGCCTTTATACTAGCTTTTAGGAGAGATTAAAAAAAATGCTAAAACTATGATTACTTCCGAACTTCTCAATATTAAATTGACAACAACAAAATATTATTTAAATTAAAAAAAAACATTTCGTTTAATTTTTGCTATGGGATTTTAGTAATATCATAATTCCACTTATTAGGTAGTTGTTGTCATGGTCAAAGCTTGACCATGTATTACGATACAAAAGACGAAATAGAGTACTATGCAATATGCATGCAATCAGCTGCGTTTTGTTTCTTAGATAGAGCTGCTACTGGTAAATAATTTAACAATTAAGTAAACAGTTAAGGAATTTAGCGGTAAAATATTTTTTTGTTCGTAAAAATACTTCAAATAAATTATTGCAAGAATAATATTCGTTATCTTAACACTTTCCCGGTAGCGTTCTCAAGTAGTTTTTTATTTTCAATGATAACATCACGATAACATACCTCGATTTTAAATACCTGTACCTACCTACAGTACCTACTTAAAAATGGTAGTTACTCCGGCCTGTTAAATGATTAAGTGCAATGTTACTACAAGCTACAACCTCTTAGGTACTTTTTTGGCCGCTTTGGAAGTTTGTTCAAATTTTCAAGAGACATTTGTTGAAAAATTTTAGAATTATTGATGAAAATTATTAGTAAGTATGAATTAGTAATAGCCCTAAGTTAACCAAGTATCTATACAAAACACCTGCTCTCTGACTATTTATTTATTGAAATAGACAATAGTACTTAATAAAATATAATATAACTTAACAATACTAAACTATAAAATATCTAAAAGAAAAAGAAAACTTAAAAACTAAATATAACCTACTCTCTTGTACTGCGAGAAGTCGGTGTCAACAGCTTCTAAGGTCATGGTAGAGTTGATCAGCTGGAAGTCGGCAATGGTGAGGTGGTCTCCGGCTGCGTGGCTGGTGCCGAGCCTCTCCATGTAGGTTTCGAAAACATCGAGAGCCATATGCACCCTCTTCAGGCCAAACGGGGTGCGCTCGTAGTCAAAAAATATAGGCGCCATCTGTGGCACACAACTGGAACTAAGTATGATGCGTAGACTGGCGGTTGAAACGAGTACTTCTAACGTTGACGTCGCCGAAAACTGAACCCCGAGTTCGATAACGCAAATGTTCTGTTTTTCAACCTGAATGTTTTATTATACTGTGTGCAAAGAAGTGTTAAATAAATAAATAATGCCTGTAAGTGGCAGGCCTTTTCGTCCGGTCGCATGTCCCATGGGTTTAGGTTCATTCTAATTCCATGGTCCAGACCCCTCCCAACCCGTAGTTCACCCCATTAGCCCAACTGGGTGTACCAAGGGCATTCTTCCCATAGTTCACCATTGAATAACTGGGTGCATCAACAAAGTGAAAACATTGAGAAAGGAACGTCTATTGCGGTTTCGATTCTCGACTTCGATGAAAATGACGCTTCGCAACCAAACACATTTTTTGTGGCAATGGGCCTTAGGTCAGGAGAGCAACCAATGTTGATTGTAATAAATTTTATAAAATTATGTAAAAACAATAAACATATAATGAAAAAATAAAAAACAAATCTACCGTATAAGCGCTGATGTTAGCGTAGTATGTTGACAAATTGAAGCACAGCCGATGATTGACGATTGCCCTGAAACATAAAGGACTTCTTTGAACTTGTTAGTAGATTCATACTGTAGCAAATGCAAATAAGATCTCTTCGGGCCCGGGGTGTGCCGGGGTGCCGCTCTTATTGAAAAAAGAATATGTTAGTGGATTTACTGCACAGATCTACTATTACTGGTTGAATTTGAACAAATCTCCTTGCCTAATTATTTATTAATGATTTGTTATTAATACAATATACTCCATTCAACTAAAAAAAATAATACTAATAATTAAAAAATTAGGTATCAACCTGCGGTAGAGTGCCCAGTAGGCTGGCAGCATTGCCAAATTGAATGGCAATGCTAATCCTCTGTGCGAGGTAATTTCCAGCCTTCCGGTCACGAGATATGTCAATCAGCTTTTTCGACCTAATTAGATAAATTTAGACAAGTATGTTTGCTGTCACACAATAAACTCAAAATAGCACACATTTTCTCAAGGTTCGTAAATTTACTTTGAAACTAACGCACTGTTCTATAAACGTTTTATAGACGTTTTTTAACCTTACCTAGCTTTAGCTTCAGTCGGGTACAGAGAACTGCCTGGCTTGAATTTGTCACAAACATACTGCAAGATAGCATTGCTTTCACCAAGAAAGAAGCCGTCATCATTTATCACCGGGATTTCTTTCTGAGGGTTCATCTGCAACGAAGCCAAAATATCTGCAGATTTAGCTAACTATGCAAAGAATTTTCACTATATATACACATATTAAGTAGGTACAAGGTGGTAGTAAAGGACTAAGAATTCTTTGTCCAAGGGAAGCTTTTGCAAAGTCGCAAAAGCAGAACTTATTGTTCTAGGTGATCTCGGATTATAACTGTATTTTGTACTGGTAATTAAAAAGCGAACAAAAACTTTTCTCAAAAGAAAAATACTTTAGCTGCAATGTGTGAAAACAAAAATGGTAATCCTTTTTTCAAAGGCTCGAAGGACCAACTTCTGTCTGTGCAAAGATACTTGGCGTAGTCAAAAAATATCAAAAGTTTTAGGCGATCTTCTCAGGCAAATGGTTTAAAACTTACCAAGGCGTATTGAGGCGTCATATGGTCTCCAGCATTGAAATCCACATCGATCAGCTCGAAGGGCACCTCCAGGCGAGTCAGCGCCTGCCTCACAGACAGCGACGGGGGCCCGTCTGATACCGCGTATAGTTTAAGAACCATTGTCACCTGAAATTTTATTTATATGATCATGTTATAGAAACACAGTCCAGCATCCAAGCAACCAGCTGAGGATCCAAGCGCATTACTTGGATAAAGAAGAAGATACATTATACGCAAATAGTTATAGTCAAGAAAAGGGTTACATATTTTTGCTGAACAATTAAAAGAATGTAAATGGTACTTGTTCCATGTATGGCACCCTTCGTGTGCAAGTCCGACTCGCACTTGACCGGTTTTTTTGTTTTAAAGGACATACTTTAAATGAGGACAAAAAAGAAATGTCATTAAAATCGCTTTAGTAGTGTTACTCTGAAATCAATATGACTGGAAAAATGAGAGAATGATAATAAAGTCATCAAAATAAACTAATTTAACATTTTTAATCTTTTTATCTTTTTAAGTCATTTGCTTGATCTTAAAATAGGATTTAAGGTCAATCCATCGCATATGCCCTGGCGTCACAGTATACGAAACCACCTCACGGCCATTATAATGATATTTTTGGGGTCAGTTTTACTTGGGTAAAATCCATAGGATTCCATCCAATTGTCAATCGATGTTTTGCACCCTGGTATCAATTACTTGCCATCGTATCTTTTTCGTCCTAGCGTGTTTTCCAGTTGCGATGTATCTGCCCCTAGTGTAAACCTATGAACCTCTCAAATTCATAATATCTTCAAGATGGCCTCCCGGACGAATGAAAGTTTGTAAGTGGTGAATTATTCTGTTCTTGACTGTAAGTTATCCGTAACCACAAAATAGAAACCTAATACATGTAGTAAGTATTATGCCGTAGCAGACAAATTGTAAAGTTCCACGGTATGTATAGGTGTAAATTTTTAAGGTGATCCGTAATGACATGTTATTTAGATAAGATTTTGAAAGTGTTAGTAGATAGTTATTAATTGATGAATAATATCTATCTACACAAAGTACATTAAGAAAGTACTAAGTATCATATAAATGTATTTTCAAAAAAAAAAAATAGAAAAATATACATACATATGTATGTATCTGACTCACTCAAAATCGGTGAGTCAAATACAACAACCAAAAACAACAAACAATCAAATACAAACAAAAAGGCCAATGAGTTAGTAACAAAATAAAAACAGAAGAAATAAAATCATACATGATGATAAATGTTCTATGTTAGAGACAAGGCAACGATCTAGCATATCGTACCTATTTTAATTAATAAAAAAATGTTTGTTGCATACGAACCGGTAAGACGTGTGAAATCAAAAACAACGTCAACTGTTCGTGGTTCGCGGGCACAGACTGCCAGACAAACAGTTGCGTACCTAACTATATCTACTACTCATTAGACTCGAATTCCCTTTCACTTTAGTTGATCCAATGCAACTACTTCAAACATATTCATAATTCATTTCGTTATTGGTAAGTAAGTATCAGAATGTCGCTGTTTATTTTGGTCTCTTATAGGTACCTTGTCACAAATTATCCCTACTTGTGTGACCTGGAGTGCTATTTTTGCTCGGCGAATCGAATAATTTTTGTTCGATATCAAATGATTTTTATTCGTCAACGAAGGATTTTGTTCAATAACGAAGGATTACAAAAATAAGGCTCTTGGTCGTACTTATTACTTTCATTTGTTTAAATATCAAACACAGCAAAGGTCATAATAATATGAATGATGTCACAATCCAACAAATCCGTTGGGTTATACTCCACCCGATATTTAATAATAATACAAGTGTTAAGATGGATTGGATATAAAGTAATTGTAAGTAGTGAAGTTACCATAGGAAGTCAAGAAAGGAGCCATGGAGCATACTCAAGTGGATTGAGAGATACCAACAATGAAAAAATCTCTGTTCCGATCGATCGGACTAAGCTTTTGGACCAAATGTTCAGAGGGTGTTTGATGACTGTTTTATGGTTTTATGAGACAGACAAATATCATGCAAATATCCAACGAATTAATAATGAAACAATGCAACGCCTCATTTTGAAACCCGAGCACTAACTAGTAGTTACGACGACCAATTAAAACATCCATATACCAGCAGCAATACAAAAAGTCTGGGATACGATAAATTGTACTCACATGAATCTATGGTTTATGTGAAGTCGCTACCCCTAAAGCAGTATGACTATTAGTAATTGTGTGACCTATGAGTGAGATCAAGTGCGACCTTGAGCAATAGAAAGTGAATAGTGTTGGTGGATGGATGGTACACAGGGATGAAACCGAGGAAATAAATTACTGTAATTTTGTCGCCTTGTAACAAATTATTTAAACCGCATAACCCTACGATGCTAAAACTAACGGAGGCCACCATTAGGTATGCAGATTTTACGGGAAAACTTTTTGATGAGAAAACACTTCAAAACAAAAAGTTACAGGCGAGTATATCATCAAGAATATAAGTTATGTAACTTAGATTTATAATTGGTCTTGCGCTGCGGAGACCAATTATTAATCTATGGTACTGACATTCTTGTTTCAACACATTAATAGTTTTCATAATTTCAGAAGATGGAATCAGAGCCTTTGTGAAAACGAAGATCATGATCTCTACAGGTGCTGTGTGGGAGCACCTTACCTCACACCGATGAGCTTGCGATAACTTGCAAATTTTTTTAGGCTAAACTTTCGGCTCCATGGTCAGATTAATACTTACTATGTTGCGATGTGATTTTTTCTGTGGATTTCTGTCGATTCAAAAAGTGAACACGTCCAACCATCCATAAAAAGGTGGGTATTTAGCGCTTATAGGGACTATTTAGTTGCGGAAGAATATGTTTGCATTTGTAGGGTTGGCATTGGAAAATGTAAATAAGTCATGCTTACAACACCCTTTAGATTGACTTCCTCAAAATTGTTATAAATATGGGTACAAACTAAGCTGGAAAATGTATTCACTGCGATTCCGCTTTTCAAAGCTTGAAAATGGGATATCTTTTCTTATTGGCTTATATTATACAGGTTTCAGTTATATTGATGGGTAGTACTGAGACCACGCAATTTGTCAGAAACGCAGTATCAGGTCGAATTAAGCGCCAGGACGGGTACGTGTATGATAAACCAAGCATTTCATTTAATCTGCCAACGCGTCCTCCTTCTACTGTGTCTACCACTCAAGCTCCCACTGTTAACAGCCCTCAACAGCAACAAATGTATTACGCCTATCCAGTGCCTGTCAGCGGAGACACTGTAAATATCGGCTATTCTTCCAGAGCATCAAGTATCACGTCCACAGCCGCCACAACGAGTGCTAGTACTACATCAGCTAATTCCGGAAGTGGTTACAACTATGGATCTCCGTCTACAGCTGCTACTACATCGGGAAGTTCTATTGCGGGATCAAATGCCGGATACAATTATAACTCTCCAACGTCAACGGCCGGAACGACGGCAGGTGTCGTGTCTCAAACTGCATCAACCAATGCACCTAAGTATCTACCACCTTCTTCCGAAGGAGTTGGTACAGGTGGTGGTGTGACTTTCAACATCCCGAAAGGTGGATCGACCACTGTGTCAGTGTCTACGCCGATTCAAACAAGCTCTAGCGGGATCGCTTTGCCAAACACTGGCTACTTACCTCCTGTCAATCAGCAGAGTTCTCCTGGACCATCTGCGTCACCATCAGCAAGAACGCCGTCACCGCCTCCACCAACTGCAGAATACTTACCCCCGTCAGGATCTTCATCAATACCTACCCCAGCAGCTACATATTTACCTCCAGTTTTGTGATCATCATGCTAATATTAATTTTCTAATGATGATTTCTAAAGATTTTTTTTTCTATGTGTTTCTAAAATAAATTATTTTCTTTCTTTTTAACTACCTAACCTCCTTGTCCAAGTACCTAATTCAAACATTTTTGAAACGTATATATTGCAGCCTTGATTTACGAACGTTGTTGCTATTGAACAAACTTATGACTAAGAACATAAATTACTACTTCAATTGTTTTTTTTATGAAATATTATAATAAAATCTCGAAGATTATAAGTTTTTAGTAATTTGATGGCCTTTGAAAATTCCCTATAATATTAAACAATGTGAGAAAGCGTTTAAAGTCACATTGTGAAGGCCACAAGCAGTGCCGGTCTTAACACTACCAGCGCCCTGGGCAAGATTTCTACGGCGCCCTCCAACTGCGATTCAAACCCGAATTTCGTTAGATCATTTCTCTTCAATGAAATTGTCTAACGAAATAACTATTTATAAAATAAATAATTATTTATTATAAAAAAAATAACCCTTTATTAGAAAAAACTAACAAAAGTTTACTTAAAATTCTACAATTTCGTTTTCAATTGACAAAGTTGCTAAGTTTATCAATTTAATACGCGTTATATTCGGGATAAAGATAGTTATCTACATTTTTCGAACTCATTTCCCGTGTTAAAAAAATAAGGTCGAAAAATATTCTGCTGCCAAAATTCTGTTCTACATAAAAAAATATATTTATATAACAGATATTTTGAACATTAAAAATAGACACATATGTGGCGACACAATCACACAGTAAATAATCACAACACAATGCAACAGATGGCGCCAAAGAGACTAATTCAAAATTCCCAAAACAAGACGTTCAATCAGCATCGAAAGACTTAAGCATATATACAACCTCCCCTGTCCCCAGGCATAACACCACGCCTGGCGGGAAGTACTTCCCTTTGCGGCGGTCGAGCATAACAAAAATTATATAACAATAAGTATATAAGCAAGTGTAAGTTCAAAACCTAGCACTTATTAGGTGCACTAAATAGATACCTAACTGGTTTAAGTTACTACTTAATTGTCATACATTAAAAATAATTAAGTAAAAAATAACGTAGCTGTTATGCCTACAGTACTGTATATTAAAAAAGTACTTAGGTACATTTAAACTTAATTACTCTCAAATTAACTAAACTATGATCAATTAAGTTACTACAAATGTATGTTATAAATGTAACTAAGTAGGTTGGTACCATGGAGTAATTACAAAGAGGAGATGCCGTAATAAGCGTTTTGTAAGAAAGCGTTTGTGAGGCTACACGGGGCGGAAGGCAGACGTGCGGGGTGCTTGGTTTCGGCCGTGGCTCGAACCATGGAGCACGAGTAATGACAAGCTCCGCCCACTTTTGTGACGGCGAGGTGCCAATCATCACATCACTGCGCCATTTAAAACGGCATCTCCTCTTTGTAATTACTCCATGGTTGGTACCATGGTAGGTAATATAAGTTATTTACTGACCTGGACAAATAGTAATCCATAATTTACACTTAATACTATTTTTTATAATTCGAGTGCTGGGCTATTTAATTAATAATGATATTTAACTAACACCGCTTCATTATGTATTTTGATTTATTCCATAACCACCGGTATGTAAACTCCAATCCTTAATAAAATGTTCTTGATTTAATCTTCACTAATTAATAGTTATTGTCGTATGTCGGAGGTTGTATATATGCTCCAATTCTTAAAAGCTTCAATCGCGCGATTTTTCGCCATAGTATTTTTGCGTCTTGCGGGCCCCGGCCCGGGTCTTCAACTATATTCATACCGAATCCGTTTAGCGGTTTGGCCGTGAAAGCGTAACAGACAGACAGGCAGAAAGACAGACAGACTTTCGCATTTATAATATTAAGTATGGAAGTATGGATTGGAGTCATTACGAAAGAGTCTTCTAGTGTATTGACGCGATTAATTGATTAATTAAATAAAAACCTACCAGCTTTAGAATCTTTAGGTGAACCTGTCACATATTGGGACACGCTGCTTTACATCGTTACACAAAAATTGGATAAGGTAACCTACCGTGAGTGAGAGGAGTTTAAGGATAATTTGTATCAGATACTTTTGATAAATTTCTACAATTTTTGCGTAGCCGTGCAGATTTAATAGAAACCTTAGAGTTATCAACGTAATCAGTCCAATTGACACAATAGGTCTACTCCTAAGCTTAAATCTATGGTAGCTCAGAATTCCTTTAATTCAAGCACAGAAAATTCTCCAAAGGTTTGTTGTAAGAGCATGAGCACGCATTTAACAATTGTCAATTTCTTGCTTTCAGTAATGAAGCGAGGCTGAAAGCGCTTCCTAGCTTCAAAGTTTGTTTTAACTGCTTTAAGTCTGGTCACTATGCGAATACATGTAAGAAGCTCGGTTGCAAAGTATGCAAGCGCCGTCATAATACTTTAGTACATATAGGCTCGCCCATAGATTAATAATTGGTCTCCGCTGCGCTACGACCGCGCGAGACCAATTATTAATCTATGGGCTCGCCTAAGTCTGACATGAATAACTTAAAAAAAGGTACCCAGTTCAGATAAATTAGTAGCCTCTTCATTGACGGCCACGCCTACTTCTACATCGGTAGCTAATGCCAATAGTGTCGCCTTATCAGCTGACGTCGCAGCCTCTCAAAGTAAAGTAAGTCAATCTGTAGATGTAACACTTTCCACTGCATTAGTGAAAGTTTATGAAGACAATAATCCCGAGCACATTATTCGCGCCATATTGGATTCTGGAAGTACATCGTGTCTATTGACTTCAAATATTTGCAAAAGATTAAATTTGCCGACAAATACAGTTGACAGATCAATTACTGGGCAATGACTGGGCATTAATAACGTCATTTCGCACGTAGGTAAAACATGTAATTTAACTATGAAATCATTAGATGAAAGTTTCGCAATTAATTTTGATTATGTTTTACCATCAATTACAAATAATGCCCCACGTCGTGAGATAAATTTAACTGATTTAATTCCTTCCAACATTTGTTTAGCTGACCCCACGTTTTATAGGCCATCTGAAGAAGACATACTCATAGGAGCCGATTTTTTTGGGATTTGTTGGGATCGCAACAAATAAGGCTAGGTAACAGAATGCCTGTTCTCTGTTAAACCAGGTTAAGGTGGATTATTTCAGGTCCATTGCCTATTAAAAGTAATTATCTGCTGTCCAATAATGTCATGTGTAATTTTAGTAAAATTAGTCTAGGAGCTTATAATAATTCAGACGACATCCAAACCGATTTAACGTGTTTTTGGCAGTTAGAATAAATTAATGTTAATTTACCTCCAGACCAGAAGCTCTGTGAGGAACATTTTATTAAAAATACAACCCGGCTTGATGATGGCCGATTCTGCGTCCGTATACCGCTCAAACAAAATTCCTTTTTTTAGGCAATTCTTTTAGTAAGGCTGGACGGTGTTTAATTTTTTTTGGGTGCAGGTTAAAGAATAAACCGGACATCAATAATACTTATGTATCGAGATTTTATGACGGAATAACATTAGGTCACATGACTGAAGTTGAGGCTCCACTGTTGGTTCTTCGCGAGAGTAGTACCTACTACTACAAAACTTAGGGTAGTATATAATGGTAGTAGTCTCAGCTTCCCGCTAAAAGAGTGTGGTTCTGTATTGTCTGTGGTTCTATCCAATCATGGTCTTAAAACCTGAGTAGAGAAAGATCAATATTTTAAATTTCGTATACATATACTGCACATAAGTTGCTTTTAGATAGCTTAGAGGGACGTGATTGTTGGTGACGATTACACGAGAAACAACAGCATGAGAGGCCTAACTTGGAGTCAGGCCCCTCTGTCCTACTGGGAAGAGTAGTATCGGCGCTATATTTTATTTTACTGTGTTTTTTAGTGTTTGTATTCTTTTTTATTTATTTATTAAAACTTTATTGTTCTACAAAGTACACATATACTTATAACCAGTGATCGGATAATCGGGCGTAATAAAAATTAAGTTTAGATATATTAGATACCTAAACTTAATTTTTATTCTCACGAAAGAATAATATTAAGTTACTTAGAGTTGTTTTTCGAAATTGTTCAATCCCAGGAATGCGGGTTACTTATTAATTCAGGACGAAATATCCATATTATTCTTTCAAGGAAAGAAGTTTAGGTATATAAGCGCCCGATTATCCGATCACTACTTATAACAATTGGCGGACTTAATGCTAAGAGCATTCTCTACCAGTCAACCATTGGGAGAAACGGAAAGGTAGTTTGGTATTTTTCGCAGTGTTCAAGAACGAGCGTGAGTGTTGGGAAGTGATACAGTGGTGGCTAAGTGCATTTTTATTCCACTTCACTTAGCCTGACTTAACTTGGCTTTGGACTTGTTTGTGGAACTGTGGATTGTGGAAACAATACAATTACTCCACTACGCAACAGATGGCGCTAAAAACGAAGAATAGCAAATAATGTCAAGCCTCCATACAAAGACGCCTAATTAGTATGACTAAATCGCGATATCTCAGTTTTTGAGAATTAGAGCAATATACATAAACAACCTCCAACAGAACACCGTCGGAGCCGCGGTTTCCCAGGCATACCACCACGCCCGGCGGGGAAGATCTTCCCTTTGCGGCGGTCGAGCATGTCACTTTCGCTCCCGCCGTATCTCCAAACTAGTGACCCCGATGTGATTGGAAGCAGCTATCTTCATCATCAACTTCCTCCAATCTTCTGCCTCCGCCTAACTGCCTGCCAGTGGCCTTCAACCCATGGTGGGTTCGATTCCAATCGGAAGCATACTTGGTTTAGTTGCTTCCAGTTTGGTTAGGAATTTGCAGGCTTGAATCACCTGATTGTCTGATAATGAAGATGATTCCGTGCTTCAGAAGGCACGTTAAGCCGGTGGTCCCTGCTGCCATTTAATAGTCGTTAAAGGAACCACGTCAGAGGCCGAGAGGCGATTCCAAACAACTCTGACACCAGGATGTACAGTCAACCCTCCGTGCAAAGACGCCCAATTAGTTTATGACCTATTAGTTATAATCGCGATATCGAAGTTCTGAGGATTGGAGCAAAATAAACTTTTCTCTCTTTCTTTGTTTTTAAAATATTTTTTACTTCATACTGGCGTAATACAAAAGTAAAAGCCGTATTGAAAAGTAAAAAAAAAAGAAAAAAAGCGTAAACGTCAATGTCACCGTCATTTAAATAAAAATTAAATTAAAAACGTCATACAAAAATAGTAGGTAGCAGAAATTTAGAATGAGTTAAAAATAATTTACATTAATTTTACGTTGATTTTAATGTTATTTTATATTTACAATGCAGTATTCAATTCTCAATGAGAAGTATTACATGTTAAAGTATTTTCGAGATTGTGAACACCGTTTCTATAATTAGAGCAAAGTTTACATAAATTATGATTTTACGAAAGCAAACATTACTATTTTCTGTAATAAAAAGTAAGCAAGTTAAAAGGTAATGTATTGCATTTTTGTTCAGACATATCAATATTTTAATAATAACCTACAATATGTATAACACATTTATATTTTATGGCCAAACTGACCTTACCAGTAATATTATCGCCTTTGAACACGATCGTGTAGATTGTCTAATTTCTGCAGTGTTTGTTTCTTTTGCAGAACGGCTAAGGCGTGGGCTAGCTCCCTAGAGGATGGTCCACCTCGAGATGACAGGAGTTCAACTAGGCACCAATACTTTGACTATAAGTGACCTCCCTAATGAATTACTTATATATATTTTTTCTATGATTGATTTTGAATCACTATTAGCTGTGGCCAAGGTCTGCATGCGGTGGCAGCAGTTGTGCCTGACTCCATGTGTTTGGGATAACACCAAACTTATTGTATGTATGAAGAACTATGTGAGTATCAGAGAAAGCATTGTGCCTTTTGTGGCAAAGTATTTAAAGAATGTAAAATTACAGTATTTTAAGCTGTATTCACAAGTCAGGTCTTCCCTAATAAGCTATTGTCCAAATTTAACTCATTTAGAAATAAGTATATCACAAGTCGACAGCTGTATCTTTGATGACCTTGGCCACTGGCCCAATTTGAAATTTCTAAGTTTCCGTAATTCACTGATTGTACAAAATGCAGAAAATGCTAATGGAAATTTTGTTTACCACTTACCATTTGATAAATTAAGAAATTTGGAGACACTTGTTTTGTCAAACTTTGCATTAACACAGAACAGTTTGTATAGCATGCTGCAATGTCCAAATCTAGTTAGCATCAGTATGGAGAAGATGAAGAATATACCTGCTGATTTTCTGGAGTCTCTGCTTGTCAGGAAACACAGTTCATTGAGGGCCTTACACATTTATGGGGATACTCTAAATGATGACATTATGCGACATATTTCTACCTGCAAAGTATTACAAGTGCTTCACATAATGACATGTAAAACACTGTTTGATTCTAGTTTATTGCACTTGTATAGGCTTAAGAATTTACATTCACTGAAGCTGCGTCATGGGTATTTCTCAACTACAGCATTACTTTCATATTTCTCAAACAACACATTTCAGTACCTGACATACCTCAGTCTCTCAAGGTGCCTGCATGTCACCATGCAAGTAGCAAAAGCAATAAAAACGAGTGCTCCAAACCTCAAGGAGCTCTCCTTCTACCTGTGTCCATTTATAATAGGTCCAGATTTCAATCGGTCAGAGTTAGAGAAAATGTTTGATATACAATTGCTCCTCGATTGAGGCTCTTGTGTTAGTGAACAGAAGCAGCTTAGAAGTCCGTCCACCTTCACACATGTATTTATTATTACACTAAATTCAGCAATTAAAAATGATGAAGATGAAATATTAATAGATCTAGTTCATGACAGGATAACTTTAGTGTTAGGGACAGTGTGGGAAAAAAGTCCTCTAAATAGTATAGGAACTCTCAATTACAGTGCCTTTTGTATCCTACCCCCCAAGAACTCAACTCAAAGAACTAGAATAATGTTTTTATAGTTATGTAGTGTTAAAGCTTTTGTAAATATAGGGTGTACCAGCTATATAGCTAACAGTATGGTGATTATTGTGGCCTCCATGACAAACCAGACATATGTTTTTTAAAATTAACATTGAATTAAGAAAATAGGATGAATTGTTGCAAATATGCTGTCAACTAATGCTTTAGTTTGAAATGTAATATGCAGTAATGATGTTGGATTTTGTTTTCAACACTGTAGTGGAAAGACTTGTAGTTTGTATATGTAGGTTGCTATGACAGTTTTTGGAAACAGTCAATTAAATTAGTAGTGCCTTACAGGGGTTCCTTGGAACATTATTAATACGAATTTGTAAAACGGCAAAATTTTTAATTTATTTATTAGTCTTTTTAACCAGTGATTATTACTAACAATTAAATTATTTTTACATTATACTTACTATGATGAAGCAGAAATCCAAAGTGGAACTTGGCCTCCGACACGAGAAGGCGCCATTTACAAGACCGTAAGATTTTTCCATTATACAAATTTATTTTTATTTGTACAAAAAGTATCTTATCTATCTTAATTGGTGGACTTGTTGATTTTATTGTATTTTTTGCATCATACAGAAACATTCATGTAATCTTTTTTCAGTGACTAATATTTAACTAAATGTCTGTAGAGTTTGGAGCTGCTGGTGATCATGGCAACTATAGACAGTTATTAAGTTTGGTGCCCAGAAATATATGTATTTTGTATTCTTCTTGATAATTACAAATTTCTTCACTAGCAGCAAGGTTATATTGCCATGTTACTACGGATCTATTACATCCAATACCTTATTTTTTACAATAACAAGTTAATTCAACTACTTTAATTACTAAACTAATTAAATTGTTTATGTGATATCACTGGGCAAATTCTTTTGTATTAGGTAACTATTTAGTGTGTAAAAATATTCAATGTGATTTAATAGTTGATTATTGTGTTTGTGTTGTTTTAATATTATACACATATTACACATGCAATAAAATATATTTTGAACAATATCTCTGTTTTTTTTATCTGGGATCAATATTTAAAAATCACAGTAATAAGCTCTAGAATAAGAAAAGAGTACCAGTTTACTTAATATTTTTTATTTACCATAAATATAATATTATAATAGCATAAAAAACATTTTTTCTTAGTCTGATATTTTATAACAATAACTTTACACAATCATCATTTTCGCATTACATTTGTTGTCCATTTACACATGAAGGGGAATAGCCCTTCGCATGTAAATGGAATGGAAAATAAAGATTTTTACTTTACCAAAAAATACACCTTCTCTTAAATTTTTTATGATATCAAAGCTGCTTTGGAACATAATATAATTCTTCTAATGTGTGTAGATTTTTTTTACTTTATTCAGTTCGGTGTACATTAAGCTCTATGTTCCATCACTATTCTCTCAAGAGGCTTTACTATATAAAAGTGGTGGTACAATTTGGTGCCAAACTGGTTGGTTCTATAGGAAAGGTTCAATGTTGATTTCGAGAGCGGAGCATGGGTTTGTTAACTCGAAGGATGCGAGCACATTCGGGTGAAGGACTCCAATCTTGCCGATCACCTTTCCATACAGCAATACCTCGCCGCAACGGCCAGGAAAGTAGGCGGGGTCTGAAAAAGTATAGGAGACTAATTATTATTGACTATTCTTATTAGAATGGGTAAAATCTGCTGCGAAATTAGGCTGTCTCTGACACACATACCTTCACAGGCTCGCAGACAGTAGCCGCGCTCGGCATGCCAGCGCTGGCTCAGCAGTAACATGACGCGGTCCAGCAGTCCGTGCACGAGCTGGAAGCCCCCCGCGCGCCCGCACTGCACCGCGCACAGCCTCCGCTGGTTCGCTGCGCCAGTCTCTGCAAACACACAATCACAGTTACACATAGCCTACGAGTGTGGTGCGTTATCCACATTGAGAAAGGAATGTTTTAGTTTTCAATGCTCTTTCGCTTTCCCACACTACGACCACCCTGCTTGCCTGCGGCTGACAAGCTGGATAATTCCAATAGTAAAAGCAGTAGTAGTTTCTGAGGTCCAAAGGTTTAGAAAAAAAATATGACGTAATGATTGACTACATGTATTGAGAAAGGAACGTTTATTTGTAGAAGAGGAGACGCCTTCAGTTAGACCCGTCATATACAATAACTAGCTTCTGCCCGCGGCTTCGCCCGCGTAGTCTAATAACAAATAACATAGTTCTAAACAAAAATTATAAGTGCTTTCACTTCCTCTCAAGTGAATATACAAACTAAGACTATCCCCAATAGAAGTAATAATGACTAAGCTATAACCGAGGCAGGTAGGCCGCGTGCCGGCGAAATGTGCGAGGTAAACTCGTACAAAAGTAGTATGCTTATTGGATTTTCTCCGTCAATTTTGAACTGATTTGGAATATTCTTTCTGTATTCGAAAGAGCGGACTCCAGATGTGATCCCATCCCATAGTCAGAATCTGATGATGGACTCGAGGGAAAGCCTGAATATTTTAAAATAATACACTCAATTTTGATAAGATCTTAAATTTTCAAAATCCATTAACGCATAATTTACTTACTAACCTACGCGTACAACGTAAGTCTAAAATTTCACCCTTTTATTTTCACTTCAATTTATGCAACATAATTTTTTATAAATCTAGAACGTAAATGTATAATTTCAACCTTAGACTATGGATCCAATAGTCGGGAAATGCGAAAGAGAAATATATAGGATATGCGTATGTTAGAATGAGATAGAGAGCGTGACCATTTCTTAACACACTATTGGTCCATAGCAGCCTTACGGATTTATTGTCAAAAACAAATATTTAAATTATAAACAAAGTATCTATCTGTAAGTGTTAAAAAAGTGTTCAGTAGAAGCGCATAATAATGGTTTCATGTGCAGTGCCTAAATGTAACTCAAATAAGAAAGAAAACCCACATAATTTCACATTTCACACGTAAGTACCACCGATGTTTATCACTGTATAAATCCATGATTTCCTAATTGATTCGATAGTTTTTCCGCACTAAAATATGAGAAATATCTTAAAGTTTTATCACATAAATGTTTAGAATGCATAGGCATTCAATTTTTGATAAAAATAAATACGTGAATTTTCACAATTTTCAACCTAATTCTTGAAGTTTAGGGATTGACATCGATGCTGTCAAACATCATATCGATAGTATTGCACCCAAACGCTAAGAAGGAATAAGTGCATATAGGTACTTATTTAAATTTTAGTAATAGAATTTTTCATACAATTGGATTGGACTCGAAAAAACGTGGCGGCTAACCAGAGGAGTGCCCTCCTCTGGTTAGCCGCCACGTTTTTTCGAGTTCTCTTTAGAGATAAAGTCGAATTTAAGATATCGCGAAAAACATAGCAGATGTCTACTGAAAATCTCGTGTTCGTATTCTCATTCATTTCTTATGTTTCAGATTTCCATCAAATGTAGATATTCGCCAAAAATGCCTAAAAATAGTTAGCAGAGGAGAATGGATTCCCAAAAAATTTCAACTATTTGTAGTAAACACTTTGAACCAGAATGTTTTTCGAACAGGGGATAAAAAGAGTAAAACTAAAATCAGGTTCAATCCCAACAATGTTCATGCCCTCAAGTTGTAAATTT
Source organism: Euzophera pinguis (assembly GCA_947363495.1). NCBI lineage: Eukaryota > Metazoa > Arthropoda > Insecta > Lepidoptera > Pyralidae > Euzophera > Euzophera pinguis. Next base: position 4,234,586 of record OX376166.1, read on the forward strand.
ATCAAAATATTGTGTACTAGCTGTTTCCTGCAGCTCCGCCTGGGTCAAAAAGTAGCCTATGTTTGACCCCGGGTCTTCAACTATATTCATCCCAAATTTCATTAAAATCCGTTCAGCGGTATGGGTTAACAGACAGACAGACAGACTTTCGCACTTATAATATTATCACTGTCTTGTAAAAACTTTTTCACCGAACTAAACATTCATATGTTTGATTCTTCAGGACTGTTCAATCATAAACACTTGTTAACAAAGCTTATTATTGAAACTTATTTCATTATTAGGCTAAAATATGAAGCAAAATAAGAAAATACTTCCAAGGACAGTTTAAGACATTTTTATAATAAATTAATTATCTTTGGTGGTAAATAAAAGACTTGTACTACTTAAAAAAATGAATAATGCCAGTATTTTTTGCGTAAATTATATTATATATCATATCGTGTGGGTTAAATAGTCAATTTTTATTTTTATGTGTATGTAAATGCAGGCCAATCCCGCTAATTGACGTTAACTTTAACGTTATTACCAAAACCAAACCACGACCCGAGATATATTATTGATTATGCAAAACCAGTGAGTCTATTGAAAATCATTCGACTCACCGGTATTACATACTTAAACATATCCTTATAGTTGTGCTTTGATTTTGGTATGTGTGTATGTTTTTGTCTAGAAAGCGTAAATTTTATGTTATTTAAATGTCCACTTATTCCAAGTCGGGTCAGGGTGCTCGTTAAAAATAAAAATACTTAAGATGTTTATAATATAATTTTATTACTTACTTATCCCAATTAATAACTGCATACTTAATTTGGCAATGGTCTCACGTTAAGATAATCGATCGATGATGTCGATATTGCTCAGCTCAGCACTATTTGACAGTGCACACATGTATGACACACACACATCAACAGTTTTCAATTTGGTCTCGTTTCTTTTACTGACCAGCCAATCTATTGACGTAGTCAAAAAAATTCTAAATCTATGATTTCAACATACCTACTAACAACCTAAAAACAAACAAGTTGGCGTCAAGGTCGGGTATTGAATAAAGGATTTTTGGAGAAGTTGAGAAAGCAAAACTGCACCTATGGAGCAATTACAAAGAGGAGATGCCGTAATAAGCGTTTTCTAAGAAAGTATTTGTGAGGCTACCCGGGGCGGAAGGCAGACGTGCGGGGTGCTTGGTTTCGGCTGTGGCTCCAACCATAGAGGAGCACGAGCAATGACAAGCTCCGCCCACTTTGTGTCGGCGAGGCGCCAATGATCACATCACTGCGCCATTTCAAATGGCACCTTCTCTTTGTAATTGCTCCATGACTGCACCACATAGTTCCAGGCGCGGCAATGATTGCAACTTGGTTTTGCCTGCTATTAGCGTTGATGTGCATTCGCCCTTATCATTGCATGTTACTAAGTATATGGCACAGGCGTATGCCGTTTCTGATGCATCGCAAAATGCTGATGCTGATGCTACTTAGTGTTTTAAACTCTTCGACTAGTTGAAGCCATTCTTCCTGTAATTCATCTGATACAAGTAGTACTACTGAGATGTCCACGTTTTTTGTAATAATAATTTTGTCCTAATGGAAATTGGTGAAATTAAGCCGCAAGGGTCGAAAGCTTTTAATTTTGATATATTTAATAGTAGTTGCCGTTTAGTGATAGGCTCTTTATTAACATGACGAATTAATTGGTTATGAAATATGACACTATCTGATGTTGGTATCCATTTTAAACCAAGTGTTTTCCTAGTTTCAAGACACTTGAATTCAACTGATTGATATTTAATTGCGGAAGTTAAAGTTACAAGCACTTACCAAATTATTTTATGAACTAACTGGTGGCGGAAGCACGCAAAATAATTTGGTAAGTGCTTTCAACTGATTGATTTAGCAAATTGGGTGATCATTCTTCTAAGAGCTTCTAAGAAATAATATAATATATAATTCTTCTAAGAGTTCGTTGCTTGACCATTTTCTTAGGTTCATGCCTGCTAATTAAAAAAATTATATAAGTTCCTTTTGTAGCTGTTTGCAAAATTCGAGTGATTCTGCGCCCGTAAGTAGATCGTCTATGTAGAAGGATGATTTTAGTGCTGATGCAGCTAATGGATATCTATCCACTTCATCTTCTGCGAGTTGTTTTAGTGTGCGCATTGCTAGGAAGGGTGAAGTTTCGAGACCACAAGTAAAATAGTTGACAGAATATATCCTTGAAGTAATAACTCCGGTGAATCTCTCCACACAATAGTTTTTAAATGCTGATCGCATTCTCCGATTAATATTTGACGAAATAATTTTTCTATATCTGATGTGATGACATATTTATGCGATCTCCATGCTAATGATGATAGAAGCTGATAGTCCAGGGTTTGCAACACCACAGAATCACGAATTACGGTTTGTTGATTTTGATTTTGATTTGGTTGAAAGGTTCACTCGCGACGGTCCCGCTTATCCCGGTAAACTCGAAGGACCAAAACAAATGTAGGGTTTGATACTGTCCTACACTGGTGATATGATGATGACGAAGAGTAGAAGGATTTATCACTGATTTGTGAGAAAACCGTTAGAAACCGTTAGAATTAATATCCAAAAAGTGACGTTAATTTTTTGAATGATACTCATCGAATAAAAATTATTGAGGCACGTGCAATGAAAGCGCTGAGTGGGCATTTTGCTTGACCTACACTACATTCTTATGTGCGAATAATCGTACAATTTCATTTCTCTAACTTCACAAAATGGTAAAATTTTATACAAACTTTTAACGCTTTAGGGGTAGAATTTCCAAAAATCCTTTCTTAGTGGGCGTCTACATTATACAAAGAATACACTGTCCAAATTTCCCCCTTTTAAAACAAATATTTACTCATTTATCATGATCAATGCTCTTGAGAAGTTTCGAAGAAATTGGTCTAACTAATCCCGTTTCTCCATACAAAGTTTTGACCCCCGTTTAACCCTCTTAAGGGTTGAATTTCGAAAAATCCTTTCCCCTTGCTAGACCACAAAAACACCATGTGCCAATTTTGGGGCCAAACGACCCAGCGGTTTTGGGCTGCGCCGTGATATGTCCGTCACTCAGGGACATTTTACATATAATGATAGAAGATAGATATTACCGGCGCTGGTATCGACCAAGACCACGTCGCTGATCTCGAACAGCTTCAACGGTAACGGCATCTTCTTGTTGGCAGCGAGGGTTTTCAGCAGGCCGGGCAGTAGCGTGGTGCGAACCACTTGGAATTCTAGGGTTTTCGGGTTGGAGATGTGCGCGGCCGGTACATCTTCGATTTTCACACCTAACTTTGTTGAAACGTCGTCCCGTGAGCACTGGAATAAGTTTACATTTTTAAACCTAATTGATTACATTACTGATTGTCATTACATAAAGTAAGTAAATGAGTACAAAGGAGTTATTATGAATCCCAGAATAAATAAACATAGAAACACACACAGAAAAGAGTTACTATCATCATCATCATCATTTCTTGTAGGTGAATTGTCTATCGACCATGTACACTCTGCTATCAGAGTTGTTCGGAATCGCCTCTTGGCCTCTGACATGGTTTCGTTAACAACTACCAAATGGCAGCCGAGACCAGAAAAAGAAACAGGGAAGACTTACTATGAAACAATATATCCATCATTTTCCATCTCGGTCAGCTTGTTGAGCGGAGATTGACCGCCCGCATGTGATGCTACAGTGCAATGTGACTTACCAATGTGAATGTGAGGGCCTCAGTATAGCCCGCATGCGCACACTCCTCTCGCAACTGCTCGGTCAGCTTGTTGAGCGGAGTTTGACCGCCCGCAGTCACTACTCGAGGCTCTCTACGTTCGAGCCGGTTGTAACTGTAAACAACATTACCATTATCATTTATTGTTCTAGTATTTTTGTAAATAGGGTTAGGTATAAATTCAGATAGTAGTTTTTTACTAAAGTTGTAATACCTTACTGTTATGGACAGCTTTAGAGACCCAAAGAGGAACTTGGCATCCGACACAAGTGCTGCCACTCTGCATACCAGTTGGCGTTTTGGCAGGATTCCAGGAGTGCCATTATTGAAAAGTGTAATATGTTGAATTAAAATTGTTCCATATCTTCACTTCTATCACTTTAAAAAAATAGAGTTAGAGTCATATTACTACTCTCTACTTACACTCTTCCTCCCATCATCGGTACCTGGGAAGATCTAATGACTGTAATTAGATCGTTTATTTTGAGATTTTCTCTAAATACGCATACTATGTGTTTATCCTATCGGCCGCTACCGCAACTGAATGTCTAGTCTACCAGTTTCGGTAGAAGATTATTTAGTCCTGTTACACTAATTGAGAACCCGGGAAAATTAATATCACAACTATCTGGTTGTCGACTGGCTGCCATTTGACAAACCATCGGCATCAAAGATCTCAGTATGTTTAACCTAGGAAAATAATTCACGTTACATCGCACGTCGGTCCTTGCAGCAAACGAAGGTCACTCACCCATATGCGATGGCGATGTCCTCGTAGAGGTCGCAGGCGTGGATGACGTCATGCCGCGTGGGAGGCACGCGCACGCGCAGCAGCTCGCTCGCCGCGGCCGTGGACAGGCACATGCGGGACAGCAGCGACGCGATGTTGTCGGCGTCCTCGCTGGAACACGCGTCAATGTTCTTCACTCGCTCCAAAAGAACTGTAGAGAACCCTAAGGTTTCACTATAGGAATTGGTGTGAAACAACTGTGACAGACTCCAATCAATAAAAGGTTTCTATCTAAAGTTGTATGACTGTTCCAGTGTAGGGTTCCTAACTACGTGTATCAGAAGAGAAAGTCATATAAACACTTCACTGTTCGTTTAATGTTCAACACAAACACACGAGTTACAGTTTATGACAAAAGGTGAAACAGACACACATATAAGTACACTCGGAACGAGGTGTTAATAGGAACACGATACATAGGGCGCACTGTAAGTTTCCGGAACTGGCCACTTACATAAACAATATTTAAAAAATTATTGCAACATTTGAAAATAGAACTCTTTGGCTGTAGAAAGCAGTTTGTTTAATCTGACTGTCTTTTGTTTTTACCTTGTGGCGCCATTTAAAAAATTGTGTGTCTGCATCAACATGGATTTAACTCGGGAAAATTTTCGTAGTATGATTTTCTACGATTTTAAGTGTAATTTGACAGTTCAACAGAGCATCGCTCGGCTTGAAACAGCTTTTGGCAATGAAGCACCATGCAAGACAACTGTTTATAGCTGGTTTGCAGAATTCAAGCGTGGTCGTATCAATCTCAGTGATGAATCTCGCGATGGTCGGCCGTCCACCGCTGTGACCAACAAAAACATCAATGCTGTGCGCCGTATGAATGAAACAGACAGGCATGTGACCTACCATGAAATTCGCGCATCCTTAGAAATAGGCATGAGTCAAATACAATTAATCCTACACAAACATTTGGGTGTGAGAAAGCTGTGCTCGCGGTGGATCCCACACAACTTGACCGAGGCTCAAAAAACGGACCGCGTCACTTGGTGCAGTGCCATGCTTACCAGACTCAACGAAGGTGCGTCAAATTTGGTGTGGGACATAGTAACAGGTGACGAAACATGGGTTTATTGCTACGATCCCAAAACAAAGCAGCAATCGAGCGTATGGGTCTTTCAAGATAAGCCGAAACCAACCATAGTGGCGCGCGTGAAAAGTGCATCTAAGCGGATGATTGCTTCTTTTTTTAATAAAACTGGACACGTGGCTACTGTTGCTTTAGAGAATCGTCGTACAGTGAATAGTGACTGGTACACGACCATTTGTTTGCCGGAAGTTATTGACGAACTCCGTAAAAATAACCGTAAACGCCGTATCATCCTGCACCACGACAATGCTAGTTCTCACACGGCCAGACAGACAAACGACTTTTTGAAGGCGAAAAATGTAGAACTCATGAGTCATCCTGCATACAGTCCCGGCCTGGCACCTTGTGACTTTTTTCTGTTCCCAAAAATTAAGAACCAATTACGCGGTCAACGATTTTCATCACCAGAAGAGGCTGTCGAGGAGTATGAAAACACGTTTCAGAGGTCACCACAGAGGAGTGGCAAAAAAGTTTTCAAAACTGGTTTCATCGAATGAAAAAGTGCATAGACGCCAAGGGAGATTATTTTGAAAAACAATAAATTAATTTTGTACCTTTAATAGTATTTTTTCATATTCATTCCGGAAACTTATAGTGCGCCCCACGTATACGACGAGTAAAGGCAGGCGTCGACTGGCTAAGCAAATCGGTCGCTGTTGAGCTCTGACTTATAATTGCTGACTTACAAAATATGTGTTCCCTACAGTACCAAATCGATAGTCAACTATCGATACTGTTGGTTTTACTGCAAACTTATTTATATTTTCTAACCTTGCTAAACAACTAAAATGTGTATAGATATGTAGATGCACGTTAAGGTTGACGATATTTGGAGTTCGTTTACACAAAAAACTCTGCCACCCGGGTGCACAGGGTTTATTGACCATGTAATGTAACCCACTCGATACAACACAAATATATAGTTGAATGAATAGCTCTGTTAGAGGCCAATCACAAGAGCTGTTCAGGTGACTTCTTACTTGGGAGAGCTTATAATGTCATCGACACTCAAAAAAGAAGATATGAATGAATGAACTGTCGCCGCAAGTCAATGTTCCAGTGGTTAAGGCGTTTGCTTTAGACCCCGTCGATTCTCACGGGAAGCGTACTTGTTTAGTTGAGTAGTACAGAAGCCGAAAGCGGTTCCGAAAAATTCTGACACCAGAGTATAAAGGGTTGATTGACCACGTAACCGACTCGATAAGAGAGAAAGAATCCGCAGGCAAACAAATCGTAAGAAGCGCTCACACGGGCGAGGAAATTCGTCCAGAAGGCGCAATTTTCGTCAAAATTTTACGTCACGATAAATTTAGCAACAAGCGGCAACACCCTAAAATAGAATAAAACAGTCGAGTTGGGCAGACATTGCTCCAATCAATTTTCTGCAATAAATTGCGGAACATCGGGTCACCACACAACAAACAAAGATAACGGTAATTTAGAAAAAAAAAACCCTCTGCGTTTCTGTGTAATTTGGGAATAAAAACCCTAAAGAAAATCCGCCATTTTGTTTTTTTATTTTGATATATCCAGTGTCACTCTCACAGTAAATACGAATCTAAAGACACCTCTCAAACTATTATCCATCGAGCCGTTTAGGCTGCAGAGCGTGCCAAACAATTATACATACTCTCAAAAAAACATAACCCTGACGCAGTCGGGTAAAAATAGCTATGTAAGCGCTTCTTTGAGCATTCACTAGCAATGCACTTTTAACTGTATGAATATTAAATATTTTACAAACCTAATACCAATGTAGCTGTTGGCTTTATCAACATTGATAAGTTCCTCCCTGTACTCCAACTTGGGGTACAACTCGTAAGTGCCGTCTGGAGCGAACACTTTACATTGCTGCACTTCGTATGGTTTGCTGCAGTACTTTGAGAACATACACACGATTGTGTCTAGAACTATTATAGCCTGAAACAGAAAAGAGTAAATAAAAAAAAAACACAAAAATTAAAAGAACATAACAGGTTAAAAGAAATATTAAAAATAAATGGCTGTGACACAAAGACACATGATGTAAGAGGGGCGTCTGAAAAGTTGTGAGCCTAATGAATTAAGTAACAAAAAAATCAATGTATTTTCCTCCCAACCCAATGCAATACACTTTTCACGTCTTTTATATAAAGCCTGTAACCCATAGAAAAAACATTTTTCGTTTTTGTCCTCAAAATGGTCGTCAACTGCCGCCTTAAATTCGTCTTCATCTCCAAATCTTCGCCCCCGCAAGTCCTTAATTAAATTACAAGCACTTAATAAATTATTTTGCGTGCTTCCGCCACCAGTTAGTTCATGCAAACTATTGCCGGCCGGCACCCACCCACTACTATTAGTCCCAACATGCCCGCCACCACTAGCTTGCACATGCAACACGTGTTTCGCCTCTACGCGAGGCATCTTCAGGCACTAGACCAAGCTGTTAATAGTCCGACGTGAAGATGCCTCGCGTAGAGGCGAAACACGTGTTGCATGTGCAAGCTAGTGGTGGCGGGCATGTTGGGACTAATAGTAGTGGGTGGGTGCCGGCCGGCAATAGTTTGCATGAACTAACTGGTGGCGGAAGCACGCAAAATAATTTATTAAGTGCTTGTAACTTTAACTTCCGCAAAGTAACGCCTGAATCGGTTAAATATCTTAATTAAATTGTTAAAAAGAAAAAAACACTGGGTGCCAGGTCTGGACTATAGTCCATATATTATCAATCCACCATATATGGTGGATGATTAATTCTTCGAAGCCCGTAGCAAAATTCCTTCGCAATTCCAAAAAATTGTAGCCATGAACTTGGAGGCTGACTTTTCCAGCTTAAATTTCTTTGGCGCCTTTTCTCCCTTTTCGATCCACTGCATCGACTCATGTTTTGATTCCGGATTATATTGTTTCATCCACGGTTACAATGCGCTTACAAACATCTTCTAAGTTGTCGTTACACAGGTCCAAAAACTCTTGTGATGTTTGTACACGTCGCTGCATGTCAAGAAGCGTAAGCATTATTGGTACCCATTGCGCGCTCATCTTTCTCATATTCAAATGAGTGTGTAAAATGTCACCAATTCGTTATTTACTAATGGTCAATTCCTCTGCTATCTGCCACAATTATATTCTGCGATCATTCAATACCAATTTCTTGACTTTAGCGATGTTTTCCATCCGTGACTGCCGTGCTTGGGCGGCCTGAGAGCGGGGGTCATCTTCGGGAATACTCGTGACCAGCGTTTGACGGCGGCAGATGATGGTGCAGATTCCCTATAAACCTCAGACATTTCTTCAAAAATATCCTTTGCTGATTTCGCTTTCTTTACAAGGACGTTACGACGGCGCGGTACTTTTCTTAAATGCAGCGATGACTCAGACATGGTCATGTTTAAGATTTTATTACTCCAAGGATAATTAAGCTATTTACTGAAATCTTTGTCTATATACTCATTAGATGTCTCGCAACTAGATATCCATCGCACAAGAAATTGGCAATAGTGGAAGTGTCCTAGGCTTATAACTTTTCAGCCGGTCTGGTCCTTTTTCACCTTTTTAGATACAGAACTGTCTCGCCGAAACTAGTAATACTATATAGGATTTTTAGATGTAGAAATAATCATGCAAACAAACATTCCTTGAGGACTTAATAAGGTCAACTTTTCTGTCTCGTTATTTACTTTTATTCCTTCATAAGCATACCTTTTTATGTGCTGGCTTGGCTAGTAGGTAATGTTTAGCAATTGAGGCTACTTCCTCCTGCACTACTAATTTCCGAGTTGCGACGAAAAGAGGTATTTATTATTATTAGAACTATGTATATTGTTTCGTATTGTTATTATGTGCATACAATAAAGTAAACAAATAATTAGAACATATTGTGGCTTTCTCCAAAAATCTACACTTGCTGATCAATCAATCAGAATTGGCCTGAACACAAATGAAGTCTGAGATACAATACAATACAAAACTCTTTATTGCACAAGTAATTGCTCGTATTTGACAATGTATCCTTGTCAAATACAAGCAATTACAAGAAAAAAACCTTGGGCAAAAGGCGGCCCTATCGCAAAAGAAACTTCTTCCAGGCAACCTTTCTGTATCTGCCCCATGGTCATTGTTTCTCTAACTATAAATTAATATGAATTAAATATTTTACCTTAGTAAGGTCGGTAGCTGTGCACTCAATGAAGACATTCTTTGTGTTGAGCGTGATTTTAGAATGGTCACTGTTGATGATGGGTGGCATAGAGAGCACTACTCCATTCTTGTCCTTGATTATAGGATACACTGGACTGTCCCTGATTATCCCTAAATACTGCTTCAACTGGGCGTGATTCTAAAATAGTTATGATAAAATTAAAAATTTACAAAACCCCCAACTAGTCCAGAGCAAAAGCAGACCCTGGGCTCCAAGGCAAACAGTGCAAGGCAAAAAACGCAACCGGGACAGTGATGAGATGAGAGAGAGTCTAGAGCATATAGATTGCTAGCTCGACTTCACAATGTTGGAAAGCATTACAAATGGTCTCATATTTGTGTGTGAGCCTTGTGGCTGCCAGGCAAAACAGAAGCGAAAAAGCAGGAAAATAGACCAGAATAGCCAGACTTATATGGATATGGTAACTCATAAATGGCGAGTGTGTCTGTTGAATTTAAAGGATGCTAGGAAGGTCTTTGAGGAAGTTTGTAATGAAGTGGAAATCTTAAGTTTGTCTACCCGTGTGGGAAACTGGCGTGATGTATGGGTATTTCATCAACAATAGTTTGGTATGCATCCTGTACATAGGATATTGTTACACTAAAAATTACATAAGCCTGTAATATCAAATGAGTTACATACAGAATATAGTTCCATAAGTTCCGGAGCAGTCATCTCCTTTTGCTGGTTAAGTGCTTTGAACATAATGCCATTGGGAGGCAGGGCGTCATACACAAATGGCCCTTTGACAGTGTCCAAGTCATGAGTGCCTATGGCAACTAGAGTCCGCTTTCTGCAGATGTTCTGATGTAATTTGTCCTGGAATAAAACAAACAATTTATGGAGCTATAATTTGGCAGCAAAGGACTGATTTTATTTATGTTTATTCATGGAATGCATACTGGAATAGATACAATTGATGTTAGTATTGAATATTATGTATTCTGTATTATTATTCAAAAATAATATTTTTTAAAACAATAATTACTGAATTAATATTAGAGGTTATATGTTTGTTAGTTTTGAGTGTTTGTAATGGTAATTATCACAAATTTGAAACTGATTCCAAAAACTTATTTCCATACATGAAAGCCAGATTCCTTGGGTAGGTATTAGGCATATACACAACAGGATATAAAACTGCAGGGAATGCTAATAGTACTCACCTGCAAATCAATGAAACTGTCATACGACTCCTTGGTAAAGGTGACACCCTTCAGTACCGCTGCTACTGCAAATGGCCTAATTTGTGTAGTTGCTGGGGTTAGGTGCACTGAATGACAGTCCTCATACTTAGTCAATTGGTATTGTGGAGGGGCTTTCCTAAAAAGAAAAATTTGTAAAACTGAACACCGTATGCTGACATATATATATTATGTGTTGGCTACAAAATAAAATACTTCTGCTATTTTGGGGTTTGAAAAGAGATTTTTTAAATTATTATCAGAATGGTCAGTAGAGTTTGGACACAGTCATGTAAAATATTTTAAAAAATATTTCAGCACGCAACTAGAACTGCCATCAACCTTGGTTTATGGTTTACAAACTGAATGTCTTTCTCCCACCACCATTGAAAATGAACAAGAGCAGTAACTGCAAGTTTATGGAAAATAAGACATACTCACTTTCCCTGAAATACTAAGATACCATCTACAAGCCCCTCTAAACATAGGAGATCATATCTGTTTGCGGGGATATCAATCCGGTACAATATTTCCTCAGAAACCCCGGCACCAGCCTGGTCTCCCTGCTCCTTCATCAACATCTGTTTTTCTGTTGTCTGCACAGGAAAAATCTATTTATTGTGTGCTCAATAAAGAATACTTAGTAGTTATAAATTAATTACGCGGCAATTTGTAAACCTTGATTATTATCCATTCATAAACAATAATTTTGGAGATAATTATTGTTTATCTACCCAAAAATAGGAACCTTACTTAAAGCTATTCAATAGCAAGTACGTTTTGATTTAATAAACTTACGACTTCATCCAACTCCAAACCGAATTCGAAGCACAGGTCTTGGAACTCTTCATCCGCTAAAATATAAACAATGTTTATAAAAAGTGTACTTAAGCATAAAACTGGCATGTACAGAAAAAACAATCATTCACTTACAGTAACTTCTACCGAGAGCCTTAAATAGCAAATCTCGTTTTACTGATATTGTAGGCATTATTGAATTATGCTAATAATTTTTATTATTTATTTTCAAAATATGTTTCGTTCTTCAGTATTTACAATATTTCCAATAGGATAGGTTATGTTAGTTCAGTCCAGTCCAGGTCCACAAGTCTCTCAATTGTCAAAGTCAATTCTGTGATCTGTCCATTCAATTAGGGCTCGTTTTCAGGGATCCAATGCTGGCAATCCAGCCCTGAGATCCAGCTAGACGCGCTTTTGTGTGAGGCTCTGATGGAATCGGATTAAACGAACGGAACGCAACCAGAAAACTGGGTTTTACACCCATATTCTTAAACCTTCACTCAAACTCGACTCAACTTTACTCCACCTCTTTGGTATGATTACACCCAAATTCTTAAACCTTGACTCTAACTCGACTCAACCTTACTCCACCCCATTGGTATTTTTAGTCGATACTAGTTTCCTTGACTTGAGTATTTTACTCTCAACAACTCATTGGTATGATTAGTCGACTCTAGCTTCCTTGACTTAAGGATATTTCTTATTGGAGGTGAGTATCAAACTGTCAAATATTAGGTTGGTCTAGAGGTACCTTGAGGCGGCCTCGAAAGTGGTTATAAATCAGTTTTTTATCACTTTTTAGTTAGCTAGTTAACTACTACCTTTATTTTAATTTTTCCTCTATTTATGTGTATTTTACATACGAGTATTTTGTGCTTTGGATTGTTATTATAACCTGTGTCTTCCTCATTGGAGTTTGCTCAAGCAACCAACTAAGAATATCGTTTTGAAGGAAAGTTCGAGGATTTCCTAGAGGCGCCCTCCAATGAGTTTGAGTGAAGGACCTCCTTATGTTTAAGAATACGGGTGTTAGTCCTGTTTAATATATGAAATCCATGGGCTGCGGCGAGAGCGGATGTTTGAAGAAAAAAAATAATATGCCAGCCCACGTGAAGTCCCGAGACTCAAAAAGCTTGCCATAAATAGCCGTAATTAACAAGCTTCGTAGAAAAAAATAACAGTTGTGTCGAAGGTTAGACATCTGTTCCGAAAAAAATATTGAGGTAACCAAACGCTATCAGTGGCCGTTGTGTCCCTGCTCAAGTGAAGTGTTCAGTGAATATCGTCGGTCGGACGGAAGCTAGGACCCCTGTGCTCGGAATAGGACCCCTGCTGCTGGGAATCGTCGAGATCGGACCCCTGCTCGGATTGTCGACGGACTGGAAGATAGGCCCCTCGCTCATCCTGCTGGCCCGTTCCCCACCTCATACAGTCCACTTATCGTCGTCGTCCTCGGCAGCCCGGAACGAAGCTAAGCAGCCCGAAGCCACGCAGGCCCCAGCCACGCCGCACCAATCTACGCCGCTCGCATCTGCCTTCGCCCTTTACTACTGCAACGTGTTGAGGACAGATTGGGACGACTGTATGCCACGTTAACCAACGCGTCTTTACGTGGCGTGCAATGCTTGCGTGGCGTGGCGTGCGTACGCTTGTATATACCCTGTCACACCGGCAAAAGCGATTGAGCACACGTCACGCACGCACGCAATATGCCAGACAGCAACTTCTGTACGCGCGTCCGTACCCCCTTGTCACCAGCAATATTGAGTTCTATCGGCAAAAAGATGTTAGATAACATCAGTTCTTCAGACAAAGAAGCAAATTGTTATTCTGCTAAGAATCTTATGCTGCAATAAGCAGATTTAATACAATACGACATTAATAGAAAAGAGGGGAATGCAGCCAATATCATAAACTATGTCGACAGCTTGAGTCATATGAAGACTAGTACTAGTAAGTTAAGTTATACTAGTACAGTTTGTCTATAAAGTCGTGACATGAATGTTTGAGGAACTAACATTGATCATTTTTCTGGCAACACCAAACAGAAGTGTATCATCTGTCATCGAGTTTGAGATTCGGGTCGTTTTTATTTTCTATTTTTTATTGTTTCAATTGAACTACGATTTCTTAAGCTCAAATTACACGCCTTTTTTTAAAAAATGAGTAAAGTAAATCGAAGTGGCACGCGGGCAGTCATTTTCAAAGTGTTCCAGCAATGTTTTGCTGAATTCCAGGCTGGACAAATCTTGTGGGATTTGGATGATGTTTACGGGCGAACAGCATCTTTGACTGGTATGTAATCATATATTTTTTGTTTATAATCTACCTGAAGTTGCAAATTTACTAAATTCACGATTTGGAGAACTAAATAGACATTGTTTACATTGCATATTTTTAGGTTAGATTGACAATGTAAGTACGTCGATTTTATAGTATGACTCAATTATTTTTGATACATTACAATACAATCATGGTAGAATGCGATACACTCAGTTTTTGAATAATTTTGTTTGAATTGTTTTCTTCGTGTGAATTCGTATTTTTCATTATGTTACAAATTTACAATATTATGAAGTGTTTTCTTTTTTTTAGGAAAATCAGAAAGTACTGTGAGGAGGATAGTTGATGAAGGCTTTAAAAATGATGGAAAATTTCAAACTCCTGGAAAACATAGGAAAGGCTGACCAAAAAAAGAAATGGATGACTTTAATATTTGTGCACTCCGCCAAAAGATTCAATTCTTTTACACGGTGCAAAAAGAGGTAAGTAATTTTTTGTCATGTATTGCATGTTCTATAATACTTATTACTGTGGGATTTAGTATGATTAACAGGAAACTTTGATGTTTCAGGTACCGACCCTCAGAAAATTGCGGATGGTTGCCAGAACCGACCTAGATTTCGATTGCAGTATTGAGGTTTTGCGCAAAATTTTAAAGGCCATCGGATTTACTTTTAAGAAATGCCAGAACAATAGGAAGGCACTAATTGAAAAATCTAATATTGCTGCAAAAAGAGAGCAGTACTTGGCAATCATTAAGCAGAATCGTGATTTACCAGAAGAATTAAGAAAAAATGTCATATATCTGGATGAGAGTTACATACACTCTTCATATAAGGTAAATGTAATGTATATAAAAATTCAGTTATCATACTATCATACTAATATTATAAATGCGAAAGTTACGATGTTTGTATGTTTGTGAGTTTGTTCCTCAATCACGCAAAATCTACTGGACGGATTTCAATGAAATTTGGTACACGGGTAGAAAAATACCGGTAATAGCACATAGGGTACTTTTATCCCAAAATTCCCAAGGGAGCGAAGCGCCGGGGCGCCGCTAGTTTGTTATAAATTAAACAATCTTCTTTTACCACACATGTGTAGTGTGTTATAATACAATACTGTAAAATGAAATATGAATATAATCTACATATCAAAAAAAATCCTACCCTATTTAATAATTATAAAAATAAAAGTTTGTCTCTTTGTGAATTCATATATCAATTTCTTGAATTATTACACTCCATTGTTTTTGATAAATTGTGGTTTCCAAATATACCCATTATTTAGTTATGAAATGTTTATTAACTGGGTTTGCTATCTAATTCCTGTCCTCTATGAAATTTGAAGGGAAATAAGCAAAAATAAAATAACAAAAAAAACTTTTACAATATTTATTTGAAGAAGAAGAAGCTGAAAGTTACACAAAGTTAAAAACTCGAATAAAAAAAAAATTATATTGGAAGTTACCTATTTAATGTCGAGTAAAGAAGTAATTGCGATTAAAACGAGAAAAGAAAATTAGGGGCGCAGGAGATCGAATGGCCAATATTTAGATCCCTTTAAAGTTTTAAATTAAAAAAAAAATAAAATCAAAGGTTAATAAAATAAAAAATGTAGAAAGCTCAGGCACAGGCTGACCGATAATGCTGGCTTCGGCTGTGTGGTTACCTCAGTTTAAGCAAAAATGTCTATCGCAGATTAAAACGGTAGTATAAGCAGTGTCCTCTTGTTTCAATTAAAGAAATGTGGTATGCACTCCTGACACCTCGGGAAGCTGGTAGAACTCCCAGTGTTCAGCGGAGGGAGTGCTGAGGGAAACTTGAGGTGTTCTTTTTAACCCTGAAGTAGGAATAACAAAATAACTTTCAAAAGACTGCCTATGAAACAATGGTTTACTATAGGGCGGGGCTCTGGAAATTTCTAGGTTTTATTCCTGTTCAAAATCCTTTTCAATATATGTATAATTTTGTTTTAATGGAGTATGTTTATTCCTAAATTTAGAGCTGAATCTTATTTGGTTGTAATTATAAAAAGAAAGTCATAATTCCAAATGGTAGGTTACCCGACAATGAAAAATCTACATAATTTTGTAAAAAAAACGATTTTGTATGAAATATTTCAATTTGAATTTATATATTCTACGCTTATTTATGTGTACCAATGGTGAGAAATCATTTTAAGACCGAAATTAGATAAAATTTTAATAAAATGCACATGTGAATAAAATACACATTCTACCCACTTTTGTAAATTATAAATTTCTCACAAAACCCCCAATTTAACCAGAAAGTTATTAGACCAAATGGAAGAATTAATCGGTTATTTAGCTTAATAGGACAATAATTAAAATAAAATAAATTACCTTTTCAGGGTTCTTTATGAATATCCAACAAAACACTTCTGTCATAAAACGCCGAACGACAACCACGTCGGCGAAAATATTGGTTACGACGGTTGCACTATTAAACTCCAAAATAATCGTATTAAATGGCTATTTAAACCTTTAAATTATAAAAGAAAAATAGCGAGCAACTATCGACCCGCTCCGAAAATCATCTGATTTCGTCTGCCGGTGGCGGCAAGTGTGCTAGCTGTCAGCTCAGTCGTAGTGATGGGGACATCGGGAGTCGACATTTGCTCGAATCGACTCGATGAACTATCTATCGACTTCGTGCCGAACCGTGTGAAAACAACAGGCATGTAGTATCGATTTTTGAGATACGCCGGCGACAATTAAACCAACTCGCACGGATTCAATGAGTGATTAAATAAATCCGGAACAAGTAAGGAATGATTCGATTATCGTTTACCGGCTCGTGGAGTTATTCGCACGGCCAGGCCACACCAGTCGAAATCAAAAATTTCCACCCGCGTACATTTCAAAAATACAGAATGTTGCTTCCACGATCGCAATCGATACATCTCACGGAGGAGTCAATTCTCTTATTTTAAATAGGTACCTAGTGCACAATTGAATCGCAATTGGATCGTAATGACTTGACTTTGACGCTTCTGATATTCCGTTACTCATTTTATTTACATTTCCCTACTAATATCATTAAAATACGCTCCAGTCGCAAATGAATAGAGATTCAAAACTGTTTAAGCAGAATACCACTATTGAGTGTATCTAAAAAAATGCAACACAATTAAGTCGCGATTGAATATCAGTTGCGTGGCCTTTAAAAGTTCATTAGCGGAATCGATCCCCCTACTCAACAATCGAGCAATTAGGCAGTTAATCGACTTAATATTTATGGTATAGCAAAAATGGCATTACAACACCCCCTTCCCCGGATAAGAATTCACGTAGGGAATTCGCGGGACGTCCTCGGCCTATTCTACACCCTAAAGATTAACATTAGTTTAAATGAACTCATAAAAATAAATCGAGAGAGATCGATATCGACAACGATGAAAATTTTCACCGCACTACTTGACGTTGACAGATGAAAAAAAAAAACTTTTTTTATTTTAAGGAATGAAACGGATTCTGGGGAATTGAGAAAAACCTATTTGTAGAGGAAAATACACCGTTACACTACTAAGTATATTACTCTGTTCAGGTAGAAAAAACCACAGCTGGCGGAAATCGGTCAGACGTTGCAATCGATTTGTTCGAAAAGAAATCGATCAAGACTGATACATAAATAAATAAGCATGGATTCTAGAATGCTTAAATATAAAAGGCAAAAATACAAAAAATATGTAATTTGCATAAATTAAAACAAAAAAAAAATCGCCCATGAAGTTCTAACTAGAAAAGACCAAAAGAAGTTGCGTACGCAAAAACTCATGGTAGTAAGTATTGACTTGGAAATTCTGTGACCAATGATTTCTCACATAATTTCCAGTCCGGTGAAACTACAAAAGAATAAGTTTAAGATAATGATGGATTCCTGAAAACAGGAATGAATCCAAAGTAAAAATAAAATGTGCTTAAAAAAATAAAGTAAAACCCTTATCTAGGCTAGTTAAAATGAATAATTAATTCCTGAAAACAGGAATTAATCCTTAGTAAAAATAAAAATAGTTAAAAAAAATTAAACTAATTAAAACCTTTGACTAGAGGTGGCTTATAGTAAAATATTTAAAATTTAAAGGTGTGACAAGCTAACCACTACTTACAGTTCATTATTTAAAACCTGAAAAATGACTAGTAAGTCTGTCCTAGAAACGCCTCCCAACCCTGGATAACAAGAGAGTAATAGACCTATAAATTTAGTAGAAAAATATTCCATTATTCTCCTAAAACACATAGACTCGCTTGTATGAGTATATTATAAATGGGGAATAAAAGTTTATAATATGATAAATCTACCAACACCGGTAGGGTGTAAATAGACATAATATCAATGCTAATTGTCATGGGATCCCTTAGACAACAAAGCTTAAAAGAGATTAAGTTTTCTTGTTAAACAGGTCAAAATAAATGAGAGAAAATAAGTACAAACTTATGGTTATCAAGTCACTCAAGATATACTGAATGAAATGGTAGATTAATAAAAGTGGTGGTTAGCTTAAGATGGAAAACGCCTAAAATAATCCACAGTCGCCTCTTACGACACGTCCGGACGTCAGACGGGGAGACAATTCTAAAGCCGATCATCCCGCGGCCGATGAAGGCTAGTCTAAACATTTGAAATCTTTTATGTGCCATTTCCCTATGTATTTACCCTGTTCATCTTCTAACTCATACACTAACGGTGAAAGCTTACAGATAATCTTACATTTTTCATATTTTGGAGCAAGCTTTGCGGCAAAGTACTTACTCGCAACGCTCTGCTTGTAGGTACGTTTCCAAACAAAATCTCCCACATTAAAGGACACATCCCTACGTCTTTTGTTGTAGTACTTCACATTTTTCTGATGCGCTTGCTTAAGAGAATTTTTAACATTATTGAAAATTTGTGATAGATGACCCAATCTTTGAACATGTGCATCAGGTGAAGTAACGCTTAATTCGCTGAGATCACTACCATCTTTGTAAATATCACCGTTGGCTACAGCTTCCCTGCCGTGGACTAGAAGGAACGGACTATAAGATGTGGCTTCGTTTACAGATGTGTTTATGGCAAATTGGATCTTTTGAATGTTTTCATCCCAGGACCTATGGTCGTTTTCCACAAAAGCAGAAACAGCGGTCATTACGGTACGATTATAGCGTTCAACGGGATTAACCTGTGGACAATACACTGGGCCAAGGTGGATCTGAGGGATATTGTATTTTTCATATAAAGCCAAAATGTCACGACCTGTAAATTGGGAACCGTTGTCAGAAATTATAGTTTGAGGTATTCCATGCACTAAAAACACATGATCTTCCAATCTTTGCGCTATAACCTTCCCAGTAGCCCTGCGAAGTGGAAACAAAAAACAGTACTTTGTAAAACAACAAATGACAACTAACAGATAGTTATTTTGACGCCGTGACATGGGCAGTGGTCCGACTAGGTCAATGCTTAAGCACTGGAATGGCCGCGTACAATTTTTTGGTTCTCCCATAAAGCCGGGTGTACACTGTGAACTGTGTCTATAAGCACTACAAATGTCGCAATTTTTAATGAAACTCATGGTATCTTTATACATGCCAGGCCAGAAATATCTCAGCTTCAGGCGTTTATAAGTCTTAGCCACACCAAGGTGAGCGGCAGTAGGTTTAGAATGATTTTCAACAATTATACTTTCCCTCAGCTCAAGAGGTATCACTTCTTTCCACTGGAAATCCTTACTGAGTTGGTTAGAAGTTTTTGTAAAACGGTAAAGCCTACCATCAACTAATTGAAAATTCGGACAAGCCCGAGGTCTCTCGGTGCAACGTTTTACAATATTCAGATACCAAGCGTCCCTAATTGCGGTTAAATCTATGGCATTTACAGACACGGGTACAGCCCGCGATAATGCATCAGGTACTACATTTTGTGACCCTTTTCTATGTTCTATTATGAAGTTATAAGGAGATAATCTACAACCCCAACGCGCTAAGCGACCGGTAGGATTTTCAAGATTTAAAAACCATTTTAAACTAGAATGATCAGTGATTATTCGGAAAGGTTTACTGCCCTCCAGATAAGGACGAAAATGCTCCACTACATGAACTACTGCCAGAGCTTCACGCTCTGTCGCAGAATAATTTCTCTCTGCTGGAGAAAGCGAGCGACTACAATAAGCGATTGGATGTTCTTGTCCGTCTATATTTTGAACTAAGGTCCCACCTATTCCAAAATCCGAGGCATCGCAGTGCACAGAGAATTCGCGCGAAAAATCTGGACATGTTAGAACAGGTGTTGTGGTCAGAGCTAACTTTAAATCATTGAAAGATTGATCTGCCTCAGGAGTCCAACGGAAGGGTGGAGCTCCTTTACGAGTGGACGTGAGCGCGTTTAGGGGACCGGCGCGATGACTGTAATTCTTAATAAATCGCCTGTAGTATGAAGCAGTGCCTAGGAAACGTTTAACATCTTTTCGGCAAGTAGGAGTGGGAAAATCGACAATAGCCCTTACTTTATCCGGGTCGGTACGTAAACCGAATTCATCGACCACGTGACCTAAAAACTTTAATTGTTTTCTAAAAAATTGGCATTTGCCCATATTAACAGTGAGATTTGCCGCTTGTAATTTCTCCCTGACTTTACGTAACAATTCTAAATGGCCGGCAAAGGTTGAATGAATTATGATAAGATCATCCAAATAAATAAAAACTTTATTATCAAATTCCGGACCGAACAACCTGTCCATAAGACGCTGTTGGGTCGCTGGGGCGGAGGTTAGACCGAAACACATGACCTTAAAATGGAACAAACCTCGTGAAGGTATGGTAAATGCAGTTTTTTCACGAGATTCCATCGAATCCAAAGGTACCTGAAAGTACGCAGATTTTAGGTCAACAGATGATAGGTATTTAGCATCCCTGAGTTGATCCAAAATATGGTTAATATAAGGAAGCGGATACGCGTCGTGTTTAGAGATAGCGTTGAGTTTTCGGCTGTCCAGACAGAAGCGAAGTGTGCCATCTGCCTTACGGGCTAGGGTGACGGGATTATTCCAAGCGCTGTTACTGGGTTCCACCACATCGTCTTTCAACATTTGATCAAGCTGCCGGTTCATTTCGGCGAGCTTCTCTGGGGACATCATGTAGTAACGTTGCTTGATTGGAGGGTGATCACCGGTGTCAATACGGTGACTCACCAAATGGGTACGCCCTAATCCTCTCTTCTCTGCCGAAATCTCTTCAAATTCTTGAATCACTTTACGAGCCAATTTACATTCTGACTCGGAAAGCGAATCAAAGTCTCGTAACGCTTTATCTTTGGCGGCTATGGTATGGACTTCGCGGGTAGATAAAAATTGATTATCATCCAACAGAGATAAAACGTCGGGAGCTATATTGAAAGCTTTCCAAAAATCTATTCCGAAAAGTAAGTCAGTGTTTATCTTGGGAATAATATAAAACTTAATAATCGCTGTTCTATCCTTTACTGTAACCGGCAAAAAGATATAACCAGTGACAGGTGCGGTAGAATCATTAGCAGTTTTAATAGAATGTAGATCAGTCGACTCGTGTACCGTAGCAAATTTTTGATAGTATGAAACAGCGCTGGCCTTAATTATACAAATTTCGCTGCCCGAGTCCAACAAACCAGAACATACCATTCCGTATATACTAGCCTTTAGATACGGTCGTCTGTCAAAACAGTTGTCAACGTCGCTTGTCATCGAGATAGGTTTGATATCAGAGTTATGAACATGAACCGACAACACGCGCTGGGAACGGGTTGATAAAAAGAAATTCTTCAAATAATTTAACCAAGAACGCCATTCTGCAGCACAAAAGTTACTAGAAGTTGCGGAAGTTTGTTGTCGATTCACGCTTACTCGTTTTTTGGAGATGACGACGGCGCCGGCGACTTGCCAGACTTCGACGGGGAACATTTAGGACAAGTTTTGGCAGTGACGTCCCTCTTCCCACAACGGTAGCATATTATGATGGCAGGCGCCTTGCAGGACTTCAACGTGTGACCGTCCATGCGACAACGGACGCAGAAATTGCTGCCATCAACCTGTGCCACCGCCGCGGCCACTTTAGGAATAGCAGTGGACCGGTTGCCCTTGTAAATAAGGTCGGGAGCAAGACACGAAGACGAAAATTTAGGGGGCTCGGAGAATAACTTTGAACGCTCCTTCGCGTCCTCAAGAAGTCGACATTTACGTTTCAAATCAGTCCACGAGTCAACTGGATTTAAACCTAATTGAGAAGTGTAGAAAGGCCTAATATTAAACAACACTATGTTAAGTTTCTCTTCATCAGATAAGGGCTTGGACAAACGACTGAAATAATTTTGCATAACACTAAGATAATTGACTATATTTTCATCGGATCCTTGTGTGCGGGCTCTAATTTCTATCAAAAGTCTGTGATCATAATTAGCAGGTAAATACTCCTCGAGAAGTGCAGATTTCAATTCGGACCAGGCATTCACCTCATCACGCACTCCACGATACCAGTATAGTGCCTCCTCAGTGAATAACTCGGCAGCAGAATTGAAAAGTTTGAAATCATTGATACCGCGAGATAAGCAAAGTTCTTCTAAGCGTTGCAAGAATGCCTTTACACAAGTTTTCCCATTAAAATGAAGATTTAGCTTATAAATTTGAGAGTGAGAATTAGAAGAATTATCAATCTTGCTGGAAAGCATCGGCGGATTGGTTGCCGGGTTAGAAGAGTGATGCTGCGATGAACTACTCTTAAAATTGTCCATAATTCCATCAATTTTATACAAAATGCGGTCTAATCGTCCTTGAATATTATCAATTTCCGAGGTGTATTCCTCCTCATCTCCAGCATCCAATCTACCTAGACGGTGAAACAAATGGTGACCTAAGGTTTGAATTCTATTTAATATTTTAAGAGAACCCGACTTAGTAGAAGTTCCTTTAATTAAATCCTCTAATTCAACCATTTTGGCTTTTATTATGTCCAATTCCTCCCCAATATCCACATCACAAGTGAAAATCTCATCCGATGGGAGTTCTTTATTAAGCGCGCGAACCTGAGCTCTCAGACCTATAACATTATCTTTAGGATGAGTGCCACGGATCCTTACTTCATACTCTAATTCATCTTTGTGTAGCAAATTAAAGCAAATTGGCCTTTCCCCCATTTTTAGCAAGTTGTAAATAGAAAGCAGGGCAAGTAAACAATAGGGTTAAAAAAAAATATTGACCAGACGTTACAAATTGCTTGGTAAAAAAAGAAAATAATACTATATATAACTCTGATTTTATCAGAATGTAATGCAGGTTAGTAAAACAAACTTTATTGCAAAATAATGCAAGGGATCAATATTGGGCAACTAATTCTGAGCGAAAATGACCAGAAAAAAGGGTAATTTAATTAAATTTGAAATACAAGTTAATTTACCTCGATCTCCTGTCCCTGTTCGGGCGCCATGAAATGTTTATTAACTGGGTTTGCTATCTAATTCCTGTCCTCTATGAAATTTGAAGGGAAATAAGCAAAAATAAAATAACAAAAAAAACTTTTACAATATTTATTTGAAGAAGAAGAAGCTGAAAGTTACACAAAGTTAAAAACTCGAATAAAAAAAAAATTATATTGGAAGTTACCTATTTAATGTCGAGTAAAGAAGTAATTGCGATTAAAACGAGAAAAGAAAATTAGGGGCGCAGGAGATCGAATGGCCAATATTTAGATCCCTTTAAAGTTTTAAATTAAAAAAAAAATAAAATCAAAGGTTAATAAAATAAAAAATGTAGAAAGCTCAGGCACAGGCTGACCGATAATGCTGGCTTCGGCTGTGTGGTTACCTCAGTTTAAGCAAAAATGTCTATCGCAGATTAAAACGGTAGTATAAGCAGTGTCCTCTTGTTTCAATTAAAGAAATGTGGTATGCACTCCTGACACCTCGGGAAGCTGGTAGAACTCCCAGTGTTCAGCGGAGGGAGTGCTGAGGGAAACTTGAGGTGTTCTTTTTAACCCTGAAGTAGGAATAACAAAATAACTTTCAAAAGACTGCCTATGAAACAATGGTTTACTATAGGGCGGGGCTCTGGAAATTTCTAGGTTTTATTCCTGTTCAAAATCCTTTTCAATATATGTATAATTTTGTTTTAATGGAGTATGTTTATTCCTAAATTTAGAGCTGAATCTTATTTGGTTGTAATTATAAAAAGAAAGTCATAATTCCAAATGGTAGGTTACCCGACAATGAAAAATCTACATAATTTTGTAAAAAAAAACGATTTTGTATGAAATATTTCAATTTGAATTTATATATTCTACGCTTATTTATGTGTACCAATGGTGAGAAATCATTTTAAGACCGAAATTAGATAAAATTTTAATAAAATGCACATGTGAATAAAATACACATTCTACCCACTTTTGTAAATTATAAATTTCTCACAAAACCCCCAATTTAACCAGAAAGTTATTAGACCAAATGGAAGAATTAATCGGTTATTTAGCTTAATAGGACAATAATTAAAATAAAATAAATTACCTTTTCAGGGTTCTTTATGAATATCCAACAAAACACTTCTGTCATAAAACGCCGAACGACAACCACGTCGGCGAAAATATTGGTTACGACGGTTGCACTATTAAACTCCAAAATAATCGTATTAAATGGCTATTTAAACCTTTAAATTATAAAAGAAAAATAGCGAGCAACTATCGACCCGCTCCGAAAATCATCTGATTTCGTCTGCCGGTGGCGGCAAGTGTGCTAGCTGTCAGTTCAGTCGTAGTGATGGGGACATCGGGAGTCGACATTTGCTCGAATCGACTCGATGAACTATCTATCGACTTCGTGCCGAACCGTGTGAAAACAACAGGCATGTAGTATCGATTTTTGAGATACGCCGGCGACAATTAAACCAACTCGCACGGATTCAATGAGTGATTAAATAAATCCGGAACAAGTAAGGAATGATTCGATTATCGTTTACCGGCTCGTGGAGTTATTCGCACGGCCAGGCCACACCAGTCGAAATCAAAAATTTCCACCCGCGTACATTTCAAAAATACAGAATGTTGCTTCCACGATCGCAATCGATACATCTCACGGAGGAGTCAATTCTCTTATTTTAAATAGGTACCTAGTGCACAATTGAATCGCAATTGGATCGTAATGACTTGACTTTGACGCTTCTGATATTCCGTTACTCATTTTATTTACATTTCCCTACTAATATCATTAAAATACGCTCCAGTCGCAAATGAATAGAGATTCAAAACTGTTTAAGCAGAATACCACTATTGAGTGTATCTAAAAAAATGCAACACAATTAAGTCGCGATTGAATATCAGTTGCGTGGCCTTTAAAAGTTCATTAGCGGAATCGATCCCCCTACTCAACAATCGAGCAATTAGGCAGTTAATCGACTTAATATTTATGGTATAGCAAAAATGGCATTACAATCTCTATAATTAATGTATTGTTGACAGAAGAACGCAGTCCGTTTTTTATGTTAAAATATTAATAAACCTGTTTATTTTCCCACCAGGTCACAAAATGTTGGCAATCTTTAGACATTCAAGGTGTCACTCAAGACATCTCCAAAGGGAAACGGTACATCATAGTACATGCTGGGAGCGAGAAGGGATTTGTGCCTAACTGCCTCCTCATATTCAGCGGAAGAAACAAACTCGAGGATTACCATTCAGAGATGAATGCCAATAATTTCACAAAGTGGGTTAAAGAAAAGCTCATACCGAATCTACACGAGCCGTCCATAATTGTTATGGACAACGCGCCATATCACTCAGTGGTGACGAATAAGGCCCCGACATCTAGTTCCCGCGTCGACGAAATACAACTTTGGTTATTGGAGAATAATATTCCTTTTGAACCTACACTGAGAAAACCTAATTTATTAAGTTTGGTAAAAAAAAAACAAACCTTCCCCGGTTTATGCTATAGATGAACTCCTAGGAGAATACGGGCACACAGTGGTACGGCTTCCGTCGTATCACTGTGATTTAAATCCTATTGAACTCATTTGGGCTAACGTGAAGCAAAAAGTAGCCGCACAAAATGTTGGTTCACGCGACGTAAAGCAACTTGCGGAAGAGGCTTTCGACAGCATCACTCCCGAAACATGGAAGAACTGCTGCGCTCACGTCGAGGCGCTCGAAAACGAGTATTATGAACGAGGGCGTCATCTTTACCAAGACATAGACCAGTTAATTGTACGCTTAGGCGATGAGGACAGCAGTAGTGATAGCAGCAGTAGTGATTACTTCCCTACTGATAAAAGTGGCGACGATAACGAATTTCTTGATATTGAATATTTGGAGTCCGATATTGAGAGTGATTAGTTTAACTTCGTAATTTACTTATGTTTCAATTCAAAATGATTAGAAAGTATTAAGTAAATAAAAACTGGCTTTTAATGTGTCTTTTTATTTACTCACTTTACCTAATTGAAACGAGGAACCTTGATTTCTCTAATTGTACAGTCAACAGCACATCAACCTACTCTAATTAATTGCAAATTCGACTGTGCGCCGGCGGCATAGAGATCCATGCAGGGTAACTTGAGGTGCGGTCGACTGTACCAATAGCTTTTCTTCATGGGCAGACAATAAATAGTGATTATGATAGTCAATTATGTACGCTAAATGCCTATAGGCAGTTTCTGATATCAGTGCTGGCACCTTGCACAGGGGGTCTACCATAAAGTCTATTAGCAGGGCAGAAACGATTGAGTGAACGAAATGTCGCCTTACACCTTGTATTGCGTTATCTCGTTCACTCACTCGCATTTGCCCTGCTATTAGACTTTATGGTAGGCCTACAGATGTGAAAAAAGACATAACTGCTAGTATCAAAATAAGTTAGGTCGTATTATAAAGGGTTACTATATGCACGCTAGTGGCGCCATCATTTATTTTCACGACTTTATAGACAAACTGTAAGATAATATCAAACGCACGCTTGCTACTACCCCTTCGCATGGTTTGGGCCCCCCGCTACCGCTACGCTACTGTGCTTCGAAACGCTCCCGCGCGCGCGCGCGTTACAAGTGTTTTAGATAAAGCGTTGTTTACAACTCGAGTGTAGGGTTACAATAACACGTAAAATTTATTTTGTTCACAGATAATCGACCTTATCGACAAAACTGTTTGGTTAACGATATCATAAGTGGTTCTTTTGTAGTAACGGGTGGAAGGAAAATATTTCTTTTTTGTCCCCGTAATTTTGTACTATAATGATTTTTTAAATAAAAGTTGTACCATATATATGCCTTATTTTTTTATAATCTAACAGTATCTATCTAGTTCTGTAATTAAAACAAAGAATACTATCCTGCTACAGTAAACTTTTGAATGAAAAATAAATTACAATTTCGAAATTCGCGGGTTTTTGTACGAAAAAATGATATATTTTGCATCAACACTTTGTTTTACAAATTTCGTTAAAAGCAATGAATACACATATTTTATTGAAGCCTAGCTATCTTAGAATAGATAACAAGCATTAATAAGTTCTCAGAATGTTCAAATTGTGAAAAAACTGACAAACAATGAACCTCCGTCGTTTTTTATGGTCGGCTCGACCGATCTTTACCCAAGGTCAGTATAAAAACTACTACACGAAACCAAAAAAAAAAAATTCAGTATTGCTTGGAAAGGAACGTACTGTCGAAAAAAAATACAAACCAAAAGTATAATAAATGTGGACTGCTCCCATAAAATCCGTTTGTGGCGCATTTTTTGCGCGCCCGCTGTCCCATACTAAGATGCTACGTTAGACAAGGACGCGATCCTCCACTCGCGCGTTCTTTTTTTGAAATCATGAAAGATCGCTTGAGTTAGCGTGGTTTCTTGTTATTTTTTATTGCTTATTATTAAATTAGTAATATAAATAGAAAAAGTTGCACAGAAAATAATGAATTTTATAATTTATGAAAAAATGTTTTTTGCGTGGTCAGCCATTTTGTTCCCAACTTTTTCGATAAAAAGTGGAAATAACACTTGAAAACATAAAGTGATCAATTATGTTTGTATTTTATATTAAAATAGACTTATTTAAGCATTTTCTCAAAAAATTTCATTAGTTATATTAAAAAATATCCTCCCTAGCCAGGCATTTTCCCGTACCGTGATCCTAGAAAAAAATGAGACCCGTCAAGCTCAACTTCAAATTCGTGTTTAAAAATTTTTTCGGCCCTGGATGGCAATGGAATTATTTTTAATCGATAGTGGCAGGATCGTAGTTAGCCGAGAAAAAGCCATAGACACATAGAGTTACTCAGTGTTGTGTAACTAAAAAATGATGCAAGCGAAAACAGTTGGGGCTGATCGAGCCCAGAAGCACAGTAGCGCAGAAAAAGTTGGGCTCGATCGAGCCCGTAAGCAGGTTAGGGGCTACTGGACTCAGAGCACGGACAATCGACGTATTTTACAGGAACCGCGCAGGACACGTGAGCGGAGCGTGTCAAGACTAAGAAGAATCAGGCTAAGTGAAGTGGTAAAAAACTGCACTGGAGCACCAGGAGCTTTTAGCAACACGCAAGAAAATCACAATAACCGAACACTGTATAAATCCACCATTATTATGCGAAAAAACTCAAAAAACACAAAATTTTGTAAATAAAATACAGCGCTGAAATTGCTCTTCTCAGTTTCCTTCCTGATAAAAGTCACGAAAATGTTTGTGTACGTGAAAGCTATTGGATTGCCAGCACTGGATCCGTGTATTGGATCACGAAATCGGCTCTACGATACTGGCAAGACTGGCAACACTGACAATTTCAGGTCACGTGACATTAGTCTGGTTTTGCAAACGGTGAGTGGAGTGCCTTGTCATCAGTCCTTTGAGTTTTTGGATGATTTTCTTTGGAATTTTTATTCAAAGTGAGTAATTTTATATGGAAAGTACTTTCTCTAGCATGTACATGTATTTTTTGTGGTGTAATGATGTGATTATGTGCTGTGCTTTTATATGATGAAATTGTACCTTGTTCCGTGACTAGTGATATGACGCCATTTTCTACGTGAATGCCAATTATCGAGTTCTTCAATATTTTCTTTGTTTCTCCTGTAAGCTGGTAGAGAAACTGTTAAATCTTTACATTTCAAGACTTACTTGCATGTTCGCTGGCTAAATGTTGTACGTATATTACATTTATTTTGTTTAAAATAGATAATTTTAGTAACATTTTCAATACGCATTTTTTGCATGACACCACCTTGAACGGCGTACCAAATAGGCA
The DNA here is from genome assembly GCA_947363495.1 of Euzophera pinguis. Lineage (NCBI taxonomy): Eukaryota > Metazoa > Arthropoda > Insecta > Lepidoptera > Pyralidae > Euzophera > Euzophera pinguis. The sequence continues at coordinate 4,263,920 of OX376166.1, forward strand.
GTTTCTTAAGTTGTGAAATAAGTTCTTCGACTTCAACACAAATTTAATAATTTTAAAATTCTCAAAATCACATAGAATGCTTAGTGTGCGCACAAGAATCAACCTGACTTAGTTTATTATTGACTTCCTGTTGAGATGCATGATGGTGTGTGGTTATTTTGATGCTTCCCTGTTTGAAAGCATTTTCAAATAGGTATTACACACCATTAGTTTCTCTGCCAATAAGATAGGTATTACATTAATGCTGTGTTCTTTGATGGATGGACCATCAATTAATTGGTGGGTAAATACAATGTGTATTGGTAGGTAGCTGTTTTTATGTTAATGTGCTTTTGTTTTGTTCTCTAATGTAATCTTCATACAAAATCGTTTCCTTTGTCCTTACATTACTTGTATATTTTAATTTCGATATTTTGTTGTTTTAATTACCAGCTATGTCAATTGTCCAAATTCAAGTTAAATTTTTTAATTTTTAAATATCAATAGCAATGGCCCAAGAGTCCCAGGACAGGGATGGTTGGCGTAGACAGGGGGATGCTTATGCACAGCAGTGGGTTATAGAAAGCTGAATCTAGGGTAATGTCGGTCTTTATTTTATGCAATTACTAGTTACTTGCTTTAGAAAGTCATTGATATTTTTTATCTTGTTTAGTGAAACTCATAATTTGTTACATGGGGTTGCACACAAACACCAAACATTAAAATAGAATGGTATTATATTTATTTATGTTATTTTCTGGTTCAGAGTATCTATTGCCATACAATGTGGTAATGTGGCTAGTAGTTTTAGTAGTTTTTAATCAGTAACATTTTTATGTATATAACTAGTTGACCCGACAGATGCTGTCTTGTCTTAGATTTTCTCTTTCATAAAGACTTTCTACTGACAATAATAAACAACAAAAAATAATTTGCAATATTGTTCCATCCATTCACACATAATGTTATGGCCAAAGGAAATAGAGATTCATATTAGATAAAATTTCCAAAATGTTAATTTCTTATTTTCTATTGGGTATGTTATAGATAATAGTTACCATTGTTTAACACTTCTTTGCACACTACAATAAAACAAATATAGATAATATAAATATGTATGTATGTATAAAAAAAGGTGGCCTTATCAATAATTTCAGTGTTTAAAAGTTAAAAAATAAAGTGGAAAAGTATTGGTTGATAACGAAATAAAATGTTTTTTTATATTACTATTATTATAATACTATTAGGACAAATACTTTAAGTATATTGTACAACATTGTTACAATAAGACTTGAGGGTAATATATGTGTAACTAAATATCACACTATCAGTTTGGTGGTAACTGTTGTTGGCGAGATAAATAGAACTGATAACATTTATGTTAATGATAGCTGTATCATTCAGCTCAGTTTTGCACTTATTGTAATACATTATAATAATAAATATTATTAATGCTCAATGACATGCAATGCTGGTAGCCGTTTATAGCTATAGCAAACCCAATACAGGTGGTTAAATTTTGGGCATTAAGAACATCTAAACAGGCTATTGATTCGCTAAGAAGATTCATTCATTGACTGATTCAAGCGAAGTCTCCGTTTAGAGACTGGCCAACTTTGCTTTTTTATGTTTACGTGTTTTAGGGTAGAGTTCACATTTCCAAATGGATCTTTACAAAACTTTGCACGCATGTTTCACGATTAAGGGAAAAAAGGGGAAAAGTTTGCTGTAGTCATCGAGATATATGTACTAACATACTAGAGAAGCTACGTAGAACATTTGCATTGTCCTATTTTTGGTAATTTATCATTTTAGCCGCTCCAGTGCTGAAATGATAACACATCTCAAAACATCATTCAAAAATGAAGTGCAAAATTTGCTACAAACATGTATTTTTTTTCAAAGTTGTGAGTTTGAATTTTGATTAGGAGAAGTACCTATTTTAGGAACATGTTAGATAAATACAGTTTTCAATATCGGACTTACTTTGTCTTTAGTGCCTAATTAGTTTTCTCTTTTCATCACTTAACATTTATATTGACTTAATATTTATTATGTACATTTAAAACAGATAATCATAATCTTGGCATTTTGTCAGTCTAACTAATCTACCTACAACCTACATACATTTCACTGTGAATTAGTTAGTCTATGACGAATTATTTAAAATGGCGCGCGGCAATTATATTGGTCGTATTTTTACATTTAATACAGTGAAATTAGATTACTTACCGATGAAAAGTTATTCCTTTGCACTTTGCCGTGTTCCTTGAATTATTGCTTGAATACCTCAACACACACCAAGGCATTTTTCAAAGACTTTCACAGAGTTTTTGCTTTTTAACTGTCGGAAGCACAAGGCCCGAAACTACTAGCAAGTGACTAAGTGAGTTGCGGCGCGTTCACCCCAGTTGAACGGGACAAAGTAAGGAAGTGCGGTGTCTTCTCTAGTACGTTAGTACATATATCTCGATGGCTGTAGCTTACTTATTAACGGATTTCCATCATATTTGAAGGAAACATTGTTTATCAGATTTTTCACAGGTTGCTATTTCAGGGTAAAAAGGGAGAAGTTCTTACTAACTAGCGTAATTTACGAATATAAGTATTTCAAAAAACTGAATTTTCATAAGTTTACTAACTCTATAAATATGTCGTGGCTCAAAAAGTAGCAACATTAGCGCCTCTACTGGTTAAAAATGTAACAATTTTACGATATGATTACTTGATTCTTGGTCATATCGTGATGTAATCCGGCATCGGTTGATAATATCATGAAATATTGGAAGCACAAAAATATGGTCAATTCTGTTTTGGCCATACAATGAAATGGTCGCATTTCATGATCTGACCGACCACATCATGAAATGATCAATTTCACGACCTGGCCACGACATATACATTAAATATTAGTAGAAATGTCTTCGCCAATTTGTATAATTCGACTGTTAACGAACGTCGTCGTCAGTTTCTAAACGCGTGCGGTTTTGTAAAATGCAGAAGGCAGAAACACTACAATTAAAAAAAAGTTGTAAGTACTTAATTTTTTTTTACCTTAAACATGAATGGTAATAACTTGTCCTTTCACATTTCGATAATAGCGAAAATAACCTCTGAATGTATGACATTTCGTGTGTCCGCTCAAAATTACTAGGTTGCGAGGGGAGAATGGAGGATTCAAACTGACGCGAATATAATGTAATTTGGCATACGCTACGGCACTTCTACCGATTCATATTTCTATGGGCGTCCCGCCAGTCGCGCGGGTTTCGCGTCAGTTTGAATGGATCTTAAGTTGTGTATATGTGTAAAACAGAATCTCGCCTCGGCCGCGCTTGATCGTAAAGGTGTGATTTCGTGACGCAAACTGTAGCTGTAGGCTGCAAGCGACACTACCTACTTGTTTCTATGCATCTCTATAAAATTGATTACAAACGCGACTACAATGCGGTCTGCGGCCCCCACCAAAAACGCCCGATTCCTTGGACATCTTGCAGTTTAACTTTGTCTTGACCACGGCATGAACACGGCATTTTCAATTACTAATTTTACTCATAATTTAAAAATGTTTCCAGAATCACTTAATTTTGAAACTTGTCTTTTCTGTCTATATAAAATGTAATAATTTAGACGCTCATTCAGTAATTTGGTTACTTTTTATGTGCCTCTAACAGTCAGCAGCTCATTTATATTTCATCTTAATTAATAAATTATAGTATACTTAATGTAATTTCTTGAAATTTTCGTAATTTCCTATTATAATTAATCGATCGAATGTAAGTCGTCAGTTTGGTAATTTAGTTGCTGACTTAAATTTCATTCCGAACAGTATATCATCAACATTCGCTAAATAAATTTTGATTCGGTACCCCCTTTAAAAACTGACGACGCCGTTTATAAACTTAATACTATTTGCCGACAACAGATACATGTATTTAACTTATCTTTTTTTAATTTATGTAGGATATTTTTCAAGTAGACATTTTATTTTTCAATAGTTAGCTCAAAATAGGTAAAACATCAAAACATAGTTACGTCTGTATTTCTCAATAAAAATTGTTATTGTAGTTACATATTTGGTTTGGTAAAACAGAATATGAACCAATCACTACCTATATATATATATATATAAATAATGGAATGAACGTACGACCAAACCAATATTGAATTTACCCACCAATTTCTTTGCACCCGTTTTCTTGTTCGTTCATAGGCCGTTTAAAAAAATCTAAAGATATATATTTGTAGGTAGTGTAACCATTCATTGTGATGCCGGTGGATGCTGACCTCAACCGCACAGACGTGGAGTCGCCCGCTTGTGAGCTGACGGGACTGCGCACCTGGAAAGACATTTGTTTGGTACGGAACTCACTCTTCCAACATCAGGTATGGGTTTAGTGCGTAGTGTTACTACTTGGCCACAAAAGAAGTATGACAAACGTATGAGACAATGCTGTTTTTAAATGACAATGCACTCTACGTATCTGTGAAATTTATTTGACAAACAAAAACATCATAATCATATAAATAATTATTAGGTATTCAGAACAATTTTGTAAAGTCGACGTTTTTAAGACTTTCAATGTAATTTTGCACAAATTAGCTGTTTCTCGGTACATTGTGGCCTTGTAGTTGCAATTAGTTTCAGTATAGAAATCAATTCAAATTACTAACAATTTGTAATAGAGGCAATGGTATAGTAGTTCGATGGTTATAAGCAGTATTTAAGATTTAAGTTCGTATTTTTTATCTATTACGCTTTTTCGTAATTGTAACAAAATATAATTTCGATCTCACAATGATCTTTGTTAATAGGCCAGTTTCCTAAAAAAATATAATTAGTCCGTCAGTTAGATAATCAAAAAATATTGGAGATGTATTTTTCTTTTGAAAATTAAACAAAGAATGATAAAGATATGGCGCGTTAAAATTCCGTGTGACGTCACAGTGTGTTAAACTTTTTCGCAATATGTGACTTCAGGAGCTCCCACTCCTAAACCATCGCTCAATTGACAAAAGAAAAAATACGTCACTAATATATTTTGATTCCCTAAATTACGTTCTAATTTTAATGATGTCTTTTGACCCTGGAAACTATTAACTGGATCTCTTTGGCAAGATATTTCTTTGAAAAGTCAACGAAGCACGTGATGTCGTTATTGCGTAGTTAGTACGTTGTCGTCGCCTCTGTTTTTGTTCCACGTGTTTGTTTCGTTGACCCTTACAATTTCTTTATTCTCTTTTGTTTTAACTTTCCGCGCTATGTCGCCTTGCGTTTACTTACTTGTCTAATCATCATTGTGAACGCTTCACGGTTTTGATATGATAATGCGTAGATAGAAAATGTCGAGAAATTATGGAGATTCCGATAGAAGCGCGGCGGGCGGGTCAGCGCCCTGGCGCAGGACTAATTCGGGGGAGAACGCAGACTCACGCCGCCGTCGCGGTTCGGCTTTGTCTGCTCCCGTGCGTCGCCTCCGTCGAACACATGGCTTTGTTTTGTTTGTTTATTATCGACTCATCGCAATATCTTCGCGATATAATCATTAATTCATTTAAACAATGGAATTTTACGTGAAACCCAATAATTGACATGATATTCATGTCTTTAATTATGCAACTTAATTTGGCGTAGAGTAACAACAATATTTACGTCTCAATAATATTGTACACATCTTTGGATTATTTATTATGCGTAATAACAATGAGACAGCCTATTCGAATATTGACCTTTGTTTTCACTTTCGTCTCACAGTGCATTGCACTTTTATTTCAAATAAATATGTGTCTTATTAAAAAGTGTAATTAACCACTGGTACTGACGTACACTATTACAATATTTTGTTGTTATTCTAGTTGGTTGTTTCAATTAATAGAAATACTTTAATTCATTACAGAAATATTAAATTAATACATTTCAAAAGGAATGTCGTCTTTACACTACCTACAATTGTATAGGAGAGTGTCTCTTTGTATATTTTATATTTATTTTTATATAAACTTTTATGATTTTAACGATATTTGACTCTTTAACTTTTATTTATTAGATCGTACATTGTTTTCTATTAGTCTTACGGACTGGACACTGACTAGATCTACAGACACATGAGAAGTTATATTATATGTTTGTTGGTCTAAGACGGACGAAAACACAAATCGTAGAAGTTGTATTGCACTTTAATACATACTATATACGATAGTGTAACAATATAGGTCATAATTAAATAATCTATAATTAATTTTGTATGCAACTTATCATTTGCCTATTTGAATTTAAAACCACTTATATTGAAAACAGCGCATGACTCAGCCTTTGGTAAGTCTCAAGTGTGAGTCACTTTCACGTGCTGTCAATGTTCATTTGACATTTTTTATGAGCAATAGGTATCGATTGTGATATGAGCTTTCGAGATGGTCAGTCGCGGGCGCATGTTTATCAGCTAGCAGGCACCAAGCAGTGTGGCGCTGACTGTTTGTATTATTGTGTGAGCGCGTAGGTATAGAATGGAATGACGCGAATAGTTGCAGGCAGCCGCGGGCTGGCGTATCATTGCCAGAGCCCCGCGCTTCGCCCGCGTCTGCCTGCCAGTTGTCGCGAGTGAGCCGAGTGCGTCGGAGCTCGTACTACGAGGCCGAACCCACACCAATTGTGTTCATCAGGTGCCAGTGCAACTAATGCATCTTATCTGCTCAGATAATAGTGCGAATTAGTGATGACATACCTTGGATCACATGTGATTTCATAGTGGTTCTGTGACTGAAACGCGGTGAGCGTTTCTGCGTGGCCATGGGCTCACGTTTCTATTTGAAGGTAATATTTGTTCGTGTATAAGTGCGTACGGTTTTTGTGTGCGTCTACGTCGATGTCCCCGAGACGGAGCCTGTGGAACAGCTAGACGAGGCTGTTTGAAGGCCGCCGCCCTGACCTTGATGCAGGAAGGTCAACGTCCTCGTCACGTGTCTGACTTTCATGCAATTTATTGCATTGCATTCAAACAAACCTGGCTGTTCAGCTCTTTAAGTGGATTATATGGAAGCTTACAAGGATGAATTCTTCCTTTGTATCACTTCTATTGACAATTAAACGCAAAATCACTGATGACTTATTACGTCGTCGTATTTCTAATAATTAAATGTGAATATTTTATCTTATTTGTCTACTCTACGTCATGCGATTGCTAAACTACGCCTTACTTGTAGCTGTTGTTGACATTTTTATGCCTCTGTGTTCACCGTAAATTAGTCACGTTTAAATCATTTCACTGCTTAAACTGCATTTTATACTATATCCGCAATACATTTACGTTAAGTTTCTGTTTTTAAAAATAAAAGCCAATTAATTTGACAGGTAATGTTACATTCTTCCATATTTTGCAGTTCAAACCTTGTAAATATTTTTCGACACCACTTCGCCTGTTCGCTCGTGGCTTTGTATAAGTGGTGCAGGATGTAACCTAAATAAATAAAAACAAATTAAATTAGATTTATCAGTAAAGAAGGCATGTTATAGAGATATTTAGTTACTTGTTAAGTATATGATCGCTGGAATTTGTTGTCTTTACGTATTTTTTTCTATACGTAGATTGATTGATAAAATAATTACAGTTACAAGCTTATAGCGCTCATACGCTTGATAGACATTAAAAGCAGGATGTAAATTGAACATTCACTGCACAGACCAAGAAAATTCTCTGGTCCAATAATGCCTGTCTTTGTCATTGTGTTTTTCTTCGCCGACGAAAAAGAGAGCCATCATGTGAAGTTCTAACAGCTGCGCTGCGTGTGCGCGATCAGCTGACGCTGCGTCCGCCATCTTGCTGTGCGCGTTCGATTGCTGCCGCGTCATCGACACATTCATGACGCAAGCTTTTTCCATCAAATGCTAATGTCATTGTCCTAATCGTCCTGGTTATTTGCTTTGTCTGTCGCATCTGCTATTCTGATTTGGAAAACCAGTGTAATACTTGGCTCTGTTCATCTTCTTCCGTTTTGCGAATCATCGCAAACAATGAACGAGACCCTGGCTTTTCTATTTTTGGTTTTTAATATGGTGGGTGACGTTTTTTTCGTAATAAACTTACTACGATGAGAATAAAGCAATACGATAGGTTTCTATTATTATTATTTTTTTAGTAGACGTGCCGAGGTAAAAACAACTTTGGCCTCGATTAGTTAGGCGTTTCGTAGGCGGTTTCCGTATTTCTGTTAGTTTTTGTTTGACAACATACAACCGTTCTTACATCTAAAAGCTAAGCAAAGCATTTCAATAAATTTCTAGAAAATAAAGGTTATGAATGTGAAAATGCTGCGTGATATTCAGCCTGTGATACATGGATAACGATTTAATTCTGTAATTTTTATGAAACATTTAGGTATGATTTTGAAATATGGTCGTGGTTGATGTTGTTCCTATCTATAAAAAAGCGCATTTTTTATTTGCATTTCACGATTTCGTCTCGTACCGTTACTGTTACCGTTGATCGAGTTGTCGGACCTGTATTTTATTTTGCGTCCAAGAAAATTCGTGCACTGCACGTATACTATACCTGTCGAAAGATACATAGACTACAGAGACTATTTTGGGATCAGGTATATTTTAATGTCAGAATCTCTACATCAAACCACTTGAGATATTTGTCGCATAATTATTGTGATGTTTTGTTGTATCTAATATGATATATAATCTTAATTGTTTTCTGTAGTTAAAGGTTACATTGTGTGATATTTCAACAAAGAGTCTTATTCATAAAAAAATATTAACATTCGTTAAGCCTACTTTAACTAAAATATGTTTAGTCTCTTTCTGTCTCATCTATATGAAAGGGTGTACATAGTTGATTGTATCTACTCGAAATGATGACTATGGTCCATAAGAAAGAACGAGACGAAACATATTTTAGTGATAATGGGCTCGACGAACGTTCGTTAGTATTTGTGTATAAGGGGGTACCTTAGTTTCCTCAATGTTATATTATTTTAATATAAAGAAGAGAATTTGTCCTAATATTACTAATACTTCCATAACTTTACGAACTCATGAACTCAGGGTAAGCTCTTTAAATAGGCATTTTATGTTAAGGTTAGTTTATGTGTACCTATACCTACTACCTTTGTGATAAAATATGTAAAGTACTTAACTCAATAGACGTGTACAAGTACAATACCCCTTTTACACGAGTGACTTTGTAGTCATTGTTTCGCCTTGCTATTGTCAGTATAGAGGTGTTTTATTTATATGAAATTATCTGCAATGCTCTTTTCGTACTATTCACATTCAAAGATGACTTTTTTGGCACAAAAGGTCAATAAATTATACCGTTGTCATGTTGGTTCACCTGATTTTATCTATCTCTCATTTTCCCTGGTTGCATTCTCAGTTGGTGCCTTCAGTACATGAAGTCAGTTTTTCTCACAGTTAGCGTTGCCAGGCGTCCGGATAAAGCCGGACATAGTTAGGCTTTTTGATTGCGTGTTCGGCCAAAATAAACGGTGTCCAGCTTTTCCGGCTTTTGTTAGGCTTTTTTACATTTTATTTAATTTAACAAGATTTATGGTAATAATCAGAAAAGCTTTAAATACTGAGGCACAAAATCCTCAATAATGTAGGGTGTCCGGCCGGTTTAGCCAAATGTCCGGCCAAACTGGCTGGTCTGTCCGGCTATTAGGTTTGGCGACCTGGCAACCCTACTCACAGTAATCACAAATTTATTAATTCCATCAGTAAATAATAATAATTTATTGAAAGAGAATAGAATAGAATAGATTTTTATAAAGAAAGGATTATTTATAAATTAACAGGATGTAAGTTTTTTTAATGCAGTAATTTAGTACCTAAACCTTTATTATGAATCTGTTCAAATTTAAGTAAATGTTATAGTGGTGCAGTAGGTATAGATAGAAGTATTCATCAATGTCATTATTGATGAGACCTAGCTACGTTACGTAGGTATGCTTCTCTTTTATTTAATGTTTCGGATCAGATCTCCTCGTATACTGCGCCGTCAATAAAAGTAGTATCTGTCCATGTTTCTCTAACTTGTGGTGACGTGGCTGAAGGTTAGGTTTTGTTCAATTGGAAATACCTTTGTTTATGTAAAACAAAAACTGTGACTACGAGGCAAGAGGTCGAGATGACGCCCAAATCTAAGCATAGTGTAAGCGCATCAACATGCTACAAAACCGTAATTTACAACCGTACAATCATACAAACCTGTTTGAAATTTTGAGTGAAAGAAACGTGAAATAAGTAAGGCTGACATTTTGATTTTTTTGTAGTTTACTTTTTTTCAAATTTAAAGCAAAAAAGTAATACATAATACTTGAATGTATATTTTTATTGCTTTAAATTGGTTAGGTAAACGGGGCAACCAAAAACTGAAATCTGAAAGTGGGGTGAAGTGAAACATGTGGTGCGTGTGTTCACAGAATCTGTGGTGTCTTAGAATAGGTACCACATGGTACATAACATACGCACACGTGTCTATCAGGTGTGCCGTCTGTGTGACACTCGTCGGTGCAACGCCGCTGAGGCGGTCCGCGCTCGAATTGCGTAGCGAACTCGCAAGTAGGTCAGCGGGGCACGGCGCATACAGCCCGCAAGCGACCCACCTACACTACTTACGCGAATATCTTAAGACGCAACTATTTTTCAATAATTCATTATGAATATGATTATCAAAATACGCTTTATCACATTTGATAATTTTCTTTCTTCTACAATCCTGCATTTATAGCAAATATATAAAATCACTTTCTCGTCTATCCCGAATCTTTCACGTAACGCTTGGTTCCGTACTGTACGTTATCTTACTCTCATTTTCAAGAATATCACTGGAACTTGCTATTTCGGCGTTTACCTGACTTATCACATTTTTTTAATTATAATTCTCTTGGCGTAACTATGATTGCTCTTCGATGTGTTCTCGGGGCGTAACGTTAATTTGGCAACGGAGTTTCAGTATTGCCATTAACGTAATGCTATAATTGAACATCACGTTTCCGACTGGTCGACGGCTGATAGTCGCCTTGGCACACTTGTGTTTCGCATTAGCAATATGTATGTGCGCGTTTAAACTTTTTCGGCAGTTTCGGCAACTGTTTGCTCCTTGTTTTCGTAGGAAATCGAGTGACGTTGTAGTATTGAGTAAATATTTTTGCAAAGGTTCTTCAAATTTATTGATATTAATTAATTGCCACAAAAAACGAAGCATAGTCATTACTATTTACTTATTCTATGGTTATGGTATTAAAAGTATATTTTAGTAATCTCCTTGACGATTCAGGGAATATTAAAATTAGTCTTTTTCTACTCTATAAAGAGGTTGGTCAACGGGGCGTCGCCGTCGGTATTAAATTGAAATAAAGTACAATGTAGGTACCAATTGTGTGTTTTATTCATGTGTATGGAATACTACACGTTAAACAGGGCGCAGTGATTGTTTAAATATAATAGTACTGTTTGGGAGCCTGTGTCGAGCAGTGTGCGTTTTAGCGTTCATTCGTCACGTTGTATAACTGGACTTCGGACCGTGGTTCGTAGGGAGTGCAGCGAGTCGACCGAGGCGTTATGTGCGTGGCCCCGTGGTCGCAGGGAACAGCGGTAGGCATGCGCGAGCGCCGCAACACCCCTGCGTGCTGCCCGGTCGATGACTCTCCCAAGTCCGAGCCCAATGCTAATGACCTCTCTGTTGTTCGCTCTCCATTCCGAACATTCGTAATTGCAATAATTGATGCACATTCTATAAAACAATGTGGACTGAAAAAAAGGAAAGAAGTATCCTGAGCTAAGTGTAGTTAATATTTTAATCAAGCTAGCAAAGTATTCTTAAATATTTCCATTCTGGAAGCGATACATTTAGTGTTATTTTATTTTTATGTGTAAAAGACCTCATCATCAGTGTTAATGAATTGACATCTTTTTATCAATTAATGTAAAGAATGTGTTTTAGGGATATCTCGAACAGATATGATAAAAAGGCCAGCAATATTTCGCAAGTGAGTTTATTGGTCAGGTTTTGCAAGGTTCTCTTTGATGCCTGCTGAGGGGCAGAGCGACCTTGGCGAGGGCGCGGGATTGCCCTGGTGCTCCGATTCGCGGACGCGTTCCACTTTTGTCGTATCTATCGTAGCTCTCTCTTGTTACGCAAACCTGTCGTTATGCATAATTATGCGCAGCCTCTACGAAATCGGATTTTGTGTCTTAGTAAATACATATCACTTTCTATCAGAATAATTTCTTCTGACGTTTCGTCATTCATACGCATAATAACAAATATACGCATAATAAAAATCTTTTAACATGTTTATCGAACACATTTAAATGTAAATATATTTTATGAAATCACTTTCTAAGAACTAATTTTATAATGTAATGTTATTTGTCATCTAAACGATTTTATGTTCCAAACATAGGTCTTACTTTCATTCTAGCAAAATCATTTGTCAAGGGTTGTATGCAGTTTACGGGGGGGGGGGGGGGGGGATAAGAGACCCACAATGGTGAAGGAAACCGAAAGATAGATAAAATTGAAGATGTAGCTAAGCAATTAGGCTGGAAATGAGAAAATTATCTAATCGTCTGACATAATATGTAATTACAAAGTCACTCTTTAATTAGGAAACTGAACTCTACCATATTCTAGAGGATTCGTGAAATGCGTTTCATCTGATTTTTGTAATGGGCCTTCCACACTCACGCGAGAATCCCCGCCGAGTATCTTGCCGAGATTCGCAGCGAACGTCTTGCATCCACATTCTCAACCGTTCTTAGAACCAGTTCTCGCGCTTGACAAAGATGTACACAAAGCTAATTACATTTATTTTATCCGGATGTCCATTGCAAATAACCGTCTGCACCGAGCTGAAGAAGTGTGGATCGCTTTCAGGCTTCTCGCCCTTTTTCGGCTCATTTGACACGGGCCAGAAAACCGACAACGACCTCAGAATACCGCGAAAAAAAATCCGATAAGGCTAGAAGAGCACGAGAAAGGGTTCTACATTCACGGTTCTCGTGCTCTTCTAGCATTATGCGAGGATCTCGCCTGAATGTGTAGCGAGCATAACAATTTTTGTTTTAAACACCGAATAGAACAATAAACAGTAGTGACGTAGTGAAATTTAAAACCAAGATAATTTTCTGTTCCAGGGCCCTCTGAGATCCTGACATACAAGGAACACCAGCATCTTGGCAAGGAAAGCCACTTACCGCCAGTACAGCAGCTCGAAGATAAATAGTGTCTAAATTGAAACGTTTTAGTGAACACTGCAACCGCGATCACTGTGAAACTGTGTTACAAAAACAAGTGCAATATACTGATAGTGCAATCATACTGTTGTTGACTAGGAGTGAAGTGATTAGGTTCGTTACGTTGAACTAAAAATTAAAGTTTTGTGGAACAATGGAGCGTGAATCGAATCCAATGGAGGCCTTGTGCCGCTCAGGGTGCGGGTTCTACGGCAACCCCTCCACAGATGGACTATGCTCAGTTTGCTTTAAGGTGAGTCATATCTTTTTCTGCCAAGTAAATACATTTTCTGTTGACTGCATATAAATTTTAACTTAAGTTGAAAAGGATTTTCAACTAACTCCATATGAAATCGTGGATCTATGTCTAAATAAAGCAATTGGTAAGGAAGTGTTAATCACTACTTTTCTAAACAACAAGAGCTTGTCTAGTGTCTACTCAATCTGTCAATTTAACGAACTATGACACGATTTTCGATAGGGGATTAGTTCATACATAATATATAGCACACTCATCTCCTCCTTTGAAATAACATCTCCCTCCTCCTCCTTTCGAGTCAAAAGCGTAAAACCATATTGAGTAGTAGAGATGATTATTCACAAGACCGAAGATTCTTGTTCGTGTTTTCGCGAAAGTTCTTCCTGTGTGAACTTGATTCGCGACAACGAAGTCTGACAAGACGTGTCGCGACAACGCAAACCTTCGCGTTATCGCGTTAGTCTGGCCGGAGCATATGACTCCTGTCGTTCCGTCCGTCTGTCACCAGGCTGTATCCCATGAACCGTGATAGTTAAACAGTTGGAGTTGCTGCTATAAAAACAAATACTAAAAAACAGAATAAAAGGTTTTTATAGGTAGGGTAACCCTTCGTGCGCGAGTCCAGCTCGCACTTGACCGGTTTTAATTTTCTATGTAAGTTCACCGTTGACTCGTGGCCCGAATTTCAAAGTTATATTTTAATCCAAAGAGTATCCCTCTCTCTCGATTTGGAGGTCCCATGGCATTCCCAATCCCAAGGCATTACAACAAAGAGGACATTGCATATCGAGAGCTTCCTACAAAAATTGCGTGAGGCGGCTACCCGGGGCCGAAGGTAGACGTGCGGGAGCTCGGTTTGGCCGTGGCTCCGCCCCTATTGACGATCCCTTCTACCTATCAATAGATGTCGCTAGCAAATTGAAGAGTTCAACAAAAAATATATTTATATTTCTTAATGTTACAGATATTTTGAACAAAACGAACGAACGTAAATTAGAGAAACATAAGAGCCACGCCCCACATCGTTCACAGTTGAACGAAAAATGGCGTAAGGCCCTCCTCCTTACCGACCGCCCCGATGACCGTAACGGTACACCAGTCGATACGCCGTCTCCTCTTTGTAATTGCTCCATGGTCACATTGTAACCAAGTCAGGTTCTGATGATGAGATCCCAGAAAAATCGAGGTCAACTTTAACTTTAAATTCATTAAATTGTTTGATAATGGAAGCATATTTGACAACTAATCCTTCTTCTGAGTTGAGTTTGGTCTGGTCTGAATTTTCTCAAAAAACTTTTATGGAAATAGTACCAGCATGGGTTATCCGACCCCTGGCACGAATAATTACAATTTTGTACTTTGTGAAGTTCTCATAGACGCGACTTGCGGGAAACCGGAAGATGGTATCGCCGCGCTGAGGTTGACCTTTACTGAAACTCGAGGTAATCTTCTCGTTATACATGGTCATAATGCGCGAGTCCTCGCTATGCGCGTATGGGGAATGTTACAACGTATATCGAGCGGGCCGTATTTGCCGTGAATTATAACATCACGTTTAGTTTAAAATGGACTATTTAACAGTCCTGAAAATGTTATTTATATTTAAAGAAAAAGACAACGTATTGGCACACTTTTCCGTACAGTATCCTCAATCCGACCGAATCTATCAAAACGTACAAATTTCGTTCAAAAATTATAAAACAAAGCTTATTTGATTCATTGATTCATACATATTACATCATCTGTCAAAAAAAGTCTAAAATCGTAACGGAATTATCTAATTTTAAATAAATTACACCAAGGTGCAGTTTGTATGAAATTGAATGCAGTTAGAAAATAAATCTGGAACTTTATTAACCTGTGGATTTTTTCGAAATATTTTCGGGTAAGTTCAGAGTTTTATTACTTCGTATGCTTTATTTGTTTTCTGGGCACTTGAAATTCTAAAAAACAAGCAATTTAGTATTTTGATTGATTTCACGAGAAAATAAAAATGGACAAAATCAGGAGCCATATTAATTAACAACACTCCGGATACCGACCAAGTGCTCGGTAACAGGAATTTCACACTTTGTAAATAAAGTGATTTTTAAATTATACCGCTTATTTTGTGATTATTTTGCATTCATTTATTTATTCTTAATACTATGCTTACATGCTATACCTGTATGCGACCGATGTTAACTGCATTGGATTCACTATAAGCCTTCAACTTTCGTAATCCATAAGTTAGTTATCGATTTATCAACTACAGATTTCCTTTATTACACAAATAAATTAAAGGTCGGAATTAGGATACATGATTTGTTTCCATATTTCTGTATCCGTCCAATTTAGGTGCTTATGGTTGGTTGAGCTTGGCAGACTTTGCATGGGTTTATTTCAGGTGCATGTTCATGAATGATGAAAAAGTGGTTAAAACTACGATAGAAGATTATTACAAGAGTTGTTGCATAGAAAACAGCTAAATGTACCATCTTAAATTCAACATGTTTACAAAAGAATAAATGATTATGATTAAGAAAAATAAAAATATTTTTTTTTTAAAGAGCTCCAGAGCAAAGACAAGGAAAATGATCTTTATCTAAAATACAATTTAATAAATAATAATGTAAATAAAAAAATATTTTATTTAGTTTGGTATAGAGATATTCTTTAAATGACGTATATTTTCTAATTGATGGTTGACTTTGATTCATATTACTAATAAATGATTGAATGATTTAAATTTTATTTTATTTCTTACACGGTATATTACACGGATTTGATATTGATCGAATTTGCACTTTTTATGAAATTGTAGTATGTAATCTTTCAAAATAATATTAAATTTCTTAAACTTTTGAGTATTTTTTTATCTTTGGATAGATTTACTTATCCAAGTTGATCAGTGGTCGGTATACGGCGCTTTTGCGTTATTAAACCAATAAAAAAATGCGATCAAAATCGTTAAAACATCAAAATTAATTAAAGTTATACATACTGTTAGAACAGAATAAATAAGTAGGAATCTTCCTTCCTGTGTGCTGTTGGATCTATCTCGAGATATTGAAAATTATTTATAGTTAAATATTAAACCGGATATTTATATACAATTTAATGCATTAATTTTTGTTCTTCACGCTTTATCCGTTTAAACCAATCTACGCGAATATTCGCATACGCATAGTTAGGAATTAGGAGTACAGGAGAAGGACACATGAACGCATAGTCAGGAATTAGGAGTACAGGAGAAGGATACATGATACCTTTTTACTCTGAAAAAAAAATTACTAAACAGCAGGTTTCTGTGGCACTGACACAGTTTAATCTATTTTATGTATTGAACAACCAGTTTCATTCTTAAATTTGTATTGTTAAAATCTCGAATCAATGCACTTTGATTAAATGATTTGTATAGAATGTAATGTATTGATTAAAGGTTCATTCATCTGGGCTGGACTCTGTTGAACTACATACACAATGGACCTACATAGGTGTGTTTAAATGTGACATTTACAATAATATCTACTATTTTCTGTGTTTAGATGTGAGAAATATATGTATAGATACCAAACTCTTATGTTTTTGACGGCCTAATTTGCCGATACCCAGATAAAATAGGAGTGATAGAAAATATCGTATGAAAATTGAGCTTTACAATGAAACAATAGGATGGTAGATAAAATTACATTTGTAACGAAGTTAAATAATTAAAAAATAAATGCGGGCAATGGAAAATACGGAAAAACAGTGAATTATGAAATTGTAGATGAAGACATCCTCGACTGTGACGTGCCCAAAAAAATATATAATAAAATAATATGTTTATTCCAGGAAGCTCTGAAGAAGAAACAGCAACCCCCAGCGACGACGCCGTCGCCCGTGTCGGCGCCGTTCGTGCCGGCCGCGCCGACGCCGCTCGCCGCCGCCGCGCCCACCGTCCCCGCGCTGCCCACCTTGACCACACTGCCCCAGCAGCAGACGCATTCAGACGTGAGGCCACATTTCTATTATTTACTAGCAGCCCGTCCCGACTTCGCCCAGGCCTACCACGATAAATCCAACACTGAAATAATTTTTTAAATCGGACCAGTAGTTCCTGAGATACTCGTAGAAGTATAGATTAAGCTTTATGCCATGTAGCATTTTCTACCCGTTAACCATAGAAACAAAGAGATAAAAAGGGTCGATGGCGATAAATAATCATAATAAAAATAAAAAACTTACTCGTGCCTCTTTTTTTCATATTAAGTATCACGAAACATATTTCATACAAACAATAGGTATTTATAATTGAACATAATCAATTTCTTTAAAATAAAACAAGTTTTATTTTAGAAAAAGGTATAGTTTGATAAGTTCTTAATTTAAAACTTCCATACTTTCATACTAATATTATAAATGCGAAAGTCTGTCTGTCTGTCTGTTACGCTTTCACGGCCAAACCACAAATATAGCAGTTAATAGAGTCCAACGGCCTAACTTCATTAATTATTAGATTTGTTGACGTTTGCATTATGTAAATATGTTTTCACCTTCTTCAGTTTTTAAAATTAAAGAATAAATCATACAATCTATAGCTGGATAACTATTTCGCCAGCTACTCGATAGTTTTGAAATCGAAAGTCGCCGCATGATCGCTCTGTCGTGTCGTGTGGCTAATATACGTTTTTCTCTTGGTATTTCCCCTGGCCTCTGATGGGATATAGTTACTAAAAAAGTTAAATCATGTGATAATTACTTTTGTGGACAGTTTTTTGTAGTTGAAATGGGCATTTTCCTGTTTTGATGAATAATTTGGTGGAGATGTGATGGAGACAAAATAGCTAGATGCAATACTTGAAGTTCTCCATATCCGTACTATTTCATATCCATATGAGGATTATGAATGCGAAAGTCACGGCCAAACCGCTAAACGGATTTTGGTAAAATTAATATATCAATAAAGTTGAAAATCCGGGGTCAAACATAAGCTAGTTTTTGTAGCAGGCGGAGCTAGAGGAAACAGCTAGTATAAGATAAAAGAAGCATCCAAACTCTGAACTTTTCGTCTGTCACGTTGTCACGTACTTTATTACTAAATTACACGATACATTACATAAACTTACACGTGTATTGAACATGTGTAGTCGTTAATGACTTTGGTAACTGTAATCTCTAAATTTCATGATTATAGTGAAAATTAGCTATAAATTTGTTTTGGAAGTGTGGTTACTAAAAAGTGTTATTTATCAAAGTGACCACTTGTTTACAATCCTTTTTATTATAACAAAAATGCTCAATGCCTCAATCTGTTTTGACATTTAACGACGAGAAATCCATAATTTAATTTTATACTGCAACGTGATTGGTATTTTTTTGTTTTGCTTTAAAATTGACTTGGCATTGAAACTCCACAAAATTCCTGGATTGTGTAACACTTCACGACACTGTCGTCAAGACTCACGTAGGTATGAAGACGTCATTTCATAGTGGTAAATGCAGAATGATGTCGATCTGCCGATTTAATATTTGCATACGCAACATATAAGCGTATGATAGCTATCACTAGCTTGTATTGCGACATGATTACGATACGAAGCCGTGGCGTTTCAAAAGATCTGTTGGTAATGAGTGTTGACCGCGAATGAATTGGCAATATGCGACATTGATTCTTTGAATTTTTCATAGTTGCTTCATTGTAAACTGTATAAATTATGTAGCTACTACAATTGACTTATTTTTAATTACCGGATCACTGGTTATATTCCAATGATAGCATTCCCAAGGAGAATTGATGTCAAGTAGGTGCTAGAAATGATGCAGAGTAAATTATTTTTGCCCTAATATAATTTAAACACGTAATTTTATCAACCGCGTGTTTCCGCTCGACTCCCGTCTCGCAGCCCATATGTTATCGGCTGATGACTAACAAACCATTCATCATCATTATGACGGACGTAGTTAAAATTTTTTGTAATTAACGATCCAGCCTAACCTTTCTATGTGAAATTATCGGCATTCAGTTTTTGAATAACTGATACTAGAGGACCAAAACCAGAACCCTTTCAGAAGTTAATTTCTGAAATGTGCCCATATGTGTATAGTGTTCTAAATTAGAGTAATACATAAATATTATTTATTAAGTAGTCACCATGGCCGAAATCGTTCAGAGATCGTCATCATTTAGTAATTATTAAAAGACTATCAACACCTAGTTAGGTTATGTATTTTATGTTACGTTCCCGTTGAATTCGTTTTTCTCCCATGGCAGGATTAAGTTCTGATTAAATAAATAATGTTGTATTTAACATTTTCGATTTACAAATATTATTAGGGCATCTAATAAATTGATCAAACATACTAGTAAGTAGGTTGATAATTATTACAGAATATAATACTTTAAATAACAATATAAAATTCTTCGTTTCATTTTGTTAAATACGAAATAATTGTACATACATCGTGTCAAATGTAAGGAATTTACATGACATTGCACTATTTGCACATGTGGGCACATTGAACATAGCAACTAAGGCGTATCCGACAACAGTCAGCGCAGGCCGCATGACGCACCTCTGGCGAATTGTGACTCGAGTGCCGATCTCAAGTGCTAACTAGGCCAGATGGTATGAACGTGAATTATCATCTCCAACTATATATATTATTTTTTATTTATCAAAACTTTATTGTTCATGACTATTGAATAGTATAAGCATTCTCATATTGCATATACATTTTATCTGCCTTGCTCATTTAATTCAATCGGTTTTATTTGTATTATACTATCATTTCACCACGGTATCGCACGCGTACTTAATTCTTACGGGAACTCTTGACACCAGGGTATACATACATGGTCGATAGACAATGTAACCTACACGAAATGATGATGACGGGAAGGGTTCTTTTTCAGAGTTTCCTAACTATATCAGCTATTCGAAATTTCAGAAAGATTGATTCAGCAATTAAAGTGTGAAGAGGTAACAAACAAACAAAATATGCAACTGACTTTTGCATTTATAATATTAGTTAGATGTCTGCTAAGAGCTCGCACAATATCGATAAATTACTTTTACACGTTATTCTTTTTAGCTAGTAAGTATTAAATTCATTGCTTGAGCCTCTCGTTATTTAAAGAAACATACCTAATGTGATCTCGCAGTGTTTAATTAACTCCTTTTGTAAGATGTGGACATCTGTTAGTAGTTTTAAACATCAATCCTCAAACCTATTTTGGGTCATCCATCAGCGCCAGAAGTTGTCGGCTTGTTGTTATGCCAGATGAAACGGTGAGAGCTACATAATCTAGTTATTTCTAAATTTAAATCATAAGTTAACCGCAGAAAGACAACAGAAGACTGGCAAGCAGTGGTGCATTATGGGAAGGAGTGGAAACCTTTTGTGCCCAAGAGGAGAAGGCCAAGATCAGATTCAGGTGTCTGAGCCAATGCAGTAATTTAAACTCGAATGAACCCTAGGGTCAATTGATCTGGAAGGAATTTCTCAAAAAATAGATTAGAATCTACTTTAATCTAATCATTGGTTAATAATGGTACAAAGATTCATTTACCAAGCCAGTAAAAAGGCTTGGTCTATGTAATTTTATTTTTGACATTGTGAGAATTCAATTCGTTGAAAAAATTAGTATTTTAATTGCCAGATAGCTCGGTTAGTGCGTTATCAAACTCACTATGAAAACGCACTCGTTATGTGGTGACGCTCTTGTAAATGTGGCGCGGTGTTATCGCCGCGGCTATTAACGGTTTGTACTTATTGCTGGAATTGGAACTGGTATAAACAAATATGTTTATGTACGCACACGAACTGTTTATAAATGGGTCTCCTCTCAATTGGTGATAGCTTAGGTTGAGCGGTCTGTGTAGCGGTTGTATATCAAACAAGAACGGGCTGAACCGATGACTTGAAAACTTGTGTATGCTTTACTGTGGTATTATGATATTTTGAAAATTTATTGAAAAGGAGAATAAATTCTCCTTTTCATACAAAATCATTTCTTTTATAAATTAGAAGTATGTCACTAAACTTGTGCCTGTCAACGGGCCGTCTCCAGTATCTCATGAACCATAAAAGGACACTCACAGATCATACACTATTAAACAAGACAATGAGGTGCACTGCCCATTTTATGTTAGACTAGCTGTTTCCCGCAGCTCCGCCTGCGTCAAAAAGTAGCCTATGTTTGACCCCGGGTCTTCAACTATATTCATACCAAATTTCATCAAAATCCGTTCAGCGGTTTGGCCGTGAAAGCGTAACAGACAGACAGACAGACTTTCGCATTTATAATATTAGTATGTTATCCATATCACTTGGGATTGATATGAAATAGGTAAAATATATCCTTCCATATTTTAATGATGATAATTAGAGAAAACAAACAAGCTAACAAAAATACACCTCTATATATTCAACCTAGCCTGGCTAATATTTACTACGGTTTTAGTAAAAACTTAAAATTAAACCTTTTCTAATTACAATGACACTTTAAACGTCGTATTTTGAAATAAGAACTTTTATGTCAAGTGGACGTTTTATACACCAGACATACACACCCAAAAATATTTCGTTATTCTCATCATTTATATAGATTTAGTTATATTTTATGTTAATTATGGACTTTTGACTGTTCTTGATGCTGCTTCCCCCAAATCAATGAACTGAGATGGGGGACTCTTACATGTCTTAACAAGTGACCTAGTGCGTTTTAAATACAATAGCAATAATTCTGTAGAAAACCTGTGAACAAACGAATCAAAACACTACAGCGGTTTAAATTTCCGACAAAATGTATATAACTTACAACCAATAATAATTATGGAAAATGATCCCAACAAAAAAGAGTCGAAGGGGAAGAGAATTTTAAAAAAAGCGATACGTCGGAATAGTAAGTCTAGCAACAGCAGCCAGAACTCTGCTCTGGAACAGAACATCAGTGTGTCGCGCTCCAAGAGCTTCGAGAACCAGCATGCCTCCATCAAAATAAACGACAGCGCGCCGCTGCCCACTCCGGATGGAACCAAGGAGCGCGAACACGTTAATATAGGACAAAAGACGAAAGTAGACGAGAAATTGCCGCTAAACAACGCTGCGCCCGCCGATAAATTAAAGAAGGTGGTCGATATACAGGAAGGCCGCAATGAGGTTTATGGAGAGGCGGGTACTGCGCTTAAAATGGAGACCAGAATGTCACCGAGACTTGAGCCCGTTCCAGAAGCAGGGAGTAGCAAAAAGTCCCTCAAACGGGTTGGTTTCTTACATTCTGAATGCAGAAATGTATACAATTACGTATTCATCATTAGTCTCGCGATTATGGTTATCGGAGATTCTAATTTTCGAGTCTCGTAAGCCTAGCCAGTCAAAGTTATTGATTTCCCTCAAACCCTTCACCTGAAGCACCATATACTCCGTCTTGGTTTTCTTTGTTGTATTTTTAATTTTAATTTATAATTTCTCCATCTTCATGCTCATGCATTTAATTTATATTTATACCTATTTCCTTTATTTTTATATTATATGATCAAATTTGAAATTAACTCTGTTAGTTTGATGTTTAACTTGTTTAACTTGTTTGATGTTTTACATGCAATGAGTTAAATATAATTAGTATCAGTACCAGAAGTAACATCGGAGATGAGCTGATGTTGCCCGAACAGTGTTTTCAAAAACTATAATGCTACATTCAGAGGATACTATTGTTACAACGGTTTATCGCAAGACTTATCTAGGACTTAATTTCGATTTGTCTGGTCCCCAGAAAAAAAGTTGTAGTAACTGTTTGGATTGTTTGATTCATCATCGGGCAACTGTTTCCAGAAACTGGAGGAGGAGAGCGGGGCGGGCACGAGCGGCACGAGCACCGGCACGTCGGACACGGACGCCGACGACAAGGACCCCAGCAAGGACAAAAAGAAAAAGAACAGGTGCGCCGTCTGCCGCAAGAAGGTTGGACTCACAGGTAAATATGTTCATTCCTTCATATCGACTGGACACAAAAAAACTGACCTACATGGAGCCATGTAGGTGTCAGTTTTTTTGGAAACGCGTCTCGTCCTTTCGTTTTGCGATAAATAATGTGTATTTTATATTTTTGGCGTCAGTCATCAATCATGTTTTCATTGTATGGTTTGACATAGCCTGCATCCAGCATCTAGGATGAACATGATGGATTAGAATAGTTAACGTTTTAAATGCGAAAGAACTGTTATCCAAATTGATTTTAGCGAATTTGGTTCAGAGAAAATGTACCCTTATAAAATCACAGAACTAATAAATATTTTATGCAGGCATGACACTTTAATATCTTTAAATTTAGTAAGTGGGCCTAACAGTAAAAAGCCACAGGCATAGTTATAAATTGACCTATCTTCTATTATTTTAAGAGCTGTATAATCTTCATTGCTTAAGGTTATTGAATCAATTCATGATATAAAATAATGATAAAGCGTATTATGTGTACATTTACAATGAGGTTGCACGAGTGTGAGTGAAGTACACGTGATCAATAGATGTTCACGCGCCCTCAGCCGAGTAATATGTAAACAATAGTCAAGTCCACGTTCCGATATGACCCAACGCATGCGTAAAAACTGTCTTTAGGATTTTAATTCATTAGGACGAAAAAATTCGTCTGTTGTAATGGCGTCGGCCACCCACTCGCTCATAGAAAGTATTGTATTTGGATTAACAATAGCAGGTTTGTGCTGAAGATTAGATTTATTTTAGGCCGAGCCACTTGACTAGCCATTCATTACCCACGGCTTCGCTCGCATAACTTGATTTGTTTAGCTAATTTATACAATGCTAGCTTTTGTTTTGTCCGTGGCATCGCAAGCGTACTAAATCCCATTGAAATAGTTTTTTCGTACCCCATGTCCTTCTCAGTACTTCTTATAATGATTATGGGAAATTTCATGTTCAATAGTTAAAGCATAAAATGAAGAGGTAACAAAAAAACAAACATCCAAACATACTAACAAATATAATACTTACGCATTTATAACATTAGTCAGGATTAGGATACCAAGGAGTCATTCTGTATTGTTGTAAAGTTCAGTAAAATGCATAGAGTTATTTGCGTGAAAGTGTAACGAACTTCCCAACATCATCATAAACTTAGGTTATTTCTTCAAATATAAATAATGCCAGGCTCCTGAAATAGAAGTAAATTGATAATTTACCTTGACCTCCGCCACGGGCTGACGTGCTGACGTGCTGACGTGTTGACATGTTGTGTTGTGTGTGGCGTAGGGTTCGAGTGCCGCTGCGGAGGCCTGTTCTGCGCGGTGCACCGGTACAGCGACAAGCACGAGTGCTCGTTCGACTACCGGGAGCTGGGCGCGCAGGAGATCCGCCGCAACAACCCCGTCGTCGTGTCGCAGAAGATTCACAAGATATGAGCGACGCTGCCGGCCCCGACCTTATTACGCATACCTTTTATGATTTACTCTAAATAAATATTCGATCGAGTTTGTGTTTCTTATTTGCGTTCGTGTGACTTGACGGCGACCGGCGCTTCGCCGCGCGCCTCGGCCTAGACTGCCCTCGGGCCTTGACGGATTACCGAGTTTTCTTTGCACAGAGATATATTTTTAGTATCGCAAACGTTTATTTCTTGGACATAATCGGAAACGCAAACTCGATCATGGTGTATTTAGATTTATTTGTGGCGAGAGTTTTACTTTTAAAATTTTATTAAAAGTTGTAGATAATGTTCGTTTCGGGTAGGAATTTCAGGATTAATTTTTGAGATAATAAGTAGAGTTTTGAATATTGTCCATTCACCTCCATTGTAAATATTAGATATAATTAATTATAGAAAGAAATCCTATATATTGTAAAAAATTAAAACTTCAAAAAAAGCTACATTGTTACGATTCCAAGAGAAAGCAATCGCGTGCTGACACGCCGGATAACATTGTAAGCTGAGCTCAACGAGCGGGCCCCCGCACTCCATATTGCTAGTTGTAAATTGTACACGCGCGGCACACCGGACTGTGAATTAACATCATCTACAAATCGTTAGTACTGTCATTTTGGTTTGGGAAGTCGTCGCTTTCTTATTTGTCTAACATTCGGCATAAGTGACCCCTAGTGTTTAGCGAGATTGTGGTGTGTATCGGACGGGGCGACGGCGACGCGGCAGTCGCTCCACGAGCACTGCCGCGCCGCGCTCGCTTCCCTTTTGTGTGAAAATTTAAAGTAAGCATATGGATAGTTATACATATTATAAGTAGTCGACACTTTATATTATTACACATTATATAAGTAGGAAAGAATTATTTAGCTTTTTCTTTTAATCACAATATTATTCAAAATTGTAAGTTGTATTTGTAACTTGTTCATTTTAGTGGTGAAGTTGAAACGATCATACCTATGTATTGCTTCGGCCGACGTCCGCAATAGACTAACTGATTGGTTGGACTTAATTATTTAATGACTTTTGTTGTATATTTTGTTAGGTCATTGATTAATTTTGGTCTTTTTGCTTGATCATAATCAGATAAAGATGATGTTAATAATGAATGATTTTTTCTATCTTGCTGTTTTAATTTAGTTATTCTTCTATTAAAGTCATTAAATTTTCAGGAACATAAAACATAGTTTCATTTATTGTTTTAATGTTGGAAAATTGTAGAAAAGGGCGGATAAACCGCTCTACCATAAAACCTGGCCTCAGTCTGCGGCAGGGTAGCCATCCTGTAGGATACAGATACAGATTACAGATAATAATGCTGCTGTTCCTCCGTATATCACTATATTTGTCTGTTGAGTAGTTCGGTGCACAGAACTAGTGGGACTTTTTCATTTTAATGGTTTTGTTGGCAAAAACAACATCCTGTTTACCGAACTAGTGAGACTTAGTGATTCCCACTAGTTCTGTTCTGTTGACTTTCATACTAAACGAGCCCTAAGTTGTGATATACTTACGTGTATTTTTTATTATCTCATCTTAAAAACATGTATGAATGTATAGAAAACAAATAAATGTCGAAAAAACAATTGAATGTCGGTAAAACAAATTAATTCTCAACCTCACTCCAACTCATTGGTATGATTAGTTGACACTAGCTTCACGAGATTTCTCATTGGAGGTGAGTATCGAACTGTCAAATATAAGGTTGGTCGAGAGGTACCTTGAGGTGTCCGCGAAATGAAATAAAGTGGTTTTAAAGCGATTTTTTTGCCACTTTGTCTAGGTTTTTACTTAATTTTTTATTCTTTACTCTATTCTTTCGTATTTTTCAATTTTTGTGCTTTGAATTGTTATTATAAGCTGTGTCGTTCCTCATTGGAGTTTGCTCAAGCAACCAACTAAGAAAGTCGTTTTCAAGGAAAGTTAGAGGAGTTTGAGTCAAAGACGTCCTTAAGGTTATGTTTAAGAATACGGGTGTAAGTCTCATTAGTTTGGTAGACATGTTGTTGTTTTTGCCAACAGAACTATTGGGAATGAAAAAGTCTCACTGGTTCTGTGCACCGATTACTCAACAGAACTAGTGGAAATAAGGGTATATTTGGGCACCAATCACTGTTACCCAAAAAATCCGCCCAGGGCATCAAGGAGAAAATAAAGTAGAGTAGTAAATACTAATAAAGTATTAACTATTCTAAATAAGTAAATTTAGAATCTTTATGTATCGTTATGTATATGCCCAACATGCTAATTACTCAACCGCTCCATTGTCACACCAATTTACAACACCAGTGTGTGTGTGACTAAGGTTTATCCAACACAGTGATTCGTGCCCAACCAAATAAAGCAATAAGTCTTTAATATGTAAAACAAAGAATTTATTTTAATTATCATTACATTATTTTGTACTACATAACAAAAAATATTTTTAAAAACAATGTCAAATATTGAATCTTAGTATAAAGTTGAACGTTTATCAGATTATTCAGAATAGCTTTGCAACAGTAGAATACTACAACAGAAAGACGGATCATCATCATCTAAGCTTTATCCCGGTTGTAGCAGTATGGCTTCGGAGCATAAAAAAGTTAAAGCATAAGTATTAATTGTTAGTACAGACAATAAATTTAGTAGGCTTACTAATTATTTTTCCGTACCATTCTTTAGTAGATTATATTTTTTGGGCACACTTAAGATATTTAATACGTACTATTGATTTATTAACTCTAACTAAGCGTGCTTCCGCCATCTTTTTTTCATCATTAGGTATGATTTAGTTAATCATTAAGTATTAGTTTGCATAAATTATACCTGATGGCGGAACACGTAAAGTAGCTTTGTAGCTGATTTTTGTAAATTCACAATCGTTAGACGTGAATTTGGCTTTATAGTCCTAGCATTAAATCAAAATAAACCGACTAGATCTACTGTCACACATATTCAGGGGGAAAATCATATTTCACATGCGGCTTTTTATAAATTTAAAATTATTTTAGCCAAATTATCCTAAATCAAAGCAATCTTAAAAAGTTTTTGGTGGGCTTAATTCAGTTTCCTCTTCAAAATTTTGCTTCGTCATTAGGACTCCTTAATTCATTATAATAATATCAGTTTTGCTGTCTTATTTTAAAACTTTCACCATGAAAGTAATTATCATCAAAATATTTTACTTAGGACTACTCATTAATGTACTACTGCAAAAAGTTTGTACTTAAAAAATCGTACAAACGTAAAAGGAATACGATCACAACATTTTCTTTTAATAAAGATATATATATCCTCGTAATTATGGGCCATATTTTAAATCCAGCTTACATTACAAGAAAAAAACATAAATAAACATATGACGAAAATCTTTTGTGTAGAAATTATTTTTCGAAAGATAGAAATATCATAAATATAAAAACTGCAATAATAAAAATCCTAATTTTTTGGGGGAAACATGTAGGTATTTAACACAATTCTAAAGAAATTCAGAAACATTCTCCATTAGGTTTTATTGAGAAATTTTACAACTGAAAATTAACCGCCCGGACTAAGTCCTAAGCTTTGTTACAAGGACTGTAGGTATGCATATGGATTAGGACCACTAGGGCTAATATTCTTTTTTATATTTTATTACCCTTACCACATTCTTTAGTGCTTGTCTTTACACATTTGATTCAATCGGTACGATGGTTGTTACGACTTAAGGTTTTAGGCTAATAATAAAAAGAAAATATATGTACGCAGTCTTCAGTGCTTTCCGGACATCTGCAAAAAGCATTTTTTTACAGTCTTACACATTAGCAACTTTCTTGATCCAGTCGCGAACGCTGGCCACTCTGGAGAAGACCACGAGGTTTCCATTGCGGCATTCGAAGGAATCGTTTTCCACCCATGACGCCACGCCCAGCAACTTTCCATTAGCGACCAGTCCGCTACCGCTGTCGCCCTAATAATCAGGACATAAAATATTCTTATATTATTTTACGGGCAGTAATAAGAAATATTTCCGTCGTCAGAGGTCCTGAATCTTTTCCTAGTTCCCTCTAGTTCAATTCTGTCTGAAATATTTTTTAATCAAATGTACTGTGACGGGAAACATGTTTGAGGGTATCTACGAGTATTTAACAAAAGTAAACGATCTACTTACATAAGGGGTGGGCCCTTATGTAAGTAGATCGTTCAGTTTTGTTAATTAGATATCATAAAAAAAATTGTTATATAATTTTGTTAAATTTTACACTGTGCGGGAATATGGACTCGATAAATCTATAAGGCTTATCAGACTGCTCCGCGCCAATGCTATGGGTGGATCTTTCGCGAAACTGTCCGTCGACGTGTGGTTTCCACAGGCGTGGTTTTATATAATTTCATATTACGTTGAAAACTACCACCATAGAATGCTACCGCCCCGTGTCGGCGCAGAGGGATAATCGCCTAAGTATTAGAAATTAAAATAAATTTATTTCAGGTAATAAAACCCATATGAAATTGTACAACAATAATTAATTAAAATATATATCATTGAAATTGACGACAAGACTACAGTTTAAAGTAATTACTACAGATAGATATTTTGCATGTAAGAAATATCATAGGAGGGGCATAAGTATTGGATTTTTTTACAGCAAGTCACAACAACACAAGAAATAAATACTCTTTGTTTCGGCTGCAGACTGGCCATAGATAACAGGTAAATACACCAGTTCATCATCATCATCATTTCGTGTAGGTTACATTATCTATCGACTATGTACACCCTGGTGTCAGAGTTGTTCGGAACCGCCTCTCGGCCTCTGACGTGGTTCCTTTAACGACCACCTAATGGCAGCCGGGACCAACGGCTTAACGTGTCTTCAGAAGCACGGAATCATCTTTATTATCAGATAATCAGGTGATTCAAGCCTGCAAAGTCCTAACCAAACTGGAGACAACTAAACAAAGTATGCTTCCCGTGGGAATCGAACCCACCACCCCCGGGTCGAAGGCGAACGCCTTAACCACTGGACCATGGAGGCAGTTACACCAGTTCAGGATACTAGTTTCTGCCTCTGTTTTATGTTATGTTAGAGTACTAGAAGAATACTCACATTGCACGCAGAATCGTATCGCGGCGGCCGCCCCTTCGTGCACAGCATGTCCTCCGATTTATACTGTAATAACTTGGCGGAGCAGACCTCGTCCGCCAACACCGTCAGCTCCATGCCATGCATCTCGTGCCGCATCACACCCTGAAACCACAGCTTAGAGTCAGTTTCACTTCGCTTCACAAGACTTCACGGCAATTACATGTTTTTTGCAAGGAAAAATCCCGCCGGATGAAGACTAGCGCCACGTAATCGGCTCGTGGATTCAGGAGCCTTATCTTTGAAATGTATATGTCGAATGAAAATCGTTCAATTCATTGATTGTGACGAAATAAAAGCATTCGATTCACCAATTCCGCTTGAGTCACACAATTAAACTTCAGGTGAGGACCTTTTGGAAAACTGCGTAGTTTACTTAGTACTTTAAAATACTTGTTTTGTCGATGTCTGATTTCTACAATAATTTGCAAGTAAATGATTTATGCAAGACACATAACAGCTAAGGATTTTCTTTGTTTCACGTAAGTACAACCTACTCATTGAGACTTAATTATTCTTTACCTACGGCCCACAATTGGTATTGTTATAATAATAATAAACATATTATTGCACCAGGAAAATACAATTTTGAGACACATCATGTAGACATAATGATGTGCAAAGGCGGCCTAATCGCAATAGCAAACCCTTTTTTTAGGAAAAAAATCAGGATAAGAGATTTAGGCATGGTGCAGAAACACAAGCTAAATATAATACAATAGTATAAACTTACTTAAAGTTACATATCAGTACACAACAAAATACAGAAATAAATAAATAAATTTACTATAATAACTGAAAAATTGATGTAAGATCAATTTAATAAATTTAGAAAATGCTCTTTCATTTGTGCTTTAAAACTCGCAAGAGTTTGAGCACGCCGAATTTCAACTGGCAGAGCGTTCCAGAGTCTTACGGCTTGCACTGTGTAGGATTGAGGAAATTTTGTTATGTACCTACTTAGATGCCTAGGTTTATTCCAACGACTCAACGAGTGTCAATGAGCTATGATGATTGCGTTGCGAGCGTGTGTTTGATTTTAAGGTAAGGCTGGTTGAATCGGAGCTCGGAATCTGCTTTCCTGCTTTTTCTCAAACGTTTCCTCCTTTTGTCTTTAGCTTCTTTCAATGTGATCTTATGACTCACTAAAACTGGTGAAACTAAGCATATAATATAATGACTTTCATTCGACTTGATTGGTAAGTAAGTCTGGTTTTGAGTAAGTCAGCGATATCGCACTTTGTAGGCATACTTAAGGACCGTTCACACTGACGCTAATACCCCTGAGGAGCTCGTTAGTCGAGTGCGACCCGTAGTGAATGCGCGTGTCAAGCGACGGCGTGACGCGACCATTGTTGGATTGGTCGCCATTAAGTGGCATTTTCTATCTTGAGCTCCTCCGTGCTTCGGAAGGCACGTTAAGCCGTTGGTCCCGGTTGTTGTCGATAGATAGCAGTCGTTAGGCTGTGTCAGATGCCTTGGGGCAGCCTGAAAAATTCTGACAGTGTTGGCCACTAACACACCTCAGGTCATGTTCCTTTTGGTCTGGTTTTCCTGTAAAAAGGGTTACGGAGGTCAGACGGCAGTCGCGCCATTGTAATAACCAGCTCCGTCAAATCTTGGACCATGACTTACAGCGTACCCTAGGCTCCGAAGCGTAAGCTGACGACGCAACTAGGAATACACGCTAGGATGATGATGACACTGACGCTAATCCCGCGCGGCTGGCTTAACGCCCATAGTAATAAGAATCGGTCCTATAAACGATAGTATTGTAAACTCACCCCATGGTGTTCCGTGCCGTATCCAGCGTAGCCCGCATCCAGCCCCACGGGAGTTTTAACGTCATCATCGATACGAGCTGCGACCATGGTTTTGCCGTCCAAGATAAGGGGATCTTCTAGCTCCGCCAACATAAAGTCCCATCTTGCCGCTACCTGTGGAATTAATTTATATTAAGTACCCATACATACAGTAAACTATTTATTTATTTATTTATCACTTCTTTGCACACAGTGAAATACAAATTAAATATGTTACATAAAATGTGAACACAGTATGTATACAAAAGGCGGCCTTATCGCTTAAGCAATCTCTTCCAGGCAACCTTAGGGTAGTTTGAAATACATATAAAGAAAGGAGAGATAAGGATATGGTGCATAAAGAACAGAACAACGCTAGGCAGAATAATATACGTAAATAAAAAATTAATAATTATGTATTTATATTTATATATAATAAATAAACTATAAAAAACACGAGAAGTGGAGACTGAAACAAGATGTACTGAAAAGGAACGAAGCTACAGTGAGGAAAGAAAGTGGGACTTTACTTGCGACTTAAAACTAGTCAGAGTTTGAGTCGTTCGAATAGGCAGTGGAAGGGAACTCCACAGTCGCGTTGCCTTGGCCGTAAAAGAATCAGAGTAGAAGGTAGTGGAGTGAGCAGGAGTTCTTAGGCGTAGATTTTCGGCACTACGTAATTTACGTTCTTGTTGAATCTCACTGAAGAATTCGAAGCGCTCTCTTAAGTAAGCAGGGATAAAGGATTGAAGAGAATTGAGTATAATAAAGATAGGATATGCCAGTCACGGCGAAGTCTGATAGGCAGCCATTCAAGTTTAGAGCGAAATTGAGAAA
Source organism: Euzophera pinguis (assembly GCA_947363495.1). NCBI lineage: Eukaryota > Metazoa > Arthropoda > Insecta > Lepidoptera > Pyralidae > Euzophera > Euzophera pinguis. The sequence continues at coordinate 4,296,546 of OX376166.1, forward strand.
CATGATCATACTTGCTAAGACCAAATATAAATCGAATACAAAGATTTTGAAGACGCTCAAGTTTATCAAGTTGCTGCTCTGTGAGGTTGGTGTAGCTGTTATCAGCATAGTCTAGGACAGGTAGAAGAAGGGAATTTGCGAGCATAGTTTTGGTCTCTATAGGTAGGAATTTACTTAGTCTTTTTAAGGTGTTGAACGTAAAGAAGAGCCTCTTGCTAACCTCTGAGGTTTGTGGAATCCATGCCAGTTTGCTATCCATCCATACACCTAGATTTTTGACCCGATCACTATACTTAATAACAACACCATTAAATTTAAGTTGCGGCAGGACTTCGCTGTCTATCCTTGAAGTCAGTTGAGGGTTGTATATACAATACACAATAATAATAGCCTTAGATTTACCTGGATTTACAAGGAGGCCATGTGCTTTGCTCCAAGTAGATATTTTAACTAAGTATTATACACTCATCACCAGTTTGTTATAATCCATTGCTGGGCAAAAGCACCCCTTTGTCTACGTCATCTTCTCTTGTCGTTTCTAAGGTACCAACACTATTATGTGGTGGGTACCATTCCATAAAATTAAATATTGAAGATGGTTTAACCTGTTTAACTTCAAAGTCCTGAGCATCGACCCAGTACGGCCCAACGGAGAACAGTGGATGGATGTACAGTTTTTTGACCCGGCGGGTGACTCCGCTGCCGTCTTCGGAGTTGTTGGTACCGGCCAAGATGAATCTGCCTCCGGTGAACAGGGTGCTGAAAGGGAGAACCAAGTAAGTAGGTTCAATAAGAAGCGATCCCCTCAATGCCCAAAGTGTATTTGGGTCCCCTTATTAAAGAATGATACAAAGACGACACACAATGTGACCTCAAGGTTTTCTGGATTTTTCTTTTTTATTCATTTCATGTACAGGAGGTTTGCCCGCATATATGTGTGAGATGGTAGTAACAAACCAGTCAAGGATTCACTAATTTTAGGTTTAAATTTTTGTTTAAGCATACGTAGTATGATCACTTGTTCCGTGACTCCTCAGAAGGTGGTGGCTGAAAATGCATGTCTGGCGTATATTGAGCCGCTATTATTATATATATTACTAGCCGTTTCCCGTAGCTCCGCCTGCGTCAAAAAGTAGCCTATGTTTGACCCCGGGACTTCAACTATATTCATCCCAAATTTCATCAAAATACGTTCAGCGGTTTGGCCGTGAAAGCGTAACAGACAGACAGACTTTCGCATTTATAATATTAGTATGGATTGACATGTAGCATAAATTTATACCTTTGCTGTACTGTACCTACGTGACAGCTTTCTATATAATAAAAATAATAAAGATATATTCTATTCTATTAAATCTATTCTATATGTGCTCCCGGTAAAATGTCGCTCTACTTCATTAATTCACCTCCGCCACTGAAAATATACACGCTTGATCCCATGCAGGATGAGTATCATACGCAACGATCATGATGTACCTACAAGAGGAAGATAAAAATCACCCGCTCTCGCAAGTTATACTTACTACAGAAGCCGGAAATGGGCAGTTTTATCTGATCCCGATCAACACTAACGTTCATCAAAAACTTGAAATCAAGAAATCTAAGGATTAGGAATTAGTTTCCTGTATTCAAATGTAGATTTCATTAAAAGAACTGATTAATGGGATTTTGGAATCCATGCAGGGATCAATGTTACACTACTTAAAATAAATGAGATAGCAAAGCATTAGTTTCGCCAGGTTCTCATTGTAACCAGGAAATGAGTCTGTGGTGGCCATTCCCTGCGATCATCAATGAATGCGATCAACCACATCGAGTTCCGCTTTGATCATTTTGGATACGCTCGAGAAACAGTATCTAACTACTTACTACAGCTATTTGTTGTTGATGTTGATTATAATATTTATTTTTTCAATTGGCATGGAACAAACACTAGGAGTAATAATTTTGATGGTTTTGCGATTGTTACACATTAAATTAAACTATTTCGTTTTAGTCTACCTGCCATTATTGACCAGTAACGCTGTAAATAAGTAATAAACTCGATGAAAACTGTATCAAAATAGTTAAATTTAATGAATAAAGTAGTTGGTACAGTTCTGGTCTGGCTGGCTATCTGTCAAAATCAATAAACGCATCTAATTATAGAAAATCTCCAATTTTCAGATTTTCTCGTGGGAGTAAAACAACTCATTAAGTATTGTGTCCGCTCTGCGACTGGCAATACAGTCGTTCGAGATAATAGCTTTCATAGCACTAATTACCGAAGAATGTGGAAGATATTACATTAATTACAATGTAGTTTATTAACGTCATGGAAAACAACAACTTAATACATAGGCACAGAATTATTATTAATACTAAACATAGGTATTTTAATACTAACTGAAGAACTTCATAGACTCTCGACATTTTATGAAATATTTGAATAAAAATATTTGATTAGCTCCATGCCAATGTGGGTACGAATCCCATGGGAAGAATATTTCGTACAGGTTTTTTTGGTTTTTGAATATTATCGCAGGCAGGAATACCCTGAACATTTAAAGAAAATATATTTGTGGTCTTAAGTATTTTATATTTGTTTCATCATGGGTGAGTTGATAGTATAAAAATCATACATCTTCTGTCTGTTCTGAACGTCACAACTTTTGCCATTGATACGAAAAGATAAAAGAATTTATTTTTTGTTGGCACCGGAGCTCTGTGTTTGAAATGTATGACTCGGGCAAAATTGGCGAGACTCCTAGTTAATGCTACCTTACCAGTGGCCTGCTGTCAGTATCCATTTCTCGCTGATGATGGTGCCTCCACAGGTGCCGCCGAAGAGTACAGCGTGGGGATACCGCTCGTTGACGGGCCGGAGAAGATCATTCTTCTCCACTTTCTTCTCGACGGCAGTGGGCACTGTGTTGGCCGATGGTGTTGATTTTGGATCGGTAGTTACTGAAAAAATATTTACGTACGGTAAAAATCTAGAATTTTTAATTTTTGTTTGTTTATTTCAGCTATTGTTGTAGGTAGCGTCATATATTGTAGACATTAGAAAATTTCAACTAGAGTAAATATACCTATGTTCTGTGGAAAGTATATGTATCAGATGGAGAAAGCTTTTAGCATTAACTCCGCCTATTGGATGAGTAGTATGAGTACCTATGTTTGCTTGTGTTACAAGAAAGTTTTAATAATACTATCTAAGGTTCCTCTTAGCGAGACGAAATGGCTATTAAATTATTTTCTATTAAATCTAAGGTTAAATCTACCGACAGTGTGACGTCAGCACTGACTTCTTTAGTCTTATCTGACCCGCAACCGGTCTGGCGTACGTGAGCGGGTTTTTATCGCCATCAAAACATTTTATAATTGGTGTTGTGATCACCAAATCCTACAACTATTCAGTGTCGAATACACAACATCGTGAATTTATAACCTGTTCGTCGCAGCTTCGCCTGTGCCAAAAAGTATTTGAAGCCTCTGTTTGACCCCATGTCTTCATCATCATCATTATTTTGTGTAGCTTACATTGTCTATCGACCTTGTATACCCTGCTTTCAGAGTTGTTCAAAATCGCCTCTCGGCCTCTGACGTGGTTCCTTTAACGACTACCAAACGGCAGCCGGGACCAACGGCTTAACGTGCCTTCCGAAGCACGGAATCATCTTTATTATCAGACAATCAGGTGATTCAACCCTGCAAAGTCCTAGCCAAACTGGAAACAACTAAACAAAGTATGCTTCCGGTGGGAATCGAACCACTGGACCACGGAGCATTCATAACAAATTTCATCAAAATCCGTTAAGCGGTTTGGCCGTGAAAGCGTAACAGCCTGGCCACGAAGTTCCCGTGGCGTTTTAGTGCATTTGTTATGTATTTCTTTTAGTCGCCGGTGGCATCGCGGCTAATTTCGCCGTGGCGAATTGTTTCGTGGCCAGGCTGTTGACAGGAAACGTCTTGCGAAATTTCAAGTCTAAAATTGAGCAATCTTGAGTAGACGTTTTATATGGTGCTCGAGGGCATATTTTAGTTGAATAATTATACACAGTATAAGATTTTTAATACTTACATGGTATAAAGTTTTCCGGTCTTAAAAATCATTGTATAAGAACAACCCCACTGATTAATGGTATGCAAAAAAATATAAGTACTTGTGTATTTTTATCTAAGAATACATGTTTTTAAATGAAAGGCTACAACATGTGGCCCTACCTGGAAGTACAAGAAGAATCCTTGTAAAATTATTATTCTTGACCTATTCGTTCTAATAAGACAAAGTGAGCAAAATTACCATACAATGATTGTATCGGCACAATAAGTTTTTTTTTTCGTTAAATCTTGTGGCAAAGTGCTGGAAGGTAGGTTTGGTGACTAATTAATAATGACACCGTAATTAAGGCGTAATTGGCGAGTCATTTACAGCTAGTCGGGAAAAAATTACAGGTTTTTCCACGTTTTCCTAATCGTTTGTTGTTAGAAACCATCGCTGACAGTAATTGCTGTCAGCGATGGTTTCTAACCAAACAATCAATACATATTTTATGCTACCGTACCTATGTACTAAAGTTTTAAACGCGTAATATTTTTTTTCAAATTTTAAACTGTAAATGAAAAAAATACATACAGACAACTATGTAATTATTTTTATTAAAACTTTCAATAATCTGTTTTTTATAAAATATTTAAAGTGACTTACATTATTAGAAAAAAATATAATAAATTACGTTCTAAATTAAAATAAAAAGAAAATTAAAACTAAAATTATCTACAGTTTGGGGCAACGTGCCCAAAATGCTGGCCGCATTCCCTCGCTGGATTGCAATGCTAATTTTTTGTCCAAAATACAAGCCAGCATTTTGGTCAAGCGTTGCCTCTTTTAGTCTCCTCGACAAATCCTTAAAAATTTCGAAAGCTCCCGGCCCCCACGGCCCCAGCGTCTCTACCCCAAACGGCACAAACATGTAACCTTTATCTAGGCCATTATATTTGCGCCGCTTGAGGCACTCCGCTGATGTAGCTGCACCACATGCACCACTAGTGGAAGATGGGACGGCGCTAGCGTATCTACGCAGGTGGCGTCCCAAACCAAGGGCCGACCCATCCTCAACGGGATGAGGGTCATTCCGTCGGGCCTTTTACCGTCGTCACGCAGAAGACCATTTGGCTCCAAACAAGCTGCGACATTGGCACTTCCAAAAGCCCGACGGATGATATCATTAATGGTGCTGTGGCGAGCTATACGTCCAGCACTCTTAATGCATGACAAGCCATGGTAACCGAGGCCATCAACCATATCTCCACAGGAGCACCGTTTAATTTAGTACGTAATTTATTATAATATTTTCTAATAATGTAAGTCACTTTAAATATTTTATAAAAAACCATGTAATTATTTCGTATCGAAATAAATAGGTATAGAAATGATGACGTCGAGAATTTGGATATACTATTGTGTTCTTTTCGATTTCATGTTCACAACGAGTGTCATCCAACATCCAATGTCGCCATGACTACGAAATCTTGGGAAATAAATCTTCCAAAACAGAATTCCATTGCAGAATCTTATTGATATTTACTTAGCGCTGTTCTTTTTATTGCAAAACCAAAACGTTATTTCTGTTAGCTTGCGATGAGGTAAGACTGCGAGTACAATCACTATTTTACTCAGACTGTTAGAGAAAGGGTAATTTTTTTGAAAATCTCTACCTATATATTATAGTATAGACAGTTGTAAGTCTTTCAATATTTAGGTTTTATCAAATATTATTAATTGGTTAAAACAATAATAATTTAATATTTACTAGTTTTAATTTTCTTCATTATTGCACTAAATGTTAAGGTAAAATTATTGTTGTTTTGTCTTAAAGCTCGATGAAACACCAAATATCACTTGATTTTCTTAAAACAAAAATAGAATGATGTAATATTTATCGACTATAGTGGTGCCCGAAAGGTATAGATCTAATCGATATTTCTATATTGAATAAACAAAGCCGCGTAACTTTTCACTATACACACCAAGAAATTTTCGAAACTTATTTGATTGATTATCACCATATATCACCAACACAATCTCATTTGATGCTTTACTCACTTTTTGTTTGAGCTATATCGTTTGTATCTGCGGGCAATGCGCGCGCGCATGCCACGCACGCCACTAGCGCCACCACGGTCAGACTGCGTCGGAGTGCCATCGCGTTGTTACCACCACTCACTCAGATCCACTCTATATATGTCAATCCATTTACTCATTTACGCATATACACATTAAGTATACCGTTCCTAACTTATCGATTTACGTACAAACCTTGCACCCAGTGTCGTCGCTGATATGTAAACCAAGAATGTACTTAGCTTAAATGTCGTTTTATTGATCGGATTTCCGTCTTCAAATGTGTTTTAATGAAATATAATTTAAACCTTCCAATACTTTATTTTTTTTAAATCAAATTTTAATGTAGATACACGATACATATTTAATGACACAGCGTTATTTATTTTTCTACACTTACTGGCGTTCCGTCCTGAGTATCTATTAGGTAGATACTTATTCCTGTGTGACACAAAATCAACAGAAGTGAGACCACCATAATGAAAAATTTTAAGGAAGTTGGTATAAAAATGACGCACACGCAGACTGATCCTAAAAACGGAACATCAAGCAAGAGCGTTTAAAAAATAAACTCATATTTACCATTGTCGTTGATGTGGTCGTATCCAAGGTTGAGTAAAATTGTAAACACAATGACTAGATACATGTGAATGTGTTTATACAAAAATATTAATATCACTATTGTTAATCACTATATCTCGCTCACCACTAATCGGCAGACTTATCAGTAGCATATCGCATTTATCTCGGGTATTCGGCTTCAATTCGATATTTTAGATCGTAAAACCAATTTACCCGAGCGAGTACTGATTAGCTTATGATTTAGCTACTTAGTTAGAAAAGAAACGGGTACTTAGAATTTTTTTACGCGTGTGTCAATAGAAAGTGATTGTTACACTAAATGTAGGTAGGTATACAATACGAATTACTTGTTAATTGGTCATTTAATCACATGCCGTATTTACTCTCTCATCCTAGCGCCTTCTCAGGTTATTTGAGGCCAGGGTCTGCCATGTAATTATTAAAATTTTCTAGAGAACAACTCCAATCGGTTAAGATAGGTTTTTTGACACGGACTATCTGTCTAATCTGTATGAGCTTACAAATAGGCTTCCGTCTATTTCCTCCACACAATTAGCCCTTTAATTTTCTATATCTATTTATATTTTAAAGAGCAGGATGTTTGAAATTAATTTTAGTTTTATTTGACTCGATTAGCTACTTTTTGCTTTTATTGTGTTGAGTATGTAAACTATTTACATAAAACAAAATTACAGGATTAAGTGCGTATCACCTTTATACTTCCGACGTTTCAACCGTATTACAACGTACTCTTTACATAAATCGTTTACAAAACGAATAAAATAAACAAGAGAGAGCCGAATAAATTAACATTACTGTTACAAGAAATAAATAAAACTTATTAAATATACAAAAAATATGTATATTTGAGAACTTTTTTCTTTTAATGCGTTGATGTCTTTTGTAAGTAAGTGGCCAACGACTTAAATTAATAAAAATATTAAATATATAGATAAGTACATATATTTTTTTTAATTCTAAAAACTGTTCTTACGGCCCAGTTAACAGGAATTAGTTATAGGCGTTTTCTGATTTCAGTGTATATATTTGTTTGCAAAAAACGATCACGCACCCACCGAGTCCGATCCTTCTTGATAAATCAACAATATTGTATATGAATTATATGTACGTTCACGATCACGAAGGAAAAACCAACTGACTCATAAAAATAAATGTGGTGCTTTGTTGTCGTCTATACAGAAAACCCATACATATAACTAATTTATTGTTTTCAATAATGAGTTTTAAAACTTTGTGAATTATTCATTCATACGAAATCGGCTCCCTAGGAAGAGATATTCAGAAGTGGTCTTCTCTGTTCACATCATCATCTTGGCGCCTTCCCAGTTGCATCTTCAGCTATTTGCTTCGGAGCCCAGGGCTACTACTTTTGCGTCGCCACCTCGCCCGGTCTTCGGCATCCCTGACAGACAGTCCGTTAGCACGCATATCCTGCTTTGTGACGTCAAGCCAGCTCGTTTCGGGCGCAATTGGAGGTGGCATAGCCAGACACTTGTTCCCAATGTATGATGCCGGTTTTCGTAAGACGTGACCGTACCATCGCAGGCGATTTTCTTGAAGTTTATCCGTTATGTCACGGGCATGAAGGCTACCCCGAATGCGGGAGTTTCTTTAGCGGTCCTTCCGCGTCACTCCGCACATCCAGCGCAGCATTTTCATCTGCGTAACACGCAGCTCTTGCTTGTGCCGCTCAAGGACGGGCCACGCCTCACTGCCATGTAGGAGGGCAGGCCTAATGATAGATTTATACACCTGTCCCTTAAGGCATTCTGGGGTCACAAGTGATACCAGTCACCTCACGCCACTTTGCCCATGCCCCTGTAATACGATTCTTGACGTCGCAATCGATGTCCCCGGACGCGTCGAGTACAGACCCCAAGTATTTCAATCGATCCTTACGCTCGACCAGTTCTTGGCTATACGTAAAGCATGTACTCAGTTTTCGCCACGTTTAGTTACCTCCTCTCTGTTTACAATTACAAACATTTTTATATGAATATTTTGAACAAATATTGAAAATGTATCTCCTTAGATAAGGCACACTAGATAAGGCACACACACATACACCAATAAAGTTAAAAAAACAACAACGTGAATTCAAATTAAACTTTAATACTTCTTCAACGTCTACAAATTGAGATTGCGATCGAGGATCTCTAGAATAAGAAGTGAATTGCAACCGACATCTCCCACAAAGAAACCCTAAAATAATGCGTTAAATACTGTTATATTGCTTTCAATTATCACTACAACAAGTTATTATTACAATATGTGATCAATCTTAGACTTATCATTATTTGCCAGGTAATAACAAGAAAAGAAATTAGTTAACTGCGCAAATTATAACATACAAGGTTACTTTATCTGTAATTATAAAGGAAAAACCCAAATAACAGCGACTCAGAAACACTTAAAACGTGTAGTTTTCATAGTTCCAGTGTACATTTTGTAACAAGTAAGTAACAAATATAAAAATTATTCAATTCAATTGATTTCTTATCATATAAAGTAGAACATTAACATTAAACTTTTGCTCAATTAAATAAATAGGACTTATTTTTGAATAATCTTAAACACAACTGAGATCGAATCGAAGATTTTCAAAATATTTAAAACTCTCCTAAACTAATTAAATATAAATATGAATAATATAAATAAAGCGTAAATACAACAGAGGTTTACATACATTCCCAAGTTTAAACTTTTTAAATCTGTTTTATGTGACATACGCTCGATATTTCTACAAAAAAATCATTATGTAAATTAATAAGTTTGTACATAAATTTTCAGACCGATTCTAAAGTGAGTATGTAAAAACTTGTTTCTGATTTACTGTGATTTCAAAAATAGACTTTCGTGCATGCCAAACAAACTTACAGTTGTTGCAAAACTTTTATTTTTCTAATCAAATGTACTTATTTATATCTCAATTGAACCTATCCGTCCTTATTTGTAAAAAGTTAAATATATAAGTATCATAAGTAATGCAAATAATTAATATGTAGGCAAGTAAAACCTTACATGTTTGGTAGGTATGCTACCAAATATAAAATATTACATTTATATCAACGAATTAATTTGACTGCTAATATAAAATAATCTTACTTACGTTACTCATATAAATTTTCTACCAAATTCATGTATTCATTGAGAAAAAATAAAGTGAGATATAATATACTATTGTAAATAAGTCATTATGAGTATGTTTCTTTCCAAAAATATGTAAATAAATCAAGTAAATTAGTAGATACATTTCAGCGCAGGCTAGCGACCGGCGCGGGCGCATGGCGAGTGGCCTTCACCTGTACGCCACCTTACCATAATAGCAACTAGTAAAAAACCTCAAGTACACTTCGTTCCGTCTAAAACACTACTTTATAATCGTAAGTAACAAAAACGATAGAACTTTGACAAAAGTAGAGATATTAATAACATTTTCGAGTGTAAAACATCGAGTGGTAGATTATAATTGGCAAATAGGCGGCTACTTTTGTCAAAATTCTTAACAAATTGTCGTCTATTTATTGCTTGTAAACTATCTACCTACTGAGACTACAATCGCTCTAATCTATTATTAATATAGAGAGCTAAAGGGAAGTTGAATATACAAGTTTCACTTGCGACGCAGTTAAAGCGGAGAAGCGTACAACACCTAGAATACAAAAATATACCACACTCATTGGTCACTGATACCTTTGACTTTATTGTTGTATACTTGTATGATTAGCTGTGTCATTAATGTAGCTCGACGATACAACAAATGTTTCCTATATTTCCTAGATTCTTGTTTAATTAAAATTACTTTCTTGTGACACATAGGTACCATGTAAATATGGAAATAAAATTTTGATTATAGTCAAATAAATCAATTAGTTTAATAAATCAGAATAGCGTCTTTTTTACGAATCACACAATAAGAGTCCGATTATGCGATACAAAAATGTGAAGTGAAACAGTGAAAATTAAACGACAAAGCTAGTTATTTTATAATAATTAATAATAATTTAGTTAATTATCGATTTTAATGTCGTGTTGTATTAAGTACTAATACTAATTTGTATTAATTGTGTAACTTTGGCGTTAATTCTACAAGAGAAGTGTCTTAAACGTAATAATTGGATCACAAACTTACTTCATTTGAAGAAATCCGTGACGTGATAAGAAATTAAATTTAAAGCTTGCTTTACTTATATTTACTTCGATATCCTAGAAGGGGCAGATCGAAACTGTAACGTTAAGTTCAATGTATTCTTACTAACTAGATACTCACTGCAAGCCTACAAACAATTCGGGTAAAATTTTGTATGTAACGCATATAAAAGATAGTTTAATTTTGACTTCCGTTCCTACACAAGTAGATTATGTAGGATTCCTGACAGGTTATTAAACTGAGAAAGGTGTTCTTTAATAAACCTAGCCAACCTGGCTAGGTTTATTAAAAAAGTGCAGTTGTAATGCAAGTCGCTATTACTGAGTGTATTGGAACCGATTATGATGGACATTAATAATTTATAGTAATGACATTAAAACATGTTTTTATTTGTCTCTGTTCAACCAAACATTATTTATGTCTTATCCTTCAAGATATCTGATTTAAAACCAGCTTCTTCATCAATCATTATCTTGCTTTATTAATATTTAATATACATAGGCCTTATTTTCCACTACAGTATATAACGTTCACACGTAGAGTCATCCAATTGTCTTTATTAATAGCATTACTGAAAATAAAATATATAATTTTTCACTACTGGACAAGATCCCGTTGTCACACATTACTAATATGCCATAGTCAGCTTAAAATTTGTGTCATTGGGTATAGTATACATGAAATATGAATTAATTTATGATACAGACAAGAATCCTTTTTGTAGGTTATTATTTTGTCCTCTAATGAAGAAGAGGCTCAATTATTGTTTGAGGCCACGCATTAAAGCAATGTGATCTCCGTAGTTCCGTTATGTCTATTAACTTCAGTTATTCACATTGTCACATCAAAACTAGCAAAATAATATTAATTCACAACACTTACAAGTATATATTAGGTAATAATGGGTAAACGTATTTATATTACACGTTTGTAGGGGTAATATCTTCAGATCGACACGTTGCATCACTGTTTTTGTTGATGTGTTTCAGTAATGTTGCATATAGTATTGTGCCGTTCCCCAATTTCGGTTCCCCGGGAACATTCCCGGGAACGGGAACGGGGTCCATTCACGGGAAAGTACCCAGTTTTTTGGGAAGGTCCCGTTTCGTGGGAAGGTTAACATCTATGATTTATTTTTCAATTCTTAAGTCATGTTAATATAAATATATGCTTTGAACACATTTTAAAAACACATGTTAAAACCGACTTCGAAAAAGGCGGAGGTTCTACGTTCGTGTGTACGTATTATTTTCTTTGTATGCTAACCAATCAATCATTATTCATTTTTAATTCGAATGGGCATATTGCCAAAGTGGTCCCATTGTCACCAAGTCAGGATCTGATGATGAGATCCTAGGGAAACCAAGAGCAAATATAATTTTTTTTAGGCACGCGCCACGTATTTTATATATGTTCTAATGCTAGTTAGGTCTTTACGTTCAGTAGTCACCATATCATGTTGATGAGTTGAAGATGGAAGGTATCACTCTTTAACGGTAAGGAGTAATTCTTATTTAGTTTAAAAGGGAACTTCCCCGATGTTCTTAAAATCATCACATCAGGTCTTGATGATGATGGAATCTAGGTAAATTCGAGGGAATTTTTCATTTTTCACTACGATTTGGGTATTATTGAATACTGTCTTCGTGGTCCAGTGGCCATGGCGTTTGTGTATTTAGTATCTTCATCGTCAACCCACTTCTGGGCATAAGTCTGTCTACGCCAATCTTCGCTTCCTATCCTAGGTCGACACTTGGCACCGACTTCAAATTTAATAAAATGTTTGATAAGAATCAAAATTTAATAACCAACAATTGATTGGTTATTTCTTCCTTTTCAAATGAGTTTGAAGTCGGTATTGAAGAGTAATTCTAGTTACCTATTTTAATTCTTAGGGGTGGCCGTTAGGCGAACAGAAAACATTTTTTTGTTAGAATGTTTCGTTATTTTATGGCACTTTTTATTTTAGGTTTTTTTCCTAGCCACCTTTGATTACTTGGCCTTAGATTTGGAAATCTTCCTGTCCTGAGCGAGGACCTTCCCGAAAAGTTTGAGAACCTTAAGAGTTTTGGAACCTTCCCAAGCAATGTGGGTGCCATCCCAAGCATTTTGGGAATTTTCTCTAGGACTTTGAAAAATTTTCCGGTAATTTTGAGAACCTTACCTAGCAATCTGGAAACTTTACCGAACATTTGATTACCTTCCTGAGCATTTCGGGAACTTTTGAAAGCAATGTTGAAAGGTTCTCAAAATGCAAGCAAAGCAAAAAGGCCTAAAATAAAAAATCTTTGCCATCTAATGATTTAACACTTTCACGGACAGTCAAGAAAATAACAATGGCACTCAATTGTTATCTACGTCGAGAGACGTTACTGTCCGCGAAAGTGTTAAGAAGCCATCTCTGATTACTTGGCCTTAGATTTGGAAACCTTCCTGAGCAATGTGGGAACCTTCTCGAGCATTTTGAGAACCTTCCCAACCATTTTGGGAAGCTTTCCGAGTAATGCAAGAACGTTCCCAAATGTATTGGGAACATTCCCATTTAAATCGGGAACGTGCCCGGGAATGTTCCCGGGAACCTTTAAAAGACATTGGAAATGTTGTTTTTTTTAAAAAAAAAAAACAATAGAAATAAATGTAATAATATGTTTAAATTGTGTAAACATATTGACATTAAATAAGTATATTGGAAGTGATAAAAACTGTAATTAATAATTTAAATCACAACTTGCCCTAACAATCCCATTTTGCGGGAACGTTCGCGGCGATTTTAGGAAAGTGGGCACGTTCCCGGGAATGGCACATCGCTAATTGCATAAGGCTTCATATTGGCACCCGGTACTGTTGGTCTAGATCACTAGATGTAACTTGCTTGTGTTTGAAACGTAGATATGTTTGCAATACGTATTTACCATAAAATTGCGGATAATTGGCTACTCGATATCTCTATTTAATTATAATTTATTTTCCTTAGTATTTTCTACCGCTACATCGTTATTTACTATTGATCAAATGCGACGTATCACTGCGAGTAATGTCGTTCTTGAGACCTATTCGGTTTTATTATCATCTAGGGTTCAAACTACAAACAATTGTTAATAAGAAAACTTGTATACAAATCAACATATTATAAGGCCGCTTTTTGTTCTTAGCTGATTCGGGGGACCTAGAGTTATTTTTTTTTAATTCTGAGAAGCTATGAAGAATATATAAATTGAAAAGACGTGTGTAATTGTCAGATGATTGTGTAAAATGCATTCATTTATAAGTAACATCTCTGTTTGTTTTCATTTACGTTAAGCCGTTGGTCCTGGCTGCTGTTTGGTGGTCGTTAAAGGAACCACGTCGGAGGCCAAAATACGGTTCGAATAACTCTGATATCAGGGTGTACGGGATCGATCGACCTACCCACTAGATATGAATGAATGTCTCATATTTTTCCTTCTATTGGTGTTTAACAATTTTAGTTATTAAATTTATGCTTAGTTTACGCAGTTTAATCCCCTTATTCATAAAAATAAACAAACGTTCAATAAGACCAAATTAACTAATTTATATTTCGTCTCGTTCTTTCACGTCAAAAATAGATAAGGTGGAAAGGGACTAAACATAAATAAGTTAATTTGGTCTTATTGAACGTTTGTTTATTATTATGAATAAGGGGGGGTAAGGTAAGTGTCTAGAACATAAGTTCTTTTCAGCTTTTACACTACAAATGCGGTTTTGAGATCACTGCCAAAAAGAACTGTCAAAGGGAAAGTGTATTATAGAAAAGTACAGTTTGAAAGCCAAGTAAAAAAGTTAAGACCATGTGCAACTATTTGTAGAAACAGGGAACAGTCGCAATTTCAAACTTTGAAAATACGAATTAGTAATTTTCTTTTGATTGAAAAGTTTAAAAATCACGAGAGAAAAATTGTGTAGAAGAAAACTTTACGATTTTTGATATCTTTACGCTCGTTAATTACTGCTTTAATTTATATTTTTCTTTCATTTTGCCTTAACTATTCCAAAGTAATCAAGAACTAGAAATTTTGAATCTAAAAGAAGTATTCTCTTAGTTATAATTTATTTAGCTAAGTTAGTGTCGTCTTAACTTTTTACTTGAGCTATGTTTATGAGCTAGTGATTAAGCATAAGAGCGAAGGTGGAACGGAGTGGATGAGCGGAGAGCGGGGCGTGCAGCGGCGCGGGCGTCAGAGCTGGCGGAGCGGCGCGCGGCAGTCCACGCGGGCCATCCAAGCCAGGTCGCGAGTCGTCACCTGCAACGTACATACAACTTTACATGGCTTATTCTATGTCTCAATTTGGACATGGCGGCTTGAAAGATGTCGCTGAAATTTCGCTTGTTAAGTACGTCGTTTTTTTGAGCACTTTGCTACGCCAAGCAGCTTGGAAACATGGAGCTCACATAGTCTTTATGCTGTCTGGCATAAATACTATGTGAGTAGGCTTTATTTAGTTAATTCATAGAATATACATATAAGATCTAAATTTTCTACTATATGTCAGAAACTTAAATATTCTTAACTTTGATTTTTCATTTACTTATATAATTGTCTACAATTAGCATTGCGAAGAACAAACCGACGAGGGTTGGGTTCTGTACAGTAACTTATAATATTATAGTAACCTCTATCCTTTTACAAACGTGATCCGTTAATGAATTTAGAAATTAATACGATTATTTGGTGTTGTTAGGGTCGATTAATTATAAGTGCCTAATATCTATTCTATGCCAATGTGGAATCGTTAATCTTGCGGGGCTTTAATATCTTAATCCTTTCCTATTTATGAACTTAAGCCGTAAAAATAATAGTTGTATGGCATGGTGACCTGGTGCATGGAGTAGACGGCCAGCACGACCAGCACGTGCATGATGTTGTGGGAGTTGAGGCAGCAGTCCACGGTCCCAGGGAACCACTTCTCCGGGATGTGCATGGCGCCTATCACTCCGCCCCCCAGGGACACAGCATCCTGCAATATCACAAACAAATGTAAGTCACTTATATTTTAATTATTTTATAAAGTACATTATCAGGAACACGCCATCATAGTTTCCATTTAAAGACAAAGTAAACGTTTTTTCCCCAATGTTTCCCTTGGTTGTCTGTCAAAACCAATTTAAATTAAGTATAAAGACCATTACGATCCGCGCTTAGTTACCAGTTGAACCCTCAGTCTATACTATAAATATTATTGTAATTGTTGAACGCCGTTTATCGTAATCAAGTGGTTGGATTATAGTTGAATTAAGTTCACTGGGGGATGTAGGGCTCACTAATAGATCTTAGATCTCCATCTAGGCCGATCCGAAGAAGTTTAAGTTCAAAACACTTTCATGAACACCAAAATTAGACGAAGATAAGCTTATGCAAGGAACACACATATATATTCCTTTAGTTATGAAAGTCAATTCTACGTTGGAAGCAGACAATTGTTGAATACTGTAACAACATGTATCGTATGTAAATAAGCTTGTGAATGTTTAATTCAAGTTTCAGTCGGGGTATACTAATACTTAATGCATATTAACGGGGGGCCTGGGCGCGACAGCCACAGGGCGCATCAAAATATGTAGAATACAGAACAATATTTCGAATGGTACCTAAGGTATACAATAAATTTTATAAAGTAAATTATAGTATAAGATAATAGAGATATATATGTTACGGTAAATGTGATTAATTGAAAATTATTAATAATTTTACAACATTATTAATAACAACCTCGTGATTTGGTAAATGTGATTAAACAATCGAAATTAATTACTTTTAGTAGTAATTATTAATAATTCACTACACACATTGGTAAAAGTAATAAATAAAACTCAAAGTTTTTTGACCAGCAGGTATTTCTTTATAATATTACTCACAGTCTTACAATTATAATTGTCTGAGATCACACGAGCAAGGTTAGGTTAGGTTAGGTTTTTTTTTTTCTATTCTAAGGTGTTTGTAGAGCGAGAAAATTTCGCACAACAAACCTCTGCGATTTGATACAGAGTTCAAGTTGTATATTATAGTAACGTATAATAGCGTTATATTAGTACGTTAGACGTATCGGTACTAAGGTTATATTATTAATAAACACCGACAAATGGATTAATTTATCACTTTTACCTCGACTTTCGGTAATTATTAATAATGATCGATATTTATTAATAATTTTCAATTAATCACTCTTACCGTAACATATACACATCAATATATTGATATAGATAAGTACATGAATTTTTTATCAATAGCCGTGTAATTTTATAGAATAGTTTGAAGAATGGTCACAAGCATAACCCAACCTAACCGAACTAAGCTACGGTTTTATTTAAAGTATTTTTTTATAGCGATCCCCCCCCCCCCCCCCGAACAGGAGGGCTGCGCCCCCCTGCACCCCTCCTTCCCACCAAACAGAGTTGTTTTGGTGATGTAATGTGATAGTAGTAAAAATATATACTTCGGCCATTAGCAAAAAGTTTTTTTTTCAATCGGTAAAACATAGTTAAATAAAATGGTACATATATCATTTAATGCTTCTATAATATAAATATATACCAAACAATACATACAGCAAACAAGACGTCGATGAAACGTGTTGGGTCAAGTGAGATTCGGCAAAGTCAATTTCAGATAACTGATCGGTTCCCAATAAATTTACTTCATTTATCATTTAAGTTAATAAAGAAGAACTTATGTATATGGAAGCATATTCTCTGTATTTCTTAATGTTACTGTTAATCTGGGCGTCAATTCTCTTATTTTGTGCACAATTGAATCGTATTTGGATCGCAATGACGACTTTTGACGTTTCTGGTAGTCTGTTACTAATTTTGAGACCAATAGTATTCCATTGGCATGCCATTGAACTGCAACTGGAAAATATTGCTAATCAAAAAATCATTAAAATCATCAATTCTTTCAACTATTGGGTACTCTGTTATTTCTTTTATTTATATTTTTTCTACTATTACTATTCAAATACGTTTTAGTTGCAAACAAATAGAGATTCAAACTTGCGTTAGCAGAATACCAATATTGAGCATATCAAAAATGCATCGTAATTGAGTCGTGATTGAATATCAGTTCCATGGTCTTTTAAAGTTTATTTGCGGAATTGACCCCATGTGTTGTTATGACGAAGCGTATAAATCAATTAATGATTTTTAAATTTTGTTTTGGTCGATTATGTTGAATCGAATTTCAAGTTGCATGATTTTGTTATTTCAGAATTGTTAGAGTTGTAAGAACGCATACTTATTTACTTATATAGTACTAGCTGTTACCCGCAGCTCCGCCTGCGTCAAAAAGTAGCCTGTTTGACCCTGGGTCTTCAACTATATTCATACCAAATTTCATCAAAATCTGTTCAGCGGTTTGGCCGTGAAAGCGTAACAGACAGACTTTTAACGCAGGCGGAGCTGCGGGAAACAACTAGTTTTCTATAGACGTCTTCCATGCTCTCCATAATTTCCATTGGCACAGGGAAAGTTAATTGCGCATTTATGCAAGGGTAGCGCAGCCATACAATGACGCCCTCATTCCCGTATGCATGTTTGTTTAATCTGTTTACTCCGGCTCTGCTGCTGCCAATGATAGTCCTGCATTTTAAACAAAATTTGTGTGTGAATAGCCGTGATTTTTAACTTTGTTTGTAATAACTTTATTGTCCACTAAATAGCATTACAGTAAATACAAAACTAATAAAAATAAATGCAAAGGCGGCGGACTTATCGCATGCAGAGATCTCTTTGTTTCTTTTTCATTTGTCTTTTTAATAGGTCTGTAAAATATAATATGAAAGTTCAATGTTCAATGTTAGTAAAATAGAGTAAGATCTCTGACAGTCAGATGCAGAATCCAGCGAAGGTTTTTAGAAGATGATATGGACTCTTTGTAACATTTTGCCATTGATTAATCGTATCCGTAATTGGAACACACTCGTTTTTCTGAGACAGCTTTCAGGTTCCAGCAGCCCACCCGGATTATCTCCATTCAGTTGGCATGTGGCCAGTAATCACCGACACAAATTATAGAAAGCGTAGAAATTAAGCCTTATACATTTATTGAAACCATAAGGCGATGACTTTATAACACAACAAATGATTATGTTGTAATGAAAAACGACGCGACAGATGGTACTAAAAGTAAATAATCAGAAGCCTTAATCGTGATTTCGAAGTTTCTAAGAACTGGACCTCCGACTAAACATTGTTCTTCAGAGATCTTCCCTTTGCGACGGTCTCTATCGCTCCCGCCGCTGTATCTCCAGAAGTACTTAAAAAGCTACTTTGAGTACAATATCAAAGTAAATAAAGATCCAGAGATGGCAATGATCTTACGAAGTTACCTACTTCAAGTATTTCTATTTTAGCCATTTTGCGAGCATTTGGGTAAACATGAATATAGAACATTAGGATGATTTACATCATTGATTTATAGTAAACTAGCTGTTCCCCGCAGCTCCGCCTGCGTCAAAAAGTAGCCTATGTTTGACCCCGGGTCTTCAACTATATTCATACCAAATTTTAACAAAATCCGTTCAGCGGTTTGGCCGTGAAAGCGTAACACAGACAGACAGACTTTCGCATTTATAATATTAGTATGGATACAAAATAAATAATACCTTAAGAATTTTTTTCACAAACTATAGCGCTACATGAATACTTTTAACCATATATTTAAGTAGTAGGTACGAAATCGATTTTTGAATTATTCCATGTAATTAACTAAAGATTATTAATCAATATATCAAATATATTTTATTTCAGTGCCTCCTAGGAGTCTCCAGTCAGTTAGGAGAACGTAATTATATATAATATGTTTTATTGTACTGTGTGCAAGTGTTAAATAAATAAATAAATAATAGTGGCAGTGAAGTGGTGGTATTACCTAACAGCCTAACCGCAAACCTAACAGTTTACCATTCTAATGAAAAAAAATGAAGCCTCCAAAGACTACCTGAATTTATTTTATTATATAAGACATTTTAAGCAAAATCAAAGTACTATTATTGGTTACATTATTCTCAATATCAATATATATTTTTTATTTATATTTTAATTACAGGGGGTTTCGTCACGTGAAGGCTAACCCTCTTATTAATAAAAATTAACGAACGTTCGTTAAGCCTACATTAACTAAAATATGCTTAGTCCCTTTCTGTCTTATCTATTTTTGACGTGAAAGAACGAGACGGAATATAAATTTGTTAACTTGGTCTTGTTGACGTTCGTTTATTTTTATGAATAAGGGGGTATGTTACCTCCATGGAGCAATTACAAAGAGGAGATGCCGTTTGAAATGGCGCAGTGATGTGATCATTGGCGCCTTGCCGACACAAAAGTGGGCGGAGCTTGTCATTGCTCGTGCTCCATGATTGGAGCCACGGACGAAACCAAGCACCCCGCACGTCTGCCTTCCGCCCTGTGTAGCCTTACAAATACTTTCTTACGAAACGCTTATTACGGCATTTCTTCTTTGTAATTACTTCATGGTTACCCCCGTATGGTTTACAAAAAGACTGAATAATTATTTATATCTTGTTTCTCTGTAATTTCACTATTTTGTAACTCGATTGTTTACGCTGCTTGAAAAAAGGCAATCAACTAGTCACACTAATCACTGAATTATTTCCCCCTCCCCAAGTATTATATAATATAATCGGACAAATTGTAGAAATTATTGACTACAAGCTTCCCGCAAAGGCTATATTAGTTCTATATTTATTTATTTAATCTATAATGCACTTTAAAAAAAACTTGGGTGGCCGAAAAGTTTTTGCTTTTATATTATAATTAGTTAAATAACTCTGTATTTTGTAAAAAAAATAATAAACAGTTTAAAATTCGGAATATTTTACATAGCAAATGCAAAATCCTTTTTTTTGTCTTCGGTAAAAATACGAAACCACTACGTGTTCGGCTCGTAGCACTTGTAGAGATTCGTAGCACAATTCTTTCCAACCCATTTGGTAGCACAGTATTCGTAGCAATCGATGGTCGGTCTAAATAAATACATATATAATATAATATAATATTAGTTCCTTACATATGAAATTGGCGTTTTATCGTACTGGCCACTTTAATCACTAATTTCTCCTCTTAAGTTAGGATTCCCAAATTGAAATTTATACAGCTATTTCCACATGTATTTATGTTTCGTAAACCGTTAATTATTTGTCTGTTTTTTTCTGTTTGCGGCGCTCAGTTTACAAAATGGAAAACTTGAAATATCGCGTTATTTAGTACGAGTTCCACCGTGGCACCAGTGCTGCGAAAACGGCTCGAACGGTTAATGATGTGTATGGCGGTTGTGTCGCAAAAGAAAACACAGTGCGTTTTTGGTTCCAACGTTTTCGTTCTGGAAATTTTGACCAAATCCTACAGAAACCGCGTACTTTTCGGGATGAAAACTACCTTATTATGTGTTCTTTGAAGGCTTCAGCTTCATCCATACCAAATTTCATAAAAATTGACCCTCCCGTTCGAGCTACAAAACGTAACAAACATACTCAAAAACATTTGCCTTTATAATATTAGTGGGATAAAGTTAGTTTATTAGATTTATTTACCTTCAGGCTGCTTTTTGGCTGCTTGCTGCCTTTGTTGCATATAAATCAGAATATGTATGGTATCGTTGAGTGAAATCCCCATTATACCGGAGCACGCTAGTAATTATAGGGATTAGGAACCTATTTTTTCAAACATCATTGCAACGTGCTTGGTCGTGGACACTACAAAAATCAATAGATACTTATTAGTAGGAGTAGATGAACCTAACGATAAACTGTGTCGTGACTGTCGGTCACGTTGGTAAATACGGACGCGATAGAAACAAACTAAAAACGAATTTACTTTCATTTGGTAGGTGGATAGTTCGAATCACCTTAAAACGCTATTTCTATGTTTGATAAGTTCACTTTTATTCATTAGTCATTTAACAGGTTCAATGCTACAGAGATTTCTTAAGTCGAAGTCTTTTCTAAAATAAAATGGACGCTATATAGCTCCCTTTTTTATGTTTACGCTACAAAAACATTTTTAAGGTAAGTATTTTCGTTGTAAGTTTTTGGGACGAAACTTATTTTTAAAATAGATTTTTTTGATTGTTATGGGGTCTTTCGCTTTAAAACCGCCTGAAAAACCCATACTTCCATACTAATATTAATAAATGCGAAAGTCTTTCTGTTCGCTATCTGCCTGTCTGTCTGTTACGGGTTCACGGCCGAACCGCTGAACGGATATTGATGAAATTTGCTATGAATGTAGTTGAAGACCCGGGGTCAAACATAGGCTACTTTTTGACGCAGGCGGGGCTGCGGGAAACAGCTAGTATTAAGTAAAATCTAATCCAAGGCATGGTGACCAATAGTCATGTATCTTGATGAATACGCACTTGACTTACTTAATAACGTCAGTCATGCATGATACATAAGTAGTTCCTAGTGTTCCTACCTGGTTTATTGGACTAATTCACAAAATACAAATATTTATTTAGCTATTGACATAGTAGTTGGACGGATAAGGAAACTGTGTTATTAATTCCACGTAATACGTGTCGAGTGATTTTAAAGTGCTAAGACGTGTTATGATATAATGGAAATATATTTTCCTTGTTGCTAATGGTGGTCCAAGCATTGAAACATCATAGACGTTTAAAAAAAAATTGAATTTACTTGATCTCTCTCCTATAATGAAAATCGGTGTTGATTTGACCCAAAAATAATCTATAAATCGAAATTGAGATCGAAAGGGAATTAAATACTTGTTGACCGTTATTTTTGAGAAAAGGTCGAGTGGAAACGTAACTGAAAATTGTTATCTTCCGTTCTCGGTTCAGGAGTACTGTTTTTGGGAAGTATGATTCCACAAAATCGGTGAGTCAAATGAAAATTCGATTCTGTCGAATGAAAATCATTCAACTCACTGAGGAGTGCTATTTTACGAAGTATGATTCACGCAAGTTCAGGCACCTCTATTTAAAATGTCAAAAATTTGCTGGTCGTGATCATAAATTTGTTATCTACATACATGACACATGAACCTATCTTTCTCGTAGCATTGACATACCAGTTATCCGTCCATATCATAAAGTCATTTTGACCGATGATAACGTCTTACGTACCAATAGGTTATTTGTTTAATCTGACTGCTGCAATTAAATAAGTAGTTACCTACCTATTACATTTTTTTCTAAAAAACAAAATGATGCTCTATAAAGTGTTTATGAATTTGACAGTTTCCTACAAGATTGAATGCATATAACTCTGAATTGAGACAAAAACCCAGCAGTGGGACATAAAATAGGCTAAGGAAATGTTACGAAGAATAGTAATAGTCTCATAGATTAATAATTGGTCTCCGCTGCGCTACGACTAGATACCGTCGGCATACTACATAAATTCCCAACTAAAACCATGCCGAAATCGGCATGGTTGCGGCATACCCGCATCAGTCATGCCGCGACCGGTGAGTGAGTTGGATGTCTAGATAAATATAAAATTTAATGTAAAAGTAGACGCAAAATGTGCAGTTTTCGTAGTCAAACTGCGTAAGAATAATACTAAAAGAAATAAGGAAGATACTGGTATTACACACCATCAATAAGTATTGTATTATTTCGAAATATGGACATAAATTACTCACGAAAATAATATAACCCTAAAATATGGCGCGAAGTACCGCTCGGTGCTCAATGTTGCCGTGTATTAATTAATCCCAAATTCCCCGAGGTTTCGATTTTTATTATTTAGATATTTTGTTTTTTAACTCCCGACTCCAAAAGAGGGATGGTGTAATTTTGACTTTTTCTGACAATTTTGTCTGTCTTTAACATCTTATTTCTTTAATGCTGATCTGGGAGAAAAGTAAATACGTGGAATGTACTACTGCTTCTCTTCCCGCGCAGACCATATAAGCCCGCCGAGGGAATGGGCGAAAATCGAAGAACCATACCTATCAGTAGGCGATGCGACTAGCAACCTATCACTATTTTGATTCCATTTCCACTTTACGCCCCCAACATTCTAAATATTATGGCCTTTAGGTAGTTGGTACCCCGTAGGGTATTGTTGCCGGATAATTGATTAATCGATTTTTTTTTTTTTAATAATCTAGGATATCGAAAGTAAAAGTAATATAATAAATTTAATCGATTTTTGACAATTAATCGATTATTAACTGCAATATCAAACAATTAGTCGATTATTGAAATGGGTTGATATAAATTATATCGATTTAATCAACAAAGGTAATCGTTTATATCAATGGTTATTAATCGATTATGTATCTGTAGTATCGATATAATCTAATCTGTAGTATTAATTTTTGAGAATTTATGAAAAATAATCGATTAATTGATTAACAACAATACCAAGCATTTCAGGCACCGATACTATACAGATATACCGGAACTCGGCGGCGGGATGTACAGCGGGCATAACACAAATCATCGTCATTCAACTCATACAGAAAAAAATGACAGAAATATATTATCAATAGTATCAATATCGATACTATCGGTATATGATCACTATCGATACCTTAGATTATATTTTCAACTATCAAAGAATCGATTATTATTCGATGTGTAATGTATTTTCCGGCAACACTACTGTATGGAAAAAGGCCATGATAATATCTACTCGTATGTACAAGATGTTTACCGCAGCTCCGCCTGCGTCAAAAGGTAGCCTATGTTTGACTCCGGGTCTTGAACTATATCCGTACCAAATTTTATAAAAATCAATTCAGCGGTTTAGTTGTGAAAGAGTAACAAACATCCATCCATACTTACAAACTTTGGCGTTTATAATATTAATAGGATGTGTATGTCTATTTATTTATCTGTATTTAAACCCGGGTTACAACTAAAAAGAGGTCAGTAATCAATTAGCTCCAAGCTAAATAGAAAATTAAAGTAACGTTTAACATACTGTACTGTGTAATAATAAATCAAAAGAAAGTTTTTTTGCAATTTTAGGATTCTTTATTAGAATTATAAAATAAAGTAGACAAAACCTAACCATTTCCCCTACCTTATCTCCGAAACTATCGATTCCAGAATTTCGATTCATAAATTATAGGATAACCTATGAGATAATATTAAATTTGTTTAGGCGGTCCAAATGGAGAAAAATAAAAAAATTGTACAGAACCCTCTACATGCGAGCCGAGTCACACTTGGCCAGTTTTATTTTAATTTCATTTTAAAGGTTTTTCTGAGCTACTTTTTATAATACGTAACAAGACCGCAGCAATTAATAATTTTCCCATTGGTCGGGCACCAGTCAAGTAGCTGGCAACACCATAATCGACGCTAGTGTGCGTCTTTGCACATTGTTTTACACACACTTTCCTACTAAGTGGCCGCATTCTGGAAACTGATTTTTCTTCACAGGGCGGTATCTAGTCGAGCGCGCGAGACCAATTATTAATCTATGAATAGTCTCAATTTTGAAATGTATGACACACAAAACCGGCAAACAAGATGGCACAAAAAGTGTCAATAGTAATTTCGATATATGAAAATTCAATTTTTATCTCATATACCATATCCATCCCACATAAAGACAGTATCTGTTTTCACCCTTCAAATTATGAATCCTATAACGCCTCCAAAAAGAAGCGACCCTGAACTGTAAACCTACTAGACTTCAGGTGCAACGACTTTGCTTGATTTTCTGTTCATTGTACCTCTCTGCAGCTTTTGCGCTCGCCGCTATTCTTTCAGAAATGTCATAAATAAATCCAGAATTTTAATGAAATGGAAATTACTTTTTTGTTATAATAAAGTTATTGCAAACCGTGATGCTATCTATGTTTTTAAGAAAAAAATATTAAATATAATATGTTTGATTTATATAACTATTGTTTTTTAATTCTATGATAATGTAAAAGTAATTATATACACTCTTCATTACTCTATAGAAAATAGTGCGTTTATTTCATGCTGTATCATTTCTAATACACACGAAAATATTTCATTGCCTTTCAAGAAATGTGAGCTAAGCAGTAGTATAAAAGATAACCATTAATATGATAATAATAATAATAGAATATTTGTATTACTTTACTTACTCCAGTGATTATATTGCTAGTACCTACAAATTTTCTTAGGTAGATCAAGGGTCAAGTCTGTGAATGAATAAATGAATGAACACTATATTTTACCATTTGCATAGATTAAATAGGTTAAAACATTTTGTAATTTCAGGTAAATGAATACAAAGGCGGACTTATCGCAAATGCAATCTCTACCAGCCAACCTTGAGGTAGAAACGATTACCTGTATTAGGTAGATATATTTGGTGACTGTTGTTCTCCTATGAATCTCCTCAGTTCTGGTTAGATCTCGTAGGGAGACACCGAGCCCTCTCCATTGCTCTTTGGACGACCTTGAGCTTTCTTATGAGGCCAATAGTCAGGGACCACGTTTCGTACCCATATATTGAACACACACCGGTCAAAGACCTTAGTTTTAAGGGACTAAGGTATCTTGGACGAGAAGACGCTACGGAGTTGATGGCGCAACATGGTCCTTAAACATTACTTTGGTTTTGGTTTTGTCCATGTTCATTTTAAGGCCCACCTGTTGGGAGACCACGTTGAGGTCGCTGAGCATGGCGCTTAAGTCCTCCAGCGAGTGATATACTCGTCATTTATGTTGATGCCAAGTCCTTCCCATTCCAAAAGTTATCAATAAACTTTATTGCTATTTCCTAAGGTAACTTAATGCGTAAATTGTGTCCTAGATAACATATTGAATGAAGAGATAGGTATAGTTTTTAAGATAATTAATGTACTTGTTAAGGCAAGTCCGGTTGTAAAATATTATATGGTTGAATGACGTCAGACGTTAGCACATCAATGGAGGTAATTTGAATAGACAAGAAACATTAGATACAGTTGCATTGATAGCGTTGTTGTATAAATAATGAGTATACCGCTGTATTGTTTATTTACTAACCAGAAAGTTTAACAATTATTAACAACAAGAAACTGATATAGGACTGGTCTGGATTAGGCTCGATCAGAACGATACATATTTTGACATAGCGCTTTGTATATTCTGAACGGGGGAGGTGAAAAAAAATAGTTTTGTATATCAATTTACTCTTTGAGCCTCATAAATAAAAAAAAGTAAGTGTCTGTATAGGTATCCTGTCCCTAGATCAGTAGATGGAACAAGGTCTTTAATAATAAGGAACAATTTTCGTTATTCTGTTGGTAATCGTATATGTATATAACCAAAAGTCTACTCTATATAAAACCATTGATCTGTTCAGTTTTAAACAAAAAATATAAGGTAAAACTGTGAGGAAAATTGTGACCTACAAATTCGAAAAAAAAATCATGATTTTCGTTTTATTAATTAGTGGTTAATTAGTCTTCTTTCATATTCTTAACAATCTGTAAAAAAAATTGTCAATGGTTTAAAAATAATCCTGATAGTCTTTAGTCTATGGTAAGTGTCTAACAATAATGAACGCTCATTACATAAATAAGGGAGGGAGACTGCCGCAGCCGCGCGCCAGACCACCAGGCGGCGGCGGCGGCGGGCGGCGGGATTACATCGCTCATAGTTACTGCTCCTATAAATACTAAAAGCCGGGAAAGCGCTTCCAAGTTCCAACTACACTGCACTCGTATTTTCCAATTAATTGCACTCGTACAGTTTTCCGAAGCAAGGATGGCAATTAATTGAAGGTTTTTGAAATATAAAAAAAAATGTATTTAATACTCGTATCGTTTTGCGTCAAAGGAAGTTAACTGAACGAGTGACGATAATATTTTGTATGCGGGTGCTATCATCGCTTTGGCAAGTAATCAGTAAACAATGTACTTAATTCAATGTTGGCTTTATCAGTTCTTAAACCGCATTAGTACCAATCGATTTCTTCCTGTTGTGTATATTTGTTTTTCCGTATTACTGGTATGTATACGATACTTAATTTTTATATTAAGTTTGAGATTGTTCATAAAAAATTACATAAGTTCGATAAACCACTAAAATGTAGCTATCTAGCCCCTTTCTCCCTTATGTAGGCAAGGCACAATCATAAACGCTACAGTAATTTTACCTATAAATATATTTGAATGATAGTACCTGCAGGAAGACATGCAATATGGCGTGAGGGTCGCCGCCGCCGAGGCGTGCTGCGCGCGCGCCGGCCAGAAGCACGCGCATGCAGAAAGGCGCGGCGAAGCACAGCCGGCGCTCCCATGGCGACCACGCGCGCATCGCCTGTAAGAATTTTATTAATTTAAACAAGTTCCACAAAAAAATTTGAAAACATATTTAAGAAAGCTGATTGATCAACATCATTTCGTGTAGGATACATTGTCAATCGACCATGTACACCCTGGTGTCCGAGTTGTGCGGAACCGCCTCTCGGCCTCTGACGTGCTGAAGCTGATTCTGGTCTGTGACGTGATATCTTAATAATTTGTAGAGTTCAGTAGGTTCAAAGTTGTATAATTATAATCAATTTTTTTGTATAAGTTAAACTGTTAAAGCATCAGGACAACTGAACCACGTAAAAAAATTCTTTTTATCCGTAATACTCGACTATGCCTTTGTTGGTCAAAACATATTCATTAACCATAATCACATATAAACTTGCTTTATGTGTTTTATTATGGTAATACATAATGTTTCACACCAAATTTTTTTTTTTTTTTTTGACATGACCTACAATTTTATCTCCACTGAGCTTTTAAATTTACAGCGGGACAGTTTGAGGCGAGGGCTATTAACCACTCAGCCTTTTCGGCAAATGCACAAGGGGCTCCCAGTTGGGACGAACCTCGGCCATGGGCTTTGCCTTTGATCAAGCGAGCGATGCAAACTCGCGAGCGGTAGCAAACGCTCAATGCCATAAGGGCCGACACTATTGTGCCAGAGACTATTGTGTACTGAGAACCTATCGGTGGCGTGAAGCGCCCTGGTACATTCTGGTAACTGGTAAACTGTCTACTGTTCCTACTACGTCGCACTCGCCGGCGGGTGCGGTTATATGTTCCTATGGAAAACCCAGGACTCCGTTGAGTCGAGGGGTTTTCGAAGGGAAGGTTCGCCACCGTAATGGGATCGTCAGGGTCAAAGAGAACATTCCTCGGGCGTCGGTGCCGCAGAGGGACATTTTTCGCCGGGCTGTAGTTGGCGGCCCGCACAACTAACGGGTTCGGATGGGATGGACAATTCTCAAAGTAACGTCGAGACGTTTCTTTGAGATATCTCGAAATGGATGGAAGCTCAAGGTCCCTGTGTAGGTCGCGTGTACGCAGGCCCGGGGGCGACCCCGTGGCTCTGCGTGCGAAGCTATTCTGGATGAGTTGGAACTTGTTCAGGAGAGATGGAGCTGCATGTGAGAAGATCACGCTCGCGTATGTCATGACAGGGCGTCACACCAAAATGAAATAATTTACCTTATATAGGCCAAGCAGACTGCCAAGGCAGTAGACGGCGAGCGTCGTGTACCGCAGCAGCGCAGGCGCACAGTACACCGTCGCCGTCACCATCGGGATCGCTCCTGTGCACAAATTCCCTTAAAGTTATCATAATTACTAGCAGCCCATCCCGACTTCGCCTAGGCCTATAGCCTTCCTCGATATATAGGCTATCCAACACAGAAAGAATTTTCAACATTTAGAATCGGTTCCTGTAGTTCAAACAAACAAATTCTTCAGCTTTATAATATAAATAATAAAGTATAGATTCAAGATCTACCAATGGACTACAATTCGACATGTAAGTATACAAGGAAATTATGCCTACGAAGGTTTTGTATGTAATAAAAGAAGCTTTTCAAATCAATTCCGTGAATTTCTAAGAGTTAGTTGATACATCTGAGATAGATGGTACTTATAAATGGGATGACTAATTAGTCAAAAAAGTATAACGGAGCCAAAAACCCTACTCAGACGTTTAATTATTCTAGGCTGTTTAATTTCAATGAAATCATCATCATTTAAGCCTCAGATAATCCACAGCTAGAGGATAGGCCTCCCTCAAATTTTACTGATCAGATATTCATTATTATTCTTGGCCCATAATCCCAATGTTTAATAACTTAACAAACTTTCTGATAAAGGTATCATATCAACGCGTAGTATCTCATCCTTAGGTAGGTATTCAGACCACTGTAGCTAAGTAGAACATAATGATTTTCAGCACGATATGAAGAAAACTTGGAGCATTAGTAAGATTAAGCTGCCAATATGGCCATACCGACCGTACCTACAAATGTGGGTGATAAATTCGATTTTAATGATCCTTGGCTGACCGCTCCAAATGGGTTCTTTGAGAATTAAATAGAAGTTTATAAGATCGCATTGCCACATGGTAGAATTCGGAATAAAGTGGAATAAAACCTTAAACTGTAATGTAAAAAATAGAAAAGTAAGAAATTATTACAAGGGGAGAACTAGCAAAAATAGTTTTCCCGGTGGTTGTTTCAAGAGATGAAATATTTCGCTGTTTATTTTTATTTTTGTTTCCCTTGAGAAAAAAATACTTATTGTACTCAAATTAATAAATTGATCATTGAAGGTAGAACAGTTATTTCGCGTTACTTTTGTCGTTGAACAAAGTTGGATTACAATGGCTAAATTACATACATGCCTGAAGTTAATTGTCCGCGATACCCTTACCATAAATCATCGACAAGCTACGAGTACGAACAAATGCATGCAGTTGAAATCAGTTGAACGTATACTTTGATAATCTGTGGTTGAACACATAATCGACTGCCATTTGCTAGTACTCTTTGTTAATACTAGCTGTGTTTAACCCACCGTACAAATGAAAGAGCTACTTATTAATTACATTTTTCATTTGAGGTTAAAAAGAGCTTAAAATTCTACCGAGTAGTTCGAAATGTAATTTTTAAATCTAATTTTTACCTTCTACAAAGAACTTAGGAATATGCCAGTCGCTTTGCCTCTCATCGAACCTCTCTCTATTGATAGCAGGCTTTCTAAATATTTTTTATTATTATCTATTTTTGTAGATCCTTGTAGCGTTATATATTTATAAGAAATGATATAAGTCCACCTTAGCTATTTAGTAGGCACTTAAAGGAAACAACAGGTACCATGTAAGTATCGAAGTTACTTTGACAAAGCTTTACATATTCTTAAATTACATTAAAGGTTTTCATGAGAACGAACTTATTACTAAAGAAAAATGCCTAAATACTTAAGAGAGCAAGACTTTTGAAGTAGAGTTATTTGAGTACCCTAAAGAGATTAAAGATAAGCAAGTACATAATATTTTTACTCATCCTACAGCTTACAGTAGACAGCAAAATGTACCTGTCTAACAGGATTATACCCTCTTTACCTTTTCATCCAATTTACGTACATATACATAGTTCATATAGGGTGCGGAATGGTCAGGCAATCGCTGGGCAGACCGATCACCTTATAAATAAACCAAGGAACCTTTTCGGTATATTTTTAGATCAGATAGAAAAGGGTTGGTTCTTTATGTACATATTGAATGTATTAGGTCAGGAAGCTCAGTTTTATTTGATTTTATAAGATTTAATAAGCAGTACCTATTATGTGTGTAGATTTATATGGATTGTTTTTACTTTATTTTTTCATCTGTACTCGTAGAGTATACCTACGCAGTCCCTCATTCTTGATCAGTAATTTTAAAATATTTAATTAAAACCTAATAGATTGTCCGAAAGATAATCTCTAGGTAACTACTCATCTTAGCGCCTTCCCGGTTGCATCCTCGGCTTATTGCCTCGGTGCCCAGGGTCCGCTTTCCTACTTTTTCTCCTCCATTTCCCCCGGTCTTCGGCATCCTTGGTTGTAAGTCCATTAGCACGCATGTCATATCACAGAATTAGTCTTAGTAGATACTAAATATTATATTTACTTCGCAAAGGCACAGAAATGATTATCCACGGCATTCAGTCTTAACTTTTGAACTTTGATATAGGGTGTGCCAGTGTGGACAGGGGAGCCACCTCAACTGAGCCATTTTTCTTGTCACAACGACTGACCGGGCCAGGCTAATATTGGACGGAAAGACGAAATGCTCAAGTCATGTATACGGGTCAAACGTCCGGCTACTTTTTTCAGCTATAAAGTAAAAGTAGATTTAGGACCAATAATAACAACTACTTTACATTTCTCCCATTAATTTAGAGGCTCTATTTTCGACATACAGGTGTACACACATATACGAATGATTTATTGATTAGTTTAATGGACTGAACGGTAATTAATCCTCGTTATGTTAAAAGTTAACGACAACTTAAATATTAAAAAAAATATATGAACGCATCCGCCTTCTGGCAGCTCAATATGAATGTGCGCATAATCCGTTACTGTACTGCGTATGTTCGATTCCTTGAAAAGAGCCAAGTCATAAATGATGTTGTATGTTTTGGGTGACCTCCGCGGCCTGCCGCAGCACCGCGCCTGCCACATTGTGTTCAGAGTCACGAACAAATTGACAGCTTGATTGCTTCCCCTGCCATATCGATCACTAGCCTATTAGATCGTATCTACAATAATAATCCCTGAACCTTGTTTATTTGGGAATAATGATTCAACAAAGTTACTTTTACAAAAGAACAAACGTTAGGGGCCACTCGGTTGAAGAGCGGAACCGAATCTCGGCAGAAGTACGTCTCGATAGAACACTAATAAAAGACAATGACTACTTCACTCCCCTCACGAGTCGCGACTTTCCGGTCTAATCACTTAACCCGCTACTTCATTAAATCTAAATAATTATCATACCTGTCATAAAATATTTGCTCACAGGTAAAACTGAATGAAAGTCTAGACTGTGAAATTTACCCTCTTTTAAAAAAGACGGATTATGGGTCAAGTTGGGAGGAAAATAAACAGAAAATTACGAGTCCTAAGAAACACTGCTCTCATTTTCATTAAACCAAAGCTTTCACACTCTTGGCAGAGTTAAATATTAAATGCTCGGATGTTGGCAACAACGACTGTTCTAATTTCTCGTAAAACTGCAAGCATCTAGGACCTAGATTCTATGTACCCATGAGATAAGGGGAAAAATGCTTATTCGTGGAAATAAATGCCAGTGGCAGGTTGGTTCTGCGCACTGGCGTGCTGACTGTAACTTGTAAAGCCGATAATAAAGCCGTGATTGCAGAGGCTGCTGACGGCGATAACAGCCTATCCGCCGGCGCCTACCTACGGATTCCAGTAATCAAACTTGATTAAATAACACTAGCTCCGCACCCCGCGTTGCGCAGATAACCCGAGCGGAAGCGTTATATCCTCCCGCCGCATTTAGCAGAATATTGTTTGCTCTGAAACGGCTGTGCCAAATGGGACAGGAAGGGGTTAAAACTAATGTTTGTTTCAAGCGTAAACTTTTAAAATAATCCTATGTAATTTACACACAGATTTACGTTTTACTAAACTTTGTTAAATGTAAAATTGACTGATTTAAAAAACATTGTAGAGTTCCTCGAATTTTTTTCCCTAGCTAGCAAAACAATATTTCCTATTACAATTGAATGAGAAACTAGACAGTCGAGCTCGACCCCCGTATCCGTAGCGAATGCGCGTGTCAAGCGAAGACAATTCGCGACCATTGTTGGATTGGTCGCCATTAAGTGGCATTTTCTATCTCGAGCTCCTCCGTGCTTTGGAATGCACGTTAAGCCGTTGGTCCCGGTTGTTATCGATAAATAGCAGTCGTGAGGCTGTGTCAGATGCTTCTAGGCAGCCTGAAAAATTCTGACAGTGTTGGCCACTAACACACCTCCAGTCATGTTCCTGTTGGTCTGGTTTCCCTGTAAAAGGGGTTACGGAGTTCAGACAGCAGTCGCTCCATTATAATAACCAGTGCCGCCAAATCTAGGACCATGATTTACAGCGTACCCAAGGCTCCGAAGCGTAAGTTGACGACGCAACTAGGAATACACGCTGGAATGAAGAAGACAACTAAATAAGAAGCGTCTGATCTATTCTCATCGTTTCTTACTTCAGAACACGACCAATCACCAAATACGCAAACCGCGAACTCCGAAGTCGGCGGATTACGATGGCAAAATCAATGACAAAACATGCTCAAAGCATTGGGCTTTTGTGGTACATTGTCTTCTTCTTTAGCGAAGCGTTTTTCTTGTAGCATCCTCAGTTAAGCTACGCTATCATTCCGATATGGATCAATATCATGCTCCGGTGCTTCGGGCATGTCACTGTGTCTAACACTATAAGTTGTTCAAAAGCATAGTATAAACTACCATCTAGCGATTACAATCAAAGATCTGAAGCACGGAGGAGCTAAGTTGTTACATTTTGTTACATTGTATACTTACTTAATCTAGTAAATTTTTATTTAAATTGTTATCTCTTGTACAATTGTTTTTGTCCTAAATAAATAAAATAAAAATAGTAGGTACATTTTATATTGAATTGGAATGGTTTTAATTTAGTCAACAAATTTTGATGACGTCTTTGACTGCAACGGTAAAGTATTATAAAAGTACTACAGACGGCTACAGGCATTCAAAGCGACGCGAGTGAAGTGCTCCCTTAATAAGGTGACCCAGTTAGCAGTCGGCCTACTGACATTTGTGGTGCAGCGAAGTCCCGTGTCCCGGACTCCGACCCACCGACTGGCTTTGTTAGCCAAAAACCAGTGACGCCATGAAAACATCTCTATTTTATATCTATGAGCATTATACCACTATTTACAGAGGATAGAAGAAATATAAGCAATATTACTTATCTTCTTATGACTTTGGCAGAGGTTAAGACTCCCTTCAGGTCGTTGTGCAATTCTAGAGTATTACATAATCCACAAAAAGTCGATGTATGCTACTGCGATTTACGCTATCACGCAAGCTCGACAGTGCGAAGCCACTAGATCGCGATTTTGTTATACTTTTTATCTTAACCAAAATCAATTCACTGCTGTAGCTATCTCCTTGCTTATGCTAATATATTTTTTTGTTTGAATTAATTGCAATAAAGGACAGAACAAGTTTACAAATTTCGTGGCGTTAGCAAATCCTAATTTTATTAGGTTGCAATGCACGATTCTACTATTTTTAGTTTAATCGAATTGTCTGATTAATTATGTCGGATGTGACATTATACATTAACACCCGTATTCTTAAACGTAACCTTAAGGACGTCCTTCACTCAAACTCATTGGAGGGCGCCTTAAGGATGTCCTCGAACTTTCCTTGAAAACGACATTCTTAGTTGGTTGCTTGAGCAAACTCCAATGAGGAACGTCACAGATTATACTAATAATTATAAACACACACACAAAAAAACATACAAAAGAATAGAGTAAAAATAAAATGAAGTAAGCAGATACCTAAGCCAAAAGTGACAAAAACTTTTCGATTTATTTGCACTTTATTTCATTTCAAGGACGCCTCAACCAACCTTATATTTGTCAGTTCAATACTCCAATGAGAAATCATCTCTAGGCAAGAAAGCTAGTGTCGACTAATCATACCGATGACTTGGAGTGAGGTTGAATGGAGTTTGAGAAAACCTTTAAGAATATTATAAGTAAATATATAAATAGATTGAAAGTAAAAAGTTTACAGTTTTCAGTCTGTCATTTTACAAGTTTCCTCGTACGTATTACGAGAACTAACCACCGTGGCATTGCACTTGACCTGTCGGCGAAATCGAATGTACCGCAGCGCAGGTTTTAAGCACATTGTGACGTCACCACGTGTCTCGTAACTCGAATGAATCCCATTAATTTCCCATGTAATGTACAGTGGATAAACCCATACAATTTTGGTAAGAATGAAAGCAAAGAAATCATTGAAGATATAGGTATTTAAAAACCCCTTTGTTTTCTGGTCGTGTTTGATTCGTATAAAAGTGACTCTATCAGTTTTTGGAAATTACTTAAACTATGGTAGAAAATGACCATTTGTGCAGTTTGTATTTTTATCTTGTGTTTTCTAAAACTCCAAGATGACCTCTCTAGACTCTGTAAGTATTATCAGGATAATCGTATTGGCTTAAATACATCTAAGTGCGTACAAATGACGTTTACTCGAAAAATAAATAAAATAATACACGGATATGAATTAAATAACATAAGCTTGATAAGAACAGAAAAAGTTAAAGATCTTGGTGTGCTGCTTGACTCAAAATTATCATTTTCAGATCAAGTGGAAGCAGCTGTCACAAAGGCATATAAAAATTTGGGGTTCGTCCTTCGTATCAGTCGTCCTTTTTCTGATGTTGAGTTTGTTAAAACATTATATTACGCTTATGTACGAAGTATCCTTGAATACTGCTGTATTATATGGAATCCTAACTACAAGTGTTATATGCAAAGCATTGAAAATATACAGGCAAAATTTATCAATGTTTTAAATTACCGCACGCGAACCATAGTACAGCAGCCCACCTATGAAGAGTCTTGTAAGCGCTATAATTTAATGTCCTTGTCTGATCGTCGCAAACTTTTGGAAATGCTATTTTTACATGACGTATGCAACAACAAGATAGATTCAAATGATTTGGTAAATCTATTTTTGCAACTTAAGGCTCCCAAGAAACGTACCAGGCAAACTGTTCTATTCTATGTACCGCTTAGCCATCGTAATTATACACATAATGCGACTATCTCACGCACTCTCAACAATTATAATAAAATCTTCTCAACCGCCGATGTATTTCATGTATCTAAAAAATCCTTTAAAAACCAAATTACATCCTTGTTATTGAACAGTTAAGAACCTACAGATACATGCACACACAAACACAATCATACATACACTCAAACACACACACACACCCACACATACACATGATGCATACTCATCACTCTTTATTTTTTATTGAATAATATTTCTTTCACCTCGTCATTTGTTTCTGCTAGAATTTATAACTTGATGATTTTTGCATGTTTGTTTCTAAGTACATAAATGTTTTGTTTATGAAATATGAATCTGTTATTGGCATTAAGAATAACTGAAAATAACTATATTGTATAAACTAAGTGCTGTTGATTCAGTAAATAAATAATAAATTGTTTCAATAAATTATGTTATTTTATATGATCTGAAACGTTATTAATTGTTTAATATAAATAATAATAAATAAATAAATGATATATCATACAGAAACATGTACATAAATGAGCATAAGTCAAGTAAGTCATACACATTAATCAAAAGTTAAGGGAGGATATCGTAGCGTAAGTAGATCCGTTAAAATCTATACACAATTATAAACAAACGCGGTGCAAATCTCATTGTGATAACAATAAGAAAACAACTACCAGCTGCGTCGACCACAAAGGCTGTTAATGCAATATTATTTTCTTTCAAATATTTGCCAGAAATCCAATCCGGGACGGAAGAAACACATTTCATCGGTTTGGTCAACATTTGCCCCGTACTAAGTGATCGTTCCCGAGACAATAACCACTACCTATGAGTTCTTCGGAAATACGTTTTTACCACATTAGTTTTACCATTAGCTCTTCTTTCTTCTTACTTATTCTACTTTATATTTTACAGTTATCTATCAATTCATTTACCAAGCCAACCCGCAAAAGAAATGATGAATAGTCTACATATTCATATAATTATTTCTCCCAGCAAAAACTTTAAGAACTCTCATAATGTAAAATTGTTATATCAACTAGTATGGAAACATAACATTGTGGATTCTCCAATAAAATGTTGTCTAATTGATGGACCCGTGTTTCCTGCTCATATTTTGTTTGTGTAAAAAAGATTGCGTCACTTTTAGTGTGATCGTTGTTTTTTCATATGAGATTTCCCTCGAGCCCTCCCGTTACAAATATAAGGGAATTTCCTGCTATGTTTATGTTATACCCTCGAAAAATAAAGTGACGATTTCAATGATCGACTAAAATTGTAATCAACGAAAGTATATACGTTGGTTACGATCTTTTAACTTAATTTTGCTGTGTTAGTGTTAGTCAATAAAAAGGTCCTCTGCGATTTTATGTACGTATGTATTTTATATAATATATTATAAAAACCATAATTAATTATACATATAGACGGATATTGAATAAATGATTTAAATAATTACGTCTTCCTCTATGCTTCGATTATTACATATCTTTAATATGATAAGACAACACACACCAATATACAAATCATTTACTTAGTTATTTAAAATTACATCAAAATAAATGAATTTTTCAAAACCATTTACAAAGCACTTTCGCAACGGAATAAGTAAGTTATTATTTCCCCAATCACTTCCTAATCTTCTCCTGTTCTGTGAATACTTAAGTTTGATTTTAAATTAAAATCTGAAGTGTACTTAGCTACTTATAAGGGTTTGTTGATTGCGAACACGCTCTTTCGAGTTCTAATTTAAGATCACTCGAAGATATTTTCAATTAAGTAAGTGTAGATTATGACGGACACATGAATAAACCATGCTAGAACCATCGAATTGATCATTTCATTATGTGGTCGACTACACCCTGCAAATTTTGATGGTGTTTCGAACCAATACATCCGGACCATGTTTTTAATCTGTCTAATTTTCATGTAAAATGACTCGAATTAAATAAAACGGATGTGTAAAGTGCTAAAAGAAAAATAAATGAATTCTTAGCCGCCCTGTCATGCCACTCCCCGCAGTTCAATATAATCGTGATTAATAACACGAAGTAAGGAACAGAGTTGCTGACTAATGGTTTTGAAAAAAATTGACACCAGAAAACCAAATATGTGAGAATGGGCATAGGGTATACTGTTAATTATGGTCCTATATTTGGTGATAATGGAAATTACAATGGAGCGACTGCCGTCTAATTTCCGGGCCAACATAATATGACCCGGGGTGTGTTGTGTGCCAACACTGTCAGGCTTTACAGGCTGCCACGGAGAAAGTCGGTTATTATTTTTTGTGAAAAATGTTAGTTCTTTTATAGGTTTTCTTTTGTTTTTATATACAAGGTTATTCTAAAACCAACGACCATACATTTTTAAACTAATCTACTATAAATAAAAGAAAAATGTGGGAACTGAGAAAAAATTTGGACCTCCCATACGATCCTGTCAGCTGATCACTAGATTTAAGTCAAAAATATTAGTCAGTTATCGCATTTTAAAAAAAAGAAGTATAGTTTCGCTTACATGACTCACGCTAAAAATTAGGAATGATTAAAAATTAGTAAAAAATTCACTAATTAATTGTTCATTTTAGAGTTATCTTTAACCTCATAATAATCATAGACTGTTATTAGTCATTATAAAAATACATTAAACAAACGATCTTTAACAGTCATATCAAACGCAATACGAACCGAAACGCTAGTAAACCAGGCTTGTATATCTCATACAAAGTGCTACAATTTAGTTGACCGCTAGTCAGTTCGCCGCCGCCGCCGGCGCCCTGGGGCAATCCTTGTGTTCGCAACAATTGGCTAGATTAAGCTGCAAATTCAATTTTCTAAGGTGACAGCTATATACTGTGTAATGTGTAACCACTATGTTGCTAATCGTGTCGAAACCGAGACAAAACATATCAAATAAAGAAATTTAAGTTAGTTTTGATTTATCCATACTAATATCATAAATGCGAAAGTCTGTCTGTCTGTTACGCTTTCACGGCCAAACCGCTGAACGGATTTTGATGAAATTTGGAATATAGTTGAAGACCCGGGGTCAAACATAGGCTACTTTTTTACGCAGGCGCAGCTGCGGGAAAAAGCTAGGTGTAAATATAGTGTTTTTAATTTTGTATGTTACATATGGATGGATAATTAAAAAAAGTAAAGAAATCTTTGTAAAAAATGAATTTGCTTGATTTTTTAATATCTCTACATACTTTCAGATTTTAGTTTTATGAATTAAGACATTGGTACATACATACAAATATTTCCTTTTAATATTATATTGTTACGAGCTCGGGGTTCGCAATTTGGAGAAAAACACCTGATGACTCAAAAAAAACGTTTATTCCCACAAGGATGGTCGCCGACGTCACTTCACTTCACTTATCACTAACAATGTCCAAAACACTTGCTAATCACAGTCACTATAACTTGCCGAGGTCGCTTGTATCACTTGTTATTCGCTCCGGATATCGCTTCTTGATCGCACTTGTAGCTCAGTTAAATTAGAACTGCCTCAGGAGGGCTCCTGAGGCACCTTCCGATATTTATATGGCCCGGGAAACCCGCTCCATAAGGTTCTAGAAAGATCACAACTACTCCGGAACAGAGAGAGAGGGATACTCTCTGTCTCGTTCCCTTAGTACATACTAGAAGTGTGCGAGCGAGACAAAGCAATATGTCAGAACGAGATAATCGATGTACTAGATCGTTCGCGATATTATTCCCGTATGGAAACACGCGACGATTGTACGAGAATTTTCCGCGGACAGCGCTACTCAACTTCCGCGGGCCGCATTTTATTTTTATTTATTTTTGATTTCGTAACACTGCCCCCTTAGAGATGCTCGTCCCGAGCATCATCATTACTTCCGTGATATTTCGCCAAGCGGTCGATGTGAACAATCTTCATTGCTCCTCTTGGTTGACGCTGTATCCGATACGTCACATCATTTAGTCGCGTTACCACCTTGTATGGGCCCTCCCACTTGGTTTGTAACTTTGGCGATTTCCCTTTCCGGCGAGTCGGGTTGTGAAGCCAGACTAGAGCGCCTTTCTCGAAGCCATTTGTATTCGACATTCTGTCGTATCTGGTCTTCATCTGACTCGACTGCAACCCGTTTTCTCGAACTGCGGCGTGTATTTCTCGCATTCGGTCACGCAGATCAGAAACGTAGTCTTGAACACTTTGAGGTTCATCTGGTGAGCCTCCTGTTAGGAGGTCCACTGGCAACCGCAGCTCACGACCGTAGTTGACATATGCCGGAGTTGCCTTTATGCTTTCATGTTCTGCTGTTCTGTACGCTAGCAGGAACAGTGAAATGTACTTGTCCCAGTCCCTTTGATGGCTTTCCACTATTTTTGCCAGATGTCTCTCGATCGTCTGATTAAACCGTTCGACCATCCCGTCTGACTGAGGATGGTAAGCCGTGGTTCGGGTTTTGTTCATTCCCATAATCCTGCAAACTCCTTGAAAAACCTGTGACTCAAAATTCCTGCCTTGGTCGGAATGGATTTCCAAGGGCACGCCAAAGCGACAAATCACTTCTTCCACTATCTTGGTTGCAATTGTCGTAGCTTCTTGGTTTGGTATGGCGAACACTTCCGGCCACTTAGTGAAGTAGTCCATGACAACCATGAAATACTTGTTCCCTGAGTCAGTGACAGGAAATGGTCCAGCTACGTCGACTGCAATGCGTTCCCAAGGTGCACCGACGTTGTACAGTCGTAGATTCCCTCGGCTCCTGGTATGTGGCCCTTTTACGGCAGCACAAGTTGTACACTTGCGGCACCAGTCCTCCACATCGTCCCGACAATGGAGCCAGTAGAACCTTTCGCGGATTTTCGTTAGCGTCCTCTTGACTCCCAAATGTCCACCGGACACGCCGTCGTGTACTTCCCGAAGAACATCACGTATTTTTGTTCTTGGAACCACAATTTGCAGTTGAAACTCTCTGCCTTTAGGTTTATCCCATTTCCGGTAGAGTATTCCGTTTTGTACAACGAGGCTATCCCATTGCGCCCAGTACGCCTTGGAAACAGTGCCTGTCGTTGCAACTTCACTCTACTTTGGCTTATCATTACTTTGTGCCTTCCACCTGATGATGTGCCGTAGGTCATCATCATTCTCTTGCTCCTTTCTCATCGCATCGTTCTCCCAGGTCTCTAATGGTTCTGTCCGAGTTAGCTTTACTGTCATTTCTTTTAACTCCTGCCTGATACAGTGCTTACAATCTTCTGGGCAGGGTCTGCGTGACAGCGCATCCGCGTTTCCATGGGCCTGTCCTCGACGGTGTTCGATAATGAAGTCATATTCCTGAAGTTGTTCAATCCATCGAGCAACTTGACCTTCTGGGTTCTTGAATTGCAACAGCCATTTTAACGCTGCATGATCCGTGCGAAGTAAAAACTGCCTACCGATAAGGTATTTGCTGAAGTGTTGTAGCGTCTTCACTACTGCCAGTAGCTCCCTTCTTGTCACACAATAGTTCCTTTCCGGTTTAGACAGCGACTTACTGAAGTACGCTATAACAACTTCCCTGTCTTCCTGCTTTTGAGATAGTACCCCACCGATTGCGGTATTACTTGCATCCGTATCCACTATAAATTGACCTACTGGTTGAGGGTATCCCAAGACTGGTGTTTCGCACAGATGTTTCTTCAGTTTTTCGAAGGCAATTTCGCAAGCTTCATCCCAACTAAATTGACGTTTCTCTTCAGTTAGTCGGTGTAATGGCTTTGCAATCTCCGAGAATCCTTTCACGAAACGTCTATAGTACGAGCAAAGGCCAAGGAATGCCCGTACTTCTGTCTTGTCCTTGGGGGTAGGCCACTTCTGAACGGCTTCCACTTTCTCCGGGTCAGTCAGGATTCCTTCACTGGTAATGACATGGCCTAGATAGCTCACTTCGTTCCTGAATAAGCGGCACTTTTTCGGATTCAATTTTAGGTTGGCTCCATGAATATTCTCGAAGACTTGCTCCAAGTTCCGCAAGTGGTCCTCAAAGTCTCGGCCAACGATGATAACGTCATCCAAATATACTAGACAGGCTTCTCCTACCAATCCTGCTAGTGCACATTCCATCAGTCGCTCGAAGGTAGCTGGCGCGTTACATAATCCGAATGGCATGACGTTGAACTGCCATAATCCCTTGCCCGTCGAGAATGCAGTCTTCTCCTTATCCTTCGGATGGATTTCCACTTGCCAGTACCCAGATTTTAAGTCCAATGTTGAAAACCATTTCATGCCACTAAGGGTCTCCAAGGTGTCATCAATCCGAGGCAGCGGGTAACTAGAAAGGCGGTAGGAACATAATAAATACTACAAGTCTCTCTGTTGCAATTGCTTATTTTAATTAATTTTACAAGTTATATTGAGTGTTTTTCACCTTAAATCGGTTGGAAAAGTGAAACTATACTACTACTTACTTGGGCAAAACTTTTGTCAAGATTTAAGTTAATAACATTAAGCACTGTGCACCACCTGCCAGATTTCTACACACTAAGTACAAACTCCACAAGGTGTTCTGTAATAGTCAATATGTCACAGTTATCTGAAATCCTTAAGGCACAACAAGATCTGGAATCCCACTTCAACACTAAGATGTCAGAACTGGAGGGTCAGTTGCAATCTGCTGTTCCACCCAAGGAGACAGTTGCTAGAGTTGCTGATGACTTCCGGACCTTCAGAGAAATTATATTCAAGTTGCTTGGGATTCTTCGTAAACAGATCAGTGATTGTCTGCATACTCTTGATGGTATCGAGGCTCGTCATCGTTTAAAAGTTTTAGTTTTTTCTGGCATATCTGAAATGCCACAAGAGGATTGTAAGGGGATCATTGTAGATCTGGCGACAAAAAAACTTGGTGTTGCTGGTCTTGGACCTGATGATATTAGGATCTGTCACCGGCTTGGACAAAAAAAAGATGGTCTACATCGACCCATGCTTGTCCGTTTCTGTAATTATGCTACAAAATCCATTGTTTGGAGCAAGAAATCTTCCCTCAAAGGATCAAACATATCAGTAAAAGAATTTCTGACAAAAGCTAGGTTAGACATCTTTGGAAAGGCACGCCAACACTTTGGAATGCGTAGCTGCTGGTCGCTGGATGGTGTTGTTGTTGTCAAGACGCCTGATGGTTCGAGATGCAAGATTACTACAAGCGAGGAACTTAAAGGTGTGATTGAAAAGTTCCCTCAACCTGGTGGCCGGTCTGTGGAGCGGCATAAGACAGCTGTGGGATCCGGTTAGTCTTGAAGCTGCTCGAACCATAGTGAA
This sequence comes from Euzophera pinguis, assembly GCA_947363495.1. NCBI lineage: Eukaryota > Metazoa > Arthropoda > Insecta > Lepidoptera > Pyralidae > Euzophera > Euzophera pinguis. Next base: position 4,340,279 of record OX376166.1, read on the forward strand.
CCTCAGGCTGAAAATTTTATTTCTTTGTTGTTCAAGTGAAGATCTTCGCTTGTTTGTCTTTTGTATGTACAAGTCCCATTATAATTTATAATCTTTTAGCTTAGCTTGCAGTAGCACCACCGTCATCTTAAATTGTAATACTTGTGGCCTAATAATATGATGCTTATAGTTAAAATAATATAACTTTTGTATCTTGCTTTGTAGATTGTAAAAGGTAACACCATGATACATTTTGGTTAGTAGGTAGTTAGATGCCACAAAAGCAGGTTCTCTGTTGCCTATGAATTGAATTTTGTAGTAGGTCCATAGTGAGTAAAAGAACACTTTCTAACAATTTATGTTACAACTATCAGGTATTTCTTTAAAAAAGCTTTATATTACTACCTTCTAATATTTACAAAATCTGTTTTGTTTACATTTTTTTTTTTTTTTACATGTCATGTCAAGCTTATTGTAATCGATGTGACATTGACATTGATAGCTCTGGCCATAGATGGCAAGACACGTTTGTAGGAGTTTTATGAGATCGCGGTAATCTTAACCCATCTGGTAATTAAAAGTGGCGAATTATTTCTCATTTACATGACGGTGGTTAGATTTAGGATTGTACTTACTTTTCTGTTAGCTTTGTACTGTAAAATTTAGATTTTAAGAACAACTTTGTGATGTGATCGACTGGTAGGTGGTGTTGAGACGGTGCTGTTCATCGCGACCCTTTTTATTTTAACAATTGATACTATTTAAATTCTGAAATAATAATTTAATTTATTTAAATATATATATTTGTGTATGTATTTTAATTATGTCTGACAATAGTGACAGTGATTCTTTTTATTCATGTGAGAGTGCATCGTCTTTTGTTCAATTGAATGATTATATCTCTAGTGTTTTTCAAAATAATATCTCTCACTTTAATGTATCTCATATTAATGCCCAGAGCCTAGTGGGTCACTATACTGATTTTGTGGAAACGTTTTCGGATGCTAATGTTCATGCCATACTTATTTCAGAAACTTGGTTAAAACCAGAAATCTTGTCTACTTCTATCCCTCTTCCTGGTTATATTCTCATTCGCAACGATCGAATTGGCAAAGATTGTGGTGGCGTTGCAATCTATCTTCGAAGCGATATCACTTATAAAAGTCTACTTATATCTCCCTCCTTATATTCTGCATCAGCTGAATTTATTTTTTTGGAAATCTCTTTGAAAGGTGCTAAAGCCGTATTGGGAGTAGTTTATTGCCCACCCTCTACTAATTATTTCACTGACCTAGAGGCTGCCTTTGAGTCAATTGGGTCTGAGTACGCTCACCATATAATAATGGGAGATCTTAATACGAACCAGTTGGAACCTCACTTTTACAGGGCTCAAAAATTGCATGAAATATTGGAGTCGGCCAGTTTGAGTGTTCTACCGTTACAAGCTACACATCATAATACAGACACAGAGGACACTTGGCTTGATTTAATTATTACTTCTTCCCCGGACTATGTTCTCTCTTATGGGCAACGTGAAGCGCCTGCGTTTTCGCGACATGACCTTTTACACTGCTCCTATCTTCTTAAACCTCCCAAGCCTGTTCCAAAAGTTTTGTATTTGCGTAGTTTTGCCCGAACTAATAATGACAAGCTACTCTCAGATGCCGTAAATGCGGACTGGGATCAGGTTTGGGCAGCGCCTGATGTGGACAGTAAACTAGCCATCTTTAATAATATCCTTACCCAGCTATATGATGTACATGCTCCAATCAGAAGAGTAAAGTTAAAACGCCCGCCTGCTCCATGGATAACGTCTGGGGTTAGAATGTTTATGAGGCGTAGAGATCGAGCTTTCTGGAAATACAGGAGGAATCGGACTGAGGAAAATTGGGCTGCGTTTAAGGCTGCAAGAAACCGGTGCAACAGGATGATACGTGATGCTAAGCGTCGTCTTATTTATAACACTATTGCTAACTCTTCTTCTGCCGATATCTGGAAGTTCCTTGGAACTCTTGGTATTGGTAAATCTCGTACGTTTGAAATCCCATCTTCGTTTTCTTTAAATGATATTAATAATCACTTTATCACGTCTTCTTTACTGGATAATTCCGTTAAATCTAATACCATTACCCAAATAGCTTCACTTCCATTTAGTACTGATACTGAATTTAACTTTGTCCCTATGAGCCAGGAAGAAGTTAAAAAATCTTTCTTGGCCATAAAAACCAGAGCTGTTGGCTGTGATCAAATCAATCGTCGAATGATCGAACCTATTTTGGATGTGATTGTTCCAGTTATAACTCACATAATAAATCATTCATTGTCATCTTCACAATTTCCTTTTCTTTGGCGAAAAGCTTTTGTCCGTCCTATTCCAAAAGTACCTCATCCTCTACTACTTAACGACCTTCGACCTATTTCAATCCTCCCATATTTATCAAAATTGTTGGAGGCGTGCGCACACAAACAACTATCTACATATATATATCGAAACGGTTTGTTGAGTGAATACCAATCAGGTTTTCGTCCCGGGCATAGCACGATATCTGCCCTTCTTAAGGTCACCGACGATATCAGGGTCGGAATGGACAACTCTAAAATAACTATAATAGCACTAGTTGATTTCTCAAATGCCTTTAATACTGTCGATCATGACATATTGCTTGCAATTCTTTCTCACCTCAGAGTTTCATCTTCTGCTATCGATTGGTTTTCTTCTTACCTTCGAGGACGACATCAATCGGTTCGCATTGATGACATGTCATCAAATTGGTGTGAGGTTAATGTTGGCGTTCCTCAGGGTGGAATACTTTCTCCTTTACTCTTTTCTATTTTTATCGATTCAATTACAAATATCCTTCAGTGTTCGTATCACCTGTACGCTGATGACTTGCAGCTTTACGCTCAAGCAGATGTAGATAACTTAGCTTCAGCTATTCAGCAAGTTAACTCTGACCTAAGTGCCATTGCAGACTGGTCCCGTCGATTTGGGGTTAAAGTAAATCCAAGAAAGTGCCAAGCCATTTTGGTTGGAAGCCCACATTTTATTAGAATTGCGAATGTAGGCTCACTTCCTAATATCTTTTATGAGGGTACTCCTATTGAATTTAGTGCTTTTGTCAAAGATTTAGGACTATACATTGACTCCAACCTTAGCTGGCAAAAACAGGTCACAGAGTTGTGTAGGAGGGTTACAGGCGTTTTGCGATCCCTTTACAAATTAAAAAATTTTCTTCCCAGTGAAATTAAATTAACCCTTATTAACACTTTGGTTTTACCTATAATTGACTATGGGGACGTGTGCTATCAGGGCCTGACTTGTGAACTCCTTAATAAGCTGGATCGACTTCTAAATAATTGTTTGCGTTTCATTTTCGGGCTTCGCAAGTACGACCACGTGTCTCCTTATCGCTCTCAGCTACATTGGCTGCCAATTCGTCATCGTCGCAATCTTCATCTTTTAACTACCCTTTTCTCTATTCTCTTCCTTCCTATGACCCCCTTATATCCTAAGTCAAATTTTCTATATCTTAGTGATTCTCATGGCAGAGAGCTTCGTTCGTCTAATAATCTCCGACTTCGTACGCCGATTTTTCAGAGTGGGTTTTATAAGCATTATTTTAACGTACAAGCGGTACTCCTTTGGAATGCCCTGCCTGTTGAAATCCGTAAAGCGCAAACCCGGATGGCTTTTAAGAATAAAGTACGTGATCATTTTCTTCACAGTTTGTCAGACAATTAGTAATTGTATATGTAGTTTATGTATTGTTTATATTAATATACAATAATATTATGTATTATTTGTAAGTAGTTTATGCGTAATATTTCTTATGGATCTCCATTACAGCTTGTTATTTTACATTGTCTTACCGCTTAACTTTCTCAGCATCGCCCATTTGGTTGACTGGTAGATAAAGCCTCAGGCTTTAAGTCCGCCATTTACAATTATGTAATAGAGTTAAATAAATAAATAAATAAATAACTGTCCTTCTTGGTGATGTCATTAAGTCGTCTGTAGTCAACACAGAACCGCGTGCTTCCGTCCTTCTTCTTTACTAGCACGACTGGTGAACACCATGGACTTGCTGATGGTTCAATAATTTTATTCCTTTCCATATCCGCCAGCAGCTCTTTGACTTCTATTTCTTTGGCTATAGGGATTCTTCTCGCTCGCTGTCGGATGGGTCTCTCATTTCCGGTGTCAATCCTGTGTTGTACTAGCGACGTTCTTCCTAAGTCTCCTTCATGGCTGGTGAAGATGTCGGCGTAGCGCAGTAGAAACTTCTTAGCTTTAATGCTCTGCGAGTACGTTAGATTGCTTTGGCAGTTACTTAGAAGCTCCTTGACTGTAGAATCACTGGTACTCGTTGTATCTGAGCTTTGTGTTGTACTGCACTTTTTCAGCCAGACAACTTCCTCACATTTTCCAATGATGTCGCCTTTGTTTAAGGTCCTCTCTTGGTCGCCTAGATTAAGTACTCTTACTACTGCGGTGTCTCTTCCTTTCACGAGAGTCCTCGCGGTCATGAGTCCTCGAGCCGCAGGTTTATTAGCTATCTCCTCAATCAACACGCATCCGGCAGATTTCTTGTTCCTTGTTATTGGTAACTTTACTAGTACTTGGGCTTCTGCTTTCCCAGGTATGACCGTTTGCTTTAAACATGTCACTTTGCCGTTAATGCCTCCTAGGATGATGATCTCTTCTTCACCACACTTGAATACACCACTAGCAACGTCTATTCTACAGTTGTACTTTTTCATGAAATCTAATCCCAATACACAATCGTCCATAATTTCAGCCACGATGACGTTGTGGGTATATGTGGTTTCTCCCATACACATTTTTACAGACACTTCTCCCAGGACGGGTATTGGCTGGCCGGAGGCAGAAAGAAGCCGACAGTCCAGTTTCCTCATGCTTCTCATTATGGTCCTTATTAAGTGAGGTCGGACTATTGTTCTTGATGCTCCGGTATCCAGCGTCATCCTGCAGTTGACCCCATTTACAGTTCCAGATATTACGAGACTGTTTCCGTTGCATGCCTGAGAGATAATAGTTGTCGGGGCTTCCTCCGCGCCAGCCAGTACTCGCCCCCTAGTCCTGGCTCTTACTCGTTTCTCCGATAATGAAGCCTCCTGCTTCATCTTTAGTTCCTTCACGTCGTCTTCAAGCTTCTTGATCTTTGGGCAGTTCATTTGTAGGTGCCCTCGTTCGCCGCACCTATAACACATGGATCCAGGTCTCTTCCTTAGCGGGGCTTTTACTTCTCTAACTTCCTCCACTACTTCGCGCACTTTGTGAGTCACGGAATGACGAATGTCATGTCTGACGGCTTCCACATCCAAAGCGTGGGCCAGTGCATCTTTTAATGAGGCATGACGGTTTAGCCTTACTGCAGCTCTGACTTCCGAATCCTTGATGCCGTCGACAAACGCCTGCACGGTGTTGGACTCAAGCATCTTCAAATCGGCCCCTGGATACGCCTTGCGGACGAGTTTTTCTATTTCCAGCGCCCATTGCTGCAGACCCTCTCCTGAGCGCTGGACTCTGTCGCGGAGTTGAGCGCGGAAGACGTGCTCCAAATGCCGTTCCCCGTATCGCGACTCCAGTGCCTCTAGCAGGTCCTAGAATCCACTGCCCGACGGAAGAACCTCCAAGACCGTCAGAGCCTGTCCTCGGAGTGCGACGGTGAGAGCTGTCAAGCACTGTTCATCTGTCCATCCGTTAGCAGCTGCGATGATCTGGAATTGTTGACGGTATGTGGTCCAGGACGGGGTTCCGTCATATGGCGGCAATTTCACGCTGGGTCCGTGGTGGGCAATGACTGTTCCGCCAGATGCAACTACTACTCCCGTTGTTTCAAGGCGCACGACCTTCTTCTGTAATGTGGAAAGGTCCGTCTTCATATTTTCCATGTCGTTCCCAAGAGTCGTGACGCGTTCCTCCACCAAGTCAACATCCTTGCGTAATTTGGTAACCACGCCACTAACTTCACCAATAGCTGACAGGAGTTGCTGTTGAGCCTTTTGTTGTTGCTCTTGAGCCTTTTGTTGTTGCTCTTGAGCCTTTTGTTGTTGCTCTTGAGCCTTTTGTTGTTGCTCTTGAGCCTTTTGTTGTTGCTCTCTTGTGTCTTGTAGAAGCTTCTCCTGCATTGTAAATTTGTTGTCCAGCATTGTAAATTTGTTGTCCAGCATTCGCATCAATTCCCCAAAATCAAAGAAAGGCGCAGCCTGGTGGGCGTTGGACTTGTCCTGGTGGGCGTTGGACGTGTCCTGGTAGGCGTTGGACATGGCCTGGTGGGTGTTGGACATGGCCTGGTGGGTGTTGGACATAGCCTGGTGGGCGTTGGGAGTGTCCTGGTAGGCGTTGGACGTAGCCTGGTCGCCGTTGGACGTGGCCTGGTGGGTGTTGGACATGGCCTGGTGGGTGTTGGACGTGCCCTGGTGGCCGGTGGGCGCGGTGGGAGCGGCCTGGTCAGCAGATCCAGTAGAAGTGGCTTCCGCAGCATGCTTCGCCCTCGTCTTCACACCCTCACTGGTGACGTCTTCTCTCGGAGTCAATGGCATCTCCAAATCCACTTATGACACCAATTGTTACGAGCTCGGGGTTCGCAATTTGGAGAAAAACACCTGATGACTCAAAAAAAACGTTTATTCCCACAAGGATGGTCGCCGACGTCACTTCACTTCACTTATCACTAACAATGTCCAAAACACTTGCTAATCACAGTCACTATAACTTGCCGAGGTCGCTTGTATCACTTGTTATTCGCTCCGGATATCGCTTCTTGATCGCACTTGTAGCTCAGTTAAATTAGAACTGCCCTCCTGAGGCACCTTCCGATATTTATATGGCCCGGGAAACCCGCTCCATAAGTTTCTAGAAAGATCACAACTACTCCGGAACAGAGAGAGAGGGATACTCTCTGTCTCGTTCCCTTAGTACATACTAGAAGTGTGCGAGCGAGACAAAGCAATATGTCAGAACGAGATAATCGATGTACTAGATCGTTCGCGATATTATTCCCGTATGGAAACACGCGACGATTGTACGAGAATTTTCCGCGGACAGCGCTACTCAACTTCCGCGGGCCGCATTTTATTTTTATTTATTTTTGATTTCGTAACAATATCATAAAAATATACTTTATTTATCCTACAATAAAGAAAATGATTTTATATAGTAAAAATATGAATCAATTTCATCTTATCTTTTCGACGTGTTTATTTTACGATTGGAACGGACCCTATTATTGTAGCAGGCTTGTTTTGCTGGAATGTCATCAAAGCTCTAGACCAAGCCTGAGCGCTAAGGGATCCCTAGATGTTTTGTCTACAGTCATAAAGTCTCGACTTTCTGCGATTTGTGAAACAGTAACTTTTTAAACTAGGTTGCCTATCTGGCTTCACGTTTGAGAGATAAATGGGCAGGTGAAATGCAATTTACGATCACAATGAAGTTGGGTACTTATCGAATTTAAATCTAGTGCTTCTTATTTAAAGGAATTCGAAATATTTTATAGTTTGGTCATAGATTAGATAATACCACCAAACCAAAGAAAAGAAAAAACCACGTCAAAGGCGGAGAGGTTCCGCACACTACCATGGTTGTTGAAAATGTAACTACACGAAATGATGTTGATAATGATAAATAATAAAAAAAGACAACTTAAATTGGTACGTGTTTGCTTTCCTCGGTAAAAATTAAGTTCGGCAGGTGCCTATACTATTCAATCACTGCGCCAGTGCTCAGGATCTTCTTTTTCAGAGCATGGCGCAGTGGTTGATCGACGTGACAGTGGTCTCCGAACCCTATCATGTTCCCCATGGGGCGAATTATTGGGTGGCAGACCTCCAAGGTCAGGTTGCCATCGTAACTTCAGTGCGCTCATCGCCGCCTTTGACGGTTGTTCGGGGTCAGGGTATCGCCTCTGCTCTGCTGGGCGGAGTTGTTGTAATTGGAGTGTATTTTTCACCCAATAGACCCCTCAGCGAGTTTGAGGCATACCTGGCCGAGGTCTAGGCGCTAGTCCATAGGAGCCATCCTCACCCTGTGCTTGTTGCCGGGGACCTCAATGCGAATCAGGGAGGTGGTCGTGGTAGTGTCTTTAGACATTGCCAACGCCTTCAACTCACTCCCCTGGGCTTGCATAATGGAGGCACTCCGATACCACGGGGTGCCTGCTTACCTGCGCCAGATTGTAGAAGACTACCTCTCGAATAGGAGAGTCACTTTCCCTGTGCAAGGGGGATGGAGAGAGAGGCAGATATCTTGTGGTGTTCCGCAGGGGTCGGTCTTAGGACCCCTACTGTGGAACATCGGATATGATTCTGTACTACGGGCGGTCAATCTACTGGGTGTCGAGGTCGTCTGCTATGCAGACGACACACTCGTGACCGCCCGTGGTAATACCCATCGGGAGGCTCTGACGCTCGCAACCGTTGGGGTTGCGCAAGTGGTGCGTCTAATTCGCCGGCTGGGCCTGGAGGTTGCGCTTCACAAATCCGAGGCGCTATGCTTTCACGGCCCTCGGAGAGGCCCGCCTTCAGGTTGTAGCCTAACGGTAGGTGGTGTCCAAATCCCCATCAATACGACGATGCGTTACCTAGGCGTCGTCCTTGATGGGCGGTGGAACTTCGGCGCCCACTTTGCGCTTCTTGTGCCGCACGTAATGGGTGCGGCTGGTGCGCTGACACAGCTGCTGCCAAACCTGGGAGGACCGCAGGCGTCCTGTAGACGACTGTACCTTGGGATTGTGCGATCAATAGTTCTTTACGGGGCACCCGTATGGGCTGAGGCCCTAAGCAATCGCAACATTGCCCTACTGCGCAGGCCGCAGAGGGTAATGTCGATCAGGGCCGCAAGGGGCTATCGTTCGATCTCCGGAGAGGCAGCATGTGTGCTGGCTGGCAGTATGCCCTGGGAACTGGAAGCGGAAATCCTCGCGTCCCTTTTCACCTGGCGCGAGGAGGCCAAAGCCCGGGGTCATAGGCCAGCCCCGAGAGAGATCGCAGGACGCCGCAGTGAGCTGTGTCAGCGCGGTATCGAGGAATGGGCCGAGAGGCTGGGACAACCCAGTGCTGGGCGGTGGAAGCCATCCGTCTAGTTCTATGCCAATGGTTGACAAGGCAGCACGGCATACTGACGTTTCGCCTGACCCAGGTGCTTTCCGGACGGGGTGCAAGGCAGAGAACCTCCTCGAGTGCCCGGTCCTTTGAAAGCTTTGCATTCTCACTTGATCCCAAGGATACGGTGAGAGGGCGGGCTGACAAGGGATTCGGGACGGTGCACCCTGGGTGACAGTTAACAACTCCCTGGTAGTCGGGGTCTTGTTGACTGTCGGCCAATTTCTGCCAACTGCCCACTCCACCGCCGTCTATGATGAGACGGCGAATGGATGTGGGTCTGGGGGACGGGCGTGGTCCATTTATGGGCCACGTCCGATTTGGGGAGGGGGCCGAAAGGCCATTTGAGGGGGCCGCAAGGCCATGGCTGGAGGGCGTCGTGGTAGAATGCTAACGCGACCCCATGGCGCCCTCAACAGCCGGTGCGGAAACGCCGGAGGGGTTTTAGTGGGTATTCCGGGCTGGCTAGCAGCCCGGCGAGTCCCACACTTTGTGCGTAAATGCATTTCCCCTCCGTTAACAAAAAAAAAAAAAAAAAAAGGTGCTTTCCGGACATGGTTGTTTCGGAGGGTACCTGTGTCGAGTGGCGGGTCGGGAGCCGTCTGCTGTTTGTCACCATTGTGACGGGTGTGCGGACAAAGACGCCCAGCACACGTTGGAGGTCTGCCCAGCGTGGGCAGTTGACCGTGCGGAGATGCGCGCGGTGGTGGGGGACGACCTCTCTCTGTCGGCCGTGGTAAGAGCCATGGTCGAGAGCGAGATGTCGTGGATGGCGGTGCAGGCCGTTGCGGAGTGCGCAAAGGCCTGCTCCGCAAAGAGGAGGCGGAAAGGGAAAGGGAGATAACCTCCGACCTTCCCGTCCGCCGCAGACGTACAGGGCGCAGAAGGCGGGCTTATGGCCTGCACCTGCAGCCCCCACAATAAGGTCGGCCGGGTAACAGAACAAACGGGATTCCGTTACCCGACCAAGGGCCTCGGGTTGAAAGGCGCGCCCGTGTCAACGGCGCCTTTACCCAAACGGGTAGTGAAGGCCAGGGAGCTAACCCGCAGGCGCTCCGTGGAGAGCGTCCGTGAGCCGAGGCCGCCGTGGTAGCGGCCGCCGCGCCGGGACTGTGGAGCGTTAAGAAGCACATAGTTCCGGCAATACGCGGTAGGCGTTTGACACCGTGTGGTTTTTAGTGGGTCCAAGTCCCACATAACCACCCAACTTCCCGTTCATTGGCTGGGTGGTAGGTGAAGGCCTTTTCCACACGAAAAAAAGGTGCCTATACTATACTATAGTTTGTCAAGTGTTGACAAGCTTCAGCCCAGAGCCAATCAACAGCCGGATGTAGTGACTCACTAGCTTCGTGAAATGGGAAATTGGAGTAATTTTGATGGAAACAATTACTTGATTGTCTCGGGGTCGCACAGTAGGACAAGAAAATACTTAAATTAAAATAACATTTATTAGTTACTAAGGCATATGTACTAACATAGTTAAGTTACTCTACTAGTACTAACACTCAATAGACTATTTGTCTGAATAAATAAATTTTATTTTTTTATTTATTACTTAAAAAGAGTAAACATACTATACTCATAAAAATAATTAACATCATAATCAACAATTCAGCCGCAGTCAGCCCACTGCTGAACATAGACCTCTCCTAATGATTTTATTTTTTAATGATGATGATAATTTAAATAAGATATCGTGTTTTGTATTATGGCGAATAGGTAAACAAAAATTAAAGTATCCATCCATGCTAAATATGCATAAAAAAGAAGTAGGATTTTTGAAAGCTCTAAGTAGTGAGTAAGAATATTTCAAAGAATTAAACTTACTTACTTACTGCGATGGTTCAGCGACCCAAAGAGGATTTTGCCCTCCGACACAAGAGATCTCCACTTTTGACGTTATGTGAAGAAAAGAAACTCTTGGTTGCGGAAAGGAATTAAACTTACTCTTATTTTCACCTTTACTTTTCCCATGGAATAGAACTGAAGTAGGTAGGAGTTGTTTTATTTGCAAACGGAACACAAGTTCATGGTTGCAAGACTTGCAAGGTGAATCGATGGTAAAGTTGGCGTAGCGTGCAACCTTCAGCGGCGCTATCTGCGGATCTGAGGCTTGCCGGTAGATATGGCGACCTACCCGCCTACATTGCAGTTGGTAGTCCCTGCATGTTGTATTCATGAGGTCTAATTCTTGTGAAGGTTTTGAAACCCTCCCGAATCAAGGTTACGGTAAAAAAAATGTTTACTAAAATATGCATTTTTCATAAGGAACGATATCAACTGAGATTTGGCAGGAACCACGTTAGAGCTAAGCTACGAAAAGAAGACAAATTAATTTCAGTTTTTGTATTGAGCTTCGATTTTTATAAAATGACGGAACACTAGAGTATTCTATCATATAGTCATACTATAGCCTAGTCGCTTTCGTGTTTATAAATAGACGACGTTGTTGTCTTTCAAACTTGTTTTATTTTACTGACGTATTGATTCACAGAAGTAAAACATAAATCGTGGAGGGAGGCAACTCTTATCATTATATAGTACGAGCTTTTCCCCGCAGCTCCGTCTGCGTAAAAAAGTAGCCTATATTTGACCCCGGGTCTTCAACTATATTCATACCAAATTTCATCAAAATCCGTTTAGCGGTTTGGCCGTGAAAGCAAAACAGACAGACAGACAGACTGTTGCATTTATAATAATACTATGGATATGTCTAACTATTGCAGTTACGTCACAACTACTTTATTATGTTAAAATTTGCTATAGTAACACCGGTACAAACTAGGCCACATTATTCGTTTCTCGGTATTAATCCATCCAAATAAACCATTTGATGTTCAAGAATGGTTCAATACCTGTAGGAATTTTGAATGAATAAAACCGGATATTCCATTCCAAAGATATGACGGATTTCGTTTTGTGTTTCAATACCTTGGCGCGGCGCGGACCGCAGTGTCCGGACGAAACGGTCATTTGTAGTGTAAGTTACATTATCAATCGACCATGTACATCCAGGTGTCAGAGTTGTGCGGAACCGCCTCTCGGGCTCTGAACTGGTTCCTTTAACGACCACCTATATAATGGCAGCCGGAGTCCGAAGCACGGAATCATCTTTATTATCAGACAATCAGGTGATTCAAGCCTGCAATGTCTTAACCAAACTGGAAACAACTAAACAAAGTATACTTCCTGTGGGAATCGAACCCACGACCCCCTGGCAAAGCCGAACGCCTTAACCACTGGACTACGGAGGCAGTTGACGAAGCGGTACGAAGTCCCAACACGCTTTCTTCCCAAATGGTCGTCAAATACGATAAGGGAAAAATTAGTGCTATCAATCTAAATGTACATTCTGAGTTCCCAAGGAAGATTGACGTTCGGCAGGTGGCCATTCGTAAAAACATGCCAAGATAATAATAGTAATGGAAGCTACCGGAATGCATGCGTCGTGGAAGCGGGAGCTGAAGACGAAACTGGGAGAGTGCTAAGAATTTTTGTAGTAAATATTTAAAATTTAATTTGCCCCGTGGATGTTTTAAAAGGGGACGTACGGATACTATCAGCTGGGAAGACAGACGTTAAGACAACGTACTCGGGACGACCAAGAGGGAAGCGAGGGACCAGTCTGTTGTCCCAAGTACCGCTGCAGAGACGAAGTCGTGAAACACGGAATTTAAAAAAAATAATCACATTTAATTCCCCTAAAAAATACCTATCAAACATTTAACCTTTTTGATGAAATGAAATGAAATCGTTTATTTTCAATATAGGATATACATATCACTTATTGGCGTCAATTTACTTATTTTAAGTTTACCACCACTTCCAAAGCGCAAGTGGAGAAGAAGCGGCGCAACAAACTCCACTGCAGCATTTTCTTCAAAACGTCAATTTACAATTAAGAAATGATAAATGATAGTGATGATGAATGATAGTTTGAATTTGACACTGACATTTACTTTTTAAAATTTTAATGTGCCAACCGTTGTGGCAAAAGCATAGGCCCATAGAGCCGTATAAATCGATTTTTTTATGTTTCGATCTTTCTTGATAATATTTTCGGTGGCGGTGTTCACCACCACATCACGATATGAATACGTGGCCGCTAGTTTAATTATATGCTATGAACAATGTGATAATACATACCTATGCTCTGGCTGACCCAAATGCCCAGCATATCGAGTTGCAGCAGGCGATGATACAGCGCCTCGCCGCGGTGGTGGTTCATGAACAGGTGGTACAGGAAGGAGCCGCACCAGGGGGACAGCGCTCCGAGGAGGTGGCACAGGCACAGGAACCAGGAGCGACCGCCACTGCCCCACGGCAGCAGACCGGGTAGCACAGCCATTATATACACTAGAGATACACCTGGAACATAAAAAATATAAACTATGTTTAATATATTTAATTCTGAAACCACAAAATCTTATTTTTTGTAAAATACTAATAAATACTACTTAAGGCTGGTTTATAAAGATCCAGTGCCGGCAATCTAGTAACATTCATGGACACGTCTACATAGAGAAATTCGCCACTGGATTGCTGGCGCTGGATCCGTAAAACGAGCCATTAGTGTGAGATTGTAACTACAATTCCGTGAAACCACCGGGTAAATATGGCGATTTTCTTAATAATATGCACATGTCAGCATTAAGCTGAAATTCGGCCCAACCGCTCTATAGTCACACCAATTTACCACACCAATGTGACTAAGGTTAATTTTAATTATCCATAGTCAAACTAGTGTGACTATGGATAACTTAACTGATCCGTGATCAGGTATATATACTATACTACGTCACACCATTACACTCTTGTCATAGTATAGTATTAGTAGTGATGACCCAATTTGGGTCTTTTATTTGCGCTGCTTTCTTATTATTTTTCCGTATTACTTCCATTATAATCAAATCAATAACTAAAGTGTAAAATTTGACAATATTTTATTTATTTATATTCAATATTTATATCCCAAACCTATTAGTGGAATTTGTATCCTATAATAATTATAAAAAGAGGATTCAATTAAGTATAAACTTACAATTATGCATTTGACTTTACTTTGTTTGTGTGCAAAATTGGATTTTGAGTAGATTTTAGTGTAGTGCTTATATTGGATGGATATCAGTACCTATTATGAGCGGAAAGTGTGTACTAAAAAAAGTATGGCCCATCTAAAATTACTTCCATATGATTATGGTACAACTCGAAAAGGAAAACAAAATAATTTTATGGAAAACAAGTGACAGTCTGAAAAACAAGTGAATATCGGGAAAACAAAAGAAAGTCAAAATAGGTTTATTTAGCGATTATGTGTTGAAAAAACAGGTTCAAGTGATTCTCGACCTTATTGACAAAGTCTAAACGTAATTTAATGCTCTATAGAGGACATCAAAATGGCTTGAAATTAACAAATTTTATAAATGCCAATAAGGTCAATAATTGCTTGAACCTGTTTTTTCAAGATATAATCGTCAAACAAGTTTGTTTTCCCGGCATTCACGTATTTTTCTGACATTCGCTTGTTCCCCGACATTCACTTGTTATTGTAAAAAAGGTGGACCACCGGCAAATGACATTGTCAATTTTGTTGTTGACATGAAACCTAAAAGCGATCAGCGTACAGAGTTTGGTTTGGTTGGTTGTGTGTTGGTGTGACTACGGATTAAAATAATTAACCATAGACATACCTACCGGTCAAGAGTGTGTTGGGCTTTTACTCGTGTAAAAGGCTCAATATATTAAGCTGTGAAGAGACTGTTTGTTCGAATGCTGTTGTGACTTTGTCTAAGCTCCGTCGGATTTGAAAACTTCACTTCCGACCACTGAGAAAGGAACCATATATTTTTTCGATGTTCTACCCTTAGATATACCCTTAGATAATGAAACCAGGCCTACTAAGCCTAACAAGATAACCGAAACTACTAGGTATATTATAACTGCAAATACAAAGACTATACTGTGCTTGAATATGTGCATTACGAGCTACTTATTTTATCAGTATAAAAACTTTTTATTGTATTCTGCCTACATAGCGTCACCTGGTAATTTTCCACGCTATTATGTATCTGTGCGCCTTACTTGTTGAGCATCACGTGTTGCAGTGTAGATCCATTATCTTGATTAGTGGATACGTGGCTTTGAGAATAAATAAATCGATAAGTCGGTAATCCATATTTACTTTCCTCTTTATTACCGTAACCGTAATGGGTTACTATTTTATGTCTGATGTGTACACTATAATGAGACTATAGACCTAGTTCGATATCGCAACTATTGTAGCGTTTTCCTGGTCTTGAACCTAGCTTGGCCTCGAAGTTCGTGGTTGTCGTTGTATTCGCGATGTGTTATTGTTTTCCGCCTGCTATATATCAACTCTCTTTTTGTTGTTTGTAGAAACTCCCACCAGCCGGACAAATGTATAAATAGAGAACTTTATTATTCCCCAAGTCGACTTTAATTACACCTACGGAAAGAGAAGTAGCGTGGTAAAAGCGAAGCTGTGGTCTTTTATCTACATCTACACTTCTACATCTACACTATAATATTATAAAGAGGAAAGATTTGTATTTTTGTGTGTATATTTGTAATGAATAAACTCAAAAACTACTGTGCCGATTTCAAAAATTCTTTCACCATTAGAAAGCTACATTCACCCTGAGTAACATAGGCTATATACTGCAAGCGGAGCTGCGGGAAACAGCTAGTGTTTTATAAATTTGTGTGGTTTTCAAAATTTAATGAAATTCTCTTTACTCTGTTTTATGTATCTCTCTCTCTACCTACATATTATTTCGTTAATTCGAGTTTTTGATACAAAACAGTATTGAATAAGTAACTAATTAACACAGTTCGCCATGAATAAACAAAATGTAAAAATCACGCATTCATTCATAGTAGAAAATAAATTCTATTTCACAGACCTACCTACGTGACCAGTATTCTAACCTAATATGCTCGAATGATATTGCAGGAATAAAGGGGAATGCTTTAAATTCACCGAGAAGCGTCCAATAGCTGAAAATATTTCAATGCGCTACAGCCGTGCCCTTTCCCTGCTATGAAGACATGCTCTGCATGATATATTGCACATTAAATAAATATAAATCTATTACATATTTTATTTATTAAGTATATACACTAAGAAAAATATCCACTGTCCTCCGATTACCTCACAAAGATTTCAAACTATTGAGTTCCACTCATGAAAGAATCCTGCGTTCCTCCAACAACATGACCCTCGCTACTCCTTCTCACCATACCGGGGTTTTCTCCAATTCCTTCGCTGTGACGGCTGTTAGACTCTGGAATAATCTTCCTGAGTTCATTAGAACATTCTCCAGCCGTGCCAATTATAAAAGGCTTGTCTACGAGCTCCTACTCTCGCGGTTACGGGAGCAAATTTAGGCAGTTAAACATGAGTAAACTTAAAATTAACTGTATTTTGATTATTATTTCATCGTATATATGTAAGTATACTATGTAAGTACCATAAGTATGTTTATTATCATTCCAACTTTTTGTATTTATGGCTATATATTTTAATACCCACATGACGATATCTGTTTAACCCAAAGGTTGACTGTTAGATAATGCTTTTAGCATTAAGTTAGCATATTGTGCTATACAATTGTATTATGTACAAAAAAGTTTAAATAAATAAATACTCCTGTTAGGGACCTTTTTTTATATTTATGTTATTTTATTTTAAGTATCGTTGCTGTGAAGATAAGACAATTTAAATTTAGGTAGATATAGCTATATTTATGTCAAAGAGAAAAAGTACATGACTATAAAAATAGGTCCGCAAATCGATTGGAATTTAAATAGCTCAGTTTTAGGAGCCTTTTCATAAATGGTGGTTTCGCTTTGCTATGGGTATTGCTTTAGCGCTATGCACATAATAAATCATTGGGTCCATGATTTACAACAATTCATCTTGGTGCAAGTTAACAAGCTAATATTTATGAGTGCCAAATATTTCACATTTATAAATGTGGTGTGAATGAAATTAAAAGGGTGCCCAATGTTACAAAGCTTTTTATAGGTGTGTGACTGTGTGCGCTGCACGCGACACAAAGCACGCAAGTTTGCCATGCCGCATGCCGCTGAACATTGTTGCTAACACAGGAATAAGTAAGTAGTCTTTAATATTCTCTGTTGCTATGTCATATTATAGAATTCTAGAGTCAAATGAAGAAACAGACCCAGGACAGACAATCCTCGCGCCGATTTACGAGAAGCCCCGACCCCAGGAGTCAAAAAAGTTCAAGGATTTCGGTTTAAAGCACATTTAAAAACTAAAACACTATCGGTGAAGTAAGAGTTCTATAATAACAACTTCCTTATTTTTTTTTTCTTCTTAATTCCTTAAACTCAAATAATAATATCACCGTTAGAGGGCAAATTTTTAAAGCTATATAAGGTTTAAATCTCTTATGAATGAAATAAGACAAAAATATCTGTACATGCAAAATCCGGCAACAAGTGATCATAGTTCAAGGCTATTACCTACTAGTAGAAGTAAGAATTTATATAAACATCCTTCTGAAAGTGTTAAATTACATAATTAAACTTGAATGTCTAGTGTAATTCGTAAAAAGACATTTGGCTCAATTACCGATGTCAGCAAAATTAAACTCCCCTTCAGCATCGGCTATTATGTATTTAAAGTGAATTTCAAGTCGAGAATTGAACCATAAAATGTATAATAGCATTCTGTAACCAGTTATAAAACGTAATATTAGGTCATATTTCAGGCTATGGATATTTACTCGCTTTTTATTAGCTACTCTGAGTTTTTATACAGTAAATATATGAATATTCAAAAACTTAACATACATTTGTTTATAAAGTTTTGCATGCTCGTTTTGATCAAAATATGTTTTACGATGGTTTTATGTCGCTCTTTTACTTGAAAAACCATTTTATCTATCTATGTATTTAAAACTACACTATTTATAACTCAAGAGCGGCTGAACCGATTGGGCTGAAAATTAGTGGAAAGGTAGATTAGAATCAGACGGACAAAGGATACTTTTTATCCCGTTTCCGTAGGACGTGACACAAAATAAACATTGACATTTATTGACTCTAAGGCGGAATAAAGCTCGCGGGGTCAGCTAGTTAATGATATTTAATAATGTATTATTTTTGATAAAAGCTACTAATTCTACGAAATATCTTTAATATAAAAAACAGTTTGATATTTCTATTGTGCCTTGTGCCAATAATTTGTATTCCTTTATGTTTTTGACGTACACTTTTATTAACAACTAGCGGCCCGGTACGTGCTTCGCTACGTATAAAGTGATAAATGAAGAACTGCTCGACTGATTTTGTGTAAACTTCACATAAACCATCTACTAAATAGTCCGAACAAAGCCAAAGATATAGATAGATAGTGCAACATGTTATGTTACAAATAGGTATTTAAAATATAACATGTATAAAAGAAATCATCATTTCGTGTAGGTTACATTATCTATCGACTATGTATGTACACCCTGGTGTCAGAGTTGTTCGGAACCGACTCTCGGCCTCTGACGTGGTTTCATTAACGACTACCAAATGGCAGCCGGGACCAACAGCTTAACGTGTCTTCCGTAGCACGGAATCATCTTTATTATCAGACAATCAGGTGATTCAAACCAAAGTCCTAACCAAACTGGAGACAACTAAACAAAGTATGCTTCCCGTGGGAATCGAACCCACCACCCCCGGGTCAAAGGCGAACGCCTTAACCACTGGACCATGGAGGCAAATTTATACAAGCCGTGATCTCATTAGTCAACAGGTAACACGTGTAAGTAAAGTTTTGTTTCATGGCGGCGTAATACAAAGTCGCGTAGACTGGCGAAGCTCTCCTATTTACTTGCTCGGCAGGTGTTAACCTCAAAGCATCCTTAAAGTCGTAATTTTATATACATATTTAGAAAGTTTTAACTATCTCTGAAACAAGACTATCACTTATACATAGAAAATTAGAAGACTTGTAACTTATTTCTCGTAACTCTGCATAATATGATCGAATCAATGCAATATAAAAATACTTAATTAACTGTATGTTTCCCTAATGTAAATATATAAATAAATTTCCATACTTCCACACATAACATTATAAATGCGAAATTCTGTCTGTCCATCTGTTACGCTTTCTTCTGGAACGATTTGATGAAATTTGGTATAGATATAGTTGAAGACCCGGGGTCAAATATATTTTATTTAAACTTATTGACGCGGACAGAGCGGCGGGAAACCACTAGTATAATTTATAAGTAACTTAAAAGAAAATTCAGAATAAGAGATTTACATTTAGAAAGATTAACGAATAATTTAAACAATGGCTTCTAAAAATAAAACATCTAAAAATGCTTGGCTTGACCTCGGTAGTCCCTTGATCGTGTATTTAAGGCGGCGCGCCCAGGAAGCGACATGGAAAGGGCGGGCGGGATTACATTACGACAGATCGTCGGCGTAACTACGTAATTGTTTAATTTTGGACAAATTGATAACATTTTTACTAGAAGGAAAAACGAAATAAATATTCTGAATTATTAAAATTGTTGAAATGATTCACAATTGTTACAAATTACAATTAAATTATATCCCTAGGGAGTTTCATACAACATTATTGCAGGAGGTCAATAATTACTCAATAATAGAATGTTATAGTAGATATTTATATAAATAAAGTACACATATATTACATACACTATAATAGAAAAGAAAAACTAACCTACGTAATATTAAAAGAAAAATAAAGAATTACAATTCATCATCGTGCACGTGCGGCATGGTACCAAGAACGCTGGCTGCTTTCCCTCGCCTGTGAACTTAATTAAATTTAACGTTTTATTGTAAAATACGATTTATTTACTTTTATTTGCAATATTAGGATTTATGGTACCTATGATCCATGGTATAATCAGGGTCGATAAGTTATACATTAAATTAAACTATTTTAATACGGTTTTATCGCGTTTATTACTTATTTATTTACACCTGACGGACAAGATTGGTAACATACTTAGGCGAGCTTCAATCAAGACCTATTACAAGCCGCATAAGAAAATAAACCAATTTTTAAGACCTGTAAAATCCAATATCCCATTGCAAGATGCTGGAGTTTATAAAATTGACTGTGACTGTGGTTTATCATACATTGGGCAAACAAAGAGAAGCATTAATACTCGTATAAAAGAACATATTGCTGACATGAAAAATAGACGCTCAACCAAGTCTGCAGTCTGTGAACATGCTCTAGACAAACCCAACCACTATATGCGTTTTGATAATCCTCAAGTCCTTGCAAAGGAAAACAGATTCATTCCAAGGATGTTACGTGAAGCTATTGAAATTAAAAAACATCCTAATTTCAATAGAGAGGATGGATGGCAGGTACCGCCAGCTTGGGACCCAGTCATTAACTTAATAAAATCGCAAACTCGGAAGCAGACTGCAAGACCCTTAGATACTGTGAGCCAATACTGCGTGAATCGGAATAGTTCCCAATAAAAATTTCAGGCGGTAGTTTTGTAATCTTATGACATCAAAGACAAATGTTAACTTAGTCTGCCTGCGACCATGAACGCTGTAAAGTGTTTGAAACGTCAGGTGTAAATAAATAAGTAATAAACGCGATAAAACCGTATTAAAATAGTTTAATTTAATGAATAACAATCGCGAAAACATAAGAAAATCGATAAGTTATAATTATTTTGTGCGTAGAAAAATATACCCACCTGACAGACTTACGTAAAATACATGAAACGACTACTTGTGGCAGTAATTAGGGGTCTCGATGTAATAAAATGCATCGATTGACAGCTGGCACACTCGTGCAAGGTGCAAAATAGACGCTTCAGTGACGCGTTAAGGCACGCCCACACTTGCAACATTTATCCGTGACCGTAACCGTAGCCGTGTCAAGTACGCGTAACAAGTACGACAGTGTGGACGGGATTTGTCACGCGAACATGTACTGTTACGCAGTAATCCATACCCGAACTCCCGAACAAACCGTCTGCCAAACACTGTCAAAATGAATGGTCCGAACATTGTACGGCGTAACAAGTCCTAGTGTGGACGGTCGTTTTTGTACTGTTACGGAGAATAATGTCACGGTCACGGGGTCGATCCGAACATATTTTTTTCAAAGGAGTCCGCCGTTTTCCCCGTAACAAATGACGTCCAAACTAGTGTATTTATCACGCGAACAAGTCCGCCGAACTTTTTGCTACGCTATGGATTGCATCGAGACTTGCTCACGCTCGATTCCTCCCTGCCAAGTAACGCGTAGATACATTACTACCTCGCTTTAATTATTTACATACCTACGTGACTGCTTGGTTTTGCTTGCTTTCATTCGATAATTATAATCATTAAAAAAAAAAATTATAATTTAAATATTTATTTAAATATTATTTTCTGCAGAATGAGTGAATATGAGTTTCAATGACGTACCCCAAAACTTATTAACTTAAACACTTAGATTAATAATTGGTCTCGCGTGCTCGACTAGATACCGTCGGCATACTAGAAAAATTCGCAACTAAAACCATGCCGAATTCGGCATACTTGCGGCATACCCACGTCAGTCATGCCGCGACCGATGAGTGAGTTGGATGTCTAGATACATTTAAAATTTTATGTAAAAGCAGACGCAAAATGTGCAGTTTGCGTAGTCAAACTGTGTAAGAATAATACTAAAAGAAATAAGAAAGATACTGGTGTTACATACCATCAATAAGTATTGTATAATTTCGAAATATGGACATAAATTACTCACAAAAATAATATAACCCTAAAATATGGCGCGAAGTACCGGTCGGTGCTCAATGTTGCCGTGTATTAAAAATCCCAAATTCCCCGAGGTTTCGATTTTTATTATTTAGATATTTTGTTATTTAACTCCCGACCCCAAAAATCTGGGAGAAAAGTAAATACGTGGAATGTACTAGCTGCTTCTCTTCCCGCGCAGACCACATAAGCCGGCCGAGGGAGTGGGCGAAAATCGAAGAACCATACCTATCAGTAGGCGATGCGATTAGCAACCTATCACTATTTTGATTCCATTTCCACTTTACGCCCACCAACATTCTAAATATGCTTTGGGTATTTGGTACCCCGTAGGGTATTGTTGCCGGATAATCGATTAATCGAATTTGTTTTTTTTTAATAATCTAGGACATCGAAAGTAATGATAAAATAAATTTAATCGAATTTTGACAATAGAAAAAAATCAATTATTAACTGCAATATCAAACAATTAGTGGATTATTGAAATGGGTCGATATAAATTATATCGATTTACTCAACATAGGTAATCGTTTATATCAATGGTTATTAATCGATTATGTATCTGTAGTATCGATATAATCTAATCTGTAGTATTGATTTTTGAGAATTTATGAAAAATAATCGATTAATGGATTAACAATTAATACCAAGCATTTTAGGCACTGGTACTATACAGATATACCGGAACTCGGCGGCGGGATGTACCGCGGGCATAACAAAAATCATCGTCATTCAACTCATACAGAAAAAAATATTGTACTTACAGAAATATATTATCGATAGTATCAATATCGAAACTATCAATATATGATCATTATCGATACCTTAGATTATATTTTCAACTATATAAGAATCGATTATTATTCGATGTGTAATCGATTTTCCGGCAACACTACTATATGGAAAAAGGCCATGATAATATCTATGCACTAGCTGTTTCCCGCAGCTCCGCCTGCGTCAAAAGGTAGCCTATGTTTGACTCCGGGTCTTGAACTATATCCGTACCAAATTTCATGACAATCAATTCAGCGGTTTAGTTGTGAAAGAGTAACAAACATCCATCCATGCTTACAAACTTTCGCGTTTATAATATTAGTAGGATGTGTATGTCTATTTATTTATCTCTATTTAAACCCGGGTTACAACTAAAAAGAGGTCAGTAATCAATTAGCTCCAAGCTAAATTATTTATTATAATTATTACACAGTACAGTAAGTTTAACTTACTGTACTGTGTAATAATAAATCAAATGAAAGTTATTTTACAGAACCCTCTCCACGCGAGCCGACTGACACTTGGCCAGTTTTATTTTAATTTCATTTTAAAGGATTTTCTGAACTACCTTTTTATAATACGTAACAAGACCACAGCAATTAATTATTTTCCCATTAGTCGGGCACCAGTCAAGTAGCTGGCAACACCATAATCGACGCTAGTGTGCGTCTTTGCACATTGTTTTACACACACTTTCCTAAGAAGTGGCCGCATTCTAGAAACTGATTTTTCTTCACAGCGCGGTATCTAGTCGTAGCGCCGCGGAGACCAATTATTAATCTATGCTTAAACATTATAAACACTATACGTTACAATATGCACATATTAATACAGTCGTGGTGGTTATTGTTTTTTTTTTACTTGTCGGAGATACTTATTACTTTAGTAGTGATGGATGACTAATACTGTACTGATTAAAACCACTTTGTAGTTCAATATTCTTTTACTGAGAAGCCAAACAAAACACAATAAGGTTTATACACACACAGAATATTACTTGGTAGGTAATCCTACCAATCGTAATCTTATTGGCGATCTGTTAGCGTGATTAAACTTGTACATGCGGCCCACCTGATTGTAAGCGGTTACTGTAGCACATGAACGCTTACCGACATTAAAAGTTCTCATGTTATAACGATACTATGGTTTATTTGGAAATCTATTAATACTGGGAACACGCTCAGAAGAACATTATTTTATGTATAGGCCGTCGCTATAACAACAACAAACTTTAGTTAGGTGATCAACCCATGTGTAGGTAGACGAGTCCGTGTTCGATTCGCGACCCCGTCCACACTGAGCGAACAAGTCCGGGGATATGTCACGGAATTCGGTCCGATGCGCGGTTACATGGGACGCGCCTTTACGTCGCGCGTCAGCCGCTGGTGGCTATCAAAATATTAATAAATCGATGGGCTTTGTTATTTACAACTTAATAATTTTTGTGAAGGATGCCGAAGACCGGGCGAAGTGGAGACGTCCCATGCGGAGCAGACCCTGGGCTCCAAAGCAAATCGCTAAAGACGCAACCGGGAAAGCGCTAGGATGAAGAAGAAGAAGAAGCAAAGTCTCCATTTCGAAACTGGACAATTTTGCTTTTGTACGGAAAAATGTATGTTTATGAAAAAGAGGTCGCATTTCGGAAGGAATCTTTACGAAACTGGACACACGTGTTTCTTGATTTATTGAATTTTTTTTGTCGAGAGATTTTCCCAATGGGGGAAAATGAGGGCTAAAAGGGGAAAAGTGGGCCGTATATTTATTTCTGAATGGATTCTTACAAAACTTGACACACATGTTCTTTGATTTATAAATTTTTTGTCACTAGCTTTTTTGATTGGGGGTAAAATGAGGGGAAAAGGGGAAAAGTTTGGTGTTACATTATTTAACGGATTTCTTTATAATAGCGTCGTATGTCAGGTTCTCTACAATCTGTCTATACATATAATAAAATTGAAACAGGTTGATGTTTGTACATTGAAGATTTTTCAGAAAATGATATGAATGATATTATGAGGGGTCATAATTGGACCAACAGAATCAAACACAATCATTTTTAGATTTTTTGTCTGTCTGTCTGTATGTTTGTCATCGCATCACGCGAAAACTATTGGATAGAATTGAATGCGGTTTTCACAGTTGTGTTGATAAAGGTTCAACTTAGAAATTAGGCTACAATATATCCCTAATTTTTCACCAGTTCCAGTAGGACAAAGGACGAACTTAATTGACCCCTAAATGTATAGCGTGCATAATATATGAGAGGTCAAACTACACTGGCTTTTTTCACTTTTTGCAATGTTATGAAGATACTTACCTCAATATTTTTTTACGTAAGTTTTTATTATTAGATACCTATTATATTGGTATTATTTAGTATTTATTAAATGCTATTACTTTGTAATTTGAGTAACTGATAGTGGTATTTATTTTCAGTTAGGTCACAAGTACGTATGTAATAGTAAATGCTACTTTTATTTAGGTAGGTATCTACTTAAGAGTTTTTCAGTCATTCATATCGAGTACCTACACATGGTCAATCGAACCTGCACACCCTGGTGTCAGAGTTTTTTTGGAAACGCCTTACGGCCTCAGACGTTGGTCCTTTGTTATGACTTTTCAGTCATTCATTTAGAGTAAGTTAAGTTACATGGTCAATAGACCTACACGTACACACCCTGGTGTCAGAGTTTTTTCGGACACGCCTTACGGGCTATAACGTGGGTCTTTTATTGTGACTTTTCAGTCATTCATATAGCATGGGTATTATGATCAATTGACCCTGCGCACCATGGTGTTTCAAGTTTTCAGAATCGCCTCTCGGCTACTGACGTAGTTCCCATAACAACCAACAGATGGCAGGCATGAACCAACGGCTAAGCGTACCTTCCGGAGCACGGAATATCATAATTGATGTCTGTAGATGTACAGACACTGCCTCCGTGGTAGTCCAGTGGTTATCTTAGACCCGAAGTTCGTGGGTTCGATTCCCATGGGAAGTTATTTCCTGGAGCCCTATTTTTGTAATGTATGGCTGATATGGAAATCATTCGATATCGAACGACAATCATTCGAATCACCAATTTTGCGTGAGTCTCGCTCTATAAAAATATCACTCCAGTTTGATTTGGGTAGGATATTTACTGCAGGATTGATTCGCCTGAGGGGTCAATTCCGCTAATAAACTTTTAAAGACCATGCAAATGATATTCAATTAGGACTCAATCACGATGCATTTTTGATATGCTCAATATTGGTATTCTGCTAACACAATTTTGAATCTCTATTTATTTGAAACTAAAACGTATTTGAATTATAATAGTAGAAAAAAATGTAAATAAAATAAATAACAGAGTACCGAAAAGTTGAAAGAATTGATGATTTTGATGATTAGCAAAATTTTCCAGTTGCTGTTCAATGGCATGTCAATGGTATACGATTAGTCTTAAAATTAGTAACAGAATACCAGAAACGTCATAAGTTGTCATTGCGATCCAATTACGATTCAATAGTGCACTATGATGTAGAATAAGAGAATTGAGATTGTATGATAATAATGACGTTATGAGCTTCCAAAGGCACGTTATGCCGTGTGCCCAACTTCCACTTGGTGATCATTAAAGGAACAATATTAGAGGCCGAAAGACGGTTCCAAAGAACTCTGACACCAGAACGTACAGGGTCGATTGACCATGTAACCCACTGCCGTCTGTCAACCGTACGCTTTTCACACAAAAACAGTGTGTAAAATTAAAATCGTTCGACTTATCAAATATGCACTATATAATAGCACTCCAGATCTTTAGAATCATGATCCGGGTGTGAAAGTTTCTTTGACGGCCACCAGTTGGTATCAGCAGGGCTGCTATTCTTAAAATATTCCTATTTTCGAGAAGTATGAGTATGACTCACCGTACATGGTAGTTGAAGGAAGGTGAATCGAATGAAAATCGTTTGACTCACTGATTATGCCCAGCCATTGAGAAAGAAACATTTCTTTGTGTCCAACGAATCATTCGATATCGAGTCAGACTTCTCAAAATAGCACGCCAGGTGATAAATGTTCATATACAAATACTTAACGATTGTTTGACTTTGTCTCCCATGCGAAACAGGATTCCGTTTGAACATTTTACATAGTGAGATCCTGAAGCTTTTTAAACATTTTTTGTGAAACTCTGAACCAACGGATAATAAGTATTAACGCAGCAGGAGTTCTGTAGCATCATATAGAAAGAAAAGTATGTAATCAAACGTGAGGCGACGAAGTCGCGGGCAGAGCTAGTCTACTAATAAATCTGGTATATAGAGGTAGTTCGCGAAGTCTACTGTACACAGAACTTCTTTCTAATTATGACAGATGCACATACAAGGATTTTTAAATTAGACCTTCATAGCCCTAAAAATTTATTAATAAATTAATTATTATTTTCAAACCATAGAGTAATCAAAGACAACTTTTGAATATACTATTAAGGTTATAAAGCTATTTTAAAGGAAGTTATAGTATGCTATCTTGAATTAAATTTTCGATAAGTGGCGCACTCTCATTTGATATTGCACAAATACTTGGCTGAGATCGCCGTTTACACCGTCTTAAAAAAAGTTTACTCCAAAACCAACACGATTGATGGCTTAAAATAGGTACCTATATACTTAGTGTGAATAAATAAATAATAAAAAGGTTAGCGCTGACCTATTTCTCTCATCGTAAGGCTTGGGATGCCAAAGTGCATTTTGTTGAATAAAAGAACTAAATAAATATTCCAGATGATTTTGCTATGTTTCTATCTATAATTAAATATATCAAGTCTTCTTCCTTCATCTTCTTTTAATTTGGGGGTTTTTGGGGATCTTTTCCCCAAAATCCCCCAAATTTGCATTTTGTATTCGAAACACACGGAGGTTTTTTTAGTATGTACGATTTTGTGAAAACGAAACCCTTTACCGATGGGTAAGGGGCTCTTAAAATTGCTTACCGCACTATCTACTGGTGAATTATTTCAATTAAGTACACATAAACAAAATATATCTTAATAAGTACTTGTATCGAAATTTTATGCAAATAATTAAACAAATTCCTTTGTTGTTGTTTCAATTAGTTAGGTAAATATTTACATAATCAAGAAAGTTAAATATCCAGAAAGGCGTCAAAAGATTCTTTCAGTGCGGGCAGTAATGGCGTTCAGTTCATTCATAGCTCTTTTCATAAAATTTTAATTATCTCTTGTAGGCGCCCTTTAGTATTAGTGTTGTTGTGATTTTACTCCATAGCGCAACTATGACTGTCGAAAATATCGCAATACTATTAATAGTACCAATGATGAAAATAAGAAAATAGTATTGAATTATACTATCGATAGTATGTATTAACAACACAAATTGTACTTAAAAATATAATAATAAATAAAATAAAATTCATTTATTTCATACAATACACTTAAAACTATGTAAGTAACAAACACATTCCTTTGTTGTGTTATATATTGCACATCCTCAATACGCCATTAAAAATCCTTGGATTTATTTTCCCGGAGCAATTTCAACTATACTCTTCAAGATCATTCTGTATGGGACGGTAACGGGCAACTTGGTCAAAACTTTCTGTTTAAAGCCAAAAGTTTCGGCTTGAATATGCTTATGGCTAAAGTCCCTCTTGTGTAATATTACTAACTTACTAGGATTTCTCAAGAATGGGAGAAGGAAGATGAATCTTTGAATTTCTTACGATTATTACAGTTGTATAAAATAATTACCTATAAGTATTTTGTGTCTTTCTCATTTTCTTATAATTATTCTTTGCTTTATTTATATTAAGATGTTTCCCGCAGCTCCAGCTGCGTCAATAATTGTCCATGTTTGACCCCGGGTCTTCAACTATTACCTAGTTATTTGTTTAGTGATTCTTTATAAGTATCTGTATAACATCGCGCGTGAAGTGAGGTCCTGAGGTCCCGACGGTAGACCAGCGCTGGTTTGTTTTGCACAACCAGCTTATGCTGAGTTAGGTCCTATTTTTGCACATTGTGTATAACTATTAATATATATATATATATATATATATATATATTTATATTTTTTATTTTCTTACTTTCTCTTTATGTACTTGCGTGTTTGCAAAAATAAACGTATCTTTATATTCAAACTAAATTTCATCTAAATCCGTTCAGCAGTAGTATGGATATGGATGGTGAAAACTTAAGTAGGTCTCTTCGCTCAGAAACGGGTTTGCACCCTTGTATAAAAATATTTTTTATGCAGGTAAGAAAAGAAATGAGCAGAATGCAAAGGCGTCACGAAAAGGGTGTCAACACGATATTATTAAATTTTAATTAATTTTAGGAAAGGGGTCGTGCAAAGTTTATTGTGGCTCTGCTTTGTTTGTAGAAGGACACTCTCATTTTGATGGTAGCGAGGACGCTACAAATATAAGCTTAGAAAATAATATATATTTAACAAACTACTTGTAACTTCATAAAGTAGATACGTTTCTATTAATTTATTTTATTTATTCATTAACAATGGCCATTGTGTATGAAATATATAAAAAATCACAAAACAGGAATATCCAGGATTTTTTAAGTCAAAAACTACGTTCGTACTTTTGTTAGCATATAATAAAGGTTTTGTATGTAAATTATAACAAAATATATAAAACCGTACCCCAATACATTATTATATAAAAGATCTGTAGGGTAAAATTTCAACATCGTTAATATTTGTATACGAACGTTTGACGAAATCAGCTGGAACTTTAATACCGAATTTTCCTGGATTTCCTAGATGTCGTTTCCAAATATCGGGAACAGGAAATAAGCTTCGGGAAGCTATTAAATAATGTATGTGTTTCACAAATTTCCAGATTTTGTCGACAGCTACTTAAATATTTCGTTTATGTAATTAGTTCCTCAATGAAAGTTTCTTTATTTTTTACTAGCTGTTTCCCGCAGCGGTATATAGCCTATGTTACTCAGGGTGAATGTAGGTTTCCAATGGTGAAATAATTTTTGAAATCGGCACTGTAGTTTTTGAGTTTATTCATTACAAACATACACACAAAAATACAAATCTTTCCTCTTTATAATATTAGTGTAAATGGGTTCATCGATAGTAATAATACCTATATATAGCTTTTATTTTATTTTCTATCATCATCATTTCGAGTAGGTTACATTGTCAATCGACCATGTACAGGTATCAGAGTTGTATCTTATTAAAATATAGAAAGCCAATTTACACAGTTAACGACAGATTTTAGTCACAACGCCAGATTCTGATCAAATTAAAAGAGCACTGCAATCACAGCTGATAAATCAAAGTTAGATATTTAAAAATTTAAAAATAAATCACCCTTAGCCGATTTATTTATTGATGTAAGTAAGATGTATTTTTCTCTATTCTATTAGACAAAAACTCTACATGAAATTTAAAGATTAAGTCTTTTGAAGAATGTAGACTTTGCAAGAATAGGTAGGTAAATAAAATAAAAAAATGAACAAGTTTTTAAACTAATTTGTATGTAAAAATCTACACAAACACACGCACATAAGTGCAACAAAATATCACTATAAAGTCTCTGACTCGGCCGTAAATGTAACTGCGCCAATTTAATAAAGTTTAACGCCATCCTTTACGAAAGTTGTACCTAATATCCTACTTACACGGAAATCGTAAAAAAACCCTTTGAGCTATGACATATCACGATACGCCCATCATTTATCGTTAACTTTGCAGTAAATATTTGATTAATCTTACAGTCCTAACTGCCTTATTATTATTAAATCAAATGCCAGCTAAAAGTAGAGTTGTATTTGGAAATCAAACAACCTAAGTCCTGTCAGAGAGGACTTAAAAAAGGCAATGCTTAATTTACTAACTTAGAATCTCAAATAAAACCCTAAGGCATTACTATTTTTGCCTACTAGTAGATCTTAAACAGGTGACCGAGAACAATAAATTTAGCGAATGCCTTTTGGCGAGCTTCCAACTCTTACATAACAATATTTGGGTTAAGGCTGTGCGGCGCCCTAGTACGGGACGGGAAATCTGTATCGGAACCGTGTCGCCACTTTGCTGTGCATGTGAACTCAAATAGCTATTCTCTGCGATTCCGCCCGTGTTGAACTCAATTAAGTGAGAGGAGCAGTGAAGTTACTAAGTACTGTGACAAAACACCAAAAACCGAAAACCAGTGGGTCGAATGATTTTCTTTGTAAGTCGAATGATTTTTCTTCAGCATAACCGGTGAATGAAAGGATTTAAGGAGAAGTGTGTCAAACGTTGTAAACATAGCCTTTATTATCACGCTGAGAAATAAGTATCTAAGTTTATGTTGTCAGGCAAGTATACCCGGCCCGCAATAGACGGTCACCGCCTATACTTGTGATAACTTAAGAGTGTCACTAGTGCGCTGCTAACTAGGATATTATGCTATAGAAATCAGCCCCTCCGAAGTTTGAGTACAAGACAGATTTTGTACAAGAAAGTAGTCACATAAGAACTCCTGAGTTTAAGTGCAAGAAAGTCCTTCTGCGAGTATATGAGAACTTGCTACTCTATGGTGCGAAGAAAATTATGGCACTATCATTAAATTGTATCGCAACTGGTGTAGCGTAGCACAAGGCAAATATATCGTCAGAAAATTAATATGTTACCTACTGCGAATGATTAATTCTGTTTCTACAATCGATATTTAGTGCAATGCAGTATGTCGATAATATATGTATATACCTAATACCCGACTGAAGTGCGGAGTATTTTTAGTGGTAACTTAAAATATTAATAATTTTTAAACTAATGAAATACTTTGTTACTAATTTCCAAGTGATTAAATAAAATATTGTATACGTCAATTCGGTAATTGGAATAAATATATGGATTTATTAACCTACCGAGCGAAGCGTCTCAGTTTCGACTGGCCGAAAATTCTTTTGTCCGTCTGTCTGTCAGTTCTCGCCTACATTACAGGTCGCATTTCTTAACCGGTTCTCGTGAAATTTTGTAAGCAGGTTCAGTAATTATATAGAATTTGTTTGTCGAGCCAGTTTTTCGAAATTTAAAAAAAATGGCGGTTTTGATTCCGATTATGATGAGGATTAATCCGACTTAGTTAAATGCGTACTAAACATGGTGCTCAGTGTTTACATATTAAAAAGTGGTCTGGATTGCTACTTTTCAAAAAAAATTACTCCTCCTTTTATAAGATGTACTTTTTATTATTTTTCCTGTAAAGTTCAAGGCAAGATCTATTTTCTGTGATTTTCCCAAAATTTTAAGTCCAGTAACTTCGGAGATAAGCTATGGGGAACCGGTATTTCTCGTCTTCTTTTATAATTAACTCAAAAAATACCGACCTATAAATACAATAAAAAATATCATGAATATTTTCAGTTCAAGCCCTTTACATTTGATATATCGCAAAGTACAGTTTGAAAAACATTTTATTTTAATCGACTACATTACCCCTCAAAAGTGATCTCCATATTTAAAAATAATTTATTTTTATCATAAGCCTACCTTCGGGTAACAGATATTCATGTGTAGACCAAATTTCAACTTGATGGGTTTGGCAGATTCGGAGAATAGCTGTGACAGACGGACAGACAGACGACTATAAGGGTTCCTTTTTTACCTTTTGAGGTACGGAAATCTAAAAACACAGAAAGATTTATTCCGTACACGAATTTGTCAAGAAGTCACATTTAAAAGTAAGTTGAACTATCCGTTTTATTTCTGCAAAACCTGGACCGTGGATGTTCCCATTTGAATATCAAATGCGAAATCTGTCATGGCGCTCGACGGCTATCTCGCTTTGATGTGTCCACGCCCTAATTGGACAAGGGAAGCGCAATGCAAGTTTCATAGCTTAGATATATATCGATATCCATTGGTTATAGAGATAATAGAGTGTATTATTTAAGTAAGTATTTTTTTTATTTATATGTAACTAAAATTTTGAAAATAACACAAAATAGATATAATTCTTAATAACTCAACTTCAGGATAAGTATCCTATTTCTAATTCATAAAATGATACCTATTATTTTAAGCAAGACATAAGACAACCTAGAAATTTTAATATTGGCCCCGACCCCGACATTCGAATAACTTATGGTTTTTGTTTATTGAAAAAAAAATTACCTCTTTGATCAACCATTTCAAAAAAGAAAACAAGCTATAAGCCTACTTCATCTCCGCAGTCGAAATTATACCTACTTAAAAGCTCCATAGAATTTCGTTTTCTTTGTAGCCATTAGCGTAGCTGCATATTTCGTATCAGCTCCCTTCTACGAAATACCGTAATCGGGAGTACGGCGTAGCACGCAAATGGCTACGAACGATTTGCTACACTCACAAGTTCATAACACGGTTGACTGAAGTGTGAATTACTAGCTGTTTCCCGCAGATCCACCTGCGTCAAAAGTAGCCTTTGTTGAACCCCGGGCCTTTAACTATATTCATACCTAATTTCATCAAAATCCGTTCAGCGGTTTGGCGCTGAAAGCGTAACAGACAGACAGACTTTTGCATTTATAATATTAGATATGGATGTAAGTATTGATTACTTACTTTTATATAATTTGTGACCACGTGAACGCAAGTAGTTAATAGCGACAAATCGACATGATTGGTTATTGTTTGATGAAACTGTAAGTATCATAAAATTACATTTAAATTCTTATATTATATATATTATAATGTATATTTTAATCTTCTTCTATCTTCTATCTATACTA
This sequence comes from Euzophera pinguis, assembly GCA_947363495.1. NCBI lineage: Eukaryota > Metazoa > Arthropoda > Insecta > Lepidoptera > Pyralidae > Euzophera > Euzophera pinguis. Next base: position 4,373,695 of record OX376166.1, read on the forward strand.
TAATAAAAGAGTAGAATCGACGTGTCTGTACATTTATTATTTTGGCTAGAAAATTAGAGGGAATGAGAATGACTAAAGATGAATAATAGATTACAAAAAAATGTTTTATGTCAATCTTGTCTGTCTGTCTGTCTGATCATGCTAATCTCAGGAACTACTAGACAGATTTAAATTTAGTTTTCACAAACTGATTTGTCTTAGCTCAGGGCAACATCTAATCTTCGTTTCATCAAAATCGGACATTAGGAAAGAAAGTTATCACCAATTAAAGATTTTTATAATTTCTAGTGATAAACAGGGACTACTAGACAGATTTGAATTTAGTTGTCACAAACTGATTGGCCTTAGCTAAGGGCAACATCTAATCTTTGTTTCATCAAAACCGAAAAGCAGGAAAGAAAGTTATCATCATTTAAAGATTTGTTCATTTTCCCCTGATAAATTTTTCATAGCAAAGTAATAAGCGGTGTATGTGGTAAGTCGTCAAAATCACACAATTTTAGCATTTTTCTCCGAGTTGTTTACTAGATCATGAAGTAGTTGTCTCGGTCAATCGACCCCGTAAGTCCTGGTGTTATTGTTTCAAAATCCCTTCCCTTCAAGGTGCATTTGACGTCCGTTTCTCTTGGTTCATTCAATTCACGTCCTATAAGCTGCTCATTCTGGTGTCAAAGGGTCATTAGACCCTGCATCCTTGGTATCACTGTTTCAGCATTGACTCACTGTCAATTTTCTATAATCTATATGTACATATGATAAAACTATACTGTAAGGGTAGTAGCTATTCTGTATATCTATCTATAAATGTAATAAAATTGTAGAAAGGTCAATTCTGCACATTGAATATAAAATGAAAAAAATATTACTAGGGCTCTTCCACATCAGAACACTGCGCCATTTAAAACGTCATCTCCTCTTTGTAATTGGTCCGTGGGATCTTTATAATGTAACAAAAGCCAAAATATGATTTTTGGAATTTTTGTCTGTCTGTTGTGCATCTTTCACGCAAAAACTACTGGACAGAAACTTTTTTATTAAATAGTTAATAGTCCTCGGCAACATAAAGATATGCATTAATTTTACGTAATCATTCATTCACATCGAGTGGGTTACATGGTCAATCAACCATGCACATCTAGGTGATAAAGTTTTTTCTAAATTACTTTACGGCCTCTGACATGGTTCCTTTAACGACCGCCAGATGGCAGCCGGGCGGGACCAACGACTTAACGTGCTTTCCAAAGCACGGAATCATTAAAGCATGTATTCAGAATTTGGTCATAAAATACTGGAGGACAATCGTGCCAAATTGAAAGACATTAACATAACCAAAATCTAGCCTCTGACGTGGGTCTATATTAATACTTTTTAGTCAAACTTATAGAGTGGGGTTAATTGGTCAATCTACCCTCCACACCCTGGTGTTAAAGTTTTATCGGAGACGTTTTCGTCCTCTGACGTGGGTTCTTTATTACGACTTTTCAGTAATTCTTATCATGTTGATTTACATGGTCAATAGACTCTGAACACCCTGGTGTCAGAATTTTTTTGGAGACGCCTTCGGGCTCCGACGTGCGTTCTTTATAACGACTTTTCATTCATTCTTATTGAGTTGGTTACATGGTCAATCGACCATGCACACTCTGGTGTCAGAGTTTTTTCTGAGACCCTTTCGGCCTCTGACCTGGGATGACTCTTCAGTCATTCTTATCGAGTGGGTTACACATGGACAATCGTTAGTCAAATAAATACTTCTAAAAATTAGGTTTCTTTCAAGATCAGCATTTATGCTTGCTACCAACTGGTGGTTGTCAATGAAACCTTCACACACAAATCATGATTTTATAGGTCTGAAGGAAAGAGTTTATGGGTGGATAACGTTTATATAAAAATGACGATTGTTTGACTTTTTCTTTCATGCCAAATTAATAACGTCAAAGATTTTGTGTAAAACACTGCAATGACGGATAATATGTAAGGAAAGTAGGTATGTAATCGAATGTTACGCAGACGAAGTCGCGGGCTCAGCTAGTAATTTATATTACAGCGATTATCATAAATGTATTAGGTATTTGAAATGGAGGTTTTTTTCTTACTGAAAACTAAGCACGTGTTTTTGTTGACTGGAGACTGGACTTGGAAACAAATCTTTTATTTTATTGCTAATCTAATGAACCGATTTTGAATGAAATTTATTGCGGAGAAATACTTACATGTTATCCTTTGTGCTCTTGTTTAATTATTCTTAACCGACATCAAAAAGGAGACGACTGTATGTATTTTTTACCTTTATTTTACAACGCCAAAAAGTAAAGCACGATAAAGGCATAATATTTTTTTACAGCTCAGATATACACCTACTCTCACAATACGTTTACTAATTGGTTAAAACAAAAGAGAATCGTAAACGATCACAAAAAACGTTCCTTTCTCAATGGTTAAAACTGTAAATGTTTTGATAGATTGCTTGGCCAACATCATAATAAATGGGTAGTAGGAAACCAATATTAGGATTTTAAGTTTCTAAGCTTTACCCTGTAAATAAGTATAAGCAACAACCATTAATCAAAGAAGTCGTAGGATTCGTCGACTGTAAGCTGAATGGTCAGATTCAGGCCCGTTTAAATAGATCAGACTTGAAATAAGTGGAGGGCTATGTCCAGCAATTGCATTTGTGCGCCTGCAATTATAAAACAGGTAATTTTTAAAACACTATATGGATAATCCTGTCTGATAGTGTGGTACATATCTTCATCATACCATTTCTAGTTCATGGAAACCCAAACATAAACCTTGTTCCCCCGAGGGAATTACGGGGGCATTTTTCAGTGTACTTACATTCGATCGGCTGCTATAAATAACGTGAACTAAGAACAAACATTGCATGTGCCTATTTTATTGAAGCACCGTGGATGATTAGGTGAAGGGAGTCGCCGAGTAGTCATTGTGTTTGCAGAAATTACAGGCGACATGCAACGTGTAAGGCTAATACATATAAGTATTAGGTAAACTATCGCTTTATTATTATTTTTTCTTATATAATATTTTTTTTATTACAAAGAGTGTTAAACTCTTTTACACTCTTTGATATAAATAAAAATCTTTGTGTCTAACAGCCTGGCCACGAAACAATTCGTATGTATTTCTTATAGTCGCCGCCGGTAGCATCGCGGCGAATTTCGCCGTGGCGAATTGCTTCGTGGCCAGGCTGTAAGTATACATATTGCAGTTGTGGTGTGATAGAATAATGTCGTCGATGGTGGCCGTTTCATACTATTTTTTGGAGGAATTATGGAATTTGAATTTATTGAATAATCTTGTCGGCACTCTACTCCAATAAGTGTCATTATGTCATTGTCTCTATTCACTGATCAGTACAAAATATTGTATCGCTGTATTGCGATGCCGCATGGTGTTGCTTTACTTACTATACCCTAGAAAGGTTAAATCTTAATAATTGGATACTGAAAAGGCAGCAATGTGTAACGTACCATGAGTCAGTATGTTAATGGTCTCGTTGTGGAAGTAGAAGAGGCTCCGCAGACAGCCTCCCCAGGTCTGCAGCGGGCGGTAGCCGGTGAGCACGTACGGGTTGAACTGCAGGTGCTGCGGCATGTCCCGCCAGTGCAGCAGCTCCACGCCGCCCGGCTTGCCCGCCACTCCGCTGCTCCCGACCGCGGCCTGCCCGTCGCTCGCGTTCAGCGAGGATCGCTCCGGGCACTCATTATCACAGATACGCTCTAATGACTTTTTCCTTTTTTTAGGTCCTTTACCGTTCACTTCTTGAATTGACATATCGAACATTTTTGTACATGTATGATCAGGTACGCCGCCGCCGTGAACGTCTCTCATAACAGAATGCTAGTGTCGCGGCGCGGAGCGGGAGGCTGCGGCGCGCTCCTCTGCACTGATGCGTTCTGCGCCCGCATGGCCGGCGGGCTTCGAGCAGATTTGTACGAATATCACAGCTAGAGCATCGAGCGGGTCGCGAAGGCTCCGCGGACTGCTTTTCTGTTAAGAGGAGCGTGCGGCGGTGCGGACGGCCGTGCAGCCGCGGGGGCGGCGTGGAGCGAGGCGAGGGCTGCAGGCCGCGACTGGCCGGGTCCGCCGCCCGACGCCCGCCGCCTTCCCGCGACCGCGCGCCCCGCAGATTTGCGCACTGCGCAAACCCGATCAGCTGATTCCCGCCAGAAGGTAAGTCGCCCTATGCCTTTTTACGTTCACAAATTACCCCATCACTAATCTAATAATTTAATTCATACATTTCTGTGTAATATTTAATAAAATTCTAAGATACGATATCATTTTTTCCACATTTGAAAGAACAGAAAAGTGGAGTTAGGCTTTAAATTAAGTCCCATAAATATTGTATTAAAATCTATACACTAGATCAGTAGTTCCCAAACTTATTTTTCTCGTGGACCACTTTCAAAATTTTACTGGTTTCGGTGGACCCCCTGCTGCTACATTTCTACCACATTCTTAAAGTCGCCAAAAAATAAAAATTGTGTCACTTCTGAGTTCTGTCCCTATATTTCGATATGTAAAATAAAAACGAAAAATGGTACATTTTATATCACTTTATTTATTAAAAGAATAGAATTACAAGAAAAAAATATTAAGGTAATATAGGTTCAGGTCATAATTTTAATTAATGGGAAGGATGTATCTGATGGAGTGTCAGCAAACGATCAATGTTTGGCTTTATTTTTGTGAGCAATAACCGCAAATCCCCCCGCTCTGTGATGTTTAATTTGCTCCTTTTTTTTGTTAAGAGGTTTGTAACGGCACTAAAACTCCTTTCGACAAGATATGACGAGGGAAAAGCTATTAAAAATTTCCTTGCGATTTCCCACAGTCCAGGATATTTTTCGGGTATTTCTGCTTGCAGCCAAAATGTTGGGTAGCCTTTTCTAAATTTCACCTTCAGCTCCTCATTAGTGCTTAGCTCGAGCAGCTCCTCTTGTAATACAACATTGGCCACTTCCGTTTCATCAAATGGATTTATTATCCATGGTGGTATATCCATCGTCAGTATATCTTCAAACCTGGTTTTGAAGTCATCATGCAGGGCACTTAAATGTTGACTGTAGGTATGGATATCCTCATCAATACATTCTACCTGCGACAAGTTTGGAAATTGAGAGAATTCGCGCCGACTAATGTTTTGCTTCATAAATTTCAATTTCCCAAGAAAAGCCGAAATTATCCCCTTTGTTTTTATTAAATTCAGGCTGTCCCCTTGTAACTGCAAGTTAATATCATTAAATTTTTTAAACAAATCTGTCAAATACGCAATGTCTGCTTTGAATTTGATCAAGTTTTCTTTTAAATCTGGATCTCTACTTTCTAAGAACTCTAATATGGAATCGAAAACAGAGTAAAATCTCGTTAAGCATGCACCTTTCGACAACCAGCGTACTTCAGTATGTAAGAGCAGTCGTTGGAAGTCTTCATCATTTTCGTCGCACAATTGAGCAAATAAACGTGTATTCAATGCATTGCTTCTGATTTTGTTGACAGCTTTTATTACAAAATGAAGAGATTGGTTCAACCTGTCACTTAAATGTTTTGCCACAAGATGTTGTCGGTGGATTACGCAATGAATAGCTGTAAGTCCTGGTATAATTCTTTTGAGATGACTTATAAACCCACGATATCGCCCGACCATTGCAGGAGCTCCGTCTGTTGCCACTGAAATAATGTTTGTAAATGGGATCGATTTTTCCGTAAAAAAATTACTCAGGACATTAAATATTGATTCGCCTTTAGTGTCAGTCTCCAAAGTTCGGCAAATAGCAATTCTTCGTGAATTTCTTCCTCAACAATAAATCGGACATATGCCAATAGTAATGCTTCATTACTGGGTAACGTTGACTCGTCCAGTTGTATAGAAAAATGAGTTTTTTGCAGATGATTGCACAAAAAGCTTTCGATATCAGAGCTCATTTCATCAATGCGTCTTTGTACAGTATTGTTACTTAATGGAATTCTTTTTAGTACGTCAAATGGAGATTTGTGCAAAACAGTTTTTAAAACCCTGTTCAACAGCGGGTAAAATTAATTGTTCTCCGATAGTGTGCGGTTTTCCAGATTTTGCTATAAGTAATGAGATATTGTAAGATGCCCGCAAGCCATCATCGTTACTTTGAGATGTTGAAGCGAACATACTGTGCATGGTGGGTCTCTTTCCATATTTTTCTTTCAATGTTTGAAAATATTTTAAATCTTTACCTATTTTATCAGTATGACACCTTTTTAGATGATCTTCGAGCTTTGATGGTTTCATAGAGTCATTGCTCAAAACTTTGTTGCATAATAGGCACATGGGCAATTGTTTGTCTGCCTCTGATGGAACAAAACCATATTTCAAATAATCGACACTATATTGTCGACATTTTTTCTAAGCTGTAGCCATGTTTCGTGTCAGTTACCTTACCTGTAAAAAAAATGTTTTAGTAACCAAGTTTTTTTCTGAATATAGGTATCACACCGCAGCCTTTGTCAGCACGCGGAAATAGAATTACGGCTTGTAAAGGGACCAACTAATAAACCGCTGAGACAAATACAAACGTTTTCACAAAACGGTATCAATTTTAAAGTACATAATTTACCACTAATTTTTAATAGTATAAATAAAAATTAGTGTACTCAGTATCGAATACTGATCATATTTGTGTAGGAAAAAATAAACGTCGAAATCCCAAAATTGTCCATAAAAACGATAACTAACATTTTATTAAATCAATGAGTTCACGCGCTCCGTGTATTTGCGTATTTTTTGTCTGCGGCTTCATTGTTAAAACGTGACAAACAGGCATCGAAGTTCAAGCCCCGCCCTTTTCCCGTCGCCCGCGCACCGCTCGCTCTTTCCGAAAAGGAATAGTTTTGATAAAATAGTTACTTCAAAATCAATTTAACATGATTATGAAATTACTGTTTTATAAAATTAGTAGTTATTTGCAAGAAAAATTACAAAATTAATTGCTCTGCAATATTGCTTATTCGGCCTTTTTAGAGAGGCAGTGCTTCTCTCGTGAAAAAACAATTGAATAAAACGTGCTGTGTTTGTCTTCAAATCGAAAGAGGACAATTAAAATATCTGTAAGTTACTAAGTTACCTATCTATACAGGCCGTTGTGATCAACCGACTAGTACACGTAAACAAAATACTTAAGTACTATAACAAAAAAAGGTAGGTTACTTACTTTTCTCCGGCACTAGCAAACACAGATATAAATTTTCTCACAACTTTTTTCCAAATTCCGCCTTGTTTTCGAAATTCCGGAAACAAATGAATGCGTTTGGTTGCCTTTGGCATCAAGTATTTATAGTGTTGATCAAGTTCATGTCTGAACAAGCATTAAGCATTGTCGGGCGGATAGCGCTTTGCAAGTCTGTACACGAAATTGTACGTAATATCGAATACACAAGTTTGGACAAGTAACAGTCGCTTGCCTTATTAAAATATTATCTGCTTAGATAGGTACTTAAAACAATGTAGGTAGGCCCTTATACAAACTATGCTTACATTTTTGCTCTTTACTATCAAAAGCAGATAAATTTTCGTGGACCCCCATTAACATCTTATGGACCCCCATTTTTTGTTCACGCCTACGTAGACCCCCAGCAAGTCTCCCGTGGACCCCTGGGGGTCCACCTGGACCACTTTGGGAATCACTGCACTAGATTAACTGTAATCGAAATGACCACAAAAATTAGATTGGTGATGATGTCATCAAAATAAACTCATTTCTACATATTTTATCTATCCTTCTTCTTCTTGGCGTGTCGATATCCTCCTAACGAAATATTTTTCATGCATGCGTTTATTCTTAAATTAACACAAAACACATTAATACAACACAATAAGAGACATTACCTACAATATCAACGGGGTGAAACAAATGATTTAAAACATAAAATGAAAAAACAGGAATAAAATATAATAATACACATCAATAGGTACCTAACACAGTTAACAAAACAATAATAATTTAAAAAAAAAGACGCTAGACATAATCCCCGTTGTAGCGTTGGCATGGCGAAAGTGAAGTGAGCTGTGAAAGTATCCAAGAATAGTAGATTGTTAAACTAGGGTCGGATGACATCAATTCCCATACGAGGTGATATAATCCGAGTATGAATTGATGTCATCCACCCGCGGGGAACACTCTACTTTTCATTTCGAATATAAGGAAAGTAAAAAAAAAACATTTTTCTTAAATATTTATTTAAAATTAATGGAAAAGTTCGAACAATTCGTAAAGTTTAAAGTGACATTTTTATTCACTCTATCACTTACTCCACTATTACAAACTTGGCTAAGCTGAATTTCTGTAAAAGTAGGGGATAGATTAGGTATTTGATTAAATGGTGGAATCCATGGCTGAGAATCTTTTAAAGTGGTTGGTTTAGGCGAACTGGGGAGTATATTAATGGATTCAGTCAATTTGTTCGATATCTTCGTTTTTTGTTGAACAGAATCTTCAATATATCCTTCGGCGACTGTGCTGGATTTCCATCCACCGTGTCTCTTTAACATAGTCTATTGCTCCAGAATCGGCTAATAGTGTCGCTGACGTTCTTCTATAACAATGGCCGGTATACTCGTTACAATTAGGCAAATTCAGATATGTCGCTATCTGCTTGGGCATACCTGATATTTTATTTTTACCGATCACTTGTTTATAGCATTTTCACTTTTGAGACACTTGTTGAGAAAAAAACGATCCTTTTTATGTTTTCTGGTCTTATTTTTTGATATTTTTTAACATAGATTAATAATTGGTCTCGCGCGCTCGACTAGATACCGCGCTGTGAAGAAAAATCAGTTTCCAGAATGCGGCCACTTAATAGGAAAGTGTGTGTAAAACAATGTGCAAAGAAGCACACTAGCGTCGATTATGGTGTTGCCAGCTACTTGACTGGTGTCCGACCAATGGGAAAATTATAAATTGCTGCGGTCTTGTTACGTATTATGAAAAGTAGCTCAGAAAAACCTCTAAAATGAAATTAAAATAAAACTGGCCTAATGTGAGTCGGCTCGCATGTAGAGGGTTCTTTACTATTTTTTATTTTTCTCCATTTGGACCTCCTAAACAAATTTAATATTATCTCATAGGTTTTCCTGCACTTTATGAATCGAAATTCTGGAATCGATAGTTTCGGAGATAAGGGCCCTTACCATCAACTCTAATAGCAGGGCAGAAACGAGAGAGCAAGCGAAATGTCGCCTTACAGCTTGTATTGCGCTGTCTCGTTCACTCACTCGTTTCTGCCCTGCGTTTAGAGTTGATGGTAAGGGCCAAGGTACGGGAAATGGTTAGTTTTTGTCTACTTTATTTTATAATTCTAATATAGAATCCTAAAATGGCAAAAAAACTTTCTTTTGATTTATTATTACACAGTACAGTATGTTAAACGTTACTTTAATTTTCTATTTAGCTTGGAGCTAATTGATTACTGACCTCTTTTTACTTGTAACCCGGGATTAAATACAGATAAATAAATAGACATACACATCATATTAATATTATAAACGCGAAAGTTTGTAAGTATGGATGGATGTTTGTTACTCTTTCACAACTAAACCGCTGAATTGATTTTCATGAAATTTGGTACGGATATAGTTCAAGACCCGGAATCAATCATAGGCTACCTTTTGACGCAGGCGGAGCTGCGGTAAACATCTTGTACATACAAGTAGATATTATCATGGCCTTTTTCCATACAGTAGTGTTGCCGGAAAATACATTACACATCGAATAATAATCGATTCTTTGATAGTTGAAAATATAATCTAAGGTATTGATAGTGATCATATATCGATAGTATCGATATTGATACTATTGATAATATATTTTTGTAAATTTTTTTTGTATGAGTTGAATGACGATGATTTGTGTTATGCCCGCAGTACATCCCGCCGCCGAGTACCGGTATATCTGTATAGAATCGGTGCCTGAAATGCTTGGTATTGTTGTTAATCCATTAATCGATTATTTTTTATAAATTCTCAAAAATCAATACTACAGATTAGATTATATCGATACTACAGATACATAATCGATGAATAACCATTGATATAAACGATTACCTTTGTTAATTAAATCGATATAATTTATATCAACCCATTTCAATAATTTCAATATTGTAGTTAATAATCGATTAATTGTCAAAAATCGATTAAATTTATTATATCAATACTTTCGATATCCTAGATTATTTAAAAAAAACAACAAATTCGATTAATCAATTATCCGGCAACAATACCCTACGGGGTACCAACTACCTAAAGGCCATATTTAGAATGTTGGTGGGCGTAAAGTGGAAATGGAATCAAAATAGTGATAGGTTGCTAGTCGCATCGCCTACTGATAGGTATGGTTCTTCGATTTTCGCCCACTTCCTCGGCCGGCTTATATGGTCTGCGCGGGAAGAGAAGCAGTAGTACATTCCACGTATTTACTTTTCTCCCAGATCAGCATTAAAGAAATAAGTTGTTAAAGACAGACAAAATTGTCAGAAAAAGTCAAAATTACAATATCCCTCTTTTGGAGTCTGGAGTTAAAAAACAAAATATCTAAATAATAAAAATCGAAACCTCGGGAAATTTGGGATTATTTAATACACGGCAACATTGAGCACCGAGCGGTACTTTGCGCCATATTTTAGGGTTATATTATTTTCGTGAGTAATTTATGTCCATATTTCGAAATAATACAATACTTATTGATGGTATGTAATACCAGTTTCTTCCTTATTTCTTTTAGTATTATTTTTACACAGTTTGACTAAGCAAACTGCACATTTTGCGTCTACTTTTACATTAAATTTTATATTTATCTAGACATCCAACTCACTCATCGGTCGCGGCATGACTGACGCGGGTATGCCGCAACCATGCCGATTTCGGCATGGTTTCAGTTGCGAATTTATGTAGTATGCCGACGGTATCTAGTCGTAGCGCAGCGGAGACCAATTATTAATCTATGTTTTTTAACTATTTTCGAAAAGTCTTCTCGCACTACAAACGTGCGCTCAATATTTGTTTTTGTTTTGGTTAATTTACTAAGTAGTAACTGGCCTTGATTTTCAACATCATGGATTGTTAGATTTGTGAGCTCACTGCTTCTGCAAGCGCCGCTTATGCCAAATATCAACACTACCTGTGAAGAACATAATTTTGTTGGTATAGATAGAAATTTAAAAATATTTTGAAAACACACACCATTCTATGTTCCCATTTTATGCATTCTAACAACGGAAACCGTGTTGGTTTTGCATAAAAACATTTACTTATTAGCTTACCTTCACTGCCAAATATATCTCGTCAGGGGCTTCATTTAAAAATGTTTCCACTTCGTTAGAGGAGAATACTTTTGATTTTTTACTTTTAAACCCCTGTGACTGTCTTTTTAAGAATGATGTTAAATTATGGAATTTTGTCAAATCTATATTGTGTTTCACACTTAGTGTACTCTTAAGCATTGAATATCTGCTCCATAGCGTAGAAGGTTTAACTTTGCCAGACTGTCCATTAAAGTATGTTAGAAACACACTTTCGGAAAATGAATTTATCTTCTTGTCAGCTGGCCAATTCATAAAATCATTATATACAATTAAGTATCTTTCTTTAGAAATTGCTGGTAAAAGATTTTCGATTACTGAATTTGCTACATCTTTAACCGAATCTGGGGTCAGTATTTCAGTATCACTTGAACTCATTTTTAAACAAATCTCTTGTAAAAATAGTTCTGCAATACAAACAAACAGCTCTAATCCCGCCAAATAATTTTTCAAGTCTTTTTTTTTCTAGCTTTTATTTTATTAAATTTTAAATATGGAACACAAAGCTTCTCCGCCGCACCATCCATTCCGAGGTAAAAAAAAAAATGTTTGTTTTATTTTTTAAATACTGTGTATGAAGGTATGCAGTGCCTTTTTATTGATTTTTTTTATCATAAATAAATCGGTGACATATTTCTATGTAGGTATAGATATCATTTTTTACATAAAACAACCCTATGTATTAAAATAATTATATATAATTAAGAAAATTATAGATTTATATTTTTTTTTAAATGATAGTGACAAAATATAGACAAATATAATTTTTTAAATTACTTCTTTTAACTTGACTTCTAAAATAAAAAAAAATCATAATAAATTTTTAACAGCTGGCTTCATAAGAAATGTATTAGTTCTATTTTTGAAATCCATTCCGGCCCTTGGTTCGGAATGAATTTGTATGAAACATTCCGACCCGCGGGTCGGATGAAGCATTTTCAGACCGATACTTGGATCAAACATAGACTACTTTCCGAGTATGAGAAATGAAAAAGGAATTACTCAGCATATGCCGTCAAACTCAGTGTTTGCGACGCTGGTTTTCAGTAGAACCTTTAAGTGACTAGAGTCGTGCAAAGCTAACTTTGCAATAACCAAAAAATGGTAAATTTTGTAAATTTAAATATGGTAACACCGAATGTATGAGGAAAATCTATCTTGATACTATTAAAAAATAATTTATTTTATGCAAACAGTACCTATATAATCACTAATTTTATGCAACCGGGAAAAGGATAGGATGAGAGTAAGTACTCAGCTGGGATGCGCTGGATAAGTGGAGTGTCACGGAAAGACTGCATAAAAAGAACCCATACTCGGGGTAGTCCATGTACGGACATCGCGTACAGGCGGCTGTAAAGGATATGCGTGCTAATGATCTTACAACAAAAGATGTGAAATGGAAAAGTAGGAAAGCAGATGATCCTAGGCTCCAGAGCAGGCAGAAAAAGAAGCAACGGGGAAAGCTAGCTAAGATGAGAAAGAGAGAGAGATGGAGTACTCCATATACATAAAGGTATACAAACAGTAAAACATTTGAACATATAAATTTTTTATTTTAATTTATAATACAAAAAAACTGACTAGTTTCCGTGTATTTACTCTATTCCGTCTCTTCATCCTCAAAGTCTGATTCCAAAAATTGAATATCTTCGAAAATTGGTTCGTCACTTTCTTCATCATCGCTTTCCGAGTCTTGGACATTAATAATAAAAGGTGTAATATCAGAATCAAGAAGCGTATCTTTGCTTTGGTGCTCCAGTTCTAACTTTTTGACATGGTCTACATATTTCTGCCAATCTTCAGCAGTTACTAAAGAAAATGCTTCCTCAATTTTTTTTGGCATTTCATTTGCATTGCTCTTTACATTTTTTTCTGCAATTTTTCGTTTGACTTGGCTCCAAACCATTTCTATTGGATTTAAATGGCAATGGTAAGGTGGCAATCTAAGTACCTCATGGCCATGTTCTTTCAATAACTCGTCAATGTAATATATGGGATCAGGTTTATGTTTTTTTACCAGACATAGCAGTTCAGCTTTGGTCAATTCTTCTGACCATATTATATCAATTTCTGTTAGCCAGTCCCTGATAGCTTGCTTGCACGAGTTGGTATTCGGCGCTTTATTTATTTGAATACTATGATAGCTCGCATTATCAAGCACTATAACACTAGGAGTTTTCAAATTGGGCAGCAGTTTTTCAGCAACCCACTTTGAGAAATTCTCTGCATTCATATCATCATGGTAATCTGCACTTTTCGATTTCGTGCTGAATACCAGAAGAGCGTTATTCACAAAACCATCTTCCGTGCCAGCATGAACTATAATAAACCTTTTGCCTTTCGATATACTCTCAAACATTTTAGAAGTTGAAGGTCCTTGCCAACTTTTTTTGGGTTTATAATTTTGATGAATGTAGGTTTCATCAATATAAACAATTGGTTTTTGTTTTTCTGAAGGCTCATTCCTTAATGCTAAAATTTTTCTTATATATCGATGCCTCCAAGCAGCGACATCATATTTTTCCATCAATACAGTCCGCTCTTCACTGTTCTTTTTAAACTCATATCCCATTTTTAATAAGATTTTCCTCAGAGTTTCTCGGCTACCATCAAATTGAATAGCCTCTTTCAATTCTATGAGTAGTTTTTTTAATGTAGGTACTTCCTTTTTGACCAAATAGTATTCATCAATCTTATTTCTTATTGCGCATTGGTCAAAGTTATCTATATTTATTTTTGTTGCTCGGGTTGCCCGCTTCTTGCCTGGCGTTCTCCAAACACCTTCGTTGGACTGACCCTCTTTTTTATAGTCCAAAGTGTCCGTTCACCTACTCCTGCAAAATATACATAATTTTAGATTAAATTTTTCACACTCATAAATATAAAAGTTTAAAAGTTTAAAATATTAAACTTTTATATTTGTGAGTGTGAAAAATTTATCACCCTCAGCTGATTATTAAGGAATACCTTAATAATCAGCTGAGGGTGATAAATATGTTTCATGTTCCTAAGTAATCAGCAAAGCAAAGGGTGTTAGTTGGTGCTAATAGATTTCCAATCTGTCCAATTTGAAACGACCTACCCATGTTAAGGTGATACCTCGGTGAACACTAGCGCCACGGTCATTTAAAAATCATTACTCACTGAAAACACAAGTTATCAAAAATCCCTCTGCTGTAATAAAGGTTTTGGGTCTGAAGTTAATTTTAAACATATTAAATTATAATTCCCTATAGTTACAAATTGCATTATTGCTTAAAACGGCCACTTTTAGCAGTTTTGCAATTTGTAACTATATGGAACTATAATTTAATAATTGAATATGATTTAAATTAACATCAGATCCAGAACATTAATTACAGCAGAGGGATTTTTGATAACTTGTGTTTTCAGAGAATAATGAATTTTAAATGACGGTGGCGCTAGTGTTCACCGAAGTATCACCTTAAGGGAATATTATATATGAAAGCAATGTTTTTTAAACAAAAATTAATTTAGTTTAGTTTGCTAGTATAGAACCCTCAATGGGCGAATCTAACTTTCCTTTGATTAGGTTTATTTATCTTATGTTAAGACTTAAGCTTTGATTTTTTTTTCTGCAGTTGTAGGTAAAGTAAGTAATTATTTCCATCGGTGAAAGGTACACATGCATCACTGTCTATCAAAGTCTATATAAGAGCAAAACCGTAGCTTACAACTAAGTAGTTAATATAAATAAGTGATTACCGAGTCAAAAAATCTTACCCGACATATTAGAAATGTTTTTCATATGTTGCTTTTCAGTAAAAGTAAATTCTTCCAAATCTTTAAGTTTCATAAGAACAGCTTGCAAATGAGGTTTAAGTTCCTCACTTATTCCTCCTAAAAAAGATAAAACATAACCATGAGGTTGGTGGATATATAAGTTAACAAAGTTCCAGTATAAGTCAAAGTAAAAAAAAAAATGTGTAGTAAATTTTTGAAATAGGTTAGCATACTTACTAATAGCCCTGACCTTACTAAAATACTAAAGTCAAAAAGTCAGGATTAAAAAATCGTAAAAAAAATAATTAAATCCCGAGCATCAAGTCCCTATGTATAGATCAAGTCACTACATTTCGAAAACCATGGCCCTATGAAAAATTGCATATGACCTTATGTAATCGTAATGATACAATACATCTTATAATAGGTATACGATTATAAAAGATAGGTATGATAATATTGATGCTGCACACTTTTTCGGATGGGTGCTCCAACGTTTCTAACCAAAAAGTAAGTTACAAACAACTATTATCATGAATATAGCTTAGCTAGTAAGATAGTTTATCTAAAAGGCATGCTATTAATGAATAGGTATGTACTTATGTAAAAACAAAGGATTAAAACTGTTTGGGTCAATGGGGTAAACATACCTGTCAACGACTCGATTTCTTGGAAACATTGTTGTTTCTGCGATGCAACCGATTGCCGTTGGTCTTTTAGGCCTCCGTAAGAATTAAGCATACGGAATAGTAACTTCCGTACATCGCTTTTATAAGGTTTCACCATATTTTTAATTTTATCACAAAACGAAGTTCTGACAAAATATGAGCTGACACAAGACGTACCGCGTAATATGACAGATATGGCAGCTAGTGAGTGTTGTCATTAATAAAGTTTTTTGGGGTTGCCATTTAATTTCATTGCAGAGTTAGGTTTGCAGGACTCTAGTCACAGGCGAGTGTGGCGTCTGTATCGCTCATTACTTCGCACGCTTGACTCACCTGGATGGTGCTGACATTAACATTTACCAAAACCAAACCACGATCGCAAGGACTACTTTTAAGTTTGTAAAATCGGTAAATCGATTAAAAATCATTCGAGTCACTGAATATGTCATATGAAAATCATTTGAAATCGAACGAAAACCACACACCTACTCAAAAATAGCCTTCGCGGCCGTGTTGTGGTTTTGATAAATATGTCACTCTGATTCTGAACCTCCTGATAGTCTTGTAATAACGCAAATTTCATACTTCGGAAGGCACGTCAAGTCAATGGTCACGACGACACACGACTGCCATCTGGTGGTCGTAAAAAAACATCATGATGTTTTTACCGACAATAGTGTCGGGTAGAAAAAATACGTCACTAATAAATATATTTTGATTCCCTAATGACAAACAATTGTTACTCATCATGTTTGACAATTACAATTTGGTAAACAGTGCTAACGAGCGTCACACAGCGATCATGAACCCCACTTATACAAAGGACAGCTTCACCCAAATTCGTACTACTTGACTATGACAAACATAGAATACGAGTATATAATCAATTCGACTCATTTGTGAGAAACGCCTCATTTAGGTGAAAATGTTCTTATCGAGCGAAAACTATTGACTACCGGATTCTCCGTCCAATATACTTACATGCTGACTGAAAATAAAGTCTAAAATTGTTTAAACATACTTGAAACTATTCTTATTAGGTTGTAGGCTTTGTTGTAGTCTATATCAATAACATACAGTAAGTACTGTAGAGTTCAGTGCACTTTGTAATTTCAAGCGCTGAGTACCTACTGAAAATATTTGGCACAGCTGAAATTTTACATTGATCAAGTAAAGGAAGTGATTTTGTTTATGTATGTTGTGTTGCGTGTCTCATGGTGATAGTTTGATACTAGGTCTCATAGTATTTTCACGTTGCTGTGGTTCAGAATTTAATATACCTATCTAAAATTACATTATTCTTAAGATACCTGACTGCAAAGACAAAAAGATCATATAAGGTGGTAAAAACAGAATAGTAGCCTAAGTTGAAAAACTGTCGTAGCAACGCTCAAACATAACATTTAACAACAAATTCAGGGATCAAGGACAAATAAGTTTCATTATTGGTAAGTTTAAATTATTTGCCACTAGCTATTTCCCGCAGCTCCGCTTGCGTCAAAAAGTAGCCTATGTTTGACCTCGGGTCTTCAATTATATACATACCAAATTTCATAAAAATCCGTTCAGCGGTTTGGCCGTGAAAGCGTAACAGACAGACTTTCGCATTTATAATATTAATAAATATATAAATAAGTATGGATGGATAGTATGGATAATATTATTAAAGTGACAAATATCTACCGTGAATATTTAATAAGATACACTATTACAGAATTGGATTTTTTCACATACTTACACCAACATAATATTATCTTTTAATTAATTGATAGTACTGTTACGAGCTCGGGGTTCGCAATTTGGAGAAAAACACCTGATGACTCTTAAAAACGTTTATTCCCACAAGGATGGTCGCCGACGTCACTTCACTTCACTTATCACTAACAATGTCCAAAACACTTGCTAATCACAGTCACTATAACTTGCCGAGGTCGCTTGTATCACTTGTTATTCGCTCCGGATATCGCTTCTTGATCGCACTTGTAGCTCAGTTAAATTAGAACTGCCCTCGTGAGGCACCTTCCGATATTTATATGGCCCGGGAAACCCGCTCCATAAGTTTCTAGAAAGATCACAACTACTCCGGAATAGAGAAAGGGATACTCTCTGTCTCGTTCCCTTAGTACATACTAGAAGTGTGAGAGCGAGACAAAGCAATATGTCAGAGCGAGATAATCGATGTACTAGATCGTTCGCGATATTATTCCCGTATGGAAACACGCGACGATTGTACGAGAATTTTCCGCGGACAGCGCTACTCAAACTTCCGCGGGCCGCATTTTATTTTTATTTATTTTTGATTTCGTAACAGTACTAACGTGCTTACAACTACTACATATAATTTTCCCTGGGAAAAGTGTTCATCTGTACTCTATTTAAACTATATACTATACTATATTACTATATAATATAATAATATAATAGGTTGGGGAAAAAGTTTCTTCGCATATTTTAAGAAATTTCGAAACATTTTTTAACATAGTTCATTTACATTTAACTAAAGTATGTAGGTGCCATTTTGTTCGATTACTTTATGCCATTTTGTAGGTAACATGATCCCATTGCTATAGAAATTTTGAGGCTTCTGATCAAAATACCGCTACAATTGGTTTTGGTAGTCCTCTCGTGATGTTAAACTGACACTGCCTAAAGAATTCTGAAGATACCGAAATAGGGTGGAAATCTGAAGGTGCAAGGTCAGGACTATACGGCGGATGCATTTACACCTCCCAGCCAAGCTCTCTCAATTTTTCTGAGTGGCTAAAGATGTGTGAGGTCTAGCGTTATCATGATGAAAAACCACACCCTTTCTGTTAATTAATTCCGGCCGTTTTCTCTCAACTTCTTGCTTTAATCTCATCAGTTGTTCGCAGTAGAGTTCAGAATCGATGGCCCTGCCTGGTGGTAACAGTTCATAATGAATAATGCCCTTCCAATCCCACCACACATACAGCATCACCTTGTTGCGAGTTAACCCGGGTTTCGCCACAGTTTGTGAAGCCTGACCGGCCTTTGACCACGACCTTTTTCGCACTTTCTTGTCATACGTGATCCACTTTTCATCACTAGTTATCAGCTTCTTCAAAAATGGTTCGGTTTCATTACGTCGTAATAAAGAATCACAAATGAGTATACGGTTCAATAGGTTTCTTTCAGTGAGCTCGTGAGGTACCCAAATATCGAGCTTTTTTGTGTAGGTACCCAGTTTTTTTTCAAATACGCCAAAACTGTATTGTGGTCAATTCCCAGTTCTTCAGCTACCCCGCGCCGTAACTACTGATATGCCGATCTTGCTCCATTTTTTAAAAATGGCATCCATTTTATTCGTAACTAGCTGTTTCCCGCAGCTCCGCCTGCGGTGTATAGCCTATGTTACTCAGGGTGAATGTAGCGTTCTAATGGTGAAAGAATTTTTGAAATCGACACAGTAGTTTTTGAGTTTATTAATTACAAACATACACACAAAAATATAAATCTTTCCTCTTTATATTAGTGTAGAAGTGTAGGTAGGGCGACCAGAGCGATGTGCATCTTTGACATAAAAATTTCGGGATTGAAAACGCTTAAACCAAATTTGTGTTACTCTTACAGACACTGCACTAGGTCCATAAACATTTCTAGACAGGCTACTTGACTGTCTTCATACTTGGTTAATATTGTTATACTAAACAAAATATACACTAAAAAGTAACCGATTCTGAAAACAACAACAAAATTGGTTGTTAATTAGGGCCGTAATTCGATTTTAAAGTTTTCTCTAAAAGAAAAGTGGGAGCGTGGTGGGGACGTCTTACTATCTCTTTTGTATGCACGAAACCGAGTGGCAGTGACGTCACAGCTCACACAGTGCATCCTTTTCTTGGTTTTTGACAGTTTCACCTTCCACCGAATTTCAAAGGCTTATAACTTATTTATTACAAAAATTCTTTCATAATTCTGTTTCTGAAAATAAAAATATTGATATGAAAGAAAAAATAAAAATTAGTAGAATACCCAATTGGTCTCCGCGGCGCTACGACTAAATACCGCGCTTATATTAACGTTATTAGCGCTTGTATTTAAACCCGGGTTACAACTAAAAAGTAAAAATTAAAGTAACGTTTAACGTACTGTAATAATAAATCAAATGAAAGTTTTATTGCAATTTTAGGATTCTATATCAGAATTATAAAATAAAGTAGACAAAATTTAACCATTTCCCCTACCTTATCTCCGAAACTATCGATACCAGAATTTCGATGCATAAATTACAGGAAAATCACAGACATATAAGACGTACACAGACTGAACATAAGTTAATAGTTATACTTATGTAGCAAGTAATTGTTGTTATCCTTTTCTCACGTATTCGGATCTATATGGCGATATCTCTTTTTTACACCTGTAGCAACATTCACTCACACATAGATATTAAGCTACGCGTGGCAATTTTTGGCCGTGACGCCATTTTGTAATCGGCGTTGTTGGATCGGTGAACACTAAAAATAATAGAGTAGAATACCGGTAAATGATCTCAGATCATGCACTCCACACAACATTCATACATTCTTTGAAATCATGGGAAGCATTATCGTAAACAACTTACCCTAGACTAGATACAGCCCAGGCTGCATAGTTTTGCATGTGTGTGTTTGTGCTACGCTAAGTAATAGCATACCTTCCGTCTGTTTACGTCTTATACGAGTATGTCTGTGAGGAAAATCTATGAAATAATTTTAAATTTGTTTAGGAGGTCCAATGGAGAAAAATAAAAAAATCGTACAGAACCCTCTCCACGCGAGCCGACTCACAGTTGGCCAGATTATTTTAATTTCATTTTAAAGGATTTTCTGAGCTACTTTTTATAATACGTAACAAGACCACAGCAATTAATAATTTTCCCATCGGTCGGGCACAAGTCAAGTAGCTGGCAACACCATAATCGACGCTAGTGTGCGTTTTTGCACATTGTTTTACACACACTTTCCTATTAAGTGGCCGCATTCTGGAAACGGATTTTCTTCACAGCGCGGTATCTAGTCGTAGCGCCGCGGAGACCAATTATTAATCTATGGTTCGCCTATTGTGCTATACAATTGTATTATGTACAATAAAATTTAAATAAATAAAATAAATGAAACAGATTCAAGAAACAGTGTTTAGAGCACTTTATTCAGTTATCGTTAAAAACACTTTAAAACAGTTTCAGACAGATTTATAGGGTACTCGATTAAAGTGTTACAGATTGTTTCTGTTAAAGTTATGAAACAGATTCGAGAAACAGTGTTTGGAACACTTTATTCGGTTACAGTTAAAGCCCCTGGTTGCGACAATATTACTATTGATGCTTGACCTTGAAATAGTTGACAAGTAAGTAGGACTATCGAAAATATCGAAATTCAGCAAACTGGACAAGTTAGTATCGATAGTGAAATTTAGGAGTAATTGATACTTATCATATGTATCGATACTATATTTGAGCAATCGATAGTCTCGACATTTTTGTAGTGTAGGACTAGCCCACAGACATATAAGACGTACACAGACGGAACATAAGTTAATAGTTATATTTATGTAGCAAGTAATTGTTGTTATCCTTTTCTCACGTATTCGGATCTATATGGCGATATCTCTTTTTTACACTTGTAGCAACATTCACTCACACATAGATATTAAGCTACGCGTGGCAATTTTTAGCCGTGACGCCATTTTGTGATCTACGTTGTTGGATCACTGAAAATAATAGAGTAGAATACCGTATAAATGATCTCAGATCATGCACTCCACACAACATTCATACATTCATTGAAATCATGGGGAGGATTATCTTAAACATCTTACCCTAGACTAGATACAGCCCAGGCTGCATAGTTTTGCATGTGTGTGTTTTTGTTACGCAAAGTAATAGCATACGTTCCGTCTGTTTACGTCTTATATGTCTGTGGACTAGCCTTATGTTAGTAGTTAAGTTGTCATTCGTCGTGCAATATTTCCTTCCTTTAGTTAAGTTTTATAAAACTTACTTAGCGTAAAGTCTATTGATGTATAACTATTTATCTGTAGTATTGATAATCATCAATGTCATTACTTTTCAATTGCAATAATCATTGCAATGTACGTTGTAATCAATTATATTGTCAATTTTCGATTGGACCACAGATAGGATTATGGATTGTTTTACTGGTTTTTAAGGCAATGACGCTACGATAGTATCAGGATACTATCGGTTGGTAGACTATCACCTATAGCAACAACACTAGTCAGTAGTTTCGCTAGGTCT
The DNA here is from genome assembly GCA_947363495.1 of Euzophera pinguis. Classification (NCBI taxonomy): domain Eukaryota; kingdom Metazoa; phylum Arthropoda; class Insecta; order Lepidoptera; family Pyralidae; genus Euzophera; species Euzophera pinguis. The sequence goes on from OX376166.1 coordinate 4,395,721, forward strand.
ATCAATAGTTCGACTGATTTTTATGGCCATAATAGTACATTGATTAACGATATTATCGACTATCGATAGACTATCGCTTCATTCGCTACAACACTAGGCTAGATGGCGGCACTGTACCTATGCGATGCGACATTGCTACATTTCCTGTTTATGACATTATTTTTTAAAAGACATTTATCGAAATGTATTTTTAAAACATTAATTTAATGTTATTTTATAATGTAGAAGCATTTTAGGGCTCACTAGTTATTTTTTTAAGCCATTTATTTTGAAAAGTAACTTTTTTGATAGGGAAAGAGAAACTTGAGTTCTCGATTTACGCCATCGCAATCAACCAACCAACAAGCGGTCTGCGATTTGGATCGATGTTCGGGCCTTTATTGCGAAGAAGCATTCTTCAAGATTCTGCATCGCGAACTTGGAATTACTTTACCAATTTCACTCAGCTACTTTGGTGTAAACTAAAACATATAAGTGAATTGAGGGTAAGTTTAAAATATTCTTTATCCTGTGTGTTTCTGCTAGGGCTCCGATAGACATTGTAAATCAACATGGCGTCTCTCGAATGTAAATAAGTTCTTTCATCTTCTAATTCGTAATGTTAACGAGTATTACCATCAATGCCTATAGTTTTTTTATAAATGATGTTAAATTTGCCAAGTATTTTAAAGATGCTACACTTTGTTTTGTTTAATTTGCTATAATGCGTAAATACCTAGATCTTGGCCCAGCTGTCTATCTTAAAAAGAGTATAAATTTTGTTCACATCTTTTGACTAGGTATATTGCTGTACATAAATGTACTAAAAACATAAATGAAAGGTTTAGTAGTTCATCGTATAAAAATACTCTTGTAATATGCAGTAATATATGTAACCAGTTGTGTAGAGGTATACTTTTGCATGCCATGTCGATGTAAATATTGGTTTGACTGACTGACGGAACCAGAGTAAATACATAGTACATACATTTTGGAAACTTATGTTTATTTTTATGGGAAATGGCAGTAGCATTTGGTGTTTGTTTGGAATGTACTGTAGGAGTTCCTATAGATCTTCCTGGTTTGAGTACAAGAGACACTATATATCACCTTGAGCACTGGCCCGGTTCGCATGTTATACAAACTTTCAAATAGACTGTCAATAGTCTAAATAATTTATATTTTTCAGCGTTTACTGCTTGGATACGAGTTTTGGTATCCTTGTTATGGTAAGTGGAAGTACATGAAGTACTTTCCTTGTAATTAAAGCCTGTCAATAATAATTCTGTATTATTTACCTAAAGATTTAAAAAATATGGTTTTTATCATGGTAATGTTAACATTAACATAAAGTTCTTTTTCAAGTTATAATTGCAAATTTTACTACCCAGACTAACCATTGCCGATTGAAATCAATAAAAATAAGAGTTATTCTTGGCAGGAATTGTCCATAGCATGATTGGCTCTAAATTGGTCTGGCTTTGAGCTAAATGACTTGAAAATATTTAACATTTTTTTTATTTACATCTACTAAGAACCGTAACACAGCTTATCATAAAACTGATGATATCAAGCATTATCATGGTAATAATTTTTCAAAGGAGTTGTTTGTGTGATGATAATACTCTGCAGTGTAAAATAGTAAAGTTTTTACATTATATTAGTAGGGGATAATTCACTTTTAAATGTAAAGCAATAATTAATTAATTACTATGCAGTGAAACCTTCTGACCTTCATGACCTTTTTTATGTTTTTTAACAATCATCGGATGGCAGTCCAACAACTTCACATGTTTTCAGAAGCTCTAGGATTATTTTTTTAACATACATTAAGTTGCTTCAAGCCCGCAACGCCCCAACAAACTAGGATTGCCTAAACAAAGTATGAAAATGAAATGAAATGAAATGAAAATGAAATGAAATGAAAATAATTTATTTTAGAAACACACAAAAAGAAAAAACAAATATATACATAAAAGAAAAAGCATTAGGAAAAAGGTTGTGTGTTCCCAAAAAATATGCTTGTGCTCACTGTAAATAATTAAATCCACAACCTCTGGATCTTTAGACAAATGCCTTATTCATACCACTTGACCACAGAGGCAGTTAAGACAAGAAGACTTCATGAAGACTAACCCCTCTAAAGTAAACCAAATTCTGAATGTTGAAACTGGCAACATTGACAGGTTTTTGAACTATTTTGAAATGCACGGCATATAATTTATTGAGCTTCAGAGTAACTTCAAGCCGAGTTTCCCTAAAATGTTTGTACATTATAGTCAAGACCTATTTGAAATCCCCAGTAACCATTATACTGAATTTCAAAGAAATAAAGAAAATATGTAAGAATAAAATTTATAGTCTATTGAAATAAAATTACTTACATACGATACTAAACGATTTGTTTGTATGGTTATGTATACAATGTAAGGAATAAAATTGTGTGGCAGTGCTGCTGCAGCAGCTGCTAGTATGTATAAAATGTAAATAATTGGCTTTATATAGTTTTGGAAGATATTATCAAAAGGCAAGTAACTCCTTGGACATACGGGCTACAGGAAATAATTAACAGTTTCATTTCTCACACTTTGGTTTGTGATATCAAAAGGAAAAGTCTGGTGGCATTCCCATTTCATACATTTATTTTTATATATTGTATGAGTTCGCATAATAGCATGGTGCAGATTCCTTATAAACTGAATTATTATAAATTTTGTTAATTACTGTTGTCCCTACAACATATAAAGTTTTAATTACCAGTTTTACTAATTTTGTTACTTTTTTTTGTCTAATATTTGACCACATGTAACAGTTAATTATGGTGACTTAGCCATGATTATAATGTGTTTAATTTTTTTTACACAAATTGCTCCTTGTAGACTTATTTACTCAGATGTACCAGTTCTTTTACTGACTATTCTCTTTGATTAAGTATTCCATAGAAACAGAAAACCCTTATAATTTCATGTCTCTGTATTTGTATTTTCAAAATTTTACCCTTGAAATCTTAATTACAAGTGTAAACTTGAATTTGTCAGTACCACTTCCACTTTGCTTGCATTTTGTGTTTTTACTGCTTTTTTATACTCATAACACAGATTTTCTCTGGTGTTTTTTACTTTTCCTTTATTTAAAAGCAGGGCTGGTTAAGTATGATTCAGTATTTTTAGTTGAAGTCTACTTGCCCTTCTGTGATATTTTTTTTTATTTGACACCATAAAGTAAATTAAATTAAATAGACTAGGAAAGAGGGATCATCTTAGTCAAGATCATGTCAATTGACGTTGTTAATCACATTTGATTAGCAACTCATTGTTTTTCATACAAACAGCAGAAACCATGGTAATGGTACAGCACTGCTTCAATAAAACTTTAGAAAGAGGACTGAAGGTATAGAAGTATGACATCCAGTTTACATTTTCATTAATTCTTTACTGTACTCCTTCACTAAAAAAGTTATGTCAAGGCTTCTAACAATCACATTTCTATCTCTTGGTTCATTGTTGAATGATATCATCCTTCTATGCCATATTTTCCTTTTCTAAAGTTACTCTAGTTTCAGGTTTTTTGATTGATACTTATGGAAATATTTACAGATGCCACGGACTCGCAGGAAGCACGTTTCATCCCATTCCCGCTCAAGGTCCCGATCGTACGAGGCGAAGCGGCGGCGCCTCGACGATGGTGCGACTGAAGGGTCTTATAGGAAGAGAAGTCGCAGCCGTGACCGTGACAGGTAAACTTGCATGCTTGCATGTTTGTTGTTGTAGTTTCTGACGCTATATTTCTGAGGATCGTTGGTGTAGGCTCAAAAGTGAGCAGTGAAAAAACTGACATGATTATTATGATAACTTTGCAAACTTAACCATACTTTTTGATGACAATTAATGAAGTACAATACAATTTACCTATCTTGTCGGGAATATAACAACCATGAAAAAATATCACTTCTTTTGACCCTAAAGAAATCGAAGCATATTTTTTATGGTGGAAATAAATGTGAAGCTTTATCTTTGCTTGCATCAGATAAAACGAAGTTTTTCTTTTCATCGCCCTCGTGTGTTCTATTTACGAGGGACAGAACTGAAACAACGTAATGTTTCCATTTCAAGATCCCCATGGGACAAAAGCATCCAAGTGTAAATAGTTTCCAAGGTAAACCTGAAGCAAGTGAATACATAAATACTAGGCGGCGGCACTGTAGTAAAATCTTGTTAGTGTAACGGACTCCTAGTAGATGGCGTTCGCGTACAAATAATTGTATCTTACACGGTGTCATTTGGCAAAAAAATATTTGTCTTCAATATTGGATACATTTTTTTTTTCTAATTTTAATGTAAACTATTGCATCAAAAAAACTAGTTTAAAATAGATAGATTTTAACTTTGTCGAACATGGCCTTAACGCTCTGGACGGTGCTTTAAAGGTTCCACTACTCGACGCGAGATGGCGTATGATGCTCCATTTTGACGCAGTATGAAATTGCCTGCCGATTTGTCTTCCACTTCTTAGGTTAGAATAGGGCGAAATGCACTATAAGTTAGTCCTCGTTTTAGTATTAAATTAGTTTTAATTATAAGAAAACCACATCCTTACAAACTGTTACTATGTAGATTTTTTACGCAAAGTTAAAATAATCGTCCATACGTTCAATGTAAGTGGATGATATTTTTGTGATAGCTAGCTAGTTTAGGGTTCGATTAATATTATTTAAATTCGTATGGAAACGCAAGATTGCGCGGATTCCGTGCCCGAATCAAATGAGGATAACCCCGAAGAGAAACCTCGGGAATCTGTCAGCTCAAATCCTGGGTGTGTATCATATCATGGCTTTGTTTGTTAAATCATATGTATTCTCCCACAATCAATTTAATTAAGACATCTATTCTATTCATGTTCCTTTTTGAAGGCATACTTAGTTGCATTTTTATTAATGCGCTTTAGCTTCCTGCCAGATTATTTTTTTGGTCACTGCTGTATGTTACTAAGGGTAGCTCTTTCTCTTTTTTCTCAGCCATAGCCATGATATTTTGCCCAGGTTTGAGTAACTTGTCAGTAATTTGCCATTCATGTTCATTGAATAAAACCTTTTATATTATTGCTTTTTTTAGCTACCACTTTACATGATGAATTTTGTTTATAGACAATTTTGATTCTGTATTAAATATTTAGTCAGTTAGCTTCATTTTATCCTTAACTTTACGGATTTATATTACTTAATGAGAAATCATATTATAAAATTGGTTTACTCTTCACTAAATTAAGTAGATCTTTATTTTCCCCTTGATAGTATCCCAGAGAATTTTGATTGCCGCAATATAGTACTTTCATATGACAGTTTAACGTATATTAGTGCCGCAACCAGTTCGTGTTCCATGTCTGCCATAGTCATAAATGCCGTAATATTGCCATATTCTTTTGAATGAAATTGCGGTAAAGCCCTAGTTATTTAAAAGTAGAAATTTCACATTAGAACATGAATGCTGAAAAAGGTCACCCAAAGCTTTATTGTAATTTTTTTACAGTGTAACTTTCACACGTAAATTGAGGTCAGCTGACGAGAGTGGATGGGAAGGTCGAAATTATGATCTTATTTCACTATAAATTTGGCTGGTATCATCGAGAAATATATACCAACGTACTAGAGAAGCTCTGTAGAACATTTGCATTGTTCGCATTTTTGGGAATTTATCATTTTAGCCGCTGCAGCGCTGAAACAATAATACATCTCAAAACATCATTCAAAAATGCAGCGCTACATTTGCTACAATCGTGTATTTTTTTCAAAGATGTCTTTCTTATAGATAATGGCAGGTATGGTACAGAATGGACAATGTACATATTTTGCCTACGTGGTTCCAAAGTAATAAAAAAAAGCCAATTTGCTTTTTGTGATTATTTTTATTTGTTTCTTTCAATAATTAAACGATGTGGTGTTTAGTTATCTTTTGTCTTTTTGACTTGGTATAAGTTTGTTTGGCAAATCTGAGACCATTTTTGTTTGCAGTTTATTAAGATTTATCAGTAATTGGCAATTTATTTTCTATCCATCTTGGTTAAATAACAATCTCTTATTAACAAATCAAACAACATGCATTTAATGGTCTATTTAAAAATTACGCTGCCTACGCCTATAGTTTATAATTAACTCGTTTTCTAAGTTACTGAAACACATTGAACCCTCTATTTATAAAACTACTAAACCGATTTTGATGAATACACACATATATGCGGGGGAAAACATTCATGAAATATGGTACTTAAAAAACAAAACAAAAATGTACCATTGAAATTTGGGTTAGAAGAAGTACCCAATTAGGAACATGTTACTTAGACACTTAACATTTAACATTTATTACATTAAAAACAGATAATCATACTCTTGGTATTATGTCAGTGAAACTAATCTACCTACGACCTATATACATTTTACTGTGATTTAGTTAGTCTATGACGAATTATTTAAAATTGCGCGCGGCAATTATATTGGTCGTATTTACATTTAAAACAGTGAAATTAGATTACCTACTTACCGATGAAAAGTTATTCCTTTGCACTTTGCCGTGTTCTTGAATTATTGCTACAATACCTCAACACACACCAAGACATTTTTTAAAGATTTTCACAGTGTTTTTGATTTTTAATTATCGGAAGCACAAGGCCCGAAACAACTAGCAAGCGACTTAAGTGAGTTGCAGCGCGTTTGCCGCAATTGAACCGGACAAAGTAAGGAAGTGCGGTGTCTTCTCTAGTACTTTAGTACATATATCTCGATGGCTGGTTTTTGGCGATAGAACCCTTTTAAAAAGCAAAATATTTGGCGGAACCGCAAGTAAATAAAACGGCCAATAATAAAGTGCATAAATTCAAATTAACCATCTTAAATAAATATTTATATGAAGACCCCCCCCCCCCCTCTCTTCATAGAATAAAACTTATAATAAAAATAATTTTTCCTACACTTCCATACTTCTATCCATACTATTATTATAAATTCGAAAGTTTGTCTGTTACGCTTTCACGGCCAAACCGCTGAACGGATTTTGATGAAGTTTGGTATGAATATAGCTGAAGACTGAAGCTGTGTTACGCGGTGCAAGTTTTTTTTTCCAATTAACTAGCTTAAACTCATTCATAGTTCTTTTAAATTTTTCCTGTAACATTCGAGGCAAATTTCTATTTTCTGTGATTTTCTTAACATTATGCTGTTCAGTAACTTTAAACATTTCTTTGGCATTTAGACGACGAGATGAGTGATCCACTTTTCCCATTTTCATGCGAGAAACTCTAAAATTGTGTAAAGTAGTGTCCTACGGTGGATATTCTGCCTGCTAGATATATAATATTAATTTTTCTTATAATTAGGTTGGGGAAAAAGTATTATATATGTTTGTATATAGTATGTATTAACTTGTTATAAAATCTCTTTGGCTATACTATTTGTATCTGGCTGGTTTTGGTATCATTGAAAGTTTAAATTTTAAACAAGATAATTCCAAATTCAAACTAGGAAAATGTGTGATTTTCATTTGTTTTTATTACTGTCAAGATGAGTAAATCTAATGAAGAAATTCGATACATTTTTAAATTTTACTACAAAAAAGGTAAATGTGCAAGGCAAGCTGCGAAAAAAATTTGCGATGCTTATGGACCTAGTGCAGTGCCTGTGAGAGTAGCACAAATTTGGTTAAAGCGCTTTCAATCCGGAAATTTTGATGTCAAAGATGGACGTCGCTCTGGTCGCCCTATTACGGATAAAATGGATGCCATTTTTGAAAAAGTGGATCAAGATCGGCATATCAGTAGTTACGACGTAGCTGAACAATTGGGAATTGACAACAAAACAGTTTTGGTGCATTTGAAAAAAACGGGGTACACAAAAAAAGCTCGATATTTGGGTACCTCACGAACCGTGTACTCATTTGTGATTCTTTATTACGATGTAATAAAACCGAACCATTTTTGAAGTAGCTGATAACTGGTGATGAAAAGTGGATCACATATGACACAGCTTCACAGACTGTGGCGAAACCCGTGTTAACTCGCAACAAGGTGATGCTGTGTGTGTGGTGGAATTGGAAGGGCATTATTAATTATGACCTGTTACCATCAGACAGGACCATTGATTCTGAACTCTACTATAGACAACTAATGAGATTAAAGCAAGAAGTTAAAAGAAAGCGGCCGGAATTAATCAACAGAAACGGTGTGGTTTTTCATCATGATAACGCCAGACTTCACACATCTTTAGCCACTCAGCAAAAATTAAGAGAGTTTGGCTGGGAGGTGTTGATGCATCCGCCGTATAGTCCTGACCATAGATTAATAATTGGTCTCGCGCGCTCGACTACATACCGTCGGCATACTAGAAAAATGCGGCAACTAAAACCATGCCGAATTCGGCATACTTGCGGCATACCCGCGTCAGTCACGCCGCGATCGATGAGTTAGTTGAATGTCGATAAATTTAAAATTTAATGTACAAGCTGACGCAAAATGTGCAGTTTGCGTAGTCAAACTGTGTAAGAATAATACTAAAAGAAATAAGAAAGATACTGGTATTACATACCATCTATAAGTCCATACTAATATCTATACTATAATATTATAAATGCGAAAGTCTGTCTGTCTGTCTGTTACGCTTTCACGGTCGAACCGCTGAACGGATTTTGATGAAATTTAGTATGAATATAGTTGAAGAACCGGGGTCAAACATAGGCTACTTTTTGACGCAGGCGGAGCTGCGGGAAACAGCTAGTATTGTATAATTTCGGAATATGGACATAAATTAATCACGAAAATAATATAACCCTAAAATATGGCGCGAAGTATCGCTTAGTACTCAATGTTGCCGTGTATTAAAAAATCCCAAATTCCCCGAGGTTTCGATTTTTATTATTTCGATATTTTCTTTTTTAACTCCCGACCCCAAAAGAGGGATGTTGTAATTTTGACTTTTTCTGACAATTTTGTCTGTCTTTAACATCTTATTTCTTTAATGCTGGTCTGGGAGAAAAATAAATACGTGGAATGTACTAGCTGCTTCTCTTCCCGCGCAGACCATATAAGCCGCCCGTGGGAGTGGGCGAAAATCGAAGAACCATACCTATCAGTAGGCGATACGACTAGCAACCTATCACTATTTTGATTCCATTTCCACTTTACGCCCACCAACATTCTAAATATGGCCTTTGGGTCGTTGGTACCCCGTAGGGTATTGTTGCCGGATAATCGATTAATCGAATTTGGGTTTTTTTTTTAAATAATCTAGGGTATCGAAAGTATTGATATAATAAATTTAATCGATTTTTGACAATTAGTCGAAAATAATCGATTATTAACTGCAATACCAAACAATTAGTCGATTATTGAAATGGGTCGATATAAATTATATCGATTTAATCAACATAGGTAATCGTTTATATCAATGGTTATTAATCGATTATGTATCTATAGTATCGATATAATCTAATCTGTAGTATTGATTTTTGAGAATTTCGGAAAAATAATCGATTAATGGATTAACAATAATACCAAGCATTTCAGGTACCGGTACTATACAGATATACCGGAACTCGGCGGCGGGATGTACAGCGGGCATAACACAAATCATCGTCATTCAACTCATACAGAAAAAATATTGTACTTACAGAAATATATTATCGATAGTATCAATATCGATACTATCGATACATGATCACTATCGATACCTTAGATTATATTTTCAACTATCAAAGAATCGATTATTATTCGATGTGTAATCGATTTTCCGGCAACACTACTGTATAGAAAAAGGCCATGATAATATGTATGTACTAGTTGTTTCTAATTTCGAAATTATACAATACTAGCTGTTTCCCGCAGCTCCGCCTGCGTCAAAAGGTAGCCTATGTTTGACTCCGGGTCTTGAACTATATCCGTGCCAAATTTCATGAAAATCAATTCAGCGGTTTAGTTGTGAAAGAGTAACAAACATCCATCCATACTTACAAATTTTTGCGTTTATAATATTCAGAACCCTCTCCACGCGAGCCTACTCACACTTGGCCAGTTTTATTTTAATTTCATTTTAAAGGATTTTCTGAGCTACTTTTTATAATACGTAATAAGACCACAGCAATTAATAATTTTCCCATTGGTCGGGCACCAGTCAAGTAGCTGGCAACACCATAATCGACGCTAGTGTGCGTCTTTGCACATTGTTTTACACACACTTTCCTATTAAGTGGCCGCATTCTGGAAACTGATTTTCTTCACAGCGCGGTATCTAGTTGTAGCGCCGCGGAGACCAATTATTAATCTAAGGTCCTGACCTTGCACCTTCAGATTTCCACCTGTTTCGGTCTCTTCAGAATTCTTTAGGCAGTTTCAGGTTAACATCACGAAAGGACTGCCAAAACCAGTTGTCGCGGTATTTTGATCAGAAACCTCAACATTTCTATAGCAATGGGATCATGTCCCTACTTACAACATGGCAAAAAGTAATCGAACAAAATGGCACCTACATACTTTAGTTAAATAATATACACTATATTAAAAAATGTTTTGAATTTTCTTAAAAAATGCGAAGTAACTTTTTTCCCAACCTATTATTACAAGTCCCTAGGGCTCCGCGGAGCATACTTTGAGAATCGCTGAGTTAGAGCAAGTAAAACAAACGCTTTCTCCTGGTTTCATCTACAACTATTTATTGTTTAATAATGTAAGAACTACATGAAAGTAGTATCAGTATAAATGCTTCCAGACTACATACTTACCTCGTTCACCTTGGATCGAATTCGCAACTGGCAATTGCTTTATTTCGATGTACTGACGCAAATACAATGTATGTGCAAAATAATATGTCACCCATCTTACTTATCCTAAGGTGAAAGGACCAATAAAAAACAATTCTTCATGTTTTGATAATAATGATGCGAATTCACAATCTTTGCTTATCAATGTAACGGTTAGTAAGGCTAGTGCAAGGTATACATTACGGTACTTATCTTCAGAGTAGGGCCCGTCGCGAGGGCATAAGTCATGTTTGCAGGAAGTCGTGCCAGGTGAATCAATCGACCTCGCTCCTTGGGACCTTGCTTTGTGAGAGATACCGCTTTACATTGAACTGATGGGCTTGCCTATGGTATATCTTTCTTTCCTCGAAATGTTATGATTTTCACGGTCGGTAGTTTGTTTTTTATAAGAATACAATTTAGTATCACACCAATACTCTTGAAAACTGGCAGCTTATGTGTGGTGGCGTATCTGCATCAACATAATTCCATGAATTATAATTTTTTTGAGCGGTAAGCGGGTCCGGGCTCCGAAGCTATGCAGCTTAAGATGCTATCAGGAAAAGCTGCTGCGATGATGATGCACTTGATTCCGATTAGATCTACCGAACCTAGCAAGATTGCGCTAATGTGAAGTCTAGTACACGATAAAATGAATAGGTAGCTTGTTATATCGATAAGTTCCATTCGTTATTAATGATACAAAATCCTGTCTTGCCGTGATCGAGCGGCTTTTCTGATGTCCGAAGAGACCTGCCAATCAATTTGGTGTATGATTAAGCAGGCGTGTCTCGTTGAGCAAATTGGCATCGTAAGTGTAGACTGTAATGCGTTGTTGTTTCCACACGTGTTTCATCTGTGGCCTCCGTACCGCTTCGTGGGAGTGCTCTTTCAGCTTATACGTACGACTGAATTCATGCTCCAATAGTGCATTTTTTAGATAAATTGAAAATGTATTCCAAAGATATGAATCTTTTTAGATTAAGAGGTTAAAATTTTATTTACTTGTATAATTTCATTATCATTCTCTTATTTTTCTTGTTTACTTTTATTTTTCTCCTTTAAGAAAATTTCCATGGTATTAAATTGGAAGTAGTAGATCATTTGGAATAAAAAAGAATTTTAATATTCGGTTTAAAAATGACGGAGATATGCGGTAACAAACATAAAAAACAGTCGAATTTAAAACATCCTTCTTTTGGATGTTGGAAGTTTGTTGAAAATTAGTATTACAGCAGCGTACATATATGCAGTAAAAATAACGGAGTGCTATTTTTGAAAAGTGTGAATCACGCAAAATCGGCGAGTCGACAATTTTTTTGTAGAAAACGAATGATTTTCGTTCGATATCGAAGGATTTTTTTTCGTTATCGAAGGATTTTCATGCGACATACAGTGGTGGCCACATAACTAAAGACACTCAGAAAATATTATTTATTCAGAGTTTACTTACCCTTTAATTATAATGCAATAGGAGCTTACAATATGAATTAAATTATTCTGACAGTTATCATGAATATTTGAAATGAAATACAGATAACATAGATATGTATCGTATTTTAATATTTATTAAGTTTATCTTTAATGGTAAGGTAGTATGAAATGAACTAATACAAAGAATTTCGGTCACTTATCAAAAGATACGCAAATTTAGTATCTATATAAAAATAAGTGTTGTAAATATTGAAACGAACTTGACTATAATTACTTTTAGATGTATAATAAAAATAAAAATAAACTACATTATTTATATTTTATCGCATGTCCTTTAGCAACAATGACTGCCCGAACCCGCCTAGGTGTTCAAACTATCAAATTATTGCAGCTTTCCATCGATATCTGCTCGCACGCCTTTTAAATGCCGTGTTAAGTTGATGCATATTACTTGTAAATTTTTGTGCCACTATTTTCTTCACATGGGAACACAATTTTTCCATCGGGTTATTTTCGGGACTCGGGACTGTTTGGTGGCCAGTTTAAAACTGTTACTTATTGGCTACTAAGAAATTCTTGACCCATTGCTGAAGTATGCTTGGGATCGTTATCATGTTGAAAAGTCCATGTCACTGGCTAATGATCCTTGGCATAGAGTAACATGATTTCTTTCAAAATATTATCGTTTTATTTATTTATTATAAGGAAGACCAACAGCTTATATCTATACAATAGGTAAACTTAAGCAATTTAGAAGCCAATTATAGGAAACTAGCTTTTTCCCGCAGCTCCGCCTGCTTCCAAAAGTAGTCTATGTTTGACCCCGGGCCTTCAACTATATTCATACCAAATTTCATCAAAATCCGTCCAGCGGTTTGAAAGCGTAACAGACAGACAGACTTTCGCATTTATAATATTAGTATGGATTAGTATGGATTCATCCATGTTACCCTCTATCTTTTTAATACGTCCCACACCGTGACCAGTATAAATCCCTGAACTTTGGAATTTCCCCCTCTATGTTCAACTGCTTTCTTTGTGTATTTTCGATCCATTTCCTTTCTGGAATACGTCTCACGTAAACTTTTAAATCAGACTAAATTAGTTTCGTCGGAAAAAAGCACATTTTCCACTGTCGTTCTGTCCAGTGTGCATATTTTTTGGCAAATGATAATATAGTTCTGATATTTTCTTTCGTCAAAAGTAGAAATTATTTTTAACAAGTCTGCCTCACATAATCGTCTCCTAACCGTTCTTGCAGACAGTCTTCCAGCCCCCTCTGCACCAAATACTTCTAAGCGAATAATTTCTGATTCTTTGAAAGTGGCTTTTTAGCCAAAAGTCTTCTCGCGGGGTCGTTTTTCTTGGTCTAGATTCTTGGGCAAGTTTTCAGTAGTACTAAACTTCTTAAAACGCCGGATAGAGTTTACAGCCGTATCTTTAGAGCATCGCAAGTGGTCTGCAATGTTTCTGTACGTCCAACCTTTTTCATGAAAATGGAAAATTGTCTGTGAAGGATCGCAATTTCTTGCTTTTACCTATGCTTTTCAATTAAAAATTCACAATTAAACTTAAAACAACGTTTAAACTGAGCAAGTTTTACCCCCATATTCTTAAATATAACCTTAAGGTCGTCCTTCACTTAAACTCATTGGAGCCCGCCAATAGGAGCCTTAAGGAAGTCCTGAAACTTTCCTTGAAAACGATATTCTAAGTTGGTTGCTTGAGCAAACTCCAATGAGAATTGTGACGGAACGTCATAGGTTATAATAACAATTACAAAAGAATAGAGTAAAAAATAAAATAAAGTAAATACCTAGGCCAAAAGTGGCAAAACAATACAATATAACTTTATTGCCCACATCTGGAAAATCACAAAACCCCGATTTATATCCTTTATTTCATTTCTCGCCTCAAGGTACCTTTCTAGCAACCTTACATTTTGAAAGTTCGATACTCACCTCCAATAAGAAATCATCTCAATTCAAGAAAGCTTGTGACGACTAATCATACCAATGAGGTGGAGTAAGGTTGAGTCGAGTATGAGTGAAGGTTGTAGAATATGGGTGTTAGTGTCACACGAAAATTCGTGTCATAATGAAAAATTATAACAGCTCCTTTTTATTTTTATATTAAATTTAAAACATGAAATACAGTGCGTATTTAATTAGAAGGCCCGCGACAAATGCATCGAAACTGTTTGTGTTATCTTTGAAAAAGGTATAAAAACTAAACTATTGTTAAAATAACTTGTATGCTGTTCTCATTTATAAAAAACGACGTCAGTATACGTAAAAATAACAATTAGAATGGAATTGATACCTATCTTGGGTACCTTAATATCATTTATTTAGTTGTAAGTAGTAAAAATCAAGAGCGTCTTTAATTATGTGACCACCACTGTATATGTTACACATTTCAAAAATAGGGCTGATCTATGTATATCAGGTTAGTAATTAACCACTGACTCCAAGTTTTGCCGCTCGTATTATTAATATACAATACTAGCTGTAGCTGTTCTCCAACTATATTCATACCAAATTTCATCAACATCCGTTCAGCGGTTTGGCCGTGAAAGCGTATCAGACAGACGGACAGACAGACTTTCGCATTTATAATATTAGTATGGACATGGATTTGATTATCAGCTGCTAAAATATATTTATATCATAAAAACATACTAATCAGTTATATTGAAAATATTATCGGTTGCAGCTTCAGCTGGTTCGTTTGGATTTTGGAGCCCAAGTTCCGCTTTCTTACTTTTACGTCTCCACTTCGTCCGGTCTTCGGTTATATTGAAATAGTCATTTACCAATGTTGTTGACTTGGTAAACTTTGATGTAAGAATGTAAGAAATAATTATGAAAAGATGTACTTTACAAAAAGACTAGACATATTTACAGAAAATAACTACGATGGGTGGGTACAATCTGCGGAATCAGGTTTGGATACAAACTGCGAGTTCATTGGAATCCAGTTATTGTTACGTCGCCTAGCCAGAAGTCCTCCAGATCTTGCTCAAAAGCTGTTCGCCCACTTCAAACACGAACGTTTTCTTTTTTATTATACGAGAACTTTTGTAATTTATTTTCTCGGTATAAATGATGCTAAAATTATTATATTCCGATATATTTATGCAGTCAGATGACTTTTATTGCACCAAAACATGTTTACGACATGCAACGCTTTGTGGCATTGCTAATGTAGATAATAATGTATTAGTTACCAATAGTTAGATTTGTCCGGGTTCGATGAACTCTTTCAAGTTATTACTGACAAAAGGGCTTATAACACGTTTAAATACATAATGAATTCAGCGTGTACAACTATAAATTGATATTTTGCACAAAGGACCGGCGACAGTAATTGCAGGTTGTTGCAAAATGCGTACTGTACGTGCTTTGAAAATGATTTCTTTAATCGACGGTCTGCGTACGAGTACGACTCAAGGATATGCCTAACTCCAAATTGAAATTGCGTTGCGCTGTCAGTTTGTACATGCACGTCCTGAACATAATTCGTGTAAAATATTGGCACGCCTGCCTTAAACATGTACGATAAAATATCCTTTCTTCGGATACGATGATATCGATATACGTGTCGATATTTTTTCATTTTCTCGTGTTGTAGTTTCGCAACGATTGTATGCCAAGGACCTCAGTCGCTTACTAAAACGGTTATCTTTATGTAATCTGGAAAAAAACACTACATTATTTTGGTATTTCACTAACTGTGGTCACGTCATCGCGATATATGTGTCATTTATGCTATACCAAATATGTTAAAATGTACTTGCAGCTTGTCGTAGTGACAGACACAGCGGAGCGTTCGATACATTTCATAACTGGTGGGACAATTTCTAAATAAGGAAGTTTCTTTAATAATACTTCCAATGCTGACGACTCTGTCTGAATTATAGCAGGATAGCAGGAGCTGTTAATTCATGAATTGTGGACAGTCAAATGTTGCACGAGCGGGGTGGGGGCGAGAGGCGTTGTTCTTGACACAGTAAAACTAGAAGTGCAGTAGGTGCAGCTGCGGCCCACGCTGAGCTTTTTGCAACACCTAGCACTGCTAGTCGCAACTAATCTTTCTTCACTTGCCATGAAATCTAGGATTATATGGAAACATACAAGGAATGCTTTCCGAACCTCGCTTCTATTTTTAACAATAATTATTCTAGTCATTATTCAGTTCATTGGCAGGTGCCTGGCACGTTCATTATATCAGTCATGTGAAGTAAATAAATGCCGTATTTTTGATTTCTCCGCGTTCCCAGATCGGTAAGGCACGCGGCACGAGATTTATCTGGCGTGATCTGCGTAGATCTCGGCCAAGAAACGCTTTCCATGTCGCGAGGCGGAACGCTGCGGCCTCGCGATTTATGCCTTCACCGCAGACCGATACGATCCGATAGTCGATTTATGTACACTACTGTGTCGTTAGCCTATACTGCTCTTTCTAGCCCTCTACCTACTATCAAGTACTTCGTGTTACCTGTCAGTAAAGACAACATCACGAACTTGTAATCAACGCTTTAAAAATATCTAACCTTTTATGTGCACTTCCTCGATGTCATCGTTTTTGTTAAACAAAAACACGAGGTTGATTTATTAAAGAAAATTGTTTCCTTGTCAGCAATCGGTTATGATAGCGAGGCCACATACTTATTTAGGAAATGGCCCATTGCATCGTATCGGCCTTCTTTTCTTGTGTAGACGTGTAGAGTACACGTTGCTCTACAAATTTCCGATTGGTCAGATTAGTCAGATAAATAATTACACTCGCGTTTAGTCTGTCTTAATTCTAGGAAATGAACCTCCACAGCAATTTAAGCTATCTGTTTTACGCTTTAATGACCTCTCACAATGACTGCAAATCTTACTTCTGGCTTATATCGTAATGCGTTCATTCATTAATCTTTATAAAGATATAGATAGTATCATGAAATGACAATATGAATTTAAGAAAGCGTTTCCTAGAAGCTTAAATGAAGGTTCAAGGTGTCGGAAACAATTTGCAGTCAGTCCTCTTGTCAGCAAATTGGTCTTGTCGAGACGATGTCTTTATGCAAGTGTGTTATTTATTCCAATCTATTGTTCGGTAAACTAGCACATCATGCCACAGACAGAATCAACAGTCACTTGTACTGACTAGGCTATTTATTGTGACGCTAATATGTAACAGATTTACAGCGCGAAAGAAAATGGAGTTTGGTATATACTTTTCTAAAATTAGATTATAATCTGTGCCAAATTGCATGTCTAATTAGATTTTCTCCGCCTCTTGCTATTTAAGAAAGAGAAAATAAACAATCATCAAAACGTATGAAATAATCGTTTTATCTGTCATGAAATCTACTTATAATTATTTAATCCATACTAATATTATAAATGCGAAAGTCTGTCTGTCTGTCTGTTACGCTTTCACGGCCAAACCGCTGAACGGATATTGATGAAATTTGAAAAATTGAAATTAAGACCCGGGGTCAAATATAGGCTACTTTTCGACGCAGGCGGAGCTGCGGGAAAAAGCTAGTTTCTTATAAAACACATTATACACTACTATTTCATTCTTTCCGCTTTCCAATACGTTTGATACTGGTGGATATTTTATGAGATATGGGTAGATGTGAAGAAAATATATTTTTAAATTTATTAAATGGTCATGTCATAAAACAACATTTGATCGAGCGTACAGAATTTATTACATTATAAATCCAATAAATCACTCTCTTGGGCCCTACATGGGTTGTATGTAAATCATTCGAGAGATAGCGCCTAGCACATTTAACTGGTACGCTGGACTCGTTGTTTGTGACGTCTAGAGTAATAACTTATTATCAGCAGATTTCCGTAGGTAATGGTTTCCTTCCAAAGTAGAACGAACGAAAGAGAAGTTTTCTGCGTTCATGTCTCGACGTTTGTCGCGTCCATCGTTTGTATCGTAACGATTGAACAATAGCTTCATTGTCACGTCCGCGGAAATTGACCGAGTAATATCAGGTTCTATAGCTTTGGAGAAAACTGGATGCCTCCATTTATCGCAATGGTTGCAAACATTTTAAATTGTGACTTGACTTATCTAGTATTACATCACGAATACTGCAAATGAATCTACTGGTTTTGATTAATGATTAAACTTATAAAAGCGAATATTTGGATACGATTTTGAAGCGAACTTAACATGCATTTTTCACTTTCATTTGTTTTATCGCTTAGCGGTCGCGAAAGATATAATTTATTACTAACTTTGTAAGAATAATCGTAGTCTTAGTGCCTATATTTACGAATAAAAATAAATGTTGGGGCAATAGGTTGACGTACACATAAGATGCAAAAAATCCCACTGTTGCAGTCTAGAAAAGTTGATAATCTACCGTTACTCTATACTGGTTGCGTATGCCTAAGAATTTTCCATAAACTGTGGGCTAGTTAGCGAGAAGTACTTGGAATTGCACCGGCGATATCTGGCCGTGCTGGTTGCAGGAGCCGTTAGCTACGTTAAGGTGCGGACAGGAGCGAGCCGGTGCAGGATCGATTAGCGAACCGGTCCCCGGTACATTGCTCCCGAGGGCCCACTGCCTGTGCCCAGTGCCCGGTTTGCTATCGTCGTGCATCCATTCTCTAGCTGGCTGGTCGTTTGCAATATCAAAGCGGTTGGCTAATTTTGTAAAAAATGATCGACCGAACGAGCCGTTTAAATCTCATCCAATTTTCAATGTTTTTAACTTTTCTTTAAAAGACCTCGCTTATTTATTTATACGTTGGTGGACAAAATACAACGAGTACAGAAGGCGAACTTAATGCTAACAGTTAACCTTTAGGATAAGCAGTCGAAATTTTGTGGGTACAATGTAATAAAAGATACAAACAATTAATACAAAATTTTATAGAAACATACGTATAAATGTAATACTATATAATACATATAAATCGCTCAATTCTTTTCAATTAATATTTAATTTAAAATAAATAGGTTTTGTTTGATATATTTAATAGTCACATTGGCAGCGCTCTCCTACAACAATATAACTGAGTACTTAGGGCTTAGTACTCAGTTATATCTATAATGTCTAGTTTCACTTCGCAGATGACTAGTTTTTCCAGTGTCTAGTTGTTTTTAGCTGCACATGCCTGCTTGAATGTAATTGGTTTCCAGTTGGTGCGGCCGCGTGCCTCCTCTTTTCGAGGCAATTATAGGAAACTTCAAGTTTTTACACAACTCTCAATACCGGTTCCGTACCAGCTAGGTAGACCGATACTTGCATAAATTTCAAACGGGAATTATAACAATTATAAGCTTCATGACATGTATATTCTATTCTTATAATCTTCCCTAAAAATCAGACTAAGTTTTTTTAAATATGTGTTTTAGCTCCGGAGTTAAGGCGTTAAAACAAATAAAAATTCTTCAGCTTTTAATATCGGAGTATATATGATGTTGTGAGATCCGTAATTCCGTAGTAATATTCAGTCTAAAAAATGTTTGTAGATTCGTTTGAACTACTTGCAGTTCGTTGAAGTCTTTTGTATAGCGCAAACAATGCAACGAGTTCAATTTGAAAATTGGTTACCTATTGTACAAGTACATTCATCATCCTAGCGCGTATTCCTAGTTGCGTCGTCGGCTTACGCTTCGGAGCCTAGGGTATGCTGTAAGTCATGGTCCCAGATTTGGCGGAATTGGTAATTACAATGGAGCGACTGCCGTCTGACCTCCCTAACCCTTTTTACAGGGAAACCAGACCAACAGGAAAATTGTATAAGTACATTATTTTACGACAATCATTGGACAGCTTATTTACCTACCTCAATTATCATCTTACACATGATTGTCGCAAACAAATTTCTAGGTTAGTTTCGGTAAGATAAACACGAGGATGTACGTACACAACTCTCGACAGTACTGATTAAACATGATAAAGTTGTCTGGCTTCGTCCTGGAATTGTAAGGGCCTGTGGTGCGGGGCGCGAGGGGCTCTTCGCCGGGCATCGAACCCGCGTGGGTCGGGGGTCAGCGGCGCGACATGCGTTCATTAGCGCTTTCATGCGCCTGCGCAACTTCTACAATGCACTTATATTCATACATAAACTACAACGAACAAGTCCCTGAATACATTTTGCCCGCGCATAGTAATAATAAAACGTTTCAATCCTTCTTAGCAAAGTTTGATGCGGAGAAAAACATTTCTCTTATTAGACAACTTGACACATAAATTTCTCACTCCCGCTTGGAGGCCAGTCGGTCAAAGGCCTCATCGCGGAAGCCGTAAATTTTTGTTTTCCGCCCTGTCCAAACTCACGCGTTATTAAAAAAACATTGCACCGACGTTTCTTTGCTTAAAATGTCCTTTGATAAG
Source organism: Euzophera pinguis (assembly GCA_947363495.1). Taxonomy (NCBI): domain Eukaryota; kingdom Metazoa; phylum Arthropoda; class Insecta; order Lepidoptera; family Pyralidae; genus Euzophera; species Euzophera pinguis. The sequence continues at coordinate 4,416,274 of OX376166.1, forward strand.
TTTATTTTCGTCTTTAATACATGCTTTCCTGACTCGATCCGGTTAATAATTCGTCATTTCTTTGTACAGGCTTCGCCTATTGTTGAATTAAAGGTTTTGCGAGGACATTGAGTCTCTTCAGGGTTACGCAAGGAGGGAGGTCGTCTGCTGCGGCTTGCTCATGTTTTCCGTGAGAACCAATTTTTTTTTATGGATACTTCATTTGACATAAGTTGATACACAGCAACCAAGTACGGACTAATTGTAGTAAGGTACGTACAATAAAAAATGACCTATATCTGTCCACACGGTATCTATGTCAATGAAAGTGATTTTTGTTGACATTTCATATTGAAGCCTACGAAGAATAATCTAAACCGGTATCATTAATCTAACCAAATTGCCAGACAAACATATGCAATGTATCAGTGTGAGTCAATCGAGAAAGTAAACCAGTAAGCATTGTTCCGAGTGGATGCGCGTACCTAGTGCGTGGGCAGCAGCGGCGCGAATTAAAGCAGCTCTCTATTCATTACTCATCGTTATTGCTATCGCCGTTTTTGGAGACGAAAGCGAGTGTAGGCTTATTTAACATTTTGTAAGACTTTGGTTAATTGGTTAAAGATAAAAGGGAACGTTTTTAGAATTTCCCGCCCACGGTCACCACACGTGAATACACAGTGTCAACAACGATGCGTTTACGCTCAATCAATGCCCGTTTAAGTGTGATGAGCGAACAAATGTGTTATATTACAACCAGCGATCGACCGCTACTTTTTCTGCTCATAGACATAAAATTAAACTAGATGACCTACTTGCGCCTATAAATTAAAACTTCCAGTCACTCCAACAGTCCTTAAATTTCCTTAGAAACCTCTAGTATTTTCTAGAATCGTTAATATGCATTTCTTAGGTTTCCTTAATGAGTTAACAATAGAAAAGTGTCGATTTTTACTGTTACTAATACTTAAATAACAAAAAATGTAATAATGCGATTATTGTTGATTGTGGAACGCCCAGACGACTCGAGAAAGTACATACGGCGCGTGCAAGAACGGTAATTATTGTCTACGACTGTATTGTTCTCGGCGAGTTGTCTCCGATGTTTGTGGAAATTAGCTCAATTGTTCAGAGAATTAGTGGTCAACCAATAGTGCTGGTTTCGCTAACAAAATACAAGACTTATATATCACTATGTAACACGGACTTACAAACGTTATTTTATTATACATGTATACTAAAAATAAACGTTTGAATCTATTGGTGGATTGGATATATCTTATAATGAATTGAAGACTAGAGCTAGACTACCCGCATAAAAAATCAGTTCCTTATGAAATTAAATCGTTTTAGGATATAAATATCACTTATTGACGTCAATTTACATATATTAAGTTTACCACCACTTCCAAAGCGCAAGTGGAGAAGAAGCGGCGCCACAAACTCCACTGCAGCATTCTTCAAAACGTCAATTTACAAAAAGGAAAAAAACTTTCCTTAATTAACTAGTTAAATGAACGAATTCACATGTTTGTCAACATTTTGCACAATATTTTATTGTCATTTCAGATTATTTAAATTAAATAAAAACTGAATAAAAATAATAATAATAAAAAAAATACAAATGTAAAAACAGTATATATAATGATATGTCAATTTGTTGAGGACTCTGCACCAAGCTTAAGTTCAAAATTCCTGTCATTAAGAAAATCACAAGTACTATAAGTTTTTTTACAAAGTAGATCTTTAACATGGGCTTTAAATTGTCCATCAGGCAAACTAGTGATTATCATTTTATAGTTTGGGTGTGTGTTATAGTAAAACTTAGATGTTCTTCATTCTGCCTTATAAGTAGAATTACATTTACGGCACAACCTCTTTGTTAAATAACAATTTGGGATAATATAATGTAAGAGTTACTTAATTAATTTATGTTAATATAATTTGTCCAAATATTCAAACGCAATCCCCGTGAGCCTTTCTCCGCAAGATCATAAACCGTGACACGTTTTCACTTTCACTATTATTTTGTCAATATTATTCTTATACATACAAATCATAATTTAAAAATGCGCTTACATTAATTAGTTTAAAACTATAGAGGTAGGCGTTGTCTTTTTGTTTGATGGTTTTCTCTGAGGAAATATCACAGTGGGTGGATGTTAAACTGCTTTGTTGAGTGAAAGCAGCTTTATGATTTTTATAAATGTGAATATTAAAGCAACTATTAATTAAAACTCTCATTTTCTCAGAATAATTTCTATTTCATTCAGGTCATTAGGTAAAATCATAACAACGACAAATGAAATAGACAAACAATCCGCCTGGAAATAAGTTTCTGCTGGCAATCTGCATTCCTTTTTGGATGATTTGTTTATTGGTGTCATGTATAATTCCTATTAGGGTTATATGCGACAGGATAGGAGCTGGCAACAGCTAGTAGGTACTCTATATTTTACTTAATGAATCTAAAATGTAAATATAAATCGAAGTTTATGCAAACAGGGCCTAAGCCAAATTGAAATGAGTGTTAATGTCAATAGTTACTGCAATGTAACTGTAAAATTAAAATTATTTCAAAATCTATTACATCGAGATAGGCCGATAATGGATCGTCATTGTATGTATATTAAAGGTGGCCGGAAAAATGTAACTAGCTGCATATTAATATGCGCATGTTAGTTAAATAGACCAAGTGTCCGTTACGTTTAGTTTTTACTGAACACATGCTAATGTGATCCTTGTTTCGTTCGGTGCGTGGGTCGCGTTTCTATGAAACAATATAGGTCACACTATTGCAATGATAACAATTAATCAATTTGTCTGTGCTTTAATAACTCGCTACATAATGATTATTTGTATTGTCGGTTTTATTTACAACATATTTTTGTTCGATTAAATTTGCAACCTTTACTTTTTGTACTTAATAACTGTTTGCTTTAAGACTAGACCGATTTTTCAACTGTTGGATTTAGCATAAAGGGAAAGATAGTCAGATTAAAATAAAACATTTTTTAGATTTGACTTAATGAATGTATTGGTATCTTGTAAGCAAGCGAAAAATTAATTTAAAAACAAAATTACTGTCGTTGGACAAAGTTCTTTTAGTTGTAAAAATCAGTCGTAGCACTACCTATGACGAAAGCCTGGCTGCTTTTCCTGTAAAAATTATTTTTGACTGGTTATAAGATAATGATGTGACTGTAACGTATACATATGCCGAACATACATAAACAATACTGGCTGAAACAACATTGGCAAAAAGACGTAATGAGTCCACACTGTATTGAATATAATGTGGTCTAAAAAGATGTAGGGAATTGGAGCAAAGTCGAACTTAGTATAAAACAGTTAGTCGCGGGTCTGACTCATCAGTGAGAATGATTATTTTAACCTGAATTGACAAGTACACTTTTTGCGATTGTTTTCGATGGCTTTATTTCTTTAATGGAAGTTTATGTGTTAGCATGCGGGTCGTTGTTTTCGTCCGGTCTGTAATTTATTAAATTGCAGGGAAAAGTTTATTGTATCGGATGGTTTTTATTTGTCTTCGGGGTTAATTTGGTATTAATCATCACCCTTTTCCAAGTATTGTATCGCATGGACGTGATTTTCTAAAGAGATGGTGGCTGAAATATTATTGTTATCAGAGTCTTGCAACAGCGATTATTGTCTTATCGTCGCGATGACGAGGACTGCACGTGTTATGTTTGCATTACAGGAAGTGTGGCAAAAGTTGCACATGTTTTTGACTCATGCAGACCAGACCCTTTGTTTTTATTGCATATTAATGTGGAGTAGTAATGACATTGGCCATCACATGAACCTAGACATATTATATGTAGCAACGTAATGTGCGCAGCTTTTCTATAGTACGCACTGGTCGCGTCGCCGAGCATGGCTGTTTATTGCTAAATTATTCAATATGTTGCATTTTATTCTTTTAGTTTACTAAATAAAGACAAACCGTAACAGTTTGTTGTCGATTATGTAAATGTGATCATTTATTAACTTATTTAGTACTAGCTGTTTCCCGCAGCTCCGCCTGCGTCTTCAACTATATTCATACCAAATTTTATCAAAATCAGTTCAGCGGTTTGGCCGTGAAAGCGTAACAGACAGACAGACAGACTTTCGCATTTATAATATTAGTATGGATGTTATAAAAAAGGGGAATGATGCTTTATCGCTGCACTCGTGATGTGTTTCTATGTTTGATAGACCCGGGTCACGACTACGGAAACGAATTATTTGAATCATATTCGTCAAGGATATAGCCAGATTGCTTGATTGCACTTATTAATTTCCATGTCGTAAGTTAAAGTACATGACGCAGGACCTTGTGGACCGCCGCCGATATGAACTATCCTAAAGGGAAGACAAGTAGGTAAACAAGATTTCCGTGTAAGGATCGGTAATGCATCGGCCGCCCACGTATTGTTCAGATATCGACGGAGGCGTCGCACTAAAACACTGCAAACGATCTTTCGGTAATTTGTATGTTCACGGAAGTATTTATCTGGCAACCATTCTCTGTTAAACGATTTACAACTCATAACTTATGTGAGACTGAAATATATAACCGAGTTTATTTTTTGGCGACCATAATTTTTAAAACTGCAATAAACTCTGTGCAAATAATTAAACTGTAACCGGTTCGGTCGGTTAAATCTTTTATATTTGCTGTTTTTCTCGACATATTACCAGAGTCATTAATCTTTTTGGCGGTAGCCATTTTCACTTTCTATCAATTTATTTCGCACATTTGTTGGCTCTTCAATAGAATCTTTATTTATTACCACAATCACTCTTGTTTTTTCTTATATGGAAGTCCTTCATGAATCTACATGAAGAGCGTGGGAGATAGTTTAAAATATAAAATGGGAGGCTTTTGTTTCCGTTTCGCGCAAATTGTGTTGTTCACTTTTGATTTCTAAGCCTTTGGGTTAGTATCTGTAGCGCGTGGCCCGGTCTCGCCGGCCTTGGTTGTTATCCACCCGCGCTGCACATTGTCTGCAGTCATATGTCATTTGATGTCGTTTCCCAATGCTTTATACCTCTCAATTATAATTATTAGCGTTTTTATAAATTACAACAATTTATCAAAAAACATAAAAATAACTCTTTTTACTACAATCCATAAAGTAACACAAATATACACATACTATATCAATTTTGTAATAGGCCTTATTTACACCTGCAACAAAACTTCTGCAATAAAAGTCTGACAATCTGTCGGACAGTAACATGCTAGAGAATCTCTAGTAGAGACTGATTTCTAGAATCGGAATCTTACAACAAAAATCTGAACATTTTCCAATCAACTTCAACGCGGAATACTTTTAAATTCAGGTGTGACCACCCACATGTGGATCATTTCTTCGTCGCAAATCGCAATACAATTGCCAACTCCTTTCTAATCGCACATCATAAGTGTGACGGCGACCCCGAATACAAATTATGGGAACAAGCAATTTCGTGTATGAAGGATGAAGATCGGTTGTAATGTGGCGCCTCCTACACGCTTTTTCGTCGAATTGAACTGAACCAGCCAGCTTTCTATGCTTAAAACTATCTACGAGTACTGCTCTATCGATTTTGCATTAAAATCAATATTTGATCCTTTAGATTTGTTAACTATCAGTCGCAGTAGGACATGTGAGGAAATAGACGATAATTAATAGACATCATCATTTGATTTTCCATTTCTCCATATAAAAATTAAAGAGTTCACATTCTATGAGACTATCTGTGTTGATAGATAGTTTTGTTACTCCAAAAAGTCTACATGCCAGTGTTGAGTCACAAAAACGAGCAGCAGGATCTTTGTTATGGTTCCGAGAAACACGCCGGGCACTTCTTTGTGGGAAAGGCATTTGTAATGCAGGTCGACGGACTGATTTCTCCTGTCCCGGTTACAGAACATTAAAAAATATATAATTAATTAAAGTGTCTCGTTTAATTTGACGGTCGTTGAGTTAGAACACAATATAAAATATAAATCCTTATAACAGCACCATGCAGATGTTCCACGCCAAGTAATATTTTCTTTTTTTTTCTTAAATATTATTAAATTGTGATGACTGAAGATGTATTACGTAATAATGATGTATGACGAGAGAGTATTCATTTTTATGAAACAATATATCTCTGAAAAAAGGGGTATTTTTTAAAGTTTTCGCAACCGTTACACATCAAATTAAACTATTAGGTTGGGGAAAAAGATGAACTTGTAATAAAATCTCTTTGGCTATACTATTTATGTTGATACCAAATCATTAAAAGTTTAAATTTTAAAGAAGATACATAATTCCAAATTCTAATTAGGAAAATTGATTGTGATTTTCATTTGTTTTTCTTACTGTCAAGATGAGTGAATCTTATAAAAAAAATCGATACATTTTAAAATTTATGTTTTTTTTTTAATTTTTAACATTTTTAAATTTTAAGACTATATTAAAAATGTTTTGAATTTTCTTAAAAAATGCGAAGCAACTTTTTTCCCAACCTATTATTTTAATACTGTTTATTATTTATTTACACATATCGTTTCAAACACTTATACCATGAACTAGCCTTGAAACCTGCGACCATGAATAAACGCTGCAAAATGTTTGAAATGTTAAGTGTAAAAAAAAATAAGTGATGAACCGTATTAAAATAGTTTAATTTGAAGGGTAAGGGTATTTCTAGCCAGTTGGTTCATAGATAATATTATTTTACATTTGTATTTTCCGCATATATGGAATATAATTTCCTTATCTGAATTAGAAGTCAACGTATTCAACGCTTTACGCCCAATGTTCTATCGCCGTGACGTGACTGGTATGATGAGCTAGAATCGAGACATAGAAAACAAAATGTATTGAAATTATTTTAGCAAGTACATATGCGAAAATACTCCATAATTACATTAAAAAAATAAATGGGGACGATGACGAATCAATATCGAGTAATGTTCTGTTATACATGTTTAGTTTGACCGAAATCGACCTCAATGATTAATGAGGACCGTTACTCTTGACTCAGTTATTATTGCGTTACTTTTTGAAATACCAAACATCACCGCCCCCTGCTAATGTACAGTAATTACTGAGAAGCTAAACATCTATCACGTAAAGATGCACGTTTTTATAAACCTCTTGCCTTCGTCATATGTGGCTTCGTGCTTACCTCGAATCTGCCTGATCAATAGTAATTACTATCGCAAAAAGCGCCTTTTCACGGTTACTTATTTAGTCACGCATTATAAGTGGTGTTGAGGAATCCCAGAGCAAATTCAGGAAGCCCATTTATGGACGATATTTTGATAAATTGTTTAGATTATGTTCGACTCGTGGCCGCCAGATCAGGTTTCTGTGGAACACCATTTACGGCATAGATCATTGTGTGAATTCAGTCAGCAAGAGTTAGTGTGGTTAATACCAATGTAAATTAGGTTCATCGATTTTTTGTAAGTCGACCAGCGTCGGACAGGGTAATCTATCCCTATTTGAAAACCAAACTTGCCATATATACGTAGTTTCAATATTAGATCGTGGTGATTTTTTGTATGGTTATCTACGAGTATATCGAGCAATAATATGCGTGTAATAACCACGGACTCGACAAACTTAAATTTATATCGATTAAGACATTCGAGACTAATCAAGAAATTTAGCAAACAGCATCACATCCGTTGTATTGTATAGTATAAATTGAGGAGTAATGTTATACGCTCGACGGTGACCGATTTTTCTTTCGTTAGCAATTCTAGGCGGCCCAGTAATGAACCATTTGGGTCATTGGCTCATTGGACCTCGCTGTTTGTCGGCTGTATGCCGCCTTCATTGCTATTATTTTTTTACTGCCATTTACGTACCGTCAAGTGAGTGACTCGCTCGCCTACAGCTACACATCTTGAGAACTTTTCAAATGTTTTTCATTAATGTTGTCTAATCGACAATCGAAAGGAGAAGCCTTTGGGAGTTTTAATTTAACGGAAATGCCTGCATAGTTTCGATTTTTCCTCTTCGCTAGACAGACACTTAAACACTACTTATCCATTTCTCTAATAGTTATCCTCTCTCTTAATATATTATATCAAGGATTTATATATTAACTTAAAATGGTGAAGTTCTCAGCTTTTCTCATATGAGCTACTTATTTATAGGAATAGGTCAAGTTAATGTTACGTTAAAACCCAAAGGGGAATAAAATCATATGAGCGCATAATCGCTGGCAGTGACACACATATGCACTGAATAAGCAATAATGTTCCAGTCTTTACCATATTTATCTACAATACAAGTATATTCATATGTACTAACTAATATAATAAACCTAGAGGGCAATGAGGCAAAGCCAAACCACGACCTCGAGGGCAATTTATTCGAGACCGGTAATGAACGAATATCATTCAGTAATTCGTTCGATTTCAAACTATATTCAATCGACTCATCGGTTTTACATACTGAAAAATAGTCCTTGCGGTCGTGGTTTGGTTTGGTTAATAAGGTAAACGTGTTCATGCTGATTATTGGTATTGGATTGATTAAAAAGTTAAAGGAATATACACATTACAGTCGGGAAAAAGGCAGTCACAGCTAGTCGGCTTTTAGTATCCAAAGCCAATAAATATTAACAGAACCCATATCAGTGTATATGCTAGTGAAATGTTTATGCTGTAGTTTTAGTAGATTTAAAAGTACGGTTCGCCTTCATCTTTCTAAAATAACTTTGCAAAAGCTCAACTGCGCTTTAGCATCCAACTTACTTACTCCGCTGGCTCAGCGACTCAAAAGTGGATCTTGACTTCCGAAACGAAAGAGCGTCAGAGTGTTCTATTATGCGCAATAGCTCTCCAGTTGTCAGCTCCCATCTCTCGCAGATCAACCTGCACTGCATCGCTCCAGCGGTATCTGGGACGGCCGACTGGTCTTTTCACTGCTATCTTCCCTAGATACCTAGGCTGCCTTGACGCAACGATCCTAACCCATTATCTCTAAATTACCAAGTCGCTGTCAGTCGCTGGGGCTAAAAATAACCCACGTACTATTAATTATTATTGGATAAATAATGATACCTTAATAAAACAAATATATGTATTGATTGCGTTACGCTTTGTTACGTAGAATCATCAGCAATGGCGGCATCATCATTAATTAAAGTAATTAATCACAATAAACTTTCTTTGTTGAAAGCGTTGTTTTAACGCTGCTGTGACTACGGCGTAACATTGTTGGAAGACAAGGCACGCGTCATATTGTCAGTGGCCCAATTGCATATATTATAATCTTTCATTTAAGAAGTACACGAAATTATATAGACTCCACTTGGTATATTTAAAATATTATTTATTCGCCCAATCAGTTTTAACTTTTAATTAATGTTAATTTTATATTTGTTTCAGGTAACAAAACTATACATTTTATTTTATTCGTTGCAAGAAATGTAAAGGTGAGAGTCTAAAATATTGTTCAATCTATATTAATATCATGAAGCTGAAGAGTTTGTTTGAACTACTGGTCCGATTTGAAAAAATCTTTTTAGTTTGGATAGCCTATTTATCGAGGAAGGTTATAAGCTCCGAAGTTGGGACAGGCCGCTAGTTCTATACATATTATATAATAATCATATAATTGTAGTCTTTGTCTCGTTTACCTAAAAAGTGGGACGAATAGTGCAGTCGGGCTTGATGCAGGCGAGCGCAAACAGGTTCATTTGGTAGCACGGCGACGAGTATAAGCTGCGTTCTGGCTCAGGTCAGTGCTCCTGCGATTCTGCACGTATTGCTCTCGCGATAGAGTCAAAATTGGTAGGCTGCAGGAGAACGGTTGCGGCGGCAGCGGTGGGGTCCTCGAAGCGACCGCGCGTTGCCTCCCTTCGGTTCAGTCAGTAAAGTGGCAGCGGTGCACGCACACCGCACGCAGTTCTCGCGCGCGCAACGAGAAGGTATGCACGGATACCGGTCGACGAGCGCACTCGCTTCCGGTGGCTGCGCTCTCTGATATATATCTCCATTGCACGACATCACTCCCGTTCGTTATTGATGTGTTTATGTTCGGTGATCTATGTCGGCTGTGGGCTACAGCCACCGAGAAGTGCTGGTTTCCGTGTGCGTGAACCTAGTGATCCCGTCGTTCAATATATCAATAAAAAAGTGCAACGATATGTGCTTTTCCTTTATAAAAATGTGTTGAATTAAATAATTAATAAGTGTTTTTCCGCTAATTAGAACTTTAAAACAATATATTCGATTTTAACACCGATGAATTCAAATAGACAGCGCTACTGCGTTCATACATCATTAAATATTCATTTGTTTGACCTTAATGTAATAGACGATTAACATTTTATCTCCTACCAATGTCAAAAATATATTTACGTTTGAATAGGAATAAAATTTCATGTCATCTATAATTTAGGATGACCAAGAGTTGGTCATAGAAATTACATGTAATAAACTGCCCTAGAAAAGATACGTTTACATGATGTATTAGAGGTAATGCAGCTGGGAGACAAGCGAGGATGTGTCTCGACCATATGGCAGCACTCAACTGGCCATATTAGGGACAACACCAAGGCGACACTTGTTGCACTTATACGGCGCAAATGATCCACAAAACTCGCTTGAGTGACATCTTATCAACATCCCTTGCTTGATAGATTTCTTATAGCGCTTATTGATTTATTGCTAACTAGCTTTTGTCTGCAGCTCCGCCTGCGGCAAAAAGTAGCCTATGTTTGACCCGGAGTCTTCAACTATAGCCATAACAAATTTCATCAAAATCCGCGGTTTGGCCATGAAAGCGTTACAGACAGAAAGACAGACACACTTTCGCATTTATAATATTAGTATGGATACTCTCAAATTAAATCAATATTTTATGTGTATTTCCTACTAATAGTTTTTGGCCATTGGCATAACTGCATAAATGATAAGAGACAGCACAGCGTTATGCAAGCTTTTTAGGTTGAGCGGCTGGACTGGGCACGGGGCGGTTCGTTGACCAGTGCGTTGTCCCACAGCGCCGCCGCCGCCAATCGCGAAGGTCGCCGCGGCCCACGGCCTCACAACGCATCCTTGCATTTGTCTCTCTCTTTGCAGCTATTTTTTAAATAAGTCTAATATGTTAATTAGTAAAAAAATATGTAGGACAATTTAATTCAACACATTTCAATCTTTAAAAATTGCAGGTAGAGTCGATATGTGTCAAATGTGTTCAGTGCTAATTATAAGTTAGATTGTGTGAACAAGGAAATATTAAACTGTTAGTGGAAAAATTTGATCTCAAAATGGTTACTTCGAGAATACCGGCTTATTCTCTGAATTCGGAGTTCAACAGGGAGTTCAGAAGTTTCCGCATAACGCGAGCGACACCGCGATCGACTTTATATGCGCCAGCCATTGTCCCCATACACGAGTACCCTCGGGTTAGCGTGCACGAAAGGAGAGAGGCACTCAAAGCGGCGCTGGCCAAAGCGTGGTCGTCCAAGAGCAGCGATAAAAAGAAACATGATACATGGACCGTTCCCAACGAACAAAGTAGGGCTGGAATCACAGCAGCCGATTTCACTGCCAAACCTCAGTATAAAAATGGCGATGTCTCGCGCGTTGCACTCGCCAGACACGAATTTGAAAGTAAAGAAACAGATCGATCTGAACCTCTAGACAACAGGACGGATAGTGGCCAGCCTACGAGCCTGAGCTACAGCCGAGTGAACGGGAACGGTATAGACATACAAGAAACACTCAAGAAAGGCTGTGATAAAGGGTTACACAATAAGGATTTAAGTTATAGCAACTACCTAAATAATGTTCCTAAATGTAAGACTAGTTTTGAAAATAACTTTCTAAAACAGAGCCACGAAGAACGATACTCCAAACGAAACTGTTACGATGGCACCTCGAAGCGCGTCGATAGAGACATCAATCTCAATAATGTCGAATACAGCAGTTTGAATGGCGAGACGTATGATTCTTTAAAGTATTCGCGAACAGCGAACGGAACAGAATCAGTACAATATAAAAGTTACGGTAAGACAGACACCGTTAAAAGTAAATTGCTTAGCACAGATAGTCCGAAAAGCGTGACGTCTTGCAATGGAGAGAAAATAAACGGATATGGAGGTGCAGAGAGACGCAGCGGCAAAGAGCAGCAGAGGCTATTGACCAGCGGGCCCAAGTCCCTAGTGGAACAGAGGCTGGCCGAACGCCTAGAAGTCAAGGTGGCGGAGCTACCCGCGCTCTACCTTGGTGTCGACTCCTGGACGCCCAAATCGGCAGCTTTCCAGAAGAGCATGCGCGAACACGAGTGGAGTGTATCGTATGTAAAAGTATTTCTCATCACCAACATCGGTTCTATGTACTAACACAATCCATTCCCCTCGATATCGTATATTCGCGAGACCGTGTCATTTATTTGCAAGTCTTCTAATTAAATATTTTCTGTCCCTATGTCGAAGCAATTAATTGCAATCCTGACTGACGATTTAGAATTTTGTAGTAGCAGAGGTTTATGTATATATTATGTACACAATGACAAAACTCAAGGTGAGTTTTAATTTGTGTGCCAAACGGAACCCTAAAAAGCTAGTAATGCTCATGAGTGCATCGACTTGCGCTTGCTTACCGGTTCGGTCGCGAGTGCAACGCAGCTTGAGCGTTCTCTCAACTCGGTCGTTCGAGACAAATATAAAATACTTTGTTTATCCTATTATTTTACTCTGCTTTTGTTATATTATGAGATAGCAGATGCACGATGCCCCCATGTTAGATTGAATTGATAGAATAGCCAGACATCACTTCCATGTCTTTGAATTAATTGCAAATCATCTAATAGCTGATTTGTGATGCTGATGACTGCAAAGTTGACCGTGACCCTACGGATTTCGACGGTCATTACCTTCAGCCAAATATATCCAAAATAGTTGGCTGTACAACAGTAGCTGCGACTGCGAGAGAGAACTGGTTGGTTGAACATTGTGCAAAACCATTGCACAATCTCTGGCTGTGCAGTGACTCACTAAATTTGTATGTTATTCCATCTTGTTGTGCTAATTCCCTAATTCTGGTTGTTATTATTATATTTGCCTTGAAAGTTAAAACTAGTAAGACCTCTAATAAGCAAATATTCTGTATATTCGTGGGTGCCCGGCACTGTTGTGGCATAAAAGATTCGTCTCAATAGTGTTCAGTGAATGTTTCAAGGTCCTGTCCTGGTTTGCACGCTCGCAAAGGATTTGTCAACTTGGTAGGCGTCATGACGTAACGAAATGAAATGAATTTTATTTGTTATTGTTCTTGAAGCACAGTACAGTCGTGCAGAGACTCTTTAAAGTAATCGCTAGCTAGAAAGTTTTATGAGTTGCGGTAGGATTGTGGCTTTCCGCTGGGTGGTCACATCACAAGTCACAACTCTCCCTTGGTCTAGTAGTACATTGATACTTTTGAGTCAAAAACCATGACGTCTATATTCAACCCTAATCTTGAGTGTTTTGGTAGTTTTTCAGTCCAGTTGTGTGTCTTATGTCAAAGGTTTAGTCTGCTTTTTAACCAATATTTATTTAATTTAAATAGGTGCTAGCATAATAACAGATATAATAACAGATTCACGTTTTAGAATATATTTAAAACTACGACAAAGTAAAAATGAAATCACCTATTGATATCGATATGACAATAATTGTTTTTGTTTGCAAAATTTATAGACTTATTTTATCATGGCTTTTAGGTAATTTCTTTTTGATTAGGAATCACTTTATCAAGAATTAGAAAATTCTAACTTTCCACCCCGCGGACTTTAAGATACTATTGTTGATGCATCTACGATAAATTATCAGACTAATATATTTATGTAGATGTTTCGATAATAACGGTTGGCGCATGTATGTTCGTATTGTTTACTTGTAAATGGGGTAAATAGATGCGATTTGAATATGATATTGTTTAGGAGAGAGTCGAGGTTGTCATTGACCCGCGAGTGGGGCAGGCGGGGCAATTAGTCGTGGCAGCAGTTGACACGGTTCACGGTAATCGCTTATCCGGCATAGCCTTGTCTAGTCTGTCAATAGCGGCCGTCAGTGTAAAGAATAAAACACCTCTTTCATTATAAATCATTATACCACAGATTACAGAATAAATGCTACCCATATTTGACCAGCTGTTGCCCGCGGCTTCGCTCGCATAGTATATAGTGTAAAGTATGATTTAAGGTTACTACCCTTTATAATGTTAGTCACATACTTGTCAAAATCTGGAGCTGTTCATGTTGAATTATTTGATTGATGAAGTAAAACGTGGTTACTGGCTCACGATGTGTCCTATTACAGACAATTTTTTAATTATTTATTGTCATCAAATTAAAAGTAAAATTGTACAAACAGTAAGTGCTAAGCATGTGTACAAAAGTTTGATGTTTACAAAAGTGTTTAAATAATGTGTCAACATGTTTTACCCATAAGGGCGTGCAAAAATCTATCAGTTTTAAGATTCTATTCGAAATATAACCCATTTGAATCTCAAAAAACCTGTTTCGGGCCAAGTTTCCGTTATGCAACATCTCTTTACTTGCCAAAACAGCAATGCGCAAAAAAGAAATATCGTCTTCCACAGCGATCGGGAAGTAGTTGTCAGGCCAGATATCGCATACATTACAGAAAAGACGTGCACCTTTAACACGCCATTAACTTCAAACGAAACTGTCATAAAGTCGAACACCTTTAAAGCTTCGTAAAATAGGGTTTTAATTAATTTAACTACATGACCTTTATGTGATAATTGCGTGTAACATGCTAATATTTACATGCTATTTGTTTGAATTGATGCAAAGGGATCTCCAAAATTAATGAGTTGCCATGGGCAGTGAACACACGGCACAACGTCGGTTCAGTTGTGTTGCGGATCCTTGACCGGCCGCAGTTTGTGTCACGTCTGCGACGAGGCTTTCGATTTCGTAACCGCGCCTGCAGTGTGCACCAGTCGAACGATCGATTATGGTCATTGTGCCATAGGCACAAGCGTTCCACTCTCACTGCGATTTTGTCTGCCTACTTGTTTACCTCGATGACCTTTCAACAAAATTTGTGCTGATTTTCTTATGACACATTTAACTTGTTTCATTTAGCCTTCCTCAATTGTTGTAGTTATCGTAAAATAACATCAGTTGATGTAACCCTTTGTGACATAGAAAGAATGCGTTCTGCCACATTCACTTTATTTCGAATCAGCGTCTATAAAGAAAGTAAAATTACAAATTAACAGGGAAATACCGATGTCAGTATCGAAAACAGAAATATGATTCAATCCTATACACGTGTTGAATGTTTCTAAATATAAAGAACGGTTATTCGAATACCGTTGTTGAACGCTTGAACATTGACCGCATTACAATTAATGTTTTCCTTAATCGCGTTTTGTTAAATGCTTATTTGTGAAATGTTGTTTGGTTACTGTGTTTCATTACTTCTCTTGTTTTTCTTTCAATTTTCATTTTTCTTTTAAATTAGTAATTTTTTACTTGCCACTTTTTAAATATATATAAAAAAATATTTTACTTTTTATTTAATTTGTTCACGGTTTACATAACTTCCACATATCCGGCAAACAACTTTTCCACTTATTTTCTATCAATATTTGCTAGCTTTGTTATCACGGCACTCAGTACTAAGAATTGAAAGCATATGTTACGACGACATAATCACAAGTCGTGAATACGTTCATAGGCGCTTTCACCTTCTACAGCTACTATAAGACGCCATAATTAAAGGCTCCTTGACTGCCGGCCTCGTACGAATCGTAAGGAAGCGAAAGCAAAAAGAATTTCACCAATTCCTAGGTACTTTGCGAGTGATGCTAATTTGATTGAGACGAGCTCGACTACCAATAAAAAATTAACAACATTGATATCGCGTCACACCAGTCACACTGGTTTTAGAAGTTTTCTATAAAAGCCAGTTTCGACAGCCGACGTAACAGCCGGTTGATAATGTTGATGTCGCAGACGAAAGTGAACGTTCCGTGTTTGTTATTCGACGGGTATCGCGGTACGTGTCTTGCGTATTGTTCTACAGTTAAAATCATTGATGTATTTTTAAAACACTAATACACTCATTGCACCAGTCTGACGCAATAAATCATACTGGTAGTAAAAATTATAGGAAGTCAAACTGGAGAAAGTGTTAGTTTAATCTGAAGAACATACCTCTTTTATTATTGATTCTAGCATCTATCTATAGCTTGATAGTCGCCACGCTTTATTTTCTTATTTGCAAAATAAAAAATAATAATACAGTAACGACTCAATTGCCCAAAACCAGAACTCTTATGTAGTACATATAAGTAACGAACTAAACGAGATAACTGAAACAAAATCATATGTAATAGCTGTCTAAATGTACATCAACAGCTTTAAAGCTAAATTTATTGTAGATCTCTCTCAATTCCTTAACACTCTGAAGATTACAATTGATATTTGTCGGCCGTATTTCTACCATCTGCAAAAAAACTCGTTCTGGAAATGTCTGACGGTCTGTCTTCCAGGCGTTTGGAAATATAAACACTAAGTTTGTTTACATTCAGAATTTCCTTTCTGCAGGACTGTTTTGTTGCAGAAGTTTTCTTGCAGGTGGAATTCGGCCTAACTGAAAAACTATATGAGCCCGGGGCTTCTTTGTGATTACCGTGCGTGTCAAGCAACAGCGAGCGTGGTCGCGAGTTCTTGAGGTCCTCACTACTTCGGAAGGCATGTTAAGTCGTTTTTTTGGCTGACAAATAATATTTTTATGTTTTGCCTGTTACCTTTAGGTTGAGTAATCCGTTGGCCTCGGGCCCACTGACGGGGTGCAATATTTTTGGAATTTTTCTTCCGTAGAATGACACCACTCTCCAAAATATTTTGTTCTAGCCAAATTGTACAGTCGTCATCAAATTTGTATGCTATTTAAAAAGTTTTAAAATAATAATTTTATTGAAGAACGTCATATTGAGCACCGAAATAAATGGCACTTATGGATGCGTAACATTGTTGCCACATTTTAGGTGGTCTAAATTATTTTGTTTTATTTTTCAAGAGAATGTGGGCTGTGGGAAAATTGATAATTATCCGCAGAAGTACTAGGATCGCAGAAATTATGAGGAGGTTGGCTGAACCTTTCACCTGAAAAAATGCCGCCCATGGTGAAACCTATCTCAGACCTTTAAGTAAAACCCCGCCAGTAAATAAATTATCTAAAAGTCAGACAATTTATGTTTCTACTGTCCTTTATTTAGGAGAAGGGTCAATTTACGGAAGAAAAAAATCCTAAAATATTGTTCTCCGTCAGTATACCCCGCGGGTCTTTAGGGCCTGGGGTACAACTACGAAATACTCTTTAGGTCGCATAATAAAATTGGCAGTGTTTTATTTTGTTTAGGGAATATATTCTTAAATTCAAATACATTTTTATTGATGTCTTATGTTTTCGTGATTGATTCACATTAAATCAAACTATTAGATACCTCCAGTTATTATCGCGTTTATTACTTATTTATTTTACTTTTTAATGTATTAAGTAAAATGTTTGCTAAATGGGATGTTGTCAATTTATTGGTTTTTCTGGAGTTATTTTCAAAATTATAAATTTAAATTATTTCTTTCGTTTTTTTTTTGTTAAACATAAGGGAACCGTGTAGTATACATATATGCTGATTAGTTAGTACTCTATTTCTTCAATTAACAAGGCAGGTGTTCTGAAGGTTCTCACTCAACTTATAGGCGTGAGTATTCAAATTCAACCTCTTTGCGCTAAATAATGTTACATTATATTACTTGTTGTGATACATTAACATTATACACGCCCGCGCATACGTTGAATAAGATATAGTGTGTGGCCGTTTAAGGTTTTTAAAGGTAATTAATTAGTTAGCTTTTAGATTGAGAACTTGCGCTCTGGATGTGGAGGTAGATTTTTATTTGTTTAACATATATTATCATGAAGTTAAACGAACTTCTAGCTTATTTACACCTCGTGGTGTGTCTTGTTTCATGAACTGTCAAATGAGTGGAGCATTTCTGATTTGGCCAATTATATTATTTCAGATCGATAGGAACCACGTGTTTGTCGATATTGGAACATCGTGACTTTCTCTATAAATAGTAGATTAGGTAGATATAGATTGTGTAGAGAAAATAGTGTATGGATCAAAACAGAAAAACAGTCGCAGGATTTCATCTTGTCACTTATCAAATATTGTAGCAAAATATTTAATTTAAAATACTGTTTTATTTATGCGTTTTGTTTTGATACATTATTATTATTATTATTATTCGAGAGAGAAATACTAACATAATAGCCATGTTTTAAGATTTTCTACGATACGCTCTCATTTTAACCCACATTGAGGCAGTTCACAAATTAGTACGATAGAATACTTAATGTAACTACTCGCCGCTAGATGGCGGTGTATGTATGATATAACTTCCTGTAGGTGACTTTTTAAACATCAGCCAATATTTTTCCGGTATGTTTAGAACGTGAATCTAAACCACTTTCAACAAAAGAAATAAGTGAAAACCGACCTTTTTTACCTCGCTTACAAATCCAGTGATCAGTCGAAAAGGTCGACTTTATTCATATACACCGTATCAATACAAAGAGTTATACATTAAAGGAAATGGATAGTACATTTTATTTTTATTAAAAGTGGTTTAGTTTCACTCGCTAAACATACTGAAAAACTAAAAAGTTAACTGGTGTTTAAAAGTCACCCTGTGTAAGCTTAAAATATTAATGAACACTATGCCTGCAATAAATCTGTAAAATAATAGCTTAACATCTGGTCATTTTGAAAGAAATTTCTAAAGTGAGGACAGTGTCAGTATTTATTATTATGTTATGCGTGACGGAATAAGCCAATTACAGCAAATTGTAATTCTATTAGACTCAACCTGCGTTCAATGCAAATGCAGTGTTGTTGAAGTTAAACTCTTCACCAAGATGCAAATTTTATCAGAACTACGAAACCATTACAAAGTAATAAACTGTGGCCTCATCTCAGCTAAGTAGCTGGCAGCTACTAGCTGCTATGATCCCAATTATAATAAGAGAAGATTTCCGTATTAAAAGTGCAAGTTTAACAAGAGTAGAAAAAAACTTTGTGACATGTATACGGGATTTTCGTGACTGTTGGTAAGTTATCGATAAACCGAGGTTTTTATCAGTGAAAATGTGAAGCAGTTACTTTTTTGTAAAATAAATATTTAACACCAGTAACATTCGACACATGACATTGGGGTGACGTAGATATTTGATTGTTTGGTTGTTAGGCTGCGCGGGCGATTGTTTGGAATTGGAAACGAGCACTGAATGTACACAGCTTTTCTTCTGCTAGGCGGCGTGTCAATGCTGCCAGTACGCCTGTGACTGCAGTGCGCGTCGCGTCGGGTACTTCTGTGTTAAATTATTCAGTGACGATACTTGAAACATTCACAAAACTGCTAAAATTTGATGTCATTCAACCATCTTAACGTATTAGTATATAATAGTTTGACGATGACTGTTTAAAGTAAGATAACATGACCTTGACAGTAGGACAGTTTCAATCGCAGTTTTTATTGCTAAATTGAATGAGTTGATTCGTTTAAAAAAAAATCTCGTCTATTCACCGTATCTTATTTTCATTTCGTAATGTATTGAAGTATGTTTTTTGTACGTTTTATTGGCAGTCTAAAAAAAGAGACTGAGCTTGTATTTATACAGATAGGCCATTATCAAAAACATAGGCACGGGACACAGGCGCTGGGCTACCTTGCGGTCTTTCGTAGCCGCTTGCTGCCTGCCGCCGACAGATCATTTGGCCCACTTAATAGAGCCACAGTCCGGCTGTGGAGATCGATCGCCAAAGTTAGTAAGACTTGCAAATATTGCCACTAGACCTCACCTTTACATTCTTGCAAAATGTTTTATGTGTTCCTATTCACTAACCCTACAGCCTACCGATCGATGATTTCACAGCTCGGAGCATTCCTGGAGGCGAAGAAATGAACGTTCCAAAAGATCACATCATCGGCGTTCGCCTACATCACATAGGCGGAGGAGACACCATCGCGACGAGTCATCACCACGTTCGCCACCAGAACACGTGAGTTTACAGTTTTTAGATTATCTTATAACGTAAAAGTGGACGTATGAATGGAATTATGACTCTAACCCAACACTTGATTCACAACAAAGAAGTGTCCACCCGGCAACCTGTCCCATTATTTACACATGTTCCCATTATATACTTATCAAATAGGTATACAACGTAAGCAAAGTGCGGAACAAGAATAAAGCGTTAAACGTCAGCGTGCCCGTTTGGGATAGCATAAGAGACGGGTTTGGCTTAGGAGTGCGCGTGCGCCTTCGCCCGTGAAGATGTGCGCGAGAGACGGCGACCTCTTCGCGCTTGCGCCCGTTCTATTTGCGTTCACCTTCGTCATTCGGTCCGCCTTCAGTCAGTCGCAAAGCTCAGCCGGCCGCCCGGCGCGTCTCTCCTGCTGTAACGAATAAAAGAATTGCCGCGTCGGGCCGCGGGCGGCAGCGCGCCAGCCATGGCTGCCCAGCCGCCGCGTCCTCCGCCTAACAATGTGTTGTTTTGTGGCCCTCCGCCCACCCTGCCCCACGTGCTCCTGCTACCGAATGACGTTTCTCATGGCACCTGTACCCTTGATACCGTAGCTGAACCCGCTTTGATCCAAACAAATGATGCAGATACCTTACGCGAAATAAACAACATCGGTGTGCCTACTTATGAAGCTATGTTTGGAAATTCTGTTGATGCTAATGTATTTGATAATAATTATGCTGCTGACGAACAATTTTCAAGAAACTTGAGAAGAACACGTAGCTTTGATACATCAGATATATATACGCGCGACGAAAATTACGTTGATCCAAATTACTTTCGACATAGACCATCGGAACCCGATTTATCTAAATATGGTTTGTTTTTGGAAGCTGAAATAACAATGGAACCCTTACAACCTCCGCCGCTTGTTCTGAACAATCCTTTTTATGATGGTTCATACGCGTTCGATCCAACGCAAGTAAGTGATAATGCGATTATGTTGCCCGAAAATTATATGGCCTTTGAAGATTCCTTTGTACCCGCGTGGGGTTATAAATCGCAATTGGTCGTTGATGGAGAATATAATCCTGACATCTTCTATAACGGCTTACCTGTAATAGCTTCAAACGACCCATGGTCTACTTATGTCACTGAACCATGCGATTTCGAATATTTTTCGCCTCATTTTGAAACTACTACAGTCAACGATCCAGTTGGCATTCATTACTTACCTCTAAATGACTCGGATTATGCCATACCTCAATATATGAGTCTACCTAAGGCAGAACAAGCAAAACTTGAAACATTTATGGATAATAATAGTTGCAATTCACCTACGACCACGCCTATAACAGTTTCTAATGAAAATAATGTTAATTCAGACAATGCAGCAAATTTAACACAATCGGAAGTGCCCGTAACGACTTTATCCAATGAACTAGCTGCTGAAGTGAGTGATGATAGTAAAATTAGTGCAATCGACTTTTCTACCAATAGAGAATCATCTAACCAAAGTGATGAATCAGTAAATGCGGACATTTCAAATGACATTACATCAAGTTTGGCTTTCATACCCAGTAGTAAAAGTTCCCCAAAAAGGCCTTACATAGGTGTAGATGATACTAGCAATGATACTTCTCCCTGTTCTACGGATTATCATGAAGCCTCTGCATTAGATTTAATACAAAGTCTAGATGAACTGTCTTGTGATAGTACCGATTTTTCTCAAAGTAGGGACGATACTTCACCAATAATTTCTGAGCCTCCAAAAATTGTCAAATGTGATAAACAAACACAACCAAACAAATTAGAACCAGAAAATAGTGTTTCTAATGAAAGTTTAGCGAAGGTACCGCTTAGTAAGTTGCCCTCCATTCCACTTCATGATACATTACTGACCAAATTACCTCCAGATCTAAATTCAAACATTAAAACCAATTCATGTGCTGTTGATGAAAACGTCAGAGGAGAGACTTCCGACAAGTTAGATACATCTCGAAGTAGAACCACTGATAATGTTAAAACAACAGACTCAAAAATTCGAGAGAAGTCATCACAGGCAAATGTTCCATCTACGTGTTCTATGGATGAGAAGTTGTCCCGGCACCACCCTCAGCTTCCGGCAGTGCCTTCTTCGTGGCTGACCCCGCAGCCCTCGTCTAGTGGCCAAAAAACTGTGGATCAGACTCTGACACCAACATTACTAATACAAAACGTCGAAGTTCCCTCAGCGGAGAGTCAAAATAATGCTCCGCCACCGCCGCCGAGAGGCAACACTGCAGTTGAGCCAAAGCCTACTTGTTCTTTTGTGCCACCACGACTACTTCCACCTGCTGCGCATCTAAAACCAAAAGAAGTTGAGGTCAGCCAAACATTTATTTCTTCTACATATTTTTTAGATATTACATTTTTAGAAAGTTTACTAGGTTTTTTATAAATCATCAATATTGAGTAGTTAAGCGAATTCCAAAGTTTTTATTATATTTTGATTTTAGGTTAAAGTTTAATCATCCTTACTTATATGAAAATAAGAAAGAAAATGGATTGGTTTATCTATTCAAGGTTGAGAAATATTATTTGATATTTAATTTGTATGCACTATAAAGCTATTGTAACACAACTCGTTGATAACACGTTTAAACGTTTATACCCTTATCCATAAAAATTAACAATTTTTGAGCACATTTTAACTATAATATGTTATTAAACTATTTTAATACAGTTTTTATCGCGTTTATTACTTTATTACTATTTATTTAAAATATATTTCGTCTCATCCTTTCAACTAAATACGAAAGAGATAAGGACTACACATAATTTTAGCTTTTTTTTATGATATAACCACTAATTCAACATAGAGATATTGGAATGATGATTTGCTTAGCATATTTTTTATTAATCGTTTGACCAGCGTAGGTAGTATTCCGTCATATACCAATAATGAAACTTTTATATCTGCAGTAAACAATATTGTGTTGTATGGCGGACTAAAATAGTATCAGCAGCTGGCTAAAGCTATGAAATTCCGATAGCAATGACTAGATGGCGCTTGGTGTGTTCGTATCGTTGGAACACGCGCGGACGCATGTGCACAGAAATAGAGCCGCGATCACCTTCACCTAGCAGAAGCCAAAATCCAATGCTTTGTGATAACGGCCATATGCACGCATACGGTTCACGACGACAGTACATACGACTATAGACTCGACCTACTCACTCACTACGACTTACTTACTGACTTGAGTTACAGATGTTCATGGTATTTAAAATAAATCTAATCTCTATTATTGTGTATATAAATCTATTTAAAGACAAATCAAACAGATCGAGGTAGCCGAGCTAACTAGTATAAAACTATGGGGCGCATGCCACATGCATATGTTCGTTCGTAATGATGCGACAGCGAGTGTGGCCTGACCGGATTGGTCGCCATTATTTGTTTGCATTTATTTCTCCTGTAGCTCCGTACTTCCAAATCTGTGTAGAAGTACTTGTGGAGTGCATTCGTGTGCACTTTAAGATGTTAGTTCTGATTTGTAATCTTTGTCCGTAACTGGTCATCAATCATCATTAGCTGATAACATGCCACTCTTCTGTGGTGGCGGTTGCAAAGAATAAATTTATTCTTTCTACCCTAAATTTAACTTAGATTAAACTGTGTTTCTTTTGTTTGTAAATGGCGCGATAAAGTGTTCATTTATTCATTCTATCATTATCGTTATAAAGTCTGAGAATTCATATAGGTATCCATACTAATATTATAAATGCGAAAGTCTGTGTGTTCGCTTTCACGGTCAAACCGCTGAACGGATTTTGATGAAATTTGGTATGAATATAGTTGAAGACCCGAGGTCAAACATAGGCTACTTTTTGACGCAGGCGAAGCTGAGGGAAAAAGCTAGTATTCCATATTGGCCTAAGTTATGCAGTAGACGTCGAAACACCGCAAACACATTTGGCTTATCGACTGTTACGAATACGCTTCAATTGTTTGAATTGTACTTCGAAATAAATAAATTGAAACTTGCTCTGACCGGCTCGAGGCGGACCACCTCGTTAATCAGACAGAGCTTTTTGATGTGCCACAAATTCTTCTGGATTAAAATATCCTATACACGAACCCTACTAAGCATAATACAGGTATCCTTCAATATATTTTTAATGTCAAAAAGACATATTAAACAGTTAGTCATCAAGGGTCAAGTTCGCGGCAAGCTATCGTGCAGCATACATTTAGCGCTCGATCGAGATATGGTCTAATAAATGCCGGCGCGGTCGCGATACCTACCTATCTATTTGGTAATGCCCTATTCCTTCCGGACGGCCTTGCCCATATCGCACGGATTGCGCCAACCGTCGTCGTCGCGGTGACTGCCCACCGGTTCAATATACACATCCTATACATGGCAAGCTAATGCAAAGTTCTCTAAGGGTGTTAAATAAGTACTGTTATGTAGTTAGCTTGGTGCAAACAAACAAATACAATATTGTAATAATATTAATAACAATTTACATGTAGGTCAATGACCTTACAAAAGTTCATATGCATCTTATGAAATATAAATATGTTGATTAAAAAACACGCTTTATAACGATGTAAAATGTGGTCATAGGAAACAGCAAAACAGTGATCATGCTGTTCTAACAATTATAAAAAGTTTTTGCCTAATTTTTTTATTTCATTTTGGAAAATTCATAAGAATTATAAATGATTTGCCAGTAACAAGCGGTCAATTGTACGCGGATAAATCCTGTTTTAACCGAAAGCTCTTCATTACAAATTGTTTGCCCCATTTGTACTTGCCATCTTTAATTAAAGTGACACATTGTTGCTCGTCGCAGTCCTCCATCAGACGTGGAACGACGCGAACAACTTGAGTGTCGTTTATACCAAAACTATTATCTTTATTTAATTTTTCATGTTTAAAATATTATCAGCATCTGTTATTGTGGTCGCTCGTTAAAGTGAAGAAGTGTCGTGTTTAGAAGGCGGTATCGCACGCCACTGCAATACAGTTACGAGGCAGCCGGCCATGAGCCCACTCGCCCCTACGTCCCTCGGTTTAATATGTCTTAGACGGTTCTCTATAGTGCTGTAAATAAGGATAATGGCAGAATTGTCTTTGAAACATGACCGCATACGGGTACCCTTACGGTTAACCTCCTTTTATGAACTGTATAAGCGGTTTCTCAAGGATCACGGGTGCAAGTGGCACGATGTTGCAAAATTGCTGACTGTGGTAGGAGAAATCCTTTTTGATGTGGACGGTGCGTGCAGCAAGCTCGTGGGCAAGGTCAGTTTTTAAACATCACATTAAAGGAAATTAATTCATAATATTAGCAATTTACGCATTTCTCAAAAACATTTTCTCTTCGTATTATTATTCCTAAACTGGAGAGGGGTCCCAAACAGGGGCCTTTACCTGCACCCCATTGAATGTACCCAAACGGTTCGCCAGATAGCAAACAGCTGGCTGTCGATGTTCATGTCTTAGGATTGCATACGATTCGAGTGAAATGTTTAATAACAGTTGTAGTTCTTTATTACCAACATTTTCGATGTGGTGCTGTGTTTCCAGTGAAAGTGTCGTGTCTGTTTTCTATTTGTTTTATTTGTTACTATTCTTCTCTGTGTTTCATAAAAAGTCTTACGACATATTGGGCGTAATAATTCATATTGTCAAATGTTATAATTATCCAATAACACAAGAGGTATGTATTAGTATAATGTAGGTATGTACGTGTAGGTACATTTATTTTATTTAACACAACTGTGTAAACGAAACTATTGTAGGTAATAAATAGGCTTTATGCAATCTGTGTCATTGAATTTGTAGATATGAGACTGTATTCTTCTCTTAGGTAATGTAGTAATAAATCGATTTCCCTACAGTGATCGATTTAATCTAATAAATCGTTTGTAGCATTAAATATTGCAAAGTGAAAGTAGAATATACTAGTTTGCTGCAATTCTGCTAGGTATGCTAGGATTGCTGTTTCTGCAATGTTTTCCTTGAAACAAAGCATTATTGTTTGATTGTATTTAAAAATTATTTTAAAATAACGTGATATCGTTCGTGTTACGTTCAGAATTATATACATATATTTCGGATACCTTAATTACGTTTATAGGGTCGACTATGGGCAAGTTAAATATTTTAGGTCGAAGGTTACATGGTTACTTATGAGGTTTTTATTATCAAAATTCCGAACACCGACGATCGGTAGATTGACAAGAAATAAATGGGTTCTAATTCGTTTACAATGTGATAAGCGTGAGACACGATCAGCGTTCGTGACAACTGGCGTGTTTATCAAACCGCCCGCATCCGTTCCTGCAAACACTTCGAAAATGATTTCTAGATATAGTATACATCTCTGGTTCAAGTGTAATCTCAGTCTGAGATAACATTATAGGTACTTGAATTTAATAATATTTGAGTAGTCGTTAACCGCGTGCGCAGGCGGCATTGCAGAGAACAGAGCTCGCGCGCTCCACTGACCCAATTACTTAAAACTTATTGTCAGAACTGTCTAGGCTCTTGGACTCACTTTCATTTAAAAAAAAAGTTATGACGTGTTTATAAGGACCTGTTAAAAAAATTACCTCTAGAAGCTCAGCTATGAGATGATATAGATTAAGAAAAAATACTGCATACTTAAAAGAAAAATTTAGTAGTTGTAAACGAAGAAAAATAGTACAATGTTCATGATTCTAATTATGTTTAAAGTCATTTTCCACGTAAATAAATTTGACTAACGCATTACAAATGTTTGCCAAAGACTATATCACGAGAAGTGTGAAGACGTAGGCGTAAATACGTTCATTTGAGATATTCTTTCATAGGAATTTAAATTTAAATTAAGGAAAAAACTACAGTTTTTACAATAATAATGTAGGTACTTATTATAACAATTGGAATTGGAATCTAACAAAAATCCGCAAAGCATAAAGTAACAAGAAAGTAATGTAAAGAAAGAGTTTGTGTCGGCCACCTCCGGAGTGCGCGGGAGGGCGCTCCCACGGGTTGCCGATATTTTTAGTTCGCGACCATTACTTGGCACTGGCGGCCGTACTCGACTGCGCTAGTGATCTTTCTGAAATTCGTTCGCGCTTAGGTGCGCTCCCAATCTCGAGATAGACCCAGTCTTATGTCCGGTGCCGGAGCATTCACCGCTAAGTGGGGAAAAATTGCCACAGATCAATAATGCTATACATAATTTTCGTAGGAGTGATATTATGACGTTTCATAAATTGTACGCGATATATCCTGGTTAATGAGTGCAAAGTTAGTGTTAAAACGGATCAACGATGACAACACTGAGTGCAACCGGTAACGGAACGACCAGCCCTCGACGTCACCGATACAGTCGCGCCTCGACCACCAGCGTGACTCAGTTGCTGTCGGACGGCTACTCCAGCATTATGAACCGACTGACGCGGCGGGGTCCCTCTGAGAAATCTGATGCCATCGCTGATTCAAAGCTGAGTGCAGCTCGTACTCGATATGACGACAAATTCTTAACGAGTAAGAACCCTGCGTTATCGAGTGTGAGACGTTATGAAAACAATAGACATATTTCTCCATACACATCTCTACTGCCTGGAGTTGCAATGCCTTCTGTTAGGAAATTGAATGACGATCGTACATACTCGACCTACCTGGGCGGACCCAAATCGCGTATCGAAATATCACCTTTACATTCTACTTCTGGCATAAGCGCTCTTGGCCGGAGTGACTCATTTCGACGAGCCCACCTGAAAGATGATAAATCATCTCCACTGACTAAACGATATCCTCTAAAGGAAGCCAACCACAATATTGACAGCACGATATCATTAGGCAGTACACGTACTCGTTTAGAAGATAAGTACTCATCAGTTTTAGACAGAATAGCTAGTCAAAAAAAGGAAAAAGCTAGGAAAGACAAAGAAGACCGTGATAAGACATTAGAACCAGATCCGCCGATGCCTCGAGGTCTGATGCGAAGCTTGACAACTGCTGTTTTCGGAGAAAACTCGTTTAAACGCAATAACTATTCTCGTGAAAAAACAAGAGATAAAACTCCTTTTAGAAATACTGCTGATCGGCGGTCTTCTCAGAAACATAAAGATGAATACAAAAATGGCTTTGACATATCACTGCGAGATAGACAACACTACGGTAAAGACAGAAACAGCGTGTATAGAAGACATCAGAGAAGATCACTCAGGGCAGAAAAGAGTGAAACTAAAGACAGAAAGGGAAAGTTATGCTTAAAACCAATAGACATTAGTATACAATCTGGTGTCAGGGACTTAATATCGCCCTTGCAACAAAATATTAACGAAACGACTTCGAAAACAAACATAGCTAAAACACCCGCCTCCAGCCCGACCAGAGAGATAGGGCGACAAAAACAGATATATTTTCCGTCTAGTGACGAGGAAGACGATGACAAAACTCCGGTCGGGGATCAGGTGATGACGGACCGTGAAACTAGGCGCAAAGAGATTCAAAGTCTTATAATGAAATACGCACACCTCGATGAGGTGTACGGCCGGATCGGAGAAAAGGAGGCTAATGGGGTGTCGGTGACTAAGAAACCCGAGCCGCTGGGCGTCGGGGACGTGGTGATGCTGCCGCCCGAGCTGCGCAGCCGCCAGCGGCCGCAGCGGCCCCGTCACCTGCTGCGGCGCGCGGTCACGCCGCCTGTAAGCACCAGTTAACCGCCTGTCGTGTGCCCGCCTGCCCGCCCGCTAACACACCCGGCTGGTCCGTTGTTTTTCAATATACACTATTTAGATATGTTTTTGCAAATAACACGACCATACTTTCCGGATAAAATGCTTCGTAGCTTTCAAAAACAATGTTGTACGTACAATGTGTTTGCTGGTAGATCCTACTTGTTCTATCGATCATACGTCATGTTCGATTGAACAAAACAACATAATTTTCTTTTTGGTCCATTGAATTATGTTCTAGCTTTTCGCCCAAGTCTACCGCAGTAGAACAAGATGGGAATCATATATTTTTCCAAAATCTTCCATTAAATTTTTTATAAGTTGATGGGTAAATAGAGGTTTGATTCTCCTTGTGCCGTAGAATAATTTTAGAAAATATGGTATTATTATTCTGTAGTAGAAAATAAGAAAAAAACAATCTTATTTTTTCCAAAGACATGTTCCATAGAACAAATGGGATATCCGGTTTTTGCTTTAATAAATGATAGTTTAATACAGTATAATAATTTTCAACCTTGAATCAAAATTCCATAACATTTCACTCGAAGGTAGCCGTGCTTTATCAAAATATTGTCAATGAAAAATGACGGTATCGGAAGGTAGTTTAGAAAATAAACGAGGGTGCAGCAAAATGTCTACACTCCTGTCCTTTGAAATTTTAACTAACAGTGTTTTGATTTAATGACGCAAATTATACGATTAGGGAGATGATAGTGCATGTTTTGACATATTTTTTAGATTTATTTAAATTTAATATGTCCCTTTTTTGTGTCAAATTATTTTCGAATGCCAAACGTAAAGAAAGTTCTCAAGGGACATCTGCTAATGTCGGTGAAGTAAGAGTGTATAATATGACAGTTCGGGTGGACACTAATTTTCCAAATTTCCTGAGTGCGAGGTGTTCGCGTGCAAGGAGACGTATGCGTGTATCGGAAGCTTCCCTGGAGAGTCCCGATCCCACACCCGCTCCCGTCCCTCGCGCGGCGGCGGGTGTCCGAGCTGGCCTCGGGCGCCCCGAGCCGCGCCGTCCGCCACCCGTCCGCCCTCTAACAGCATGTACGACACACCATACCAATTGTCGCTTGTCTGACGGGCAACCGTTCCATTGTTTTGATTGTTGGGTACAACACTACTCGGGTCGTGGCGATCGCGTGGCGCTCCTCGTGGCATTGGTGCGTGTGACGCGTGTCTCCGTGCGGCTGGCTGGTTGGCGCGGCGTGCGACGCGTGCGGCGGTGCGACGTGCGGTGACTGCGGTGACTGCGGCGCTGGCGCATGCAGAGCTCCCGAGCACGCTCCTCCGTCAAGGACGACAAGGACGGACACCTGGTGTACTGGCCCGGATATGTCATGGGAGCGAGATGTTCGTGTCTACACCTAACTTACGAACCGTATACACACAAAGATAATCCACACACGTCACTTCATTTTAACGAATGTTATGTAAACAGATACACTTTCCATAGTAACCGAATGTTGCATTCTGCGACAGACAGAATCATCTTCAAATTATGAAGTTTCTTATACCTAGACCCAAGTCTATTCTTACAGTTCAATGTTGTGATACAGAAGATTCAGTTTTTCAACAATTTTATTTAATTTAAAAGATTCATTATAGTATTTATTTTTTTTCAAATTCAAGATGAACGAATCTGTAAAGTCATGTTGGAGCTCCAATGATTGGTTTTTTTTTTATTGTTTCCTACTAAATAGGAGATTAAAGCTTTTTGATATTATTATGTATATTTTCAATATATCAATTTGCTCATTAAAAATAAAAGAAAACCAAAGAATAATTCCATCATGACTTTGTTTCATATGCAGACCACTAATTATTTTACCTTGGTTTTATTGCAGACAAAATCATCGACACACTTGGTGAAGGCACCTTCGGCAAGGTGGTCGAGGTGAAGGATTTAGAAATGTAAGTATTAATATCATTCATTTACACTAAATCAGTCTCAGTAACTTTGCCCTACATAACGTTTCGTGAGAGCATTAATTTTAACCTGGCTTATAAAAATAAAACAATGCCGAATCCTAGCTCTCTGTAGTGTTTAATACTGCGCGAAGGCCTCATTGGTTCAACTTAGTGCTACGGTGTATGGGACTTGTTCAGTTTTTCGCCAAATGCCACCAAGCGGTCAATTCCGCTAATAAATTTTGCATATGATGCATTTTTGATATGTTCAATATTGGTATTCTGCTAACACAATTTTGAATCTCAATTTAATTGCAACCAAAACGTTATTGAATGGTAATAGTAGAAACAAATTTAAATATAATAAATAACAGAGTACCGACTATTGAAAAAAATATGATTTTGATAATTTGCAGTTCAATGGCATGCCAATGGAATACGATTGGTCTTAAAATTAGTAACAGAATACCAGAAACGTCAAAAATTGCCTTTGCGATCCAATTGCGATTCAATTCTGCACTATGAATAAGAGAATTAACCCAGATCTAAGTGACCTCTTTTTTAGTATTTAGGTTTACCTTAACTTAATGCTTATTCAATTATGTTTTTCGCAGAAGTTCTTCAGTATCGACATTTATTTTGAAATAACTCCGTGGTCCAATGGTTTAGGCGTTTGCCTTAGACCCGGAGGTCGTGGGTTCGATTCCCACGGGAAGCATACCTTGTTTAGTAATTTTCAGCTTGGTTAGGACATTGCAGGATTGAATCACCTAATTGTCTGATAATATTGATGATTCCTTGCTTCGGAAGGCACGTGAAGCCGTTGTCCTGGCTGTTATTTGTCGATTGACCATGAAACCCGCTCGAAATTAATTAATGAATATGAAATAACTAATTCTGTATTGTGACAGTCAAATTACTGCCAAAAATTTATGATTACAAAATTCCAAAATTATTATTTACTTTCTCATTTTGGACAGGTTAAGCACACCTCATCTTTACCATATTACAAATCGAGCACGATACATAAAACTAGTGGGTGAAATTGTCGAATCGCAGGATAAGATTCGATTTCAGTTTTTGTGTGTAGAAAGTATCGTATGTGTTGTGCACAGGACTGGTCAGTGTCGTTCACATCGGCCATCCGCGGCTGATGACACAGCGTTTGGCATTGCGTGCTTAACTTTTTTCAATGCTATTTTCGTTTGTTTATGCTAGCCACACTTTCCACTTTTTTTTTGCCAGCAAATACTAAAAGATTACACGAGTGTTAACTTATTAGCCACAAGAATCAATGATGAACTCATGCATCCACAATATGTAATAATAATATAATAAATTATATCACGTTTTTATTATATTTTTCAGGGAGCACAGAATGGCTCTGAAGATAATCAAGAATGTTGAGAAGTACAGAGAGGCTGCAAAACTAGAGATAAACGTGTTAGAGAAATTAGGCGAAGTTGACCCTGACTGTAAAAAGTAAGTATTATCGTTAATGTCGTGTGAAATTATGAGAGTATGATGTGATAGAGTGGCTAATTCGGCTGCGATTCGAATGTAGCAAGATGTGACCTTGTATTGCGACGCTCGCTGGCAGCGCGCCAGTCGCCGCGATGTCAACTCAAAACACAAAAATACCGTCTGCCATACGCCCCTCAATTTCTAGCAATTTTCTTCATCAAACTTTATGCGAGAACGCCCTTGATTTTGAAGCGCACAATCTATAATTATTATTTGAATCATAAGGTGAGCGCCCAAACATCGTGTTTTGTTGACGCAACTATCCATTTCTGTTTCAGTTTATGTGTTAAGATGTTGGACTGGTTCGAGTATCACGGGCACATGTGCATCGCGTTCGAGATGCTCGGCCAAAGTGTATTTGACTTCCTGGTGAGTTCATTGTTATTGTACGAATTTTTTATTCATTAATCATCATGAATTTTTTATTTATATTGGACCTGTTATATTCCGCATATTGCACATTTAATAGCCGCATACACATATGTATCCGCCTATAAAATTTATTTGCATATTAGAAAGATATTTTGCAAAAAATTATGTTACTATAATTTAAAAATTAATCTTTGACATTAAATACAAAAAAACTAAACAAATTATTTTTCATTTTATTAATCAGCATGAGCTGTTTTATTGATAGCAAATAGGCCAATAATTTCCATCGAAATAAACCTGGCTCGTATTGTACTTGTTTGGTAGTGTACTAGTAGATATGTCATAAACATTAATTTGTTACGTCTAGTTGTCAATCGTGGCTTTCGTAGCCACGATTGACAACTAGACGTAAGAGTATTATAAATTTAAAATTTCCGGATGCGAAGAGTTTCACGTTCCCCGTTCCTTGTTTCCAGAAAGACAACAACTATCAACCGTATCCCCTGGAACAAGTGCGGCACATCGCCTACCAGCTCATATACAGCGTGCTGTTCCTACACGACAACAAGCTCACTCACACCGACCTTAAGCCAGAGAACATACTGTTTGTGGACAGCGATTACGAGGTCGTCAGCGTCTACAGTAGCTCTAAGAAAGTAAGTATAAGGATAAATTTATTTTAGAGATATACTTTCCTAATGAAAGAGCAACCTGATCAAAGTTAACAGTTTATAAAACTACCTGCGCTGGAATTCTCAGCATGGGTTATACATTCCACGGCAATATTTACAGACATTTAAATAGGTAGGCGCGGTATTTTTTTTTTACTTTGGTAGTGTTTCTATGACGCCGTGTAGTAAGATTCGGTTTGTAAATTAATAAAAAAATGATGGCTTTTTGGCACACACAATGATTGTGATTGATCCGCTCCGCCCAGCTAAGCGTCAGTGAAAAATGCAGCCTTACATTAATGCCTGCATTCTATAAGTATGCTGTGTCAAGGCTATTGTATTGAAATTGCAAGCAACTGAACTGAAATTTATTCCTACTATTTACTGTTGTATGTCAACTGTCAAATCAATAGTTCTCATAGTGAGCTCCGTCTCGCAAGGCTAGCATATTCGCCTTCCTCACTTTTTATTTTTCATGATGTAAGAACCACGATTAACATTAATACTTGATAAACTTTGTTTTGAGTTAGTTGTTATTATCAACAACACAGGTTATCTAATATGTCATAAAGTCATCTAAAGTATTGAAAAATATTATGCTGAAAATAGTAGTGTTGTTACTTCCGTTGTAGATATAAATAAGAACTAATTTGTAGTGACCACTTGGCGCATCTTATAGGACCGGATATTACGTGCAATTCATACATATTCACGATGCAAGCGCGAGTTTTGTCGTTATTGTATTATGTCATAACTGACCAGTAGACATTACATAATGTACCGTTATGGACGTAAATGGTTTACTGCTAGCTGTTTATGTTCATAAACGGGGGAAATTTTCCGACAATTTGCATCACAAGTGCATACGATTAGGTACAAACTCTTAGTCATGTTTAGTCTAGATATCAACATTATTTTCGTTACATTTGTAATGTAAAAATATTTGAATATGATACACTTGTATGAGATGTTTATGTAAATGTTACGTGACTAATTTGAAAATCATGCAACGGATAAATCAGTAGGTACATAACTAATGTTGTGAAAAAACTAAAGTGATTGACTTAATAAATCATTAAAAGGTCGTTTTCTTTGTATATGAAAAAACTAAAGTGATTGACTTAATAAATCATTAAAAGGTCGTTTTCTTTGTATATGATAAGAGATAATTTTAGGAATTAGGTATATGTGAGGTTTGGAAGGAAATGGGGGAGACCTTTGCCCAGCAGTGAGACAATATAGGTTTATAAGTTTATTATGTACTAGCTGTTTCCCGCAGCTCCGCCTGCGGTATATTGCGTATGTTACTCAGGGTGAATGTAGTTTTCCAATGGTGAAAGAATTTTTGAAATCGGCACAGTCGTTTTTGAGTTTATTCATTACAAACATACACACAAAGATACAAATCTTTCCTCTTTATAATATTAGTGTAGATGTAGATAGATGCTAGAATGAATGTAAACCAGTAGGATGGTCTTACAGGCCGGAATTCGATGCTCGGAATAATTTTGGAAAGGATGTGAAAATGAATTATGGAGGTATGAGAAATGAAGAACGATGGTTGTGCATCGTTACATTACGAGTTTAAGAATGAAAAGGATGGAGCAGATTGTATTCTATACTTCTTCTAATGAATTTTTGAGGCAATACTCCTCATCTTAGCGCCTTCCCGGTTGCATCCTCGGCTGATTGCCTCGGAGCCCAGGGTCCGCTTTCCTACTTTTTCTCCTCCATTTCTCCTGGTCTTCGGCATCCTTGGTTGTAAGTCCATTAGCACGCATATCTTCCGTTGCGCCGTCGAGCCAGCATTTTTTGGGTGCGCCCCTTCTACTCCAGCCCGGCGGAGGCGGCATGGCGACGACACTTGTCCCCCACACAATTAGCCGGTTTCCGTAAGACGTGGTCGTACCATCTTAAGCAGCTCTCCTTAAGTTGTCCGCTATATCACGAACATGTAGGCTGCCCCGGATACGAGAGTTTCGTATGCGATCTTTCCGCGACACTCCACACATCGATCGCAGCATCTTCATCTCCGTGACACGCAACACTTGCTTATGCCTCTCGAGCACCGGCCACGCCTCGCTGCCATGTAGGAGGGCAGGCCTTATCATGGTTTTATAGACCTGTCCTTTAAGCCTGACAGGAATTTTTGGGTCAGGTGACACCAGTCACCTTACGCCACGCATCTCTTTGAGGCAATATTATTTATTAATTAGAATTTTGATGTTAACGCCTCAATATCAGATTTTCTCAGTCAAAAGTCTACCCATTTCGCCGATGGGCAGAGTTTGAGAACAGTCTTATTTTGACACAATACAGTCTATTTTTTACTATCGTAAGTGCGAGCTTAGTATATTTATCGTCGCGCGGGATTCGCGTCAGTTTGAATAGAGCTTAAAATGTGTGTTGTTGTTTAGACACACGACCTGTTGCGCGTGAAACGGAGCGACGTGCGGCTGATCGACTTCGGCAGCGCCACCTTCGACCACGAGCACCACAGCACCATCGTGTCCACCCGCCACTACAGGGCGCCCGAGGTCATACTGGGTTCGTATTGATGACGTCAGACACAGGACGTGCGGCTGATCGACTTCGGCAGCGCCACCTTCGACCACGAGCACCACAGCACCATCGTGTCCACCCGCCACTACAGGGCGCCCGAGGTCATACTGGGTTCGTATTGATGACGTCAGACACAGGACGTGCGGCTGATCGACTTCGGCAGCGCCACCTTCGACCACGAGCACCACAGCACCATCGTGTCCACCCGCCACTACAGGGCGCCCGAGGTCATACTGGGTTCGTATTGATGACGTCAGACACAGGACGTGCGGCTGATCGACTTCGGCAGCGTATGCAAATAGTTATGACGTCACGCGATAACTTGCAACTTGTACGCGTTGTATTTTCCACTATGCAAGTTACGTTGCTTGTAATTTAGAATTTTATTTTAGAGAAATATACACAAGAGAAGATGAAAAGGTAACAAAGTACACAGCGTTCCCCTAATACCCATTTCAGCATAAGCAGACTACTAAAAAAATCTGCCAGCCCAGCAAGGGTCCGTTGGTCCCTATCAGAATGACTTCATGCTATGATATACAGTAAAATTAAAAATACAAAAACTAACAGTCGAACATTGAACTTCCTCCTTGATGAAATAAAGATATAAAAATAAATCTGGTACAAGCTGTCATGGTCATGACATTTTTTTTATTTTTAATAATGGGTTTTCCAACTATTGATACAAGTCCTTTATGTGTTCTACAATAGCTTATGAATAGATTTTACTATAGGTTTATGTCACTGTAACGCGTAATCTAGCCCAATTGTAAGATTTCATTCAACTTCCAATTTGCTAGTTTCCGTACTGTAGTTGTTTCAATTGCATTTGCTCATCTGATCCAATTGAAGAGGCGGCGGCGTTTTAGAAGTAGTCTATTGTTTACGTCTCGTTGATTTATGAATGCGTCATAGATTAAATCGGTATGTTAGCGAATACGTTGCCAAATAGTAATTATGGTATCATGGCAGCGTCATTTCATTGTCTAGCGACATAATTATAAGATTAAACATCAATCTATATAATATGAACTTATGCATTATACAGGTTCCTAAATTAGTTCTAGCGTAGCGTATCTAACGCGTAAGACAGTTGAGAAAACACAATGCTGATACTGGTTCAATAAACAAAACTATTAAAGTTTTTATACATTTATTAAAGACTGATTTTTTTTAGAAGTAGATTTTATACAAAGATCGTTTGTTTGACAACTTTAATCGAATCTATTTCTGCCGCCAGACAAGACTAGCATTGATTTATTCCTACTTTCAAGGGTGAAAAAAGCAGGGGAATTGGTTACGGCGCGCTCATAATTCGTATGCTTTGTTGCCAACATATTCGCATACATGTCCTACCTTAAAATTTGTAAACATGGCTTCCATCTTCTACCTCAATTTTGTCTCTGATAAAATATTATAGCTGTCGAAAGAGAGGTAGGTAGGAAAGGAAGCCAAGAACGAGATGGTCAGATAACTGCATTCGACAAAGATAGGAATGAAGTAGCGCAGAATATCATCTATATTCTACGCTATATAGAAGGTACGCTATAAATAGGGTGTGCTTTTGCCTTGGAGATGGTACAGATATAAAAATGTTGTATAGATTGACGGAATGTTTGATATTAATATGCGTTTGTAATGTTTCCAGAGTTGGGTTGGTCGCAGCCGTGCGACGTGTGGTCGATAGGGTGCATCATGTTTGAGCTGCATCTCGGCATCACGCTGTTCCAGACGCACGACAACCGGGAACACCTCGCCATGATGGAGAGGATCCTGGGACCCATACCTTACAGGTAACTTACTATGGTCACACAGACACGAGAACGCGCCATTTCTTGCGGTCTGCACCAGAAGCCCTATTTTTGAAATGTATGAAATATATTTAGAAAAAAAATCCTTCGTTAACGAACTAAAATCCTCATCAATCAACGAAGATTTTGCTTCAGTCACACTTTTCAAAAATAAGAGCTTCAGTAGCCGCCAGTGGGCCACCAACCGGTTCCTTCACTGCTCAAGTATGCTCTCTTTACGTCCCGATTGTCTCCAGTTCTCTCATATGTCCAGACTCACAGAATCTGGTCGCTTCACCAACGATATTATCATATTTTTAATATAATGTTTACGATTCTCCAATTTTATTAATCATCATCATATCAGCCGCAGTCAGTCCACTGCTGGACATGGCCTCTCCCTATGATTTCCAAAACGACCGGTTGGAAGCTGCCAGCGACCTTTTTCAGGTCATCGGACTACCTGGTCAGTGGATGTCCAACGCCGCGCTTGCTGTTTTGTGGCCGCCATTCGAGAACCAGATTTAATTTTATCCTGATTTTATTGACCAGTAGCAAAGCCTCAGAACTCGACCGTTCGCGATAGGGAATAATAAATATTTCAAAATCGCTTATTTAACAGAATAAATATTAGATTTTTTCAGAATTAAATAACTTTAGGCTTAAGTTGTTTATTTAAAGTATATAAGTACTGGTTATTTACTTTCAATGAAAACAATTGACATTAGTCTTAAATCTATCTTGTTTTTGTTTCAGAATGGCACGCAAAACAAGAACAAAATATTTTTATCACGGAAAATTAGATTGGGACGAAAAATCATCAGCAGGCAGATATGTTAGAGAAAACTGTAAACCATTGCTGGTGAGTTATCATTTCCTTTTATTAATTTTTTATTACAGTAATAGGCTAGTTTCCTAAATTAAAAAAAAAAAAATTGTCCGTCAGTTTAATAA
Source organism: Euzophera pinguis (assembly GCA_947363495.1). Taxonomy (NCBI): domain Eukaryota; kingdom Metazoa; phylum Arthropoda; class Insecta; order Lepidoptera; family Pyralidae; genus Euzophera; species Euzophera pinguis. The sequence goes on from OX376166.1 coordinate 4,454,839, forward strand.
TCAATCAATAAATATAGGAGACGTATTTTTTCTTTTTAAAATTAAACAAAGAATACCAAAGATATGGCGCGTTAAAGTTCCGTGTGACGTCAAAGTTCGCAACACTTTTTCGCAATATGTGACGTCACGAGCCCCCACTCCTAAACTGTATGCATTATATCCTTATAATTTATTGCTCAATTGACTAAAGAAAAAATACGTCACTAATATATTTTAATGTTAGTCTTTTGACCCTGGAAACTAGCCTATTGTAAATGCAAATATAAAAGAAATATTCAAGAATCTAAAATCTTTGTACAAAGGCCTTTCTTGAATATTTACTTACATTTTTCTGGCGCCAATCGCAATATTATCATGTTGAAGAAGAGAGAGGCTAAAGTTACTGGCTGCTGTTTGCGTCACAATACTTACTATTTTTACTTTATGTGGATGTTGATGTAAATCCGGAATAAACAATTTAAATCGGTCAACGGCACAATATGTTAGAAATATGATGTCAGAAGTTGATGGTATAGATGAGTGTAAGTTCAGAGGGTTCCGTTCAATGCAAAGGATATAGTCGTTGTAACGTAAGCCTGTGCCAGCTACAGTAAGTGTATCGTCACACCCCGGACATTATACAAAAGCGGCGCGCGCGATACCTTCTACGACGACTATGATTCGGTCACCACACACACACAGCATCACTTTGTTGCGAGTTAACCCGGGTTTCGCCACAGTCTGTAAAGCCTGACCGGCCTTTGACCACGACCTTTTGCGCACGTTCTTGTCGTACGTGATCCACTTTTCACACATCACCAGTTATCAATTTCTTCAAAAATGGTTCAGTTTCATTACGTCGTAATAATCGCAAATGAGTACAAGGTTCATTAGGTTTCTTTCAGTGAGCTCGTGAAGAACCCAAATATCGAGCTTTGTGTACCCAGTTCTTCAGCTACGTCGTCGTATTATGCCGATCTTGCTCCACTTTTTAAAAATGGCTATTAAAAATTTTATTATCCGTAATAGGGCGAGCAGAGCGACGTGCTTCTTTGACATCAAAATTTCCGGATTGAAAACGCTTAAATCTAATTTGTGCTACTCTCACAGACACTGCACTAGGTTGCATAGCATTTTTACCTTTTTTGTAGTAGAATTTTAAAATGGATGGAATTTCTTTATTAGATTCACTATCTTGTCTGTAAGAAAAACAAATGAAAATCACACATTTTCCTAATTTGAATTTAGAATTATCTTCTTCAAAATTTAAACTTTTACAAGTTCATACATACTAAATGCGAAAAGACTTTTTCCCCAACCTAATATTTTGAGTGTAAGTGTCCGTTCTTCATGACATACTCGTAGTATAAAAGAAAGTCGCCTTCCGTTGTCTGTCTGTCCCTATGTATGCTTAAATCTTAAAAACTACGCAACGGATTTTGTTACGGTTTTCTTTAATAGATAGAGTGTTTCAAGAGTAAGGTTTATGTGTATAACACATGCATAATATAGTAGAGAAACACTGATAATTTTAGGTTTCTGACGTGAGGTCGTAAATCAACACATTTTGGCGCTTACATTGCAAACGCTGGCTTACTGTGAGATGGATCAAAATAATGTACTACAGTATTGTTGTTGATCTTACAAAGATCTACAAAAAGTCTGCGATACCATATGTCTAACTATTGCAGTTACGTCACAACTACTTTTTCAGTTAAAATTTGCAACAGTAACGCCGGTACAAACTAGGCTACATTATTCGTTTCACGGTATTGATCCTTATCCGAATAAATCATTTCATATTCAAGACTGTTTTAATACCTGTAGATTACCTCTTTGAATGAATGAAATCGGACATTCCAGTCCAAAGATATTACGTATTTTGTTTTGAGTTTCAATCTATTGGCGTGGCGCGGACGCAGAACTCGGACGTATGCACTAAGTAGGCCTGTTTTCTTCCCGTAGCGCGTGGGGTTCCCTAATGTTTGACAAAAACGATAGAAAAATGATCATTATAAAAATAACTATAGAAAAACCAAACATTTGAAAAACCTTTAAAAGTAATTATTTAACAAAACACAAAACGAAATGTTTCTTTTTGCAAATATTGCAAATGTTAACATTGTAAAAAAAAATATTTGACCAAATAAATATACTACGTTTATAAAATTTGTTACTTTATTTTAAAAAAAGGTAGATATACACTGTCACTTGATAAAAAATATGTGTAGAAAGCAAGGTCTTTCAGACAGCTGTCTGAAAGATTCGGAATGGGGTTTAAAAATGAATGGGTTAAACGTCAATTGCCTTCTTTATGCCGATGATCAATTAATACTTGCGCAGTCGGAGCAAGAATTGCAAAAGATGATAACGATTATGAATGCTCTTGTAGGTAAAGGTATGAAGATAAATGTAAGTAAAACGAAAGTTATGGTGTTTGAAAGAGATGAAAGTAGAACAGTTTGCAATGTAAGTATAAATGGAAAGAGTGTTGAACAAGTGAATGAATTTGTGTATTTGGGTTGTATGTTTGAGAAATGGAAAGCATGAAGGTGATATTGAAAAAAGAGTGGCTGCGGGTAATCGGATAAATGGGGCATTGCATTCCTTTATGAGCAGTAGAGTTGTATCTAAAAATGCCCGTCTGGCTGTTCATAGAGCAGTGTTAATGCCAACTCTTATGTATGGTAGTGAAAGTTGGGTCTGGCAGGAAAATAATGAAAGCAGAGTGAATGCAGTTGAAATGAGAGCTTTACGGAGTATGTGTGGAGTACGTCTGAATGATAAAATTAGAAATAGTGAGATAAGGAAAAGGTGTGGTGTGAATGAGGATGTAGTGACAAAAATAGAAAAAGGCATGTTAAGATGGTTTGGGCATGTAGAAAGGATGGATGTAAGGAGACTTACGAAAGGTATTTATAAATCTAAGGTGACAGGAAAAGTCGGTAAGGGCCGGCCTCGGAGAACATACTGTGACCAAATCGCAGACATATTAAAAAAGGGAGATGTCAGGAGTACCCGTAATCGACGAGCTTGTATGATGAGAGTGATGAGCGTAGAAGAAGCGAGGGAAATCTGTAAGGATCGTAGCAAATGGAAATCCGAGTCTCTGCTTACCCCTGCGGGAAAAAGGCGTGATGGTTTGTATGTAGAAAGCAAGGTTTGTAAGCTGTCGCTACTTTCAAAACATGATTGACGCTCTCTCGCTCACTCATGTCTTGGACACGGGATAACCATGTCCTAACCTACCTTCTGAAACAAAGTCGGAGTAGGATATGGTAAGGAGTCTGATAAGGGTTCCGTACCTTAAAAGGTTTTATTTAGTTAAACTTATATTAATACATTGCAAATTAGTGTACGTATGAAATTATTTTGTGTGCTGTATGGAGCTACTTTCAAAACAAGATTTATGCTCGCTCGCTCGCTTTACTCGCTTGCTTATTTTATGGTCATTGTATAACCATAACACAACCTACCTCCTGAAACAAAGTCTGAGTAATTAGGGTTGCGTACCGAAAAGGTTTTATTTAGATAAACTTATATTATTATACTTATATTATTCAAATTCAAGACGTTCGCAAGGAGGCATCCTGTCATGTCATGGTGTAACTTTATCAAGCAAAAAAATAAATCTTTTTTGTCAAATGATTGTTTGTCATACGTTTTTTATCTTATGATAGGATCGGTATCCTATCCGCGTTGGTACGCGTGGGTGTCGTTAAATATATGATTACTAACTGTTTCCCGCAGCTCCGTCTGCGTCAAAAAGTAGCCTATGTTTGACCCCGGGTCTTCAACTATATTCATACCAAATTTCATCAAAATCTGTTCAGCGGTTTGGCCGTGAAAGCGTAACAGACATACAGAAAGACTGACAGACATAAAGACAGTCAGACTTTCGCATTTATAACATTAGTATGGAAGTATGGATATCAATATAACTGTACATTCTGTGTTCCCAAGTAAGGTTGATGTTAGGCAGGCGGTCAGTCTTAAAACATGCCAAAATAACATTATGAATGGAAACACCAAGAATGGAAAGCGACATGGAAACGGGAGCTGAGGACACGCATTCTGCGTTCCGAAGGAGGGTTACGTTAGGCAGGCTGCCAGTCGTAAAAACATGCCAAAATAATAATACGAATGGAAACAACCCGAAAGCATGTGTCATGGAAGCGGGAGCTGAGGACGAAATTGGGAGAGTGCAAAGAATTTTTGTAGTAAATTATAGATTAGTATATCAAGAGTTTAATTCTACGTAGTCTATACACTCTTTTTACCTCGTGGAGGAACTGATGAAGTATATTGATACGCTTAATTATTTTTGTGGTGGTAAGAATAAGGTTTTTTTTATCTGAAAATATATCAGATTTTTAGGATCAGCCAATCAATTTTAAAAATTATCACATTTAATTCCCCTTAAAAATCGATCTTGACGGCTCTATCAACGGGCCTTTATGCCTGTGCTTTCGATCTTCCTTGGAAATACATTCGTATAGTATTCATAGGTTATTAGAAACTACTCGTCGTCAGAAAGATGCTTAATGATGTGTTTATCTTTAACTTACTACATACTTTGTATAACCCGGACGAAGTCAAGGCGGGCTGCTAGTTTTTTATAAAGCTCTATTTAAACTGACGCAAATTCCGCGCGACTTGCGGGACATCCACAGAAATAAGAATACGTAGAAGTGCCATAAGCAGGCCAGTTTAGTTTAGTTTAGCACACGCTGCGGCACTTCTATCGAATCTTATTTTTATGGGCGTCCCGCAAGTCGCGCAAGATTCGCGTCAGTTACAGAGCTTAATTGTGCGGTGTGTTGTCTGCAGAGGTACATGCAGAGCAACAGCGAGGAGCACCGACAGCTGTTCGAGCTGATCGCGCGCATGCTGGAGTACGAGCCGTCGCAACGCATCTCCCTGCGCGACGCGCTGCAGCATCCCTTCTTCCACAAGCTGCCGCCGCATCAGAGGCTCGGTAACTATACTATACACCTCGCACACCATCTACAGTACGAGCCGTCGCAGCGCATCTCCCTGCAGCATCCCTTCTTCCACAAGCTGCCGCCGCATCAGAGGCTCGGTAACTATACTATACACCTCGCACACCATCTACAGTACGACTTATCAACTGCCTGCGTGATCGACCGGGAACCATACTTTGTTTACTTGTTTAGAACATTACAAGCTGAAACCTGATTTATTTATTAAATCTTTATTGCACTTTATACAGCAAAATACAAAAGGTGGACTTAATGCCTTAAGGTATTCAAGCCCTAGGACCAAAAAGAGAAGGAAATAAGGGTGATGTGTTGTCTGATAACTAAGGTGATTCCGTGCTTCTGAAATGACCGTCAGAATGGCTGGTTGTTGCCTATGCCATTTAGCTGTGAGAGTTGAATCAAAAATTGCTACATATTTGCACATTGCACAGGCACTTCTACCGAACAAATTTTACAAATGCTATATCTTCTTACGTAATACATGTACGAAGATGTTACTTAAATTATATAAATGAAGTAACTATGTAGCAATTTTTGCCGCTAAACACTTTAAGAATCTCTGCAATTTTGCGGTGAACCAGGGGAGACCAGTCAACCTGACGTCGAAATGCCTGATCAAAAAAAAAAACCAAAAATATATGTAGCAATTGTTTAATATATGAAGCAAATATAAGCAAATATGTAGCAATTTTTGATTCAACGCTCACAGTCAAATGGCATGGGCAACTAGCCATTCTGACGGTCACCTTCTGAAGGCACTTTAAGCTATTGGTCCCGTCTGCCGTCGTTGTAGTGGCTGAGAGGCGGTTTCGCACAACTCTGACACCAGGGAATAAGATGGTCAATTGACAATGTAACCTACACGTAATGATGAAGACAAAGTCCAAACATACCAGGGCCTTAAAGGGTCTTTCTCAAAACCGAGGTGTAGCACTTATTGCTAACCAAATATTTTATGCTCGACGGCAGGAAAATCTTCCTCTTATTATTATTGATATTGATTGAGCGATAGGAATACTCCTATCGCTCCAAACATAGTGCAGATATTATTACACTGTTTTATTGTTATAGGACACCAGTTCACAAGGCCATCATTCCTTAGGTCAGGCCTTTCAGTCCTTGGTAGACGCTTTGAGCTTCCTTTTTGTTCCAAACACATACTATGACATGCGAATATTATTAATTGTGTCGTCAGTGTGTTGAGTTACTCGCTTATTTAAAATGTATTTAATAACCTTTTTGTGGATGTTTTCTTTATAAAATTAAGAGTTGATGGATGTGTAAATAAAATTAATAATTTATTAGTAATTTATATGTTCATCTGTCCAAACTTTGTGCCTTAACATAATATCAATGAATTTATGTATTCTGCAAAATAATTTAACATATTTAAATGATTGAAATATTTTAGTCCATATATAATCCCTAATACTTTTTAGTATTAGGGCCTATCCGAACAGCGATATTTCACTGCGCGTTTTTTTCCGCAATTCTGTAACACATTGAAATGTAGGTAAGTAGTAAGCAAAAAATTCGCGCGGAAAAAGATGTAAATACACATTTCAATGTGATTCCTAAAAAAAACGCGCGGTGAAATATCGCTGTGCGGACGGCCTTACTTTGCGGAATCCGTACAAGAGTTTTTTTTTTGTAACTATGATATTCTCTCGTGGTGGGGAGTGTTGCGGAGTCTATATTGACATGTAGACGTGTGATGTTGCAGGCAGTGACCGCGCGCGGTGCAACGGTGAGAGTTCCACGTCGCGCTCGCTCAGCAGGTGAGGCCCCGCTAGGCCCCCACAGGCCCCGCTAGGCCCCCGCAGGCCCCGCCCTAGCCCTCCGTAGTCAGTAGGGCGGCGTCGCCGGCTGTAAACTTGTACAGTAAACGTAATGAAGTGATAAGTGATAATTATTTTGTCGGACGTTTTATTCTAGGTAATATTTTGTTGTGAATCGGTACTTCTCAATTTGTATTTATAAAATAATTATTTGAAATAAAGACTGTCCAGTCTGCGAAGTTATTCTGTTGTTTTTATTCTAAGTCAAATTCCAACATAAAAATATATAGCAAAAGATGCCAATGGATAGATTTCATTTTAGATACAAACTAATTGGCAAATTATTATTTTCCTCGCTGACTGGTGAGGAAAAGAATAATTTGCCTAAGCTTAGTCTATTTATTCTGTGGTAAAGCTATGATGTAAGTTCTATCAGCAAGTGAGAGTTCTACATGAAATGGTTACTAAGATGAATATAAATATAAAATGTCCCGATAGAGATAATAAAATATCCATTGTTAGAAATAAAAACTTAAGCGGCCATTAGTTAATGCTGCAATCAAAACTAAGAAATTTACTATTTTTTAAATAAAATTTCATACTTTGGGCTTACAAATTTATTTCAAAATTTACATATATTTACCACAATTCGTCATAATATATTAATTTTTTTATTAAATTATCAATTAAATTAGCCTCCATTTATATGGATCTTACATTTTTGCGACAATATAATTTCAAATATGTATAGAAATACCAATAAATAATTTGGTACACTCAACAGCATCTACAAGCCAACGAACTTTATGGTGAATATATTAGCTTGTTCTGATAATTTTCCTGCAGTACCTTATACTTAACTTGCAAAGAAATTTGATAACTTGCGGTGCTGTTAACTGTATGTACAACTTCTTTAAACACTGAAACATCAAATTAGCTTATCTGCAGTACCTATAGTAAACTTGCAAAGAAATTTGATAACTTGCGGTGCTGTTAACTGTATGTACAACTTTAAACAATGAAACATCAAATTAGCATAACTGCATAAGTTATTTTTGAAGCTGTTAAATATTACACATACGTTCGGCATTTCTTTAATGAGAAGTTCTACTATAACAAGGTCATTATATTCTGCAAGCACTCTGCCGAACATGATACAATTTTCATAAATGCTTGTAGGCAGTGTTTTTTGTTCGTTTTTAGCATAAATATTGCTTTATAGTTTATAGCATAATTTATTGCCTCAGTATATTATTGCTTTTAAACATTATGTCATTATAAAGGAGTATTCAAAATACGGATTTAACCAAAGCGTCATTGTCTTACTTTTAGTCATTAAATTTCGATGTGTTTGATGACCCATTACAAAAATCAAGCTAGCTGACTTGGTCATATTAAAATTCGTAGAGAAAAAGAGTTGACTATATACATAAAGATCCCGCCTTATTCATAAAAAATAACAAACAATCAAATTTTAATTATTTTATATTTTAATTTGAATATGAAATAGAAAAAGCTGTTTTTTATGAATAATTGGGAAGTATTAAGGATATTGATAACAACTTACACAAATATCTAAAAATAATATGATTCGAATATTTTGTGTAGGTAGTTTACATGAAATCATGCATGAAATACGAAAGCTATAGACAATGGACTTCTACAGAGCGGATATCACAGCGTGGTCTGCGGTCCGGTCGAACGGTTCGGTCTGGTGCGGACTAGATCATATCGACGGCGTGCCGGTCGCTGTCTGGCCACGTGTACACTGGCGGAACAGCGGCGGTGTAGTTCACGTCGTACATTTGAGCGCGGATGAACTTCTCTGCATCTAGTGGCTGGGGATACACTGACGCCTTGCCTGCAATGGAAATGGTTCTTTACGAGCTGTTTCTGGACCCGATTGGCATCTGGTGACAAGCGAGAGGCAATGTAGAAAACTATTGCCTCTAGCTAGCCGTGGAGGATAATCTACCTTCTAACTTGCACGATAATAAAGTCATTTGGGAATTATTAAATTTTCATTGCCTGAAGATTGTGCTAAATAGAGTAGAAAAGGCAGAAAGGTGGACCCTGGGCTTCTAAGCAGTCTGCCGAGGAACTCACTTGGAAAAGCGCTAAGTATATTTTATTTATTATGAGATTATGTAACTGACTGACCAGTCTTGTAGGCGTGCTCGACCACCTTCTTAGCTATCTTGACGGAGCAGTGCTGTATGTTCTCCAGCGGCGGGTACAGCCTGCCCACGTCCAAGTCCGTTTGAGTTACGATTTCTGATAGCGCCTGCAAGTAATTTCAATTGTTAAATGGCATTCAATCAATATAACAAGTGTTAGGTGTTAACAAATATAGATAGGTATAAAATACAGGATCATCATCATTTCAGTCGCAGTCAGTCACTAATTACTGGTTAAGTGGTCAGTAACTACTGGTTAAAGGTCTTCCCTTAAGGGTTTCAGAATGGCTGTTTGAAAGTAGTCTGCATATAGCGCTTGCCTGCGACCATCTTCAGGTAATCTGGTCGATGGGTGTCGAACGCGTGTCGCCCCGTGGTTTGCGGAATTTTATCATTTTCGGAATTTGCAATATGTTTTAGAAAGTTGTAGTTCTCAGCCTGACGGCTATTTACGACAAAAATAAGATTGCATATCCATTGAAGACTGACCTCAGCAGCCAGCAGCATGAAGTCCTCGGAGATGTCGATGAGCCCCGCACAGATGATGCCGAGCGCCAGGCCCGGGAAGATGTACGCGTTGTTGCCCTGCCCCGGCCGCAGCACGCGACCGTCCTTCGTGCGGTACTCCGGGAACGGAGAGCCCGATGAGAATACTGCACGCTCCTGCAATGTCACACATACAGTAGGTCAGTAACATGTCACCTGATAATTTTTTAAAATGTTAGGTGGGTTATTAAACTCTCTTGAAAAGTGTTGACATATTTAAAGATTACAGCCGGCACCAGTACCGATCATGATTAAAGAGTACGATGGGTTCTAGTGTGCAAGCTGAAGATGCAACTGGAAAAACAAGTCCGAACAAAGACGGCAGTCGGAACCAGTGGTTTATCTTATTGGTGTCCATACATACTAGATTCATGTGGGTAGGTAATTGATTCTACTGCTTCAGCCTGACCTAAAGAACGAAAACATTTTTTAACCGGAAAAGCTACTGATTCAATCCTGCAATGTTCTTTTAGACTGGAAACGACTTGTACAAACAATGCTTCCGGTGACATTCAAATTCAGAACCTTCGGCAAGGCAAGCGCCTAAACCACTAAACCGACGTTGAATTACGTGCCGCGACCCCGTGATGTATCGCCGATCCACATCACCAAAGAATAAATAGATCAGCACAATGTTTCGTGCACTGACTGAAGGAATAGAATAAAAAAAACTTTATTGATAGATCCATCACTTACAGGAAAGGTCTTGCAAAGTACAAGATAGATAAAGTGCGTGACAGACGTCTCAATTAAAATACTAGGCCCATGGTGGCGGCAAAGTGTTACGCTAGACATGCTTGCATGACTAGCACTGATGCACTGAAGGCGCCATCTTGTACAATAAAGTCAAACAAAACATACGTCTGTGTAAGAGTAGGCCTCCTCGGCGGTGCACTCGGCCTTGCTGGTAGGGTTGGACAGCGCGAAGATGACGGGTCGCTGGTTGAGCGCGCCCATTTTGCGCAGGATACTCGGCGTGAATGCGCCTGCGATCGCCGCCGCTCCTGAAAACCAAACTTATTTAGTCTACTAATAATTAAATTAAACTATTTTAACGCGATAAGAACCGTATTAAAATAGTTTTATGTATAACAATCACAAAAACATGAAGTCATTATACTCAGTCTTATTGCCCCGAATACTGGAGTGCCATAAGAGATCTTTTCGCGACATTCCACACAACCATCGCAGCACTTCCCTGACACGCAAAACTTGCTTATGTCGCTCAAGCACAGGTCTAATAATGGTTTTGTAAACCTGTCCTTTAAGTCTGACTGGAATTTTTGGGTCACAGGTGATACCAGTCAACTCGCATCACTTCGATCCGATCGACCATGCTGCTGTAATACGGGCTATGACGTCTGAGTAGATGTCCCCAGACGAGTCAAGTACAGGAAAAAATTACTCACCAATGAGTACGGAAGGCTTGGCAATATCGACGACCTCTTCAAGGGTGCGAACGGGCGGGTGGTCCCTGGCGAACTTCTCCTTGTGCTCGTTCAAGCCACCTTCTGGCCTGTTCCTCACGATGAGCCCCTTGGAGTCCACCATCCAGATGTGGTTGCGCGCTTGCTCCTCAGTGCAACCTTCGGCTACCATCGCCATCACGCAGAGAGCCGCGATTCCGAGGGATGCCTGTGTAAATATTTCATTAGTTAGAGTAGTCTAGTCAAACATTCATACATTTCGACTGGGTTACATGGTCAGCCGTACCTGTAAACCTGGTGTCAGAGGTTTTCGGAACCGCCCTTCGGCCTCTGACGTGATTTGAGTAGTGAAATTATTACATACTGTGGCCTTAAATAATAATTAAGTCACGAGTAGGCAGCGCGCTGGTAACATACTCAATGAGTTATTACGTGAGTAAACGGGCAGCAGTGACCACCAGGATATCTTTCGCGGGCCGTATGCTTGATTGCTAACGTAAATTTAGGAAATAAAAATACATAAAGACGAACGTAGAACCTCCTCTTTTTTGAAGTCTGATAAATTGTCTCGTTGATAGCGATGCTAAAAAGTTAGGTGGTTAAAATTGGATTCAAACCAAAGTTTTGAGATACATACTTATCTACACAATTGGATTTTTTCTAAAAAACCGTGCGAGTTTTTCTACTTTAAACACAAAATCCTCCTAAACAAATTAATACTCATAATTTAGTTTTCTGACGTATCATTGCAAAAAAAGTAAAAAAACACGTTATCATACGTGAGAATGGAAGTTTTTGCCACAACATTTGTCATTTCTAAAATAACGTTCATGGCCACTCCGGTAACGAGCGAGCATGACTCAAACTCGGCCATTAAAACCACTAGATGGAAATATATGTACCTAACCGATAAACTCATTTCAATGTCGATCGATAAACAACTTCAACTAAGTGGGATAAGTCCGCCATTGTACTTATTGTTTTTCCATGCTTGTGTATATAAATTATTTGTTTTTTTTTTATACAAAATGATATTACAAACAAACAAACTTTTAGATACAAATCACAACTTTTCAGCTTACACTGTATACATAATTTGTCTACTGAAAATAGAGAGTCATTCAGCATTTTAGATAAATTATCAGAAAATGCAATAATTTTTTCGCCTGGAATGCACCCAAGAAATGCATGATTATGATGATCTGCAAACATTGCCCGACCATATAAACCATGAGGTGAGGGTAGGTGTGATAGAGATAATTCTCTACTAAGTCAAAAAGGCCATGTGCAATGCCAAGTACTAAAATGTAATTCATGATTAGGCAGTGACGTGCATCCCATAAAGACAAAAAGACATTGCCTACCTTGTGATTTTCTACTTACATTTAATTTTCATTTATTACAAAAAAACAGTAAACTAGGTACGTAGGTATCACTAGGCGCGGGGATCACGTGGTCCCAAGGTAGACAGTCTGATTTTTGTCTTCGATTTCACACTTATGCAGCAAGTTTTTATCTATGTGTTAATATCGGGAACCTGTACATACACGCCTGCGCTTCCATGTAGTAGTGAGGCTAATTGAATCTGATTGGCCGAAATCCGTATTATAAGACACTGCCTTTAAATGCGTTCACTCAACGATTAAAAATGTGAAAACATTATTACACAAAAATATTATTAAGTATCTTTTTTATAAAAAAAATTAAGAAGTTTGAGTGATAATAGAAGTCCGTATACAAAACAATGTAATTATCTTATTAATTTTATTTCATCTTAGTGAACATTAATTGCATTTATGGTTTGTTTCATTTGAACGAATTTTTTAACGCCATTTTGTTTGTTTACTAACAAATACGCCTCGCTCGGCGCTCGGTGTCTTTCTTATTGTAATAAGATTATTTAGAAAGTAGGCTTCAAAACTTTACAAAAGAGATTATTTGTTTCCGTTCGATTTATTTGCATAATGTCGTATGTGGAAGTGAAAAATATTGAGATTAAACGTAAATGCTTGCATTCATGTGTGTTTTATGCAAAAACGATAAATATGGACGAAGCTGGCCTAAATTAGATCAGCTGAGAAGCGGTAAGCCAAAACATATTGTTTTGTTCAATTTCATGAAAACATATTATGGTAGGTGTTGTAATTATTAGGGCTTATAATACCATGTCTATTGCTGCAAATTTAAAAAGTCATTACTTTGGAAGGAAAGTGTACTATTTTTGGTATATAATAATTTTTCAAATTCTAAATTGAGTGATAGTTTCCGGAAATATTTCGACAACCATTTTGCATTCAGTTGTTTACGTGAAAGTGAATGAAGGACAAACTTTATTTTTCTCTTTTATTAACATAGTTTATTACTTGTTTTTAGTTTAAAATGGAAACGTTTTCGTGTGATTGTTGTATGCCGAGTGCTTGTTTAAAAAAACTAAAGAATAACTCGTTTGCAAATCTCACTTTTGATGAAAAAAAGTCATTAATATTAAATGGACGATATCAACCGGGAATAAATTTTACTCAAATGAAAGGTAAAGTAACTAGAAAATTTAATATAAAACAATATGACGCGTTTATCTGGCTCGATACCTTCATACCCTTTATTCATTGTTCGTAAACTTAACGCAAATCGGTCTTTATAAAGGCCACTTTGGGTATCCTCAAATTAATATTTTCCATTTCTATTAATTTATGGATACTTGAGGTGGTCTAACCAATATACAACGGGAACAAGACTTCTGTAAGTTCCAAGATTTTCGAATGATGAGTGTCTGTGTCTGAACGAGCCTTAGTCTAGAAGAGTAAATGAACAAGCCTCAACGTTTATGTGAGTTATTTTTTAAATTTTATTTTCGAACCTTTGCTAAACGCCGCCTGTTTTTAACATGTTACTAAAAATTATGTTTTTTTACACTGTGAAAGACAAGGTAAACATTATTCAATTGGTATTGGTTTCGAATAACTCTGACACCAGGGTACTGTACATGGTCGATTGACCACATAACCCACACGATACGAACTAACGATTGGTAGGTATATGTAATGTATGCAAGTACTAAATGTGCATTTTTTTTAATTAACCTATATTGTCCCACTGCTGGGCAAAGGTCTCCCCCAAGTCCTAAATGTGCCTATCCTGAGGTAAATGTCTATGCATGTCACTGTGATTAGGTAAATAAGAAGTAGTCGTAGCCAAGTAAATCAAAAGATTAATTGGTGATGGTGATTCAGGGTCAAGGTAGAAAAGGTTTCACAGGATACCCGCGACTATATGTAGGACAACATGTTTTTACAAGGAAAAAATCCTTTGAACGAAAACGCACAGGGGAATACTTCCGGAAACAGATTTCACCAACATCGTTCCTATTCAAGAGTAAGGAAATCTAAGCATAAAAAATGGATGGCAGACATTTTTATTCTAGATGCATAGTATCAGAATATTAGAATCTAAGTGAATTAACAGAATTTACGTGAATTAACAGAATATTATCGGGCTACTTAACTGTGAAGGCAAATGTAAACTTCATTAGTCGAGAGTAAATTGAGTCATTATCCTTGGAATAAAACCTATCCGACTTGGTGAAATCGACCCTTAGAGTAAGTAGCAGAGTAAAGTGAATGGAATACCTCTCCAGCGCCCTGGAACACAATGGTGTTGTCGCCGAGCTTGGTGCCCGTAACGCGCAGACTGGCCAGCAGCCCCGCCACCGCCACCGCGGCCGTGCCCTGGATGTCGTCGTTGAATGTGCAGTACCTGTGGACCACAATACAATCATATTTGAATTACAACACTCTGATGATTTAAGTTAGTTTTGGTAGAAATAGGTCGATGGTGATGGTTACCTGACAGATTTCAGCCGGGGTGACAGATATATATATATACTACGAATCCGTAACAAACGATGTTCGTTTTGAATGCTAAAAGCCACGGGCGTAATCGGACGCTTATGTTAAATTATCTTAAACCTATTAATTTTAATAATTTGATTACTATTCCCCCTAGGGTTTGGGGACAACCACCAAGGACAATAAGTGACTCTATCATTTAAGCGTTTCCCTGTAGCATTATCATCTATTTTGCTTCGCAGTCTAGTATATATCCTAGGTAAAAATCCATGCGTGGATCAAACGTGCCTCACATCTGCAGCTTGCAGCGGCAGATGTGAAGCAGTGTTGAAAAGGAAGTGTTGCGACCAACCTGCCACGGTATTTCTCGAGCAGACGGAAGGCGTTAGCATTGGCGAAGTCTTCAAACTGGATGAGGCAGTTCTGCCCGAAGCGCTGCACCACGGCTTGCATGAACTCGTCGATAAACTCATCGTACTCAGACCCGCGAACGCGCTTCTGCCGAAGGCCGATGTAGAGGGGGTCGTCCAGCATTGTCTGTGTGTTGGTGCCTACATCTGGGAACAAAGATGAGACATGATTGGCGTTGAGCATGGAATGTCATCCTCGAATCTGCCGTTATACTACTTCAAAGCATGGCGTCAACCAAATAAAATGTTTCATTTCCATACGTGTGTTTCTCAATTCTCCAGTAGTAGACATTAGACTCTTTACGGAGACAATTGACCTTCAACTAATGTACTTATGTGATCTTAACTCGGGACGATCAGACATGTATTTTAATTTTCGGAAGACCTGGAACTTTGATGATGATAATGATGATTTATGAAGTAAGTATAGGTAGGTATGGCATACCAAGAGTGATGGGCAGGCACTGATGCGGCTTGATGCCAGCGAGCGCGGTGTACAGCGCCAGCTTGCCGACCGGAATGCCCATGCCGCACGCGCCCAGGTCGCCCAGGCCGAGGATCCTCTCGCCGTCTGTCACCACGATGGCACGTACGTCTGTCTCTGGCCTAAACCAACACGTTTACTTTTTAATACCTGACTTGGAGGAAACACATTTTTGCAAAACGCAAGGCCCTAAGCATGCAACTCCGAAAATATTATGGGTTGTTAGGTAGAACATCGAAGTTGTCAATGGAGAACAAATTGCTGATCTATAAATGTATCATAAAGCCAACATGGACCTATGGGTTACAACTTTGGGGTACTTCTGCAAGCTCAAACCTGGAAATCTTGCAAAGATTCCAGGCTAAATTGCTGCGAATAATAGTAAATGCACCCTGGTACGTGAAAAATGACCAGATTCATAAAAATTTAAACATCCTAACCGTGAAGGAAGAGATTCTAAACAGAATGCCAAAATACAAGAATCGCCTGTTGAGGCATAGAAGAGTTGCAAGAGTTCTCGGAGGGCCGAGAGTAGTATTTTCCAGATTAAAGAGGATCTCTCCTTTTGATTTGTGTCCGAAATGACACGAATGATCTACTTTGAAAATCGACTCTCAATGACATTCATGTGGCCAAGTCACTGGAATTGGTCCACAAAAGGATTTCTATTAACAATATTTACAAAATACTGCTTAATGTCCGGTAGGCGACAGATTACAGAGAAACTAGAGGGGAAAAAAAAGAAATATAAAATTGCCCTGTTGAAAAGTCGGTAAAGAATGGAGGAATATATTTTGCGACACATCGCAAGCCTCGCGTGAAAGGAATATCTATAGCTGAAATAAAGAAGTAAATTCTTCTTCTGCTGCAAAATCCGCTTGTTATATCATTTCAAGCAAACAAAGTCGCGTTTATTGATCTATATCATTGCAAATTATCTAAGTACTATCTTCTAGTGTCTTCGTTAGGTTAAGCGCCAACACTTCATAATATAATGAACTTACCAGTTTTTCAAAATATCGTAGATATGGCCCTTATCGTGGATAGTGATGAAGAGGCCACGTGGTCGCCGGTACACCAACCCGTATTTCTGGCAGGCCAGGCCCACGGTGGGCGTGTACACAATGGGCATCATCTCTGATACGTTTTCGCCCACGAAGCGGTAGAAAAGCCGCTCGTTGCGATCCTGATAAAAAAAATTATGATATGAAAATCTTTTCTCCTGAGACTTCATGAATTCTAGAAAACGAATTGTCTTATGATTTTAATGAAGTTGAAAAAATTCTATATATAAGGAAGGAAATTGAGGTTGATAGATAATTATCATTGTACCCACTTATGTAGGACATTCGGAATGCATTTTTTTCTGTAACAAATCTCGAAGATTATACTCGCTCGTTGCTAACCTTGTGATCTAGATCTTAAGCTACGCTACTCGGAAATTCAATCTAATTGCGTTTTATAGTTTAACGTTTTTAAAGTTTTTATATCCGGTTCGTACCTATGCAGGTGTACTTATACCATTTATAATCTACATTATTTATTTTTATGGGATTTTATTAAGGAGGCTATACCTGACGAAGTATAATTGAATAAGTAGAAGCATTATATCCGGCAACACCACTAGCGAGGTGATCATACTAATGTATCAGACTCAATCAGGCAGATCAACTTCAACATGCCAATAAAATGATTTCATTTTAATTAGCCGCAGAACAGCTTTATGTAAATGATATTTATTATTAAACTTTTGGTACGATAAAAGGTTCGTTTTTTTTTCATATCTTGTTTAAAAATATTACAGAGGCTTTGACTATCGGTCCAAGTGGTACTTCACTCAGTGGATATCCATTGCGATTCAGAGAGGGAACGCAGTCAGCGTAATGCATTTAGTTTGGGTGCAGTTCGGGTGGTATATTTTTAGACTGAAATAACTTTTTTGTTTTTGTATTGAATAAATGTTTTTAAAAATATAATATAAGTGTACTCAAGAAAGGACGGCAAAGAAAAATCTACTACACGACAATGTAACATAACTCTAGCGCAATCTCTTCCAGTTTTTATTTTTGTCAGGATCTACATGTTTAGCTACAGAGAGCTTTCAAAATTACAGCCAGACAGTAATCTCTTCTAGACTGCCTTTAGGCTAATAAAGTCATCAACAAGGTGACATAATGCTGATCCGTTGGACGAGCATGACGATCATGGCTGTTGTTCCAAGAGTCATGGAAGCATGGCGGCCTTGCGCGGTGACGGGATCCTCTCACCGGAAAAATTGCACACCGCCAATCATTTTGTGTCTTGCCTACCTATACTACAAGTATTACATGCTAAAGATTAGAACAATAGGAGGCTTGCCCTATACTAGACTCCAAGCATGTGTACTAGATTGCGATTAGTAGAATGAAAAAAAACTTAGTATTAGGAAATTCCGTATTGCATTCCCATTTGAAAAATGCAAAGAATGGGATAATTTAAAACATTTTTTGTAGTACAAATACGTATTTGTTGTTGTAAAAACACGTCAATTGCAACTTTGTTTACAAATTTTTGATCTTTTCGCTACACAAATATACATCATAGAGTATCTTTATCTATATCGAGACACACATTTTATTAAGTGTCAGATACATATCTTCTATTAATTATTTTAGATCCTCAAGTCCTCAAGTGAAAATCTAGAGAAATTCATTTTAAGCTGTCGAGCTTGAAAAGTACTTCATACAGTTTCAATTATCAGTTGAGGAATTTTCAAGATATATAGGTACCTAGGATTTATTACCTTTAACTTTTTCATTTACACCTATTCCAACAAACGCCATTCCATTCCATGGTAAAGTAAAGTATTAGGTACATAGATTTATAAATTATTCATACTTCCATCCATAACTTCAATACTAATATTATAAATGCGAAAGTCGGTCTGTCTGTCTGTCTGTTACGCTTTCACGGCCCAACCGCTGAACTGATTTTGATGAAATTTGGTATGAAACTGAAGACCCGGGGTCAAACATAGGCTACTTTTTGACGCAGGTGGAGTTGCGGGAAACAGCTAATTAATAATAATTGTCATTTTATTCGAGCATAAAATTGGATCGTCTCAAGCGAGATGATTGATATGCTCAACGGGAGATCTAACCTCAAACAAATTTACATTTTCATTAATTGAGCGATGGAATGGAGGCGAAAATTTAAAAATAGAACCCGGTAAATAGAGCACTTATGTTAATGGAAGAATACATTACAATCTATATACATATATATGTCACATGCTGTCACATAGAGCAGCATATATAAAGATTGAACAAGTAAAACTTTCTTTGGACTTTAAATGATATAGTATAAACTTAGGCGCGCTTTTCCGAATGAAGTAATATTTTTTTATGACTCTACACTACACAAACGTAGTAGCGTCACGATGCCTCTCGACTTAAGTTATAATTCTTACGTTAGTACTATTAATATTTTGTGCTTATACTCGTAGTAAAGACTTTACTTAAGAAAAAGTGAGATGAACTTGAATTAAGTAGTTACTCACCAACAGTCCCATCAGGTAGATGTACTTATTGAGGGGGTCTTCATATCTGGCGATGGACAACTTGCAGAGCTGGACCTGTTCCTCCTGCGACTTGACCCTGGCCGGCAGAAGCCCGTGGATTCCCAGGACCTGGCGCTCCTCGATTGTGAAAGCCATGCCCTGGAACAAAAGTTCAGTTATATATCCATAGAAATAGCCATTTATTCAGACCCTTGTGTTAAAGTTTTTCGGAACCGCTTTCCACGGCCACTGATCTTAAGTGGGTCATTTAACGACCACCTAAATGTCAGCCAAAGACTTTACGTGCTTTACAAGGCACGGAATCTTATTATTATCAGACAATCAGGTGATTCAAGCCTGCAGACTAGTAAGGCCTTGACCACGGACGCAGTTAATGTAAAATAGCAACAGCGATGCGGAACAGCAAAACATCTTTGAACCAATTTAAACGACAATTGGTAATTACTTAAAACTATAGATTGGCTAGACCTTGAAGAATAATTAGGCTAGTTTTTAGCGTGTTACTAAGAAAGTCACGCGCGTGGAATTGCGGTCAATAACTAGAAAAAGTTCCTGGAGACCTATTTTGCGTGACTCACAATTTTAAAAATAGCACTCCATGATCTACTTCAACTGCTCTACATTTAGTTTTGTATTTAAGGTATTACAGAAGGACGAGATGCTTAATCGTATAGGGACTGGTGTTAAATTGTTGCGAAATAAGAATTAATTTAAAATAACAAAATAAGGATTTAATATTTTAAATAAGTAAGTGTTTTTTAGAGGTTTGGTTTTTAAAACTGGTAACACTGTTTCTAGTGATTGTCAATTTCAAAATTCGAGGTATATTTGTGGTAAGTACGTTTTGCCATTTTCACAATGAGTACACTTACTTCCTAAATAACGTTTGCAAATTGTGAAAATTTATTTTGAAAATCATGGTTTAGTTCGCCAATCTTACCGTGCGCTATGTCCATTTTACGGTCGACGTAATCTTCCATCCGAGCAAGTTATTCGCGCACTCTAAACGATTAAATGAATCTAAAAAAATGCCATACAGTGCGCAAAGAAGAATTTATTGCTGCTGTGGAGCATATTGTTTAAGTGGATCTGATGAGCCGATTCGCCATCGTGCACAACGATTGGAGCTGTGCCCATGCCATGCCAGTCATTCCAGAACCATGATTACAGATTTTTTCGTCCCTCAGTTGAGTGGTAACAAGATGGTGCAACATGCCACACAGCGAGCGCCATTCAATCATTTACTGCGGGAATCATTCGATCAGCGCAAAATTTCCCATAATGGACCTGTGAACTTGCCTCCACGATCGTGTGATCTGTGGATAATTTTCTTTAAGGATATGTTATGTGTGTGTAAGTTGCAGGTCTACGCAGATAAACAACTGATGTTGGACCACTTGGATGCCAACATTCGCCACGCTATTGCGAATATATGGCCCCAGTTGCTTGAGAAAGTGGTCGGAAATTGGACTTCCCGACTACGCTTCATTCAAGCCAGCCGTGGCGCCCATATGCCCGAAATCGTTTTAATTATAATTTAAGATTAATGGCATAAGAATATCTTTTATACAAAATTAATACTATAGCAATAAAATTTATATTTACGTGTTTTATTTCGTTTTGAAGTTAAGTATACCTTTAAAAAAGCACTCTTTATCTATACTTAATATTATAAAGAGGAAAGATTTCTATTTTTGTGTGTATGTTTATAATGAATAAACTCAAAAACTACTGTGCCGTTTTCAAAATTTCTCTCACCATTGGAAAGCTACATCCTGATAGGCTAGAACATAGGCTATATACCGCAGGCGGAGCTGCGGGAAACAGCTAGTAAGTGATAAAGAGAAGACGGAGAAGAAGAAGAACAAGAAAGAATTAGAACATAAACAAGTAGGAGGCATGTCATATATAAACATGAAAAGGCAAGTGGAATTAGACCTAAATAAAAGAACTTAGAAGGGACCCTTCCTGATAAGAGCCCAGCTCTTTAATTTAAATTACTTAGTTTGGCGCAATTAAAAGTTTTCCTTTTCCAAACTTCTCAGTTATCAAAGTGCCGCAATCCCGGTATTTTATCTTCCACAACCTTATCCTATCAAAACAGATAATTTTTTAAAAGAATAGTCACTTTAAACCTCGCTACCTTCTACCAGACGGCAATCGATCAAGGTTTCCAACTGGCAGACATTATGGCATGACCTGTCAGCCGCGGAAACAACAGTGTGGCCACAATGACCGCCAGGTGGCAATCGCTGTCAGCTGTTCGTGACTCGAGGATGACGTCATCAAGGCGAGCCCTCGACCTTGACCAATTGAAACGCTGTTAGCAGTGATTATCTTGTTACGAGTGCGGTAAGGATCATTAACGAAATAGAATTGCAATGTGGTTGATAGCAGATTGGCGTGATTAATTGAGACAAGTTTTCACCGCCTTAAATTCCTACATAAGTAGGTAGTAATGTAATTACATTACTTACTTAAGTGATCACCTAATTAGGTGTCATGCTATTATGCAAGTATTAAAAAAACACAACAACCGCCAAATGTCCGGAGCAGACCTCTACATATGAATCATTTACCTACATTTTATCGAAGCCTTCTTTTAAGCTATATCTGCAAGTTAAGTATCTCTTATGGTGCATCAGTTTAAGTAGTTACATTGTAGAAATACCACAGAATTACTTGGATAAGTGAGAGTTGGCGAAATCCTGTATTCAAGCATGTAATGAAGATGTCCATAAATAATATAACCAAGAACTATCTCATCAAGTGATCAATAAAAATAATTATAATGTTAGTTTGCAAAAATAAAAAGATAAGAATAGGCTCATTATCAGTTCACAGGTATAATATGTTGCCAAAACAGACACGACAAATTGATAACCTCTCTTTTTCGTCGGTGTTTAAAAATAGAGAAACAACCACGAAACAACACAGAAACGAAGCTTTTTTTATTTGTTTCGCAATAAATATCAAAGCATTTTCGCTCGTAAACAAATAACAATTTAATTGTAAAAGCTTTTCAGTCAATTAATTGTTCCGTCTTCCAACATAAAATCCGGCAATTTCGTTAGGTTTAATCCTGGAATTTCCGCAGTGTTCCGTGCCACGCTTAACAGGACCTAAGTAAAGTACCTGTAAGTACATTGTAATTTTCCGACAGTTGATTACATCTCATTACCAAGTCAAAAGAGAACTTATATAGAGTTTATTTGGACTTTGCCTTTTTGCAATGAATTATTAACGATTGTTCAATAATGTTCGATAGGTATACTTCAAGTTTACACTTGTCTTGTACTTTGAGTAATAAACCGCCTCATATAATAATATACGGACCGCAATAAAGAAATATCGCGAAATAATCTATCTTACTATATAATTGATAACATTGTAGACTTATGTATTTATACAGTTATAGAAAACTATTTTGTTATGACTCTACCTTTCGTAGAAGGACATAAGTATCAGCCTACTTAAAGTACAATATATTAATCCTGGTATTAAGAATCATTTGTAAGGTCCATGTTAGCTAAAATGTGTTGCGTCTTGTTCTTTCTTGCTAAATATCGAATAGAAGAGAAAGGGACGAACTATATTTTAGCTAACATGTGCTTAACAAACGGTTCTTAGTACGGGGGTCAGTAAATAGTTTATGTTGGAAAAGTGTTTATACATACCAACTAATAACAAATTTACTTAGTAAATAAGTAAGCAAAAACAAGCCACAAACCCTGGAGTCTTCTGCGGCAAGACATTCAGGAATGGCACAGAGCTCCCTCCTTGGCGTCAGCTGCCACCAGTCCCGTTCCATTTTACACTCACTCACTCAAATCTTTAAATACATAACAGTTTGCTTAATAGGTGTGTTTAAGTATTCCCATTTAGTTTAATTCACGAAATATTTTTCAAGACCTATTTACGTTTACAAATAAGTATATTTTTATTGTTTGCTAATTGAGCTTAAATTATGATGTTGAGCTGTTTTGTTTCATTATGTAAATAGTAAACTTACATTTTTGTTTTTTTAAATTTGATAGGTTTAGGTAGGTATATAATTAATACGCCACACGCTTTGTTTTATTTGTAAATTGATTATGTAAGTACAGCTACCGTATCAAGTCGATGGTATTACGTTTTCAGTTCAGTATTATATTACTGAACTGAATTAAGAAATATTTATTACTATAATTAAGCGTAATTTTACTAAGATATTGTTAGTGACTTGATGAAAGTTAAAAAAGTAAACTTGAAATCGGAATAAGTAAAATAATGTCCTTATTATTTTCCGATAAAATCTAAAAATTGTAATCTACAATTTTAGAAATAGTGAATGTAAACGTGTTCCAATATACGAAATATTATTTGGACAGCTAAAAAGCTAGACGAGAAAATAATATAACATTTTCGCCTCAAGCGATGTCCGTTCCTGCCCTTCACCCCCGCCCCCGCCTTCCCGACAATTTTCCAATTTTCCGTCACTAACTGCGTCACCGTCGCACTATGGGACAAAAACGTGAGTTTCGTCTCAAAAATGAATTTTACATAAGTCGGAATTTAGAACTATTCTAGATTGATTTATGAAGAATAATGTCCTAAGTATCTAAATTTGTACTAAATAACCTTTGGTCAATATATTATTTTAGCTTAGTAGAGGCTTGAACTGGTTCAATGAAATTCCTGCTAGCACAGACTAGGAGAAACCTCAAACTTTGCACTATGATATTTTCTGATTCTGTGACATTGAATTATTGTGTGGTATATCATTAGAAAGGTCTGTTATTGAACTTTTTGGAAATGCTATCATATTCATAAAGATTTTGGCACGAAAAGTGTAATTACTCAGATTTAAGACTCATGTTTTTTTGTATAGGCCTTAATTTTCAGAAAAGCTTTTAGGTGTTAGCGAAGTTTGCCGAAGTCGAGATATTTATGATTTTGAATACAGTAACTGATCAATAATACGAGGCAGAAAAAAAATCTTGCCCAACTCTGCCCCCTTGGAAAAAAAATGCATTTTAGTGTTATAGGTCAAAAACATAAGAAAATTAAAAATGTTAGAATATATTGTTTTTATTTTCTTATCTAAACTGTATAACCACAAAACGTTTGTTTTCGATAAGTTTTATCAATTACCATTAACAACAAATCATAAAGGAAGAAAATTGTGGTATTTATATTTTCTAGATAGTGGTTAATTGTTTCTGTTTTCAAAGATAATAAGTTTATTTCCCATGTGAAATATTATTTATCAAGTTTGCACACGGAAAGTCGAATTGAATATATACAATTAATTTTAGTGATTCTTCACCAGTCCTCAATAACACTAACACTATAGCATTTGTCGACAACAAGTTACTTCGCGACCGTCAAAAAATCTTTTATTATTTTTTCTATAATGAGTGATTTGTTATTACTCTACGCGAACTCTGCGTTTTTCTCATCAATTTTGGAACAAACCCAGAAGATATTAAGAAATATTTAGAGCAGCAGCACAACTTATCGTCATCAAGAAGCCAAGAAGTTTTAACCACCATTCAAAAAAGCTTTTTGACCCAATTCAACGATCGTTGGTCAAAATGTAGTCGTACTAAGGAGAGGTTCCTGACGAAAAATGCGACTTGGTTAGATGGTGAATTCAAGGTCAGTTTTGATGAAAGTACATCCGCGACCCCATCATCATCATCTGAAAAGCGTGGAAGACCATCAAAAGCCTATGAAGACCTGTCGGACAAATCAAAAAAGAGAAAGAACATGGAATTAGTTCAGGAGTTCGGGTTGGACTATGTACGTAACGCATATGTACAAGGCTTGAGGTCTGAAGGTGAATCTGAAGAGGCTGCTGTTGTAGCTGCCATAAGAAGTTTAAGCAAAGACGAAAAATCAATTATAAAAAAGAAGATTCTTGGGGAAACTGTAGAAATAAATTCATTTTCTACGGAAGAAGCTCTAGGTTTGTACACTGATCTAGATTTGTCCAAGGCTCAATATGGATTCTTAAGAGCGTGCCTTATCAAACAGAATTGCCCCATCTTGCCTTCGTATCATGCTTTATCTACTGAAAAACAATTATGTTACCCCCCATCTTCAAGCATAGAAATAACAGAAACGGGTGCTAAAGTAAAGCTGCAAGATTTGTTGAATCATACTGTTGCTCGTATTTTGATGATTAAAAACGTTTGGAATCCTACCCAAAGAAGACTGCAATTATTCACGAAATGGGGATGTGATGGTTCTTCGGATCAAAGTGAGTACAAACAGGTGTTAACAGGCGAAAATGTGAATATATCTGACGCTAATTTGTTCATAAGCTCACTGGTGCCTATCAAATTAACAGATTCATCAACTAATCAAGTTATTTGGCAAAACCCAGCATGCTCTTCTGTCAGATATTGTAGGCCTATATTAATCGAATTTGCTAAAGAAACGCCAGAAAAAACTCGATTGGTGGTGAATGATATTCGTTCAGAAATAAATAATTTAGAAACTACCGAAATTAACAAAAATAATCAGATTATAGAGATAACGCACGAGTTATTTCTAACTATGGTTGATGGCAAGGTTGCACAAGTGTTAACTGACACAACTTCAGGTGCTGTGTGTACCATATGTGGTGCCAAGCCAAGTGAAATGAATGACTTGAGCAAAGTATCATCAAAACCAGAAAATGAGAGTGCCTATGAATATGGGTTATCTACTTTGCATGCATGCATAAGGTGTATGGAAATGATATTGCACATATCTTAAAACATTTCATTTCAAAAATGGGCAGCAACAACACCAGAAAACAAAAAACTTAAAGAAGATAAAACGAAGCTTGTTCAGAGTTTATTTCGTAACGAAATGGGATTACATATTGATAAACCACGTCAAGGAAGTGGTAATAGCAATGACGGAAATACAGCTCGCCGATTTTTCGAAAATTATCAGTGTTCATCAGAAATAACAGGTTCGATGAAAATCTTATAAAAAGATTCTACATTATACTTCAAACTATGGCATCTGGTTTAGCTATTAATCCTGAAAGATTTGGAGAATATACCAAACAAACAGCTGAATTATATATCCAAAAATATAGATGGTATTACATGCCATCTTCCGTACACAAAATTCTTATACATGGCGAAAGTATTATAAAACATTTTGCTATTTTACCAATTGGAAATTTATCAGAAGATGCTCAAGAATCAAGAAACAAGGACTACAAGAAGTTCAGACTAAGTCATGCAAGAAAATGCTCTAGATTAGCAACAAATGAGGACGTGTTTCATACTCTTCTATATACATCCGACCCCTATATATCAAGTATAAGAAAACCTACAGTTTCTGCAACAAAGGAGTTGTTAGATGAAGCCGAAAATTTACTTGTACTCGATGAATAAATATTATGATTACTACATGCACTATTTGACATTTATATTTTAACATTTACACAGAAATTTACTCTTAGTTTTATATTAGAAATTATATTAAAAGTTTTTTTGACGGCCGCGAACTACTTATTTCTTTTGGGAAAAAAAATTGGAGACATATTATTAGGAGTTAGGTAAGAATTATGTTAGTTAAAATTAATAAAAGTGTAATCAATTTAGTATTTAGACATAAAAATTTATTTTATTTGTATGAAAAAACACACTTTAAGATTTTGTGTATTATTTATAATATATGTCATATATATATTTATATATTTAGTGTTTTCTTTTCTTACCCTATATATTCAAGAAGCTATGTGCAAAGTTTCAGGCCGCTACTATGACTAATACTGAAGTTACAGGAGACAAAACTCACGCTTTTGTCCCATAGTGCGTCGCGTACCGCTTGAGTACTGCTGCAGAAGGTTTACGAAGAAATATTCCTCCGCACTTATTTCTAATTTATAGAAACCCGCGATGTGGTAGCGGTCGATACTGAATCGTGTCATACGGCCGATGCAGTATCATTAATGTGCATTATTTGATTGACTTTTATTATAAATGCGAAGCCGACTCTATCTGCCCGTCTGTTACTTTTCACGCCAAGCTTGGGCTGGGAAGTTGTCAGCCGGATTTATCAAGAGGCTATTTGAAACGTGATCAATTTCTGCTTGCGACCGAATGGCATGCGAGCCATTTAATTCGGCCCATTTAGACTAAATACCCCTAATTTAATAATACTCGGTACATCCTGTTTCCTCGGTTGAAGTTTTTTTGTGTGTTTCCTCTTCACGATTAATCTTCTACTTTTTTTTTGAAAGTTAAGCATAAGTTAAATGTATTGTGAAGAATTTGCATACCTTTTTTCTCATAAAATACTGTTCCCGTAGGTAATGAGAGCGCATGCAAAGCGGCGTGCCAAATCTAGTTAATTTATATTTAAGTATTACTAATTTCTAAGATCAGGTGAGTAGCATTCCTTGTATGTTTGTCACTTAATACATCTACTTAAATTAAATCATGAGCGTGTTTAATCAATGCGTTAATGATGAAAAGTAATTACAAAATGTGCCTTCGGCCTGTCGACCTGTCATGTTTCGCCGGGAGCGACAACTAATTATCACTGACATAAACAACGTCGATATTTTAAAATATAATAATAGACAACTCGTTATTTAATTGGTTAACATAATCCGCTAGTTTTAGGAAGTACGGGTCAGCTTTGATTTGCCAGATAAGTTAAGCTTAAGAAATTTTAATTAATCAAGTGATTGGGAAAATGTTTATAATCTTAATAGCTCTTCTGTGTCCCACTGGTGGGCAAAAGCCTCCCCTCTTTTTTTCCACACGTCTCTGTCCAGGGCTATTTCTTTCTAATCCCAATCGAACTCCCTTAAGTCATCGGACCATCTTGTTTTTGGCAGACTCTCTTTTTATACCCATCAGTTGGGACCCAGCTTCTTAATATTTTCGTCCATCTTTCTGGATGCATGCACACATGACCCGCCCAATCCCATTTAACCTAGCCCTAATTTTATCATTTCGTGTAGGTTCCATTGTCAATCGACCATGTACACCCTGGTGTCAAAGTTGTGCGGAATCGTCTCTTGGCCTCTGACTTGGTTCCTTTAACGACCACCTTTTGACAGCCGGGACCAACGGCTTAACGTGCCTTCCAAAGCACGGAATCATCTTTATTATCATCAGACAATCAGGTGATTCAAGCCTGCAATGTCCTAACCAAACTGGAAACAACTAAACAAAGTATGTTTCCGTTGGGAATCGAACCCGAAGGCGAACGCCTTAACAACTGGACCACAGAGGCAGTTAAACCATCCGAAACTGAGTAATAGAACGCAGTTTGGTATTGCTAACTTTGTCTATGAGCTTGATAGTTGATACCCAAAATGCTGCGTTCCATTGCTCTTTGGCAAACCTTCAGTTTGGACCGTTCTTTAATAGCGACCAAGTTATAGCACCGTAGGTAAGGATTGGCAAGATGCACATATCGATGAGTTTTTTCTTGAGACACATCGGTAATTTGCCTTTCAGTAACTCTTTCATCGATTTCTTTGTCTTCCCGGTCGATGAAAGAGACTATTTGCCCGAGGTATATGAACACATCGACATTAGATGCCCATCTACCACGATCCTACGTTTCGGGCCTTTGGTCATAAGCTTGTTTTTTGCCACATCAGGCAAAAGAAAAAAAATACCTTTGAAAAATTGTTACTCATATACATACTGTGAACCCAAATTGAAATTACGATCTGAAAAGCATAAAAAGACCAATTCATTCCGAATCAGCAAATATTTGCTTCAGAGATGACAGATGGGGAATAATATCAATCTTATTCTTTGACATAGAAATGTTAAAAATACCTATGTCAATAGTCCATCTTCATTTGATAAACTTAAATAAAATTTCACGTTCGTTAAGCGTTCGTTAAAAGACATGTGATCAATATAAATATTTTTCCTATGTCTTTCTGTCGTTAGGTATATAAGTAGGTATCTATTTGGATTTGAATGGTGAATCAAGTTTTTAAATCAATTCAAGCAAGTTGGAAATAATATGGACCTTAGACAAGGTGCCTCGGGTCTCATTTTGACAGTTCACATTGACCTGAATACATTTGAACAAATCGCTAATCTTTAATTTTAAGGATGAAATCTTAATCGTTATGTGGTTATTTAATTTTTATTTTTAATTTAGTTGCATTTAATCTAAGAATATGTTATTCATTATTTTATACTTCATAAATTAAGGTTGATTTCAAAATCAATTATGTACCGCAATTCGCAAAACAAATTAAATACAATCTAAAATATCTTAAAACAGTTCTAAAGTTTTTTTTGCTGAAATTAAATTGCAAAGAAAAAACGCATTAACTCCAGTAATTGGTACGGAGACTGAACAAAAAAGATAATTAAGGAATCCGCAGGTTGCTCTCTTAATTCGCCGGAATAAGTTAAAAGTTAGGTACCTATAATTACTTACTTAAAAAGTTAAATAATGGAACAATGGAAAATATTCAAGGTTCTTGTATTATGAATATTTGTTTTATTTTATAATTTTTGATGATTTCAAATATTTGAAATTCTATATTGAATTGAAATTTTTAAACACAAATTGTTCTATATATCAAAATTATTCAAATACACGCACGGACTTCCCATACTCAAACACATTAAGCCTACTTGAAAATATGTATACATACGAGTATATGCCACGTTTAATGTGTATACCTACAATTACAGCCTAAGGTCTATATGTAGACTATCTAGATCAAGGCGTCCACTATGTGTATTAGTTTAAATTTGCACATAATAATATGTCGGTAACCTCAAGCGAGGTTAACATAAGGGCAAGATTAATTTATGACGTCTTACACAATAAATTTAATCATGAGTACTTAGTAGAGTTGTTCATAAAAGAAATAAAATGTTATAAATATTTTGTTAAGGGTTTCGTCACAAATTCACATCACAGTGCTTAGTCCCACAAGTGTACACAATAACTGATATCGAACTAATATTTAGTGGGATCAACTTTGTGAAACCCTTCGTTTAACACGTCGCCATGGTGACTAATCCGGCCCTTTATTGTGTTTACTATGTACGCTAATTATAACACAATTTATGGGATCCTATTTTAATAAACGTAATTTAATAAAACAGACGTCGAACGCACACAGGGGGTAAAGAGTTTTTTAAAGTTTTTGATTGGGGTCGACCTCATTTTTATACCATGTTTAGATCAATCGACCCCAATCAAAAACTTTATCGGCTCTTATATAATAATAGACCCTGTACGTCCTGGCATCAGAGTTTTAAACTATAGCGTTGTTCTTATTTTCACTGGAAACCAAAACTATTGAATATTTTATTCAATTGGTAATTAATATTTCAAAGTTACAAATACCATAGACTGCATATACTCGAAGGTATTATCTTATCATCTCTTATCTATCAATAATCACTTATTACATGCTAGTTATGTTACTACGTTCCCATAAGAAAATGTTAATAAATATAACTACTCTACAAAATTACATATCAGCGAGAGAAAAAGTTTTGAAAATAAATTCGATTAAATACAAAACAAATTGCAGCAAAAAGCGAAATCCCAGCATACTCGTAAAATGGTTTTTGTAATTAGATGATCCTTTGTAGTAAGCATGACCGCTTCTCTCCTTGAATCAAAGACAAATTCCTTAGATAATCCCTTTTTGCGATATTACTGAGCTAACCGTCAATAGAAAGGATAGAAAATAAAAGTATTTTCTCATCTAAAGCGTCTTCAAATACGACAAGTGAGGGATTGCGAAGGCTTGGGAAATAAATCGTTGTATATTTAAGATAAAATTTTGGTAGAGCCAAAAAGGACAAAAGCTAGAGGTTGGTAATGCATACTTGATGAAAACGAAGTGCTTACATGATTTACATGAGTTTAACTTTCATAAATAAACTTTTGTATATTATATAGGTTAGGTACTTTATATTGTATCTTATTACAAATGCAGAGCGAACTATTTCTGGAGAATCTTTGAAATCCGGAATTATAAATGTTGTCCTTGATACCCACAACCCACGACTCTATCAAAAACAATTATTTTATTATGCTGATTCATATCCATTAGCATCATTGCTTCTACCGACTTAGTTGCTTAACAAAGATATTATCAAAAATTCCAAATCTAAATATTATACTTTAAAGAAGAAGATATATCATCGACAATATCACTGATAGTTTAACGGCTATAATTAGCCACTGCAACACTCAATACTAGTTTAGATTTATTTATTTAACGTTTATTGCACTTTATAACAAAATACAAAATGAAAAAAAAAATCTGATTGATCAAAACTTGTACTGAAAGAAGCAGTTTTAAATATATCGAAATGAGGATCGACAAAGATGTGTGATATGATAGCTCATGACGTCAAGAGGAAATTCCTCTGCCGTTTCCTCAGCTATTTGCTTTAGCATTATTGACAGCTACGACGTTGAGAACGGGAGGAGTGCCTACAATGACGTCATTTTGTTTCTCCATAAATTAATAGGTATCTGTGTTGTTTTGTAGAGTCTACTTAAGTTAGTAGACCTTTCTTAAACTACATAACAAATTATTATATATTTGATACAGGAATAGACTGGCTGTACAGATGGGCTGTGGGTGCCAAGGCACTCACTTAAGTTGAAGCACGGGCAATCACTATTTTAGCTAAATAGGTAAACCTTTCATATAAAATCCATACTTCCATACTAATATTATAAATGGGAAAGTCTGTCTGTCTTTCTTTCTATCTGTTACGCTTTCACGGCTAAACCGCTGAACAGATTTTGATGTAATTTGGTATGAATATAGATGAAGACCCGAGGTCAAACATAGGCTACTTTTTGACGCAGGCGGAGCTGCGGGAAACACCTATTATTAGTAATATATGAAACATTACTAACAGAATATTTTGTAGAAATAGATATATATATATATATATATATATATATATATATATATATGGATTAACGCACAATTCTTCTAACAAGTGACAGTGACCTCTATTCGACCTTTAATTGAATATCGATCATAACTAACCATGAAGCCATGAACACAGCTTGTTTCATTAACTACTATCGCGTTCCATAAATAAATAGTTATGCCTATAACATAAACCATAAACTATAATATTTTATTTATTTCCATATGTGACAAAGCATAATTTTGTATCACGCTTTATTATTATGTACCTATATAAATTGCAATAACAATAAGTCCGCAAATATGTAGATAAGTGTACCTACATGGTTGGAATGGGCAAATGCCGTGAATTCCCTTGTTCACAGCGAGTTTGATATTTGTTATTTTTTTAATTAATAGCACTATAGTGTCGCCATCTTTCTATTCATCTTTAAATGCCTCAATTTTATTGTTTCTGCTCTACTACAGAAACGAATTATTTGTAACTTTTTAAGTAAGTATGATAGATCTACAGCTATGTGTACCTATTCAATTCTAGAAGATATAATCAACGCACACGGTGATTATTTTGCCAATGACGAAACATTTTATTGCGATTTGCGATATCCAACACACCGCAAAAAGACCTCGCCAAGTCGCCATACCTGTGGCCTGTGGTTACCGAGATGGAGTTTGTTAATCAACCATCGCTGCGTCATACTCTGCGTGCTATTGGTATTTGGTATTGCCCCAAAATGATGACTTTTCAAATGTGCAGGTTGATCACGGAAGGAAAATGACTTTGTTTATTACGACATGTAATATTTTTGATACGAGTCCTTCTCCGAAATTGATAGCCTTCAGAATTTTGCCTACTACCGTTGATTCCATTGATATATGTTGGGGTAAAATAATTCTGTAAACAATTTTTGTTTTTTAATTTTTCATTTGTAATACCAACAATCAATGTACCGAACGAGAGACCAATAACCAGCCGCGCGCCGCCAACAAAATTGTGCATAACGTTCCGAAAGAACATCTCTAATTAATGGCAAAAGTCACATCAAAATCAGGTACCAAATAAATAGACAGATGTGATTATTGAAGACCAGGCAAGTTTAAAAAGTACCATACTTACATAATATTTAAACATTTTTAAAGCTTATTGTGCTACGAATTCTGGACATTGATAATGAGACTCTTAGACAAACTACTTAACTAAAATCAGTAGGGACGTTTTTATGCTGAACTGTACTTTAACATACTTACCTACCTATCTATAAAGGAGTTAAGCACTTCATATTTGTCCTAGTATGACGACCCTTGCTGTTGAAAATCGATAATCGTTCATTCGTGTGTCTAGTCAGTTACGTTCAGCTATTAAGTATCGAACTACTTTATTATTGAAATAAAATCTACTTTTAATAATGTGTAGCCTAAAAACTATCTCTGTCGCGCATGCGATTTAATTTCTTGTTGTGATTGTGGCTGACATCTGCAGAATGTTTACCACTAAATATTATATACACCACTTTTTTGATAACTGAAATAATTTAAACTTTTTGCGGCACGCTTCCTTTGCCAAAACTTAAATCCCATTTTTCGATTTTCAAGACAGAAAATAACCTATCTCATAAGGCTTATATATTATTGAGATTACATATTATAGTATTTAAAAAAAGTGTTATATGTATATTATGTTGACAGATCATCTGTATATCATCCATATTTAATTACATAGTATAAAACAAGCTTTCCGCTGTCTGTCTGACCCCTATTTATGCTTAAATCTTTGAAACTACGCAACGGATTTTGATGCGGTTGAGTGTTTTATAAGTAAAGTTTATATGTATGGTTTATGCATAATATAGTAGAAAAACACTGATAATTTTAGAGGTTTCTGACGTGAGGTCGAATGAATTAACACATTTTTGGGGCTTACATTGCAAACGCCGGCTTAACCCTGTGAGATAGATCAAAATAATGTTCAAAGGTCTACAAAAAAGTCCGCGATATCATATGTCTAACTATTGTAGTTACGTGACAAGAACTACTTTTTCAGTTAAAATTTGCAACAGTAACGCCGGTACAAACTAGGCTACATTATTCGTTTCACGATATTGATCCTTATCCAAATAAATCATTTCATATTCAAGACTGTTTAATACCTGTAGATTACTCTTTGAATGAATGAAATCGGACATTCCAGTCCAAAAATATTACGGATTTTGTTTTGAGTTTCAATCACTTGGCGTGGCGCGCGGACGCAAAACCCGGACGAAGCGGTACTAAGTAGGCCCGATTTCTTCCCGTGGCGCGTGGGGTTCCCTAATGTTTGAGAAAAAACGATAGAATGCTAAGAATTTTTATAATAAATTATAGATTAGTATATCAAGAGTTTAATTTTACGTAGACTATACACCCCTTTTACCCCGTGGAGGGAACTGATGAAAATTATTGATACGCTTGATTATTTTTCTGGTGGGTAAGAATAAGGTTTCTTTTTATGCGAAAAGATATCAGATTTTTAGGATATGCCAATTAATTTTAAATTATATAATCACATTTAATACCCCAAAATAATCGATCTAGACGGCTCTATTGTCCTATACGCCTGTGCTTTCAATCTTCCTTGCAAATACATTCGTACAGTTTTCATAGATTATTAGGAATTACTCGGCGTCAAAAAGATCTATGTAGGCGGTTTTGAAAGAAATGCATATTGAGTGTTTATCTTTAATTTAACTTACTACATACTTAATTGTATAACCCGGACGAAGTCGGGGCGGGCTGCTAATATATATATAAATATATATCGCATTATAAAGTAGAAAAAACATTTTTTTGGATAAGATTCAATTCTATATTAGTCTTGTTTCTTTACGTGAATTTATCACATATGTAATCTAGTCATTAAATATTTAACTTTCTACTGCGTCATTTAAGCTTACCTCACGCAATCAAAGTAAAACTATTTTCATTCGTACATCAAAAGCGAATCTATTTCAAATAATAATAATATGAATTTAATTACAGAGGGTATGCAAATAGGGTCGCGTAGTAATAAGACGCCCTGTCTGGGCTTTATAGGAACAAGCTTTGTTCATATTCAATAAACTTTAATACAAAGCTCTACTCATGCAAAAGCAAACTCCCATCGCCG
The DNA here is from genome assembly GCA_947363495.1 of Euzophera pinguis. NCBI lineage: Eukaryota > Metazoa > Arthropoda > Insecta > Lepidoptera > Pyralidae > Euzophera > Euzophera pinguis. The sequence goes on from OX376166.1 coordinate 4,490,081, forward strand.
TCTCGTAATAAACTTCAAACTTTGAATATATAATATTATTGATGTAGACATAAGTGTAAAACCTAACTATAAATTCGCTACTTGTAATTTTGTGTTTTTCTAATAAGCTTAGGGTGTGATACCCAAAATATTCCATAGCTCTAAATTCTGATAAAATATCACGTTCTTAAATAAATTTTCTGTTTTATACTCGTAAGCGGTAGCTTAGACGTGCGGCACCCTAAATACTACTTAACTCTAAATCCTGACATTAGAAGCACCTTTAATAATTTTAGTATATTATAAGCGGACTCGTCTTCGAAACAACCAGCTGAAGATGCAAACGAGAAAACGTTACGAAGAAGAATAATTCTAGTAATTTCAAATGGCATTTCTTATCCACCCAAACAAATCCGTAGCCCTATAAAACTTCTGGAAATGCGACCACGGGTTGAATTAATTAATTTTCATTTGTAATTTAATTCATAGGAACCCAAATTTAGATTTGATTAACCTTTCTACTGACGACTAGGTAATAAAAAATGGGGCTGTATTATATCAATTTCTCAAATAGAGATTATGTATAGGTAAAATCTACCATTTCTTTTCGTAACATTTATATTTCAAAAGTCGTAAAGAAGACTAAAATACAAATATTATCAGTAAAATCAAACAATACACACGATGCGGTATTACATAATGTTACGAGGAATCGTTGCGACACAAATTACTTAAAATTATTTGGTAAAGTGACAATCAACTGACCGGTTTGATATAAAATACATTCTTTCTTCTGTTTTCATACCTAAGTTGCATAATAATGTAATATAATTAAGTCAAAAATTATTTATATAATAAATTCATATAATTTTAAGATTTAGTTCATGTTTCCTTATTTTTATTTAGTTTGGTTTTATAAATACATGATATCAGTAAAAAAAGTTTAAAATACTAAATGAAAATTGATTAACACGACAGAAAAAGTAGCAATTTACCTTTGAGCGAATTTTGATTCAGAATTTAATTTTATTGCGAGTTTCCTCATTATTCTACATTGCACCGGCTTCCTAGTATTTTCAAATAAACATGTAAATTATTAAGTCGACCCGTGATGTCAACATTGAATTGTTTGTAAATTCAAAACAAAGGCAAATTAAGTTTGTTGACATTTCCCGGGAGTTCACCTGATCGACGATCCACGTGAACTCCCGGAAATAAAGTTCAAAACAACATTTGGCATAAAAACAATAGGTAGATCAGGGCATCAAGTGCGTTGCCATGCTAATCCTATGTGGGTCGGATAAACACATGATACAATTTGCGGTAACTGCGAGCACTTCCGTCCGGCCATGCAACCATGACCTGACATAATGTAAAGTCGTCAGTATAACAGCAGCCTTACCTTGTTAAGACCGGGATGTTTCAGGCGGTCGAGGCCCGACAGACGGCTGTTGGACTGGCCGTCTCCGGAGCCCCATATTCCGATGCGATCGCGCTCCATTTCGTTCGTACACCTGCCTGCACCGACTAGATACGACTGCTTGGCGGCGCCGAACACAGCGCTACTTTTGTCTCGCTGGGCGGGGGGAGCCGGACTCATCGTGGTTTCGCTCCTGGGAAAGCGGGAAATTTTTTGAGTGACACAGCTATGAACCACAGACTTGTGGTTTCCGCCACCCGATAACAGATGGCGCTGGTTCCTTGACCCCACGCTATCAGGCGGCTCGTGAGAAAATCCACAAGATATTGATAGCAAAAAACTACATAAAAACATGAAGTAGGTATATTTTCATTTCATTGTGTTAGATTTGTCAAGCAAGTCTAGTATTGGCTATTACGTAACTGTCCATAACAATTCCAAGACATAAATTTTTAAAAATCAAGTTTTGTTTTGAATGTCAGAATAAGTAGTTTATTGAAACATAAACATATTCGTGGACATAAACCTTTGGATCTACTACAGCATTTTTTTATAAAATGAAGCGTGTTGTTGCTTTCTAATTAACTACTTTATAGATAAGGTGGTAAAATGGTGATTGCACAACAGCCAAATTAATTACATTAATTACTAAATTGCGCGTTACACTGTTGATAGCTGTAATTAAATATATAGACATAATTTGAATCTTATGATGACCGACTGCTCAACTTGTGCAACTGAGTTGAGCAATCAATTGGTCAGTCGGGAAAAAGGCATTTTATGTAGATAGATCAGGTAACATGACCATAAAACGTCGGGGTTAGGTTCAAAGTATTCAATAGTAACAAGCTCTTTTTAAGCAAAGAACTACCCTACCGTAGAGAAGACATTAAATTTGGGATTTAACCTAAGAAAATACTTTTGAACATATATTAGGCAAGTATATTTTTACTTTTAATTTTCATACCATACTCGATATGTTATGAAATGAAATATGAAGATTTACTTTTCGCCGCCAAAATTCTGTTTTGATTTTTCTTTTTCATTTTAATCTACCCAATCAAACCTCGCTTAAGACGAATCTACGAGGAAGCAAAGGGACTGACATAGGTTATTTTTTTGGCTTAAAATACATAATACATTATGTCAATAAAAACTATCAACTTTTACTATTTAGCAATGCCTGATTTCCATTAATACCCATAGTTTTATTTGTTACTTTAAATCACGGCAAAGTAACATTTTTCAATGCCGGCGTCCGCAACTGGCCTATCTCGTTGAAAGTACCAATTTGCACATAAATTGAGTTTGAAGCCGGTGAGCTTACTTCATTGTCTATTATAGATCAGCTGCGAGTTGTGAATGTCGCCTTGGGTTTTCTACTCAATTTTTTTTTCAAACATTTCACTACCAGAAACTGCACAGAAAGATTTTCAAAAATCCGTTCTTAAATAAATAAGTTATAAGCCTATGAAATTCGGTGGAAGATGACACTGTCAAAAGACAAGAAAAGGATGCACTGGCCGAGGTTCGTCCCGCTGTAATTTCCAAAGATCTTTGTAGTCAGAAATGTTAGTCCGGTTAAAAAAATATGCACTGTGTGTGCAGTGTTATCACTGCTACTTGATTTCGTTCGTACAAAAGAGATAGCAAGACGTCTCCACCACTCTCCCACTTTTCTTCTTGAGAAAACTTTAACATCCAATTACTGCCATAATTAACAACCAATTGTTTTCGGAATCTTACTTTTGAGTGTCCATATTGTTTCGTATCCTAATAATGCCCAAGTATGAATACAGTTAAGCAGCTGTTGCCCGCAGCTCCGCCTGCGACATTCTGACAGACAGACAGACTTTCGCACTTTTATTATTATAGTTTGGATGGATGGATTTACTACAAACACTATAATTAATACTCATCTAGATATGTTAAATTAATTAATTTAAAAAAAATATTTTTTTTATTTTATAGCCGTACTAGGCAAACCAGGTTGCCTACTTAGTTGTATAAAAACATTGAATTTGATGTAGGTAGCTATTTTGGTGTTTAGTCTCACTGTAATGGAAATATTATTATTCATTGAAAAAAATTAAGGAATAGTCTACGGGGGTCTACGAAGATCTACGAAAGGTGAAAAAGACAAACTGAATCGACTACGGGGTGCTACGAGGGTCTACGCCGCTACAAGGCCTACCCACGGATGGCGTGCATAGCAGGGCAAAGCTTGCGCCCCTTGGAACAGGGACAGGACATGGTCTGAAAATAAAACATTCATATACTTTCTGAACATGGTGCTTTCCTTGAGACTAAACACCATATGAGCTAAGGCCTTTTATGTGGCAACTTTGCGAGTCATCAAGCCTTCGCTAGTGTGCACTTGAAAGTCTATTTTGTCGCTAAGGTATTAATTACCTAGTTATTAGGAAAAAAAATAAAAAAAAATGCAATATATACCTATTTCAATACATAAATAAAAATAATAATTTGCTCCCTACTAAATTGTATCTACATGTCTAACTCTAAATAATGAAAAAAAAGACAAATAGTAAAATTACCCTGTAAATTTTCTTTTTAAGGCTGGTTTAACAGCTTGTGTGATGACTATAAATATAATGAAAAATAAAATGTTTAGAATTAGGAAGGTGCATAAAAAATAATAAAGGATAAAAGTTCTACTTCAAAATTATTTAGTGGAAGTCACAGAAGTAAGATATACATGAAATTTAAGTACATTAATTTTTTTGGATTCAATCTCAAGGCAGGCAATCTTTAAAACTGTGCAAGTATTTCGTAGTCCAGGAATAAAACTCTTGTAAATATGGATTTAGCTTGCATCTTTTATAATTTTACACAAATATTCAGCGAGTATAAAAAACAGTGATTTCACCACGATTTCTGAAAGAATTTCTGTATTAATTCATATAAAAACTTACCGTTGACTGTTTTTGATATCACCAGCGCCATTCATTTGACGTGTGTCAAGTTGTCCATTAGATTTTACTTTGCGTGAGAAGAATTCCATTTTCGAAAAATAAGAGAGATCAAAATATATCACAGATAATGAAAATCGTAAAAAAAAATTTTGCTCTTGAAATGAAACTTAATTCATTTTATTTTCAGAGACTTTGTAGTTATGATGATTTTTATTTCTTGAATTTTTAAATTTATAATTCAATTAATAACATAATATGAATAGGTGCCATTGAGCTCTCGCGAACTTCAAATGACGACTGAAGGTTGGGAAGCTGGCTCCACGCTTAATAAGATGGATATTATCACTTTAATTATTATAGAACTTATCAATTCCTGGCTAAATTAAGTATATCATGCTGCAGTCACTCGAGGTGTAGGTAATTTCCAACGTACAACGCAGTAACGTAAAATATGGTTTTTATAGTTTGCATGAGTGACCTACATAATAATTAATTTTAGAAAGTTCTAGTAATGTTTTTGTAAGAAAAAAACATGGCAATAAACGTGTATTTATCGCAATTATACATATGTTTTTTTAATACGTAAATAATAAAAGTTAATTTTATTTGTGACGCTGTTTTCTATTTTGCTTTAACACTTTCTGTGATTATTTTGATGAACTCGGGAATTTGTAGGTATTTTAAATTATTTGATCGATTTATTGGTTTACTGTAAATGCTAATTAAGTAGTATATTTAAAAATTTAAAGTTTAAGACCTTGGCATTCAGATAATCTAAATATCAATATTTTTTTTAATTTACCGCCTCATTAATAAAAAAGTATTTTTATGAAAATTTTAACTGAAATGTGTTTGTCTCATGCCTCGTTCTTTCACGTTAAATATCGATAAGAAAGAAAGGGACAGAACTGAACATAGTTTAGTAAACATGGGCTTAACAAGCGATTCGTAAGACTTTTGTCTTGAAGGGATTAAGTATACACTTATAGTAGAGTTCATACGAAAGACGTTAGAAATTTTGACAATAGTGAGAGCAACTGAGATCTAGCAGCAGGAAATAATCTTTCCTTCAATCCTAATGACACTTTACAAATTCATTTACTTAGCCCCAAAATCCTCGACTTCAAAATAAATACACGGTATTACCTACGAACGAATCGATATCACTTTACATTATACTCACAGTTACTACATTTTAGGTGGCGGTCGATCCTTAGATAGCAATGACCTTTTGCAGCTTTCTTACAAGTGTAGCGAACTTGTCTGTTCATATTTTCGCTATGCTCTTTTTTTTTAGTATAATGATTTTTACAACCATGGACACGAGTCCTTCATAGCCCTTCTTAATTTTCGTATCTTCTTCAGTCCTACAGTGTGGTTTCGGCAAGTCGGTAGTCAAGTCTAGTCAAAAGAATTAGGCTAAGTGAAGTGGTAGAAAAACTGCACTTTTACAAACATAGCTGTCAATCTGCCATACGTATCAGGCAGGAGTGCTATTTTTGAAAAGTATGACTCACTCCAGTGAGTAGAAATATTTTCGTTCGATATCAAATGATTTTCATTCGACTTATTTCGATATAGCATGTCATATTTAACCCAAGATCTCTTGCAATGTGCGTTCTGCCCTGACAAGTGTACTGTCACTAGCATTAAAATGTATACATTGGTTCTTATGTCATTGAAACAAAATCTAAAATTGAATACAATTGTATATATGTTAATGCTCGTGACTGTACTCTCGAGGAAAAAGAAAAAAAAATAAGATCGAGCCAACCAAGAAGAAGCGTTTATTTAATTTTAAAATCTGTGACTCGTTCAAAAGCGGAAAATCGATGATTTTTATTTAATGTATTCACAGTGATCAATATAAGTCACTTCAAAAATACCACCCTAGTAGGACATCCCTATTTTCGCTTTATTTAACACCGATCAGTACTATCTATCTTATATCTGACTAAAATCGTAAGGCAATAGTGTAGTCACCAGTCTCAGAGTCCGTGTGACCCGTGGTCGTGGAGGTCCACGTGACCGCTGCAGGCTGGGTCGCATGATCAAGATCACACCAAGGGCACGTTCGCGCCGCGCCATTGCGATATGGGAATCTTGCGCAGTTCATGTCAGACATGGAAAGGTTACGATCTACTGCTTTAATTTTACTCTTTATCGTAAGCGATCATGATATATTTTACAAAATTAACACTGGCTAATGCCCGCGGCTTCACCTGTGTAAGTAATATTTAAAATTTTGTTACAACACTGAATAAACCTCGGGGTGTAGGGAATTGAAAATACCTAGTCAAAGTGCTATCAAGCTGTTTTGGAGGAGTGTGACATGAGGTCAGCTATAATGCCTTTACATTCAAGACGAGGAGCATAGAGCCTTACCTCCCTTTTTATTTTATTTTTTTTAAATGTGTGATTGGCGTCATGCGTTCGACTACGGCAGGCCGCAGGAATGACATATTTTAAGTATCTACGTAGCAGTGTTATCAGTCAGCTGGCGTGCACGTGGGAAATTGATAACGTTTCCTCTCCAATCCATTGACATTAATAACGTGCGGTCACATTGTTTCCCGATAGAGTTTAGTAGGTACTACTCATGACAGACCCACTGTACTGGCCAAAGCCTGGTGGTACGATGGTCTACCTTAAATTGTACCATTTAATAGTGAACAAACATCCAAATTACGCACTACGACTAATTTGCGTCTGGGGTGTATATTTTTCCCGACAACTCTAAACAGGATTGTTTTAGAGTTTGGGTACAAATATATATTTTATTGTTTCCCATTGTAGCCTTACCGTGTGGAGAGATTAAAGATAGATAAGTAGATAGATATACACTTTATTGTACTAATCAGAAAATTAAAATTAAAAGAAATACATTTAGAAAATTGAGTACATAGGCGGAGATTATAGATAATTATAGAGCGACTGACACTGGATACATAATTTTAAAAAAGTATCTAAAGCAAAAATAGTCGTACCTACAAATAAACTAAGTATTTACTTTATATAAAATACTTTGCAAGTAATTATACCTATGTCTCGCAAAAATCTAAGATAAGTACCTATGTACTCGTACCTATATCTATCTATACATATTATATAATAAAATTGTAACAGATCAATGTCTGTACATTGAAGACTTTTAAGATAAATCAATATGAGAGGTCATTATTCGACCAACAGAAGCCAAAACAATCATTTTTAGAATTTTTGTCTGTCTGTCTGTCTTTATGTCTGTATGTTTGTCATCGCATTACGCAAAAACTACTGCATAGAATTGAATGCGGTTTTTACAGTTGTGTTGCTAAAGGTCCAACTTAAAAATTATTCCGAATATTTTACCAGTTCCCGTAGGACAAACGACCAACTTAATTGACCCCTAAAACTATGGCGTGCATACTGAATGTCAAACTACAGTGGCTGTTCTCACTTTTTGCAATGTTATAAAGATTTTTATTTATATATTAATAATTTTCAATTAATCACTCTTACCGTAACATATACGCCGTGAAATTTTTATCGTTTTGGACCCATCGTCCAGTGGCTCCATTCATGCAACCGAACAAATTTCCCCAAGGAACTTTTGAGTTTTTCAGTCATTCATATCGAGTGGGGTACATGTCCAAATGACCCTGCACTCCCTGGTGTCAGTTTTTTTTGGAAACGCCTTATGGCCTCTGATGTGGGTTCTTTATTATGACTTTTCAGTCTTTCATATCGAGTAAGTTACATGGTCACTAGAAACTGCACACCCTGGTGTCTATAGTTTTTTCGAAAACGCCTTACCGACTCTGTCTTGGGTCTTTAATTGTGACTTTTCAGTTATTCATATCGCGTGGGTTACATGATCAATCGATCCTGCGCAACCTGGTGTTTAAATTTTAGAACCGCCTCTCGGCTACTGACGTTGTTCCCATAACAACCAACAGATGGAAGACATGGCTGAGCGTACCTTCCGAAGCACGGAATATCATAAATTAATCTTTTATCAGTCCCTGGGTCGGTAGTGGTCCAGTGGTTAAAAGATGATTATCCTAGACCCGGAGGTCGTAAGTTCGACAAATCATATTTTTTGGAATTTTTGTCTGTCTGTACACGCATCACAGGAAAACTACTGGATCAATTGACTTGAAATTTGGCATGGACCTACGTTATATACGGGGTCAACATCTTAAGTACAAATTATCCCGGAAAAATATACGGATCCCGAGGGACAAGCAAAAATTAATCTACTAGACAGATCAATGTGAAATTTAAAATGCAAGCACAAGAAAACATTTAAGTTATCTATATATATATATATATATTTTAACTATAATGCTATATATATATATATAGCATTATAGTTAATCTCATATATTTTACCTACCTATTTCTCAGTTCTCTCATTAGCACATCACACATACCAATAGAAATCAGATATGTTTAACGCCCAGAATTGAAAAAAAAAATGTAACCAATTTCCTAAGCAAATGTTCTGTTCGCAATTTTCTGCTATGGTTATTTATTAAATTAACGACCGAGCGTTTTTCGCAGGGTATCCTCAGTATGCGCTGAGCTCGAGATACGTTTATCCTTATCCTAATCATTATAGTAGCTATCTATCCAAGACCTATTCTTAGTGACATTTTCTATCTCAAGCTCCTCCGTGCTTCGGAAGGTACGTTAAGCCATTGGCCCTGGCTGCCATTTGGTAGTCGTTAAATGAACCACGTAAGTTTTCTATCTTGAGCTCTTCCGTGCTTCGGAAGGCACGTTAAGCCGTTGGTCTCGGTTGTTATTGATAGATAGCAGTCGTGAGGCTGTGTCAGATGCCTTAGGGCAGCCTGAAAAATTCTGACAGTGTTGGCCACTAACACACTTCGGGTCATGTTCCTGTTGGACTGGTTTTCCTGTAAAAAGGGTTATGGAGGTCAGACGGCAGTAGCTCCATTGTAATGACCAGTTCTGCCAAATCTAGGACCATGACTTACAGCGTACCGAAGCGTAGACTGACGACGCAACTAGGAATAAACGCTAGGATGATGAAAGGAACCACATCAGAGGCCGAGAGGAGATTCCGAACAACTCTGACACTAAGCTGTACATGGTCGATTCGATAGACAATGTAATCTACACGAAATGATGATGTTCATCATTCTCATAATCGGTGAGACGAAAGAAAGAAAGAAAACAAACGACTTTCATATGAATCATACATTTCAAAAATAGGGCTCCAATATCGACGGTTTAATTGGCAATTTTTCTTGATCACGTGGGTTAAGCCGCGGGTAATACCTAGTCTTCAATAAAACAATTGATAACAAAAATGTACACACGTTTTTACTCTATCTTTGTTTAGTGATATAATGTTAAAACAAATTGTTCTAAAATTAGGATCAATACCTACTTCTACTCGTTTATTTACCCAAGAATGTTTTCTTTCTATATGATAGTATTACATGATAGTTTCTATAGTGAATTTCAACATGTCATGTCAACTAAATGGTACAATAAAGTTTTCTTTCCTTCATTCGTTCAGTCAACTTGATACCTATAACTAGACGTGAGAAAACTCTACTTTTTGAGATACGGACCTCTAAAAACTTACTTTATTACTAATATTCATCAAAAGTTGTAGGAACCGTATAGTTAGCAGTATATGTAATTGCGCAAATTTTCGCAAGTCATACAATAAGGCGGATGTCGCTGTCCGTCATTGTATGATGAAGCAACACAGTTCCTCTGCAGGTTCTAGACAAATGTAGTGGCTGTTTCTTATGTTTCTGATAACTGTGACGAAATGCTGACTTCCTGATGTTAATGTCAAAATAAAGTGGTTATTACATGATACGTTAGGTTGTTAGAGGTAATGTAATGACGTATGTATGATTGCAATGATGCAGTATTTGCTTTTCCTATATTTCATAGTTTTTGAGATCTCTTGTGTCGGAGGCCACAATCCTCTTTGAGTTTTTTATTTTCATATTAAAATACCATCACGCCAGTTTCCCGTAGGAGTAGACAGAGAGTAAGTAGGTATTTGACTTGTTCTATTATTAAGTTTCTCACAGGGCTTAAACACCAAAGATGACGAAGACAAATTGCCTTGGATGTCTTGTTGTGTCTCCGAGTAACACAAAGACAGACTATAGCAACAACTTGATATGACATGTGTATGGTTACTAAGTATCCCTACTTATGGTTACATAGAGATAAATAATCCTATAGGTTACGACTCTACACTCACAAAACAATAAGCAAAGCGGGCTCTTCCTTCAGTCTTCGTTGCTCTTGCGGTGATAAACTTATCATAGACATAAATACTACAACCAATGAGAAAGGAATTTTTAGACTCTATTGGAGTCTAACTGTACAAAACCGAAACAATATTTTTTGGATCGTACTTATTCGATCTGAAGTATGACGTCATCATCCATGATTTTGTTGACCATGTTTTCTAGTTGCATCTTGAGCTTCAGAGCCATAAGTTTATTTTTACAATAGAACCCATCGAAGTCGGGAAGTCAGTATGCTCTAAACAAGAGAACGACTGTCATCTGACCTCTGTAACAGAGTGACCACAGGTAATAAATACTAATAGGCTAAACACAAATAACTTGGTGGTGAACAATTTATTTTACAAGCTTTCAGCTCACTATTAAACAATCCGTATCTAATCATATTCAAAATATGTATGACAATCATACGAATAGAGTATTACATACACAAATATACAACCTCCAATATTCGGATCAATATCTGAAATATTTAATTCATGCAAATTCCTTTAAACAATCGTTTCATGGACATGTTAGCGCCCGAACCAGACCGAGACTGCCAATAAAAAATGTCTGAGTAACCGATGACCCCTATTTCGTCAGCCGGAGTTTATGCCAAGGAGTCGCGCGATGGTTCATTAAACATTAAAAGCAAAGATTGCTTCGAATAGGTATGTAAGTAGTTCCTACCTATATACCTAAGTCCATATGTCCATCTCTCTCTATATTTGTTGTAAAATACTTAGTTGTAAGGTGGGTGTCGTCATTTCAGCTCTACTCGTTCTACTTTAACGGTCATTCATTTTACGCGCTGTTGTATTTACGTGGTTAGCACAACATCATACTCGTACGAGTTAAGGTTAATATAAGAAGGTAAGTTCAAAATACAACCGAATTGAGAACCATTTTGTAAGTCAATTGAAATTAAGTCTAAATTAAAAGCCTAGTAGCGCGGATGTCTTGTGGTTGTGGCTGAATTAAAAACATTTACTTAATTTGATTATTTTTGCTCGTTAGGTAGTGGCAGCCAGAGAACGTGCTAAGAAGAAGTTAATTTGATCTGGTGAAAAACAGAAATAGACAATGTCGTTTTCTATTAAAGTTTCGTAGCCCTAAATAGCGAAATCGTCTATAAAATCATACGCGCAACGCATCGCAGTGCAGTACGCATAATATCCTATTACCTTACCTACGTATTTTAACTGTTACTTTCTTCCCTTATCTAAACCTCATCATCATCATCATAAATTTAAGAGCTGGGCTCTTTTCGGTGGTCTTCTACCATTCTACTCGATCATAAGCGAGATCCTAAGCACATATTGATCTCATGACCTAATATCACGACTTTACTTAGTTAGTTAGATTAATTATAGGCCTCGCGCGCTCGACATCGTAGCGTCGCGGAGACCAATTATAAATCTAAGGTTATGCGCTTATAATAAATAAATAAATTTCTGCTGCGTGCTGTTACAAAACTTAAATGAGCATATTATCCTCGTAGTGTTAATATTGCGTGAATTTGCCTGTGTGTTGTGTCATTATGTCTGTCTAAGATATACTAGCACCTAAACGAAAGAGCCGGTTTTGTTGAATTTTTGAAGATCTGTTTCGCAGTCTGAAAATAATAATTATTTTACTTTCAACTAGACTTCAACACTCATACGAATCCATTTATGAGTTTGGTTGGTATTTTATTGCAGCATGAGTAAGTTACGGGATTGAAGTAGGTAGCTAACTCCTCAGTATCTAACGACAGCAGATCAGCATTTTTGGGCTCATAAGAAGGGTAATAATCATCATAACGCATGATTATGAGTCGAATCACATCATTATAAACATGTAGCATAAGTTAAGGCCTAACCTACGTGATAGCTTTCTGAATAAAGATATAATAGTCAGTAATCATGATTATGGCAGGTGTCCGATTTCTATTGCAATAGCCCAGTTTAAACCCATCCAAACTTCATCACCATAACCCATTTATTCTTTTCACCTATTAGAAATAGTTCCTCCTCCTGCCGAGACCTGTTCATGGAAATGTCAACTATTGATATAGCCGAGAACGGGTTTTGGCAGGAGCACCACATGACATCAACTTCTCCAAAGGGCCTCTACGTGTTGGATCAATATCCCCGCGCAAGCCTCTCAAAGGACCGGGGTAACCCGTGAAATCCAAAAGGAGATACAATAATAATAATATAGGCGTAGGGATGTGACGACCCCATCGCCCACTGGGTTCTCTTCCCAGTGCAGTCAGTCTCCGCAGGGCAGCTTATGGCGAGCTGTTGGTGAGTGGCGTCACCGCGGACCTGAGTGCCCCCAGGGGAGGCATCCGTCCCTCACCTCCGACCTTCCTTCGCCCAGGTCGGAGTGGACGCCGATGAGGGACAGGACCCCTACCTCTGGCTTGCCTTAGCCGGCTGGCGAAACCGGAGCCGCACCTCTCGGCACCCTTAGCCGCTCATTCCAATGTTGCCTTTCTGTTGCCAAACGCGGCGACTATTTAGGTGGCCCATTCACTGAGTGGCGAGTCACCGCCTGCCACTAATAGTCAGTAATCATGATTATGGCAGGTGTCCGATTTCTATTGCAATAACCCAGTTTAAACCCATCCAAACTTTATAACCATAGCCCATTTTATTCTTTTCACTCATTAGCAATAGTTCCTCATCCTGCCCAGACCTGTTCATGGAAATATCAACTATTGATATAGCCGAGGACGGGTTTGGGCAGGAGCACCACATGACATCATTTTCTCCAAAGGGCCTCTACGCGTTGGATCCATATCCCCGCGAAAGCCTCTCAAAGGACCGGGGCAACCCGTGAATCCCAAGCGGAGATACATAATAATAATATAGCTCATATATTTATATTCTATTCTATTCCGGAATTTTCGAAAAAGGATTTGAAAAAAATATTCAATTTGATGATAGTGACCTATCCACGTTGAAACAATTACACCAATGGTTGGCTTTTTATGCTTTTCTTAATTAATTTTTTCAATTCAGGTTGTACCTACCGTCAGAATAAAACAGAAAATGACTTCCTAGTAGATACGTCCGAGACCTATGACTCTGTCTCTTATTATACTTTACAATCATAATAATGAAGGCTGCTTTAAATGTCGCATGCTCGTGTGACTTTTAATTTTGTTTTTATTTTAATGACCATAGCATTTGATTCAACTTTCTTCACATCAAATGTAGAGCATAGATTATGTACATAAGTTGTAATTTTGAGTCACCTTATATGTATGATATGATTGCAGCACCCTTGTACTAATGTTCTGTTCTATGTTGTATCTGTTCGATTTACTGTATACATAAATTTGATAAATAAATAATACTCAAATAAATAGATTATGCCCGTAGCTTTACACACGTACTTGAATCCCGGGAACTGTTTAAAAGCTAGGAAGAGTAAATACGTGATTGCGTTCTGCAAACTATTAGGCCTTATGTAAGTAATTACCTACGACACAAATATCTATAGATTTTATACACGAGATATTAAATTACTTACAATAGTAAATTACGTTTTTTAATAAATTGGAAAACTTACTGCCATCTTCTTTTTTCGTTCAGTTTCACAGATGCGCTGTTTCCCATGTTTCAACACTAACGGTCACTTCGGACGAGTTATCGAATTAGTACAACAAAATCCACTTGGATTGTTTTCGATTTTCCCGCCACAATCCGATGTAAACGTCTTAGCCATTCGACAATCGACAACACTTTGTGATTCAGCCAACACAGGTGAACTGACAGCGGCCATGACTTTCCCTCGCTATTATTTAGTCATTCACTTCCCTTTACAAATGTTAAATACATAATTAGATTATTGTTCTTTCAAATTAATGTAAATATGAGAGTAACTTTAATGTCTTTTTAGAGGTAAACTTTTCACGCCAATACTACTCAAGCGATTTTGATGAGTTGTAGTGCCTAGATAATTTGGATCAACTTTGGGGAAAATGTTAACCACAGAACATAATAGATAATAATAGTACATATATCTAACAGCCTTCTCAAATTAATGCGTGTATTTTAGTACATTAAAGAATTATGAATTGATTCCCCCAGGAGATATTTGAAAAGTACTTATGACTTCCTTGAATTCGGCTACACGAATGATTTTCATTCGTCATAATCGGTGAGTCGAACGTTTTTCATTCATACATTCAAAAATAGGGCTTCAGGCTGTCTGTTCCTAAATCGATGAATACTTAAAACTGAGCAAAGATAAGATAGTGTTATTTTAAAAAGTATGACATATATAAACATTCGTTTTTTACCAAAATTAGTAGACTCGCCGATTTTGCGTGAGTCACACTTTTCAAAAATAGTACTCAAGCATTTATGCACGTAGGTGGTACCCATGTACTCGTATATCCATACTTCCATACTTACTAATATTATAAATGCGAAAGTCTGTCTGTCTCACTACGCTTTCACGGCCAAACCGCTGAACGGATTTTGATGATGTTTGGTATGAATACAGTTGAAGACCCGGGATCAAACATAGGCTACTTTTTGACGCTGCGGGAAAAAGCTAATATATAAATATGTTTGACTTACTATAAGAATAGACAATAGTACTACAGCTCGGACGCCATAAATACATTGATATCGCAAATGTTTATAAATTATCGTGTCATATCATATGGGGGCCTTGGGTCGAACCCCATCGCTCTGACCTTTAACAAAACACATAAAAAAATACTTGTTTACATAACTATAAGAAAAATAATAAAGAAATTTCCATAGCATTATCAATATTTATAGAACATATTGATACAAACTACTTACTTAAAGTTATTAGGTAATTACCTATTGGTTGCTGGTTGACTCTTATAATGTGTGGGATTTTCCTGATTTATAAACTTACACGTCATCAAAATTAAAGTACTTAGATGTCATAAAATATGTTGAATTTTGCGAACGATCGCCAGAAGGTCAATACGTGATACATGACATTCGAATTCCATCTTATCTACTACAAGGTACTACAGTGTGCATACACAATACTTATTTTACTCATTTTTTTTCTGTAGTTAATTTTCTAAATGTATTTCTTTTAATTTTAATTTTGTGATTAGTACAATAAAGTGTATATCTATCTATTTAATTATTAATATATTTTCTGGGCTTCGGTTTACATTGAGAATGTCATTCGCGCGTTGCCCCATCTCAGGGCCACTACCCAGTATCAGATCACTGCTCACTTTACCTACTTCTCTCTGCACCCCAAAAGAGTATCAATTTGATAACGAAAATTCTAAATCTATGGCGTACGGCCATTGGCGGTACCTTGAAGCGTCCTTGAAATGAAATAAAGTGGATATAAATCGGGTTGTTGCCACTTTGGCCTAGGTATCTGCTTACTGAATTGGCTAGTCAACTAAAAAATAAATTGTGTATTTTATATATTTTATTGATAGAATAGACTATTTTGGAGATACAATTTAAACGAAAAATTCTTAAAATTATATTTATTTTATTATTTAATTTTAAAGATTTTATAGTGATGACGTCACGCAGCTACATAGGGCGCACTGTAAGTTTCCGGAACTGGCCACTTACATAAACAATATTTAAAAATTTATTGCAACATTTGAAAATAGAACTCTTTGGCTGTAGAATGCAGTTTGTTTCATCTGACTGTCTTTTGTTTTTACCTTGTGGCGCCATTTAAAAAATTGTGTGTCTGCATCAACATGGATTTAACTCGGGAAAATTTTCGTAGTATGATTTTCTACGATGTTAAGTGTAATTTGACAGCTCAACAGAGCATCGCTCGGCTTGAAACAGCTTTTGGCAATGAAGCACCATGCAAGACAACTGTTTATAGCTGGTTTGCAGAATTCAAGCGTGGTCGTATCAATCTCAGTGACGAATCTCGCGATGGTCGGCCGTCCACCGCTGTGACTAACAAAAACATCAATGCTGTGCGCCGTATGATTGAAACAGACAGGCATGTGACCTACCATGAAATTCGCGCATCCTTAGAAATAGGCATGAGTCAAATACAATTAATCCTACACAAACATTTGGGTGTGAGAAAGCTGTGCTCGCGGTGGATCCCACACAACTTGACCGAGGCTCAAAACACGGACCGCGTCACTTGGTGCAGTGCCATGCTTACCAGATTCAACGAAGGTGCGTCAAATTTGGTGTGGGACATAGTAACAGGTGACGAAACATGGATTTATTGCTACGATCCCAAAACAAAGCAGCAATCGAGCGTATGGGTCTTTCAAGATGAGCCGAAACCAACCAAAGTGGCGCGCGTGAAAAGTGCATCTAAGCGGATGATTGCTTCTTTTTTTAATAAAACTGGACACGTGGCTACTGTTGCTTTAGAGAATCGTCGTACAGTGAATAGTGACTGGTACACGACCATTTGTTTGCCGGAAGTTATTGACGAACTCCGTAAAAATAACCGTAAACGCCGTATCATCCTGCACCACGACAATGCTAGTTCTCACACGGCCAGACAGACAAACGACTTTTTGAAGGCGAAAAATGTAGAACTCATGAGTCATCCTGCATACAGTCCCGACCTGGCACCTTGTGACTTTTTTCTGTTCCCAAAAATTAAGAACCAATTACGCGGTCAACGATTTTCATCACCAGAAGAGGCTGTCGAGGAGTATGAAAAACACGTTTCAGAGGTCACCACAGAGGAGTGGCACAAAAGTTTTCAAAACTGGTTTCATCGAATGAAAAAGTGCATAGACGCCAAGGGAGATTATTTTGAAAAACAATAAATTAATTTTGTACCTTTAATAGTATTTTTTCATATTCATTCCGGAAACTTATAGTGCGCCCCACGTATAATGGCCATTTCGAACTGCAAGAAAACAAAAATTACTAAGGTATTAAAAAATATATATGTCAGTGTC
Organism: Euzophera pinguis; assembly: GCA_947363495.1. Taxonomy (NCBI): domain Eukaryota; kingdom Metazoa; phylum Arthropoda; class Insecta; order Lepidoptera; family Pyralidae; genus Euzophera; species Euzophera pinguis. Next base: position 4,507,586 of record OX376166.1, read on the forward strand.
AAATGTCAAAGTCAAGATGAACCGCGAGCCGCGAGTTGGTTTCTTGTTTGTTTACAATCGCCAAATAATTAGGTACCCCATTTCTCGTATCTATTGTATATTGGCCTGTTTATTGGACTTTACTGCAGTCTCTTCATCCGTTTACATCTGATTTTTCAATAATTGGACACCGCTTCTTCATTATAATGTATGAATGAATGTAATTAGGTTATGTTTACTTGAACAGAGTTAACATTTGAAGCGCTTAGTTAGCGCTACCAAACAAAAAATATTTATTCACTACGCTGTGCTGCCAACCTAAAAAAAATTAATGTGAATAGCCGGAAGTTATCCGGCTACGTCATACGTCAACCTTGCTAAAAAATGAAAGTCATTGGGTTTTCTGCGATTTTCATAAAAAATACTTGCTTATCTAAAGATCTGATTAATGTAATCTGTTCCCTAAGCCTATTCCTCGAAATGGTTTACGAATTAGACATTTTCATGAAAAAGTTTACTAGCCAATTGTATGTTTTACTCTATTATTCTGTAGGTAATTTTTAATTTTTGTGTTTAGTGTTATCTATTATAACCTGTGACGTTCCTCATTAGAGTTTGCTCAAACAACTAACTAAGCATATCGTTTATAAGGAAATTTCGAGGACTTCCTTAAGGCTTCCTTCAATGAGTTTTAGACCTGGGGGCCTACCATGAACTTTTTGTAAACCATCCAAGTTCCAGGCAGTTCAATATCCAGCCTGCTAAAGAACCGTACCATCACCTCTAAAAATCCTTCCTGCTGCTGACTGGAAATTCCGAATAGGTGGATGGATTTTAATCTCTGGCTTGTTTAAAATCATTCAAATCCTTCATTCAAAATACAAACAGTGTTACTATTTGTGGAAGAGATCTGCCATTTGGAAGATTTAGCAGTATTATTAAGAGATCATGTTCATATTATAATCATAGAAAATTCATACATTCGTAATTTTAACATCATTTCCTACTTGAAGTTAGTCAATTTAAAATAATGGAATTAAAGTACGATTGGTTGGAGAAAAAATAATTATATTTTTTCAGAAACAGGATTTATTTAAAGAATATAATTACTATTTCTATTGGCGTAACTTACTAACACTTTCTGTATGATTTGAAAAAGATGTTTGTCGCACCTAGGTGTATTCCACAGCTCCGCCTGCGTCAAAAAGTAGCCTATGTTTGACCCCGGGTCTACAACTATTTTTATACCAAAATCCGTTCAGAGGTTTGACCGTGAAAGCGTAACAAATATTTCATAAAAAAGCACTGATTTGTGTGACTTTTCAATTGCGCTTAAGACTAGAGCCTTTTATAACATGTGCCAAAGTTAAGCTTCGCCATATTAAGTTAAGACTCGAGAGACTTAATTAGCCGGCACATAGCACTTCTATTTACTATTCTTACCTGACACCACAGACATATAAGACGTACACAGACGGAACATAAGTTAATAGTTATACTTATGTAGCAAGTAATTGTTGTTATCCTTTTCTCACGTATTCGGATCTATATAGCGATATCTCTTTTTTACACCTGTAGCAACATTCACTCACACATAGATATTAAGCTACGCGTGGCAATTTTTGGCCGTGACGCCATTTTGTAATCTGCGTTGTTGGATCGGTGAACACTAAAAATAATAGAGTAGAATACCGGTAAATGATCTCAGATCATGCACTCCACACAACATTCATACATTCTTTGAAATCATGGGAAGCATTATCGTAAACAACTTACCCTAGACTAGATACAGCCCAGGCTGCATAGTTTTGCATGTGTGTGTTTGTGCTACGCTAAGTAATAGCATACCTTCCGTCTGTTTACGTCTTATATGTCTGTGCCTGACACACCACTTTGTTCAATTTTTTATTGCTACTGGCTAAATACGTCTTGTAAAAGCCATAATAAAAAAACAAGGACTGTCAATGTCATCTCATCAATGTCAGTGTCATTCAAGTTTAAGCTATGTATGAATGAATTTATGAACTTTGAGGTTATTGTGCTGTGTTTTTACTTTATTTTGTAAATAAAAATAATAATTTTGAGAGAAAGCTATCTTAAAAATCAACAATTCTTCTTATTTGTTGAAGACTTTTCTAAAACTTATTCAATAACATGAAGAAAGAAGGTATATTACTAAAATTCCTTGTCCATGAGTGCCTAAATAATCTTAATTTTGTCATTGGTTTTATTATTTACAGAAGTTCAGAATATCTTTCTCAATATTTTAAGAGAAGAAGAAGATGTATCTGCCGGTGTTGCTGCCATCAAAACCCTGTTAACTGTAATAGAGACTTACAAAGGTAAATTAACATTACATTTATCAATTGCTAAAATAATTGAAAATTTACAACTTCGAATTATTTAATAATATCGTTGACCTAATTCTAATTACTCAGTTAGTACTTACCATTAACAAATTTAATTATTCTTTGCCAATTTTCAACATTTTAACTTTAAACCGTGCTTTCTTTTACAAGTCAGAAAATTGAGTATTTGTTTATAATGTATGATAAAAGATAGAATTTCTACTTATTTTTAATTTTTTAGTGGGCACAGTAAGGGAATTAGATCTGAATCTTCAGCTTGCGGTGGAAGCAATGAGGAATTGTGACCAACCCGTCACAGCTATCTCTTCAGCGTGTGAGCTCTTTATGAGGTTCATAACATTTGCCAAACTTGATGTTAAAGTAAGTAATTGTTACTAATACTTTTTTTCAAAAGAAAAGTTACAATAAGTGATGAAGAACAGAAGAGTTTCTCACTGGAGAACACTCGTTACTAGACACTAGGATGATATCCAAAAAACTAAACAAATATAATTCATACTTTATCAACCTGGATCATATATATTTTTTTTATTTCTATTAAACCACTAACACATACCAGGTCTTCCTGTTGGTCTGATTTCCCTGTAAAAATGGTTGTGGAGGTTAGATGGCAGTTGCTCTATTGTAATAACCAGTGCTGCCAAATCTATAACATAATTAACAGCATAACCTAGGCTCTGAAGTGTTAGCTAAGAACATAACAAGAAAACACTCTAGTACAAAGAAGAATATTTGCATAGAAATATGCCTGATCATGATCACCAGCAAGAGAAAAATAAAATTTTACCAAAGCTAACAAAATGTCTTATTGAATTCCAGTCGTTTGAGGAATGTGAACAAATAATGCTGCAGCGAGGCAGAATATTTCTGGATAAGCTACTGGAAGCCAGAGGGAAAGTTGCTAAACAAGCTTTATCTTTTATCAGTGATGGTTGTGTAAGTATGTTTACCTTTAACTTGTAACTTCTAAACCATGGAGTAATTACAAAGAGGAGATGCCGTTTGAAATGGCGCAGTGATGTGAATCATTGGCGCCTCGCCGACACAAAAGTGGGCAGAGTTTGTCATTGCTCGTGCTCCATGATTGGAGCCATTGCCGAAACCAAGCACCCCACACGTCTGCCTTCCGCCCCGTGTAGCCTCACAAACGCTTTCTTACAAAACGCTTATTACAGCATCTCCTCTTTGTAATTACTCCATGTTCTAAATACACCGCCTCTGTGGTCCCAGTATTTGTCTGTAGACCCAGAAGTTGTGTGTTTGATTTCCATGGAAAACATAATTTGTGTATTTGTTTCCACTTCGGTTAGAATTTAAATTGCAGGCTTGAATTTATTTCATTGTCTAATAATAAAGATTATTCTGTGCTTGGAAAACATGTTGTTTACTTCCTGGCTGCTACCTAGTGGTTAAGGAACATCAGAGGCTGAAAGGGAGTTCTAACCAAGCTGCCTTGATGTTTGTAGCGTTTTTCCTGTTTGTCTTCAAGAGCTGAAATTTCAAAGTCTGTTTTTTTGCTCGAATGACTGTATTGTGTAAATACATAGTTTAATTTCAGAAAATCCTGACCCACTCCCACTCAAGAGTGGTGCTACAGGCGATGCTGGAGGCTGCAGCAGCAAATAAGAGGTTCCAGGTGTATGTCACTATGTCCAGTCCCGATAACAGTGGGTATGTCTCACACCTTATATATACCCAAATATTTATGTACCAAATACATATGATAAAATTGTAAAAGGTACAGTCATCAGTGGAAGTGGACATTGAAGTTTTTTAACACTTTCACGGACAATCAAGAAAAAAACAATGGCACTAGAGAATATAATCCCGAGCATGTTTTTCAAACCCGGGCTTACGGGATTTTTGAAGCCTTTTCCCGGGATCCCGGGCCTATCCCGGGATTAGACTATGTGGTTTCTAATTGGGCTAAAATAAAAAACACGAGTAATTAAAAAAAATGTCTTTAATGTCTTTGCACAACACAAATCAGAATAATAATAAGAAAAGAAAAAACACAAACCAAAAAATACTATACTTTTGCAAGATATTAAAAAACAGCACAAAATAACTATTTAGAATTTCGAAAATATAATCGCAGAAATATCAAAGCATCCAATGTTTGACTTCCGAGCCTGCTTCGTAGTCTATTGCCAACATAAGCAGCAGCTGAAAACGCTCGTTCAGCTTCTACGCTGGTCGGAGGAATAGACAATAGATACTTATATGCTGTTTCTAAGTGATATCCACGAACTCCTCCATTTTCGAACAGGCTCATTTCACGTCTAATACTATTTGCCAACCCCAATTCATTTTGTACTTGTACTTCAGGATCTGGGGATTTCATACTCTTGTTAATTTCCAGCTGTAACTTTTCCTTTAATGTCAATTGGGGTTGGGATTGGGAGGTTTCTGACCTTAGCTCATCATCTGTTTGTGATCCTGACCTTGCTTCTTCTTCCGTGTTATCTCGACTATTAAGTCTTTTAACAATACTCTTTATTTGCTTCCTCACTAAAGCCTGTGTCGGAACTGGAAATAAGTCGTGCCATTCCAAATCCGATAATAACTGATTTTCATCATCCATTCGTGGATTTTGTAAATAATTTAACACGCCAGTTAAATCATCACTTCGTCGTTGCTTTATACGTTCCACTAAGGATTTTTTAATTTTTTTGGCAAGTGCTGAGTTTTTGCTAGACAGTTGTTTTATAAGAAATTTCAAAGCGGCATCAGCTGTGCATCAGCAGTGTGGGGTCAGCACATCAACAATTTTATTTACCAATTCAAAATCAACATCTTCTAAACGAATTGGATGATTGAGATCTATAAGAGCTTTTTGAATGCATGCTTTTAAAAGATAAAATCGCTCCAGCATTGTTAAAAGACTATTCCACCTGGTTTTACAGTCCAAAAGAAGTGACAACTCTTTTCCATGTTTAATTTTTACATATTTTTGAAGTACTGTTTCATTTTTCAATGGAGATCTTTTGAAATACACTACAACTTTGCGGATTTTCTTTATCAGCTTATTAATATTTTCATATTGTGTTAACTTTGGTACGTGTTCTGACGCAAGATCATTTTGTGACATTACGATTAAACCTGATTCTGGACAGTCTAAGTCTTCTAAATGGTGTTCATCATCGCTGTCGTCCATATAATCAACAGTCACAGCTGGTTCATTTATAGTATCATCTGAGGTAGGGCTATCTTGCAAATTATTATGTTTTTCATAAAGCACATCACAGACCGCCAAATTGATACCATGTGCGAGACACAGTTGTTGTTCAGTGCAAACAAGCCGCCACCTTTATCATAACATTCGGTCCATCGGTTACAATAGCCACGATGTCAGTTTCTAGGGAAATGTCAAATTTACTTAGACGCTCTTGCAATATACGAAGACAATTTTCAGCTGTCATACTATCGTAAATAGGAACAAGTCCTAAGTTCCAAAATTTTTTATATGAATGAACTTTGACCGCCATGTATCGTTTATTGGAAGTTGAAGTCCACTCGTCGAAAGAAAGACTAAATCTTTCACCTGCACTTTTCAAATGTTTTAATTCTGTTACTTGCTTTCTGATTTTTTCACTGTAATTCATAACACGTTTTCGAACAGTGACGGCTGACTTTGGTAAATCCGTGTATTGTGCTAAGAGCAATTTTCTCAAATCATCTGAGGTTATGAATACACTGAATGGAAATCCATCTAGGGCAATAATTCTTGCCAAAATATCATCCAGGCTATCGTCGGCACTTTTAGTAAAATAATCATCTAACTTTCGCTTGGCTGGCGGCGGTGCTGTGTTCAGATTTTCAGAATCTTGAGTTGAAGCTGATATAACCTTGATGTTATGTTTTGATAACAAATGTGTATGTAATCCCTTAGTTGATCCACCCAAAGTCTTGAGGATGGCTGGGCATCGCTTACATTTAGCACTATTCCCGTCCTTCGCAACTAAATAATAACTCCACACTGACGTCGTATCACTGTCTTTTTTATGTTTAACAAAGTCTCCCGCCATTTGAAATACTTAATTTCAGATAATTGACTTTTAAATTTTAATGACGTAGCCTACGTAACCCGTCACTGACAGAACAATAAATGAAAAAAATAAAACCGGATTTGCATATTTATACTTTCGTACAGGGAATCCCCGACGGGAAATACCCGCAACAATATTATGATATGAGATGATCGGGTGATTCCCCTGTTGGTTCGTTGGGGAATTACCTTAAGAGTATTGTACACGTATTAAAGTATTCCGAGTGGGGAAGTCCCTTCTAAGTTCTACGACAAACATATTATTAGGACTGTACCTGTGTAGTAAATAGTGGGTACCTAACTACCTACGTATTGTACGAGTTGCTTTTTGTCGTAATGTATTAAAATAATCTAGGCAAGGTTATTTTCAAGACGCAACGGACTACGGAATACAAACTAGACTTGTTTGTGGCAATCCCAAAAATCCCGAGATTAGCCAAGTACAGTCCCGGGATTTTCGGGGCCAGAAAACGGTCGGGATTTGGGATCGAGATTTGGGATCCCGGGATTGTATTCTCTAAATGGCACTCAATTGTTATCTACGTCGAGAGACGTTACTGTCCACTAAAGTGTTAAGAAAAACAATCATTTATAGAATTGCTTTTAGTCAGTCTCATCATCATCATTTCATGTAGGTTGCATTGTCTATTGACCATGTACACTTGTACACGTACATGTACTTGGACATGTACATGTACAAGTGTACACTCGCATCACGCGAAAACTACTGCATTGAATTGAATGCGGTTTCCCCTGATGTATTGCTAAATGTCAAACTTAGAAATCAAGCTACAATTTATCCTGAAATTTTCACCAGATCCCGAAGGACAACAGACCAACTTAAATTGACCCCTCAAATGTATGTTGTGCATACTACACCAGAGGTTAAACAACACTGGCTGCTGTATTAAAAAGTAAATGGTTTAATTCTTCTTCTCCACTTGCGCTTTGGAAGTGGTGGTAAACTTAATAAGTAAATTGATGTCAATAAGTGATATTTATATTCTATATTGAAAATAAACGATTTCATTTCTCTCGCACAGTACCCTAATGCACAAGAAGCTGGTGGCCGCGGGAGTGGACGCCATCCAGATCTTGGACTCTGCGGTGGGCTACATCCTGGAGCAAGTGGACATCGTCATGGTGGGCGCAGAGGGCGTCACGGAGAGCGGGGGCATTATCAACAAGGTAGCTATATATATATATATATAGATAAGGCCGCCTTTTGCGCATGGTAGTTTTTCTTCCCCACCGCCTTAAAAAATCCCTTGTGAAACCTGTACATAAAAAGGAAAACAGACCGACAAGGAAACTGTTGACTGTCAAAACGGCTTTAGGAAAAATCACTTGACTACAATTCTTGCTACATACAAATTTGTACAAGAAATACTAGTTTAATAAATGATACAAAATATGGAGTTGGTATTATGCTGGACATGACACAAGTGTATGATAAAGTCCTCCTGGAAAAGGTAGGTATATGGAGTAGGAGTAAGGGATAAACACGCGTGGTTTAAATTTTTTTCACAAAGACAGAGAGCAAGTTGTAGAAATTGTGATCACTTTGACTACACCACCTGGACTGTTTTAACAGTAAAATCGGACATGAAACTAATGAACTGGTCTATCCCGCAGGGAAGCATGCTTTTGATGTCTTCTCTCTCTCATCTATACAAACGGCTTGCCCAAAATTATGAACCAGCCAATCTCAATCTTGACTCCTTGTAAAAAATTTGACAACTTAAATCAAATACTGACACAAATATTCGACTCTGTTATATCATGCCTCACTGATCATAACCTAGTAATAAATTTTAAAAAGGCAAAATTAATTGAATTCCGACCGTACCAGAAAACCTCTCTTAGCATTAATTATAAGTATTAAGATAAAAGTATTGAAACCGTCAACACTTTTCAATTGCTGGGTCTTATACTGGATACCAGTATAAACTCGAAAGCACATGTAGATAAAATGGCCACGAAACTCTCATCATTTACACATACACTTAGAGAATTAAAAATGACAACTCTTAATCCTGCAGAAAAAATGCATACGAATTATTACCAATATCAAAGTGGCAGAATCTTGTAAATACACTTTAAGGATCTAAATATACTGACCTTACTGTCAATTTACATCATGCTGTAAATTTGACCAAAAGTATCCACAATTTTATTCGAAAAAGGACGACCTTCAGAGGCCTACATACCTCCACTATGAAACTTTTTCCTATATTTTTAACAAAAATTTAAAATCATTGCTAATAGATAAAACCTACTACACAATTGACGAGTTTTTTAACGATAAATTTGACGGATATCAAACTTTAAAATGAGTAATATAATAACTAATACAATATAATAATAATTAAATCAATAAAAAAACATTAACGAAATCAACAATCTCATAAAAAAATAATTTAATTAATTCTTTCTTAAAATTATAGGACATTTTTATTTTAATTATTTTTTTTTTGACTATTTTCGACATCTTCTGACATTTTTTTTTTTTACATTTGCTTATTTCGCAACAATAGTTTAAATTTGTTTTATTTTAATTTTTTCCAAATATAAGATTAATAAATACCATCAATAAACCGCTTGCCGTTTCATTCCTCAAATTGCAATACCCGACAGGGTTCATATTGTACCTATTTAATAATAACAGTGTGTGTCAGTGTTGCCATATAAACAGATTTATCTGTATCTATACAGATTTTTCATCACCAATACAGATTACAGATTTAGCATAACTTTTATACAGATTTTCGTAATTTTCGCAATTTTCGTAAATTTTTTTTAGTGTATAATAATTTAGTGTTTATTTATTGCTTTCAACATTTTTTCCCCTGTGTTCTGTGTAAATCGTTGTCCCTGGCAACATTCATAGCGTACTGAAGGGATTCCCCGAAACTTATGTTTCATTTCAAACATAAATTTCGGGGAATCCCTGCAGTACAAATGAATGAACGGAATGAGCAGAATGAAACGATTTGTTTGGTTGGAGTATTTGCGCTAAGATTTCTTAACTTTCTTGTCGATTTTGTGTTGTGACTTGTGTGTGCAGTGCTGCATTCTAAAAAAATTAAAATTGATCACTCTTAGTGTGAAGTAATTAACTTGTTAATATGCTCGCGAAAAAGTCACGGAATACGCAGCGTTTTAATCAGACTTGGCTGGAAGAAAGCAGTTTTAAATCGTGGTTAACAAAAAGTAAAAAGGGAGAAGATTACGCATACTGTAAATTTTGTTTATCAGACCTTGCAATCGGTGGTGGGGGGAAAAATGATCTTGTGCGACAAATGAAAACAACTAAACACCTAAACTCAATTCCTGGATCTTCTGCCATTCAAAAACCAGTCACAGCTTTTTTCAAAAAGGTACGATTGCTGATGATGTAAAAACAGGTGAAGTTCTATTGGCGTCTTTTGTAGCTGAGCATAACCTTTCAATGAATGTCATGGAACACCTCCCTCAACTCATAAAAACAATATGTAAGGATAGTCCCACTGCACAAGAACTTGCGTATAGTCGCACCAAAACCACAGCTATTATTAAACTATTACAGGAGACACTGAAAAAGAAAACCTAATTGCCGATTTAAAAATTCGAAAATTCTCACTGCTCATTGATGAAAGTACGGACAGAGGATGTGTCAAGCTTTTATGCATTATTGTTAGATATTATAGAAACAAAAAAATTAAAGATGCGTTCTTTGCACTAATACCCGTTCAAGATGCGACAGGCGAAAAACTTTACGAACATCTAATAAAATTATTTACAGATAATGATATTCCATATAAAGACAATTTGGTTGCATTTGCCGCCGACGAAGCTAATGCTATGATGGGTCAGCATAATTCTGTAGCAAGCAGATTATTACAAGATATTCCCCATTTGTATGTTGTAAAATGCATTTGCCACTCATTCGCATTATGCGCGTCCTATGCATGCACAAAATTACCGCGTGAACCTGAAGTCCTTGTAAGGGATGTATACAATTATATCAGTACGAATCCGAAACGAACAGGTCTACTAAAGGAATTTCAAGAGTTTCTTGCACTTAAGCCCCATAAAATCCTGCATCCATGCCAAACACGTTGGCTCTCACTTCGTAGTGCGGTAGTGCGGATTCTAGAGCAATATGAAGCACTCAAGTTGTTTTTTATTGATGCTGTGACGACAGATCGTTTAAACTCAGCGGATTCTATTTTACATATGCTGAACAACCCGTACTACAAAATGTACTTGCAGTTTCTTGAATTTTCTTTGGATTTTTTTACTAAATTTAATCAAGCTATGCAGTCCGAAAAGCAACAAATTCAATCGATTCATGAGCATTTGTGCCGCATATTTAAATCATTCCTGGATTGCTATATGAATAGCTCATATTTATTTGAGACTGAGCTCCACAATGTCCAGCATGATAACCCACGACACTACAAACCAATTGATGATCTTTATCTTGGCGCGAATGTTGCTGTATCGTTGTCTACTGCTCCTAATTTGAATCCAAAGGATGTACATGTATTTAAACTACGATGTCTAGATTTTTATGTAGAAGGAGCTAAACAAATAAAATCCCGCTACAATTTTGGAAATAACACCACAAAACGTTTAAACTTTCTCAATCCCATTATTGTTAAACGGCGCAGTATACCATCATTGACTCACATTGCACACGCTTTTCCTAATATAATCGGACAAGAACATTTACAAACATTGGACAATGAGTGGCGACAATTGAGAATGAATGACGAACTTCTAGAATCAAGCTCAGAAGATACAGAATTGTTTTGGCATCAAGTCAGTTGTGCACAAGACCTAGATGGACAATCTTTATATCCAACTCTTCTGCAATTTGTTACTGCTTTACTAAGTCTCCCTTATTCTAGTGCCGCAGTGGAAATAATATTTTCGGCAGTAAATTTAATTAAAACAAAAACAAGAAACCATTTAGGCACTGAAACGATTGAGGGACTTCTTTTAACGAAACAACTTCTTAGTGATGAACCCTGTTATAAACTCCAAGTTGATAAAAAAATGATTGTTAAAATGAATTAAAATATGTACAAAAAATAATAAATATTGTTTTCTTAAACAGATTTTGTACAGATTTTATTACAGTTTTACAGATTTTATACAGATTTTAGCGTTTTGTGTTCATACAGATTTTGTACAGATTTTTCGACCGTTCTATCCAGATTACTTGATCTGGCGTGTGGCAACACTGGTGTGTGTTACCTAGTTAAGCTATCCTACCTAGTTAAGAATTGTTAATTTACTCTATGAAACGCAATAAATGATTAAATTAAACTATTTTAATACGGTTTTATCGCGTTTATTACTTATTTATAAATATATATATATATATTAAGAGATATAGACAAACCCAACCACTATATGCGTTTTGATAATCCTCAAGTCCTTGCAAAGGAAAACAGATTCATTCCAAGGAAGTTACGTGAAGCTATTGAAATTAAAAAACATCCTAATTTCAATAGAGAGGATGGATGGCAGGTACCGCCAGCTTGGGACCCAGTCATTATCTTAATAAAATCGCAAACTCGGAAGCAGACTGCAAGACCCTTAGATACTGTGAGCCAATACTGCGTGAATCGGAACCCAATAAAATTTCAGGCGGTAGTTTGTAATCTTATGACATCAAAGACAAATGTTAACTTAGTCTGCCTGCGACCATGAACGCTGTAAAGTGTTTGAAACGTCAGGTGTAAATAAATAAGTAATAAACGCTATAAAACCGTATTAAAATAGTTTAATTTAATGAATAACAATCGCGAAAACATAAGAAAGCAATAAATGATTTGAATTTGAATTCTTTCGATATTATATATATATATAGTATTTGACAAATATTTCCTTTGTTTTTATCACACGTATAAAAAAATTGTATTCCCTTACAGATCGGCACATACGGATTATCAATGGCGGCGTTAGAGCTCAAAAAACCTGTGTACGTACTCACAGAAAGCTTCAAATTCTCCAGGATCTACCCTCTCAACCAGCAAGACGTGCCTATAGAGTTCAAACACCTCTCCAGCATCATCAAATCCGGCAAGGACCTGTCGTCACAGCACCCCCTGGTGGATTACACCCCTCCAGCGTATATCACCTTGTTGTTCACCGATTTAGGAATCCTTACTCCGTCCGCGGTTAGTGATGAATTAATTAATTTATATCTTTAGTTGCTAAATAAATTTTATTTATACGTTCGTGTATTTCTGTATATTGATTATGGTACCTGTAGATAAGTGGTAGTTGTTGTACAGATAAGTCTTGCATATAGTTAGAAACTAAGGCAAAACTAATACAATACAAATTTCAAATAATGTGCAAGAATTAAAAACGACTTATATAACAGTTCGTAACGCTTGGCGCTTTGTGCTTTTTATGCAAGTAGCCCACTTGCTAGTTTGAAATTATATGTCGCGGCAATACCATAATTCTATGTAGGTATCGAAAAAAAAGAACCAATTTTTTTAGCCTTTAGCAGGTGTTGTGTCCAAATACTGGCAAAAATCCTCCCCCTATCTCTCCAATAGCATACCTCTGACACACCAAACAGTGGCGAGCTCGATACCTATTACGACTACTACTATTCGGTCGCGTAGGCACACGCGTCAATGTGTGTGTTACTCGTATTTTAATTTAAAGGAGAAATTAAAGAAAACACAACAATTATTGGATCAAAAATATCTGGCACTTTATTGAATATATACGTGTCGTGTATGTAAAAAAATATTTACAATCGATACTTATCCTATCATATAAACTAAACATTCGAAAACTTTTAGTAAATCTCACTTTGTGTTACATTCACAAATATAACATACCATGCATGAACTAGGCAAGACATAAACATACAATATTATATCTAAGTTATTATGGATAAACATGGAAGCACAAATAACTAATATTATCACAAACGTATTGCCAAAGATTCCGTTTCATTAAACTAACAACTTTCTGACAACATAAAAGTAATATCGATATAAAATATTTTTTTAAGGATATGCTTAAATATAAATTGGTTCATAATTACAGCTTAATTTAAAAACATTTGCACATTTATATCTACGTTTAAAATAATACGAGTAGTAATACTAAAACACAAAAAAATACTTGTTGTACTTGCTAACTATAATTAGACTAAAAATTTTATTAACAGACAGAACCTACACATATTTACTTATTCAGGGATAAACATTAATTTCCAAAATCACTCTTGACTTGACACTAGCTTGATTGTAGAGATCAACAGTTATAAGTAAGATCAATCAATAATTTATGTAATGATAATGATATGTGTATCATTTCTGTTAATTAGGTTTCGAAATTTTTACTGGGAATAAATGTACAACGGAATTCATAAACATGCAAATCATCAACATATACATACACAAATATTCTTTATCATAATCATGGCTTTAGTCGATATGTTTATAAAATACTTAAAACTAACAAAATTACATAAATCAACGTTAAAAACTTTTTTTAAATTTATCATGCTTATAGCACTCATTTATTGAATTTAATTCGTTTTTCATGGTTAAATAAAGAACAACATATACATTAAAATTTCAGTAAATACCGTTGCTGTCACTATATGACCATCTCGTTCGTAGAAATACTCGTAAGTGACTCAATGATAAAAAGTTCGAGAACAGTGCGTACATATTTTGGACGTTTTCTCGGAACCTTGGGTCAATTCAGAACACTTAGCTTAAAATAATTTTAACTTCATATACATAATTATAAGATCAGCAATCGCTTGGAAGTCCAAATCGCCCGACCGCGTCAAGTAGTTTCACCGGTCAAGCTATTAAGAATGCACATAATATTAAACATACTGTATTAGATTTTGACCCTCAGTGCCTCCGTAAATCAGAATATGTTAGACATCGCTTTATATTTTTTTCAAGTAGCCATTTTTCGCGACCTTCAAAATTATTATAATTTTATGCAAATTTGAAAAAAGCCTTTAATTATTTAGTTGGGAATTTGGTCTGAAGTCGCTTCAAGCTACCTATTGTATATGTTGTCTATGAGGGTGTATATCTGGTGGAAGTGTGGTCGCTTGTCGGGTTCGTACTCCCAGCAGCGCAGCATCAGCGCGTATACGTCTTCGGAACAGCCTTCCGGCGCAGGCATGCGGTAGCCTAAACAATACAAAATTATTTTTTATTTAAATACTAAAAACTACGAATAAGTTCTCCTGTTTCAAATTATTATAAGAATATAGGTCATGGTTAAGTTCAAAGTCAATTTATCCAACTCAGAGTGAGTAGGTTTTCGCCTCCTACGCAAAAACATTTTTTTTTTTTAAATTCTCATTATGTCAACATTACTCAAAATGCTGCAAGTAATGCGTGTATTTGTATCAATCGTAACTCAATATATTGTCAAGTAATAATTTCAATAGAATCATTATATAGTCACTTCTGTCATCATTCAGGACAGTATTAAGTCAAAAGGGTCTTACGGAACATATTTTTTTTGTATGGGGCTTGAATGGGTCCAATAATTTTGGACTTTTCAGATCCTCCTATCGACGATCATAACAATAACGCTCTTATACTTGACGAAATGAGTACTAATTTTAAGACTCGTTACTTACTAGTTATGTCTCTTTCTCACCTGTGTCTATTTTCTCCCGTGCGCGAGAGTTGCTCATGCCGGCGTACGGCGTATCCCCTTTGGAGAAGATTTCCCACATCAGCACACCGTAACTCCAAACATCACACAAAGACGTGTATTTTCCTGGAAATAAATTTAAGTTGTGTGGTTAGAATAAGAAGTGAAAGTTATGCGGAATCAAATTGTAAAACGCTTTGTAAGACGAGAAAAAACGGAAAGTTTACAAAAATAAAAAGCGGATGAAGCCGCCTTTTGCGCAAGTGGTTTTTCTTGTAATTGCTTGTATTTGACAATGTATCCTTGTTGTGCAATAAAGAGTTTTGTATAGTATTGTACTTTATTAGTAAGGAAAAGGACTCTAGAATAAAAGATCTATTCGTACATCCTCTTCGAGTCGTTGAGCCATTATCACTTCACTGTTGGATGTAGGATAGGAGACTTATAAGTCTTCCATCCTACATTTCCGATTTGTATAGGCCGCAGATCTATCGAAAGTAAGAAAATATACTTAAGGTCTCATTGTGATGGTCTCAACAAAATTGTGTGCCCCGGTGCAGTCTACATGATTTTGATTTGCCAGCCATCCGACACTATATACTATTCCCCCTCGCTAAAACTGCTCCTCTGTTCAATTCTTATACTTTTAAAACATGCCCATAATAGATGCTGTAGTCTGATTTCGGATGCCCACGATGCAGTTCCTCTCGGCTAAGTCTCAATGACTACAGTTCTGGGACTGGGGGTAACAGCCATACATATCCAATCTGATTTATTAGCTTCTTCCCGTGGCGTTTATGAGCTCATCATACCATCTGCAATAAGCTGCATCACTAATAACTAAATAAGAGTTGTAATTGTGAGTTACCAAAATTGAGCGCCTCAGGCGCGGTCCACTTGATGGGTATCTGCTTCATGCCGCCCGAGACGATATACTCCTCCTCCTCCCTAGACATGCCGAAGTCGGATATCTTGACGATGTTGTCGTCGCCCACGAGGCAGTTCCTGGCGGCCAAGTCGCGGTGGATGCAGTTCTTGGACTCGAGGTAGCGCATGCCGGCGGCGGCGTCGCGGCACATCGCCAGCAGAGCGCGCGACGGCAGGCTTGATGCCCGCGTGCGCAGGAACGTTAGCAGCGACCCGCCTGCGGTCCAACGAAACGTCAATATAAGGCACGCACGCGATGTGACGGAGCACTACGTGTACACGTGCGGACCAAGCAACAGATAACGTTTTAACGTTTGTCCAATCAATAGCATACCAAAAAAACAAAAGTCTGTTAGGATTAGCCTCAATAATATTATCATAGCCTCATCTTTTGCCCACTGTTGATCATTGAACCTCTCTTGCCAAACTGGTATGCATTTTGAAGATATTAAAGCATTAAAACGCCACGCTTCTGTCACGTTTATTTAAAAAAGCTACTGCAGCCAACTCACAGGCCACTTGTAAAGAGTGTCCAAAATCGGCGAGGGTATATATCAGAGTGATAAACTTACAGAGGACTTCATAATAACTAAGCGTTCAGCAGCGGTCTAACTAAATATTTAAGTATGTAAATCCCGACCTGGCACAAGTTCCATGACGATCATGATGGGCTGTTTCTGTACGGCGATACCAATCAGCCGCACGATGTTCGGGTGCTGGTACTGCTTAAGGATGCGGCCTTCCTGCAGGAACGTGCGCTTCTGCTCCTCCGGGAGCGCCATCCGGCAGGTCTTCACGGCTACCTCTTGGCCTGTCGTCTTTAGGCGTGCTTTGTAGACATCGCCGAAATTGCCCTGGAAATAAGTTTTCATTGAATAATAGGAACAGGTCTTTTTTATCTGGGTCCCAAGCTGGCGGTACCTGCCATCCATCCTCTCTATTGAAATTAGGATGTTTTTTAATTTCAATAGCTTCACGTAACATCCTTGGAATGAATCTGTTTTCCTTTGCAAGGACTTGAGGATTATCAAAACGCATATAGTGGTTGGGTTTGTCTAGAGCATGTTCACAGACTGCAGACTTGGTTGAGCGTCTATTTTTCATGTCAGCAATATGTTCTTTTATACGAGTATTAATGCTTCTCTTTGTTTGCCCAATGTATGATAAACCACAGTCACAGTCAATTTTATAAACTCCAGCATCTTGCAATGGGATATTGGATTTTACAGGTCTTAAAAATTGGTTTATTTTCTTATGCGGCTTGTAATAGGTCTTGATTGAAGCTCGCCTAAGTATGTTACCAATCTTGTCCGTGACTCCCTTTATGTATGGTAAGATGGCAGGAAAACGATCAACTGTGTGTGGCTTGGGTCGACTTCTGTGACAAATGTGTGGGAGGCTGAGATTGTTGCTTCTTAAGACAGACTTGACTCGTTGAAGCTCCTCCTTAAGATGGTGGGTGTCACAGATGCCGTGTGCTCTCTGTAACAAAGATTTGCCTACGGTAGCTAACTGACATGGATGATGGTGAGATTTACCGTTGAGATATTTGTCTGTGTGGGTGGGCTTTCTGTACACAGTGTGACTGATACTATTGTCAAGATCTCTAGTTATTAAAACATCAAGAAAGGCTAATGAAGCCCACCCACACAGACAAATATCTCAACGGTAAATCTCACCATCATCCATGTCAGTTAGCTACCGTAGGCAAATCTTTGTTACAGAGAGCACACGGCATCTGTGACACCCACCATCTTAAGGAGGAGCTTCAACGAGTCAAGTCTGTCTTAAGAAGCAACAATCTCAGCCTCCCACACATTTGTCACAGAAGTCGACCCAAGCCACACACAGTTGATCGTTTTCCTGCCATCTTACCATACATAAAGGGAGTCACGGACAAGATTGGTAACATACTTAGGCGAGCTTCAATCAAGACCTATTACAAGCCGCATAAGAAAATAAACCAATTTTTAAGACCTGTAAAATCCAATATCCCATTGCAAGATGCTGGAGTTTATAAAATTGACTGTGACTGTGGTTTATCATACATTGGGCAAACAAAGAGAAGCATTAATACTCGTATAAAAGAACATATTGCTGACATGAAAAATAGACGCTCAACCAAGTCTGCAGTCTGTGAACATGCTCTAGACAAACCCAACCACTATATGCGTTTTGATAATCCTCAAGTCCTTGCAAAGGAAAACAGATTCATTCCAAGGATGTTACGTGAAGCTATTGAAATTAAAAAACATCCTAATTTCAATAGAGAGGATGGATGGCAGGTACCGTCAGCTTGGGACCCAGTCATTAACTTAATAAAATCGCAAACTCGGAAGAGGTCTTTTTTATTTTAGCAAAAACTTCCTTTCAACTACGCTTGTCTATCTCAAATTTAACTCAACAAAATTGTTCTTGGCGTTCCTGTTTATTTGTAACCATTTGGTGGGTCGCATATAGTACAAGGACCATTATCGTCATATAGTTAAGAGCTTCTCTTGTCGGTAAGGACTTATTGCAAAAAAACCGGGTAGCTTTTACGGAATAATGTTTTTTTGCAACCGAAGTTTTTCTTGGTAGCAACTGGTTATGTATTAAGACTAACGCACACGCACAACATCGTTGTGTGTTATGTACAAGTACGTTTTACTATTAGAGTATCGATAAAGTTTTAAGATCGCATATATCACATAATACTTACTCTTCCAATTTTGTCCAACAACTGCACGTCATCATTATTGAGTTCCCAGTTCTCCCTGGGCACGGCCCTCCTCAGCAGAGCTCCGCTCCTTGCCGTAACCGGGACTTCGCTGGTTCTCTGCCACGCAATCAGTTCTGCTACGGAAGGGAACGCTGCGCCTTCGAAACGGTAGTGACCCTGAAAGTGCGGGATCACGACGCCCTTAGGTGTTTGATCAAAATTTAAGGTAGTTCTAGAAGTTCAATTTCTAGATAAACCGGGAGGTGAAATAATAAGATTATTGCTAGAATAATAGCTAATAGCGTTCGAACACTGAAATTTCCTCCGTTAGCCCAGGAATTTAAGCAATTGTTGTATGACCACCTTGCACTAAATTAGAATTAATGATTTTGTTATTTATTTTATTAGGTTATATTGTACCAATTAATAATATGATATTTTTATAAGTTGCTTTCTTTTATACTAAAAATAAAAAATATTTTTAGGAAAATTAATAAAATAAAAAAATTTACTAAAAGCGAACCAAATGATGAATTAGGTAATTTTTTGCTTTGATTTTTTTTTGCGGTTAAATGAATTAAACGAATATTTTAACCGCGCATTTTTTTATTAAATGTAGAAAAGAATTATTATTTTTTTGCTTAAGTAAAACAATAACTACATAAAATAGTGATTATCAAAATTTTACAAATTTAATAATAAGAAATTTTACAATTTTGTATTTCAGTTGATAGTAATAAGTGAAAATTAAAAAAATAATAATAATAAGGTGAACCCCCGAAATTTGCCTTGTTTTTGTTTAATTTCTTTACACAAGCCTAATAAACATTTTTAACGATTCCAACTTTTTTTTCGAAGTTCGTCCTTATGCTCGTGAATATTTTTTTAAAATATATATTAATGTTCTTGCACACAGAGCTCTCTATTAATTTGTATAATTTATGTACATTAGTAGCTATAATTGATATAAAAATAGTACGCAGTACAGATTACAAACATGCTTCAACTCTAAATTCCCTGGGCTAGTTGGCCAACTTACAACACTTATTGAACAAAAAGCTCAAATGTCTCTACCTCTTGTAATCTTTTCATATTTTCAAGAATCGGAATTAGCCATGGTAGTGCACAACTAAGGAGTAAAGTAATCTATTATCTGTATCATGGAAGTAATAAGTACCTACTTACTGATTTAAATAGGCACTATTACAGCAACTAACTAATTATCGTAAGATACAAATGAACGACATTTTTTTAAGATCTAAAAAAATCTAAATTAAATTCAACAGAAATGTCTTTTGAAACGAATGCTCGTAATCGTAAAGAAATAGGCATGTTCCTTTGAGTAATCTCCAAAAACATCAACAAATGCTAGCAAATAGTCTATTATCTGAATCATGGAAGTAATAAGTACCTCTTACTGATTTAAATAAGCACTATTACAGCAACTAACTAATTATCGTAAGATACCAAATAAACGACATTTTTTTAAGATCTAAAAAAGTCTAAATTAAATTCAACAGAAATGTCTTTTGAAACGAATGCTCGGTAATCGTAAAGAAATAAGCATGTTCCTTTGAGTAATCTCCAGAAACATCAACAAATGCTAGCAAATAGGTAACACCAGCATTCAACGTGATGATCTGGCATCTATTATTTCTAAATACATACAGCAGAGCTGACTAGAAGCTAAAAATAAAGAAATAGGTTCATAATTCAAGATGAAAAGTAAAGTAAGTAGTAAATTTCTATTGTTTAGTCGGTGGTTTGTTGTTGTTTGTTCTTAATCTACATGCGACCATAAACGTTGTAAAGCGTTTGAAACGTTACGTTTATAAATAACTAATAAACGCGATAAAAAGTATAAAGATGTTTATTTATTTATTTATTTACTCTTTATTGCACACTACAGTAAATAAGTTAAGTTTATTGTCTTAGATTAATAATTGGTCTCGCGTGCTCGAGATACCGTCGGCTTACTAGAAAAATGCGGCAACTAAAACTACGCCGAATTTGGCGTACCCGCGGCAGTCACGCCGCAACCGATGAGTGAGTTGGACGTCGAGATAAATTTAAAATTAAATGTAAAAGCAGAAACTAAATGGCAGTTTGCGTAGTCAAACTGTGTAAGAATAATACTAAAAGAAATAAGAAAGATACTGGTATTTCATACCATCAGTAAGTATTGTATAATTTCGAAATATGGACATAAATTATTCATTAAAATAATAAAACCGAAAATATGGCGCGAAGTACCGCTCTCTGCTCAATGTTGCCGTGCATTAAAAAAATCCCAAATTCCCCGAGGTTTCGATTTTTGTTATTTGGATATTTTGCTTTTTAACTCCCGATCCCAAAAGAGGGATGTTATAAGTTTGACTTCAATTTTGTCTGTCTGTTTGTGGCATCTTATTTCCTCAATGCTGGTATGGGAGAAAAGTAAAAGTACTAACTGCTTCTCTCCCTTAGACAAAAATTAACCATTTCCTCTACCTTAGCTCCGAAACTATCGATATCAGAATTTCGATGCATAAATTACAGGAAAACTATGAGATAATTTAAAATTTATTTAGAAGATCCCAATGGAGAAAAATAAAAAATCGTACAGAACCCTCTACACGCGAGCCGACTCACACTTGACCAGTTTTATATTAATTTCATTTTAAAGGATTTTCTTAGCAACATTTTATAATACGTAACAACACCACAGCAATTAATAATTTTCCCATTGGTCGGGCGCCAGTCAAGTGGCTGGCAACACCATAATCGACGCTAATGTGCGTCATTGTTTTACACACACTGTCCTAATAAATTGCCGCATTGTAGAAACTATTTTTTTTACACAGCGCGGTATATCTAGTCGTAGCGCCGCGGAGACCAATTATTAATCTAAGTTTATTGTGATAAAAAATTTTTGTTTGTTTGTAGTATCTTTATTGTACAAAATAAAACAAATAATTTACATACACAAGCATGAAAAAACAATAATAATTTTATTTAATATTTCTTAAATTCACGAAAACATCTATCAATAATATGACCAAAATCAGTTCAGAAGTTTTGGAATAAACAAATAAGTCATCTAAGTAGACAAAATTGAGATTTTGTTTTTACTTACTATACGAGATAAAACGGTCACGGGAAATGAATGGAACCCAGTTTTAGTTTTTTTTCTTAAAATAAACTTATCACTGATCGTCTTATCGGGGGTTTCCATAAAATTCCATCCAAATGCGAGTGAATAAAGATATAGAGCAATACGAGATGTAAGGCTTGCATACACGCAATTGGATGAAATAAGATATCATGGTAACCCACCAGCTGATTATAAAAGTCTTACCTCAGGAGTAGTCTGCACAATAAAATGTTTGTGCTGCCCCCAGCAAACAGAGAGCACCAACTGCCGCGCGTGGTTCCTAGTGGTCTCCCGCACCAGGTAGTCCCCATCAGCTCTCAGAAGCCTCACCACCTCCTCCCGGGGTAGTACACCGTGGAACCATTCCTGTTCCACTAGAGAACGTTCTGTCTCGCTCACGCTCACCTATTAAAATATGAAAATGTTGAATAAGTCAAAGGGATAGGTAAAAATGCCACTGGATGGATAGGAACACGCGATTGGAAAACGGACAACTAATGAAGATGATGATGATGTCTCTACAAGAAATAAATTAAGTTATGGGATATCCAAGTTCACGTCGACGATTTAAACTATATGCTCGTTGTGAATAATAAATGTTATCATTAGTGCGTGAATATTAGGATAGTGAAAAATAAAATATAAATTTATGTTTTCATTTTTGTATTAATTGTATAAATGCTTATTTGAGTGAGCTATAATGCAATACAAATAAATCATTTATCTCATGACCACGTGCAGCAAACGTGATTGATTATATTATTTCTACTATACTTATGTGAACTTGTGCAATTTTTATTATGAACACAATATTGTAATTCATTCCATTGCGCTATCATATCTCTGTAGGAAATAACATATTTTTATTTAACAACTCCACGTGTACGATAATTACAAAATAATTAAATACCGCGAGTTAAAATTTTACACCCATCAAAACCATGCTTCAAATAATTTTCCAAACGATAACTTTGTGTTATTTTATAAGACAAATTCGCGAAAGGCACGTGTTAGATCACAAACTAAAACATCTTAAGAGAAGCAAGAAAACATTAAACATTTAAAATCACACACAATTATTACAGCACTTCAAAACATACGTATTCGTTTTCAAGTTCTAGCTGCAACTGCTTCAATCGCTTTTTCTTCCTGGGCACGACCACTGGTGGCGGTAACTCTGAATGTGTTATGTACATCGAAAATGGATCCATTCCTCTAATATTTCCAATAAAACACAGCTGTCCGACACATAATTATCTTTTTTATTTTTATCAGCTGAAGGAAATACGAGACAAACAGGATGGAATTGATGTAAAACACGAGACACCGAAGCGAACGGTCTTCACGTAAACAGTGAAACATTTCTGGAACGTCGCGAGTCACAACTTCACCTTGATTTTGAATTTGAGTTTGGGAGAGTCGGTGCTATTTTAATTTCATTCGAAAGCGTATTTCGGAGCGAAGTTCGTGCGGTTCGTACGCGGGATAAAATTAGCTCTGACAGATCGTGTACTCCAATTTTAAGTGGCATGTGAAAGAAGCTTCATGCATCCTGCGGTTACCATGCCATGCGTGTTGTGACGTCAGTTAGTGGGACTCACCACACTGTTAGGACAATTATTGGTAACATTTCGTTGCTTTCTTCTACGACGGAACACGCTTTTTGGAACACGACAATGCACATAAACATCAACACGGTTGCGCAAGCGTCTCTTGAGGACCCTGAGTCGTCCTTTGCGGAGAGCGAGCACCGTTACCGAGTCGGCCGGGCCCTCGCTGCTGCTGCGGTAGGTTTTGGGCGGGAGCGCCGGGCTCGAGGGGACGGACTTGCGGCGGAAGGGCCGAGTGAACAGTTTGAAGAACGGCCTCGGAGGAATTATCGAATGGAGATGTAACCGCAGCACGTCCATGGACGCTTTGGAGCCGATCGACGAACGCTCCTGATGATTAATTATGTAAAATATACCCTAATACTTAGTAGAAAGGAAAATTGATAAATTATGTTTTTACACATTTTGGATCTGAAAACATTTAATATGACACTATAGTATTCGATTTTTATCCGAAGTAAACATTATATTTAAAGTAATTCCGACACAGTAATATTAATCTGGTTTACTTCCTAAACAACTGTACCTTTGGTTTTACCAATTCGATAAATAATTTACACGATACAAGCATCATCATTTCTTCGTATTTTAAGTCATGCAATCTCTATCCCTACCTGATGATCAGGCGAGCTCCCATCCAGGCTGTCGACGCCAACAGTCTCGGCAGACAAGTCTGGACATCCACTGGGCGCCTCCTCACAGCCAAGTTCTGCCAGAGCTGACCGGATCATCTCCGCCTGCTTGGCACATTTCCGCTCCGAGACTCGCAGCTCCAGTAACTTCATGGGTTCCGATGTCGTCACGGGTATAGGAGGCGGTGAATGCCTGATTGATAAAATTATCCATATTAATTAGAACTTTATTAGGTGCTGCTGAATAAGTAGATGCACAAATAGGAGTTGGTTATTAATAAAACCGAAAACGACGTAAAAGTTTTATTTTTTAGTCTATAAAACAAAAGTTAAATCACCTATCGATCCCATTCACTCCGTTCGTCAACCCAGTATTGTTATTCTTGCAGACGCCATTGCCTATGATCTCTGGACCTTGAAGCGCAGTTTGCTTTTCCCTGTTCTCCAAAAGAGTGGCCTCCAACTCCGTGAGTTTCTCTTTAAGCCATTCCACTGTTAGGTTGTCTACCGTCAGTTGGTTTGGCTGCAACTTGCCACTCGTGTCTTCGACTAGACTTTCATCAAACGTAAATGATACTGGTGTTGATGGTGGTGATCTGAAAAATGGATATAAAGTGTTAAGATAAATTGTTAATCAGCATCAATTTCATTACAAGAAATCAACTAAGATTCATATCAGTGTCTGTCGAGGTAACCCTCATATTCTGAATTTTGCTGGAATATATGTGTCTTAATATTAGATAATTATAATAATTCTGATAATTCCAAAGTGTTTGTTTATCACATCAATAACTCTTGAGCAAAGGGTGGCAAAGGTGTAATTCCTCGGTACAATTTATGATAAGAAATTTAATCGATGAACAATACAAATACTTAAACAGTGAACACTATAGATTTCTATACAAGAATATATTGTCAGTTTGTTTCTGAAAATGCTAAACAACCCGATTTGGAGGTATGCAGCTGACTGCATAGCTCTAAGTCTTCTGTCTTATGGGATAGGCAATCTTATTGACGCAGATTATAAGAGATAAGAGTTCTCTATAATGTTTGAAGATTGATTTTATATCGAAAGTAAATAAATAGAATGGACGAACCTGTAGTGTACAAAAATACTTACTTGTACTTCTCTATGAACTCTTTGTACTCGTCCTGAGGCCTTAAATTCTGGACGTTGGTTTCTATTTTGTTCTGGATATCCCTGAACTTGTCAGAACTAAAATCTGTCCTTTGTACTACTTCTAGTAAGATGCCTTTCCTGTAAATATGGTATTGGGAATAAATTTTCCTTAAGGTTAGCTACTATACTTAGTTTCATCGTTTATGGTCCCATTTTTTCATTTCTTTATAATACAGGTTGATGGAACTATTAATATGGTTCAAAAGATTTCATAGCTTCTGTTAAAGTGGTTCAAGTGAATTGTTAAGGCGATTAATTTGGCATTAAGTCCAACATTTGTATTTAGGTTGTGTAATAAAGCTTAAATATACAAATAGGTCTTACGTCAAATCTTGTTAATAGTATTGATGAACATACCACGAGGTAGCCGTAGCTTCGCCCTGCCGCCGCTGCTGGTCCAATAACGCAGGTAAAGCAGCCGTCCGCAACGCCCTCTCGCACTCGGTGGCCTCGGCCAGAAGAAGGACGTACTCATTGTGGGCCCGGTGAAGCCTTCGGCAGGCTTTGCCGTACTTGTCCCGGGTCTCGTCTAGTTTCCGACCGCCGCGACCCGTTGGACCTGTAAATAATTTATTTCACCATTTACTTCGTCTGCTTAATCATCATACCAAATCAAAAATAATATTCGTCGTATGGACTAACAATAGTTCTTTTGGATCAGCATTACTGCTGCTTTTAATAATAATTACTTTTAAATAATCAGTACGTGTATAATAGTAGATTATGATACAAGGGTGCGAAGGTCATTAGGTAATTACGAGGCGGCCATTTTCGCTCACGAGTTGTCATACGACGATTTTCAACACATTTGCAAGGAAAAACACACTCATATTACATATTAACTTTTTATTATTTACACAATAAATAAATGTCCTCAAGCGACATCATAACATTTCTTCACATTAACTTTTGTTGGTACACTTTGAACACTTTTCACAATTAGAAACACCATTAGAGTAACATTGGGCTTGTGAGTTTGTTAATGCATTGCTAGGTATCTCCAAATACTATATAAGTTGGGGGAAAAGTCTTTTCGCACATAGTATGTATGAACTTGTAATAAAATCTCTTTGGCTATACTATTTGTATCTTGCTGGTTTTGTTTGGTATCAATAATAGTTTAAATATTAAAGAAGATAATTCCAAATTCAAATTAGGAAAATGTGTGATTTTCATTTTTTTTCTTACTATCAAGATGAGTAAATCTAATGAAGAAAATCGATACATTTAAAAATTTTACTACAAAAAAATGCAATGGTTTAAGCGTATTCAATCCGGAAATTTTGATGTCAAAGATGTACGTCGCTCTGGTCGGCTATTAGGTACGGATAAAATGGATAAAAAAGATCGGCATATCAGTAGTTACGACGTAGCTGAAGAACTGAGAATTGACCACAAAACAGTTTTGGCGCATTTGAAAAAAACTGGGTACAAAAAAAAGCTCGATATTTGGGTACCTCACGAGCTCACTGAAAGAAACCTAATGAACTGTGTACTCATTTGTGATTCTTTTTGAAGAAGCTGATAACTGGTGATGAAAAGTGGATCTCGTACGACAAGAACGTGCGAAAAAGGTCGTGGTCAAATGCCCGTCAGGCTTCACAGACTGAGGCGAAACCCGGGTTAACTCGCAACAAGGTGGGATTGGAAGGGCATTATTCATTACGAGCTGTTACACCAGTTAGTATAAACAAAGTATAGTAGTAACAACTGATGAGATTAAAGCAAGAAGTTGAAAGAAAGCGGCCAGAATTAATCAACAGAAAGGGTGTGGTTCTTCATCATGATAACGCTAGACCTCACACATCTTTAGCCTTTAAATGAAGAGCGTTTGGCTGGAAAGTGTTAATGCATCCGCCGTATAGTCCTGACCTTGCACCTTCAGATTTCCACCTATTTCGGTCTCTTCAGAATTCTTTAGGCAGTGTCAGGTTAACATCACGAGAGGACTACCAAAACCACTTGTCGCGGTATTTTTAATCATAAGCCTAAAAATTTCCATAGCAATGAAATCATGCCCTACCTACAAGATGGCAAAAGGTAATCGAACAAAATGGCACCTACATACTTTAGTTAAATGTAAATAAACTATATCTAATAAAAAAAAAAAAAAACTTTCTTATAAAATGCGAAGAAACTTTTTCCCAACCTATTATATATGTAGTTCTTGATTCTGTTTTATAGCTTCGTCGTTAAGTAGCTACAGTCAGCCTTAGTTATCAATATTCGATTTTCGCCTGGATAAGTAATTATATGTGGCGGAGTCAAATTTAGGCATTCTTCTCTAAATTAAATCTACATTTGTTATTAATTGTAAACTAAATACAAAAACAAATAGATTTAAAAATGGCACCAATGATACAGACAGAGCAGACCCTCATACCTAGTAATATTTTTAGCAATGGATTTTACGGCCATGGATACAAATCTTTGATAGACCTTCTTAATTTTTCTACACAAATTAATATTTGTAGTCCAATATGGCTAATGTTCGGTAAAATAAATATAAATTAATGTTGATTTATCATTTGGAAGCTAAAATTTATATTTTTTGCAAAACCAATGAATTGGTTTGAGACTTAAAAACCTCTTGGCGTACATTTAAAAAAAAATGTGTTGTAACCATGAAAACCATTACTTTACAAGTGCGATTATAATATAAAAAGGTGTTGATTACAACCCCCATTAATTGCCTAATTAAAATAAAATAAAAGACACTTTACGAGAAAACTTTAGTCTTAACACTGATTAAAAGTACGTTAACTGACATATAAAATGTAAGTATACAAGTACTAACTTCTAAAGTAACAAAATTCATAGTTAAATGTCTTTCATTCTTAAAAGTTATACGTTAGAAGCTATAATAAATTCTGTGGCAAATTACGTCAGCCTACTTTATACCTTTAACCTGGACTGCATAAGCATAAGCTAAAAATGCAACTGAGAAAGTCAGGTGTAGAAGTTAGTAACGCAAATAACTGCTTACAAAATATATAATTTTTTTAAGTAAAATGAATAGACTTACACTTACATTTAAGGTAGTTCTCCTCGAACTTGGTCCTCATCTGTTTGTAGGACTCCAAGCACTTCTGGTACTCACTCTGCTTCCTCGTCACCTCCTCTGACAGCTGTTAACAATACAAAAAAAGTATTGTTAAAAATTAAAAAATAAATATAAAAACCCCTACTGCGTATCTTCAAAATTGGATATAAAACAACTCAAATATTCCCGCCATTTTGATTTTTCTTTTTATTTTGATATCGGCGCGAGCGTTCCCTTATTAATCTACGCTAACGACACCTCTCAAGCTAAAATCTATCGAGCCGTTCGGGCTGTAGAGCGTGCTAAACTCTCGAAAAACAAAACCCTCGTTCTAAAAAACAATATACCCATCTAAGAAAGTACGAAGATATTCTGGCCTCTCTATCTCAAAATACAACGCTGAAACATTTAAAAATACGTAACGCCTAAATTAAATTAAATATCGAAAATTTTCCTTCCTTCATTGCTAATGTAGTAATTGTCATGTAACCTATTGACGTGGTAACAAATGAATCATCAATAGAAACATTTAAAATGCGAGGTAAATCTAAATGTTCAGAAAAACCAAAGATTTGTGCAACATTGTCAAAGTTTTTTTAATAGATAGATAGATAGATAGATAAAAACTTTATTCACTTTCACTTTTACAGTAGGTAGGTAACAACATAAATCTAACGTTGAAAATATATATAAAATATTACAATATTAATAGCCAAAGATTATATCTAGAGAAAGAAAATACAATTTAACAGCTACAAACTGTAATGAGACAGTGAAAAGGCTCTGACTCAGCATAATGTCACAGTTCGACAGGTCGAGCCGTGACGCTGTTTATTCTGCCAGAACCTAGGATGAGATCGGCACAGCGACCCGATTAACAAAAGAATAAATAAAAGTAGCAAGAGGTGCAAGGCCACACGAAGCCACTCTTAGCTCAATACCAGCGTTCACCTGGTTGCGTGCAGTTATCGTTTATAAATGTTTTAATAATCACTGTACAGATAACAGAAGAATTGAGTAGGTAACAAAAAAGAAAACAAGAAACTTAGATCCAAAAAATGTTTCACATACCAAAACAAGTACCATAAAAATACAGTCAGATCCTTTTGAA
Source organism: Euzophera pinguis (assembly GCA_947363495.1). Taxonomy (NCBI): domain Eukaryota; kingdom Metazoa; phylum Arthropoda; class Insecta; order Lepidoptera; family Pyralidae; genus Euzophera; species Euzophera pinguis. The sequence continues at coordinate 4,536,974 of OX376166.1, forward strand.
GTTTTTAGGGTCAAAGTTAGCTACCTTGAAAGCATTTGACAAAATGTGTTCCTTAAATTTACGTTTAAATGAAAAGATTGAATTTAAGTTTCGAATGGGAGGCGGAATATTATTCCAGATTTTGGTAGCGTTGTACTTAAAACTGCTTCTAAAAGCAGCCGTCCTGTGTCGAGGCACGATGAGGGGAGGGACGCATGTTCTTAGCTCTCTGTCCGCCTTCGGACTCCGCCATTTCAACTTGTCGTACAAGTAGAGAGGAGACTTCGCCTTAATTATACCAAAAAGAAGGGTTCCCATGTACAGTTTCTGGCGATCCCTCATTTTCAAAAGTTTAGAGGAGTATAGGAATGGAGTAACACTAGTCCGTGGTGGAATCTTAAAACAGTATCTCGCGCAAGCGTTTTGAATACGCTGTATTGATTTTTGCGACTTTTCCAGGAGACAAGGCCCATAGACAGTAATACAATAGTTGAGTTTGGACAAAACCAACGCATCGCACAAAGCTATTCTCAGATCCACACTTATAAAATTTCGAATCTTGTATAAAACTTTTAATCTGTAAAAACAATTTCGAACTATTTCACCAATATAGTATAATGATGTATTATGTTTGTCGCAATGTTACAAATTAAATTATTTTAATACAGTTATACACCTAACGCTTCAAACACATTACAGTCTACCTACCATAAACGCTGTATCACTGTAATTGTAACAAGTGTCTGTTGAGGTATACAACAACAGTAACTTGTTACAATTACATTTTCACTGCTTCTTGTTGTTAATGTTTTAATCACAATCATCAACAAATTATACTAAGCAAATCTATACTAATATTATAAAGCTGAAGAGTTTGTTTGTTTGTTTGAACGCGCTAATCTCAGGAACTACTGGTTCGAATTGAAAAATTCTTTTTGTGTTTGATAGATCATTTATCGAGGAAGGCTTTAGGCTATATAACATCACGTTGCGACTAATAGAAGCGAAGAAACAGTCGAAAATGTGGAAAAAACGGGGAAATTATTCATCTTTGAGGGCTTCCGTTGCGTGCGCTGCGAAAACCGTCAGATATACCCAAAAAATATGTATGAAAGAATTATTCCTATTTAAATCATCTAAAAATGTCCGCGACAGTATATGTCTATCTTTTAAGATTAACTCACAATAGCCGTTTTTATGAAAATCAAATTTGGTCGAAATTAATGCATTATTACAAATTATTTGTCAGTGACTTCATTTGGTACCAAAGAAATTCGCGACGGAAACTTTATGCCCACTTTTAATAAGCTGAGGAGGGAGGTTTGTAAACAAAAAATAAATATGATTCCCAAAATAACTATTTCACGCGGACGCAGTCGCGGGCACAGCTAGTACACAATAAATTTATAGAGCAAAACATCGTGATTGTGGGCTGTCATGTCAGTAACATGTTGAATATTTACACCTCCTACGCACTGCCATGAACAATACTTGTTCGACATGAACCGGAACAAAGCTCCTGTTAAATACCCATCTGTATACTCGGGGTCAAAATGCATGGCTACCTTTGTAATTGCTCTATGATGGCTACTTTACAATAAATTTAGTTTGGATAAATGTCTTTAGAGATCTGACCCGGATGGTACCTATTGCACAAACATATCCTGTAATATTTGTCCTTTGCGTTTGTTTTCCATTATGTACGTGTCGCATAATTTATATTATTAACTTACAGCTACTCGGTACACTTCAGTTTCCTAAAACGTCTACACTACAAGCAATAACAAACATGAATGTTATTGATTTGAATATATTTATTTGTGATCCGTAAACGTTTATTATTACGTACAATTTCTTATTTTTTGACAAGATTCAATTAACCACTAAAGTGCAATTAACCGTTACCTTCCTTCAAACCATTACCTTAGCAATCCCATCGTTGAACTTAAAAGATAAATATTAAACACCTGAGACTCCTTTATTAATATATGTAGACAGACAGACAGAAAACCACCACGCGGCGTGCGTGACCGTCGCCGGAAATGCCCTGAATGGTTGGGCTGAGCCTTCGCTCGTGTACACATTTACACCGTCTGGTATTGCAAAAAAGTGCTCACAATTTTATAATTAGACGCAACAGATTAATTTGTCAAAACATTTTCATTAGCACTTTTTATTACAAAGAATGTAAATGGCGGACTTAAAGCCGTGTTACATCTTCTTCTTCATCCAAGCATGTATTCCTAGTTGCGTAGTCAGCTTACGCCAAGCATGTTTCTTCATTTAAATGACAATGGCAATCCAGCACAGTGTACTGTCAACAATAGCATTTTTATGAGACAATAACTAAAGCAAGAAAACATTCAGAAATAACAACCCGTTATTTTGATCATTAATTTTTTGCTCAAAATTAACATCCTCCTCGCAAAAATGGCTAAGAATAAAAAATTAAAACCCATCACAATGATCATTGCGGGATTTAGTGGTCCTAATGACATTACAGTTTATTGTCATTATAACACTATAAGTCCCGAATTAAACCGGCGTGAAGCAAATTAAAAACACGTTAAATATGAAGTTACAGTTTTTATTAAGCGCTGCGTAATCATCTAATAAGCCTTTTAATTTGTTTTTAATATACTTATCTACTACATTTTTGAGAGACAAGGTAGACACAAAAACAAAATGTAATAGTATCCGCAAAATGTGACTTGGATTAGGATATGATATTGTTTATGTAAGCATAGAATAGGTAATATTTACATATTTTGACATAAAGCTTAATAAGTAAATAATAGTACTTAAAATAACTCTACAAAATCCATAACTTTTCTCATTTTATCAGTAAACGCTTTGTATAAATACTTACCTAAAAACTAAGCACGGTTTACAGAATGCTTTACTAGTATTCGTTGTTAATACGCACGTAACATATATCTATACAAGTGAATTCATGTTGCAATTTTCATCAACACGTGACATGCAACTTGACTTGATGTATTGCAAGCTTGCATTTCGTTACAACGGCAAGAGACCAAACACATAACACCCCAATGCAACCCACGCCAACGTTCCATACTTTACTACACAACTGCCATTTTATTTATCTGAATTATGTTAATAAATTAGCACTCAAACTATAGATTAGTATAACTCTTTTGAGGAATAACGAGTTATTTTGGTGACATATTGAAGAAAACCATGAACTGGTCGGTCGATATCTTAAATTTTGTGCTATTATGATTTAAGACTATTTTTGCATCGATGTAGGTATAATATTATATATTATCTTGTTGCCCATACGAATTCTACCAAGTTAATCTTACCGAGTTGAGTTAAGAGAGAATCTGCCTATGTTAATCTATACCAATGAGTATAAATTTAAAAACTTATTTAATGATCATTATTATAGATGTGAAGCGTGCTAACGTTTACATGAATATGAATAGAATGTTATCATTATTAACCCAGAAATGTGTGCCATCAAAATACCTAATACCTTATTGCAAATGTTATGTGCTCATTACGTAAGCCTCGTCAAATTCGCTCGAACACAATTTTGTTAATTCTACCAATATTGCCATAAATCTTTCTGACCAATGTTTCGTAAAAATGAATCATGATGTCTTATGTAATGAACGCTGTAAAGTGTTTAAAACGTTAGGTGAAAAATAAGTGATAAACGCGGTTTTATCTTAAGCAATGCCCATGTAAAAATCTCATACGCATTTTTTATTTTTATGAAACAATCATTTTACCATCTAGCCTACCAACTTTATTGTTGTCCATCAAAATGTGAAGTTATAATCTATAGACGACATAAACGATGCGTCCAATTAAACGTAACGCATTTCGCTTGTATTCAAAAGCAGCTGGGAACCATAAAAAGTTTTATAGGAAAATAAAGCGCAAAAAGATAAAAATGAAAATAATACGGCCCCAGAACAGAGCCCTGTGGTAAACCGCTAACGACTTACATAGTTCGTTGACTGCACGGACTCTCGCTCTTACTTGCATTTGACTACATTGACAATATATCAGGATTATTATTGTTTTAACATACTACTTAAATAAGTGTTCGTCGTTGATAGTGTTAAATGTATGTTAAACTATGTAGATGCTAATGAGAATTCCATTAGTAACATCAAAATTTGTCGTAAATTAAACATTAATCATAATGACAAATAAAATAAGTTGTACAGTAAAACATTAATTTATTTGTGCATTTCATAATCTAATAATTAAATTTTATACCATTGTCATAAATTTCTACAAATCTTTAATTGAAAAACGAAAGAGAAAGTCCCAAAGCAATATTTCGTAATATAATAATACTATTGTGTAATTTGCCTAATAACTATTAAGTCGAGGGTTTATTGCTGACAACCAAGTTATAAAAGACGTAGAAACCAATCGGTGTAGTGAATAGAAACAAAAGTGGTAAAGTCATAACACTCGGTAACACAGGTAGACAAAGGAAAAAAGTAAGCTAACGGTATTCTGAGAATTACTTAAAAGGGAGTTGGAATATTGTGAGGAAAATAAAAGGTAAAAATTACAATTATTGAATGCTTCATTTTGCCGTTTGTGCATTCGTAATAAACCACAGCCGTGTTTTGATTATTATGGTGTACAGGTGACGAATCTATCTTCACTTATAAATTTAATACATACGGCTTATGGGAATGACTGTACTTTTTTAAACTTTACGAGGTTGAAGATTTTGATGAAAGTTTTTAAGTACTCCTCGCTGATAAAATCCGGATAAAATCCTACGCAAAATAAATCGGTATTTACGGTTTATGGTAAAGGGCTACAGACAGAATAGGTGGTTCAAATAACAGACCTTTTATGGGCATCGAAGGGTATTTGAGGTGAACGTCGACATGATAAGAGGAACTGAAACAAAACTAACAAAATCTTCTAGATCAAAGAACAGTCTCTCTAATATTGTGTCAAATTGAAAAAAAGACTTCATTACTGTTACAGACACCTTTAGTCTGTGGCTTATTTATAAACATTCTATTGTCCCCGCTGTGACCTACATAACGAAGCAAGAATCTGTAAGCAAAGAGCAGCTCCGCATACCTACTCGATGCCTTGCCTTCATACGCGAAGGTGGTACGTCATCGACGATCTCATCATCTCATAGAAAATTTCATAAATGCATTTGGTTCATTAAATTTATTAAGGTACCGTGAACGCGCATCTGTGCTTTAATCACAAAATTCCGTCGCCCATGGCACATGAGCACAGAATTATTAATAGTACCTAGAAAATGAGTTCTAAATTTTCAGCGGTGCTATTTAAATCTGATACGACTAAACTAAACATAATTTATGAGCCTATCTGCTGCAGACAGTTGTTAATGACTACACAAATTGTTCCAACTCCTATTTAAAATTCTCCCTTAGTGAGACAATTTTTGAATCTATACTAAGGAGTTGAGTTAAGAGAGAATCTGCCTATGTTAATCTATACCAATGAGTATAAATTTAAAAACTTATTTAATGATCATTATTATAGATGTGAAGCGTGCTAACGTTTACATGAATATGAATAGAATGTTATCATTATTAACCCAGAAATGTGTGCCATCAAAATACCTAATACCTATTGCAAATGTTATGTGCTCATTACGTAAGCCTCGTCAAATTCGCTCGAACACAATTTTGTTAATTATATGAAAATGTTTTATATATGATACAAAATACTAACGTATGGACAAAAGGATGGATTTTATAGAATCAAATGACATTAAAAAAGTTAATAACATCACTGGACTTCGATACAGCAGTCATAAAACTAGTGGTTCTATGAAAAGCCAAGCCCTTACGACCACGAAATAAACGATATTTTACCGTTTCCCTGGCTTAGCAAACCTATTTAAGAGTTTTGAAACCAACTTACCAATTCCCTAGGCCATCCTTACTTCCGTTTACCCACCCCTTACATTTGTAAGCTTTTTTAATCGTTTTTCCGCCTCTATTCTTAAAAGAAGTTTAATTGTACATAATCTGGTGAGGCGGTCTAAATAAAAAGGCTTCAGGAGCCCTATTTTTGTAATATGTGAAATATATGTCGCATGAAAATCGTTCAATAGCGAACAAAAATCCTTCGATTTTGAACGAAATTCATTCGTTTTCTACAAAAAAAAATTGTCGAATCGCCGATTTTGCGTGAGTCACACTTTTCAAAAATAGCACTCAGCCGAGCGAGAGAGAGAGCAATGTAGAAATATCTCGCTGCTAACTCACGAGTTTTTAAATCTACAACCACCCTTGGCAGTCAAACCCTGCGATTTGTGGATGGTCACTGCCCATGCTAATATGAGAGGAAACTGTGCTCTGGAGCAATTGATCTCCCTAGAACCTCAAGATTAAGTAACGGCCGCTATAGACACTGAGTTGTTAATGTTTGGCCCAGTGTTAGTGTTAAATTTCACCACAATCACCAAATGTCGATTTGTAGGTGGAGCGCAATTTGGAGGGTAAATCAATTGGGTAACAGAGCCTAATGAACCATTTACCAAACCCTTTTAGCCTACAAATTAGATTTAAGCATAACTCTGCTCCCGTCACATATGTAAAGTGTATTTTCCAACCCCTGGGCCTGCTGATCTGCGCAGGCCTGTGCAGCTTCTTTATTATTATGGTCAGCCTCAGCTTTAGCTGTAGGCCGGTTCAGACCTTTTAATCTATCAAAATTGTAATTGTTTTACACTCTTATTGTCGTAGTTCAACTTTGTTAATTTCAATTTTTATTAACTTTTGTACTACATATATAGTCTGTGGGTTTGACCAATATGGAAGTGAAGTTAATTACTGTGTAATCTACTTATAAAGCCCTTTCATATGATACCGCATATGGTATGTTTATATATATATATAACATTTTTTCTTTGTATCGCCGACGTCACAGTTACTTTCCATCATTTTTGTACTTGTCATCCCATAGATTTGTATTTACGACATCATACTGAATGCACTAATACAAAATATACAGAAAATATGTAGATTTTTAGACAACTTTCGTGCGAATTGCTGTCTATAAACACGTTTATACTATAAAAAATAACAAAAAAGTCTATTTACATTATTAAATATTTTTTGAAATAGCTTAGATATGAATTTATTAAGTTAAAAGCTCGCCATTTAAAAAAAAAACGAATAACTGGCACGATAAAAAAATCTATATAATTACCAAACCTGCTCACAAAATTCCACAAGAATCGGTTAATAAATGCGACCTGCAGCCGAGAACAGACAGACAGATGGACAAAAGAATTTTCGACCAGTCGAAACAGAGACGCTTCGCTCACTCGGTCAATTAACGAAATGCAAACATAATTATGCTTTCCTCTCTACTAATATTAATATCATCAATATATATATATAAGAAATATATTGATTACCTTATACTTTTTAAAACAATTTAAAAATGCTACAGTCGACTGTTATGGCGAATTTCACCAAAACGTAAAAGGCAGATCATTACCAAAGGTTGTGTCATTACAGCCTTCTGGGAATCTCAAAGCTGTACGGCGTGAGAATACAGCTAATAAACGGCCATTGAGAAGCAATTTACAATACAGCAGCTACGATCAATTTGACGTCAAACTCTCCATTGCACGCTACTTTCATGGTAGACACTAATAGACACCTTGTAATTACTGACAGTCATCCGTCATGACTTTCTATCATGTCGCATCTTTATAGTTTGCACTGATCGAGCTGGGTGGGCGATTCGATATCGAAATACAACAAGTCTTTGTCAGCCTTTCATCAGATCTGCAATCACCTATTATTTTATACTACCAAAGTTATTATCCTCTTCATCTTTCTTTATCTTGTATCTCGTGTCCTTAGATTTATTGGTCTCCGCGACGCGAGCGCGCTAGACCAATTATTAATCTAAGCTTGTGTCATTTCTTTCAAAATTGTATAGCCATAGCCAGGTTTGCTAATAAAATACGAAATGAGCTAGTATTCTTCTAGATGTCATTGTACCAGTATATCACTGTTCCAAATTCTCTTTTGCAAGTCCTTTAACGTTGTTTGTCGTTCATTCATGGATTATCCTTCTTTTGGTTTACTATTTCTATAGTATAGACAAAGGTAAATTCACACCTTTCGTCTTAGCTCGAGCAATGTGAACCGTAACTCAAGGATCACAGTTTACAACAGCAAACAATATTCTGACGGGTCGTTAACCTGACCCACAAACTAAGACGACATTAACCACGACACTTTGAACTGCCGCAGCCTGTAGAGAAAGCAAGTTCTCAGAAAACAAGTAGTATACCTTAACGTTTTGTAAATAAAATTAAAATGGCATTACGTATGCCTTAGTTGGCCCTTGAATGGCTTGTCGTCTCAATTAACCTACCTTCAAAGATACTACGGACCACCAACGTAGGCGCACATTCTAAGAATGAAATGAGCATGTGAAATGTTTGTAAAATGTTTAATCTTCATAGCTAATTCACTGCCAAATAAGATGAGAAATTCCGAAACATCTGATTTTCATTTTCATAAAGGACAGAAAATGCAAGTATCAGCTTTGAGCGTTTGTAATCAATGTATGATTGTGTTGTGTGCAATAAACTTAATATATTTAAATTAGTTTACTCTGTTAATCGAAATTTATCATGGAAAATAGACCATCCATTTCCAAATGCTGACTAAACTGTTATACTGGTGAGCGGTGTAATATTTGATATTATTGATAAAAAAATGGTATATGTTTGAGTCATCAGTACTTACGTACATTATAAGCATAGAAGAGATAAAGCATTAACGCAATGTTAACATTTCCTGTGTCTTTATCTAATCAATAAAGTTTACTTCGCCTTTTCCAAAAATCTTGGTGACTACTGGGATATTAAATTATAATATCCCATATTAAATTATAATATCCCAGTATAATACTGAATATTGTACATTATAATAAATATTTAAATGTTAGATTTAGATTTAACGGCAGACAATATAACTGTGATATATCACAGTAAAATCTAATGTTACGCCTTACACGTGAACTAAGAAATATAAAAAGAACATTATCTTCCGCCAATTTATCTAAAAGTCACCATTGGACGCTAATTCTTTTAGATCCGTTTTATCACATTTTAAAGGCTACTTTTATTTGACTAAATTAATGGCGACAAAAGGAACCTTGCAAAAACAGAAAGGATAAAGTTGGCCAGTCAAAGAAATAGCAGGAAACCAATATCGAATGCTGATGCATGATTTCGCTCGCGAGAATTCCTATAATAATGCTACACGTCGCACAAGTAACATTTTAATTGACTATGAGTCACTGGGAGCTTTCTGTAGGGCAATTTCGAATGCAGCATAACATGTTTTTCTTGCACATATAAATGAAGGAGGTGCCCGGGGCGAATGACGTGTACCCACTTCAAATTCCAGCCACGAATAGTATCCGCACGCACTAAATACTTATTATTTTATTAATGCTATATGCCTAAGTATAGATCAATCTATTAAACATTAATCAGTCGCATCTTTTTTTTATATATAATATTTATCAGTTTGAAGCGTTACGTTTGATATTTTGACTATATCTATCTATATATATAAAAATCAATTGCTGTTCGTTAGTCTCGCTAAAACTCGAGAAAGGCTGGACCGACTTGGCTATTTTTGGTTTTGAATTATTTGTGGTAGTCCAGGGAAGGTTCAAAAGGTGAATATATTCGGAGGCGGTACGAAGTTTGCCGGATCAGCTAGTTTCGTTATAAATATATAATAAAGACTGAAAAGACCACACGTACTTAATATTACAAAGTTACAGTTTCTTAGATACGACAGTAATTGAAGGGGCAAACCTAGCATTATCTGTGTATTAATTGTAATGCGATGATACACGTTAAATTACAAAAAGTGCAGTTGCATCATCGCAATACTATTTCAAGAACGTTAGCATTTCAAAGTTGTAAGAGCCTAGATACTATTTAAATTGATGGGCAGCTTATAAATGAGGAGAAGTCCTACGATCTTACAGATGTTAAGGAGTGGTAACTTATGATAAGCATTAGGCTTGTTAGCAAATTTTCTTTCACTTCGATCGTTGTAATTAATATATTCCGCTTATGGTAACTGTTAAACTTCAGCTAAGTAGCAAACACAAAAAGAGACCCTCTGTCCGGTCTAAACAACTTCTACATAATATAATAATAAATAGTAACATAATATCACAACACATGATATCGAATAGAAACACCGTACAGCTGGGTTTTATCCATAAATCTTGGGCGGACAAGAAAGCCAAATGGTCGGTAGCCAAGAAAGGTGTGGTCGGCGCAGGTCTGCTTTCTCTAGCCAGCCGGTCGCCGACACGTGAGTGCCAACCTCGATAATGCAAGTGCAAATATGCAAGAGCTTTTACAAGACTACCTAGTCCTTTCGACAATCACTTTTTTTTAATTCAAGACTTTTTCAGTACTTCTTCGTCCTAGCATTCTCTGTTGCATCTTCAGCTTACATTTCAAAGCCAAGTAAACTTTTATTTATTTCCTCTTCGGATGCCTTTTTGCAAAAAAAAACAAAAAATAGTTACAATATAACTATGCTAATAACAAAAATACAACCATAATAATGTTCCTAGATTTGGCGGTACTGGTTATCCGACTAATTGGTAACTAATGTTTTAGTCTGAGGTGTCTTATAAGATCTAATAGAACTGAAAGATGAATGTAGAATATGTATACATAAGATATGTTACTATGTTTATGTAAAATTTTAGGCCTAGTTTATTAGTTTGATAACATATATAATTAACTAGCTGTTGCCCGCGGCTTCGCCCGCCAGATCAAAAGGGTTTTCCAATGAGGTCAGGAATGGAATCATATAGATAATATATTGTAGGTCTTTCAGGATCTTCTTTTTATGTATTTAGAAGATTATAACCCCATCGGATCCCAATAGGTATTGACAGTTTATCACAACAGACACGTCAGATTTCGAACTGGTTGTTAATTTAGTAGTCAGCAACCCGATTAACTATATAAATAACACCCATATTTCAGCCCCTGAATGGGGGCATTCAGGGGCTGAAATCTAAAAACTTTAAAGCAGGTCATGAATCATATATCAAAACAATCTTATGAAGTTTCAACTGCAACAGACTCACTAATCTTTCATACTTTGGACATCAGTTTCCCTTACGGGGGTGAATTTTAAATTGTTTTTACAAGATTTAGGTATTTGCAGTAATTTTCTAAAAATAAATATATCTCTTTTCCCCATACATATTTTGAACCCCATTTTATCCCCTTAAGATGAGCATTTAGAAAAATTCTTGCTCAGTGAACACCTTAATTACAAAAGAACTCACATGCTAAAATTCATTGAGATATCAGTGATCGTTAAGTTTTTGCCCTTTTCCCCCTTTAGAGGATGAATTCTGAAAAATCTTGAATCAGGTAAATAATCATTTATCAAAAGAAATAATTTATAAAGAGTATGTTACTCTTTCAGACTATGTCCCCCTCGCCTCCTTTAGTGGGTGAATTCTGAAAAATCTTGAAACGGGTAACTAATCATTTATCAAAAGACATAATCTTGTGAAGTTTCAAATAAAACAGACTATCTAATCTCCTTCCCTATGCATACTATAAACCGCCGTTTGACCCCCTTTAGGGGTGAATTTTAGGAAATTAATTCTTACTGCAATCCTTGACCATAACAGGAACCCACATGCCAAAATTCATTGGCAGATCAGTGATCGTTTAGTTTTTGCATTTTTACCGTTTGCCCCCCTCTTACCCTTGAAGGGGGTGAATTCTGGAAAGTCCTGAAACATGTAGTATCTAATCATTTATCAAACGAAATAATCTTGTGAAGTTTTAAATTAAACGGATTAACTAATATCCTTACCCCATACATAATTTGGACCCCTATTTCACCCCTATAGGGATGTAATTTTTAAAATATATACATGCACTAGCTGTGCCCGCGACTTCGTTCGCGTGGAATAGTTATTTTAATCATATTTATTTTTTGTTTACAAACCTACCTCCTCAGCTTTATTATAAATTACCTATAGCTGTTACCCACGACTTATTTTAGACGATTTAGTTACATAATTAATAGAATATATTTTAAAGTAGTTTTAAAAAGGATATACTTTAAAGTACTTCTGCGTAAATTATATTTTTAGATTTATTTTCTTGTGGCAGAATCAATGACACATTTATTTGGATAAAGATTTATATTATTAAGTTGATACAACTCTGACAAATAATTTGTAATAATGCATTAATTTCGACCAAATTTGATTATCATAAAAACTGTTATTGTAAGTTAATCTTAAAAGATAGACATATAATGTCGCGGACATTTTTTTAGATCATTTAAAGAGGAAAAATTCTTTCATACATAGTTTTTGGGTATCTCGAACTGTTTTCGCAGCGCACGCAACGGAAGCCCTCAAAGATGAATAATTTCCCCCGTTTTTTCCATATTTTCGACTGTTTCTTCGCTTCTATTAGTCGCAACGTGATGTTATATAGCCTAAAGCCTTCCTCGATAAATGATCTATCCAACACAAAAAGAATTTTATAATTCGAACCAGTAGTTCCTGAGATTAGCGCGTTCAAACAAACAAACAAACTCTTCAGCTTTATAATATTAGTATAGATTATTGTTTCCTGCTTATTACTGAAATAAAATAAACATTTCATTGGTCTCATTTTAAAAATTACGAGTTTCATACAAATCGGCAACCCCCTTAGGGATGGAATTTCCAAAAATCTATCTTCCTGCCAAATTTCATCTTTAATATCTTAGTAGTTTTCGAGATATCGTGATGAGTGAGTGAGTGATTTTCGATTTATATATATATATATATATATATATATATATTAAATTAAATAATGAAACAGGAAGTTCACAAACACAGATCAATAAAATTAATAGATTTCTCACTTCATACACTGTGTAGTTTGTGATATATCTACGTCGTAAATCCGTTTTAATGTTGTAGTGATTAGTATACAAATCATTAGTTGCCTTGCCTACTCCTTTGAACCTAAAGTACCTACATTAGCTACACATTAAAGCGTTGAAAGTGCTCAAAATGACGGTCCAGCGATAAAAGCAGAAACGGATTACGAAATGGAAGGTACATTTACGTCAAGCGAACCGACATAAAACAAAGACAAAGTGGAAACACTGCGGGTATCGTTTATTGATGTCAGAAACGGTGCAAGGTTTGTTGCCAACTTATTATGTGTGAACATGAGTATGATAACGTTCTCGTTTAATCAGCTGGCGGAGACGAAGCAAACAAAGAGACGTATTGAAGCTATTGAGTTTCGAAAATGTCATAAGAGAACGTGTAAGGTGGAACTTGGACCAATGACTTTATATTTAGTATACTACCACAAAAAAAAACAGATTTTATTATTAGTAATTTGTATATTCCTGACCTGATAGAACGACGATGGTAATAAGGATGTTTACACATTTATTGTAGTGAGTACTATAATGACTTTAAAGAAATTAGTCATTGGTACATGGCACAGAACAATACGTGCGTCAATGTCAGGTCAAGCTACTCTACTTCGTAGGCGTTGGAGTTAATAATGAAAATAGGTTATTCGATTCCATGTTAAGGTTTCCTCATACCCTCTCACATCCTTTCATTGATCGCTGGAGGCTATTTCTCACGATCGAACTATAGGTCTGAAACATACAAAATACTTAGCATTAGTACTAAGGCTAAGTATTTTGTATGATTTGACAATTAGGTTTTCATTCAGCGTTTCAAATATTTATAGCTGCATGCGTAAAACCTAACAAACTTTCAAGTTTTTGGCCTAAAGTAATATAATTTAAATTTCTACGTTTATTCATATCTATTGCTTCAGAAATTTTGTTCAATGGGAAGTAGGTAAAAAATATGTTTCGTTGTTCTAATTGTTCTGTCGAAATTAGGTAGGTACATGATCAGATCGATGGCGACGGCGAGACGAAACTGACGAGATGTTTATTTTTAGAAATGATAGTTAAAGCTTATGTAGCTAACAAACAAGGTTAAAAATCGTGTTCAATATCTCGTGATGATATTAAATAAAATGCTGTACATACATAGTAAGTTAACGAAGGTCACGCAACTCCGTAATAATAAATAACAAATACGGTAATATTGTCAGTAAGTCCAGTCACTCTTAATTTTTGGTCCCTTTTTGTATACGTGATTTCCCCCGTGATTTCTGCTACTTTTGATTGAATGTCTGGCTGGTAGTTCCAAGATTTAACGCGTTCTAAATACATCTTCCGCTTTAGGCATGAGTGCCGTGGAAGTAAAAAGTAATTACTCGTACCTACCTAAAGATATAGTAGGTATAGGCATGCGCATGAGAAACACATTTTGATACGGCACTAAACAATACTGGTATTTATAACCACTTGTATGTTCTCTGACATTAGAAATTGTAAACAAATATAATAGGGCCGTTGACATGACATGGCATGCCGACACGTAGCGATGTTAACGCACTGGGACCCTTGGTCACCAACCTGACAACTACATGAGCTACATCGGTGGCAGTAGGTACCTTATTCTCGTGGATAAACAAGTTGAAAACGTACATTTGATTTTTTTGGTTCTGTTTTTAAACATCAATAAAATTAGCTAAAGATTATGTTTCCAATAGGCGATACATATCGCCTATTTAGACCTAATCGACACTTGTATTTTTGATTGATAAAATCCAAACCACAACTACTATTCGTAATACAATAAGTCATTGTTTTTCCAATAGTAGCAGAACTTCAGACAAAAATTTCTAAATTATTTATTCCTAACATATTTTATTTTATCAACAGCAAATCATAAACACTATTTAACACTCGAGGATGTAGATAACGACAACCGCAAATACAATTTAAGTACGTAACATATACGTATGTAAACGAGAAAGTTCTTGGTACTGTGCTTGCCGCTACCTAGCCGCCTCTATTTGCTCAGCTAACCAAACTAAACCGCTTGTTGATATCTTATAACCAACTATACTTGATCTTTCTGATGCCAAGTAGCACTCCAATCATCTTACATTAACACATAGACCGATCAGCGTGCGGAGGTCCTTAAAAAATTGCTATATTATATCAAAGAATTATAACGAAGTAGAGCCATTCCAAAGAAACTTTAAATTGATGGCATCTTTGTCTTTAGTGTCAAAGTAGGTCGGGTTATTTACCTCACTCACGTTTTCACTCGTATCTCCAGTACTTAAACCAATGCGTCTATCTATTGTTTGTTCTATTCGTTAGTGGAAATCAATAATTCATGGGGAAAAGAAAAAAAAAGCAGAGCTATCTAAGACCCATTCATGTTTTTCTTGGTTTTAGAATAAACAACAAAATGGATAATTTTGTCTAAATGCTGTTGTGTCATTGTTGAGTCAAAGTACATTTTCAAACATTTTATGATATGTTAAAACTGTATGTAATTTTCATTTAGCATGAGTTTGTATTCTATGTCACATTGTATGAGTAGGTATATCATTTACATAAGTTCCCTAGAATTTATTTTATATTTTTGACGGAAAGCCCTAATAAATAAAGAAGTAATATTTTATTAGTATTCGTTAAACGAAATATTACGTAAATTACACGAACCTTCAATACTAAGCCACGATACTTTTACTTTTAATCGATCAGTATTCAGAAAGTTAAAACTTTCCCACGTTTGCTCACGTGGTGATTCTGCCTACCATTGATTGAATAATTTAATCGAGGTGCTAAGTAATAATGTCGCCGCTGTTGATATGTATAATAAATCACTTTAGTTTTCAAGCCAAAAATGAACTATATGAACTGTTATTTTTCGTCCTCTAATCCATACTTCCATACTAATATTATAAATGCGAAAGTCAATTTTTAAGACCTTCAAAATCCAATATCCCATTGCAAGATGCTGGAGTTTATAAAGTTGACTGTGACTGTGGTTTATCATACATTGGGCAAACAAAGAGAAGCATTAATACTCGTATAGAAGAACATATTGCTGACATGAAAAATAGACGCTCAACCAAGTCTGTAGTCTGTGAACATGCTCTAGACAAACCCAACCACTATATGCGTTTTGATAATCCTCAAGTCCTTGCCAAGGAAAACAGATTCATTCCAAGAAATTAAAAAACATCCTAATTTCAATAGAGAGGATGGATGGCAGGTACCGCCAGCTTGGGACCCAGTCATTAACTTAATAAAATCGCAAACTCGGAAGCAGACTGCAAGACCCTTAGATACTGTGAGCCAATACTGCGTGAATCGGAATAGTTCCCAATAAAAATTTCAGGCGGTAGTTTGTAATCTTATGACATCAAAGACAAATGTTAACTTAGTCTGCCTGCGACCATGAACGCTGTAAAGTGTTTGAAACGTCAGGTGTAAATAAATAAGTAATAAACGCGATAAAACCGTATTAAAATAGTTTAATTTAAAGTCTGTCTGTCTTTTACGCTTTCACGGCCAAACAGCTGAATGGATTTTGATGAAATTTGGTATGAATACAGTTGAAGACCCGGGGTCAAATATAGGCTACTTTTTGACGCAGGCGGACCTGCGGGAAAAAGCTAGTAAGTAATAAATAACACTTAAAACATTGAAATTTATCCTGCGCTTACAGTGATGACCTCATTACCTATACCTAGCTCTGAATGATCTCAACAATATGAATAACAAACATGTCAAAATTAAATTCTAAGCCTTCAAAACTTAATTTGAAATCCATTTATATTGTATATTTTTACTAAAAAAATATATACAATAACAAGTGCTAAATTTAACGAAACACGTTAGGGAACGTTGCCGGCGGCGGCAAGCTTCTAAACTCACGAGTAGGTAATACAAGAATACAACACAACAAGTAATGACCAGACGCACACAAACATGAGATCGTGCCAGCCCGCGGCGGCGACGACAGGGCCTTCGCGGCTGCGCCTGCGCCGACACAGCCAACTCTGGTTTACTCAATGAATTGAAGAGACTCACACTGATGTTTTCAAAAAAAGATTACGGCTCAACCTTATAATATTACACCCACGCACATTATGTCTGATTAGACGTGTTTACTGCCCTGACCATCAGTAATCTAATTTGTATGTTTAATTAAAACAAAATACACAGTATTCAATATATCGTTCTTTGCCAATATATTTCGGTAGATGCGTCATCTTTTTATAATGCTGCTACGACAAGGCTACAGACAACTTCTTTTACGATCGGCTTAATGACACTCACTTGTTTTAATTTATCGGGCTACGCGTCACTGACTAAAATATTTAGAGAATAATAATTTATCAACTTCATTTCGGATGTCTATGGTATGTATAGCCCGACCGGGAAAATAAAAACCCTGCATTGGCGTCGCTACTGATCGCCTTTAGGTGGCAACAAGTTGTATGTGTCATGTCAACAGCAAAATTGACATTAATGAAATAGAAATCAATCCTTCGTTTTCATTCACATCAAATATGATAAAACATATTTTATATCACTTTTCTCTTATTACTATGTATTATTTTTACCATTTTGATAAATATTCATATTTGATAATCCCAAAATATACAACGTCCACTCCTGCCCCTTTTTGGCAGATGACATTGAGATGACGGAATGTTACTTAAATACCTAGTTGCCAGTAAAAGAAGTTAGTTCTAATATGTTTCCTCGATATGGCCAAGGTTGCTTTTTCTGGTCGGGCTTATAACAAGGAAGAGGATTTTTTTTTATTTGTTGTAACTCTCTTAAAATGTATTTTATAATTGATGCAATAATTAAGTTTACATTACAGTTATATAAAACCAGCCATTATGACCTCGCGCACATTTGGCTGCTATAACGATATCATCCAAATATGCAAAAATTTCAATCGGCCGTTAAAATCAGCGGCGAACGAAACGTATCAAACATGTCTCATTCTTGTTTTATTTTTATAATCCCATAAAGCGCTTATACAACCAGCTAACCACAACATTATTTATTTGCCGACAACAGACATTGCATCGGGTGGTCTCACATTGCGATTCGGCTGAAGCACACTGAAGACTGTATCGATAATGGTGTTTCTAGTCATAAATACGGGCGCGATAAGTATCGCCAGAGACGGACCGGGGCAATGGGTGGTCGGCGCGAAATTCGGCAGAGCGCTGCCCCCAGACCGGTTCCCAGAAGGCTCGGCGGCGGCAGCTATTGTGTCTGCCCTCTGCCACACGCGCCGCTTCATTACCTTCCCTCCAGACATCTCCCCTCCCCGCCCCTAACCGTCGTGCCCTCCTTACCCCGCTAATCGAGCCGTACCGTACCTCAGGCGCCAAGTGTATCACCTCACCTAGTGATATTTAAACAGTCATTTACGTACATCGTTTGACGTACGTGCAATTCTATTGTTATTAGTAAGATCCTTCTTGTTTTATATTGCATTCATAATCCATGTGGAGTGAGGTTTAATAGTGTCGCATCTTTAATTAAAAAACTAAACTCATTGAATATAATAATAACATATAAATTATAAGGTCTGTGAATAAAAGTTCTATTCATGAATGTAGATATTTTTTTTTAATAAACGTTCAACTTCTAAGAACCAACATGACTTAGCAGGTGATCAAAAAATTAAAAAGACAAGGTATACAAAATGTGAGATTTGAGAGGACGAGGATACAACAAACGGCGCCGCAGCGCGATGCCCCATAATAGACAAGAACTAATATCGTCCACCTTAATCTCTTTTTCGTTAGCGGCCCGCCATATTTTATTCTGGCAGCCATTGTCAATAAGAACCGAGGTCAGAGGCAAATAGGAGAAAAGAACGTTCCAAGTTTTGTTTTCTTTTCGAAGCACTCAAAAAAATGAACTCCGGTAACAGTTGCTTGGACGCGCCGCCATTTAAAATTTAAATCCCTAACGTTTTTATGCTTACCATCTTTTTGTTAATATATTACGTTGGACTCTAGCTGTCAGTTTTTTATTATCAACTTTGGCGTTTGTTACCTGTACAGGACGTTGTTACACGGATGGTCGATCACGCATCACTTTGTTTAGTGCGACCGTGTGAAATGCATTTAAAATGTAGTCATTAATGATAATTAATTTGTTTATTTGTTCGACCAATCGGTCAACTGTTCAGTTAGTTAGAAACAATAGGCATTCCTAAACCGGTAAAGCTATCGTTTATTCATTGTAGTAATTGGTTTTATTTCCCTTTTACGTTGTTTCTTTTGGTCGCTTTGTCACAATCAAAATCTTTTACACTGGTATTAGTATATTACTGGCAACTAAGCCACTTATTAGCACCACTCCTACAGATTTTCGAATTACAGTAAAATCAGATGCCACGACGTTACACGCATATTTTAAAACTTTGAACAAAGAAAGCATGGATAAACAATATGAGCATGATTATTTATGTACATGATAAGTAGTTGGGTAACACTGCTCTGACTAGGCATTTTTTCCTATCTACCTACCTACAAAGAATCCGAAACATCTCTAATCTAAAGACCACCTATCATCTAAAGACTTACAGCCGCACTCAGAGTAATGACTATTAAAAGCAATTTTTTCAAACTCAAACAAAAAACCCTCCATGAGATGGGCATTAATGTGCTTCCAAATAAGAACACAGTAACATTTATTACATAAGGTGTCGGAGAAAACCAGTTTTGCTAATCCAGAACAATAAAAAAATATACCTGTAGGGACAAATAAATTCTGATAGATCAATAGTCTGGGATTCTGCTTACAGACGCCGAACAAAATGCCTTTATAACTATTAATCATGATAACAGGCCAAACATCGCACGCTCAAGTAAGCAATTAGACAATGGCAATCTTAAAAGGAAACTGCCAATTGACCTGTTAGTTGACATCTAAATTGACGCTGTATTCGTGACAATGCACTGAGAGGTTGAAACTGGTGAGAGGATTTCCATAGATAGCTTATAAGTAAATGAAATGCATATTTGAATAATTCGCCTAAGGTATTTTGAAGCGATAGACATGGATGTAAAAGGAAGAAAACAAAACCGCGCTGTAACTAAAATAGTAGTATGTACTGCCTTGCGCAAAAAAAAGCAACAGTTATTTAGATTTACAACATTACAAAATGATCGCGCCATAAGGAATTATTTTGACCTACGGCCTAATGAATTTCAAACAATTTTTAAGACATTCCCCAAACAAAACATGCACCTTGTCATTTCCAGTTAAATAAACATAATCTTTCAGGAAATCGTACATATAAATCAGAACAAAATTCTTTGAATTGTGATTTATATTCCCACGACGGCGCGCCACCGAGCGACCCACTTCAAAACAATTTCATTATGTCACGAGTACTCACGAGTAGTTACGAAAAATTCACAAGTGTTACTTTTATAGTAAAATCTGGGCTATTATAACATTATCGTCTTGTTAATTACTACGTACTCGATAAAGTTATAATGATCTAAGTAAACGAAACGTTGATTGACAGGCATGTAAAGCTTATTACTTAAATTGTGAATATTTCAAATAGAAGTCGAAACAAAGTTAGTGACATTGGTTGCTATGGAAGTTTTGCACTTCTAGACCGAGATACTTATCTATTAAAACTTTTCAAATCTGCTGACTTTATAAATATGCAGTAGAGGTCATTAGATTTTACAAAAAAAAAGCAAAGATATTTTGTGATTAACTCTTTATTTGCGGTAGAAAAATATGACGTTATTGTATTAATTGTACCATCTTAGTAGTATCTTAGTGTTATAAAACGATTTGATCTGGATCTCTACCAGAGCACGACTATGCCATTGTCTCCCACTATGACTTGTGTACCGACGTGAAACAATACATTACATAATTTGTCTGCTAATCAGCTAATCAGGAACGTTAAATAGCAGGCATGCCAGCCAGCCACGAACTTTATTATCAATCAATGTTGGCAGTAGGTGACCTGATAACATGACATGTTCGACATTACATTTTAGAAGTCATGTATAATCGTAGCATATTTTGCAACAGACGTGCATATGTTTTGCCAGACCTAACTAATTTAAATCGTATTATTACTAACGACAGTAGTATGGGTAATCCAGCACTTATCCATATAAAATTACAAATTTAGAACATTCATATAATCAATAATAAATCAATTTAAATCACTACAAATTTAAGAACAGTTTTTTTTAATCAAGTTACGCGTGATATTTAAGCGTCTGGTTAATACCAGGAAAAAAATTAATGATTTCAAAGTCCACTCAGTTGGTGGACAAATAATACGCATGCGTTTGCACAGGACCGGTGTGGACAGTGCAACGAACTATTTGGGGCTCCGCCGGCCACTAATTCCAAGAAGCAGTGGGACAGTGCCAGCCCAATGAATTTCTATAGCGACTTTACCTAGTAAAGAAAGTTAGTATAATCAGTTTGAAGCAGGGGGTTTCAAAGAAGCATCTTCATTTCATTTTTTTCGTTCGAGTTTTTTGTTTTTACTTTAAGTTTATTTTCGGGTGTCTTATTTGCCAGCTGTCAAATTTGTAAGGTAACTCTCCTTCACTATAACATCGACCGAGAATGTATCAAAGGTTTGCCACATTTCAATTAATGTTCAGATGGTAAAGTAAAACTGTGTCTGATTGATAAATAAATAAAACTTTTTTGGACCAAAGAAAGTAAATCACAAAAATAGTGAAAATTTCTCCAAACTCTCCTTGCATAGCAAATGTATTGACAAGCGCAGTGGTCTAACTTTTACGTTGCTTCATTTATTGATAACGCTGTTATGGAATAGTACTTAATCCTCAGTCAACAGTTTGATCAATTCATAATTCCATAATATTTGTTATCAATAGTGTAAGTACGATCGTACTTAAATTAACTTGTTTCTCCTTTCATGTCTAAACGGAGGCTTTTATATGCAACGCCACGGGTAATAGCTAGTATTAGATAATACACAGAATAACCTGATGGACTCAATATATAAAATTTACGTAAATTAATCATTATAGTTAGACAGGATTAGCAAAACGTGCAAACACTGGCATATCTCGTCAGCATCTATTTCTGCATACCATTAAATCGGGCAAGTTGATGCTCTGTACTACAAATGAAGAAGTTGCAGTCTCCCTCTCGAATCTACATTAGCTATGTGTAGCTAGAAGTGAGTGATTCACAAAATCGCACAAAAAATGTTTATTCATCATCATCAGACGATCCAGCAATGTGAACCCAAGGATTTCCTAAACTACAGGAATAAAGAAATTAAATATTCTGTGGGAGTAAAAGTAAATTATATTCTGTGCTTAAGCGGCAAAAGTTGGCTGGCTGTGCTAACCAAGTAAAAAATCTCCCAGACAATCAACAAAAATAAAAATATAACCGAATCAAATACCTACCTACTTCGTATTGAAAGAATATTAAAAATTGTAATGTGGCAATGAATTGATTCGATGAATGCGATAATATAAAATATAATGCGCTAACGGTTTACAACCTGTAAATACTGTATTTTGTCTGCGCAGTGTTGTACGCCAGAAAATGCACTCTGATGACTCGCGCCTAATAACCGGCAATCAATAATAACACACCACATGCCCAATTTATTAACTGAATTACGATTATGGACCAACACTCGATTCAGAGGGTGAAACGTTAATAAGTTGTTTGTACAAAAAAGACAATAAATTATGCCACATCATTTCTTTACGTGATGACATAAAAAGAGCTATCATGCTCCAAGTATATACATACTGTTTTTAAAGCAACCGGGAAAACACTGGGACGATGATGATGAACTAACTAAACCTTCATGGATCAAAAGTGTGGACGAAAGCAAGTACGGCAATAAAATAAAAATGCTGACCCTTGGAAACGTTTATGTCTTTTCTTAGAAGAAAAGTATTTTCCCCCTTTTCCGTAAAATGGTTTAGTTTAAGTAACATGTATTTAAAATAAATACAAGCAATATACCTTGTTACCTATACAATTTGATTGTCTGAGAGGAAAAATAGATGAAAAACACCGGAGAAGTTTTAACCAACTAACGCATCAACGCAAATTCAAACTATCGAAAACATACAGAATTTGGAGAAGCCTTTTTTGTCAGATTTTTTTTTTTGAAATTTTTTGGATAAGAGCTATATTCAACTCCATCAAATCTATTTATATAATTCTGAGTCGTATATTACTAGGATTGAGACAGCGAATATTCATCTTTTTATAGCAAAATAAAATGAGCAAGTTACAAGGAGCCCTAAATAAACTGCAGTCAGGGGAAACAAGTTGAAAGGCCGGCAGAGTATAATTTCACGCAAGATATAGCTTCTAAAGTTACCGGCGGCGGACGCAAATAACAGGTGAGCGAGACTGGGAACTTAACGAGCGAGTAAGGAACTGCTTGCCGGCTACACGTTTGCGACTATTTGCAATAGCCAACAAGGATTTATTGAGACAAACGTGGCAGGAAGAACTCGCCCACCCAAACTGGCCAGCGTGGCGGTTTATAGCTTTCAAAATGTTTACCAGTTTAGCATATGTGGAGGCCTTCCTCCAATCAATGCTCTAAAAAATAGGGCTGTTATGATAATAGAGGAGCTCGACTAGTAGAATGCGGCATACGTATATGTAAAGCTTACGCTTGGCAATCGATTGTAATATCTTCGTTTAGTGCCATTTCTATCTTGAACTCCTCAGTGCTTCGGAAGGTACGATGGTAATCGGTTGGTTGTGTCAGATGACATAAGTCATATATCCAAGAAAGTGATTCGAAATCGAACGAAAAATTTAAATTCACCGGTTTTGAGCGAGTCATAGATTTCAAAAACAGCACTCAAGGACGTAAAGACTCTGGACCGTAAGCCGAGGACGCAAGTATAAAAAATAGTACTCTTAAATATTACAGTCGCACATGCTCGGAGGGCCTAAAGATGGACACAAGTGCGGCACAAACCACGAACGAGCTCACAACGGAACAAGGCGGGCGCGGATCCGATCACGCCTAAATTAAGTGGCGGCGACTGCTTCAAAGCACGGATCATTCGGGAAACCAGCCGATAAAGCGATAAGCTCAAGTGGCGCCGGACTTAGCTGTATAAATATAATGTTAGGATCAACTTAAATATAATTTATTTGGAGCCCAGTTGGATTGCTAGTTGCAAATCATATGATTTTTCTGATAATCATACACCCGATTTTTTTGTGAATCAGATGTTCTTAAAAATTCTCGTCATATTATTTATTACGAACGGAAACTGCTAAAGCTGAAATCTGTTATACACATGGTCTCCTAGAATAGATTCCTGTATATTGCTTTGTTACTCTAAAGTCTCCTATGAATATGTTGATCAGATAAAGACAATAGGTATCACTCTTGCCTGTGAATACTACAGATTTAAATTGTAACGCAGCAAAAATGGCCATGAAGTATGCCACTGACAGATAGTTCTACGCAAAGCATTAGGGCATCATCAAAAATAATTAATTTCACGCCCATTTCCTTTGCAGTGATTGGGAACAGAGCCAATTTATACCAAGGCGGCTAAACTGAACGCATACGAACGCGTGTCATGTTGTCAGTCAAACTCGTGAAAATCTTGTGAAAATATTTTAATTTGCAAGGTTGGTGGTCGTTAATGCCAGCGTGACGTACGTATCAATGTTTTCCGTGAAAACATGTTCTAGTTCACCCGATATAGTTTGTAGGTAATGTATTTTTATAGTCAAATTAGTGTCGGTATAAAAAAAATGAAATAATATTTTTATACAGGTAGTATTCATAACTTTCCGCCGTGATTTTGTCCTTCAGGGTCAAATTAAACACAGTAAAAAAAAAACCGGAATACGTACTAACCTGACGTTATTGTGAGGAAATTAACAGCAATTATTTATTTAACAATGCTAGAAATTTTTACGGGTGCGGAGTACCGGGCAAATAATAATCAAAAACTAGCAGAAATGCTCATCTCTCTCCCAAACTTACGTTAGCAGCTGCTAAGTTTCACGCTCACGCTTAACAAAATCCATTTTGCACACCCAATTTTTCGCTTTTCGAAGACACTTTTATTCTATTTACTTACTTATTTTGTTATTTTCATTTAGAAAGCTAAACAAATCACAACTGCAAAAGCCACTTTTTATACAGACAACCACCATAAAGACGCCAGACCTAACAAAAACATTTACTCAATTGATTTGGTTTCGATTTCATACTTTTGCATATATATTTTTTTCATTTTCAAAAGTGGATCATACGTGTTACAAATTTCAAGTATTTAATAATTTTATTTGATGCAATAAAAAATATTTTTACTTTTCTATTTTTAACATCCAGAGCACAAGTAGACAATTAAGTGGCAACTTTTTTAAATCGCCTCTCGCCTTTTCCATTTATCAGAATTTTATTTATTTAGTTTTAGTTTCCACGCAAATGGAAATCCGTAGTCTCTGCTTACCCCTACGGGAAACAGGCGTTATGGTATGTATGTATAAGTTTAGCATAGTGTTTGGATTTAAATCAATATTATGACAAACCGATATGGTATGAATAGAAGTTATCTGTAGCGCAGTATAGATAAGTACTGACGACTATAGACGTATTGTTAGACCCTTGGTATTTGTTTCAATAAAGATACAAAATTAACTTGTTATCGGTCGGTAAAAGGAAATTCCAGTGGTCACCGGTATGGCCCGTAGTTCGGTTAAGATAAGCCTGTTTAGTTTCCTGGTAAAACATACGTTTTATTTATTTATTTCAAACCTTATTACCCCAAAAGGTCGGGACAATGGGCGGACTTAATGCTAAAGCATTCTCAACCAGAAAAACAGAAATCATATCAATGCGATAGGCGTTTTATAGTATGGTATAATAATTTATTTTTGTCAACATTATTCTATGGCCCGAGTTCTCTCCATCTGTTGCATCCTTACCTGATTGCTTCATAACCCAGGGTTCGCTTTCCTGCTTTTTTGTTGCAAGTTGATTATCTAGGACCTCGTCACTACGTACATAATATTGTCTTGAATATTATGTAGTCGTAAACGTACCCTTGGCCTCACATATGGCAAGAGACGTCAAGCCGAAGCCAAAACAAAAGTTAGATCACTAATCGGAATATCTACCTACTAGTTGGCTTGTAACCAAACGACCAATTAGCTTTTTAATAGCATCGTGATTAAGAATTTTAACTTTACTATAAGGGAATGTCTTTAGAAATGCTTACATAAAATTAGTAAAGCTACATTAACATTTTCTCTCTTGGGACTACTGGAAGATTTTTTTTTTAGAAATAAGCTAATCCCTTGTATACTTAATACTTAATACTTTCTTTCTCTCTTATGTATGATCCTTTGTAATTTTTATAGTGTGCAAAAATAAAGTATAATAAATGATTAATATTAAAAAAAAAAAAAGTTAAAAAAGTAAGTACATGAACGATCTCAACTGATACTTATAACAACAAAATTATATACAGCATATTATATGAATGGATAAATTTGCAGACTCGGCAAAAAACAATGACAATGGTCGTTATGAATTAAAATGTCTCGAATGTATTATATTGCATCATCTGTGGACAGTGTCACCAAAGAACCACGACCAGCTGACCTTCCAACCGGCTGGCGGGCAGGCCATCAAAATTAGATAACAGGGCGGTACACTTTCACTACTCCACAAATGATCGAATGATTTCGCTTCTTAAGAGTGCTATAACTTTCTTTGGTAGTAGTAGAGCTCGCGCAACTAAATACATAAGTACTGTGTGGAGGTGGTTAAAATTAGCGATGGAAATTATTATTTTGTGACGTGCATTTCACGTATCATATATGCAAATGATGACATTTTCGTCTGTATCTAAAGATTATTTAGGCAACCTCGATGATTTTTTGTTTCCCTATATCATCCATACTAATATTATAAATGCTGAAGTCTGCCTGTCTTTCTGTCTATCTGTCTGTCTGTTACGCTTTCACGGCCAAACCACTGAACTGATTTTGATGAAATTTGGTATGAATATAGTTGAAGACCCGGGGTCAAACATAGGCTACTTTTTGACGCAGGCGGAGCTGCGGGAAAAAGCTAGTTCACAATATGGCAGAGTTTTTTGTCTGAAATCAATGGCAAATACTGGTCCATTGTCATGTAGATCTAGAAGTAACGTCAGTTAAGTTAAATGCCTACTCATCTCTAAATGGAAATATGAAAACATCATGTTTATATGGTCACGACGGATAAACGTAATTATTTAATCTTAATTATAAAATATATTATATCTCAATAGCCGGACTATATGCTTTAAGCTTTTATTTGTCTTAAGCGGAAATATTAATAAAAAAAGAATATTCGATAATATTCTGGCAACGTCGCAGATTAAGCCGCGCGCGCTCTATTAAATGTTAAAGTTTCGCTCATTCCACGCCGCCTACGAGACGATTTGATTCTTGTCTTGCGCAACAATGAACAAGCCAGCTCGGGCGGAACTAGCATCTGGCATGGAAGATTTAGTTATTCGCCATTTCATTTTCTCAATTGATTTTACTGCATTAAAAAACTAAAATGAAATTAGCCATATCCATACTAATATTATAAATGCGAAAGTCTGTCTGTCTGTCTTTCTGTCTGTCTGTCTATCTGTCTGTCTGTCTGTTACGCTTTCACGGTCAAACCGCTGAACGGATTTTGATGATATTTGGTATGAATAATATAGTTCAAGACCCGGTGTCAAACATGGGCCACTTTTTGACGCAGGCATAACTGCGGGAAAACGCTAGTATTATATTTAAAAAAATAAGCATATCCCCAAATTCACTAAGCTCGGGGATATGTTTATTTTATCTTATAACATTTAACTTAATTCATTTTAAATCTATTAGTATTGAAAATTAGAATGGCGAAGAAACACTCAAATCCTCCGCAAAGCCGAGTAATTTATATTTTCATTGTATTTATTGTAATACTCGTATTTACAATAAAGTATATTGTATTGTATTTTGGAGTAAATCTTTTGTGGATTACTTTTAAGAAACTTCCATAGTTACTCTATCTCTTTGTACCGCTTTTGGACATAGGTGATGTTTATCTACCAATTGTAAATGCTGCTGTAAATGCTGATAATAACGTTACTTTTCTTCGACGTTCATAGATCAGAATTTTCATTTCATCCTTACTCCTTTCAAACTAAGCATTAGTGAATATACTTAGCCAACATAAAACGAACCCCGTTGTAAGTAAGTTTGCATGAAACCTGTTTCATTATGTTTCCTATAATTTATTGTTTGCAGTAGCCGGTCGTCTCAAGATAGTTAGACGCATTACGTTGGCAAACATTCAAGTATTTTATGACAACGCCGAAACGAGACGACGCGAAAGCAAACTTAAAGAAACATGATCAAATAAACTACGGAGACAATGGTAAAAATAAAATTTTCGCCGGAGACAAATGAATTTGTCTGGCTCGAAGGACCACATCATTATTTAACATAACAGTGACGACGTAAAAAAATAAAAATGTTGCGTTGATTTCTAGTTCAAAGGCGAAACAAATTAAAAACAAAACGAAGTTATGTATTTTACTACAAATCACACTCGTCCAATACCAGTCGTATATACGTCCAATACTTCCAACTGATTTCTTTGAAGTAACTAGGTCAAAATATTAACAGCTGCGCGGATAACTCAGAGTCGGTAGGTACAGTACAAGGCACTCGCAATTTCTATGGCCTAGTTGCAGAGTTTTATTTGCTTAGTAACGCAGACACGGGCCGATTCGCAACTCTCAATCTATTGGTTGTGTGCTATTGAAAGCTAACTGGGTCATCTCCGGCCGACGCTAGCTAACAAGATGCAATCGACACATCAGCATTGGTTTTTCCGGATATCATTCCGTATTATTACGCCATTATTGCGACAAGCGCGACAGCGCCTGAAGGTTAACAATGATTGAAAGGCACACATTTTTCAGGACAAAAGAAACGATTTGCCAAATCTTAGCTTCGCGGAACTGATGACCGTAATAATAAAGATGAGTAGAAATCAGGTTAAAGCGAGGGGAAATACGTCCTGTCCATTAAACTTACGTAGGTGTCTTATGTTATTTTTAAGATCTTAAAAGAAAACCTCAATTTTTTTTATATAATAGCAATAAAAAAGCTCAAGAAGAAATCAGTGGTGCACGTGCCGCGTCGTCGCAGGCGCAAGTAGGGCCAATGAACGATGACAGGTGCCGTGCAACCAATCCCAATGCAGAGCGTTAGCTTACGCGACTCGTTTAGAAATCACAGAATTATGTTTTACATCCTTTTCTACACCATCAGGCCGAGTTACGTCAGAGCGAGAAGCCATCTAGTCGGAGGACCACTTACTTTTTCCACTTTGCTGTAATCTGTGCTCGGTCTTTGTTTACCGATCAATCTGAACGATTGCTTTCCTTTTTAGGATATTACGGTAAATGTTCATAGCAAATGATTGGCTTTGTGTCGGTATCTTTTTGAAATAATACAAAAAAATTGATCGTACCAATCTCTTTGTAGTCAATAAAATTCAGAATTCTATTGTAGTATTCATAACAATTCAGAATGAGCCCATGCTTAATACAAAGTCGTTACATACATAGCCTAATGCCAGTCATTCATTAAACCAATGCATTCTCGGGCCTCGAGCATACAAATGTCCTTCTTGTCGCTGACAATCGAGAGAACGGAGGTCTCGCTAAACTTTCTAAAACATTAGTCACATCACTACAGCCACCACAGAATCATTCATGTAATGTAATCGATTCAGATTCGAAACACAAATGAGCATCAGAATTTACGGGGCGTCAACCTAAATATAAGCTCCAGTTAAATTTCAACAACCGCCTGCATCGGCCGGTGTGCTAAACGGCGCCAATATCGCTGTTTTATTTACATCGCAAAAAACTTGGCATCGGGCCAAATTCTGCAAACTTCGTGTTGCGGCGTCTGTAATGATATCTCTGCAGCTCAAACCTAATGTAGATAAACAGGTTTAGCTTCACCAGTTTGTTTTGAAAAAAAGCAAGGCTTTTATTGCTTTGCTTATAAGTAGATTCATAATTTATTTATTTTCCCTTTTGGCAGACTATCGACTATTTATACATGGTTGCTACAATATAGTTCTAAAAAAGTCATTTAAAAGTCTCCACTGATAGAATTATCTCAATCTAATTTTGAACCGACAATTTGGCCAAATGATAACCTCAAATTAAGGACTACATTATTGTAGCTACGTTCATGTTACAGTATAAGAATTATACGCGTAGTATATTATCAAAGACGTCTTAGATCCTACTGGCCTACATGTTCTGATTAACTAGGTGGAAAAGCTGGCTAGGAAACCGGCCTCGGCACAGTTCTTTCATTTGCACCGTTTCAGACAATTATGTTGGTTCTGGGAGTAGATCGACGATAGGAATCGTCGGGAGCGGCGAGGCTGCGGAACCGGTCGCCGTAACGGCATTAGAGCCAAGTCTGCTGTAGTTATTTATACAGTCAATGCGAAAATTTGATTATCAAAACAGAAATAGTACGAAACCATCTCATTTTTTAAATGCTCGTAACTTTTAAATAAACCGAGAAATCAGCCTGTATGTACAGCGATAAATCTTTAGGCTTCATTAGCCGGCATGTTTTATAACAAATAACATAAATGGTGCTCATGACAAAAGGAGTGATAACAAACATAAAGATAATTTAAATAGTGAATGAGTCCATGTACGGCATTAGGAACAACATGTAGAACATGAAGGAAACGTGTTCTATCTTCCTGTAAATAGTGCACGCAGCGCAGCCAACGTTCAGTGAGTCACAATTTTTGTTATCGACAGCGCGACGTGACCTGACACGGTGATATGGCCCATGATAAGCTTGTAGATGTACAAGTTGCTCAGAATATCACTACATTCTTTTTTATGAAGCATTTCCATTAGTGTACGATAATTTTGTATTATTCTTAAAAATAGGTACGTAAGTATGTTTAAAGCATGCACAATGCACGTGTAAAAATTAATTTTATATTCGGTTATTGTTTATTCATCAGCAAATTTAAAGTACCTAATAATCCTACCACAAAATACTCTACGTAATGCAATGAGATCAAATCCATCATTAAAGAAGTCAAATCTTGGGCTATATTTTTATTGTTTTATTTTTTTGTTACAGAGTCGTAGGAACGCAGTGTTGTATTCAATCATTAAGTTTTAAAAAAGGTTTGAAGAATTACCTATATTTTTAGAATGGTTTTAAAGGAACCATCTCACTAACAAAACATGTTAACGTATAGCTGGAGAATATATATAATCAAATTCAACTTCCGCGTTAAAAACTAATTGAAACAACTTGCCTGTGAGAACTGAGAAGAAATTTTGCCATGATCTTCCTGGTACACCTTCCTGGCTTTCCGCCTCTCTGTCATGAGGGTAGTGAGCCGGTCCAAAGCCCTAGACTCTAAAGCTTCGGCGTTAGCCTTGATGAGGCGGCTGGTGTTCTCCCACTCCTCCGTCATAGTCCTCCATGCTGATGCTATGACTGATCCTGAAGAAAAAGGGATATTGACAGTCAACAAATACGTAATTTTTGATCAGTACACTTTTCAAAACGCTTTAATTCAAAACAGAATAACTGTTTTTCAGTATCTCTAATGTACGGAGGATATACAACATTTTGTTTTGATAATAAAATTAAAAAAATGTGATAAAATTAATCTATGGTTTTAAATCGAACCCAGCACCGTCAAAGATTTCTTTTGTATTGAACATCGTAATATTAACTCTTTCGCAGACACTTGAGGCAGAATAATTAGATTTGTCCAAAACTGTCGATGAGACAGTGCCCTCGAGTCTTCTACGTTTTTTACCAACTAAATAAAACAATCTGAAAGTGAATTTCGGGATTGAAGACTACAACCACTATGTAGACGTAGATAGATGCACAGTAACTCTTGATAACTCTGTTTAGTTGTGGTTGAACTAGACCGTAGCATTGCCGTCTGAGAGGCGGTTTTCTAATCAATTGAACTTTATTGAATGACCATAACAGGGTAGTATTTATACCATAAAAAATGTCAAGTATTTTACCCAATTTATAACGTACCTTCAAAACCGTCTACTTTGTAAAAGTAGACGGTTTGGTAAAGGCTTCCTGTAAATTGTCTAGATTTTAAAGATTCCGAAAACAACATTAAATACAGTTTCTTGTCGTTGTATTTTTCTGCATGTGTGAACCTCTGTGTTTTCGAGAATCTGTCGTTATGGTACGGACACTTGAATTTTATTTTTTTATTTGAGTACATCAAAAAAGAGTATGACAATGGGACATTATATTCTTACAAGAAAGTACAATCGGTCAGAAAATGTCTAAGGACGACGGTCATAAAACTGATAAGAACACATTGTTGGAGTTGTGTTATCTCTGACATAATGACAATATTTTGATTTCGATTGGGTATAAGCGCAAACTATTTGCAAACAAAAAGTCAGTTGAAGCATGCTCGATACGATAACATCTTTTGTCTTGTTTACACAAATGTTTTTTTAAAACTCTGTTTTTGAAGGAAAACCGTTTGAATCGAGTACATCACTTTAAAACTTTAACCAAGTGAGATTAGCGCATACCGGAAATGGGTTCTGTGTTCTTAGTTGTGCATGAAAAAGCCTGAAGTAAAGAGCTTCCCAAAGAGCTTATAATTTATTAAATCAAACTATTTTAATACGGTTTTATCGCGTTTATTACTTATTTATTTGTACACCTGACGTTTCAAACACTTTACAGCCGTATTAAAATAGTTTAATTTAATGAATAACAATCGCGAAAACATAAGAAAAGCTTATAATTTGTTTATATTATCCGCAATATCTACTCATTAAAGAAACTCATGCCGTTGAGAAGCTCAAGTTAGCAACGTACACGTCGGGTCATGTTCCTGGTGGTGTGGTTTCCTGTGGAGATCAGACAGCAGAAATCTTGTATCTCAATTCAACCAAAAAATCAAAGAACCACGAATCGAAGGTACAAATCAATGATTTGTACTCAATCAGTGTGATGACTCTGATGGCAGTGTAGTTAATAATTTAATATTGTGATGTCGTTTGGAGTCCGATTCCCTTAACTCATTTATTTTGTGGGTTTTAACTTTACCACAACTTTTCCCCAAAGATATAGAACTGAATAAATACCCATGACTATTATTATGACTATGACACAACTACTGGATAAGCTTCGTACATAGATTAGAATTCAATTGGTACAAATTTTCCGAAAGTTGATCCGTATTGCCTGTAGTGAGGGTAATAGACAAATATGGTACAAATAATGATATTGAGAAACAAAGAACAATTTATATCACAATGAACCTTACCATTGAGCTCTTCGCACTTGTCCATCTTCTGACCCTGCGCCGCTGCTGCGGACAGAGCCAGGGCGTACTCCCGGTCACTCTTCATCTTGGCCTGAAGGCTCCTCTTCATTGCTTCCATCAGTCTCAGCTCAGCATCCTGGCGGGCCAGCAGCGCCTCGTGAGCCGCCCGCCCTGCCCCACTCGAAGCATACCCCATGGTAAACAAAGCAAACCACTATACACACATTGCGATATAAACACAGCACATTTCACATCACTTTCCGTTATCACCGGCACCGTGCTTAACGTCATCCAGTAATAAAATAAATATTCAATTCGTCGACCAGACAAAGGAAAGCAGCGAGGCGATTGGAATACGTTTTTTAGTAGGTACCGACCACGAAAGGCTGCCTGAATAAGCGCAAAAAAACTGTTTCGATTTATTTTTGAAACGGAGCGCGCGATACGTGCGCACGGAAAAGGCGTGCAACCTGAATGCCGCTTGCTGTCTTCGCTGTATCTGACTGGTCTGTAGGCAGGCTTGGCTCAAGCGCCCGCCGATTATCTTTGGTATTAGAGCTTACAACAATACCAATTAGGATTCAAAATAATCTCCAACAAGTCGCGATGAATGGCTGGTGAGAGATTGCTCCTATACTAGATACTACTCGTATGATATCGAGGTGTTGAGGAAAAACATAGCTTCCGTACCAGACACGGCCTTATACGATAAGTGCTTAGAGCTTATTAGAAAATAACGACACCATCGTCACGTTCAATAAATTAATCAAAATAATATTTAAATCTCCTTTTATTCTTTCTTCTTCTTCAATTATTAATTCATCTTCTCTGATGATGTAATCAAAATAAACGATTAACTCATTATAAGTATCTATCAAATCTGTCAATACATAGAAAGTTATGTAACTGTTATTGATCCAAAATTAACTGTACTGTGGGATTGTGAAGGATGACATGGTCCTTCCGATGCATGCTCAACGGATCAAAAAAGTACGACAACAAAATGGCGCGCGCTCAGGAATTGTATTTCTCTAGAAATCAACATTATTTCAATATTAATTTTTTATTTTTGATGTGATTTAAATTGAGACAAAGTTTACTGCATAAAAATGAAATCAATTCGTCAATATCCAATAAAATTGGCAAGTAATTTTTTTCATGAAAATGTCTAATTCGTAAACCATTTAGAGGAATAGGCTTAGGGAACAGATCGGAAAGAGGAGGGAGATTAATCAGATCTTTAGATAAGCAACTATTTTTTAAGAAAATCGCAGAAAACCCAATGACTTTCATTTTTTAGCAAAGTTAACGTATGACGTAGCCGGATAACTTCCGGCTATTCACATATTTTTTTTTAGATTGGTAGCACAGGGTAGTGACTAAATATTTTTTGTTTGGTAGCGCTAATTAGGCGCTCATGTACTTGTCACCCATGTCAAATGTCATCTCTGTTCAAGTAAACAACCTAACTACATCTTCATTACATTCATTTATACATTATAATGAAGAATCGGTGTCCAATTATTGAAAAATCAAATGTCAACGGATGAAGAGACGGCAGTAAAGTAAAATGAACAGGCCAATATGCAATAGATACGAGAAATGGGGTAGGTACCAAGATATTTGGCGATTGTAAACAAACAAGAAACCAACTCGTGGCCTTCGGTCCATCCTGACTTTGACATTTGACACTGACATACATATTTTTTAATACCTTAGTAATTTTTGCTTTCTTGCAGTTCGAGATGGCCAATATAGTTGCGTGACGTCATCACTATAAAATCTTTAAAATTAAATAACAAAATAAATATAATTATAAGAATTTTTTTGTTTAAATTGTATCTCCTAAATAGTATATTCTATCAAAAAATATATAAAATACACAATTTATTTTTAGTTGACTAGCCAATTGCGTTACTAATATAAATATGTACTTATATTTTTGATGAGTACTTTGAATCTTAGTAATTGTTTCAAATTAATAGACTTTTAATATGAAGGATAAATCAATTCGATCTGTATGATGACGTTTAAAAAACGGCCTCTGTTGTCCAGGGGTGATTGTTTCTGAAGACCCTGAATTCGTGGATTTTATTCCCATAGGAAGCATACTTTGTTTAGTTGTTTCAGTTAGGTTAGGACATTGCAGGCCTGGGGGTGCAGGGCAGAGAACCTCCTCGAGTGCCCGGTCCTTTGAAAGCTTTGCATTCTCACTTGATCCCAAGGATCCGGTGAGAGGGCGGGCTGACAAGGGACTCGGGACGGTGCACCCTGGGCGACAGTTAATAACTCCCTGGTAGTCGGGGTCTTGTTGACTGTCGGCCAATTTCTGCCAACAGCCCACTCCACCGCCGTCTATGATGAGACGGCGAATGGTAGTGGGTCTGGGGAACGGGCGTGGTCCATTTATGGGCCACTGCCCGATTTGGGGGGGGGGGCGAAAGGCCAAAATGAGGGGGCCGAAAGGCCATGGCTGGAGGGCGTCGTGGTAGAATGCTAACGCGACCCCATGGCGCCCTCAACAGCCGGTGCGGAAACGCCGGAGGGGTTTTAGTGGGTATTCCGGGCTGACTAGCAGCCCGGCGAGTCCCACACTTTGTGCGTAAATGCATTTCCCCTCCGTTAACAAAAAAAAAAAAAAAAAGGACATTGCAGGCCTGAATCACTAGCTTGTCTGATATTATAGATATTTCCATACTTCGGAAGAATTTTCAAAAATCTCATGTAGGTAGAGTCAATCTTTTACTCTACATGCTTTATTTACCTTCACAAGCTGAGGTTAGTCAACATAATTTTAGCTGCCGTCACTACCAGGACCAAGTAAACAAATTTCAGAATTACATGTGTACGTACATGACGAAAAATAATGAACACAGGGTGACCTTTCAAATTTTTTACAGTGTGAAATGTTTACAGTTTTGTATTGAACGTGGAACAAATCTACTTTGAAAAAATAAGAGAAATCCGAGATAAAACTTTCGACCTCCCATGCAAAATCCAGTCCGCTGATGACATGATTTGAATGAGCATAGTATATGATTGAGTTGAGAGGTCAAAACAAATCTGAGTTCTCGCTCATTTTTTTATTATTTTTGTATTTAGATTATTTAGTAATATTTTTTTTTTTATTATATTAAGTTTATTTTAAGTGGTTTAGTTCCCATGCTATGTTCCCATGTTATGATGGCGAAATAAATTTTACACCGATTTGACGATAACGAAATTGGGAAAACCAAAGGAAACGTAAACTGTAGAATAAGGGAACAGATATAAAGAGTTCCTCTTACTTTTAAGACCTTGTAGGTTGTTTATATTGACTCTACATGAGATTACCTACCGATTCTATAAGTTAGATAGCCATCAGATTTTTAATATGCGTACCTAATTTCACAAATATATGTTGGTAAATGTTTGTTCACACCTGTTTCAAAACACAATCCCAAAAACTGTTTGAATGTAACTGCCTCCGTGGTCCAGTGGTTAAGGCGTTCGCCTTCGACCTTCGACATGGGAGGTTTGATTCCCACAGGAAGCATACTTTGTTTTGTTTTCAGTTTGGTTAGGACATTGCAGGCTTGAATCACCTGATTGTCTGAAAATAAAGATGATTCCGTGCTTCAGAGGGCACGATAAGCTGTAGGCCTTGGCTGCCATCTGGTGGTCGTTAAAAGAAGGCCTAGAGGTGGTTCCGCACAATTCTGACACTAACAAAATAATTTTTGGATCGGGATCCCGTAGGTCTATTTAAGGTCGCGATTCCTACCTAGTAGTGCACTACAATCTATTAGGGTACCTACTACACCTACAGTGTCACCAGTGCGCTGCTAACTCTTCCCAAATGTGCCATTAACCAATAATTTTATTGCTTTTGTCACCCATTAAATCGGAAGCGGTATACAACAATCAAAGCACAAATAGGTGTGAAGCATGAGACTGGCTGACTATTTTTGAAATGTATAACATATAAATATGTCGCATGAAAATCGTTCGATATCGTACAAAAATCCTTCGTTGACGAACAAAAATTATTCAACTCACTGATTTTGCGCGAATCACACTTTTGAATAGCCGTGGTCGTATGCCACGCCAGAATAATTGAATATACTTTGAGAGCAAATGTGGCTTACGACTACGGTGTCTTCTGTACATTACTAACTACTGAAACAATTTATATGATAAGTAAAGATTTATATGATATCAATAATAAATTATTCTCTTGTTTCATACATTTTTTCATACATTTGCAGTAGCAAAATCACGCCCGACTACTGTCGGCTTTTAGTTTTTGAACTTATTTTTATTTAATTATTTTTGGGGTCCGTCATTAAGTCACACATTCTTTTGTCCACTTTTCATATGGAGAATCGCTTAAAATTTGAATAAACTATACAGCCAAATTACCAGCAAAAACCAAGACACATTATTTGATACTGCTCGATTTGAACAAAAATATTTCTTACTAGCTGTTTCCCGCAGCTCCGCCTGCGTCAAAAAGTAGCCTATGTTTGACACCGGGTCTTCAACTATATTCATACTAAATTTCATCAAAATCCGTTCAGCGGTTTGGCCGTGAAAGCGTAACAGGCAGACAGACTTTCGCATTTATATGTATGGATCATCAAATGAAATCAAGTAAAACCACCAGCAATAACTAACTATATATATTTTTTTAATGTGCTAATTAAGGTATTTCATTAGATAACCCAAACGACAGTAACACATATTTTTTTCCATAACTCCTTTGTCCTATAGAGGGCGCTGTTTCAAATTGAACATGGCATCACATAGTCTAACTTAGCTTTCTAAAGATACTCCATTTGTTTGATTGTCACTAGTAGTATAGAATAAATTTCGAGAACAGATTTGAATGAAAATATTCTCAAATATCGGATTAATGCAAGCAAACCCGCGAGCAAAAGCTGACAATATGTATATTTTTTACATGTGCTAATTAAGCCCTTACATCAAACACCCCACGGCATCAACAAAAAATATTTTTCGTTCGTTATCGAATGATTTTCATTCGTCATAAGTAATCGGTGAGTCGAATGATTTCCATTCATATTTCATTTAAAAAATGTTCCTGGTGATTCAAACCTGCAATGTCCTAACCAAACTGAAAACAACTCCTACATAAATAAAGGGTCTCCGAAGGCAGTTAGTAGGCACTGGCCGAGTAATAAATGCACAATACAATTTAACTTTAATGCCAACATGTGGGAAATCACAAAATTGAAATTAAATCATTGTGTACAATATGGAGCAAAGGCGGACTTATTGCTAAGCAATCTCTAATTATAGGTACGCTAGTTTATTTTCTTCATCTAGAATTCTAGATATTGAAAAAGGAGGTACTCTGTTAGGGCCAATGACATATGCCATTCGACTGAGGGATGGGGTAAAGTTTTCTACATCAAAATTTCATCTTTTAAAAAAACTACCACCACTCATTAAATATTGTGCTCTTGCAACACTACCTATGTTGCCAGTATATTATTTATTTTCCAACCAAACCAAACTGAAAACAACTACCTATTTATTTATAGGGTCTCCGGAGGCAGTTAGTAGGTAGGCACTGGCCGAGTAATAAATATATAATACAATATAACTTTATTGCCAACATCTGGGAAATCATAGAATTGAAATTAAATCATTTTTTACAAATGGTTATAGCATTGTGTACAATATGGACCAAAGGCGGACTTATCGGTAAATAATCTCTAATTATAGGTACGCTAGTTTATTTTCTTTACCTAGATATTGTTAAAAGGAGGTACTCTGTTAGGGCCAATGACATATGCTATCCGACATGAGGGATGGGGTAAAGTTTACTACATCAAAGTTTTATCTTTTAAAAAAACTACCACCACTCATTAAATATTGTGCTCTTGCAACACTACCTGTGTTACCAGTATATTATTTATTTTTCCCCATTTGCACCCAGTAGGGAAAAACGTTTGAGTACAATTTTGATACCACACTTTTCCTACAGCTACATACATTCTGATTATCAGCAAAAACGGACTAACAGCTTTGAAATATAAATAAATAATTCTTTACGTATGATTCTATACACATTTTGAATTTTATCAAAATTAGACTAACTGCTCAAGAGGTATCGCGGAACATACAAAGGTACATACAAATGTATATAAAAACATACGTACAATCAATGTTCTTTCTCCTCTATAGTGTAAATTTTTTATTCATTTTATTTATGAATTGTGAATCCATACTTCCATATTTGATCCATACTTTCCATACTTATACATAATCCATACTTCTTTGGCGAGAGAGATACTTGAATAATACTCCAATTGTTCAGAAGGAATGGAATGCTTTATTTACAAAATTGACACGTATTTATACAAAATTATTTACATTCAAACATTACAAGTGTGAATTTTTGTTGCGATATGATAACCAATCATAAGTTAGTATTCCAGTTTACATCCATATTTGGTGGCGCATTTTGACGATGGTCCGCGCGGGGAGTGCGGGACGAACTGGATACCGCGTGACGTGCTTGGCCGTTCCAATAAAACTAGCTCGCGCAATCTCGCAGTCCTTTTCGACGGCGGCGCTCGAAACGGTGCGGACGTGCGGCGAGCGGCGAGCGGCGAGTTTCCATGTGTTGTGATGTGAAGTGTTCATCCACGAACTGATGAAGAGTGAAGACCGGTGTGATGTGCTGCTTGAAGTGAAGAGTCGTGTGCTGTGCTATTCTTGTTTCTTGACAACGACGTGTGATAAGCTCCATACAGCACGTGCATGTTCAACCAAATCTTGTTTCTATGACAACTCGCCGTTTCTTTGACAATGCGTCGCCATAAATAAAATGCTTGCATGATGTGTGTGTTGTGTTTTCTTTCTTGGTATCCTTAAAAGAGTTCTTCTTAGAGCTGGTACTTGTAACTGTTTCTAAAGGTTGTTCTATTAAGCTGTTTTCTGCATGTGATGGTAAGGTATCTTGATTTGTACTTTAAGGTAAGTACAAAGGTAATGGTGTAGCCACAGTACTCCCCTTCAAGTGAAACGTACCGGCAACTTGACTGACCGGCCGATACGCGTGCGCGTAACAGCTGATCGTGACGTCACGTTGCTCGTAACGGCGGGAGTGCGTTGAACTTTCTGTGGCGAGGTATCTTGAGGTAACTGCGGCGGAGTGATGATGACTTGATTGTGACTTGATGATGATGGTAATGTATTCTGTGGTAAGTTGATTTCTTGATCTTGTAATAAGTAGGCAGGTTTCAGTCGGTCGATTGAGATGTTTGATTCGCGATCTTGAAGTTGTATTGTGTACACTTTTTCTGTCCTCTTGATAACGCGATAAGGGCCTTGATATGGTGATTGTAGAGGTCGCTTTACCGCGTCGACTCTGACGAACACGTGGCTGCAGGTTTGTAGATCTTTGTGCACGAAGATGCGTTGTTTGTTATGATGTGACGTACACGACTGAAGCCTGTTTTTTTCTATTGATGAGCGTAGTTTTTCGACATATGTGTAGTCCATAGATGTAGGTATTGATGATGTTGTGAAGAAGTCACCCGGTAGCCGTAAGTTATAGCCATATGTTAGTTCGGCTGGGCTAACTCCGGCGTCTGTCCGTAGGGTCGCTCGTAGTCCTAGTAGCACGGTAGGTAATTCGTCGATCCATGAACTTGAGCTGGACAGTCTGGTACGTAGTGCAGTCTTCAGAGTGCGGTGCCAACGTTCAATGATACCGTTGCACTTGGGATTGTACGCTGTTGTACGATTCTTCTTTATTCCCATTGTTTTCATTAAGTTGTTGAACAGCTGACTTTCGAATTGGCGGCCTTGGTCGCTAGTGAGTGTTTCGGGACATCCAAATCTTGCAATCCAGTGTTTGTAGATGATTTCGGAGACTGTTTCGGCTGATATGTCGTCGGTAGGTATTGCTTCCGGCCATTTTGTTTGTCGGTCGATCATAGTAACGAGATAGCGATGACCTTGAGATGTTGTAGGTAGCGGTCCGACGATATCGACGTGCAGGTGGTGAAAACGCTCCGTTGGCGGGAATTTTGAAATCGCGCTGTATGTGTGACGTTGAATTTTATTCTTTTGGCAATCGATGCAGCTTCTTGTCCATTTTGGTATGTCGCTATTCATTGACGGCCAGAAATATTTTTGCGAGATGATCTTGCGAGTCGTGCGCGTACCGGGATGGTTGATGTTGTGTATGTTTCTGAATATTTCTTCTCTGTGCTTTTCCGGTATGTATGGTCTGACGTGTGATGATGATGTTTCGCAGTAGAGTTCAATGTTGGTGTTCGGAATGATGACTTTTTTCAAGGTGATGTTGTCTTCTTGTTGTAGATGTTGAATTGTGGTGTCTTGTTCTTGAGCTCTCGCTATTTCTTCGTAGTTGATCGGAGACGGGCATGTGATTGTTTCGATGCGGCTGAGTGCGTCGGCGACAATGTTTTGTTTACCGCTCACGTGACGTATGTCGGTCGTAAACTCGCTGATAAACAAAAGGTGTCTTGTGCGTCTTGGCGTCTCGGTCGTTGATGTTATTTTACTCATTGCGTATGTAAGGGGTTTATGGTCGGTGAAGATGATGAGTGGTCGTCCTTCGAACATCTTGCGGAAGTGCTTGACGGCCATGTAGATTGCTTGAAGTTCTCTGTCGTACGTCGAATATCTTGATTGCGCGTCGGAGAATTTCTTGGAAAAATAGCCAAGTGGTTGCCATTTTTCGTTGACGTATTGTTGAAGTACACCGCCAGCTGATTTGTCGGAGGCGTCGCAGAAGAGAGCGTAGACGGCTTCATGAGATGGGTGGGCGAGTAAAGCAGCGTTGTTT
Source organism: Euzophera pinguis (assembly GCA_947363495.1). Lineage (NCBI taxonomy): Eukaryota > Metazoa > Arthropoda > Insecta > Lepidoptera > Pyralidae > Euzophera > Euzophera pinguis. The sequence continues at coordinate 4,579,161 of OX376166.1, forward strand.
ATGCTAGCTTTACATGCTTCGAATGCTTGCGTTGACTCTTCTGTCCATTGTATGACGGTTTTGTCTCTTTTCTTGACGTTGTGAAGATGCGCGTTGAGTGGTGCTTGCATGGACGCGGCGTCAGGTATGTGGTCGCGGTAAAAATTCAGCATACCGAGGAAACGTCGTAGCTCTTCGATGGTTTTTGGCTGAGGATAGTTCATGATGATGTCGATCTTCTCAGTTGGAGGTTTGATGCCTTCTTTTGACACGATGTGGCCTAAGAACTTGACTTCTGGTTGACCGAATTGGCATTTGGCAGGGTTGATGGTGATGCCGTGTTCCTCGAGTCTTCGAAGTACCGTTCTAAGGTGTTCTCGGTGTTGAGCTTCATTCTCTGATGCTATCAAGGCGTCGTCGATGAACGAGAATACGTAGGGCAGTCCGCTGAGCACTTGGTGGATAAAACGTTGAAAGGTTTGGCCTGCATTCTTGAGTCCTGGACACATGCGCGGAAATTCGAAAAGTCCCATCGGTGTGATGATGGCAGTCTTCTCTATGTCTTCTTCGCGAACTTTCAGTTGTTGGTACGCCCGATTTAAGTCCAAGGTCGAAAATATAGTCTTCCCAGAGAGCTGATAGGTGAAGTCCTTGACTCGTGGTACAGGGTAGCGATCTGGTTTCGTAATCGCGTTAAGGCGGCGATAGTCACCACAGACTCTTAAGTCCCCATTTTTCTTGGGTACGATGTGAAGAGGTGATGACCATGGGCTCTTGCTGGGTCGGCATAGTCCTTGATCAATCATATTTTGAAATTCTTGTTTGACCTTTTCGTAGCGATGTGGCGGTATGGGACGTGCGCGGCAATGTATCGGTTGGCCTTCTGTTTCTATGAAATGTTGAACGTTGATCTTGCTGTCGTTTAAATGCATCGCAGTGAGTCGCGTGGTACCGGGGAATTCGGCGAGAATGTTGTGATAGTCGTTTTTCGTATCGATACTGCGGACGGTAGGTATATTTGTCGCTCGAACGGGTGCGTTTACTTGCAGTTTTGTGACGTTGTCGATTAATTTCTTGTTTTTGAGATCGACGATCAATTGATGATGCTTGAGAAAATCGGCTCCTAGTATTGGTTTCGAGACGTCAGCGACGATAAATTTCCACTTGTAGGGACGGCGAAGATTGAGATCGAGTTCAAGTGTTCTCTCTCCATATGTTGATATTTCTGTGTTATTTGCGGCGTAGAGCTTGAATGGGAGAGCCTTGGTGATGTGAGTTTTTTTCTTTGGAAGTTATCCGTACTTCGCTCCTGTGTCCACTAAGAAGGATATTCCGGTTTTCTTGTCTGTGACGAATAGGCGGTATGAGTGTTCTTGAACGCAGGTATCCGCCTCTGCCAACGTTCTTTCTAGTTTTCCTGAGGCTTATTTTCTATCTTCTTAAATGAGCACGGTGATGTGCATTTGTATGCTTGAGCCCCGAAGCGTTGATGGTAGTAGCAATACGGTGATGAAGATGGTGAATTGTTTCTTGAGTGAGATGGAGAACGATTGTATGGATTGCGGCCTTGAGATGGATAGCGGTTTCTTCTGAAATTATTTTGAGGTCTTGCTCGTAGCTCGGCGATTTCTAATGAGAGTCTTCTGATTTCGTTGATGAGGAATTGAGTGTCGGCAAGTTGTGATGAAGGTGGTGGTGGTGATGGATGCGGTTGTGATGGACAGATGGCTGATACTTCGCGTTGCTGTTCCATCATTTTGTCGGCGAGTAGTGCGAGCTCTTCTAAGGCGGTTTTGGTGCTGAACGATTCGCTCACTGCTAGTACTGAGCGTATGTGCGAAGGAAGATGGTTTGTCCACATAATTCGTAGCGTTGCGTCTGGGATTCTGTCACGAGCGAGATCCTTCATGCGTCGAAGTAAGTGTGACGGCTTCTGGTCGCCTAATTCCATCTCGGAGAGTAGTTTTTGAAATTGACGGCTGTCGGATTCTTCGTATGTGGAGATGAGTCGTTCCTTGATGGCTTGGTATGGCTTCGTTTCTGGTGGATTGTACAGCAGATCGGAGATTTGTTCGATGTCTTGTTTTTCCAAGCGTGCGATGACCATTTGTGCCAGTTGCTGTTCACCTTTTTTCTGGTCGTGGGTGGCAGCTTCGAAACTGTAGAACCACAGCCGAGGACGATCGCGCCAGAACGGCGGAATGCGGAGAGCCAGTGAGATGTTGGCGATTTCGGGCTGGACGACGGGCTGGGTTGGCTGAACGGTGGCATTTTCTTGTTCCATGGTGGACGGGCAGAGATTTGTTGCTGGATGATTTTTTCCTTGATTTTTCCTGGCAGCCGGGCAGGGATTCCTCTTCTTTTTTGTTGTTTCTTCTTTGTAGCGTAGTCGGTGGTCACCACTTTGGCGAGAGAGATACTTGAATAATACTCCAATTGTTCAGAAGGAATGGAATGCTTTATTTACAAAATTGACACGTATTTATACAAAATTATTTACATTCAAACATTACAAGTGTGAATTTTTGTTGCGATATGATAACCAATCATAAGTTAGTATTCCAGTTTACATCCATATTTGGTGGCGCATTTTGACGATGGTCCGCGCGGGGAGTGCGGGACGAACTGGATACCGCGTGACGTGCTTGGCCGTTCCAATAAAACTAGCTCGCGCAATCTCGCAGTCCTTTTCGACGGCGGCGCTCGAAACGGTGCGGACGTGCGGCGAGCGGCGAGCGGCGAGTTTCCATGTGTTGTGATGTGAAGTGTTCATCCACGAACTGATGAAGAGTGAAGACCGGTGTGATGTGCTGCTTGAAGTGAAGAGTCGTGTGCTGTGCTATTCTTGTTTCTTGACAACGACGTGTGATAAGCTCCATACAGCACGTGCATGTTCAACCAAATCTTGTTTCTATGACAACTCGCCGTTTCTTTGACAATGCGTCGCCATAAATAAAATGCTTGCATGATGTGTGTGTTGTGTTTTCTTTCTTGGTATCCTTAAAAGAGTTCTTCTTAGAGCTGGTACTTGTAACTGTTTCTAAAGGTTGTTCTATTAAGCTGTTTTCTGCATGTGATGGTAAGGTATCTTGATTTGTACTTTAAGGTAAGTACAAAGGTAATGGTGTAGCCACACTTCTATACTAATAGTAATATTATAAATGCGAAAGTCTGTCTGTCTGTTACGCTTTCACGGCCAAACCGCTGAAACGATTTTAATGAAATTTGGTATGAGAATAGTTGAAGGCCCGGGGTCAAACATAGGCCACTATTTGACGCAGACGGAGCTGCGGGAAACAGGTAGTACTTAATAAACTTAATTCTTGATGTACTTAATTATCCATACCGGATCTAAAAAAAACCTTTCTGATTTCAGTTTCTGGTAGTGGAATGTTTAGTATCAATGATAAAAATAAATTCGAGACAACACTTACGTTTGTTTTTGAACACTTTGCGAATAATAATCCACTGTTATTTTTTTTGCACAAACACTCAAAAAAAACACAAATTTTAGAAAGTACAAAGTATACCGGCTCTGTACCTGGCCAGTACTGCTCTTATCAGCTTCCCGCCAAAAGTCCTCAGTTTGTTTATTTTTACACGGAATCCAGACTCTCGCAAAAATCTCGGCGAGAAAGGGCATTCATGCGGGGTTCAGATTCAAAGGTTTTTCTCGGGAGAACGCGCGAAAAATTCCAGAACTGTGAATGTGGACCGCGTTATCGTACTCTTCTCGCTTCCCCGAGAATTGGCTAGTCAACTAATAAATAAATTGTGTATTTTATACCTTTTATTGATAGAATAGACTATTTCGGAGATACAATTTAAACGAAAATATTCCTAAAATTATATTTATTTTGTTATTTAATTTTAAAGATTTTATAGTGAAGACGCTACGCAGCTATAATGGCCATCTCTAACTGCACGAAAGCAAAAATTACTAAGGTATTACAAAATTAAATATGTATGTCAATGTCAAATGTCAAAGTCAGAATGGACCGCGAGCCGCGAGTTAGTTTCTTGTTTTGTTTATAATCGCCAAATATTAAGTACCTACCCCATTTCTCGTATATATGGCCTGTTTATTGTATATACTTTACTGCCGTCTCTTCATCCGTTGGCATAAAAATTTTAATAATTGGACACCGATTCTTCATTATAAAGTATGAATGAATGTAATGAAGATGTAGTTAGGTTATCTAGGAGTTATGTTTACTTGAACAGAGATGACATTTGACATGGGTGACAAGTACCTGAAGCGCCTAATTAGCGCTACCAAACAAAAAATATTTATTCACTACCCTGTGCATGTGAATAGCCGGAAGTTATCTGGCTACGTCATACGTTAACCTTGCAAAAAAATGAAAGTCATTGGGTTTTCTGCGATTCATTAAAAAATACTTGCTTATCTAAAGATCTGATTAATGTAATCTGTTCCCTAAGCCTATTCCTCGAAATGGTTTACGAATTAGACATTTTCATGAAAAAGTTTACTAGCCAATTCTCGCTAGAGTCTTGATGCCCTTTCTCGCCGCGGTTCGAGAAAAATCGGACGGTTCAAATCAGAAAATAACCTTTTTAAACTAACTTTCTATTATAGTATAGAAAGAGAAGATGAAGATAATTATTTGTTCACAAATAGAAATCAAAATTAAAATGCACTTGTTAAAAGGGCTAAATAAAAATTATGGCTCTCATTTGCCCTTTATTATTTAGCATTTAAGTTATAAAAAATATGGATTTTGTTTATGAAATAAATGATGATATGATTGTATTTGATGTGATTATTACTCATTATTTAATTTATAGGGAGAGTCTTTTATTGTAATGGCAATGGTAGATTTTTTTATGCAGTTGTGGCTGGGAGCGTGGGAGCTTGCGAGTGAAAATTATCTGTCAGTAGTCCAGCCAGTGGCAACACGGGCCTCAGCCTTTTAATATGGCCGCGGCAGGTTAGTTCTTTAAATTTTGTCACGTGTAAAAATGTAAAATTACCGCATAATTCGTACCTTTAATTAGATTTTTTACGTTTAATAGTATTGGCATGTGATTTGTTTATTTATTTATGCTATTCTTCAAGTGTTACAATGTTATCTAACAATGCTAACGTGTCATCGTTTCACCTCTGCGGACGTTTGGATTTACCGCGTGGCCACATTTTTTAACTTAAAAACCTCTGCATTTCCACCAGATTGTGATACGAAATCGATATATAGTAGTTCTACTTTTTTGTGAGAGGTTAGAAAAAGTGAACTTGAACAGATGTGCCACAAATGTTAATTGTCCTTTCATTGAGTCCATGAATAACCGCTTTCCAAAATCGGAGTAGGTCGTTCACTCGCCATGCGTCATCGCAGCATTATCCTCTACATAATTTACCGCAAATTGATCACCGATAATTCACTCGGTTGCAGGCAAGAAATCAAAGAAGGCAAAATGGATCAAAGCAAGCATCACAGATATAATAGCAGAGCCGACGACTATACCCACGATAAACAACTGGGCGGACTCCGTAGATGAAGAACGTAAGTAAAATTGTGCATTCATAATATTCAGTAAATATAATGTTGTATCCATTGACCCAATGATGAGATAAAGGGTAATGGCTGGCCAATGTTAATCTCGTACCAGGGGTGTACTCACAGAGTGTTTCGTCACTCATTTCGCCTCGGGAAGGTCTGAGTAAAGGTCTCCAGTGTTTCCAAACACATTCTAGCCGGATGCTTCCCCAATGGGGAAGGTGGGGGAACCAGAAATGACAGTGTAGCATTAAGCCGGGGACACTTGTCCGGTGGGACAAGGAGAGGCGTAGGTGTTGCCACTGTTGGAAACTCCCGTGACCAGCTGTTTTAGCACAATCTACGAGATGACGTTCTGTCACAACTCAATTCAGACTAGTCTTTCATTGGCCGGCTCCCTGTTATGCTGAGGGTCCTTTATTTTTGAGATGCCAGTTTCTTTGTGATTAGCAAAATTATTGTTTAGTTGATTAAATATTATTGGTTTGCTTAGATGTAGAAGAATATTAAATTTGCCATTATTCTCTCTTCAATCACTTTTTAATTTTGTAATTATGATTTAAAGATAGCTTTAATTGGCAGTTAAAGAAGAACAATACAATAAATGTCTCAAATGTAATTATATTTGGACATTACTAAATGAGTTCTTTGAATTCATTGGCACAGTTATAATGTCAACATAGTAAAGCTCAATTTGTCTATTCTTATAGAGATAATAAACTTGACAAATTTATACATATAGATGTATAAAGATACAAGTAGTAGGGATCTTCAGAAGTAGTTTGACAATAACTCAAGTTCCAAACTTACTTTGAGGCTAGCTAAATCCATGTGATTTGTCTCAATTTATATTGATTTATATTCATGTTATAAACCTGAAGGTTTGTTTCAATGCTTGAGGATTTCAAAATTCGTTTGGCAATGATAGCCTGATGCCAGGAATTTTTGTTGTAGTTGAAGATGCGGGGAACAGGTATTGTTTAATATGAGATCCCCTTGTCAGCAGAGTCATTCGGTTTCGCGACCCGCCCGCGTGCGCCCGTGGTGCTCCCATCGGCGTCGCGCGCGGCCCGCGGAGGCCTGGCGGTGGACGATGACGCTATACCGCGCCGCCCGCCTTTCATCGCACACATCTCCAACCTGCCCTATGATGTCGACGAGACCGCCATCACAGAGCTCTTTGATGGCCTTAAGGTTTGTAAAAAGCACTCGCCATATTATTTTGTGTACTTCAGTTCATGCAAGCAAACTATTGCCGGCACTCTCTTACTACTGTTAGTCCCAACATAAGCCTTTAGTTTTAAATCATTATTGGAAATGTTTGGAGCAGATAAAACTGAGCCCCAATATCTCTTTTAGGTATGTCCTACTAAAATGAACACCTGTTAAATATTGCTTTTGCCATAATTATCTTCACACCATCATAAAATTACAGTCAATGTATAAAATTTTATTTTCCTGATGTTACATTACCAAATAAATTAACCATGAAAACAATAATTAGTATGAAGATTCAACATCATTTTGTAGACTGCTCATTGTTAATCTACATCAAACATATCAACTGATATTGTTGTACTATGCATATAGTACTATGTCAAAGGGCATACACAGTATCATTCCACATTAATCAATCTTGTACTTCATGTTTTATTTCGCTCTAAGTCTTGTCAATTTTCTTTGTGTTGTCAAGTACAGTGCGATGGTTGTGCTTCCTCTTTACCTGAGGGTTTCAGTCCATTCCCTGTTCTAAATAGTTACAATGACGTTCATCAAATATCTAACTAACTGATAAAGATGGCACAGAATATCACTCTTTGTTGATAGCCTTGTATCTTAGTTTTAATATTGAGGAGTCAAAAGTGTTTCGAGAAATAGCCTAATTTTCCTACCGACTTCAAAAAAAAGGAGGTTCTATGTGTATGTATGATTTTTTTTTATATATGTTCATAATTCTTTTTTGTTGTTTTCAATTGAAAGCAAAGCTATTGAACAGGTTACATGAACTTAAAAAAAAGAGTATTTATTAATGAGTACATGTACATAACATTTAGTTAATTCAAATAACCATCAAATTAGCTAATTATAACATTTAGACATTTTAGTGTTAACCAGACATGAATCTCAAAAAAAATCAATAATGAACTAAGAGATCTTAGATTCCCAGAATCATAAAGATAATTGCATGCATATGATATTGAATATTTTATTATGTAAACAGTGCTTAATCTTAAATGATCCCAACAACTAGGTATGAAATGAAATACATTATGGTATTAATATAATTTGTTTTTAAAGGTTATTAAATATTTTTTATTAGATATTTGTTTAAATAGCACTGTTGAGTTGTAAGATAATTAAGTTTCTATGTTGTATAGTAGTATAGCTTAAATATACAACATAGATAAACTTTTTAGTGTCAAAAAGAATGCTTTTAATAATGATTTAATTAATTTCAGATTACCAACTTGAGGTTGCCTAGAGAAGGCGATCGCCTCAAAGGATATGGATATGTCGATTTTGAAGATAGGGAGAGTCTTATCAATGCCATGAACATGCCAGATTTGGTAAGTTACATAAGTCTACTACATGTTTTCTTAAAAAAGGTAAAACAACTCATATAAATTTAAAAGCTAGGCCCTTGTTGATGGAGTTTCTTCCATTCTCATCTGTAATTAGCTAGTTGTTTATTTTGTTGATATCACACGACGGTTACTTTCTCTCTTATTTGATCCATGTTACTATGGCTTTGTCTACCTGGTCCTTTTCCTTTTATCCTTTTATTTCTTTTAACAAGTATTGAAAGTTTGAAAGTAGATAATAAAAGTTTTTGTAGTACTGTTAAGAATCATTTTCCATAAAATCACAGTGAACCTGCATTTAAAAGAAGTCACTTTGTTTCAACATTTGCAAAATGTTGGTTACCTTAGAACTAACCTCATAATAAGTAAAATAGGCAGCAAATTTCCGTAAAAAAAAAAGTTTTTTTTATTGATAAGAATCATTGACAATACTAGCATAGAGAAATCTGCATATGCAAAAACCTTTTTAAGAAAAGTCACTTTGCTGCAATTTCGCAAAAAGTTTAGGGTTCCAAAATTCCCGTAAAGGGTCTCAACTCTCATTGTCAATAAACATTTGTAAAGTAGTATCCCTTTGTTTTGTAGACAATAAGCGGCAGACGGATTAGAATAGACGTGGCGACTCAAGACAACGACCGTCGTATGGGCCGGGGGGGCCGCAACGACAGAGACAGGTAATGCTTTTTGTTACCTATTCAATATGCCACATTTCGCCAAATTACACAGCTGTATTGCCCCTTTTAGAGGGTAAGTTTTTATATTTGCAAATTGAGATTTTATGACACGGTTATAAGGATTAGTCATGAATATAACTTTGGTTGACTAGTTTCAAGCTTTTAAAATGTATTGTTAACTTTTACAAGTTTTAAATAATAAACTTAAAATTGTTTCTTGATTTTTTGTGCGTGTTTTTCAATTGGCAAGAATGTTTACCTGAGATGCAAATATTTTGTTTTTAGACTGTAGGTCAGGGGACTAATTTTGCTACAAAACTTTTTATTAACTTTTACCACTTATACCTTTTATCTTATGGTTAATTTCTTTTGGTTTTAGATAAAAAGCTATTAATTGTTATTTAAAGTTAATGTGCGCATATTGTACAGTCAGTGGGATTTAATTATGTATGCAGTTCATACAAAATCTTGATGAATTATTTTAAATCCATACAATAGTATTATCCAAAATGTATGTTCATCATGATTAGAATTACAGTGCATCATAGAAGGGGTTGTAGAGGTATAAAATAAGCCACTGGTTTTAACTTTCCTGTTGTAACTTATGTTTAGAAGTTTCTAAAATTACCAAGCATGGATGACGTAACTGATAAGTGTAGAGATGGAGAGGGCGGTCTGTGAGGATTGGTGCAAGTTGTTTTGGCTCTGTTTACTATTGCGAGAAAAGGCGTGATCTAGTAAATTTTTCTTGTCTTTATCTTAGTTGTCATGTAAAAGCGAGAAAGTGAAGTACTGAATGTGGTCGGTAATGTCCGATACTGCCGAAATGTACACAAAAATGTTTATTGGTTAAATTTGAAGCAGTTCCAAGTATATAAAAAAAGCATTTCTTTGAGTAGGTATTTATCATGTTTTGTTTTATTCTTGTTATTATTGTTGTTGACTTAACTCTTTGTTGTGTATCGCACAGGGAATATGACCCGGAGCGCACAATGGGAGACTGGCGCTCCGGACCGCGCACAGCACCGGAGCCCCAGCGCTCGGGGGCTCCCGCTCGCACCATGGACCGCGAGGGCATGCGCGAGCGAGACAACAACAGGGAGCGCGACTGTAAGTGTCACACATACACAGTACACACATATCTTTGGATAATTTACTAGCTCGAAATTTCAAAACACTAAACCCCTTATAAAAAAAAAAAAATTGAACGTTCTTTAAGCCCACATTTACTAAATTATATTTTGTCTCGTTCTTTCACGTCAATTATAGATAAGAGGTAAAGGGAATTATTTTAGTTAATGTGGGCTTATTGACATTCGTAAGCTTTTATGAATAAGGGGGTAAATGTGTAACATATATTTGTAAGTTGTCTGCATGTGTACCTTACACAATAAAATAAAATTTCGCAATTGAGACTGGCGACCAGATTCAGGGGCAAACCACCAACCCGCTGGACTGACCCTCTTGCATCTTTGAAATGCAACATCCAAGAGGCCATACCAGGCCCAAAATAGATCTGTCTGGAAGAAACTCACTGCCAAATTTTAATGTGATCACATTGAAGAAGAAAATGTCCAGAGCACATTATGTCCCTAATAATATTAAAATTGTCAACTTTTAACTCAATCGTCATCATAATATCAAGCAATAGCAAAGGTATAATGATATTACATACTGATTACTAAATGGAGCATGACCACACATTTCATGCAGCCTTGTAAATATTGAGATTAGAATTATTGCATACATTAGATAACAGAACTTTTAAATTAAATGTATTATGTCACAATGATGATAAGCGAGTGAGTGTTAGAGCAAGTTCTAATGTTACACTTGGGGCGCACACGCAGAGCATAGTACCTTATTTTGCTAACAAAATTTACTAAGAACGTATATTATTTTTTGCACGTTGGTCAGTCCTTATTTTTGGAATATGTATAAAATTGGTACAATAAATTGCTCAATTCGTCTCGGGAAGGTCTGAGTAAAGGTCATATGTATTGTGGACATGTTCACCTCCTAGACGGAGGCGTCGTTGGTGCGATGGCGGGGGAACCAGAAATGCAGACCTTAGGGCTTCGTCGGGGACTCCTAGCGGACGAGACTCTGCCCTCTGTGTCTTTGGAAGCCCCCGCGACCGGCAGTTTTAGTTTAATCTGTAACGCGGCGTGTAGCCGTAACTCAATTCAGACTAATCTATGGCTTGCTCTGACATGGTAGCTCATTTCTGAGTGATATAATTGTAAATATTGTCGTTTGAGATTTGGGCATTTTAGGGGATCATTCCATTGTACCGTGTTCCGTAATTTAGTTTGGAGCGGCATATTTTGATTATAAACATTATGCAATTACCTCAATTAGTATAGAAAACACTATAATTTATTATTTTCTCTGCACCACCTCTTCGTTGATTAATCGAAAAAGCCTTAGGCTTATGTTAACCCTTTCCATTATTGTAATAAATTTAAACATAATATAGTGAAAATACAACAATGGAAGAATTTCTGTTTAAAATGTTTACTTCAGTTTGTTGCATTAATTAATCGCAGTCTTTGTGACTCCCGAATCTGCCTTTGCTTACCTATATTGTAAAACTAATGTATCACATTTGAAATTGTATAGTTGTATTTTCTATTACAACGACAATTTAGATTGTCCATAGCAACGTGTACTGATATAGCCGTACGTATTGTTGACACAGCGAGCGCAGACAACCGTCCGGGAGGCTGGCGGGACGGCGAGCGAGGGCCTCCAGAGCCGGCGCGCACGCCGTATCAAGGCAGGGACTCCTTCGGCAGAGACCGCGACGACCGGTACGTGCCTGCCTTAGTGTTGACCCCGTGTCCATCACCAACACGCTCAACCGAACTAGAAATGTGACCCAATCATCCTGATTCGAGTCGAGTACTTGATAGCTCATGTGTCCATACTAATATTATGGCTCGTTTATACGAATACAGTAGCGAATTTCACTATGTAGACGCGCTAGTGTGTGACGCACACAAACAGTTTTGCGTTCATGAACTTTACTGGATTGCGACCACTGGAGGATCCGTATAAAGCAGCCCTTATAAAGTATGAAAGTCTGTGACGATTTCACGGCCAAACTGCTGAACAGATTTTGATGAAATTTGGTATAGATATAACTATATCCCAGACCCGAGGTTAAACATAGGCTACTTTTTGACGGAGCTGCGGGGAAACAGCTTAATAAAAAATTCATGATTCATGTTATTTATTACTCTGACTATTATATCCTTAAAAATACCTGTTGACTAATCCGGCTTCTAAAGACCGGGGTTTTCGCGCGTGTTGACCTGGATGCCAAATTTTACAGATGACAACCCTACCTTGAACGTCTATAGTGTTCCGCAATTTTAATTTTCCGCCATAAAACCTTAGGCGCAATAAAAATGTTAACGTAATGTGACAAAAAAAGAACTACAAAAAAACGTATTAAAAAATAATTTTACAAGAACTACCTATACAGATGATTTAATTATTATCGTTCCAGTATTTGCACTACAAAATTATATAGGATTAATTTTCTAAAATACCTAATTACAACCAACGTGTAATAAGCAATAAATTAATTTATTACTGAAACACCTCAAAATGTTGCATCCAGTCTAGTAATCACCTACATTTGTCTGCCGTCAGCCAGCATTGACATTTATAGCAATTGTCCAACAGAGGTGTGGTTTTGGGAAGTGTGTCGTTATACAGGAAGTTCTATTTAGGGGTCATTACATTGTAAAGGGTGTGGAATGTGAACACACACGCCTGTTTATTATGATTATTTTGTATTTAAAATATAGGGCTTGCTTAACAACACTTCGATGTTACGTATAAATAACATGTACTTAAATTTTGTCCAATATTTCGAACAGATCAAGAAAGTAGATTCGTACAGCCGCACAGATCTACAACAAAAAAAGAATTCTACCCATCTTTATTCATAAAATACAGAACAGAAAAAAAACACAGAAAATATTAATCGAAAATGCCGCCGCCCCTGGTTTAAGGGACCTATTATACTGATAACATTACCTCTTTGAATAGCAATGGAAATCCTTTGAATCAGATAACCATCCTGAGCGGTAGTTAGGACGCCGCTTACTACGATCGGCTAAGTAGCGTCCTATCTCGGATATAAACGTTTTCTTAACTTTATTTGTAACGCATCAATATTTGTGAAGCTCATACATTGCACAGGAAGGATCAATCACGATCAGTGTCGTGTTTGTGACCGAGAGTACTCGTACTCAGTGTGCTATACCAACGGTCAACAGACACCGAATCGCGTCACTATGCGCGATTCGGTCGCTTCACACCGACAAATTCGACAGCCTATTTTCTTTCATGTTAAATAATCTTTACATAAATTTGACAATATGTAAAAGATTGTTTAATGGCCTTTTTTACATTTTAATGAGTGGAATGTGGACAGCATTTACACACGCTTGTTGTAATAAAATTTACCCTGTTTAATCATTCATGTTGTGTGGGTTACTAGATTAACTGATACTGTATTACATTTTAGACAAAATTTTGTTAAAACTGTCTCCCAGTAACAAGAATTTGTCTCGGCCTATCTCTCATAACATTTTCCCAGTTCCGAGATAATAGATCCCTTAGAGCCTTTCCCTTTGCGTTCTTTACTATCCCTATTATTATTTTGCGTGATATGCTATACATTATATTAAATGCTATTTTTGTCTATAGCAGCAGAGGTTTCGGTCGCGACGGCGAGCGCGAGCGGAGCGGTTACGGAGGACGCGATGGATTCCGCACGGCCGAGCGCGACGGCGGTGGATTTAGGTATGTTCATCTGCAGTATCTATGATTTGATTTTTCATTTAAAATGTACATAGAAAATTTTGATGATTGCACATGAAAAATATCGTGTTTGCGGTTGTGTCAGCAACGCTTCCGTAGTGTTGCAGGCGTTAATAGTCTGCGGTAAACGCTTTCTATCAGACGAGGCGCATGCGTCAAATAGACTTATAAAATAACGTAATCCATATTCCATTCTAATATTATAAATGCAAAAGTCTGTCTGTTACGCTTTCACGGCCAAACCACTGAACGGATTTTGATGAAATTTGGTATGAATATAGTTTAAGACCCGGGGTCAAACATGACTCATTTTTGACGCAAGCGGAGCTGCGGGAAAAAGCTAGTTTTAATATACCTAGTTAATTATAGAGTATTTTTTTAAATCAAATATTTTTAAATAATTTGTTTTGTCACCAGCCGAGAAGGCAGAGGATTCGGATCACGAGGCTTCGGCGATCGCGACCGTGACCGCGACCGCGATCCTCTACCCAGGGAAGGTAAGCTGACATCAAATCTCCACTAAAATTAATAACCTTATAGGCAAATATAACCTTTTTTTTAATAGTAGAAATAAGTGTTTCTGCTGTTCAAAGGTCTGTTTAGTATTAATCACAATGTGTTGTTGATTATGTTTATTGATCGAGTAGGGATTATCTAGTTTCACACAGAAAGCCAAATTCATATATAAATATTACATTCACGAGAAAATGTTCAATGTAATTTTGTAACATTTTCGTGCAAATTTTCAATTTAATTGTATTATTTTTTTTCATGACATATTTTGTATATAACGTAGTCATTAGCCAAAAAGTGAATGCATAATTTTAGAACAAAATTAACCACAGATTTTGATTCAAACCACGCTACGAAGGACAACACACAAAATGAATCAAATTCTTTATTTCACTAAGGAACTTCTCCAACTCACACCCGTCACTGAAAGCTGGTTAGCAGTAGTAGTAAAGTCAAGACATAGAGGTTTGATCCATGCAGGATTACGCCGTGCGCAATGTGGCTGTTATAGTCAATGAACCTTGTACCTGGTGCGAGTTTTTCGGAACCGCCTTCCGGCCTCATCTGGTTTCTGCATCTGCACCGCATTCTCTCTACCACTAACTTCATTTTTCTCTCAAATTTCGACTAAAAAATCACCTTTTAATTCATAAAAAAATTATTTCTTAGCGGATCTCCGTGCATTTTACCTTTTCTAGCTCCTCTCGTCCGCCCGCACCCGCCGACCCCGCCGACACCACTCTCGTGAAGATCGGCCTAGTAGATTTCGAAAAATTCAACCGTTATGATTCAATGATGATGATCTCTGCTAGCTTACTTATTGTTAACTTTTCTTTGGTGTTTCAGAATATTTTTGAATTTGTTTATACTTTATAACAACCAAGACACTCCATATAAAAGCGCCGAAGTGTCATCCTTGCATAGTTTTGCTCTCGATTTTTATTCTAATTCTGCGCGGTGAGGTGCGGTATTTGTTTCGGTTGGGAGGGTGTACGTGTCCGTTCTATACTTTAGTACCAATAATAACTCTGTGACTTTATTTCAGACGCGAAGCCCCGCGAGCGACCCAAACTGAACCTACTGCCGCGTACAGTTCCCCGCGAGCAAGAGACTCCGAGCAAACCAGCAGACGGGGCTCCGTTACCTGATGACAGCAAGCCAGACAAACAGCCGCCCAAGCCCGTGCCTGCTGAGAAGGTGTTCGGTGCTGCGAAGCCGGTCGACACCGCTGCAAAGTCAGTATTAAATTTTTTTTCTCTTACATTCCAACATATTAAATGAAACTGTTTTAATACGGTTTTTATCGCATTTATTACTTACTAGCAGCCCATCCCGACTTCGACGTCAGGAGACCTATAACCTTCCTCTATAAATAGGGTATTGAAAGAATTTTTCTTATCGGACCAAGAGTTCTTGAGATTAGGACGTTCAAACAAACAAACTCTTCAACTTTATAATAATATATAGATAGGTATATAAAATATACATTTATTTAAATTTAACATTTCAAATACTCGCAACAACATAAGAATTCATTATAATCTAACCTATTTTAGGCTAATGCCTCTTACAAGTGAGAAAACTTCTGCAAATTGCTGTCTGGCAGTCTGTTCGACCACAACTTGCAAATATAAACTATGTATTTTCTTTGCAAGTTGCTGTCTGATAGATTGTCAGATTTTTCTTCCAGGTGTGAATAAAATGTTTATAAAATGAAGCAAATTGTATAAGAATGTGCCCATCTGCACTTTTTTACTGTCTCGAAAACTTTTTTTCATGAGGTTTTACCTATATCTATACCGATATACTTATAAATCTAAGTTTTGGCTTATTGCTCCATGAGATGATATAATGTTGCCATTGCAGGGTAAAATTTTACATTTTACTCATACAGAGACCAGGATGTAGAGTTTGGGATAAAGACCCAAATTTTATGACTACTGTTACGGCACGAACTGCTGTATGATGCTTATCTTATAATTAAAAAATAGGGTTCAACCAATGTTGCCGTGACTTTTTTTCGCAACATCGAAGTGTTGCCAATGAACGAATAATTATGCACTAAGATTTGATTCTCCCACATCAAATACACCAATATTTGTGAAGCTCACACATTGCACAGGAAGGATCAATCACGACCAGTATCGTGTTTGTGACCGAGAGTACTCGTACTCAGTGTGCTATACCAACGGTCAACAGACACCGAAACGCGTCACTATGCGCGATCCGGTCGCTTTACACCGACAAATTTAACAGTCTACGAACTTTTACCACAATTTCACGAGAAAAAACTGTTTATTTCTCTTCATACTAGTGTGAGTAGGTGTCTTCTCATGAATGGATTTCGTCGAAACCATTATTACCAGACGACGGCCCTTCATACTAATAAAATATTTAAAGCTAATGACTTCACTTTACATTTCCAATTTGGCAAGTCATACTTTTAAATTGTCTTTAATGGGTTGTGTATACAGCCTTCTTTAGCTGGCGTCGAGGCTCTAAATGATGTTTGTAATATCATTTATATGTGATTCTTAGGTGCAAATTGTACTTCTTTTTTGTTACATCTTTTGTGAAGTCACAATGTACTCATATAATGTTTGAATGTTAATAAAGAAAACTAGGGGTTATAATACGAGGGCGACACTGAAAGTTTTTAGAACTGACCACTTGTAAACAGTATAATAAAAAAAAAGTTTAAATTTTGAAAATGGAACTCTTTGCCAATATTATTGAGTATCTATTTTATTAATTTGTCATTTGTTTTACGATTTGGCGGCAAATTGAAAATTGACTGTGTCACGTCAGCATGAATTTAACGCGAGACAATTTCCGTGCAATATTTTTTATGACTTTCGTTGTCATTTAAGTCAACAAGAAAGTTATGATAGACTTCGATTGGCCTTTCACGATGAAGCCCCATCTCGTGCCACTGTTTACAAACTGGTTTAATGAGTTCAAACGTGGTCGCACTAATCTCACCGATGATCTGCGTGAGGGACGGCCTTCTACGGCGACGACTGAAGATAACATCAGTGTTGTGCGGCCTATCATAGAGACTGACAAAAGAGTGACCTATCAGCAGATTCGGGCAAGTTTAGGCATCGGTATGAGCCAAGTGCACAAAATCCTGCATGAACATTTAGCGGTCAGGAAGCTTTGTGCCCGGTGGATGCCTCACGATTTGACCGAGGCCCAAAAATCCGTCGTGTTGATTGGTGCCGTGAAATGGTTCAAAGATTTAACGGAGGTGACTCAAATGCTGTGTTTGACATACTTACGGGTGACGAAAGCTGGATTTACTGTTATGATCCCGAAACCAAAAGACACTCTGCTCAGTGGGTGTTTCTTTCCGAGGAGTTGCCAACTAAAGTGAAGAGAGGTCGAAGCGTGGGTAAAAAGAGGTGGTGGCCTCGTTCTTCGGAAGGACCGGACATTACGCGACAATTGTTTTAGAGGATCGAAAAACAGTTACTGCAGAGTGGTATACTAACAATTGTTTGCCACTTGGAGTAACCACCTCGCAGTAGGATCCTCCTTCACCACGACAACGCCTCGTCGCACACCGCCAGGCGAACGATCGACTATTTGGCGACATCAAACGTGGAATTACTAGGTCCCCCGCCATATAGCCCCGACCTCGCACCTTGCGATTTTTATTTATTCCCGAAAATAAAAGAAAAACTTCGAGGAAAACGTTTTATGGACGCCGAGGAAGCAGTGGCTGCGTTTCAAAACGCCGTCGAAGAGACCCCTAAAGACGAGTGAGCAAAGTGCTTTTCTCAGTGGTTCCAGAGAGATGTATTGACGTGAAAGGACACTATTTTGAAAAGATGTAATAAAAGGAATAACTTGCGTGCTCAGTTTTTGATTTTCTAAGAACTTTCAGTTTGACCCTCGTAGTATCATCTTTTTAGCCACTGATAAAAAGAACTCATCCTCTCAGCTCTCTCCCAATTGCATCCCAAGCCATGAAATGATTTACAGCCCATCTAGACCTGCTTAAAGTTTCTCCTACGTTAGGTTTAGGTTACTTATGACATTATTTTTGTACATGTCATATCGTTCACTCTTTCTAGAATTAGGTTACTTCTACAAATAAAAATTATAACTATTTTCATTGTTCTGGAACTCAAATCGTTTTGAAAAGGACTCCTGTAAAGGAAATACCTATATTTGCTTAACATTTTCAGGGAACGAGAGATTGAGGAACGCCTGAGGAAACAGGAAGAAGAGGCCAGACGCGCCACAGAAGAAAAGGAACGTTGGGGTCGCCGGGTGAGTCAAATACTTATTTAACCTTTATTGCACGTAATAAAAAATCATCTAGTCAAACCATTACATGGTTTTAGGCGCCATAGAATTTTGTAACTAAGTATAAATAAGTTTTACTTTTTGTAATAATAAATAAAAAAAAATACATTAGTTCGCGCTTGGTATGCTGTGTGTAGACTTTGTATATACGACAACTCTTGTGTTTCCAAACGTAATCAAAATCTGTCAAACCAGTACTTGTGCAGCTGTAAAAGCTAAAGAGCAAACTAAATATATTCTGGACTCGGTTTGATACTCGTACCTTTCTTGAGAAATGCATCATTGGTACCATTTAGTTTGGTCCCTGAGCAGCTAGGCTCTTGGCCAGTAAAGTGTTTTATTTATTGTCCTAATCACATTATTTTTTTCAGAATGATCATTCTGGTGATCGCCGTGGCGGCGCAAGACGTGGTAAGAAAACCATTTGTTATCTTTTGAATTACTTAACTAACATTCACATAATTATCGCTGTGCTAGTTAGAGTTTCTTTAACTGCAGCCTTAATACTCAATCAAATTAATATAGAATCTATATACATACAGTTTTCATTGTATTATTGCGGCGGATTAATGTAAACAGAGTAATGTCTGATCCGCCGAAGAGTCAACACGTCACTCCCGCTGTCGCTGCCATTCCCATACAAAGATATTCCAGAAAAAGCAGTAAGGGCTGAATGTAAACGTATTCTTATGACATCATAGACAAATGTTAACTTAGTCTACCTGCTACTATGAACGCTGTAAAGTGTTTGAAATTTTAGGTGTAAATAAATAAGTAATAAACGCATGAATATATAATAACTACAACTAGATGAACAGTTATGAAGAAATTACGACGAAAAATTGTCCGAACCGAAAGTGTAAAAAGAGTCTCTTCTTTTTCTCGTCGTAAGAATGATAATATGACAAAAGTGTGCTCAAACTTTGCCCATTCACTCGATGTGCAGACTTTAAGATGGGACACTTTTTGAGCGTAATTGTGCATCTTGTTGTTGTTCTATATCGATGAATAAACCCGATAAAAACCATATTAAAATAGTTGAATTTAAATCTCTATTCAAACTGAACACAGAAATAAGAATATACAGAAGTGCCATAAGCAAGCCAGTAACTTTGGCACACTCTACGGCACGTCTGCTGATTCTTATTTATGTGGGCGTCCCACCTGTCGCGCAGGATTCGCGTCAGTTTGAATGGACCTCAATGTGTAACAATTGCGAAAACGTAAGACATCAAATGTTTGTTGTGCAGACGAGCGCGGACGCGACACTCGCAGCTACAACCGCGACCGCCGCGACTACTCCAAGGACGAGCGCGATCGCCGCGACCGCGACGAAAAGGTAAGCGAATCGATGAAATTGTTAATTTTAAGGCCATGGATACAAGTCTTTTATGGCCTGTCTTAATTTTCCATCTTTAGAGTGGTTTCGTCAAGTCGTAGTCGTAGTAGAAAAAAATAGCGATTTCTAGGAGGTTTCGGCAACAAGCAGGAAAATCACATAAATCAAACACTGTATCAGTTCACGCCTGTTCTGGAACACTTAGCGAATACATCAATCATTATTATGCACAAACACTGAAAAAACACAAATTTTGTAAAATAAAATACATAGGGCGCACTGTAAGTTTCCGGAACTGGCCACTTACATAAACAATATTTAAAAATTTATTGCAACATTTGAAAATAGAACTCTTTGGCTGTAGAATGCAGTTTGTTTCATCTGACTGTCTTTTGTTTTTACCTTGTGGCGCCATTTAAAAAATTGTGTGTCTGCATCAACATGGATTTAACTCGGGAAAATTTTCGTAGTATGATTTTCTACGATTGTAAGTGTAATTTGACAGCTCAACAGAGCATCGCTCGGCTTGAAACAGCTTTTGGCAATGAAGCACCATGCAAGACAACTGTTTATAGCTGGTTTGCAGAATTCAAGCGTGGTCGTATCAATCTCAGTGACGAATCTCGCGATGGTCGGCCGTCCACCGCTGTGACCAACAAAAACATCAATGCTGTGCGCCGTATGATTGAAACAGACAGGCATGTGACCTACCATGAAATTCGCGCATCCTTAGAAATAGGCATGAGTCAAATACAATTAATCCTACACAAACATTTGGGTGTGAGAAAGCTGTGCTCGCGGTGGATCCCACACAACTTGACCGAGGCTCAAAAAACGGACCGCGTCACTTGGTGCAGTGCCATGCTTACCAGATTCAACGAAGGTGCGTCAAATTTGGTGTGGGACATAGTAACAGGTGACGAAACATGGATTTATTGCTACGATCCCAAAACAAAGTAGCAATCGAGCGTATGGGTCTTTCAAGATGAGCCGAAACCAACCAAAGTGGCGCGCGTGAAAAGTGCATCTAAGCGGATGATTGCTTCTTTTTTTAATAAAACTGGACACGTGGCTACTGTTGCTTTAGAGAATCGTCGTACAGTGAATAGTGACTGGTACACGACCATTTGTTTGCCGGAAGTTATTGACGAACTCCGTAAAAATAACCGTAAACGCCGTATCATCCTGCACCACGACAATGCTAGTTCTCACACGGCCAGACAGACAAACGAGTTTTTGAAGGCGAAAAATGTAGAACTCATGAGTCATCCTGCATACAGTCCCGACCTGGCACCTTGTGACTTTTTTCTATTCCCAAAAATTAAGAACCAATTACGCGGTCAACGATTTTCATCACCAGAAGAGGCTGTCGAGGAGTATGAAAAACACGTTTCAGAGGTCACCACAGAGGAGTGGCACAAAAGTTTTCAAAACTGGTTTCATCGAATGAAAAAGTGCATAGACGCCAAGGGAGATTATTTTGAAAAACAATAAATTAATTTTGTACCTTTAATAGTATTTTTTCATATTCATTCCGGAAACTTTTAGTGCGCCCCACGTATAGCGCCGATACTCGCTCCTTTTAGCTTCCCGCCAAAAGTCTAGTATAATTTGTCTAAATGGAAAAAGACAATAATGTAAACAATGGCAATTTATTCAAATTACTCATCAATCACTTACATTCGATTATCAATGCTTATCACATTCACATCTCAATGAACTGACAAATCATTTTCACAAAAACATAGATAAACCTGTGTTAATATCAGACGGCCATATTTGTTTACATTATTGTATTTTTCCACTGAAACAAACTATGTTACATACACATATAAATACATTTTCTTAAAATTATATTAGTATGTACATTTTAAATTAATTTACCATCCTCCTAGCTCCGGTAATGGCTAACATAGCCAAGGCCAGTCCATCAAAATATGTAACATCTAAAACCAATTGTGTTTTCCCAGTTGCATCCTCAGCTCATGCTTCAGAGCAAACCAGCTTCTTTCGTATTTCAGCAATCATCTTAATACTCGTTTATTAATTCAGGATCGACGTGACTACAAAGACGATCGCGACAGGCGCGACTACAGAGACGATCGCGACCGCCGCGACTACAGAGACGAGCGCCGCGACTCCGGCGACCGGGACTCTTCCCGGGACCGCCGGGACAGACGGGACTCTCGGGACAGGCCGGACTCTCGGGACAGGCCGGACTCTCGGGACAGGCCGGACTCGCGGTACAGGCCGGACTCGCGGGACAGGCCGGACTCGCGGGACAGGCCGGACTCGCGGGACAGGCGAGACTCACGCGAGAGACGAGACTCGCGCGAACGACCGGCTTCCCGCGAACGCCGGGACTCTCGCGAGAGGGACGAGCCACAGCGATCGCCGGATCGTCGTAACCGCTCTTACGATAGCAATTCAAGAGACGGCGACAAGTCTCAGGAGAGGAACGGGAGAGCGCGCTCGAGCCGCTCGCGGGATCGTGAACCAGAAGAGAAACCATTGCCCAAACTGAAGGAACAAGAGAAACCGGTATGTGCTGACCTTTGTGTGTTATGTTGTTGTGATAATGAGGTTTTGTGTTGTGCATTTACGGATTTACATAGACGTAGATATCCTAATTAATATTGACGTCAATAATTAGATACTTTTTCATAAAATGAAATTTCCTAATTGGGTATTTAAGAAACTACACCAGGAAGTATAATTGTAGCCCTATAAACCCACTAGAAAGACGGGACATGCCTTTATAAACATATTGTATTAGTGACTAGAAGCAATTTTACATTTGTCTCTGCCAACATGACCAGTTGACTGGAAAAAATATCTTCACTGGATAAGTCCGCCATTAAATTTATCATATTTAATGTACTTTTATATTTTTTTGTGTAATATCTTATTATGAACAAACAAAACATCTATTATTTTTGGTAGGTAATACTAACAATAAATTTGGTTGTTTCCAGAACTTCGTAGCATCAAACAAATTTAGCTTCCTGGAAGACGCCGACGAGGGCGGCTCTGACTAGCGAGCCGCGCGAGTGTTACTACTGACTCTGTGTAAAGTGTAAATTGACGAGTGTCAAGTGTTGCTACTCGCCGAGCACTGGGACGATCAAGTGTGTGCTATGTAATAGGACTTCATTAGATTAGTGCGGTGTGGATATAAGTGTATATTAGGGTCGCTATATGCTCACGCGGATTCGACTGTGGCCCCAGCCTTTATTGGCGCTGTAATCGACAATATATATTACACCTATATAACAATACAAGTTCCCTTTTAAATCCATAGGACTCAGAAGCTACAGTAAAGGCTGGGGCTCGCAATTGTGACCATATTGTACTGATTGGTGTAAATTTTTCTATAGTTTGTTACATACTAATGTTGTATGAACATTTGCAAAGAGGCAACAATTTCCAACTGGTCTTTGGTACAGGTGCCTATTTTATTTTTTTGTGAATATTTCATTCTATTATTCTTTACTTTTACTACCAACACTGAATCTTTTTTCTTATTTTATAATTTCTATGTTAAATATATAGTTGATTTAGATTTATTATTAGAATGTTAATTGTAATACATATTTAATATTTACACTGGAAATTGTTGAGGTATGTATGAAAAGCTGCAAATTGTTTTACTTGCAAGCATACCTTACTGCCACGGCATGACCGCCTGGATCGTATTGATAACAATTCATGATAAATCAAACAGTATCTTTAGTACTAAATGAGAACTTTGTCACAAACCTTGTCAAATGACTGAACGGCAAAACATCAATTTGCTCTGTCAAAATTCTCTGTTTGATGATAACTTACATTCTAATGTTTGTGAATTATAAATAAATACCCTTTTTACAACAGTTATCTTCTGTCATTTGTCTCCTTCATAGAACACAAAACATACGGTAATATAATAATGCATTATTAGGTTTCACCGGGATACATGATGGGTCTGAAATATTTATAAATTTAATATTGACGATGAGTATAATATTAAATGCAAATGTTACACCTGCAATCCTCACATCAAATAAAAACCTGTCCACAGCTTTGAGTATATAAAATAGTCATCTATAAACACAGCTGTCAGCATGGTCAAATTAAGTGATGTGCCATTCCCGGAAATGAATATTGCCGGCAATTTTCAATGCTGACGGCAACTTTGGACAATATTAGTAATATTCCCGGTAATTTGCCATTGTGAATATTTCCAGCGGCACATCACTAGCTGTGACTGATTCATGGTAGTAAGATAATTAACTGAGGACTGGTTATTTATCATTTTTTTTTTTTTTATATTTGTGCTTAATAATGGTGGATTTGGAGACTTAATATCTCCGAATCTGTTCACAACTGCAATGGAAGACGTCTTCAAACGCCTCGACAGGAAAGGACTGGGCATCAACATAAATGGCGAGTATCTCACGCACTTGAGATTTGCTGATGATATTGTCATCATGGCAGAATCAATGGAGGACATTGACATAATGCTTGAAGACCTCAACCGAGTATCCCAGCAGGTGGGCCTCAAAATGAATATGGATAAGACAAAGGTTATGTCGAATGTCCATGTTACACCCACTCCTATCCATATTGGAGGATTGGGCCTCGAAACTGTCAGACAGTACATCTTTTTTTTTTTTTTTTTTTTTTTCGTGTGGAAAAGGCCCTCGCCTACCACCCAGCCAAGAACGGGAAGCTGGGTGGTTATGTGGGACTCGAACCCACTAAAAACCACACGGTGTCAAACGCCTACCGCGTATTGCCGGGACCATGTGCTTATTCATGCTCCACAGCCCCAGCGCGGCGGCCGCTACCACGGCGGCCTCGGCTTGGCCACTCTCCTCGGAGTGGCCTGCGGGTTGGGCCCGCAGCCTCCTCTTCCCGCAAGGGTAAAGGCGCGTTGACACGGACACGCGCCTTTCAACCCAAAGGCCGTTCAGGTCGGGCAGCGGAATCCCGATTGTTCCGCTACCCAGCCGGCCCTACTGTGGGGGCAGCTGGTGCAGGCCATAAGCCTGCCGTCTGCGCCCCATGCGCCTGCGGCGGATGGGAAGGTCGGAGGTTTCCTCCCTTTCCCTCTCCGCCGCTTCTTTGCAGAGCATGACGCGCTCTGCAAAGGCCTGCACCGCTGTCCACGACGTCTCGCTGTCGACCATTTGTTTAACTACAGTCGGCAGCGAGAGGTCGTTCCCCACTACTGCACTCAGCTCTGCGCGATTTGTCGCCCAAGCAGGGCAGTCCTCCAGGGTGAAGACAGTACATCTACCTAGGTCAACTTGTCGGAAATAGGTAGCCCCAGTTTCGAGAAAGAGGTCTTTCGACGAATTCGGGGCACATAGCGCGGAGAACCGCGATGGCCGATGGGGCCGAAAGGTTCTCGAATGGCGACCACGCACCAGGTGGTCCGACGACATAGTCAAGGTTGCAGGAAAACGCTGGATGCAGGCCGCATGTTCAGCAGAGGACGTCTTGTGGCTGAGATGTTAATGATAAATGGTGGGTTTATTGTTCGTGAACAAGCGTGAGAGTTGGGGAAGTGAAGTGATACAGTGTTTGATTTAGACAAGTGATTTATTTGCTTGTTGCCAATAGTTACCTTTACTTGACTGGTTCTTCTGACTGGACTAAACCTCACATATGTATGAATAATTCCATAATTAATTAATTAAAACCTTGTATCCATGACCGTAAAAAACGTATCTGACTAAAGTTACTAGTGAGTTGCCAAAGAGGAACCTTACCGACCTGCGGAATTTCAATTTGCGCGATTACTCACAATAGTCACAATGAACAGGCTAGCACTCTAATCGCTTAACCAAACCACGACTTTCCATTCAGAAATAAATATACAGCAAACTTTCCCCATTTTTGGCCTCATTGTTCCCCCAATCGAAAAAGCTCTCGACAAAAAAATAAATAAATCAAGGAACACGTATGCAAAACTGCCAAGTTTCATTAGTTTCAACACTCACGCTTGTTATCGAACACTTTGCGAATAATAATCCACCATATTATGCACAAACACTCAAAAAAACACAAATTTTGGAAAATAAAATACAGCGCCGACATTGCTCTTCACAGCTTCCCGCCAAAAGTCACACAACAATCCATTTCGTCGTCCAAAAGCAAGATGAACCATAGATTTAGAATTTTTTTGACTACGTCAATCCATAGATCCATAGTCTAAGAGATGAACGATGAAATGGATATAGTTATCATTTCCTTGTTGTGTAAAGAGGACTGAAAGAGTAAAATCGAAATAGACCTGGATCTAAAAGGGACCTTGCCCTGGGCGGCGAATTTAGAGGGCGATAGTCAGGGACCAAACTTTGAAAAAAAATGTCAATCACATTAATAAAAGGTTGTTCGTATTCACAAACCCTAACTAGTAGTACATAGTATTTTTATCCTCTATATTCCCATCACAACTAATATTATAAATGCGAAAGTGAGTTTGTATATTTGTTTGTTACCTCTTCACGCTTTATTTACTGAACCAATCTGCTTGAAACTTCGCATACACATAGGAAGGACATATACCTTTTATCCCCGAAAAAGTACTGTTGCCCTGGGATATGCGAAAAACCACTTGGCAAAAACTACTAATCTAATTTACTTGAAATTTGGTATGACGGTACATTTTGTAATGATGTTTTATCTTATGTAAAGTTTTTTTTTAGTATAGGCAGGAATAACATTTGGGATAACCAATTCTTGAGGAATACAAAATAATTTTTATAAAAATTTACAGCTACAAAATACAAATTTTAACAAAACAACTTGATGTAATGAATGATATTATGACCAGCGTACAGAAAAAGTTAAACAGACCACCTGTCCTGGAAAAAAATTGGATATCCACACGCCTCTTAAAACAATATATGTATATCCAGTCATTATTTTTACTCAAATGTTTTAAGTTAATTGTCAACTTATCTATGTTACCTATGTTTAACAAACAAATAAAGGAAGTGTTTTGAAATTGTAGTACTTCAAAAATCAATAGATGGCGCTGAGTGTATATTCTGAAACGCGATATAGTTAGTTATTTTTTAACAGATGATAAGAACCAGATGATGACACGCGCGCGTACACGTCCAGTCATGGAAAAGACATCAATTCCAAACGACTGCAACAAGCGGCCGATGCCCTCGGAGCTTGGTTCAGGAAGTGGCGCATCGAGGTGAATCCGGAAAAGAGCGCAGCAGTGTTCTTTTCCAAAGATTCATACGGTGCAACACGTCCACCAGCATGGAGTACGGTCTCGCTCTTAAAAACGATATCTATGTTTGGTAAACCCATTCCATGGGTGAACCAAACAAAGTATCTGGGCGTTATCTTTGACAGCAAGATGACCTTTGGAGCACACATCCAAAGAGTTCGCAACAGAGCTGCATTCTATCTAGGCAGACTCTCTCCCATGATCAGCAATGTAAAATTGTCGCTTAGAAATAAGCTGACACTTTACAAGCTAGCCATCCGCCCTGTCATGACATACGCGAGCGTGATCTTCTCACATGCAGCTCCATCTCTCCTGAACAAGTTCCAACTCATCCAGAATAGGTTCGCACGCAGAGCCACGGGATCGCCCCCGGGCGTGCGTACACGCGACCTACACAGGGACCTTGAGCTTCCATCCATTTCGAGATATCTCAAAGACCCGTCTCAACGTTACTTTGAGAAATGTCCATCCCATCCGAACCCGTTAGTTGTGCGGGCTGCCAACTACAGCCCGGCGAAAAATGTCCCTCTGCGGCACAGACCCCCGAGGAATGTTCTCTTTGACCCTGACGATCCCATTACGGTGGCGAACCTTCCCTTCGAAAACCCCTCGACTCAACGGAGTCCTGGGTTTTCCATAGGAACATATAACCGCACCCGCCGGCGAGTGCGACGTAGTAGGAACAGTAGACAGTTTACCAGGTACCAGAATGTACCAGGGCGCTTCACGCCACCGATAGGTTCTTAGAAGGCCCTTCAGGCACAATAGTGTCGGCCCTTATGGCATTGAGCGTTTGCTACCGCTCGCGAGTTTGCATCGCTCGCTTGATAAAGGCAAAGCCCATGGCCGAGGTTCGTCCCAACTGGGAGCCCCTTGTGCATTTGCCGAAAAGGCTGAGGGTTAATAGCCCTCACCTTAGAGCGACAGAAACTCCTGAACAGTCGCAGGCGAGAAGAATAATTCATTCAGAAATGCGAAACGAACGCCGCCGTACTTTTATACACAGTTGGTCCGTATTTAATAATTCTGGATTTGAATACGATCCATTAATTGATTACAAAAATCATATTTTACTTCATCTTGGTTTAATGGACAAAAAATGCCGGTTTGGTAATGCTTTAAAATGGAAAGATGAGACCCCAGGCATGTGTTGTTCCAATGGCAAAGTTTGTCTCGATCTACTTGGTGAACCAGAAGAACCACTTAAAACATTGTTTTTATGTAATACTGATGAATCACGGGTTTTTTTTAAATAATCAGAAAGTACAACTCATGTTTTCAAATGACATCTTTTGGCGTAGATAAGGAGATAAGAATGCCCGGGTTTTCACCAACATTTACAGTACAAGGCCAGGTATATCATCGCATTGGTTCACTTTTTCCAACACAGAATGCACAGCATATGCTTCTTAAAGTTTATTTCATGGGAAATGAAGAAAATGAAGTTAACCGTCGTTGCCACTATATTCAAGAAGTTCAAAGAGACACAGTTTTAAAAATTCAAAGAATATTACATAGCCATAACATATTAAATACTTTTCAAACAGCAATAGAAAACTGGCCTCAAGACGACTATAAGGCTATCCTATCCATGCTGATCGGACGCCGCGTGGCGAACATGAGAGACGCTTTAATGCGCCGACAATAAATGAAGTTGCTGACGTCGTCAGAGGCGACTAGCTTTCCTCTCGAGACATCGTATTACGAGCACGTGATAGTACACTGACACGCGTAGCTGACACTCATCCATTTTATGATGCTTTGCAGTACCCATTACTTTTTAGCAAAGGAAAATCTACATATCATTTTGGTATTCCTCTTCTTAATCCTGTTACAAAACAGCCTGTTCTTAACAAAAAAGTTTCCTGCATGGATTTTTATGCTTAGAGACATTGACTTAAATCTTCTTCCGCGGACAAGACAGCTCTTTCACCAATTTTTTGTAGACATGTACATCAAAGTAGAAAGTGAACGTCTTCGGTTTATTTCTTTAAACCAGAAAAAACTGCGAGCTGAAAACTATATTCATCTTCAAGATGCGATTAGCACGGATAGTAATATAAACCCTAACGATTTAGGCAGAATAGTTATACTACTTCCCTCTACTTTTGTGAATAGCCCCCGTTACCTGCATGAATACACACAAGACGCTTTTGTTTATGTCCGGTCTTACGGCAGACCTGACTTATACGTGACGTTCACCTGCAATCCTTCTTAGAAGGAAATAAAAGAACCTCTTATGCCCGGGCAAAGCGCTGCTGACCGACATTACTTAGTTGCCCGTGCATTTCGTTTAAAGGTCCTAAAACTTATGAATGTTATTACAAAGGGAAACATATTTGGAGATGTCCAATGCTACATGTATTCCATTGAATGGCAAAAACGAGGCCTACCACATATGCATACTCTTATTTGGTTAAAAGAAAAGCTGCATCCCAATCAAATAGATAGCATAATATGCGCTTAGATTCCAGACCCAGAACAAGATAAGGATTTGTACGACACTATAGTCAGAAGCATGGTTCATGGTCCCTGTGGAGCAAGTAATCCAGCATGCTCTTGCATGAAAAATGTAAAATGTACAAAAAAATACCCCCGAGAGCGGCTAAAGAAAACAGTACATAATGATAAAGGTTTTCCCTTATACAGACGTAGAGCACCCCAAGATGGAGTAAGAAGTGCTATAGTAAGAACTCGCAATGTCGATAATAGCTGGATTGTGCCATTTTCACCCACTCTGTGTAAAATATTTAATGCCCATATATACGTAGAAGCCTGCAACTCTGTTCGGGCAAATAAATAGATTTGCAAATACATTAACAAAGAGAGCGATCAGGTAATCTTCAATCTACGTAACGGGGATGTATTGCAGCCAGAAACCTATCAAGCTGGACGATACGTAAGTAGTAATGAGGCAGTGTGGCGGCTTCTTGGTTTTCCTTTACACGAAAGACACCCAACTGTCACTCATCTAGATGTTCACTTAGAAAACGGACAGCGTGTTTCCTTTAACTAGAGTAATTTTCAGGAACAAATTTCATCACCTCCCCAAACAACATTAACTGTTTTTTCCAACTTTATCAAACAGATACTTTTGCGAAAACATATTGTATTCCGAAGTCCCCCGTTATTACACATGGAACACCTCAAGTAAGGAGTGGAAGCGTCTGATGCTCTTGGCCGTGTCTATACTGTCTATGTAACGAACTTTGAATGTTATTGTCTGCGTATGTTATTGCATCATATTCGAGGACCAACTAACTATAAAGACCTTAAAACAGTCAACGGTCTGGAATGCAGAACTTATAGGAAAGCATGTGAAAGTCTACGTCTGTTAGACAACGATAACCACTGGGATGAAACAATGGAGGAAGCCGTACAGTGCAGATTACCAGACAAAATCAGGGAACTTTATGCGGCATTTCCAATCCTCAAACTCTTTGGGGTAAGTACAGAGTACATGGCAAAATATATTATACTTTTAATGACAATATCTTTAATGAAGCGTTGATAAAAATTGAAAACAAGGTTATAACTATGGCGGGAAAGAAGCTACAAGATTTTGGAATGGTAAGCCCACAACGATTACACGAAAATGAGTTAGAAGATGCCATTGTTCGGGCACATGACTATGATTCCACAGCGTTGCAACAGCAAGTCACCGAACAAAGTCACGTTTTTCAACAGGTGTTACGTCAAATAGTTAGGTACTGATGCTCTCTTTTATCTCGATGCCCCAGGAGGCACCTGAAAAACTTTTTTATTGAACATCTTATTAGCGTCCATTAGAAAAGACAAAAAAATTGCTGTTGCCGTTGCTTCCTCTGGTATAGCCGCTACATTACTAAACGGCGGCCGTACTGCACATAGTGTATTAAAATTGCCATTAAATATTGCACATGACGAATCCCCAGTCTGCAATTTCAACAAAAACAGCTCACGAGGTATGATGCTACGACAATGTAAACTTTTGGTGTAGGACGAAAGTACAATGTCTCACAAAAAAGCTGTAGAGGCCCTAAACCGAACTCTTTAGCGACGAATATGAGAGTGCACCTCTATAATGACGCAGACGCGGGGCATTACGCAGATGCACTACTGAACATTGGCCATGGACGTTTAGAGTACAGATAGTGAAGGTTGCATTTTGCTCACTAGGATTTCTGCACTTTGGTAAAAAATTATGAAGACTATTGCCAAAGTTTATTCGGAATTGCAACAAAATTTAACTAGCGATGCCTGGCTATGTGCAAAAGCTATTCTTGCGCCAACAAATGATACTGTCAACAAAATTTATATTAACGTTTTAAACGAGGTGCAGGGGAAAACTAGACAGTATTTGTCCATTGACACAATCATGGACACAAAACAGAGCACATCGTATCCAGCAGTGTTTAAACTCGCTGGAACTATCTGGTGCTCCATCGCATAATCTCAATTTGAAGGTTGGTGTACCTGTTATGCTTATGCGAAAGGTTGACGCACCTCGATTATGCAATGGGACAAGGCTTAGGGTAACCGAATCAGGGCAAAATATAATCGGCGCTACTATACTTACAGGTGTGGGGGAAAGTGTGATGATACCTCGCATCCCAATAATCCCCACTGATCTGCCGCCATTCCAATTTAAAAGGGTCCAGTTCTCAATAAAACTAAGTTTTGCCATCACAATTAACAAAGCGCAAGGGCAAACATTACAGGTTGCAGAAGTACATCTGGAAAAGCCTTGCTTTTCCCATGGACAGCTATATGTAGCATGTTCGCGTGTATCCAGTGCCCAGAATTTGTTTGATTTGGCACCAATTGGGAGAACAAAAAATTTCGTGTACAGCAGCGTCCTACAATAAGTCTCTGTTTTGTTTTGTGTCCATGATTCTGAAACAATGTTTCTTTCAGAAAAACACTCCTTCTTTTCCACTCTCATAATAATACGCGAGCGAAGCCGCGGGTAAAAGCTAGTCACTTATAATCTTAATTTACTGTTTGTTGGTAATGAAATGTTCAAATGGATCGAATCCCTTTTTATAATTCTGTACTAAAATACTTATAGTTTGCTAGGTAACCATCTATTAGGTAGTTTGTACGGGAGACCGAAATAATCAGAGATTTTAAAACTCAAAATGTTTATTTTAATAGTTACAAAGGAATCAAAAATATTTCAATAACATGCGTTTTTAAACCAAGATTATTTATATATTATCTTACATACAAGATACTTTTTGTTATATTTTTTTATTTTTTGTACTTATTTGAAATAGTGCCTAAAACAATTTATCTTGAACGCTATTTAATAATTATAAATACAACTATTTGTATGATATAAGAATGCTATCATTCATAACCTTTATTTGACAATCATAAATCGAGACATGATTTAAAAAAATCAAAATAATAAAATTATACATTGAATTATCACACCAATTAATAGAATAATGTACTGTGCTAACACAGATTATATTTCTAGAAAAAGTGAAATCTAACAATAATATTATATCGAATTACGTTACACAATTAATTGTCAATTCAGTGTTATTAAAATAACAAAAGCATCCAATACTCGGGTTCAACAATTATTATTTACGCAAACACCGCTAGTAATATAAATAAATAAATTTCAATCACGCGGTGCACGAAATATTGATCAATGCAGACAAATAGGAAACGCAAGGCGCTCACTTGAGGAACTCTAACCAAATAAATTAACTATTCATTTTTGCGTCATAGCTGTCATTAACGCGTTTTTCAATTTAACTGTCATTTCTTCGAGTATATTTGCTCTAACTCTTAATTTTTTATTCTGTTCTTCTAATTCGTCTGCTAATTGTTCCATTTGTAATTCTTTGAGTTTCCTATTCATTCTTGATCTTTTGGATGCTTCGTTATTTTTGTCTCTTAACTCTCTATATTTGACCTCTTGTGTTGATACATTGGAGGCGTTGTCGTCAATGCTACCCGTAGACGAGACGATGCTTGTGCGACGATTGGGCGGTCGTCCCCTTCGCGCTTTTGTCTTCTCTAGAGCATCCATTATCGCCTTTATTTTGTTGTCGGGCTTCTTCCTCTTCCTGTCCTTTTCCTTACGTGTAGGTGGTGTATATGTCTCGTCCGAATCTTCGCTCGGGTGCCTTCGCTTTATTGCCCGACGTCTAGGAAGGTGCTCAGTGTCAGATTCGGCTTGAGATTCATTGACAGGAGAAACTGGACTAGTCTCCACCGGTGACGGGACACTCGGCTTCACGTACGAATCATTCGGATCGAAATCAAATGGTGCCCGCCATCCGCTGGTGTGTTTCTGTAACAAGCAGATTACTCTTAATTAGTCATTGATTGTTTCGACAGTTTTGTACTTTTAGGTGTAAGCTACCTACTGAAATCAATTTATTTTAGCTAAATCTAGCAGTTGATCTAACTAAAAACTCATTATAGTTTCTTTCTTCAGAACCATCGTTATTAATATCTTCAGCTCTTTCAGAGGAAAATGTTTAATAAGTACCTATTACAAGTTTACGTAGATCGTGTACGTGGTTAACAAAGTCTTGAATAACTTATTACACTAGTTGATTAACACTTTAGATTTAAATTTTTATGCAGTGAACAATTACCTTGTCCAAACTTGGAGTCTCCTGTCTCTCCATTTGGACGACGCAGTTTACCACGTCGGGAGTGCTGATATTCGGGCCTTGCAACGCGCGCGCCGCCGTCAGGTCTACCGACAACCCTAGAGCGTGAGTCCTTACTCCTATCTCTTGTAAATGCTCCCCTTTATACCGATGATCGGGTTGGTATTCTGTTAGTGTCAAGTTACTATTCTCGATCTCTCGCGGTATAACTGTCATAAATTTCATATCATCTTGATTTAGTGAGTCTTCTAATGGAATAAAGGGCATATTGTGTGTTGTCGTGTTTGAATGTTTAGAGTATTGTGGAGTGTGTGTGTAAGGCCAGACGAAATTATTCGTCACTGGCCATATATTTTCAACCCCGCAACCTTCAGTTCCCTCTTCTATCACAACTGGTAAGTCGCTAATATTGATAATCTGTTCTGAAGAATTCGGTTTATTGAATGCTTCAGCGTATAAGAATTCATCAAACTTAGAGAACCCGTCCACCGCTGTCGGTGAGAGCGAGTCGTGAGGTGTTGTACCATAGAAACTTGTATACGCAAGTGGGGAAGTGGCTTCCCAACCTGTGGGTGAGAATGGTGTATTCGTTGTGTCGAGTGTATTAGCCCTTTCTTCAGTTTTCTTAATCGGCGTATCTGGATAATGAAAACAAGAACAATTATTACAATCGTATTTCATGTTTCAATACAGTATAATGAAAGTCAAAAAAGAAATAAACTTACCAATGGTCCGTGCTGGTTCGTCCCTGCCTTGAGCGGAGGACCAATCCAGATCTTGGAAGAACTCGTAGTCCGGTTCCGGAAACATTGTGTTCTCGAATAACGGCTCCGGTTTCAAATATTCCTGAAAGCAGAGGTAAATAATGTTAACTTAAATTCGTTTGGTGTAAATACACTAAAATTAATCTTAATAATATGTAATAAATAATATAAAACAAATTATGGTAATTACTCACAGCAGCCAGATCCATCCTTACCTCTGAAAAGCTGGTGGTGGGCAGTGGCGACGATGGCATTATGTCTGGCTTCACGTCGGCAATCACTCCGCCGGTAGTGCCGTTCACCTGCTGACTCTTTTCTGGCTTTAAACGATCTATTTCTACCACTTTCAAAAGACTTCGAGTTTTGTGACTCGTTTGCGAAAAAACCATGTCTTTTGGTGTTTGTATTGTATTGATTTCCGATATCGATTCCGCCGTCTCGACTCGGACAGGTGAACTTTTGAGCAACCATTTTGAATAGAACTACAAAAAGAAATGATACGACGTAACATAATGTGCAGATTATATGAAGCAAAGGAAGGGTTCGGGAAAAGGAGATGATGACCCATCTCCGGCCCAGGTTGGGTGCTAATCTTACTGGACCGGAATATAGGTTTGTTACAAATACATGCAGGTAAGGTCTAGGGGTGGTAAGAAAACTATGAGACGGAAATAATTTTTCGTATCATAATTTTCTAGAATGAAATGGGCATGGTTATGAAACTGACGTGAAGCGATAAGGATAAAGAAACAAAAAGTATGCAAGAACATTATGATTTTTTTTGTCGACGACATTAAGATGAATTTATTAGATATTTTAAAGGTAATTACATATCACAGATCAATAGGAAATGAAGGCAACTCAAAATTAAAAACCAATTACATAAAGAATGATAGATGGCGTCGCATATATAAAGTATTAAAGAAGAAAGAATAAATATAAAATATTAATGTTATGTATTTCCTAATACAGCGACAGCACTATAGCTATAGACTTCAATTTATCAGATGCAGTTTTGTCATTTGTCATAATGTCACCTGCCCATATTTGTGGAAACAAGTAGAAAAGACAACAGGTCGCAAATTGGTTTTTCATTTGGTAGTAGATCCAAGTAAAGCCTTTCTACTTATTTTAAAACTAAATTCAAAATTTAATTACATTAGTATTCTTATGTACATGCTTATGAATTATTATTAGTAAATTTAAAATAATTATTTTAAAATATTTATATCTTACAATGTAATGAAACTTATCTAGTTTATTGTACTAGAATAATAACCTTAAATCAATAGAGAAACAATTTTAATGATTTTTAAATGATAGGTTGATTAATGTATTTTTAATCGCAAGTTATGCTGCGGCAAATACAACATTTTTTCTTGTTTCACTGGTAAAATTGCCGTTGGCTGCATAGATATTTCCGAAGCCATTACTAACAATGTCAGTTAATAACAGAGATAAAAAGTACAAGTTATTGTGTACTTTCATTAATGACAAGTACTCAAATATTGCGCCGCACTTTATATATTATCATGCCGTCACCATATTTGAAATGGCTGGAAAATGAATAATGAATTTCATGCAATGAAAAATAATGTGAAATGTGACAATTATAGAATTGAAAGATCTCTTTTAATCGTTTCGAGAAGTTATATAATTTTCGTTGTTTGTCGTTGTTTAACTTTGTCCAAATAAATATGTTGCAAAAGCAAAATTTTATCATTTTAGTTGATTTTGATCATTTTAGACTAATTTATATTACGGCTCTAAATTATTACAATTACTTTTTAACAAAATCTTTTTCAGATATTTACTAAAGAATCTGCAAAAGTCTTAACCACTGAAGGCGGCTTTCTAACTTTTTATCATTTAATCGAAGTACTCTTCTTTTTCATTAGCCCGATTTGTGCTTCACCATTCTTGTAGTTCTGTAAAAAAACATTAGCTCTGGGGGAGAGGGTGAACGCAATTACTTACTTTTTCGAACTCTTCTTGAGCTCCTACGGAAATCTTATCACTTAGGCTGCCTGGGGATTAATTTTCCCTGCTGTAAGCCTGAAACAAACCAAATAAATGCTGTTAGCAAGTCGAAAATGTAATGAAATTCAATGGCAAAATATTCAACGTAAGGAAAACTAATCATTTTTCAAACATGTTTTAAGACGCATGTCTTATGCTGTTAGATTTGCTAAGTTTTTTACAAGGAAAATGATCATCTTAGCATGATATGTAGCGTTGCCAGGCATCCGGATAAAGCCGGACATAGTTAGGCTTTTTGATTGAGTGTCCGGCCAAAATAAACGGTGTCCAGCTTGTCCAGCTTTTGTTGTTAGGCTTTTTACATTTTATTTAATTTAACAAGATTTATGTTAATAATCAGAAAAGCTTTAAATACTGAGACATAAAATCCTCAATAATGTAGGGTGTCCGGTTGTTTTAGCCAAATGTCCGGCCAAACTGCCTGTCCGGCTATTAGGTTTGGCGACCTGGCAACTCTAATGTTATGTAACATGGTAAGATCAAAACCTTATGTAACAATTTAATTACGCATTTAAATACATAAGAATTATAGGTTCCAGTAAAATTTTCATACCTATGCGTAGTGGGTCTAAATATTAAGTTCTACTCCAAAACTTGATTGAGTGAATATAATATAATAATTTTAATATGTGGACACTGACAGATAGGAGGGAGGAGTAGGTAGGTACTTTTACATATCTACTCAAATATTGCAGTATAGTTATCTATCTTATCAATATATCCTTTAAAGATAGGCAAGTACCTGTACCCTACGTAGATCGTTTTAACTAAATTTAGTGACACCATAAATTCGTTGACTTATATTATATTAATGATACGTAAACTCTTACAATGAACAGCAAAATTGTGCCTCCATAAAATATTTCAGGTAATATGAATTAATAAATCTATTGGTATTGCAATGACGCCGCAAGGTTTCACTATATCTATTATTTGATCTAAGAAAACTAGAGGTTCTATAAATGTATATAATCTAAACAAATTTAGGTAAATCGACGAAATTTCAATATACCTATTCAATTCGAAGATCTAGATTTGGCACTAGAAATTATCACAAAAGTCATACATTTCTAAGAAGCTTCGCGAAGGACATGCGCTGCTAGCTCACATGTCAAAATAACGTGGCGAACGCGGTGGATAACATAGTAATTTTTGTTAAAAATTGGGCACTACGAGTTTGATATTAAAGATTACGTTCGATTGAATTTGACCGTCTATACTACGTTGAAAACACCGGTTCTCGTCCCCTTATTCACAAGCAAATGGAAACCCGTCGCAACGGGATTGCCCTACTTCTTTGCCACAGCTATTATTCTTTGTATTTTATCTTTAACTTCATACATACAAACAATCGCAAATAATTCACCACAAATCCAATATACCATTTCTTCCTCCTTAAATTATTTTTCTTTGAGTTCTTCAATTAATATCTACAATAATTGTAAGTAATTTAACAATTTTTTAAGTGCTGTATTAAAGTCTTATAAATGAAACCCAAAACTTACCCTGCCAAAAAATATACGTCGCAGTGCCTCCAGAAGCAGATGTTCACTTTTAACACAAGTTAAAAGGGAAATATTAAACAAATTATTAGGTAAAACACGTTTAAGAGCAGTTGTCGTGGCAACTTTTGTGACTTTAAATATCAAAACTTAAAGAATTTTTCAAATGCGCAGTACACGTGCAAACCGTGCGAACACAGAAAATATTGTGTAATTATCGCGGTGAAGTTTGGGATACAGTTTTCCTCAATCCCCCACCATGTGAAATCCTCGTTCTAAAAATAACTTTACTGAAAAGCTATTGGCTGGCCTAAATGACGTCGACTTAACACAGCCAATGGTAGAAGAACAATTACGACAGTCACAAGACCTACGCACAATTTGAAGAGTGGGATTGTGAGCAGGTTCGAACGCGCTTCTCGTTGTATTGGAGCTATGGCGGCGCCCTGTGTATATTTATGAAAGTGTATATAGGGGAATTACGCCGCTAGGTATATTTCGTTTTCCTGTTATGAATCACGCACTAATGAACGCTTGCTAACATACTTATAAAACTTACTTAACTTTTGATTTGTTATCAATTTTTTAGTTAGGTACTTTATGCTAGGTATTCAAATCGAGTTATCAGTAAAGTACATAAACATAAAATACCACAATCATTATTAGTTAGATAAGTATGTAAATATCGAAACAGTATCAAGTTGCTAACCAGTACGATAGCTTATTTTTGTATACGCTACTGTAAAAATCTTTAAACTTCGATAAGTCTAAATATTGTTCAAATCTAAAATCTACAAACTCATTATGGTAAAAGAAAGACCCGCTTATGAACTTTTATCACCATTCACATTTACATAAGTATATCAGACGTTAAACTTACGTTTTACCTCAAAGACAGGTTAATGTCACAAGTAAAAGCATTTTTTACCTATACCAAATGAAATTTATCTGTGTAAGTATACAATTTAGTCCTAAGAACATCATAGCAGGCAAACGAAGAATATATCACATAATACGGCGATGCTATGACTCATTTGCAAATTATGACTGACATTGAACTAGGTTGAATAACCTTTCCTTTAGCTGATCTAAGAATGATTGATCAGAGTTAAAAAACA
Organism: Euzophera pinguis; assembly: GCA_947363495.1. Taxonomy (NCBI): domain Eukaryota; kingdom Metazoa; phylum Arthropoda; class Insecta; order Lepidoptera; family Pyralidae; genus Euzophera; species Euzophera pinguis. The sequence continues at coordinate 4,618,201 of OX376166.1, forward strand.
AAATGGAATTTTGTTGTATTTATAGACAACTAGTATCTAAAAAATAGACCAGTAGAAGTTTTTCTAAAGGGTTAAAACAAGATCAAATGTGACGCTGTATGGTGATTAGACTATTTTTTCTCTCTCCTGTAAAACATTGCTAGAGTTGGATAGAGACGATTGAAGGGAAATGGGGAGATTTTGGCCCAGCAGTGGGACGAAATAGATTGAAAAAAGTCAATCAATTGACTAATTAATATCCGTGTACCTCTGCGATTACAGAAAGACTACCAACAACCTACGCCTTAAGATATTGCGAAGTACCTATATTGAGGCGAAATAGGATATGTAATCGGGAGCTCCAAAATCTTATAGAATTATTTAGGATGCAATCGCAAAATCGTTAGCATAGTGACGATGAGACGTAATTTTTATAGTTTTTTTTTAATCATTCCATCGACAGATGGTAAGTATACATTTTTTTGTTTTGTCGTCAGTTGTGTTATTTGTGTTTTTAATAGTTAGCTTATTCAACACTGCGTAGATGATTTATAAGGGAAAATTACTAGAGATATAAAGTAAGATAATATGAACGTCATGGTTAAAATTGCTGATAAGTATAGATAAAATGAGTAGCATCGCTCGAATTGTAATAAATATGAATTGTTTGTAGGGATTCGCAGGATGGCCGTGGCCTTCACCGGCGTCACCATGACACAGCAGACGTATCGTATCGATCTGTGAACCGCGACGTAATAGCCAACCCACACAGGCCCCCCACTTAAGCAGAATGTTAGATATAAATTTAGTATATTTCCTAACTATCTAGCAATCTACTGCTAAAATGGTCATATACCTATTATGTGCTTTTTTAATGACGTTCCACCAAAACATTTTTAGTTTTCACTAGTATGAAAGATAGTCTGACAAACATAACGATAACAGTTAGGTCCTTAGTTGTAAATGACCTACTTATACTTACTGAAAAAAATAGTACTATCAACGCTCTACATTTTAATAATGCGAATCATAAGTCTTAATATTTTTTAAATACCGTACCCGTTTAAAAGGTTATAAATAGCTTTTATTAAGAGCCACGGATAAAAACTTAGTTTTGGTATAAAGATGGTAACAATGACACAGTTCCACAGATACAAAAGATCACGTGAAAGTGTTTGTAATGCTAAGTCAAACAAGTGTATAGGTATTATTAATTAGTATGTCCGCTTACATGATGAAGAAGCTATAAATTAGTATCTAACTAATTCTTCATCATGTAAGCGGTATTCCGGTTCATCCCTAGGTATATGTTTTTGTTGCCGCCACTTATTTTCCCTCTTCATAATGCTCTACTTTGATGCAATACGAGTAAGATTTGGGAGTTCACTAGCAAGACACTAGACCTGATTCTGATTTATTAACAGATCGAGACGTCTAACAGGCACAGAATTAATAAAAATAAGTTCAAAAACTAAAACCAGACTACTGCAAAATCACGCTATACAATGTATGAAACAAGACAACAATTATTTTTTGATATCATATATTGTTTCAGTAGTTAGTAATGTACAGAAGACAGCGTAGTCGTAAGCCACTTTGCTCTTTTTTCAACGATACTCAATTTGTTTGATTGTCACTAGTAGTTTAGAATAAACTTCGAGAACAGATTTGAATTAAAATATTCTCAAATATCGGATTAATGTAAGCAAACCAAGAGAGAGGCAATATGTGTATTTTTTACATGTGCTAATTAAGCCATTACTACATTAAATACCCCCACGGCATTAACAAAAAAGATTTTTTTTCTCGTCCTAACTTTATGCCAGTTACATGGCGCTGTTTCAAATTTAATATGACGTCTATAACTAAGACATTTCCAACGATACTCTATTTGTTTAATTATCACTAGTAATTTAGAAGTAACTCGCGATTCGTATATATTTTTGCCTAAACTTTTTGTCTTCTAGAGGGCGCTGTTTCAATTTTAACATGACGTTCAATTTTAACCTACGTCACCCACATAACTAAGGCCTTTCCAACGATACCCCATTTGTTTCATTATCACCAGTAGTTTAGAATAAAATCGCGAACACAAACTAATTCGATTTGTATTAAAAAAAATTACAAATATCAGAAGAAAGCAAGCAAACCCGCGAGTTTAAGCTAACAATATATATATAAATATTGGTGAGATGTGCTGATTTAGCCCTTTCATTTGATACCCCACAGGGCAACAACAACAAAAATTTTTTTTCAGGTCTTTACTTTATGCCCTCTAGCTGGCGCTGTTGTAAATTTGACATAACGTTACATAGATAAGAACCAGCGGATAACTAAGACTTTCTAACGATACGATTTCCTCATTTGTTTTATTATCACTAGTAGTTTAGAAGAAAATCGGGACAGATGAACATACAAACCGGTCAAAATCATAACCCTTCTGGTGGCTTTGCCGTAGTCGGGTAATAAAATAATACTGAAACCGGTGGAGGCGTGCGGCGGCGGCCCGTGTGCACTTGGTGCACTTGATAAGTTTAGAGGACAAACTGGGTCACAAACCCAAGCAACTTTATTCATTTTGACCGATCCATTGGGGGTCCGTAGTATTTTGGCACCCAGTGCACGGACTGCACTAGGACCGTCACTGTCGGCAGTTGCTGGATTGAAAATTGATTTTTTATTATTATTGCAATCCGTATTATTTCGAAATTGACGAACTTTATTTTTTGACAAATGACTTTGCAAAATTGCAAAAAACGTCTGCAAATTGGGTATTCTACTAATTTTTATTTTTTCTTTCATATCAATGTTTTTATTTCCAAAAACAGACTTATGAAAGAATTTTTGTAATCCGTTCAAAAATAAATAAGTTATAAGCCTTTGAAATTCGGTGGAAGGGGAAACTGTCAAAAAACAAGAAAAGGATGCACTGTGTAAGCTGTGACGTCACTGCTACTTGGTTTCGTGCGTACAAAAGAGATAGCAAGACGTCCCCACCACGCTCCCACTTTTCTATTAGAGAAAACTTTAAAATCTAATTACGGCCTTAAATAACAACCAAATTTTGTTGTTGTTTTCAGAATCGGTTACTTTTTAGTGTATATTTTGTTTAGTATAACAATATTAACCAAGTATGAATACAGTCACGTAGCCTATTGACATATGAAATATTAATTGAATATGGAATATTTATTGTGTGCTGCCATCTATTAGTAAATGGAAGAAACTGAGTTTTAAATGACAATCACAGATTTTAGATGACATGACAATGACAGTAATATGTAGTCCTTTTTTGGCCCTACCTACTTTTTTATATTAGGTTGGGGAAAGTCTTTTCGCATAAGGTATGTATATACTTGTAACACAAACAGTTTGTATCTGGCTGGTTTTGGTATCATTAAATTTTAAAGAAGATAATTCCAAATTGAAATTAGGAAAGTGTGTTTTTCATTTGTTTGTAAACATGAGTGAATCTAATGAAAAAATTCGAAAAAGTGGAGTAAGATCGGCATATCAGTAGTTACGACGTAGCTGAGGAACTGGGAATTGACCACAAACCAGTTTTGGCGCGTTTGAAAAAAACTGGGTACACGAAAAAGCTCGATATTTGGGTACCTCACAAGCTCACTGAAAGAAACTTAATGAACCGTGTACTCATTTGTGATTCTTTATTACGACGTAATGAAACCGAACCATTTTTGAAGGAGCTGATAACTGTGGTGATGAAAAGTGGATCACGTACAACAAGAACGTGCGAAAAAGGTTGTGGTCAAAGGCCCGCCAGGCTTCATAGACTGTGGCAAAACCCAGGTTAACTCCCAACAAGGTGATGCTGTGTGTGTGGTGGGATTGGAAGGGCATTATTAATTATGAGCTGTCACCACCAGGCAGGACCATCGATTCTGAACTCTACTGCGAAAAACCAATGAGATTAAAGCAAGCAGTCGAAAGAAAGCGGCCGGAATTAATCAATAGAAAGTGTGTGGTTTTTCATCATGATCGCGCTAGACCTCACACACCTTTAGCCACTCAGCAAAAAGTAAGAGAGTTAGGCTGGGAGGTATTAATGCATTCACAGTATAGTCCTGGCCTTGCACCTTCAGATTTCTACCTGTTTCGGTCTCATCAGAATTCTTTAGGCAGTGTCAGATTAACATCACAAGAGGACTGCCAAAACCACATGTTGTGGTATTTTGATCAGAAGCCTCAAAATTTCTATAGCAGTGGGATCATGTCCCTACCTACAAGATGGCAAAAAGTAATCGAACAAAATGGCACCTACATACTTTACCTAACTTTATTATAAAAAGTTTTAAATTTTCTTAAAAAAAATGCAAAGAAAGCTTAACCTAGGGATCCCTAACAAAACATCAGAATAGATGTGTTTGTTTGTTTTTTTAGTTACCACATCATTTTTACTTAACACACACATCGCAACACAAGAATTAACAAACAACGCCAACAAAGCTTATATGGCCTACATAAGTAACCATGGGACCAAAAATTTTAACTGAAAGTGTTGTTGGCCACTAATACTCCTTTTGGTCTAGTTGCCCTGTAAAAAGGGTCACGGCAGTCGCTCCATTGTAGTAACTGAAAATAGTGCGTATGCTGAGAATGCAACTGGGAAACACGATTAAATGTAGAAAAAAAACTCACCACATTGTCATTGTATGTGTTCTTGTGGGCACTGTCTTAAACTTCTTAATTTTGTATTTTCTCATAAACTTATTTCTCTGTCGCAAAATAACGATATTTTGCAAGGAGTTGTTTGGACAGACCTCGTGATGAATAACTTTGTTGAAATTTTGAGTATTGGTGCTGCTCATTATAAGCTCCTGGCCTTCCACCGATACTTTTTCACTTAAAAATGTTAAGTTAAAAAACACTTTTAAATTTATTTTCAAGTAACTTCAATGTTAATGTTTATACAAGTTAAACAGGAAGGTGCAAAGCACGAAAAGTCGTAAACGGATTATTTTTTTAATTATCCGAAACAACGTGATCACCGTGAGCTAAAGTTCCAAATGAATGATGCAAAAAATAAATGAGGTGACGGCTTTACGAATAAAGTGGGAGGAGTGAGTTGGAAGTGTGCACGTCTTTTTCTTTGATTGATGCAAAAACGTTCCGATTTACGTAAAATAAAAAATGCTTGAAACTTCTTGAGCCCTTCTGACGTCTATTTCTTCCTCTATCGAAGTGTTTAAATTCAAATGGATTGATTGTTCACTTTATGTACTAATAAATAACAAAATATACAAAAATATTATATAATATTTTAATTTAAATGAAATACATAAATGTAAATCTTAATCAAACAGATAGATTCTGCGCTTTCTGAAACACTACAACCAACGATGAACGAACGTCACGTACGGATAGGATGTCTCTTTTACACTTATGTAAAAATCTTGCTGTCTCTTTCCACTAACTAAGGAAATAAACAAGTTGTAAAACAATGCATTTTTCTTTTCATTTTGATGTTTAAACAATGTTACTTCTCAAAATATAATGGGCGTTAAACTGAAATCAAGCAATATGAATTATTTTCAGTATAGATGATAGCATGGGTTTTGTATTAATCTTCTCGATGATGATGCAATAACGCTATACACTGCGATCATTCTTTTGGATAGGGAACAATAAAGGTCCAGGAGCCTTATTTTTGAAATGTTTGTTTGTTTGTAATAACTTTTTTGCACAGAATATAGTAATAAATACAACACTAAAAATAAATGCAACGGCGGACTTATCCCATATAGTAAAAAAATAAAATGTATGACATATATGACGAACAAAAATCCTTCGATAACGAAGGAAAATCATTCGATATCGAACAAAAATTATTCGACTCACCGATTTTGCGTGAGTCACACTTTCAAAAAATAGCACTCCATGGGCCCTATTTTTGAATGTATGACAAATATGCCGAATGAAAATAGTTAACGAAAGATTTTGTTCGATAAGGAAATATTTTTATTCGAGATATCATCATACTAATATTATAAATGTGAAAGTGTGTTTGTTTGTTTGTCCTTCTTTCACGTTAAAACGGAGCAATGGATTGATATGATTTTTTGTGTGGAAATAGTTGAAGACCTGGAGAGTGACATAGGCTACTTTTTTCCGTGACACAAGCGGAATTCCACGCGAGCGAAGCCGCGGGCACAGCTAGTATGTCATACATTTAAAAAATAAGGCTCCTGGAGTGCCAGTCTAGTATTCGATATCGAATGATTTTAGTTCGATATCAAAGGATTTTTGTTCAATATCTAACGATTTTCATTCGGCATATATGTCACACATTCAAAAATAGGGTTCCTGGAGTCCTGTTGTACGAGAACGCTATCCACATTCACAAAGCAACTGAATCTATACCCCGCCAGATAGCCGAGTGGGGCATGTGTCCATCTAGTTGTGTCGTCTTCGGAGCCTAGATGGAGCCTAGAGTACGCTGTAAGTCATGGTCCTAGATTTGGCGGAAATGGTAATTACAATGGAGCGACTGCCGTCTGACCTCCGTAACCCTTCTTACAGGGAAATTTCACTTTGATTATTTGGAAGAAAGGGTGTAACGAAAACATTATGTCTAATATTGATTTTACATTAAATATTAATAATGAAATTCATAGATCATTTTCATATGCAATCACAATAATTATATGAATAAAGTTCAAATAAAATCGATATTTTTTACTAGGAATTTGTTATCCCGTTCCACATGTGTTCCACGAATGATGTAAAATCATGGTGTCATTCAGGTTAAATTTTCTGCCATCAGCCTATTGTATGCAAGCGCGCCATCCTTTTTAACTTTAGATCCATGGGTCTTACACATGCGTGAGGATCACGGAAAGCCTATTTTTTTTTTGTTGATTTTTTTTATTTTTAGTTTGGTTCTGGTATTGCAGCATTGAGAAAGGAACGCATTGCTTAAAATGCTTATCTTAGCACAAATGCGTAAATGCTGTGACAGACTTACCCCAGTGCCTATGCCGCTGAGATTAACTAAGCGGAATTGATATATTTTATTAATGGAACGAAGTTCCTTATCGCGCGTTGCGAAAGGGGGCTAGACGGAAAAAATTAAGACCAAAAGTTGTAACGTAACGACATTTTTTGATATAGTTGTAAGCCGTGCGGCGTGCGCGTGTTTCTCTGTCTGTCTCTCTCTCATAGAAAGCAAGACAGTATTTTCGTTTCGTCTTTCTATTTCGCATTGAACAGTGTGGTGTTCAACAAAACTTCGTTCCATCCGGGTGTCCCTTGACACCTCACCATGACCTCACCCCTTTTTTATTTTGTTTTTTTTGTTTTTGATTTTATTGTTATCATTATAATTATTTATTTAACATTTTCCAAAAATTGATACAAACAAATTAACATAAGATGCATTTCACAAATTTGTTTAGAAATAGCAGGTACATTTAAATCAAGCTAATTTAAAATGTATGATACTAACTTAGATTAATAATTAGTCGTAGCGCCGCGGAGACCAATTAATAATCTATGGATACAAATATAATAATAATATAAGAATCAATCCTGATAAGAACCACAGAGATGAATTTGCAGACAACAGCCTAAAAAATTAAATGTGAATAGCCGGAAGTTATCCGGCTACGTCATACGTTAACTTTGCTAAAAAATGAAAGTCATTGGGTTTTATGCGACTTTCTTAAAAAATACTTAAATACTTGCTTATCTAGGTTGGTACCACAGGGTAATGAATAAATATTTTTTGTTTGGTAGCGCTAATTAGGCGCTTCACGTACTTGTCACCCATAGATTAATAATTGGCTAGTAAACTTTTTTATGAAAATGTCTAATTCGTAAACCATTTCGAGGAATAGGCTTAGGGAACAGATTTCATTAATCAGATCTTTAGTTATGCAAGTATTTTTTAAGAAAATCGCAGAAAATCCAATGACTTTCATTTTTTAGCAGCAACCTTGCTATGACGTATGACGTAGCCGGATAACTTCCGGCTATTCACATTTAATTATTTAGGTTGGCAGCACAGCGTAGTGAATAAATATTTTTTGTTTGGTAGCGCTAACTAAGCGCTTCACGTATACTTGTCACCCATGTCAAATGTCATCTCTGTTCAAGTAAACATAACCTAATTACATTCATTCATACATTATAATGAAGAAGCGGTGTCCAATTATTGAAAAATCAGATGTAAACGGATGAAGAGACTGCAGTAAAGTCCAATATATATACAGTCCAATATGCAATAGATACGAGAAATGGGGTACCTAAATATTTGGCGATTGTAAACAAACAAGAAACCAACTCGCGGCTCGCGGTCCATCTTGACTTTGACATTTGACACTGACATATATATTTTTTAATACCTTAGTAATTTTTGCTTTCTTGCAGTTCGAAAATGGCCATTATAGCTGCGTGACGTCATCACTATAAAATCTTTAAAATTAAATAACAAAATAAATATAATTTTAAGAATTTTTTCGTTTAAATTGTATCTCGGAAATAGTCTATTCTATCAATAAAATATATAATATACACAATTTATTATTTAGTTGACTAGCCAATTGGTCTCCGCTGCGCTACGACTAGATACCGTCGGCATACTACATAAATTCGCAACTAAAACCATGCCGAAATCGGCATGCCGCGACCGATGAGTGAGTTGGATGTCTAGATAAATATAAAATTTATTGTAAAAGTAGACGCAAAATGTGCAGTTTGCGTAGTCAAACTGTGTAAGAATAATACTAAAAGAAATAAGGAAGATACTGGTATTACATACCATCAATAAGTATTGTATTATTTCGAAATATGGACATACATTACTCACAAAAATAATATAACCCTAAAATATGGCGCGAAGTACCGCTCGTTGCTCAATGTTGCCGTGTATTAAATAATCCCAAATTCCCCGAGGTTTCGATTTTTATTATTTAGATATTTTGTTTTTTAACTCCGGACTCCAAAAGAGGGATGTTGTAATTTTGACTTTTTCTGTCAATTTTGTCTGTCTTTAACATCTTATTTCTTTAATGCTGATCTGGGAGAAAAGTAAATACGTGGAATGTACTACTGCTTCTCTTCCCGCGCAGACCATATAAGCCGGCCGAGGAAGTGGGCGAAAATCGAAGAACCATACCTATCAGTAGGCGATGCGACTAGCAACCTATCACTATTTTGATTCCATTTCCACTTTACGCCCACCAACATTCTAAATACCAACCACCTAAAAGCCATTTTAGGTAGTTGGTAGCCCGTAGGGTATTGTTGCCGGATAATTGATTAATAGAATTTGTTTTTTTTTTTTAAATAATCTAGGATATCGAAAGTATTGATATAATAAATTTAATCGATTTTTGACAATTAATCGAAAATAATCGATTATTAACTGCAATATCAAACAATTAGTCGATTATTGAAATGGGTTGTTATAAATTATATCAATTTAATCAACAAAGGTAATCGTTTATATCAATGGTTATTAATCGATTATGTATCTGTAGTATCGATATAATCTAATCTGTAGTAGTTGATTTTTGAGAATTTATGAAAAATAATCGATTAATGGATTAACAACAATACCAAGCATTTCAGGCACCGATACTATACAAATATACCGGAACTCGGCGGCGGGATGTACAGCGGGCATAACACAAATCATCGTCATTCAACTCATACAGAAAAAAATTACAGAAATATATTATCAATAGTATCAATATCGATACTATCGATATATGATCACTATCGATACCTTAGATTATATTTTCAACTATCAAAGAATCGATTATTATTCGATGTGTAATGTATTTTCCGGCAACACTACTGTATGGAAAAAGGCCATGATAATATCTACTCGTATGTACAAGATGTTTACCGCAGCTCCGCCTGCGTCATAAGGTTGACTCTGGGTCTTGAACTATATCCGTACCAAATTTTTTAAAAATTAATTCAGCGGTTTAGTTGTGAAAGAGTAACAAACATCCATCCATACTTACAAACTTTCGCGTTTATAATATTAATAGGATGTGTATGTCTATTTATTTATATGTATTTAAACCAGGGTTACAACTAAAAAGAGGTCAGTAATCAATTAGCTCCAAGCTAAATAGAAATTTAAAGTAACCTTTAACATACTGTACTGTGTAATAATAAATGAAAAGAAAGTTTTTTTGCAATTTTAGGATTCTATATTAGAATTATAAAATAAAGTAGACAAAAACTAACCATTTCCCCTACCTTATCTCCGAAACTATCGATTCCAGAATTTCGATTCATAAATTACAGGAAAATCTATGAGATAATATTAAATTTGTTTAGGAGGTCCAAATGGAGAAAAATAAAAAATAGTACAGAACCCTCTACATGCGAGCCGACTCACACTTGGCCAGTTTTATTTTAATTTCATTTTAAAGGTTTTTCTGAGCTACTTTTTATAATACGTAACAAGACCGCAGCAATTAATAATTTTCCCATTGGTCGGGCACCAGTCAAGTAGCTGGCAACACCATAATCGACGCTAGTGTGCGTCTTTGCACATTGTTTTACACACACTTTCCTATTAAGTGGCCGCATTCTGGAAACTGATTGTTCTTCACAGCGCGGTATCTAGTCGAGCGCGCGAGACCAATTATTAATCTATGTTGTCACCCATGTCAAATGTCATCTCTGTTCAAGTAAACATAACCCATACATAACCCTAACTACATCTTCATTACATTTATTTCAACATTATAATGAAGAATCGGTATCCAATTATTAAAAAATCAGATGTCAGCGGATGAAGAGACGGCAGTAAAGTCCAATGAACAGGCCAATATGCAATAGATACGAGAAATGGGGTAGGCACCAAGATATTTAGCGATTGTAAACAAACAAGAAACCAAATCGCGGCCTTCGGTCCATCCTGACTTTGACATTTGACAGTGACATACATATTTTTTAATACCTTAGTAATTTTTGCTTTCTTGCAGTTCAAGATGGCCATTATCGTTGCGTGACGTCATAACTTTTTTGCTTTCTTGCAGTTCAAGATGGCCATTATCGTTGCGTGACGTCATAACTTTAATTCTTTAAAATTAAATAACGAAATAAATATAATTTTAAGATTTTTTTCGTTTAAATTGTATCTCCCAAATAGTCTATTCTATCACTAAAATATATAAAATACACAATTTATTTTTTAGTTGACTAGCCAATTAGACATTTTCATGAGAAAGTTTACTTGCCAATTAAGGGTTAGTGCCTTACTATCATCTCTAATATCAGGGCAGAAACGAGTGAATAAGCAGGATGTCGCATTCGTTTCTGCTCTGCGTTTAGAGCTGATAGTAAGGGGTAAGGGCCTTGGGGGAAGTCGGGACGGATACGGATAGTATCATGCATGTATCATTGTGATACATGCATGATACTCTATCGATCATAGCACAGCCAGCCATCGATAGTATCGCAACCTTACTCCGTTTCGTTTTAGTTACGATTCCTGCCTCATCAACGTCATCTCATCTGTCAGGTGTCAACTGTCAGTTGTAATCACAAATCAAAGAAAAGAAATAAATCGCAATTGTGTGAAAAACATTTGTAATTTGTTTAAAAATTAGTTTTGTTGCAATGTGATTAAGTTTGCAGTTTTTATTTATTTCATTATGTGAGGTGGAGTTAAACCTGGGAATCTCGGTTTTATCTGGAAAGGAAATGTCGTTATTTGCTCGAAGAACATAAGACTTCGATTTTTTTGTAAACACTTTTTGCGAAGAACTATTCTGAAATTTCATAATCAGTATTTCACACAGGTAAATAATTGCCTATTTATTTTTGCACTGACCTTGGGTTAAATGGTGAGAAGAACACAGGGATATGTAAAAAATGTTCCATTTCAATGTCAATAATAACTAGTTTCTTGATTTGACGTAATACTACATTGCATGCAAAATGAAGGCTAAACAATTTGAGATTTTGTTTCTTATGAATCATTCTTATAAAAAATTGTTTATTTTCTTATTAAGTATTGATTATTAAACCTTAAATCATATTCATGGATCACAAAAGGTCATAAAATATTAATCCTAACTTCCCAACTAATAATATATATTAGATGGTGAAATTATTATATTAGTTACTAGCTGTTGCCCATGGCTTCGCCCGCCTGATCAAAAGGGATTACCAATGAGTTAAACCTCATCACTTAGATTATAATATGACAGGTCTCTCAGGATCTTCTTTCTAATTATAAAATAATTCCAAACTCAAAATGTTTAAATAAAAATTCCAAGTTTTACTGTCAAGATGAGTAAATCTAATGAAGAAATTCAATACATTCTAAAATTTTACTACAAAATAGGAACAATGCAAGGCAAGCCGCTAAAAAAATTGCAATGTTTATGAACCTAGTGCAGTGCAGCACTTATTCATTATGAGCTTTTACCATCAGGCAGGATCATCGATTCTGAACTCTACTACGAGTAACTGATGAGATTAAAGCAAGAAGTTGAAAGAAAGAGGCTGGAATTAATAAACAGAAAGGGTGTGATTTTTCATCATGATAATGCTAGACCTCACACATCTTTAGCCACTTAGCAAAAATTAAGAGAATTTGGCTGGGAGGTGTTAATGCATCCGCCATATAGTCCTGACCTTGCATCTTCAGATTTCCACCTTCAGGTTTCGGTATCTTCAGAATTCTTTAGACAGTGTCAGGTTAACATCACAAGAGGACTGCCAAAACCACTTGTCGCAGTATTTTGATCAGAAGCCCATCATGTTCCTACCTACAAGATGGTTTGCCATGTAATCAAACAAAATGGCACCTACGTACTTGTTAAATGTAAATAAACTATATTAAAAAATGTTTTAAATTTTCTTAAAAAATGTGATGAAACTTTTTCCCCAACCTATAACATGCTTAACTCATTGCTCTGCCAAGTTCTTAATTTTTGGTTGCTCAAGTTCGAGCAAAGTTAAGATAAAGATCTAGAGAAAGAGTATTTATTTCTATACAATTATTTAAATACACAATTTTATATGTATAAGTACACTTTTTCACACTAGATTGTCTATAACATAGGCCTTCCACATCATTCTTTCCTGTGCTTTCCTTTTTTTTTTTTTTTTTTTTTGTTAACGGACGGGAAATGCATTTACGCACTGAGTGTGGGACTCCCAGGCAGAGTGCCTGGACTACCCACTAAAACCCCTCCGGCGTTTCCGCACCGGCTGTTGAGGGCGCCATGGGGTCGCGTTAGCATTCTACCACGACGCCCTCTAGCCATGGCCTTTCGGCCCCCCCCCAAATCGGGCAGTGGCCCATAAATGGACCACGCCCGTCCCCCAGACCCACATCCATTCGCCGTCTCATCATAGACGGCGGTGGAGTGGGCTGTTGGCAGAAATTGGCCGACAGTCAACAAGACCCCGACTAGTAGGGAGTTATTAACTGTCACCCAGGGTGCACCGTCCCGAATCCCTTGTCAGCCCGCCCTCTCACCGGATCCTTGGGATCAAGTGAGAATGCAAAGCTTTCAAAGGACCGGGCACTCTAGGAGGTTCTCTGCCCTGCACCCCTTCCTGTGCTTTCCTGGGCCAAGTTCTTTTTGCTGCAACTTCCACAGTTTTGTCTTCCCATCTGTGCGTCGGTTAATAAGGATTTATGTGTTCTTAGAGTGAGTTCAAAGTGCTATGTACATTTTGGTCTATCAAACAAAGTTACAAATGACTTAATTTTCAGATCAACATGACATTAATAGAAGGTGTTGGTGATGAAGTAGTGCAGTTTGTGGGAGTACTGCTAGTCTTGATCGTGGCTGCTCTGGCGTGGTGGTCGACCAACGCTCGTCCCGACCGTTACCACACTGTTCTTGTTATGAGATCTCGAGCACACCACCCCGTCACTGTGAGCATTAGAACCAGTGAGTATCCTAAAATATATTGTTGTACATAGTCAATTGATAATGGTGTCCTACACAAAACTAATCCTGGTCACTTGAATAAATAATTTTTCATTCATTCAAAATGATGATGATTTGAAAAGGTTATTCTTTATTACCAGATGAGATGAATTTATTCAAATAATGATAAGCTGTCAGCCATAAATTAATAATTGGTCTCCGCGGCGCTACGACTAGATACCGCGCTGTGAAGAAAAATCAGTTTCCAGAATGCGGCCACTCAATAGGAAAGTGTGTGTAAGTAAAACAATGTGCAAAGACGCACACTAGCGTCGATTATAGTGTTGCCAGCTACTTGACTGGTGCCCGACCAATGGGAAAATTATTAATTGCTGTGGTCTTGTAAAGTATTATAAAAAGTAGCTCAGAAAATCCTTTAAAATGAAATTAAAATTGGCCAATAAAGTCGGCTCGCGTGGAGAGGGTTCTGTACAATTTTTTTGTTTTATCTATTTGGACCTCCTAAACAAATTTAAAATTATCTCATAGGTTTTCCTGTAATTTATGCATCGAAATTCTGGAATCGATAGCTTCGGAGATAAGGTAGGGGAAATGGTTAATTTTTGTCTACTTTATTTTATAACTAATATAGAATCCTAAAATTGCAAAAAAACTTTCATTTGATTTATTATTACACAGTACAGTATGTTAAAGGTTACTTTAATTTTCTATTTAGCTTGGAGCTAATTGATTACTGACCTCTTTTTAGTTGTAACCCGGGTTTAAATACAGATAAATAAATAGACATACACATCCTACTAATATTATAAACGCGAAAGTTTGTAAGTATGGATGGATGTTTGTTACTCTTTCACAACTAAACCGCTGAATTGATTTTCATGAAGTTTGGTACGGATATAGTTCAAGTCCCGGAGTCAAACATAGGCTACCTTTTGACGCAGGCGGAGCTGCGGGAAACAGCTAGTACATACGTACATATTATCATGGCCTTTTTCCATACAGTAGTGTTGCCGGAATATACATTACACATCGAATAATAATCGATTCTTTGATAGTTGAAAATAAAATCTAAGGTATCGATAGTGATCATATATCGATAGTATCGATATTGATACTATCGATAATATATTTCTGTAAGTAGTTACAATATTTTTTTTCTGTATTAGTTAAATGACGATAATTTGTGTTATGCCCGCTGTACATCCCGCCGCCGAGTTCCGGTATATCTGTATAGTACCGGTGCCTGAAATGCTTGGTATTATTGTTAATCCATTAATCGATTTTTTTGCAGAAATTCTCAAAAATCAATACTACAGATTAGAATATATTGATACTATAGATACATAATCAATTAATAACCATTGATATAACCTATGTTGATTAAATCGATATAATTTATATCGACCCATTTCATTAATCGACTAATTGTTTGACATTGCAGTTAATAATCGATTATTTTCGATTAATTGTCAAAAATCGATTAAATTTATTATATCAATACTTTCTATATCCTAGATTATTAAAAAAAAAAATTAGATTAATCGATTATCCGGCAACAATAAGGCCATATTTAGAATGTTGGTGGGCGTAAAGTGGAAATGGAATCAAAATAGTGATAGGTTGCTAGTCGCATCGCCTACTGATAGGTATGGTTCTTCGATTTTCGCCCATTCCCTCGGCCGGCTTATATGGTCTGGGCGGGAAGAGAAGCTGCTAGTACATTCCACGTATTAATTTTTCACCCAGACCAGCATTAAAGAAATAAGATGTTAAAGACAGACAAAATTGTCAGAAAAAGTCAAAATTACAACATCCCTCTTTTGGGGTCGGGAGTTAAAAAATCAAAATATCTAAATAATAAAAATCGAAACCTCGGGGAATTTGGGATTTTTTATTACACGGCAACATTGAGCACCGAGCGGTACTTCGCGCCAAATTTTAGGGTTATATTATTTTCGTGAGTAATTGTCCATATTTCAAAATTATACAATACTTATTGATGGTATGTAATACCAGTATCTTTCTTATTTCTTTTAGTATTATTCTTACACAGTTTGACTACGCAAACTGCACATTTTGCGTCTGCTTTTACATCTAATTTTAAATTTATCTAGACATCCAACTCACTTATCGGTCGCGGCATGTCTGACGCGGGTATGCCGCAACTATGTCGAATTCGGCATGGTTTTAGTTGCGAATTTTTCTAGTATGTCGACGGTATCTAGTCGAGCGCGCGAGACCAATTATTAATCTAAGCCTTCAAATTATAAATATAAAAAGGAAAATAATGATGATTGTAAAACATTTTTCAGGATCAAATGTGCCGATAGCATCAAATTCTTCGGGAACTAGTATAGAAGAAGCTTCTACCTCCAGTGCTACTGGTATATCAATTATTTCATCATTTTAGACACTATAGAAACTAAGGGCCTCATCATCATAATCAAAATGATCGAAGGAAAAGCAGGAGCCATTACATTTACCAAATTACAAATACTATTAGCCTCTATGTCAATCTTCATACAAAGCATCTTTTTTTTATCTTATTTTTAATTAGGCTTCAGTCACACACCATGACTATGCCAGCCTAATGGGGAAAGTGGTGGGGCAAGCTTAAATTTTAGCCATTCAGCTTACAAAGCATCCTAAACAACATAATGGGACCGCGACAACTAGATTGGCTTATCTATAGAAAATCGTATTTAAGTTAACATCTTGAAATACAATGTTGTACTGGGTTAGTATAAAAAATGTCGTGTCCTACCCATCACTAGGCTGAGGGTTATGGAAAAAGTATTTTTTATGAATAAAGTGTCAACACATTCTCAATGATCTTTTATTTTTTTATAGGACACAATGCAGAAGCCGACGACGATAGCCCGAGAGACAACGCCAGGGTGATTCCTCTCCAGGAAATGGACAGCATAGTGGACGCCGACATGGCGATGCTAGACAATAATCGATTGCACTTCTATAGAAGGATTGACTGTAAGTTTAAACTTGGGTTCATATCGCTGAGGCTGATGCTCGATGAATGATGAGGAAGATGAATGATGGACTGTAAAAAAAAAGCTGTCTCTTGGATAACTAGATGTATTACAAGTTCTCCAAAGTTTATAAGTGTCAAAAAATTACTAAGAAGTAATAATAATGGCTAGAGCATGTCCTTTTGCTCGTTGCCCAACGGCCATATCCAGTATGGCCATAACATTTAACAACTTCAATTAATTCTCTTTTGTGCCCATGAGGTTGAATGCATTTCATGGTGAAAGGTATTGATTGACATCCTTTTCCTAATGTACCATGAGCTGAAGCCTTGTTTAAAAAGTTATTTAAAGAATTTCAAATACAGTACCGAAAGTTCCTTTCTCAGTACAAATTACCATAGAGTGGTTCTGTTGTGTGGTTACCAAACATATTGTTTGTTTAGGGTAAGATAAAAACCATGTGACAGTGGCAATCTCTCCACGAAAAATTTGCTTATTATCTTATTTCACTCGCCAGCCAGTCCTAACAACCCGAGCGGGTCAGAATCAACGAGCGACGAAAGCGAAGCACAAGAAGAAGCGGAGCCGGCCAGCAACGCCCAAATACGAGAGATGGACAGCATCGTGAGCGCGATGGAGGCTGACGTCACTGCCGGCTGCGAGTTCTTCAGGCCTAGTGGTGAGTTGTCAAGCTAAACCATTGACGTCATATCTCCAAGGTCTTTTTTTATACCCCGGACACTCCATACAACAGCGGCTAGCCCGGTACCTATTACTACTTCTACAATTCGGTTGCAAACTCACACGCTTCACTTCTACCATTCGGTCGTGTACTCACGCGCGTCTCGGAAGGTACGTCGCAGCGGCCGCGCGGCCGAAGTGTTATCCTTGCATTTTGTTTTGTTTAGCTCTCGGTTTTTACTCTAAATATGCGCGGTGAGGTGTGGTATCTGTTTCGGGTGGGAGGGTGTGAGTGTCCGTTCTGTATGTTATACTGTTAATAATTATGTGCCCTGGATGTACCAACTGGTTTTATACTCTGTAACCAGCGGCCAATGAAAAATAGGAAGAGAGATACAGTATTGTGAGCGCGATGGAGGCTGGCTTCACTGCCGGCTGCGAGTTCTTTAGGCCCAGTGGTGAGTAGAAGCTGAACCATAGAGGTCAGATTTCCATAGACATTTTTTTCCATACTAAAGGTATATGTAAAATACTCATGTATTTTTGACCCTAAGTTTGCCAACTAGATAAATGGCAGAGCAAAAGTAGGAAAGCGAACCAGTAAAGCATTGAAATATAAAAAATATTATTATTTTTGAGATGCGTCCTAAATTTAAATTTTGTTTAATTAATTTGTGGTAAAAAGCCACTGTTAGGTCATTTTGAAAAAAATTGTTTCTTTCTAGAATCGTCATCTTCATCTGTGAAAGTGAACAAGACTGCCAGCACAGACAGTGCTCCCTCTGTGTCCGATGTGGTTACACCCTCAGAAGATAATCCCTCTGAGACTACGGAGGCTGAGACTGCTGGGGACACAACTGATGGAAACCAGAGGAAGATACTTATCAAACTGAAGTATTTGAATGACACGCTGAAGGAGGTTGAGGGAAGTTTGGATGAACTGCTTAAGGACTTTAAATGGTGAGATTTTTTATTTTTGTTAGAAAAGTTCAGTTTCTCCTTTACCATTCGTTTAACCGCCGCGCTCGCTCTGTTGAACAAAAATATATCGGCGTTTCATAAATAACAAAAATGGTAGTTACAAATAAGATCTTAAATTTATAGGTACAATGTAGATTATTAGATATCACATGATTAGTCATAACTAACATTCAAGAACGACATCGGGGAGCCGTGAACATGGTTAATTTTTTTATTGAAATTAAATAAAATCCTTTGAAATGTTCGTGGGTTCCCATGGAAGCAATCTTCATTTAGTTGATTTTAGTTTGGTCCTAACCAAACTAAAGCCTGCAATGTCCAAACATTGTAAGCTTGAATCACCTGATTGTCTGATAATAAAGATGATTCCGTGTTTTGGAAGGTACGTTTTAGCGGGCCCATTGGTCCCGACTGCCACCAGGACACATACAAACAAACATTTACGACGATTAATATTTAAACAAAAAATTACTCAAAACACATAACATCACAATTTCGTATATTGCCAATCGACCATGTAGACCCTGGCGTTAGAGAGTGCGGAACATGGTTCCTTTAACGACCACCAGATGGCAGCCGGGACCAACAACTTAATGAGCCTTCCGAAGCACGGAATCATTTTTATAATGAGTTAATTCAACTTGCAATGTTCTATGTTTGTGCATATAAAATTGTATTCTATTCTTAACAAACTGGAAAAAACTTTCCCATGGGAATCAAACTACAAAATCGACCAATAGGTCTAAGCCAAGCGTCTCGTGACACCTCCAACACTCGATACAATGCCGAGTGCTATCTCTATTACGACTACTACGATTCGGTCGCGTATACACACACGTCAATGTGTTTGTTACTTGTAGGGTTGATTATTTACCGTATCTGCATTATAGTCGTCGCAGCGATTGGGCGGCTGAAGCGCCATCTTTGCATTGTTTGCTGCGGTGTGGTGTTGTTTCTATTTCAGGTGGGGTGGTGTGAGTGTCTGTTTTGTACGTTAGTAGTTCTGAGAACAGTAGAATTCGCAAACTACCTTCAATAAATATGAGACTTCTTCATAAAACGCTGCTATGAACTTCCCCCATTTATCTTTTTTTGAGTATTTTACAGCATTTGTAGAGAAACCGACATACTTACGATGTTATTATCAAATAAGTATGATTAAAATCCGTTAATGTTACACGAAACTTTCCCCCCTTTTAGCCCTCAAATCAAAGCTCTGGACAATTTTTTTTAAATAAATCAAGGAACATGTGTGCCATGTTTTGTAAGATTCCGTTTAGATATAATTAAACAACAAACTTTTCCTCCTTTGCCCTCATTTTGTCCCTGAACAAAAAAATTCGACAAAAAAATTTAAATACGTGTGCCAAGTTTCTTAAGGATCCGTTGAGAAATGCTACCTCTAGCCCGGAACATAATTTTTTTTGTACAAACGCAAAATTGGCCCCTCTCGAAATGGAGACTTTGCTTACGCTCAGTCAATTAATAATTATGTGCCATAGCTACATCGTTGCGCGTGTTCCCAGGCGGCACTTCTCCTCGGAGCTGGCCGTAGAGAGTCGCGTGCGTCTGATCTTCAACGGTCGCGTGTTGGCCGACGACGACGCCACACTGCGAGCCTGCGGGCTGCACCATCGCGCCGTCGTGCACTGCCTCGTGCATCCCAAGCGGCAAACTGCTCAGGTCACTTTTCTTTCAATATTGCTAGCCAGTAACAAGTTTTTTTTTTTAATATAACTTACTAAACGTGTTTAGCCAATAACAGGTAAAAATGATTGAATAAAGTTGTTTAGACAAACAAGCGTAAGTAAAGTCAGTAGTCAAGTCGAGTCGGAAGAATTAAGCTAAGTAAAGTGGACTTAGCGATTTCTACGAGCTTTTCTCGAACACTGCGAATAATAATCCACCATTCTTCTTAGCGAGTCGACTCTGGCTGTTACCAATCCATCATTATTATGTATAAAAACAGTAATCATTCAAATAAATACAAATTTTGAAAAATTTAATACTGCGCAGAAATTTCTCTTCTCGGCTTCCCGCCAAAAGACCTCAAGTAACTTATAAATAACTTAATTTTTCTTCAACTGTCGCGGTAATAGCTTCATTATTTAAAATATGACGACGATCTTTGTCTGAATGAAATAAAGTTTATAATCAAAAAGTGTTTGAGCATTTTCCGCCTTTACTGTAGTGTGCAAGAAAAGGTAAATAAATAAATAGATTGTACGTTTACTCCGCAGCATCGAGGATTGCCCGAGCCACCTTCGAACCCTCAAGAGATGATAACAGGCGCGGCGGCGGCCGAGCGACCCTGGGATTTGGAGAACATTCTCATGACACTGGTCTCCATCGCATTGACTGTCGTTTGGTTCTTCAGGTGAGCTATTGTAGCAATCGACCCTCATCATCATATCCTAGCGCTATCCCGGTTGCATCCTCCGCTGTTTGCTTCGGAGCCCAGGGTCCGCTTTCCTAGTTTTACGTCCCCTCTTCGCCCCATCCAATTGTAGCAATCGACCCTCCACGCTCTGGTATCAGAGTTTGAAAAAACCGCCTGCATGTAAACGTCTACGCGTGGTATCTACGCCATGGGTTTCCTAAGAGAAGCAGATTTTTTTTTTAAATTCCAGTTTTTCATTCATTTACATAAACTTTAAGGATATTAACCTCATCATCATCATTTCAAGTAGGTTACATTGTCAATCGACCATGTACACCCAGTGGTGTCAGAGTTGTGCGGAACCGCCTCTCGGCCTCTGACGTGATTCCGTTAACGACCACCAGATGGCAGCCGGGACCAACGGCTTAACGTACCTTCCGAAGCCTGCAATGTCCTTACCAAACAGGAAACAACTAAATAAAGTGTGCTTCACGTGGGAATTGGACCCGCGACCTCTGGGTTAATAGATATTAAACCTAGAAACATGTTACAGATGCGAATACAGCAACATGTTCACGGCAAGCGCAAGCGTGGCGTTGTTCGGTCTAACCGTGTTCTACAGCGTCGCGATATTCGGCCTGTACCTCTCG
The DNA here is from genome assembly GCA_947363495.1 of Euzophera pinguis. Lineage (NCBI taxonomy): Eukaryota > Metazoa > Arthropoda > Insecta > Lepidoptera > Pyralidae > Euzophera > Euzophera pinguis. The sequence continues at coordinate 4,639,757 of OX376166.1, forward strand.
GACACATTCCACACCGATCGCAGGCCTCAGCCCGTACCCAATAACTAAATCTGGACGTCACAATGACTTATCAAAGCGTTAAAACAAATCGCAAAATTGAGCAAAAATTTCCAGCATTGCGATTGGCCGATTTACATACAGGCTGTCCTGCTAAGCGACAGTGGAAACGCAGCCTAATCAAGCCAAAAAAAATCGGACTGCGATTTTTAGCAACTGTAAAGTGTAAAAAAAAAGAAAGGCATGCCACAAAGCAGCACCAATACTTTTATTGTTTATTTATTATTTAATTAAGAGTTCGTTAATTTCACGTCTATAAATACTTCACGTATACGAAAATTAGTTTTTTTTTCGCGTGATATCAGGAATACTGCATTTCCGCATTATGGCACCCTTTTAATAAAAAATCTCCTCTAATTTTTTATATGGTTGCAGTGTGTATGCTGATGCTGTTTTGTGGTATTTCATTTAGTCCATATGCCGTGGCTTAAATTCGTAGATTGAGTAAAATTGGGTCGCAAACCAAAGTTGAGATTGCACTTTTATCAAATAACAAATCCTATCAAAGTTGGTATCAAATAGGACACCTTTAAAATTATTTAATTGGGTACCCAGAATTTAAATATAATTTGATGTACAGATATTTATTTTTTAGGTAGTCCTGTGAATAATTTATAAACTGTGTAAAATAAATTATGGTGAATTCGTGACGGATTACTTACTTTCTAAGATGTTCGTCGTCATCTATACTTATTGTGGTAATCATAATATTTATAAAACTATACCCCAGTTCGAGACACGAAAATCTCTTTCTAATTAAAAGGCAAAAAGTTTTTAATTTTAATACTAATAGCCATGAATCATGAAATGAAATGACGCCTGCTATGCCTTTTTTTGATGTAAATCAAATAAATAAATTACTATTTCATGAAATATAGTTTTTGATTAAGTGAATGTGTTTAAAAGGCAAGCCATATTTTTTTAATCCGTGACCTTTTTAGAATCGATCAATGAATCGTTGAGATTTTAATTCGAGTATTTTTAGCAAGATAATTTCAAAAATTAGGCTCCATGCGGGTTACCATGATATCTTAATGCGAGTGAGTAAGTGAGATGTTGCCTTATACTAATAGTAATCAGTATTGCTCCATCTCGCTTACACGAATTTGTATGGAATTAATAGATCATGGTAACCCCCAGAACACTCATATACAGCGGAAAGTCGCAGGCTGAAATAGATGCGCTTTTCAAACATTCATTTCTCATTGCTAACTAATTGCCACTAAAGCAGTACTTTTGTTCTTATTTTATATCTTCATGTAAATTAACAATTGTTCTGAATTTTTATTCAAATTATTACCGCTTTACATTAAAAAAGTTAAAAAATAATAAAAGTTTGAATTTGTTATGAATCAATTATTTAAAGGTAAAAAGAAAATTAGTTCAAACAGACTTAACAATCGTTTATTTATTTTTATGAATATAAATATTGTTATTTTTTATAAATGAGGGGATTATATTGTAAAAAGCTTTTGGTAAATTTTATTAGGTGTTTAAAAGACAATGCTTTCCTATGTAGCTGGTATACAAAGCATCTCGCCTGCCTAAAAATATCGGATAATGAAAAATTACTTATACCTATAGATAATGATTGTTTATATCACTTTAAATTTTTGCAAGAAAGTCTTAAAATGATGCCGCAATAAAGAAAAAAAGAAAATTAGTACTTACCTAGACATTTTTTAAATGACTAAATGTAAAGGTGTATCTGTGGTAGAGCCATCAAATCTCGGATAAAGGATTATTTGCAACGCTTGCAAGATACATTATGTAATATATATAATTTGCACAACCATTTTTAAAATAAAATCAATCGTAAAGATCCTGAAGTATATTTTTGTACGAAATGTTATTATTTATTTTATTCCCTCCTGGTCTCACCTTAAATGTAAATATTCAATTAGGTACATATGTATAAAAAGGAAATTTTATATTTATTTAGGTGTAAGTGCCGATTTTATTTAACAATGTGTATTTTTAACATCATTCCTACATCAACTTAATGTAAATTACTGCTTAGACCTGATGCTTAATTTTCATTTATCATCTACTTACTTATCTTATAAATTGTAGTTACTGTCATTGGTTTCTGATAAATGTTTTTATTGTTATTTACTTCTTAAGATTATATCTAAATAAAAAGTTTTCAATAATAATTGTCTTTTTAAACCTAATATCAATCAAAGTTGCCTGCAGGATGCTTTTTACATCGATATTTATTAGGATCACAGATGAAATTATTCAAATAAATAGCGACTCTAAACTTGACGAATTATGAGGTTGGTCGAGAGGTACCTTGAGGCGTCCTTGAAATGAAATAAAGTGCAAATAACTTGTGTTTAATTTTTTTTTATCTATCTCTATTGGAACAACTAGTGTTGCCATATCAATGGGAATTGGAGCAAACAAAACAAAAATATATATAAGATGAAAAATATATTTTATGAGAATTAAATACTAAAATAACAACAAATTATATAATCAAAAAGTGGTCTCCCAACAGTTGATTACCTGTAAAAAAATATGTTTATTAATAATAGCATTTTGGAATTAAAAAATAATAATATTTTATTGAAAGAAAATGTTTCTTGCCGGATTGAGGTCGACCTTGAATAAATCTAGGTGACCTCACCTAGACAAGATTTGATATGTCCAAATTCTTTTTCTCGTTAACACATTACTAACAAGCAATCCTAAAGAATTTGGATAAAAAGATAATACAGTATTTGTGTCATTAATACTATCAGCATTGGAACTCCTTTCCCGTCTTGAAGATAGCAACAGGGTTCACAATCCATCTTCCTAGCTTATTAATCATTTACAGCATAAAAAATAATCAAAATAATCACCTTTTCATCTTGGACTGCAGCCTGGACAGGTTCTATGAACAAACAATAACAAATATTAATAAGTTGTCTTGAAAGGGCATTCTGACAAAGATAAAAATTATTATGTCAGCCATCCAAGGAAGTCTAAAATGCGTGGTAATCAGGGTTGCGCATATCATAAAGCATTGTATCATCATTCAGATCAGCACAGACGGTTATTTACAATGGAATCATTTAATTTTCAAATTCATTAGGTTTTGTCAATGTTCAAAAATATGGATCTTTGTGAATGAAATTGCATTTAATATCTGGGCAAAAAATAAACCAGGTACCAACATAATTAAAAAATGATTATTACCTTGAAGTTGATAGAATCCCAGCAGCAGAAAAACTTATGCGAACAGTCCAGATCCAGATCTTTGTATCACCTGCAAATTAGTTTTGAATTGTAGTATATGCTCTATATAAAAAAATATAATAAAAATAGGAATATTGTCGATTATCAGAAATACTGGTAGGTGAAGTTTCAGCAAAACCTTTCAGATTGGTGCATGACATGAAAAGTTCATCATTAAAATTTTCTCATTGTTTACAATTCGTAATAATTGTAAATAATCTGCCACAATGTCAACCATGGAGCAATTACAAAGAGATGCCGTTTGAAATGGCGCAGTGATGTGATCATTGGCGCCTCGCCGACACAAAAGTGGGCGGAGCTTGTCATTGCTCGTGCTCCATGGTTGGAGCCACGGCCGAAACCAAGCAACCCGCACGTCTGCCTTCCGCCCCGTGTAGCCTCACAAATACTTTCTTATTGGGATAAATAACCATACAGTACTTCACACCAGTACATACTTCAATCAAGCTGGCGGCATGTAGGGTTCATTCTTTACATTTCCTTATTAAATTCTACAAAATATAATAAATATGATTAATTTAATACCTTTTAGCTTCAGCTGTGTAGGTATAAGAGTCAGCATGGTCAGGTTCTATAAATAAACAATAACACAAAGATAAGTTGTCTTCTACAGGTAGGCATTTTAACAAGAATGAATAATGTCGGCCATCAAGGAAGTTAAAAATGCGACCTCTTGGTCAACTCGCCATGTCCAATCTCTCGAGTTAACGATTTTCAATTTGTAACTATGCGTCAATTCGCCATCTATAAATCTTGTAAAGCAAGATGCTACTTTTATATCAAATTTGATTAAAATAAATTATAAACTTTAGGTGTAACATAGTAAAAAAAAATAATTATAAAAACTTTAAAGAGTTATTTTAGAATTACAATAATTGAATAAAAAATAAAATATTTTTAAATGCATCCGCCATCTTAATTTTGGCTCCTGTAAGCTTTCAAATTTACAGCGGGACAGTTTGAAATCGGCAAAAGCTCAAGGGGCTCCCAGTTCGGACTAACCTCGGCCATGGGCTTGCCTTTGATTAAGCGAGCAATGGAAACTCACGAGCGGTAGCAAACGCTCGATGTCATAAGGGCCGACACTATTGTGCCTTTTATACCAAAATTATTAAAATAAATTATGAACTTTAGATTTAACAAAAAACAGACAAGACAAAGTTATAGTGCAAATAAACTTAACAAAGATAAGAAGAACAGAAATTACCTAAATGTTGGAAGGTGTTTCGACAGCAAGACTGTAAAATTAAAAATAACAATTATTTTCTAGAATTCTAATTGAATATTTAAAAAAACAATAACCATGTTAACTCACCATAAGCATTCCCCAAAAATTAGGTAATGAATAAAAAAAGCCCAAATTGTGATTTTTTTTTATTAAAACATTGGCTTTCCATTCCAAAATATACAAAATGGAATAGAAAGTCAATGGCATCTGACACAGTAAATTTATCGCTTGCGGCGCAGCTGTAGGGTATTGCGCCTGATCCAGGCCGCGCGGCGGGAGCCTCCCTTTGTCTGCGAGTAGCGATGGCCCTTGCCCAGGCCTCGGGAGCTGCGACCGGCGGATGTCAGACCTCGCATCTCACGGTGTTTGTGAACTGCATTCACGATCCAGTTGATCTTGGGATCACGACGGATGGCCTGCAGATTAGTTGCCAAATTATTATATGAACTTTGTAAAAAATTATAAATTGACAAGGCTTTGAATAATCAGAAATACTGGTAGGTGAAGTTTCAGCACAACCATTCAGATTGGTGCATGACAAGAAAAGTTCATCATTTTATATTGTCCACCTTAGATTAATAATTGGTCCCCACAGCGCTACGAACTATATACCACACTGTGAAGAAAAATCAGTTTCCAGAATGCAGCAACTTATTAGGAAAGTGCAAGGATGCTAGTGAGCGTCGATTATAGTGTTGCCCGCTACTTGACTAGTGCCTGACCATTGGGAAAATTATTAATTGCTGTGGTCTTGTTACGGATTGTAAAATGTAGCTCAGAAAATCTTTAAAATTAAAATGGCCAAGTGTGAGTCGGCTCGCATTGAGGGGTCTGTACGATTTTTTTTCTATTATTTATTTAAAGCAAAATACCCAAATAATAAAAATCAAAACCTCTGGGAATTTGGGATTTTTTTAATACATGGCAACATTGAGCACTGAGCACTTTATAACTTTAAGTAATTTATATTTATATATTTTACTAGTTTCTTTCTTTTTCTTTTAGTATTATTCTTACACAGTTTGACCATGTAAACTGCCATTTTGCTCCTGCTTTTACATTAAATTTTAAAAAATTCTAGACGTCCAACTCACTCATCGGTTATTTATTAATCTAAGTTGTCCACATAAATAAATGTAATACAGCAAAAAAAAAAAAAAAAACACATTTATTACCTTGTGTGATGGATCAACCAGAATGACTTCAAAGTATTTGTAAGAAGAGTCCTGAGCAACCCAGTATGAGTTGAGCACCCTCAGACCTCCACAGCGACGACCAACACGCTCCTGAAAAGATTATAGTATTTCAGCTATGATGAATCATAATGTAATAGCGACTTCTTCACATCTGTGACAAGATTTATCCAGTGTTTTTATAAATTGTATCTCCATACACAATGTTCCTCAGGGAAGTTAAAAAGTCCTGGAGATCTTGATAATATTAAGGTATTTAAAGTAAAAAGTTTACAATTAACTGGTGTCCAATTGAATAGCTACATTGGAACTGTATGAAAAAGTGCGCAGTCATACAGGACTTAGACAGTCATTAGGTTAGGTTATCTTCAGACCACTACATAAGCGAGCAATCGTCCAATTTCGTCACAAAATGAAATGTAATGACATTTCGTGACATTTTATATGTGCACCCTTCAGAACGCTCTGACTAAAATAAATGAGATTGATCTGATAGAGGTTAAGTTGGTGGCAAATTTACACATGGCCATGTATATTCTATGGTGATAGTGTATGCTCAATTAGTATAGTTTACTGTGGAAGCTCTACTTTTAGAAGAATGGTTTTTTATGAAAAATATAATGAAGGTAAATACCTCGGCAATGGACTGCAAGTTGCGTGTGGGTTTCAGCTGGTTCACACCATGGCTCTTAGGTTTGCCATAGGTGGCACCCTTGGCAACCGGGCGTTTACGACCTCCACGGCGCACGCGGATTCTGAAGATAACATAACCTTAAAAAAATAAAACACGATATAGTTAAATCAGATACACCATGCGACTAAAACGCCGGATAACTAGCTCATAACTTATCATATTTACCTTGCTTGGCGCGGTATCCCAGTCTTCTTGCTTTGTCGGGCCTAGTAGGCCTGGGAGCGCGGTGCATGCGAGTCAACTGACGGTACTGCCATACTCTCACACGCAAGAGGAATCTCATAACATCGCTCAACTTTTTTCGGTACAATTCTTGAATGTATCTGTACGCGCCCATCTTGGCGAGCCTGTGGCAGACCTAGCAACAAAATCAAGACAAGTTGATCAGAAGTCACATCATCGGTCTGGCCACAAATAGAGCGAATGTTGACCCAACACATTGAACATGGTGTAAACACTGAAACTGAACATTTAATTGAAATATTGGTATAAGAGTGAAGGCTCCACTAATTTCATTCAAACTAATAGCAAAAATAAGGAAAACAACTGAAGATATCACAAATAAATAAAGATTGAAATTAAACATACGTCTTTCGATCACCACAAGCAAACCGGAAAAGGCAACTGAAATAAAAATTATTTGACAGTGACAGTTGAGCATAGTGTTGCTGTTGCTTTTCGATAGTCGACTATCCATTGACTTTTTTGGCATTTTTTTATCTGTTGTAGTATTGGACTTAAAACTATCGATAGCATCGATAGTATTGCTTAAATATGACTACCTATAGTATCGATACATTGTCGAACAAGTCGACCGAAGAAAGTCGCTCACGACCGACTCACCAAGCTGGCCCCTTACCATCACCTCTAATAGCAGGGCAGAAACTAGTGAGTGAGCGAGATGGCGCAATACAAGCTGTAAGGCGGCATCTCTTTTACTCACTCGTATCTGCCCTGCTATTAGAAGTGATATTAAGGCCCCAGATTCTACATCTGTGTGTTTTCACTCTAGGCTAGTGGGCGCGATTTCATAGTAAGAATACAAAATGTATGGGAACAACCATGGAACTAAAGGTAAAGATGGAAACGAAAACGGCAAACAATAGGCTGATGGCAGAAAATTTGACCTTTTTTTTTTGCTAACGGTGGGGAAATGCATTTACGCACTGAGTGTGGGACTCCCAGGCAGAGTGCCTGGACTACCCACTAAAACCCCTCCGGCGTTTCCGCACCGGCTGTTGAGGGCGCCATGGGGTCGCGTTAGCATTCTACCACGACGCCCTCCAGCCATGGCCTTTCGGCCCCGACCGTTTGCCTTTCGGCCACCCCCCCTAAATCAGACAGTGGCCCGTAAATGGACCACGCCCGTCCCCCAAACGCACGTCCGTTCGCCGTCTCATTATAGATGGCGGTGGAGTGGTCTGTTGGCAGAAATTGGCCGACAGTCAACAAGACCCCGACTACCAGGGAGTGATTAACTGTCACCCAGGGTGCACCGTCCCGAATCCCTTGTCAGCCCGCCCTCTCACCGGATCGTTGGGATCACGTGAGAATGCAAAGCTTTCAAAGCAAAAAATTTGACCTGGTGTAACCCCAGTTATTTCCAAGGTAGATTGTGAAAAGATCATAAAGATTAGAAGATCAGAAGATTAAAAACTATTCATTTTTTTCAAACGTTATTAAGCGTATAGAAAATGCATTGTTTGATAATTGATTCAATTGGCTAGTCAACTAAAAAATAAATTGTGTATTTTATATATTTTATTGATAGAATAAACTATTTCGGAGATGCAATTTAAAAGAAAAAATTCTTAAAATTATATTTATTTTGTTTTTAATTTTAAAGATTTTACAGTGATGACGTCACGCAGCTATAATGGCCATCTCGAACTGCAAGAAAGCAAAGAATACTAAGGTATTAAAAAATATGTATATCAGTGTCAAATGTCAAAGTCAAGATGGACCGCCAGCCTAGAGTTGGTTTCATGTTTGTTTACAATCGCCAAATATCTATGTACCTACTCCATTTCTCGTATCTATATATCTATTGCATATTGGCCTGTTTATTGGACTTTACTGCTGTCTCTTCATCCATTGACATCTGATTTTTCATCAATTGGACACCGATTCTTCATTATAATGTATGAATGAATGTAATGAAGAAATAATAAGGTTATGTTTACTCGAACAGAGATGACATTTGACATGAGTGACAAGTACGTGAAGCGCCTAAATAGCGTTACCAAACAAAAAATATTTACTCACTACCTCACTACACTGTGCTGCCATCCGAAAAAAAAAATTGAAAGCCGGAAGTTGACCGGCTACGTCACACGTTAACCTTGCTAAAAAATGAAAGTCATTGGGGTTTCTGCGATTTTCTTAAAAAATACTTGCTTATCTAAAGATCTGATTAATGCAATCTGTTCCATAAACCTATTCCTCGAAATGGTTTACGAATTAGACATTTTCATGAAAAAGTTTACTAGCCAATTGCCACAAATCTCTGTGAGAAATCTAAGAAATCGGTTTTTTTGGTCTAATCAAAGTTCAAAAAAGGGTCAAATCGAAGCCTATCTATAGCCTATAAAGTAAATCTTTATATTTATATATTATATATATTATACTCACACAATTAAATTCCATATTTACGGAACCCTCATTACTCCGACTTTGTTTCAGAAGCTAGCTTATACAGTGACCATGACATAAGGCAGCGAAATTTTCGTTTCTATATGTAAAAAGTTTTTTAGTCTAGTAAGTGATCCCGCCGAAGCAAAAGTCTTCTTACTTACTTCCGCAATCTGTGGGGACCATGAATACCATGATAGTTGTCTGTCGAGAATGACACATAGGTTCTTAACTCTGTCACTGTAGTCTATTTTAACCCCATCAAACATTATAGACGGAAGGGAGGACCAGTCTAGTCTAGAAATATGCCATGCATTCATTACCTATGATGATGGCTTGTGTTTTTGCTGGGTTTACAATAAGTCCATGAGATTTACTCCATCTAGAAATTCGAGAAAGATCGTTAATTACTTTATTGATACCATTTTCGAGGTCCTCTACAGAGACATGACAATATATTTGTGGCTACACCATTACCTCTGTACTTACCTAATTACCTTACCTTAAAGTACAAATCAAGATACCTTACCATCACATGCAGAAAATACCTTGATAGAACAACCTTTAGAAACAGTTACCAGTACCAGCTCTAAGAAGAACTCTTTTAAGGATAGCAAGTACCAGCTCTAAGAAGAACTCTTTAAGGATACCAAGAAAGAAAACACAACACACACATCATGCAAGCATTTTATTTATGGCGACGCATTGTCAAAGAAACGGCGAGTTGTCATAGAAACAAGATTTGGTTGAACATGCACGTGCTGTATGGAGCTTATCACACGTCGTTGTCAAGAAACAAGAATAGCACAGCACACGACTCTTCACTTCAAGAATGAACTCTTCACATCACAACACATGGAAACTCGCCGCTCGCCGCACGCCGCAAGCTGTGCGCACGTCCGCACCGTTCCGAGCGCCGCCGTCGAAAAGGACTGCGAGATTGCGCGAGCTAGTTTTATTGGAACGGCCAAGCACGTCACGCGGTATCCAGTTCGTCCCGCGCTCCCCGCGCGGACCATCGTCAAAATGCGCCACCAAATATGGATGTAAACTGGAATACTAACTTATGATTGGTTATCATATCGCAACAAAAATTCACACTTGTAATGTTTGAATGTAAATAATTTTGTATAAATACGTGTCAATTTTGTAAATAAACCATTCCATTCCTTCTGAACAATTGGAGTATTATTCAAGTATCTCTCACGCCAAATATTTGTAGGTCATCTGCATATAGGTGGTAGGAAGTGCAGAGTTGAAAGAAGACTGAATTGATAAAGATAGCAAATAGTAAAGGAGATAGCACGCCGCCTTGAGGTTTCCAGCAGACGTGTAGCACCAGGATGAACAATCATCCTCAATCCGGCAGCGGGTGCGCCCGCTGCCGGCGCCCATGCAGATAAGAATGAAACCTGTTGATAGCAGAAGGAGACACGTTCAGTGTTCGTAGCAGACCCAGAAGAATATCAAAATCCACAGTGTTGTAGGCATTACTAAAATCAAGTAAAGTTAGGACCTGTGAATTATTTACTTCATAGCGGATGTCATCCGCGATCTTCACTAACGCAGTAGTCGTACGACCTGCACGGAAACCAGACTGGTTAGGGTTTAGAATGTTGTTTTTTGTGAGGAAGGAGTGAAGTTGAAATTGGACTAATCGTTCCAAAACTTAGAAAGTCGAGCCACCGCGCTGACTCTTCCTTAAGTTGTTCCCATGGATCTAAAGCTAAAGAGATAGCGCGCCGCTAACAATACGCTGATGGCAGAAAATTTTACCTAAATGCATTTTGTTACCCACCTCTCTCTTTCTAACTCGTGATGTGTTAGGGTGTGAATCTGGGTTTCCATCACACACAACACATCACACCCAAAAAGTTGGAAAAAATGATAAACAGTTACGTAGCAACACAATCTTTATTTTGAGGTAGATTTTTATTAAAAAATGAAAAATAAATATACTTGTTTTTGATATAGAAATATAAAGCCCAATTATATTAAGCAAACTGATATTTTTATTTTACTGTATTTCTGACTAGGCAAAATTTTTGAAATGGTGATACTTTGGGAAAACAGGGGTTACTCCAGGTCAAATTTTCTTGAACCAGCCTGTTGTAAGCCTTCTTGGCTTCCATCTTTACCTAGTTCCATGGTCTCGAGTCATCTAAAGCGAGTATAGCAAGTTTTTTCAGTTTTTGAACGCAAAAAAAAAAAAAATCTTACCTACCTAACACGCCGCCATCTTGAAAGCGTAACTGTTGTCATGTTTACGTTGTGTGCAAAAGGTGAAATTTGTAGTTTTTGACGAATAATTTAGGTAATGGCTTTGTTTCCGTGCTATCTAGTATTAAGTGTGTCATCATTAATTTCGAGGAAAGATTTTTAAAGTGTTAAATCTAATTTGTTCTATTTTATTGGAATCCCTAGAATAGGCGCCAAATCGTTTGTTGGTCGTTACAGATTTGTAGTGTAACAATCGCTTCGTTTACTATTGTTTTCAGTTTTATTACACTAATTTCTAAAGTGGCTGTTAAAATTAAAATAGATCCCTCATAATATTAGGTATAAATTTGTTCTGGTTTTCAGTAAAAATTGATGTGACTGCTGGTCGATTTCAGTAGTCTGTCACAATGTTTTACGCACATTTTGTGCTAGCCAAAAAAGGCCCCTTGGCCAAGATTTGGCTGGCCGCACATTGGGATAAGAAACTAACAAAGGCACATGTTTTTGAGACAAATATTGAGAAGTCTGTCGATGGAATCTTGAAACCTAAAGTGAAGATGGCTTTGCGAACCTCTGGCCATCTATTGCTGGGAGTCGTGAGGATCTACTCCAGGAAAGCCAAATATTTACTCCAAGACTGTAATGAAGCCTTCGTCAAGATCAAGGTAATTTCATATACATTCCACAACTCCAAAGAGAAATAAGTGAAAAATGTTAGGTAGGTACCTATTATGATGTGTGAACATACAAACTCTTAACAGAAAAACCAAAGCTCTGTGAATCTTTTAATGAATACACATGATTTTGACTAATGCCCTAAGTTCACTAAAATGTAGTCTTATTTTGTTTGATTCATTCACATACTAATATTAAAAAGTTAAAGAGTTTGTTTGTTTGAACACGAACTACTGGTCCGATTTGAAAAACTGTTTCAGTGTTGGATAGCCTATTTATCGAGGAAGGCTATAGGCCTGACCAAAGTCGGGATGGGCTGCTAGTTCTTAATAATTGCCATTATTTTTATGACCCACCCCCTTTGGAATGCTTTTGTTGGTAAAATTATTTCCTTACTCTATTATATGTCACTTATGGGATGAAAGGGTCATTTATTTACATTCTGTATACACCCTGGTGTCAAAGTTTTTTAGAACTGTGTTTCAGCTTCTAACATGGTTCCATTAGCAACCCCCAGATGGAGGACTAAACCACCAGCTAAACAAGCCTCACAAAGCATGAAATCATTTTATTATCAGATTATCACGTGATTTTAGCCTGCAATATCCTAACCAAAATGGAAACAACTCAATAAAGTATGCTACCCATGGAAATACATATGTATCTTAGGTTTGCTAAGATATGTAGGTAAAACCAATACCACTGGACTAAGAGGAGGTCTGAAAGGGTGCCTCTATGTGTGTATATCATACATATATATGCACAACTATCAGCTTTAATTCTCATAATGACTAGGATTCCTAGATTACAAATTTATGTTGTTTTGTATTATAAAAAAGTCTGTTGATAGTTGGTTACCTGAAAGGGATTGTATAGAGCAATTAGGCCACTTCTACTTCCTTTTGCATGTATGCTTTTTAAACCAACTACATAAAATAAACATTTTGATATATAAAGTAAATAACAAAAAATTGTGTATGAATGCTTATCTATTTTATAATTATGATAATATCCAAGCAATGTAAAGGTTTGTTTAGTATTGAAATTTTACTAAATACCATATAATTTCAGATGGCCTTCCGGCCAGGCATGGTGGACTTGCCAGAGGAGCATAGGGAGGCTGCAATGAATGCCATCACCCTCCCTGAAGTGTTCCATGACTTCGACACTGCCATGCCTGAACTGAAGTGAGTATTTAGTGTATTTTTTTCAAGTGTATGTATGTGTATTCTTTTATGATTTATAATAGGAAATTATAAATAAAAAAATTTGTTGCATGAAAATTAGATATAAAAAAAAACAGTGATATTAAACATGAAAAGTAATAATATCAAGAGATCATTTTATTACAAATTTAGTCATCAAAATTTTGCAATAACATTTGCAAGCAACAAATAAATTAAAACAATTTTTATATTAAATGATGCCTATGATAATGACTTTTTTTTCTTCCAGTGAAGTGGACATTGAGGCTCAGTTTTCTCTAAATCAATCCAGAGCTGAGGAGATCACAATGCGTGAGGACTACGGGTCCCTGAACCTGGTCACTCATGATGATGGGTTTGGAGACATGGGTTTTGACACGGACAACCCTGATATAATGCGAGAAGCTATTGGCACTGAGGGGGCTTTGGAGCAGGTAATTTTTGAAGGATATTTTCGTCAAGTGAAAAATGGGTTTGAGTGAAGTCTTGATCAGAATAATTTGACTTTGAAAAAAAAATTACAATTTGAAGATTCCATGTTCATATCAGGTTATCAAAGATCATTTACGAATGTAGACTAAAGAACTAGAAATTGGTATTTAGATGTGTAAGTTGTTACAGCTGCCTGTCTTAAACAATGTGCTGTAAGTTGATTATTTTGATTTTATATGCATTGCATTACATGACAACTTTATTTTTTTATTTTCTTTTGACATGTTATAACCTTTTGTTATGTGAAAATCTAAAGTTTTTCGATTATTGCTAAATGCCTAGCCAACAAAGAAACAAAACAAAGGAAACAAAGGGAAACTTGCACACTATACATAATTACAATGTTTTACAACAAACTTTTACTGAATTTCTTTTTTATTGACTCATGCTTTATGAAAGAATTCTTATATTATACTTTTCCTTTTTAGAGTAACCTGCTATTTGGAGATGGATCGTCAATTGCCATCCAACTGGGCAAAGAGCCTGGAGTACCAAGCACCAGTGCGGGGGTTCCCACATTGGCAACTCCAGCTCATGAAAGGAGAATGGAGGCTGCACCGCATGGACCCATGGATGACGGTTTTGGCGGCACGATCGGTGATGTGCCTGATTTTGGACGTAAGTTTCTTTAAATTTGGTTCCTCGTTTGCCGAGGTACTTCCTTATTTTAAATATTTATTTATTAGGAAGACCAACAGCTTCTTTTGTATAAAAGTATACCATTACGCCTTTTTTTTATGCCTATCAGTTTCATAATAAAGATGGGTTTCCTGCGCCAAAAAATAAGTTCAAAAACTAAAACCGGACTACTGCAAAATCACACTCTAAAATGTATGAAACAAGACAATAATTTATTATAGATATCATATATTGTTTCAGTAGTTAGCAATGTACGTACAGAAGACAGAGTAGTCGCAAGCCACTTTGCTTTGAAAGTATTTTTAATTATTTGGTGTAACAATCAGTGGCATGGCTGTCTTCTGTTCATTATTTACTACAGAAAACAATATATGATATCTATAATATCTTATCTTATCATGCATAAGGGGTCCTATACCAAGGAAGCACGTCGAACCTCTGCATACTGTTGTATATCTATAATAAATTATTGTCTTGTTTCATACATTTTAGAGTGTGATTTTGCAATAGTCTGGTTTTAGTTCTTAAACTTATTTTTATTTAATTCGTTTTGGGGTCCGTCATTGAGACACATTCTTTTGTCCACTGCTCATATGGAGAATCACTTAAAATTTTAATAAACTATACAACCAAATGACCAGTAAAACCAAAACGGATTAATTGGGTATTCTGATTGATTTAAAGGCAAATATTTCTAATTATCAAATGAAAGCAAGTAAACCACCAGCAAAAGCTATCTATAAATATTTTTTAAATGTGCTAATTTAGATATTTTATTAGATAACCCAAATGACAGTAACACATATTTTTTGCCATAATTTGTTTGTTCTATAGAGGGCGCTGTTTCAAATTGAACATGACGTTACATAGTCTCACTTAGTTTTCCAACGATACTCCATTTGTTTGATTATTACTAGTAGTTTAGAATAAATTTCGAGAACAGACAAAGTATTCGATTTGTATGAAAATATTCTCAAATGTCGGATTACAGCAAGCAAACCCGTGAACAAAAGCTTACAAAAACAATAATTAAAAAAAAAATACTTTTACAATTGGCGGACTTAATGCAAAAATTTTCTAATCTGTTTTAAAAGTTTTAACTGAAGGTGTGATGAAACTCTTAGGGAGCCTGGTGCCTTACTATAGGCCGCGCCAAACGTTATTGCGAGTCCGAAGTTAGCTGCGAGTGCTTACATGCGCCGGTACAGTGGCCTACACGTTAGTAGCGGGCGTTATTTAACATAAGCGTTGCGGCAACCTTACCGTTTTTCTTTACTTTATTATTACCAGACTGGGTATTGGTTTAACAGTCTATGTATGTATGTGGGTTTGTACCAACGAAACGACCAAGAAAACGATAACAATAACAGAAAACGATGTTTTTGCAGCCCAATGTACATCAAGAGTACTTAACACGCGCGTTTGTTCGTATACGAATGCAACACTCACACTGAAACCGACAAGCGCGGGGATGTGGTGTGGTGCGCGAGCGGCGGTGCCTCCTCCTCTCTCTGAATTACGTCCCGCTGCTTCCCACTGACACCCAAAATTCGCTACTGCGACGCGTCTTGCGATCAACTTCGGACTCGCAATAAAGTTTGGCGCTGCCTATATCATTTCTAATAGCAGGGCAGAAATTAGTGAGCAAGCGAGATATCGTCTTACACTTTGTATTGCAAAATCTCATTTACTCACTTGTTTCTGAGACAAAACAATTACATAGAAAATGTTTCATTTAGTTCTTGACAACAATTAAATGAAACATTTTGTATAAATTTTTGTAGGACATATTTAATGTAGGTCTTCTCAAGCGTACATTTTCCAAAAGCGGAAAAATATCGCGCTGTTCTGGTGCATTGTAATGACCCTACGAATAATAATTCTCTAGAAATGTAACGCTCCTACATTCACCGCTTCCATTCCGATTCCATTTACGCAAACAAACTAACAGTAATTACAACGAAACAACACTCATATACAAAATGCACGTGATTGGTCGCGACAAGGTCACGCGTCGTCATTGGTCGGAAACGGTCAACGCAAAGAGCGGTAAGGTACCACGCGTATTATGTGTGCGGTACGTTAAAATAAATAAGCTTGCTTACATTTTAATTTTTTTAATTGAATAACTTAAATACTACAATGAAAATAAGAAATTATTTGAAGTATCCTATTTAATGTATCACCTTCGTTTTGCCGACGATATCGTGGTCATGGCGGAGTCGTTGGAGCTCAACGTGGTCTCCCAACAGGTGGGTCTTGGACAAAACCAAGGTAATGTGTAATGTCCATGTTATGCCATTACCGGTTTCTGTCGGGAGCCACACCCTTGAAGTTGTAGACCAGTATGTCTACCTGGGTCAGATGATCCAGGCTGGCAACTCCAGTTTCGAGGACGAGGTCTTTCGTCGAATCCGACTCGGATGGGCGGCGTTCGGGAAGCTACGTAGCGTCTTCTATTAGGTTATAAACCTAACCTAATATAACTGGCACATTTTTGACGTAAAATGGCGAAAAAATTGTATGAAAATAGTTGGTAACTCATTCTTCCGTTTATTGAGTATATACATGTCCTTTTCTATTTTTACTAGGCATCCATTCAAATTAATTTCTCTCCAGACCAATCGCGTTTATCCACTTATCACGCTGAATTTTATTTGTTGGGAATCTGTGTCAATGAAAAATTTGTACTAATGCATCATATAATCCTTCATACTAGAAACAATCATCCTTTTTCTGAGCACACTACGTGAGAAGTATTAGATTTCACCATAGTTGGATGAGTTTTATTCCAAGGATAATGACGAAATTTACTCCATAGTTAATGTAAGAATATACTGTTAATCCACATGTTATTCCAGTACAAGGACTCTGTCTCTAGAATCAAAATGTTTGTCATAAATTTTTTATGCTTAGATTGATGTTGGTGAAATCGGCCCTTAGTATTTTAAAAGTTTTACTCAGGTTGCTTGATTGTCTTGCAAAAGTTTTTTTACCTCAAATTGATACAAGTTGTTGTGGTGTCAGATGCGGGCGGACTGTTCGAGGGCGACCTGTTCGGCGAGGTGTCGGGCGCGTCCGCCACGCCCGCGCAGGCGCTGCCCGGCGTCGCGCAGCCGCAGTCTCTGCAGGTACTGTATACATACTGCCATACAGCTCGCGAGGTGTCGGGCGCGTCCGCCACGCCCGCGCAGGCGCTGCCCGGCGTCGCGCAGCCGCAGTCTCTGCAGGTACTGTATACATACTGCCATACAGCTCGCGAGGTGTCGGGCGCGTCCGCCACGCCCGCGCAGGCGCTGCCCGGCGTCGCGCAGCCGCAGTCTCTGCAGGTACTGTATACATACTGCCATACAGCTCGCGAGGTGTCGGCCGCGTCCGCCACGCCCGCGCAGGCGCTGCCCGGCGTCGCGCAGCCGCAGTCTCTGCAGGTACTGTATACATACTGCCATACAGCTCGCGAGGTGTCGGGCGCGTCCGCCACGCCCGCGCAGGCGCTGCCCGGCGTCGCGCAGCCGCAGTCTCTGCAGGTACTGTATACATACTGCCATACAGCTCGCGAGGTGTCGGCCGCGTCCGCCACGCCCGCGCAGGCGCTGCCCGGCGTCGCGCAGCCGCAGTCTCTGCAGGTACTGTATACATACTGCCATACAGCTCGCGAGGTGTCGGCCGCGTCCGCCACGCCCGCGCAGGCGCTGCCCGGCGTCGCGCAGCCGCAGTCTCTGCAGGTACTGTATACATACTGCCATACAGCTCGCGAGGTGTCGGCCGCGTCCGCCACGCCCGCGCAGGCGCTGCCCGGCGTCGCGCAGCCGCAGTCTCTGCAGGTACTGTATACATACTGCCATACAGCTCGCGAGGTGTCGGGCGCGTCCGCCACGCCCGCGCAGGCGCTGCCCGGCGTCGCGCAGCCGCAGTCTCTGCAGGTACTGTATACATACTGCCATACAGCTCGCGAGGTGTCGGCCGCGTCCGCCACGCCCGCGCAGGCGCTGCCCGGCGTCGCGCAGCCGCAGTCTCTGCAGGTACTGTATACATACTGCCATACAGCTCGCGAGGTGTCGGCCGCGTCCGCCACGCCCGCGCAGGCGCTGCCCGGCGTCGCGCAGCCGCAGTCTCTGCAGGTACTGTATACATACTGCCATACAGCTCGCGAGGTGTCGGGCGCGTCCGCCACGCCCGCGCAGGCGCTGCCCGGCGTCGCGCAGCCGCAGTCTCTGCAGGTACTGTATA
The DNA here is from genome assembly GCA_947363495.1 of Euzophera pinguis. NCBI lineage: Eukaryota > Metazoa > Arthropoda > Insecta > Lepidoptera > Pyralidae > Euzophera > Euzophera pinguis. The sequence continues at coordinate 4,658,267 of OX376166.1, forward strand.
CATACTGCCATACAGCTCGCGAGGTGTCGGGCGCGTCCGCCACGCCCGCGCAGGCGCTGCCCGGCGTCGCGCAGCCGCAGTCTCTGCAGGTACTGTATACATACTGCCATACAGCTCGCGAGGTGTCGGCCGCGTCCGCCACGCCCGCGCAGGCGCTGCCCGGCGTCGCGCAGCCGCAGTCTCTGCAGGTACTGTATACATACTGCCATACAGCTCGCGAGGTGTCGGCCGCGTCCGCCACGCCCGCGCAGGCGCTGCCCGGCGTCGCGCAGCCGCAGTCTCTGCAGGTACTGTATACATACTGCCATACAGCTCGCGAGGTGTCGGGCGCGTCCGCCACGCCCGCGCAGGCGCTGCCCGGCGTCGCGCAGCCGCAGTCTCTGCAGGTACTGTATACATACTGCCATACAGCTCGCGAGGTGTCGGGCGCGTCCGCCACGCCCGCGCAGGCGCTGCCCGGCGTCGCGCAGCCGCAGTCTCTGCAGGTACTGTATACATACTGCCATACAGCTCGCGAGGTGTCGGGCGCGTCCGCCACGCCCGCGCAGGCGCTGCCCGGCGTCGCGCAGCCGCAGTCTCTGCAGGTACTGTATACATACTGCCATACAGCTCGCGAGGTGTCGGCCGCGTCCGCCACGCCCGCGCAGGCGCTGCCCGGCGTCGCGCAGCCGCAGTCTCTGCAGGTACTGTATACATACTGCCATACAGCTCGCGAGGTGTCGGGCGCGTCCGCCACGCCCGCGCAGGCGCTGCCCGGCGTCGCGCAGCCGCAGTCTCTGCAGGTACTGTATACATACTGCCATACAGCTCGCGAGGTGTCGGCCGCGTCCGCCACGCCCGCGCAGGCGCTGCCCGGCGTCGCGCAGCCGCAGTCTCTGCAGGTACTGTATACATACTGCCATACAGCTCGCGAGGTGTCGGCCGCGTCCGCCACGCCCGCGCAGGCGCTGCCCGGCGTCGCGCAGCCGCAGTCTCTGCAGGTACTGTATACATACTGCCATACAGCTCGCGAGGTGTCGGGCGCGTCCGCCACGCCCGCGCAGGCGCTGCCCGGCGTCGCGCAGCCGCAGTCTCTGCAGGTACTGTATACATACTGCCATACAGCTCGCGAGGTGTCGGCCGCGTCCGCCACGCCCGCGCAGGCGCTGCCCGGCGTCGCGCAGCCGCAGTCTCTGCAGGTACTGTATACATACTGCCATACAGCTCGCGAGGTGTCGGCCGCGTCCGCCACGCCCGCGCAGGCGCTGCCCGGCGTCGCGCAGCCGCAGTCTCTGCAGGTACTGTATACATACTGCCATACAGCTCGCGAGGTGTCGGGCGCGTCCGCCACGCCCGCGCAGGCGCTGCCCGGCGTCGCGCAGCCGCAGTCTCTGCAGGTACTGTATACATACTGCCATACAGCTCGCGAGGTGTCGGGCGCGTCCGCCACGCCCGCGCAGGCGCTGCCCGGCGTCGCGCAGCCGCAGTCTCTGCAGGTACTGTATACATACTGCCATACAGCTCGCGAGGTGTCGGCCGCGTCCGCCACGCCCGCGCAGGCGCTGCCCGGCGTCGCGCAGCCGCAGTCTCTGCAGGTACTGTATACATACTGCCATACAGCTCGCGAGGTGTCGGCCGCGTCCGCCACGCCCGCGCAGGCGCTGCCCGGCGTCGCGCAGCCGCAGTCTCTGCAGGTACTGTATACATACTGCCATACAGCTCGCGAGGTGTCGGGCGCGTCCGCCACGCCCGCGCAGGCGCTGCCCGGCGTCGCGCAGCCGCAGTCTCTGCAGGTACTGTATACATACTGCCATACAGCTCGCGAGGTGTCGGCCGCGTCCGCCACGCCCGCGCAGGCGCTGCCCGGCGTCGCGCAGCCGCAGTCTCTGCAGGTACTGTATACATACTGCCATACAGCTCGCGAGGTGTCGGCCGCGTCCGCCACGCCCGCGCAGGCGCTGCCCGGCGTCGCGCAGCCGCAGTCTCTGCAGGTACTGTACTGTATACATACTGCCATACAGCTCGCGAGGTGTCGGCCGCGTCCGCCACGCCCGCGCAGGCGCTGCCCGGCGTCGCGCAGCCGCAGTCTCTGCAGGTACTGTATACATACTGCCATACAGCTCGCGAGGTGTCGGCCGCGTCCGCCACGCCCGCGCAGGCGCTGCCCGGCGTCGCGCAGCCGCAGTCTCTGCAGGTACTGTATACATACTGCCATACAGCTCGCGAGGTGTCGGCCGCGTCCGCCACGCCCGCGCAGGCGCTGCCCGGCGTCGCGCAGCCGCAGTCTCTGCAGGTACTGTATACATACTGCCATACAGCTCGCGAGGTGTCGGGCGCGTCCGCCACGCCCGCGCAGGCGCTGCCCGGCGTCGCGCAGCCGCAGTCTCTGCAGGTACTGTATACATACTGCCATACAGCTCGCGAGGTGTCGGGCGCGTCCGCCACGCCCGCGCAGGCGCTGCCCGGCGTCGCGCAGCCGCAGTCTCTGCAGGTACTGTATACATACTGCCATACAGCTCGCGAGGTGTCGGCCGCGTCCGCCACGCCCGCGCAGGCGCTGCCCGGCGTCGCGCAGCCGCAGTCTCTGCAGGTACTGTATACATACTGCCATACAGCTCGCGAGGTGTCGGCCGCGTCCGCCACGCCCGCGCAGGCGCTGCCCGGCGTCGCGCAGCCGCAGTCTCTGCAGGTACTGTATACATACTGCCATACAGCTCGCGAGGTGTCGGCCGCGTCCGCCACGCCCGCGCAGGCGCTGCCCGGCGTCGCGCAGCCGCAGTCTCTGCAGGTACTGTATACATACTGCCATACAGCTCGCGAGGTGTCGGGCGCGTCCGCCACGCCCGCGCAGGCGCTGCCCGGCGTCGCGCAGCCGCAGTCTCTGCAGGTACTGTATACATACTGCCATACAGCTCGCGAGGTGTCGGCCGCGTCCGCCACGCTCGATAGCCAAGTGCAGCGCGCGTATCCGTAGCAAATGAGCTTGTCATACGTCGGCGAGGCGCGACCCATATTGGATTGGTCTCCATTTAGTGGCAATTCTGTCTCGAGCTCGTAACCGTATCTATAAAGCAATGAATCGATCGAAACGAGAGAAATCATACCATCTCACTCACACAAATGACAATTACAGTGTGCAAGTAGGAAAACCAACTTGGATCACTACAATTTTATTAATTGCTTTATTGGCACGGTTTATACTAATATTACAAATATGAAAATGTATGTGTTGATGAATGCATGTTTGTTACTCTTTCATTGGGGCGCAGGCGGAGCCTGAATCCTTTGCTTACACTTATTAAAGGCATCTGATTGATACAGCCTAATGACTACCATCTAGCAATAACAACCGGGATCGGCTTAACATGCAATCACTACTAGCCGCGCCAAGAACGTGCACTCTGGGTCGCCCACCGAAAGCCGATACTGTTGTAATCGAATTGTCAACGCACAAATACACACATAATTTAGGCACCTAAAGGTTTAGACGGATCCTGTGCCGGCAATCCAGTAGCGTTCATGGACACGAGAGCGCGTCTTCAAAGACAATTTCGCTACTAGATTGCTCGTTCTAGATCCGTCTAAATCATCCATTAAAGTCGGAGATGCTAATCACAAGTAGTGATTCCCAATATATTGTGTTCAGGCTGAAATCTTAGCGGCGGGAGTGAGCGGAGACGACGGTGCAGCCGCGGACGCTCCGGATTCAGACGACGACATGGGCGACCATTACGACGCTGGGACCTCTCCGCATCACAGGTATAATATGCACCTTTAAAGGGCTCTACTCACCTCTAAGCATTAAACATTTACTCTTAACATTTACTCCAGTAGCATAGAATTTTTGTGCCCTGTGAAGAAAAATCAGTTTCCAGAATGCGGCCACTTAATAGGAAAGTGTGTGTAAAACAATGTGCAAAGACGCACACTAGCGTCGATTATGGTGTTGCCAGCTACTTGACTGGTGCTCGACCAATGGGAAAATTATTACTTGCTGTGGTCTTGTTACGTATTATAAAAAGTAGCTCAGAAAATCCTTTAAAATGAAATTAAAATAAAACTGGCCAAGTGTGAGTCGGCTCGCAAGAAGAAGGTTCTGTACTATTTTTTATTTTTCTCCATTTGGACCTCCTAAACAAATTTAAAATTATCTCAAAGGTTTTCCTGTAATTTATGAATCGAAATTCTGGAATCGATAGTTTCGGAGATAAGGTAGGGGAAATGGTTAATTTTTGTCTCCTTTATTTTATAATTCTTATATAGAATCCTAAAATTGCAAAATAAACTTTCTTTTGATTTATTATTACACAGTACAGTACGTTAAACGTTACTTTAAATTTCTATTTAGCTTGGAGCTAATTGATTACTGACCTCTTTTTAGTTGTAACCCGGGTTTAAATACAGATAAATAAATAGACATACACATCCTATTAATATTATAAACGCGAAAGTTTGTAAGTATGGATGGATGTTTGTCACTCTTTCACAACTAAACCGCTGAATTGATTTTCATGAAATTTGGTACGCATATAGTTCAAGACCCGGAGTCAAACATAGGCTACCTTTTGACGTAGGCGGAGCTGCGGTAAACATCTTGTACATACGAGTAGATATTATCATGGCCTTTTTCCATACAGTAGTGTTGCCGGAAAATCGATTACACATCGAATAATAATCGATTCTTTGATAGTTGAAAATATAATCTAAGGTATCGATAGTGATCATATATTGATAATATCGATATTGATACTATCGATAATATATTTCTGTAAGTAGTTACAATATTTTTTTTCTGTATGAGTTGAATGACGATAATTTGTGTTATGCCCGCTGTACATCCCGCCGCCGAGTTCCGGTATATCTGTATAGTATCGGTGCCTGAAATGCTTGGTATTGTTGTTAATCCATTAATCGATTATTTTTCATAAATTCTCAAAAATCAATACCACAGATTAGATTATATCTATACTACAGATACATAATCGATTAATAACCATTGATATAAACGATTACCTTTGTTGATTAAATCGATATAATTTATATCAAACCATTTCAATAATCGACTAATTGTTTGATATTGCAGTTAATAATCGATTAATTGTCAAAAATCGATAAAATATATTATATCAATACTTTCGATATCCTAGATTATTTAAAAAAAAATTCAAATTCGATTAATCGATTATCCGGCAACAATACCCTACGGGGTACCAACTACCTAAAGGCCATATTTAGAATGTTTGGTGGGCGTAAAGTGGAAATGGAATCAAAATAGTGATAGGTTGCTAGTCGCATCGCCTACTGATAGGTATGGTTCTTCGATTTTCGCCCACTCCCTCGGCCGGCTTATATAGTCTGTGCGGGAAGAGAAGCAGCTAGTACATTCCACGTATTTACTTTTCTCCCAGACCAGCATTAGAGAAATAAGATGTTAAAGACAGACAAAATTGTCAGAAAAAGTCAAAATTACAACATTCCTCTTTTGGGGTCGGGAGTTAAAAAACAAAATATCTAAATAATAAAAATCGAAACCTCGGGGAATTTGGGATTTTTTAATACACGGCAACATTGAGCACCGAGCGGTACTTCGCGCCATATTTTAGGGTTATATTATTTTCGTGAGTAATTTATGTCCATATTTCGAAATTATACAATACTTATTGATGGTATGTAATACCAGTATCTTTCTTATTTCTTTTAGTATTATTCTTACACAGTTTGACTACGCAAACTGCACATTTTGCGTCTACTTTTACATTAAATTTTATATTTATCTAGACATCCAACTCACTCATCGGTCGCGGCATGACTGACGCGGGTATGCCGCAACCATTCGGGATGGTTTTAGTTGCGAATTTTTGTAGTATGCCGACGGTATCTAGTCGAGCGCGCGAGCCCAATTATTAATCTAAGATCTTAGAGTTAAACTTTCTTATTATTCTTTTTCTATTTTGACCATAGCAATGTTGGGGCTAATGTTTTGTTAGATCTCATACTTGTTATGTAGTTGTCTCACAATTGTGGCGTGTGTGTGATTACTATTCAACTTTTGTTAAGCAATTTTGGATCTATCTGTGAGGACCTGTAGTGGCTCACTTGCTTTATATATTTTTTACCTTACTACCTTTATACAAAAAAAGCTCCTAATAAATAAATAAATAAGCTGCAGGAACAAACTAGTATGAAGAGTGAGAGCAGCGTGTTTTTTATTTTATTTTATACAATTAAGTAAGCAAACAGGCGTACGGCCCACCTGATGGTAAGTGGTTACCGTAGCCTATGAACGCCTGCAAAACCAGAGATGTCACGAGCGCGTTGCCGACCTGTCCGCTATCAGCACAGCGACCCTACTCACCAGCAGGAATAACACTGCATTACAATGTTATTTAGCTGGGGTCTTCTGTAGGGTGGAGGTATTTTCCCAGAACGACTACTCCTTAGAAAATGTCCTACCTCTCTTAAGGCGTGTTAAGAAAATCGGCTGTGATGGTACGGTCACGTCTTACAAAAACCTGCAACATACATTGAGAACAAGTGCCGTCCGCCGGGGCCTGGTGGACAGCCGCGCCCAAAAAGTGTTGGCTTACTGTCGCAAAGCAGGATATGCTTGCTAACAAACTCTGTCAAGGATGCCGAAGACCGGGCGAAGTGGAGACTAAAAGTAAAAAGGCGGACCCTGGGCTTCGAAGCAAACAGCTGCGGATGCAACAGGGAACGCGTTAAAATGACGATGATGAAGCTTGCAGCGTGTTGTCCCAGCTGCTGGCCCGGTTTCGGCCAACCGCGCTCGATTTCTAGATTGCCCCAGTCGAATTGCACGACACAGCGTCTGTAGCGTGGTTGGACCAGTTTGCCGTGAGATAGAAATTTGGTTGGCAAGTGTGTAGAAACGAGGCGACAGGATGTTGCCGCAATCTTGCTCCAACCTAGATCGTGCAGGAGCAGGAAAGTCGGTAGAAGCTTTAACTTTGCGTCTCTGAAGTTCATTCATATTGTGCGAGTTACATGGCAATGGCAGCCGGGACTAACGGCTAAAAGTGTCTGAAGTACCGAATCATCGTTATTGGTGATTCAAGCCTGCAATGGCCAAAAGTATGCTTTTGCTATCTATTTTCAGATATTTTATTTCAGGTGCGTCTGATACTTCAAGGTTGTGGGCAAGCTTGACCTTCGTAGAAATATTTGTTAGGCCCATGTTAACTAAAATGTCTGTTGTACCTTTTTCTCTGATCGAAATTGTAAAGGGAACCAACCAACATTTTGCTGTTGTGCAATTTGAGATCCGGACACAAAAGTGTGGTATTTGATCACCCAGGTGATTCGAGTGGAAGAAACCACGTGGCAAAACACAATTTAAAAAAAATGGGCTTGATAAATGTTTATGAATACGGGGGTCAATAAATAAACAATACGTATTGCAGCTGGGGCGGGTCCCCGACACGCGCGGAGCTGCTGCTGCCGGAGCCGGCCGTCGAGCTCATGCCGCCGCCGCGACCGCCTTCCGCGCGGCCCATGGTGAGTGTTCGATACTGCATCCTTCATACTCACACCGCACATGTCACCTCGACCACCTCGAGCCGGCCGCCGAGCTCATGCCGCCGCCGCGACCGCCTTCCGCGCGGCCCATGGTGAGTGTTCGATACTGCATCCTTCATACTCACACCGCACATGTCACCTCGACCACCTCGAGCCGGCCGCCGAGCTCATGCCGCCGCCGCGACCGCCTTCCGCGCGGCCCATGGTGAGTGTTCGATACTGCATCCTTCATACTCACACCGCACATGTCACCTCGACCACCTCGAGCCGGCCGCCGAGCTCATGCCGCCGCCGCGACCGCCTTCCGCGCGGCCCATGGTGAGTGTTCGATACTGCATCCTTCATACTCACACCGCACATGTCACCTCGACCACCTCGAGCCGGCCGCCGAGCTCATGCCGCCGCCGCGACCGCCTTCCGCGCGGCCCATGGTGAGTGTTCGATACTGCATCCTTCATACTCACACCGCACATGTCACCTCGACCACCTCGAGCCGGCCGCCGAGCTCATGCCGCCGCCGCGACCGCCTTCCGCGCGGCCCATGGTGAGTGTTCGATACTGCATCCTTCATACTCACACCGCACATGTCACCTCGACCACCTCGAGCCGGCCGCCGAGCTCATGCCGCCGCCGCGACCGCCTTCCGCGCGGCCCATGGTGAGTGTTCGATACTGCATCCTTCATACTCACACCGCACATGTCACCTCGACCACCTCGAGCCGGCCGCCGAGCTCATGCCGCCGCCGCGACCGCCTTCCGCGCGGCCCATGGTGAGTGTTCGATACTGCATCCTTCATACTCACACCGCACATGTCACCTCGACCACCTCGAGCCGGCCGCCGAGCTCATGCCGCCGCCGCGACCGCCTTCCGCGCGGCCCATGGTGAGTGTTCGATACTGCATCCTTCATACTCACACCGCACATGTCACCTCGACCACCTCGAGCCGGCCGCCGAGCTCATGCCGCCGCCGCGACCGCCTTCCGCGCGGCCCATGGTGAGTGTTCGATACTGCATCCTTCATACTCACACCGCACATGTCACCTCGACCACCTCGAGCCGGCCGCCGAGCTCATGCCGCCGCCGCGACCGCCTTCCGCGCGGCCCATGGTGAGTGTTCGATACTGCATCCTTCATACTCACACCGCACATGTCACCTCGACCACCTCGAGCCGGCCGCCGAGCTCATGCCGCCGCCGCGACCGCCTTCCGCGCGGCCCATGGTGAGTGTTCGATACTGCATCCTTCATACTCACACCGCACATGTCACCTCGACCACCTCGAGCCGGCCGCCGAGCTCATGCCGCCGCCGCGACCGCCTTCCGCGCGGCCCATGGTGAGTGTTCGATACTGCATCCTTCATACTCACACCGCACATGTCACCTCGACCACCTCGAGCCGGCCGCCGAGCTCATGCCGCCGCCGCGACCGCCTTCCGCGCGGCCCATGGTGAGTGTTCGATACTGCATCCTTCATACTCACACCGCACATGTCACCTCGACCACCTCGAGCCGGCCGCCGAGCTCATGCCGCCGCCGCGACCGCCTTCCGCGCGGCCCATGGTGAGTGTTCGATACTGCATCCTTCATACTCACACCGCACATGTCACCTCGACCACCTCGAGCCGGCCGCCGAGCTCATGCCGCCGCCGCGACCGCCTTCCGCGCGGCCCATGGTGAGTGTTCGATACTGCATCCTTCATACTCACACCGCACATGTCACCTCGACCACCTCGAGCCGGCCGCCGAGCTCATGCCGCCGCCGCGACCGCCTTCCGCGCGGCCCATGGTGAGTGTTCGATACTGCATCCTTCATACTCACACCGCACATGTCACCTCGACCACCTCGAGCCGGCCGCCGAGCTCATGCCGCCGCCGCGACCGCCTTCCGCGCGGCCCATGGTGAGTGTTCGATACTGCATCCTTCATACTCACACCGCACATGTCACCTCGACCACCTCGAGCCGGCCGCCGAGCTCATGCCGCCGCCGCGACCGCCTTCCGCGCGGCCCATGGTGAGTGTTCGATACTGCATCCTTCATACTCACACCGCACATGTCACCTCGACCACCTCGAGCCGGCCGCCGAGCTCATGCCGCCGCCGCGACCGCCTTCCGCGCGGCCCATGGTGAGTGTTCGATACTGCATCCTTCATACTCACACCGCACATGTCACCTCGACCACCTCGAGCCGGCCGCCGAGCTCATGCCGCCGCCGCGACCGCCTTCCGCGCGGCCCATGGTGAGTGTTCGATACTGCATCCTTCATACTCACACCGCACATGTCACCTCGACCACCTCGAGCCGGCCGCCGAGCTCATGCCGCCGCCGCGACCGCCTTCCGCGCGGCCCATGGTGAGTGTTCGATACTGCATCCTTCATACTCACACCGCACATGTCACCTCGACCACCTCGAGCCGGCCGCCGAGCTCATGCCGCCGCCGCGACCGCCTTCCGCGCGGCCCATGGTGAGTGTTCGATACTGCATCCTTCATACTCACACCGCACATGTCACCTCGACCACCTCGAGCCGGCCGCCGAGCTCATGCCGCCGCCGCGACCGCCTTCCGCGCGGCCCATGGTGAGTGTTCGATACTGCATCCTTCATACTCACACCGCACATGTCACCTCGACCACCTCGAGCCGGCCGCCGAGCTCATGCCGCCGCCGCGACCGCCTTCCGCGCGGCCCATGGTGAGTGTTCGATACTGCATCCTTCATACGCAGCTTGCTTTAGTTGAGTGCATACGTTAGGTTGACGGCTAGCCGAAAGGCGATACGGTGACGATCCCTTTCCGAGTTGACATGTGTGCTGTGACCTTTAAAGGTTTATTCAAACGGACGCGACTGGCAGGACGTCCACAGCGATAAGATTCAATAAAAGTGTTAACTGTTAACTGGCCTGCTTAAAGCACTTCTACTTATTCTTATTTCTGTGGGCGTCCCGCAAGTCCCACGGTATTCGCGTCAGTTTGTATAGAACTCAACTTGTCCCACTTTGTTATGTGGCGTCGTCAGTACAATATGTTAGTTCTATCTCTAGTCATTTCCTTCTTAACGCCCTACCTACTCGTGTTCTCTCTGACTCAATCCAGCACCATCTCTTTTTTGGTCTTCCCCTATTGTTCTCGCAACTTACAAATTTAACATTCTTTGGGTAATGTGATTTTCTTTCCCTCCTCACAAGCATCCATTTTGCATCTTGACCTGATCGAAGATCGGAGATATGCGACCATATCATCATCATCATTTCGTGTAGGTTACATTATCAATTGACCATGCTCACCCTGGTGTCAGATTTGTTGAGAAATAAGATTACGTAGAAGTGCCTTAAGCAGGCCAATTTACTTTGGCTCGCGCTATGGCACTTTTACCTAATCTTATTTCTGTGGGCTTCAATTAAAATGGAGCTTAACTCTCTCATTTTTTACTAATTTTGAAAGAATATATATTCTTTATCCCTACCTGCTACTCGAAATAGAAATTTTATCAATATCGGAAAGTTATATGTTATTTTACCCTTTCGAATTTCAATGACGATAACTGATTCTTAAAGATGAATCTGTAAATTGAATAATTATCTACAGGAAGTGGACGTCATGACAGAATCTGAACCGCGACCGGCATCTCCCGCAGCGGCAATCGAAGCACCAACTGAACCAGCAATGGACAACACCACATTACTGCACAACGAAGAGGAATCCTTCGCTCTGGCGCCAGTCGATGCCACTGTCCTCAAAGGTAGGTGGAAGCAACACAACAGCAATGGCTCCAACTGAACCAACATTGGACAACACCACATTGGTGTTGTCCAATGTTGTTCATTAATGTTCTTAAAGGTATGTTGAAATAGGTTCAAATAACTACAAGACAACATACCTAAACTAAATATTACTTTGTTCTTTCACAATAGTCGTAAAAATATTACACAAGGGTCAGCAATGTGCATGTGACACTTCTGCTGATGCTGGTTGTGGCGACCACTTTCTATCAGTTGGTCATACGTCAGTTTCTTTACTGAATCTATACATATAAATAAAAGTGGAGTGTCTGTTTGTAAGTGTCTGTTTGTAACATTGAAATAACCGTTTCGTACTACATGCATATGAATATATATACGGTACATACACCAAAAAAATTTTTTTTACATTTTTTGTCTGTCTTTCTGTCTGTTTGTTCCGGCTAATCTCTGAAATGGCTGGACCGATTTTGACGGGACTTTTATTGGCAGGTAGCTGATGTAATAAGGAGTAACATAGGCTACGTTTATTTAAGAAAAAACTTTTATTTTAGAAAACTAAAGTAAAAAAAGCTAAAAATTTAAGAATCGACTGTTAGGCGGAACGAAGTTTGCCGGGTCAGCTAGTTGTATAATAAAACAGTAACGTTTCAATATTTAAAAAAATCAAAGATAAAACTGAGATTTATCTTAATCTTAGTTATAATTTACATAAAATTTGTATTGCTTTAATACCTACATAGGTAACTTTAAGATCCATTAAATATAAGACTTTAAACTAAAACTACCCCAAATTCCCCAGGCATAACAAAAACAAAACGCAAGCGGAAGCTTATCGTCGACGAGGTAAAGAACATATCCGGTGAAGAAATGAAGAATCAACTGAGCAACACGTCAGACATCGTCACTACATTGGACCTCGCGCCTCCGACTAGAAGACTTATGCATTGGAAGGAGACCGGTGGAGTGGAGAAACTGTTTACTTTGCCCGCTAGGCCTATTCCTTCAAGGGTATTGTTTAAGGTAAGGAGGTGTTTGTTGTTTTGATTATTAAAACAGTACTATCATATTGTTAGCAGAAAGTAAAACGTTGGGTCTTTTGGTGAAAGAATTACAACTTATACTTAACTTTCAGGTTAAAGGCAATCTAATGACTGTCATCTATCGATAACAACCGGGACCAACAGCTTAACGTGACTTCCGAAGCACGGAGAAGCTCGAGATAGAAATTGCCACTAAATGGCGACCAATCCTATACGGGTCGCGCCTCGCCATTTGCTTGACACGTACATTACTATCGAGCTTCTCTAGCATTGTTTTTATGTTCTGTAGCTAATATAATCATCGTCATTTCGAATTACAATTGTCAATCGACCATGTTGTACACCTTGGTGTCAGAGTAGTTCGGAACCGCCTCTCGACTTTTGACGTGGTTTCTTTAACGACTACCTTATGGAAGCCCGGGCCAACGGCTTAACGTGCCTTGAAGCACGGAATCATCTTTATTATCAGACAATCAGTTGATTCAAGCGTATCCTAACCAAACTGGAAACACCTAAACAAAGTATTCGTGGGAATCAAACCCACGATACCCGGGTCAAAGGCGAACGTCTTAACCACTGGACCACGGAGGCAGTTCAGCAGCCGAGCCAATATATTTCCAAAACCTTGAGCATCGATGCCGTGTGGCTTGCCTATCCATCTTGGTTGCATTTCTGGGAGTGTGCCCAGGAATTGCATGACTCCACCATCTCCGTTTCGTCACCGCACGACCGACCAGACGCGGTGAAGGATTACATCTATATGTTGTCAAAGGTGTAGGTTCGCACAAAGCGATTCGTATCGTCATTTATAATACGTACGGTACAGTATTGGAACTCCCTTCCAGCAGACGTATAACGGACTCTTACAACCTCGATCTATTCAAAGTTAGAGTGAGGCTATTAATGAGCCAGAGAGCTTCATCATAGACATATTGACTCAATATGAGGTGGGATCGTGGTTAATCGCTGGGCATTCGCTGGCTGTCTATAGAAAAATGATGATGGAGATATATGTAAACGAAGGGACATAAAGGAGGGGTTAAGTTAAAAGTACGTAATGACTCCCCTTGTATACGCTCTCGGTTTAAAAAAAAAAAAATTTATAAATAAATCTTTATTGTACCACAAGTTTACAATTGGCGGACTTAATGCTAAAAGCATTCTCTCCCAGTCAACCATTAGGAAAAACATAAAAGTTATGTGCGGCGCGAATTATTTTAAAAATACAATGAGAGAAAAAAAAAATCTCGAGTACTTACACCCACAAACGTTATTTTCCCATTGTTGGAAGCATGTAACAGATTGTTAAGACTTGTAACGAGCTTGTAAGTAATGATTAGCTCATATAATATGATGTTGTGTTACAGAAATACCAACGCAACATGATAATGCGTACTGAAGCAGAAGAAGCGGAAGCGGCACGCTCGCCCGAGCCCGAGCCAGTACGTCGAGCGGGACGCAAGCGGCGGCACGAAGAGGTATTGTATTACTCATTGTAGCAACAGCACAGGGTTTCTCTCGCCTTACAATGTATTATATGCCCTCTCAAAATATCAGGCTGTTATATGCACAAATATTTTTTTAAATCCGACCAGTAGATCTTAAGTTATAAGCAAGCAAATTCTTCAGCTGTTAGCTAGCTGGCACGGTGAACGCAATTTGTGTTAGAGTGCTATATATATATAGAAGTTTAACTTAACATGCTATTATTATGAATTTATTGCGTATCGCAGTGGCTTCTAATAGTTCTCAGCAGAAACTGCAGCGCAAAGCACTACAGTACTGATATTTATAAACTGATAGATATAAAAAAAATTGATGACAGGAATGCCTAGATTTTAGAATTATTTTTGGTGATGGATTTCATTATAATTTGAAAATGGCATACTTATGCAATGTAATTTATGGACATAATTTAAATTTACTTATGTTTTATCAAATGTGTTTATTGTAACTAAGAATTGTAAATTTGCAAAACCTTGACAGTTTACATATATTTATATATAACATCTCATGTAATTATTATTGCAAATGTTAGCGAAAAATAAACGAATTATGATATTCTGCAGGTCCCTTCCACGAATTAAGGAATTTATTTACTTAAAACAGTCTTACACGAAAAAGGAATGAGAATCACATTCATTAAAATAAAAACTAAGTTCACTTGTAAGCCCTATCACCGTTAGCTCGGTCCTAGGAATGAACCCATTGCATGTCCTACATATATGTATCGTGTTGCGTGCAGTCGCTGCAACCTCCAGAGCCGGCACTCGAGCCCGCCACGCCGGTGCCGCACGAGTACGAGCCTTCAGTCGGTGAGTCGGATGACACACATATACATCGCCTTCGTCCTTTAGCCGCTGACGACACGATAAATGTCCACTGGTAGCTAAATTGCCAATCCGAAGGTGTCCAGTTCGCAGATAGTCCAATGCAGAATGTCCAGTGGTAGCAAAATTGCTAATATTCCAATTCACAATCATTTCGCAAAAAGTCTAATTCGCAGAATGACTTGTTCGCTAAATATCCAGTGGTAGAAGAATGTTCAGTTTGCAGGAAGTCTAATTCGCAACATGACCAGTTTGCAATATATCCAACGTTCGCTCCAAATGTTCAATTCTCACAATGTATATATTATAATACATTATAGTACATAAAGTATAAAAATCAACAAAGAAGAAAAGCTTCATTACTATTAGTTGTTACTTCTATTGCTAAAGTCTTCCGTTTTCCTGCCATATTCTGAATCTCGACTATCCAATCTTGAATCCTTTCATAAAGTCCTCATATATCTTCTTCGTCCTAGCGTATTTTCCAGTTGTGTCCTATGATGACCAATGTTCTATGATGACCATCGTCGTTTGACGCACGCAATCTACTATCAAGGACTGTAAGACTTTAAAAATTGAACTGGCATCGCATTGGAGAGATTTTGAAAAGTTTATCATTAATCAGACTAACAAAACATGTCATGGTTCAATACAACATAACATCCGATTAATCGATCCAGCATTAAAAATACCGTACCTTAGGCCACGTGGTCCGACTGCGGGTCGTCCTCGAACAACTAGGAAATGTAGAAGTCCTGCTAGTTTAACAATCGAACAACAAGAACCTTTAACCTAAGTTGACTTTACAGAGATCAAGTGAGACCAACTGAAATGTAGTTTTTTTCGTTCGACGATCGGACTAGTCGATCGGACCAAGTGATCTTAGAGCCAAAAATCTTGCATTATAATTTTGTACATAAATTTTCTTAAATATTTTTAACAGTGAAACACAAAATGAGACACAAAATAAACAATTAGTTGTTTTTATAAAACATTGTCATTATTAAAGATTTTTAAGTTTAAAAATATTCTGCTACCAGGAGCCCTATTTTTGACAAGACAATACAAAACTCTCGTATTGACTCGTATGTCGAATAAAAATCGTTTGTTTTTGAAGAATAATCATTTGATAACAAACAAAAAATTTTCGACTCGCCAATTTTGCTTAAGTCACACTACAAAAATAGCACTCCAGACCAGGAAATTATTTTTAGAACATTTTTTGTGTCCCACTGTTAAAAGTTAACATGTGTGCTTGATTGCTGATATGTCTCCCTACTAAATTTCTGGTGATTGTTTCATTCATCACCGCCATATATTCGTAATTTTCACCCTTCGTAACACTACTTACTATATAGTCGTTTAAAATGTTTTTGGTGTGCTGTGATAGGATGTTATAGAAAATGTATATATTTTAGAAGAAATCTTATACTTCTGTAAATTTGACTTACTTGAAATGCATAGTAGTTACGCAATTTTTGTTTGTTTAAAATAAGTTCAATTATTGAAGCAGGTTATTTACAACTCCACCTAAATTTATTCTATTGAATCCTTATTTTTATGAAATTATTATTGTTTTCTGGAGTTGTTTATGTTATCGGAATTCATGAGTTGATATTTTCTATTTATTTATTTATTAAAACTTTATTGTTCCACGAGCACAAATACTTATAACTATTGTAATAAGATCAAAGAAAAGTAGTTCGATCCTCGGCACAAAAATTCTTTACTACTAAAATTAGGAGACCCTTTTACCACATTAGTTTTTTTTAAGCATCCGCAAAAGCTAACCTGATACTAGACCTAATCCCAAGTAAACGGAAAATTTATTGTTTTAGGGTAGATTTATACATTATTTTATAATAAATACAATAAGTCTCCACAACGAAATACTAAAAGCAACGAAAAACATTTTTCATGCTATAAAATACATAACAAATGATCAACCGCACTAACTAACCATGCACGCTAGATACGGAGCGGGTGGCGGAAGGATTCCAGACGCCGCGGTCCGATATCGACGAACCCCCTCAGACACCAGGTATGTATAAAAATATGGTATTTCCTATTAAATGAAAAGGGTTTTCATTTAATTTCCGTCAGATGGCAAATCCCCCAATAAGGGAACTATGTCCAGCAGTGGACTTCTTACGGCAGTAATGATAATGATGGGCAATCAATGGTGATGATATTGAATCTCAGTGGTTACAAAGAATAAGCGAGTCAACTCTTGCAACAACAATAGTATTTAGGAAGAGACAAAAAGTTTTGGAGCTCTATTTCTAATTACTGTTGTAAAAACAGTTATTCGCTCAAAATCAGTGTGTCGAATGATTTTCGTCTTGGCCGCTCGTTTTGAATCGAATTCATCTTTGCAAAGCATCAATCATGAGGAAGCTCAAGGTCGCCCAAAAAGCTATAGAGAGGGCGATGCTCGGCATTACCCTCCGAGATCGAATCAGAAATAATATAACTCAGCGAATTAGCTCTTTAAAGTAGCAGTACACATACCGTGGAGAACCGATGGCCGATGGGGCAGAAAGGTTCTCGAATGGCGACAACGAACCGGCAAGCGCAGCGTTGGACATGATGAAAAAGGTCGCTGGCAGGAAATAATTAGGAGATGCCTATGTCGAGCAGAGGACTGAAATTTTTGCAAAACGTTCGGCGTAAGTTATAAAAGAGAATGCACGTGAAAATTATCACCATCATTATCCATAACCCTGATTTTGAATGAGTCACATATTGCAAAAATCGTTTTCACAACAAATGTATCGTATAACAGTATTGCATCTACTACTTCTAACTATCATGGTGATGGCTTACTAAAGGACCGTTCACACTGACGAGAATCCCGCTCGCGTGGCGGGACGCGCACAGCAATAAGAATATATAAAGTGTCATTAGCAGGCCAGTTAACTTTTTCATACGCTACGGCACTTCTACCGATTCTTATTTCTATGGGCGTCCCGCCAGTCGCGCGGGATTCGCGTCAGTTTGAACGGTCCTTAAATCAGTTTTTTATTTATTTTTATTGAATAACTTGTGCATATTCACGAATATCCCATGAGCTCGTCTGGCTGACACTTCAAGCTAAATAATAAACTATGCTTTCCTAGGCTTTTCTATTGTATACCAAATTTCATCTGATTTGATTAATATTGTGACAGACGGACAAACACTTTGTATCTATAGATATTATGAGGAAATGATATAATTTGATTGAATTGTTCATACCGATTGTGTACGATTGTAATTAGGAAATGAAATATATATTTTTTTAATTGCCAATATCGTTTTACTCAGGTGGCATGTTAAGTTCGCTTGGACCTCCTTTGACGCCGGGAGTTTTGGGACCACTCACACCGGGCACTTTGCTACAAGGAGGACTCACACCGGCCGGGTTACAGCACGGTTCTATGACACCAGGTAAGTGAAATAAATTTTCTTTATTGTGGAACAAGGATATAAAAAGGTTTTACAATTAATGTCAAGATCACTAAGTCCAGTCCATTATTGGACGTACGTAACTTAACACTTTCTAAAATATAATGTTAATTTCCAAAATGTGTAATGCTTTTACCTCCATTCTCGACTGGCTCCACACTGTCAGAGTGTTGCCAGTGAAAATAATATTGAAGTTACCAAATATTTTACATTGATTTATATTAACTGGAAAATATGGAAATACTAAGACATGTTTTGAAAAATGGTTTCACTAATTGCACTGATATAAAGTATGAACACGTGATTCGTAATGGTTGAGCATTATTAAGTTCATAAAATAGAGTAATATTTAAAAAATATAATAATAATACTAAGTATAAAACTATAAAGTTACCTAAACACTATCTACAATTTGAGTGTATGGGTGTATTATCCCGCTAGTTAGCAATGTTAGTTTTTAATCCAAAATAAATTCAACGCATTTTGCTCCAAAGATTGTCCCTTTCTCCAGGTTTGTATATCTTCATTTTATGTGCACATGAATGAATTAATAAATCCTTGATTCTGGGGATCAAGCGATTCTGCTATTAAACTACCAGCTGATGATGCAACCGGGAAAGCGAAAAAGATATAGAATGTAAAGAGGTTTTTATATTATCGGACTATACGAATTAGTAGTTCCTGTTAGTCCGATAAATCTACTATTAGGACTATTAGGAAAAACAGAAAACGAGGAAGGCCAAGAACGCGATGGGACATAAGACTTCAAAATTTCGATATAACTGGCAAGAGAGTGCTATGTACATATGGAAGGCGAGCGGGGAGGCTTTTGCCCAGCAGTGGGACATATATAGCTAAAAAAAATAAGGAAAAAATGTTCACGTCGTCTGATTAATCGGACCAACGGTTCAGTGGGTTCGGTAAATGATTTATGGCCACTGGGACCTGATTAACTATGAATAATTTGTTAGGTGGTTTACAACATGGCGGCATGACACCGGCGGGACTGCAGCACGGCGACCAACCCATGGACCTCGGCGGCATGACTCCCGCGGGACTACACCATGGAGGTAAACTGATTTACAATACTAAATATCTGCATTGTCAAACACAGGTATTTACAAGGTAATACAGTTTTCTTTTGCAAATATCTTTACTAAATAAAACTATTTAAATACGGTTTTTATCGCTTTTATTATTTAAGTTAGAACTGTAATTGTAATGTGTAACGATCGCGAAAACATTAATATATTTATTGTTAAACAAGGTTACATATTTTTTTCATCACTGTGCCTTGCCCAGTGTCTCTTATACAGAACTTTCATTAATGCTTTTTAATTTATTTTGAATGTGTTTTCAATTTTTTGCGGGCTCTAGGCTAACAATATAATAACTTCAATATTCGGATTTAAAATGTTTTAAAAAGAAACCTAGCTAAGGTACTTAAGTTTATACCTTGTCATTTAAGAATATTTAAAGTTAATATACAAAGTGTAAACTTGAATGTCTCGCAATGGACGTACGGCTATTAAAATTAAACGATTTCATTTTATAGGCATGACACCAGGCGGCATGACACCCGGCCTAGGATTGGACAGTGGCATGACCCCAGCAGGACTCGCGCACGGAGGCCTAACGCCAGGTAATATTAACATTCTAGAGTTTACTTGACGACCGTTGTGGCGTAATGGTTAATATGCCTACCCGCTATGTAGGAGGGGGTCCGGGTTCGATTACCGGTCAGATCAAGATGGAAGTCTTTTTGTAATTTACCTGGGTCTTTCATGTTTATCTATTTGTTAAATATAGCATCGTTGAGTTAGTATCCCATAACACAAGTCCCAAACTTACTTAGGGCTGACGCAATCTGTGTGATTTGTTTATATTTATTTATTTATTTTACCCGCAGCTTCGCACGCGTAATACAAGTGATACAGTACTTTTTCCCGGATTATAGGTACCATATGTTCTTCTCTGTACTACCAGCTGTGTGTATGCGAAATTTCAGGAAGTTTAGTTGAGTAGATAAAGAATGAGAATATGATCAATTTAGTCAATCCGCGGAAAACCTGTTCAGGTACAGTGATTTGGCAGTGTTTTGCACAAAATAATTGCATCATTATGCAATTTTTGTAGCCCGTATACAGGCACCGAGAGTGAAAATATTGATTAGATTAAAGGATTTATTAATTAAAAATATGTTTAGGAAAAACATCTCTCAAAGGCGAATGAATTACTAAGCCCGTTTCGTGCAGTTTTGTGGTAAAGTTTGGGAAATTACAACTAATTATTAGTAGCTTCCGAGTCCAAGAAATAAAAACAAATTAGGAACTTTGTAACAATAACAAAACAATTTTTTTAGTGAGCTTGCAAGCTAAATCATTACCTTGTTATTCATAAAAACAGTCGAACGTTCATATAAGACCAAGTTAACTAATTTATGTTTCTCTCGTTCTTTCACGTCAAAAATAGATAAGACAGAAAGGAACTTAGCATATTTTATTTAATGTAGGCTTCACGAACGTTTGTAAATTTTTATGAATAAGGGAGTTAAAGCATTACAATTTTAAAGTTAATATCATCAAAAGCAGACTATATTTTGTGTACGCAAATAAAACAGAAAATTAACGTTTTCCAGGCGGTTTAGATCACGGCGGCATGACCCCCGCGGGTTTAGCACACGGCGGCATGACTCCAGTAGGTCTACAACACGGCGGCATGACTCCCGCGGGACTGGGACACGGCGGTATGACTCCGGCGGGACTGGGTCACGGCGGCATGACTCCCGCTGGATTGGGACACGGCGGCATGACTCCGGCAGGGCTGGGACATGGCGGCATGACGCCGGCAGGTTTAGCGCATGGCGGCATGACACCCTCTGGTGAGTTGATATACGGTTTCCTGAGTACATGTTTTAGGTGGCTCAGCTAGAGGGTATACTTCGCAGCAGAGATTAGTGTCAATTTTACACGCGCACGCGTACAGCGATAAAAGTTATCGTGTACTTATTATGTACGTCTGACATACGCTATTTTAAGGTATAATCGATTTGATTTTAAAATGTGGCTTTGCGGCAGAGCACGACATGTATTTTTTATATAATTCCTTACAAAATCAAAAGCCATTCAAAAATATTTTATCGTAAATAGTTTTGGTAATTAAAAAAATCGATCAATAGAAATTTTATGTAGAAATGATAGTCAAAAATAAGTAAGGCCCCCGTCACGAGAGGATATTGTTACGAAATCAAAAATAAATAAAAATAAAATGCGGTCCGCGGAAGTTTGAGTAGCGCTGTCAGCGGAAAATTCTCGTACAATCGTCGCGTGTTTCCATACGGGAATAATATCGCGAACGATCTAGTACATCGATTATCTCGCTCTGACATATTGCTTTGTCTCGCTCTCGCACTTCTAGTATGTACTAAGGGAACGAGACAGAGGGTATCCCTCTCTCTCTTTTCCGGAGTAGTTGTGATCTTTCTAGAAACTTATGGAGCGGGTTTCCCGGGCCATATAAATATCGGAAGGTGCCTCAGGAGGGCAACCCTGACGATCCCATTACGGTGGCGAACCTTCCCTTCGAAAACCCCTCGACTCAACGGAGTCCTGGGTTTTCCATAGGAACATATAACCGCACCCGCCGGCGAGTGCGACGTAGTAGGAACAGTAGACAGTTTACCAGGTACCAGAATGTACCAGGGCGCTTCACGCCACCGATAGGTTCTCAGTAGGCCCTTCAGGCACAATAGTGTCGGCCCTTATGGCATTGAGCGTTTGCTACCGCTCGCGAGTTTGCATCGCTCGCTTGATCAAAGGCAAAGCCCATGGCCGAGGTTCGTCCCAACTGGGAGCCCCTTGTGCATTTGCCGAAAAGGCTGAGTGGTTAATAGCCCAAACTCATCGCCTCAAACTGTCCCGTTGTAAATTTAAAAGCTCACAGGAGCTAAAATTGTAGGTCATGTCAAAAAAAAAAAAAAAAAAAAGAACAGGGGGGCAGTTCTAATTTAACTGAGCTACAAGTGCGATCAAGAAGCGATATCCGGAGCGAATAACAAAGTGATACAAGCGACCTCGGCAAGTTATAGTGTCTGTGATTAGCAAGTGTTTGGGACATTGTTAGTGATAAGTGAAGTGAAGCGACGTCGGCGACCATCCTTGTGGGAATAAACGTTTTTAAGAGTCATCAGGTGTTTTTCTCCAAATTGCGAACCCCGAGCTCGTAACAATATCATGTAAATTATGTAAACAAATGCTTACGGGTTCGCAACATTTGAATGAAAGAAAAAAATATATTTTTGTTACATATTGAGAATTGAAATTTAAGAATGGTTTTAGATGATTCTGTTAACCGCCGCAACCATCGTGTATTTCATAATTGATTTAGTTGTATAATTTTTCTCTCATTTATTTGTTTCAACAGTGAAAAGATAAACTGTCACCAAAATAAAATGGCGGACCAAATGATTACATTCACTGAGCCGGGTTCGTTCTTGTACCATGCATCATTGACATATCGTCAAAATATAACCCGACTAATAGGAATTGGTCGTTAGTTTCATATTATCCGTATAGTAATTTAAGTTAATTGTATTTGGTAAAGTCGTGGCGGTGATACGGAACTTGGTTGCGATATAACATTAGACAATAAGCCCCTTCCCAAAGTATCACGTTTTAAATACCTTGGATCGATGCTAACAACCGATGCACAAGTGGGCAGTGATGTCACCTATAGAGTGAACACAGCATGGCTTAAGTGGAGATCTCTGTCTGGTGTACTCTGTGATCCCCGCATGCCCGTGAAAACAAAAGGGAAAGTTTATAAGAATGTCGTGAGGCCAGCCTTAATGTATTGTTACGAAATCAAAAATAAATAAAGATAAAATGCGGTCCGCGGAAGTTTGAGTAGCGCTGTCCGCGGAAAATTCTCGTACAATCGTCGCGTGTTTCCATACGGGAATAATATCGCGAACGATCTAGTACATCGATTATCTCGCTCTGACATATTGCTTTGTCTCGCTCTCGCACTTCTAGTATGTACTAAGGGAACGAGACAGAGGGTATCCCTCTCTCTCTATTCCGGAGTAGTTGTGATCTTTCTAGAAACTTATGGAGCGGGTTTCCCGGGCCATATAAATATCGGAAGGTGCCTCAGGAGAGTTCTAATTTAACTGAGCTACAAGTGCGATCAAGAAGCGATATCCGGAGCGAATAACAAGTGATACAAGCGACCTCGGCAAGTTATAGTGACTGTGATTAGCAAGTGTTTTGGACATTGTTAGTGATAAGTGAAGTGAAGTGACGTCGGCGACCATCCTTGTGGGAATAAACGTTTTTAAGAGTCATCAGGTGTTTTTCTCCAAATTGCGAACCCCGAGCTCGTAACAATTGGTGTCATAAGTGGATTTGGAGATGCCATTGACTCCGAGAGAAGACGTCACCAGTGAGGGTGTGAAGACGAGGGCGAAGCGTGCTGCGGAAGCCACTTCTACTGGATCTGCTGACCAGGCCGCTCCCGCCGCGCCCACCGGCCACCAGGTCACGTCCAACGCCAACCAGGCTACGTCCAACGCCTACCAGGACACGCCCAACGCCCACCAGGCCATGCCCAACATTCACCAGGCCACGTCCAACACCAACCAGGTCACATCCAACGCCTACCAGGACACGTCCAACGCCTACCAGGACACGTCCAACGCCCACCAGGCCATGCCCAACACTCACCAGGCCACGTCCAACGCCCACCAGAACAAGTCCAACGCCCACCAGGCTGCGCCTATCTTTGATTTTGGAAAATTGATGCGAATGCTGGACAACAAATTTACAATGCTGGACAACAAATTTACAATGCAGGAGAAGCTTCTACAAGACACAAGAGAGCAACAACAAAAGGCTCAAGAGCAACAACAAAAGGCTCAACAACAACTCCTGTCAGCTATTGGTGAAGTAAGTGGCGTGGTTACCAAATTACGCAAGGATGTTGATTTGGTGGAGGAACGCGTCACGACTCTGGGGAACGACATGGAAAATATGAAGACGGACCTTTCCACATTACAGAAGAAGTTCGTGCGCCTTGAAACAACAGGAGTAGCAGTTGCATCTGGCGGAACAGTCATTGCCCACCACGGACCCAGCGTGAAATTGCCGCCATATGACGGACCCTCGTCCTGGACCGCATACCGTCAACAGTTCCAGACCATCGCAGCTGCTAACGGATGGACAGATGAACAGTGCCTGACAGCTCTCACCGTCGCACTCCGAGGACAGGCTCTGACGGTCTTGGAGGTTCTTCCGTCGGGCAGTGGATTCAAGGACCTGCTGGAGGCACTGGAATCGCGATACGGGGAACGGCATTTGGAGCACGTCTTCCGCGCTCAACTCCGCGACAGAGTCCAGCGCTCAGGAGAGGGTCTGCAGCAATGGGCGCTGGAAATAGAAAAACTCGTCCGCAAGGCGTATCCAGGGGCCGATTTGAAGATGCTTGAGTCCAACACCGTGCAGGCGTTCGTCGACGGCATCAAGGATTCGGAAGTCAGAGCTGCAGTAAGGCTAAATCATCATGCCTCATTGAAAGATGCACTGGCCCACGCTTTGGAGGTGGAAGCCGTCAGACATGACATTCGTCATTCCGCGACTCACAAAGTGCGCGAAGTAGTGGAGGAAGTTAGAGAAGTAAAAGCTCCGCTAAGGAAGAGACCTGGATCCATGTGTTATAGGTGCGGCGAACGAGGGCACCTACAAATGAACTGCCCAAAGATCAAGAAGCTTGAAGACGACGTGAAGGAACTGAAGATGAAGCAGGAGGCTTCATTATCGGAGAATCGAGAAAGAGCCAGGACTAGGGGGCGAGTACTTCAACAACTTCAGGAATATGACTTCATTATCGAACACCGTCGAGGACAGGCCTATAGAAACGCGGATGCGCTGCCACGCAGACCCTGCCCAGAAGATTGTAAGCACTGTATCAGGCAGGAGTTAAAAGAAATGACAGTAAAGCTAACTCGGACAGAACCATTAGAGACTTGGGAGAACGATGCGATGAGAAAGGAGCAAGAGTAATGATAAGCCAAAGTGGAATGAAGTTGCACCGACAGGCACTGTTTCCAAGGCGTACTGGGCTCAATGGGATAGCCTCGTTGTACAAAACGGAATACTCTACCGGAAATGGGATAAACCTAACGGCAGAGAGTTTCAACTGCAAATTGTGGTTCCAAGAACAAAAATACGTGATGTTCTTCGGGAAGTACACGACGGCGTGTCCGGTGGACATTTGGGAGTCAAGAGGACGCTAACGAAAATCCGCGAAAGGTTCTACTGGCTCCATTGTCGGGAGGATGTGGAGGACTGGTGCCGCAAGTGTACAACTTGTGCTGCCGTAAAAGGGCCACATACCAGGAGCCGAGGGAATCTACGACTGTACAACGTCGGTGCACCTTGGGAACGCATTGCAGTCGACGTAGCTGGACCATTTCCTGTCACTGACTCAGGGAACAAGTATTTCATGGTTGTCATGGACTACTTCACTAAGTGGCCGGAAGTGTTCGCCATACCAAATCAAGAAGCTACGACAGTTGCCACCAAGATAGTGGAAGAAGTGATTTGTCGCTTTGGCGTGCCCTTGGAAATCCATTCCGACCAAGGCAGGAATTTTGAGTCACAGGTTTTTCAAGAAGTTTGCAGGATTATGGGAATGAACAAAACCCGAACCACGGCTTACCATCCTCAGTCAGACGGGATGGTCGAACGGTTTAATCAGACGATCGAGAGACATCTGGCAAAAATAGTGGAAAGCCATCAAAGGGACTGGGACAAGTACATTTCACTGTTCCTGCTAGCGTACAGAACAGCAGAACATGAAAGCATAAAGGCAACTCCGGCATATGTCAACTACGGTCGTGAGCTGCGGTTGCCAGTGGACCTCCTAACAGGAGGCTCACCAGATGAACCTCAAAGTGTTCAAAACTACGTTTCTGATCTGCGTGACCGAATGCGAGAAATACACGCCGCAGTTCGAAAAAGCGTGTTGCAGTCGAGTGAGAACATGAAGACCAGATACGACAGAATGTCGAATACAAATGGCTTCGAGGAAGGCGCTTTAGTCTGGCTTCACAACCCGACTCGCCGCAAAGGGTAATCGCCAAAGTTACAAACCAAGTGGGAGGGCCCGTACAAGGTGGTAACGCGACTAAATGATGTGACGTATCGGATACAGCGTCAACCAAGAGGAGCAATGAAGATTGTTCACATCGACCGCTTGGCGAAATATCACGGAAGTAATGATGATGCTCGGGACGAGCATCTCTAAGAAGGGGGCAGTGTTACGAAATCAAAAATAAATAAAGATAAAATGCGGTCCGCGGAAGTTTGAGTAGCGCTGTCCGCGGAAAATTCTCGTACAATCGTCGCGTGTTTCCATACGGGAATAATATCGCGAACGATCTAGTACATCGATTATCTCGCTCTGACATATTGCTTTGTCTCGCTCTCGCACTTCTAGTATGTACTAAGGGAACGAGACAGAGGGTAACCCTCTCTCTCTATTCCGGAGTAGTTGTGATCTTTCTAGAAACGTATTGTTACGAAATCAAAAATAAATAAAAATAAAATGCGGCCCGCGGAAGTTTGAGTAGCGCTGTCCGCGGAAAATTCTCGTACAATCGTCGCGTGTTTCCATACGGGAATAATACCGCGAACGATCTAGTACATCGATTATCTCGCTCTGACATATTGCTTTGTCTCGCTCTCGCACTTCTAGTATGTACTAAGGGAACGAGACAGAGGGTATCCCTCTCTCTCTATTCCGGAGTAGTTGTGATCTTTCTAGAAACTTATGGAGCTGGTTTCCCGGGCCATATAAATATCGGAAGGTGCCTCAGGAGGGCAGTTCTAATTTAACTGAGCTACAAGTGCGATCAAGAAGCGATATCCGGAGCGAATAACAAAGTGATACAAGCGACCTCGGCAAGTTATAGTGACTGTGATTAGCAAGTGTTTGGGACATTGTTAGTGATAAGTGAAGTTAAGTGACGTCGGCGACCATCCTTGTGGGAATAAACGTTTTTAAGAGTCATCAGGTGTTTTTCTCCAAATTGCGAACCCCGAGCTCGTAACAATTGGTGTCATAAGTGGATTTGGAGATGCCATTGACTCCGAGAGAAGACGTCACCAGTGAGGGTGTGAAGACGAGGGCGAAGCGTGCTGCGGAAGCCAGTTCTACTGGATCTGCTGACCAGGCCGCTACCACCGCGGCCACCGGCCACCAGGTCACGTCCAACGCCAACCAGGCTACGTCCAACGCCTACCAGGACACCTCAAACGCCCACCAGGCCATGCCCAACACCCACCAGGCCACGTCCAACACCAACCAGGCCACGTCCAACGCCTACCAGGACACGTCCAACGCCTGCCAGGACACGTCCAACGCCCACCAGGCCATGCCCAACACTCACCAGGCCACGTCCAACACCAACCAGGCCACTTCCAACGCCCACCAGGCTGCGCCTATCTTTGATTTTGGGGAATTGGTGCGAATGCTGGACAACAAATTTACAATGCAGGAGAAGCTTCAACAAAAGGCTCAACAACAACTCCTGTCAGCTATTGGTGAAGTTAGTGGCGTGGTTACCAAATTACGCAAGGATGTTGATTTGGTGGAGGAACGCGTCACGACTCTGGGGAACGACATGGAAAATATGAAGACGGATCTTTCTACATTACAGAAGAAGTTCGTGCGCCTTGAAACAACGGGAGTAGCAGTTGCATGTGGCGGAACAGTCATTGCCCACCACGGACCCAGCGTAAAATTGCCGCCATATGACGGAACCTCGTCCTGGACCGCATACCGTCAACAGTTCCAGACCATCGCAGCTGCTAACGGATGGACAGATGAACAGTGCCTGACAGCTCTCACCGTCGCACTCCGAGGACAGGCTCTGACGGTCTTGGAGGTTCTTCCGTCGGGCAGTGGATTCAAGGACCTGCTGGAGGCACTGGAGTCGCGATACGGGGAACGGCATTTGGAGCACGTCTTCCGCGCTCAACTCCGCGACAGAGTCCAGCGCTCAGGAGAGGGTCTGCAGCAATGGGCGCTGGA
This sequence comes from Euzophera pinguis, assembly GCA_947363495.1. Lineage (NCBI taxonomy): Eukaryota > Metazoa > Arthropoda > Insecta > Lepidoptera > Pyralidae > Euzophera > Euzophera pinguis. The sequence continues at coordinate 4,686,430 of OX376166.1, forward strand.
AATAGAAAAACTCGTCCGCAAGGCGTATCCAGGGGCCGATTTGAAGATGATTGAGTCCAACACCGTGCAGGCGTTCGTCGACGGCATCAAGGATTCGGAAGTCAGAGCTGCAGTAAGGCTAAACCATCATGCCTCATTGAAAGATGCACTGGCCCACGCTTTGGAGGTGGAAGCCGTCAGACATGACATTCGTCATTCCGCGACTCACAAAGTGCGCGAAGTAGTGGAGGAAGTTGGGGAAATAAAAGCTCCGCTAAGGAAGAGACCTGGATCCATGTGCTATAGGTGCGGCGACCGAGGGCACCTACAAATGAATTGCCCAAAGATCAAGAAGCTAGAAGACGACGTGAAGGAACTGAAGATGAAGCAGGAGGCTTTATCATCGGAGAGGAACCAGGGAAACGAGTAAGAGCCAGGACTAGGGGGCAAGTACTGGCTGGCGCGGAGGAAGCCCCGACAACTATTATCTCTCAGGCATGCAACGGAAATAGTCTCGTAATATCTGGAACTGTAAATGGGATCAACTGCAGGATGACGCTGGATACCGGAGCATCAAGAACAATAGTCCGACCTCACTTAGTAAGGACCATAATGAGAAGCATGAGGAAACTGGACTGTCGGCTTCTTTCTGCCTCCGGCCAGCCAATACCCGTCCTGGGAGAAGTGTCTGTAAAAATGTCTATGGGAGAAACCACATATACCCACAACGTCATCGTGGCTGAAATTATGGACGATTGTGTATTGGGATTAGATTTCATGAAAAAGTACAACTGTAGAATAGACGTTGCTAGTGGTGTATTCAAGAGTGGTGAAGAAGAGATCATCATCCTAGGAGGCATTAACGGGAGGGTGACATGTTTAAAGCAAACGGTCATACCTGGGAAAGCAGAAGCCCAAGTACTAGTAAAGTTACCAGTAACAAGGAACAAGAAATCTACCGGATGCGTGTTGATTGAGGAGATAGCTAATAAACCTGCGGCTCGAGGACTCATGACAGCGAGGACTCTCGTGAAAGGAAGAAACACCGCAGTAGTAAGAGTACTTAATCTAGGCGACCAAGAGAGGACCTTAAACAAAGGCGACATCATTGGAAAATGTGAGGAAGTTGTCTGGCTGAAAAAGTGCAGTACAACACAAAGCTCAGATACAACGAGTACCAGTGATTCTACAGTCAAGGAGCTTCTAAGTAACTGCAAAAGCAATCTAACGTACTCGCAGAGCATTAAAGCTAAGAAGTTTCTACTGCGCTACGCCGACATCTTCACCAGCCAAGAAGGAGACTTAGGAAGAACGTCGCTAGTACAACACAGGATTGACACCGGAAATGAGAGACCCATCCGACAGCGAGCGAGAAGAATCCCTATAGCCAAAGAAATAGAAGTCAAAGAGCTGCTGGCGGATATGGAAAGGAATAAAATTATTGAACCATCAGCAAGTCCATGGTGTTCACCAGTCGTGCTAGTAAAGAAGAAGGACGGAAGCACGCGGTTCTGTGTTGACTACAGACGACTTAATGACATCACCAAGAAGGACAGTTACCCGCTGCCTCGAATTGATGACACCTTGGATACTCTTAGTGGCATGAAATGGTTTTCAACATTGGACTTAAAATCTGGGTACTGGCAAGTGGAAATCCATCCGAAGGATAAGAAGACTGCATTCTCGACGGGCAAGGGATTATGGCAGTTCAACGTCATGCCATTCGGATTATGTAACGCGCCAGCTACCTTCGAGCGACTGATGGAATGTGTACTAGCAGGATTGGTAGGAGAAGCCTGTCTAGTATATTTGGATGACGTTATCATCGTTGGCCGAGACTTTGAGGACCACTTGCGGAACTTGGAGCAAGTCTTCGAGAAAATTCATGGAGCCAACCTAAAATTGAATGCGAAAAAGTGCCGCTTATTCAGGAACGAAGTGAGCTATCTAGGCCATGTCATTACCAGTGAAGGAATCCTGACTGACCCGGAGAAAGTTGAAGCCGTTCAGAAGTGGCCTACCCCCAAGGACAAGACAGAAGTACGGGCATTCCTTGGCCTTTGCTCGTACTATAGACGTTTCGTGAAAGGATTCTCGGAGATTGCAAAGCCATTACACCGACTAACTGAAGATAAACGTCAATTTAGTTGGGATGAAGCTTGCGAAATTGCCTTCGAAAAACTGAAGAAACATCTGTGCGAAACACCAGTCTTGGGATACCCTCAACCAGAAGGTCAATTTATAGTGGATACGGATGCAAGTAATACCGCAATCGGTGGGGTACTATCTCAAAAGCAGGAAGACAGGGAAGTTGTTATAGCGTACTTCAGTAAGTCGCTGTCGAAACCGGAAAGGAATTATTGTGTGACAAGAAGGGAGCTACTGGCAGTAGTGAAGACGCTACAACACTTCAGCAAATACCTCATCGGTAGGCAGTTTTTACTCCGCACGGATCATGCAGCGTTAAAATGGCTGTTGCAATTCAAGAACCCAGAAGGTCAAGTTGCTCGATGGATTGAACAACTTCAGGAATATGACTTCATTATCGAACACCGTCGAGGATGGGCCTGCCATGGAAACGCGGATGCGCTGTCACGCAGACCCTGCCCAGAAGATTGTAAGCACTGTATCAGGCAGGAGTTAAAAGAAATGACAGTAAAGCTAACTCGGACAGAACCATTAGAGACCTGGGAGAACGATGCGATGAGAAAGGAACAAGAGAATGATGATGACCTACGGCACATCATCAGGTGGAAGGCACAAAGTAATGATAAGCCAAAATGGAGTGAAGTTGCACCGACAGGCACTGTTTCCAAGGCGTACTGGGCGCAATGGGATAGCCTCGTTGTACAAAACGGAATACTCTACCGGAAATGGGATAAACCTAACGGCAGAGAGTTTCAACTGCAAATTGTGGTTCCAAGAACAAAAATACGTGATGTTCTTCGGGAAGTACACGACGGCGTGTCCGGTGGACATTTAGGAGTCAAGAGGACGCTAACGAAAATCCGCGAAAGGTTCTACTGGCTCCATTGTCGGGAGGATGTGGAGGACTGGTGCCGCAAGTGTACAACTTGTGCTGCCGTAAAAGCGCCACATACCAGGAGCCGAGGGAATCTACGACTGTACAACGTCGGTGCACCTTGGGAACGCATTGCAGTCGACGTAGCTGGACCATTTCCTGTCACTGACTCAGGGAACAAGTATTTCATGGTTGTCATGGACTACTTCACTAAGTGGCCGGAAGTGTTCGCCATACCAAACCAAGAAGCTACGACAGTTGCAACCAAGATAGTGGAAGAAGTGATTTGTCGCTTTGGCGTGCCCTTGGAAATCCATTCCGACCAAGGCAGGAATTTTGAGTCACAGGTTTTTCAAGAAGTTTGCAGGATTATGGGAATGAACAAAACCCGAACCACGGCTTACCATCCTCAGTCAGACGGGATGGTCGAACGGTTTAATCAGACGATCGAGAGACATCTGGCAAAAATAGTGGAAAGCCATCAAAGGGACTGGGACAAGTACATTTCACTGTTCCTGCTAGCGTACAGAACCGCGGAACATGAAAGCATAAAGGCAACTCCGGCATATGTCAACTACGGTCGTGAGCTGCGGTTGCCAGTGGACCTCCTAACAGGAGGCTCACCAGATGAACCTCAAAGTGTTCAAGACTACGTTTCTGATCTGCGTGACCGAATGCGAGAAATACACGCCGCAGTTCGAGAAAACGGGTTGCAGTCGAGTCAGAACATGAAGACCAGATACGACAGAATGTCGAATACAAATGGCTTCGAGGAAGGCGCTCTAGTCTGGCTTCACAACCCGACTCGCCGGAAAGGGAAATCGCCAAAGTTACAAACCAAGTGGGAGGGCCCATACAAGGTGGTAACGCGACTAAATGATGTGACGTATCGGATACAGCGTCAACCAAGAGGAGCAATGAAGATTGTTCACATCGACCGCTTGGCGAAATATCACGGAAGTAATGATGATGCTCGGGACGAGCATCTCTAAGAAGGGGGCAGTGTTACGAAATCAAAAATAAATAAAAATAAAATGCGGCCCGCGGAAGTTTGAGTAGCGCTGTCCGCGGAAAATTCTCGTACAATCGTCGCGTGTTTCTATACGGGAATAATACCGCGAACGATCTAGTACATCGATTATCTCGCTCTGACATATTGCTTTGTCTCGCTCTCGCACTTCTAGTATGTACTAAGGGAACGAGACAGAGGGTATCCCTCTCTCTCTATTCCGGAGTAGTTGTGATCTTTCTAGAAACTTATGGAGCTGGTTTCCCGGGCCATATAAATATCGGAAGGTGCCTCAGGAGGGCAGTTCTAATTTAACTGAGCTACAAGTGCGATCAAGAAGCGATATCCGGAGCGAATAACAAAGTGATACAAGCGACCTCGGCAAGTTATAGTGACTGTGATTAGCAAGTGTTTGGGACATTGTTAGTGATAAGTGAAGTTAAGTGACGTCGGCGACCATCCTTGTGGGAATAAACGTTTTTAAGAGTCATCAGGTGTTTTTCTCCAAATTGCGAACCCCGAGCTCGTAACAGTATGGAGCGGGTTTCCCGGGCCATATAAATATCGGAAGGTGCCTCAGGAGAGTTCTAATTTAACTGAGCTACAAGTGCGATCAAGAGGCGATATCCGGAGCGAATAACAAGTGATACAAGCGACCTCGGCAAGTTATAGTGACTGTGATTAGCAAGTGTTTTGGACATTGTTAGTGATAAGGGAAGTGAAGTGACGTCGGCGACCATCCTTGTGGGAATAAACGTTTTTAAGAGTCATCAGGTGTTTTTCTCCAAATTGCGAACCCCGAGCTCGTAACAGTATGGATCGGAGTGTTGGACCACCAAAAGTACCCACGAACAGTTGCTTCATGTAACTGAAATGAAGATGCTAAGATGGGCGGGAGGAGTAACCAGGCTTGACAGAATTAGAAACGAACATTGTCAGGGGTTCATTTAAGGTGGCCTCAATAACAGAAAAGCTTAAGGAAGCCAGACTCCGCTGGTATGGCCACCTGATGAGGTGGAATGCTGACCTGACCACCCTGCCAAGAAGGCAATGGATATACCTGAGAGGCCGAGAGGAAGAGCGAGGCCCATCGCCACGTGGTGGTCCAGTATAGAGACGTGAAGAACCTTTCCGCGACAACCCAGGACTGACAATCCTGGCGCCGAGTTACGAGGAGGCCCGACCCCAGATAAACTGGGAAGGTGGCAGGACAAAGAAGATTTGGTAAACTCATAATATTGTCGCTAGGTAACCACCATTTCGGGCCCTTGACACCACCTACTTAATATATAATAATATTAGTAATAGTAGTATAATAATAGTCATAAAAAAGGTATTTTTATTTATAAGACAAAATTACAGGTTTAAGCGAATGTACGTAATGCACAGGATATTTTGTCAAGTAATATTATTTTGGTTACAATAAAGAGTAAACTCATTTATTTTACTTTTATTGCACCAAAATCCAATGGATAGCCTATATATTCATGGGTTTGATTCCCACGGGAAGCATACTTTGTTTACTTGTTTCCAGTTTGATTAGAACATTGCAGGCTTGAATCACCTGATTGTTTGATAATAATGATGATTCCGTGCTTCAGCAGGCACGTTTAGCCGTTGCTCCCGGCTCCTTTAACGGCCCTCTGGTGGTCGTTAAAGGAACCACATGAGAGGCTGAGAGGTGGTCGATTGACAATGTAACACGAAATGATTATGATAAGGCTATGTATTTGTGTTTCAGGCGTGATGTTGCACGGCATGTCGCAATTGCCCATGATGCCTCAGCTCGGCGGAGAACAAGTTTCCTCACTTCTTCGATCTTCTCCACCACATGAACACATGGAGCCTCTTCTAGCCGACTACCAAGTAAGACATGTTACATACTACCACACCCCGAACAATCCATACAAACACAGCGTACAAGCAAGCCGGTAAGCAGAGAGTAATGGAGGGCGGGGTCATAGACTACGGAAACGGAAATGGCAACCAGTGTTGCGCACTAATCTACTCTACACTAATATTATAAAAGGAAAGATTTGTATTTTTGTGTGTATGTTTGTAATGAATAAACTCAAAAGCTACTGTGCCGATTTCAAAAATTCTTTCACCATTGGAAAGCTACATTCACCCTGAGTAACATAGGCTATATACCGCAGGTGGAGCTGCGGGAAACAGCTAGTATTTAAATAAAGTATTACATTGTTTATACCAACAACTACTACTACGATTCGGTCGCGTACGCACACGCGCGAATGTGTGTGTTATTCGTAGTGTTGGTTACTTAACGTATTTGAATGGCTGAAGCGACATTCTTGCCTTATTTTGCTCACGATTTTTACCCTAAATTATCCTTAATCTGCGCGGTGAGGTGCGGTGTCTGTTTCGGGTGGGAGGGTGCGAGTGTCCGTTCTGTACGTTAGATATTATTAATATTCCTGTGCCCATGCATTGGCATTTTTAGGATGTAATAAAAAATAAATGTTTCTTTTTTGTTTCAGCATGGCATGCATATGACAAATTTAGGTTACGACGACCAGCATGGTCATCACAGTCCACAACACGACTACGACTTACCGCCTACGCCAGAAAACGTAAGAACCTTTATTTATTTATTTTTTAATTAAAATAGTGGCGCTTTTTGATCTCATTGATGGAATCCATCAAGAATGGAAACCGATACTCTTAAAGACGCAAAAATATTTAAGATCGATTTATTATATATTATAGCGGTAATGTGTGTGTACCTGTATAGTATACCATTACTTATCGGTTAATATAGATTAAGCTGAATCGGTAATGGTGGCTTTAAGAAAGAAATGAACTGATTAATTGTTTAAATCCGGTTTTCGATTCCAGCATGGATCAAATCGCTATTTATTTTTTTGAAATTTATTTTTAGTGGTAATGTTAGTAATAAATATGATTATCTTGCAGGACACGGTAAAGTTATTAAGCCAATTTTAAATTAAATATTAACGTAAAGCAGTGTCTTCTGCCCCATAAAATAACAAAACTGTTTTTCGATCGCCGCGGATAGCATTTGTATGACAAAACTGTTAGGCCACGCCCACATTTTGTTAAAGGTGTTAGCAAATATAACTTGAGCCGTAGGTGATACGGCTCAAGTTATATTTATTGTGAAAGAATGACACAAAACACATTTAGATAAAATTGTGCTAATTTCCAGGCGGAAGAAGGCGAGCGTGAAGCTGGCGAGACAGACGAGCAGTTCGAGGAGCGCGTGCTGAACAGACGAGCGGCGCAGCTGTTCGCCGCCATGAAGCCCAAACTAGCCGCCGGACTGCAGCTCAGCTTCGACGACCTCGCGCCCAGCCACAACAATAGGAAACAGGTGATTATGGTCTTTTGAGGAGCTCGATAGGCGAGCGCGTATTGGATTGGTCGCCATTGAGTGACATTTTCTATCTCGAAGTCCTCCGTGCTTCGGAAGGCTAATCCATTGAAGGATTACGGAGGTCAGACAACAGTCGCTCCATTATAAACAGTGTTGCCAAATCTGGGGGAAAAACGCTTGGACGAAGATTTTTGCGTTTTTATTATTGTTACATATTAGCTGACTTACTATACTAGCGACAAGATGTCGCCTTCTCGCTTACTCACTCGATTGTTTATCGCTATTGCGCTTACGTCACAAACACAGGAGAGAAAATTATTTTTAGTGAACTACAAATTAACTAAACATTCAAAACAGTAGGTGTTGTGAATATATATGCAAATATGTGTGCAAGTGGACTGTACTATGAACATAAATAATAAATGAGGAATTTATAGATGAAATGAAAGGTAAAAGTCGAATAAGGTAATTTATCTGTATTAAGATCTTGACTTGAATTTTACAAAACTGGCAAATTCACAATTTGTTTTTATAAAAGACAAACATCAGGTTAGAAAAATAAATACTCAAACTAAGGAGTTTGCAAAATTATGTATCAGGAGTTGTTTGCAGTTTTACTTAAAATTACTTTTTTACAGGTGGCGCAGAAATTCTACAGTTTATTGGTTCTCAAGAAACATCAAGTATTGAAAGTGGAACAGCACGAGACATACGGAGCCATCACTATCGCGCGGGGCAACCAGTTCGAAACTGAAGCGATCTAAGTTTTATTAAATCTATATTAGCTTGTAATTTACCCGTTTTGTGAGCTTCGGCCTACGGCTCTGCTCTTGAAACACAGAGACGATATCAACATAGTTTTAAAAGAGTATGCGAATGTATTGTAATGTTATATAGATATTTGTCCCTTTGTAGATGCTTTAATCCTTTCAAAACTACTTTCCAAGCGTGGGACATGCACCTATCAGATGGTCCGATGGCCTTAATAAGGACTCGGGAGACGCTGGATTGTTTAGCAGAAATTTGTGGTAGTCTTATGTCCAGTAGTAGACATCTTGTTACTAAACTGATGATAATAAATGATAATGAAAATCTGTCAGAATCTATGAAAGGTCTATGTTCAGTAGTGTACTTGATACACAGTGACAAAACGAGAGAACAAAGTGTTACTGAAATATATAGACAATGAATATTATTGCCTGCAATGAAACAAATATCTAATGGGACTAGGTCGAGCCAAAAATATTGTGTAAGAAAAACTTTTGACTCGGGTTTCAGAAAACTTTACTCAAGTTTTGGACCAAATAATCTTACGAGTGATGATCTCATAAAACACAGATTGCATTGCTGGTGTGCCAGCGCTCGATTTCTAAGACTCGATTCAAAAGTGGATGTTTGATACAGATGTAATGTTTGGTTGAAGTAACTTGTAGGAAAATGCCTTATTTTGTTTTGCTGTAGGTTAAGTGGGATCATTATATATATAGCTGTTTTATACCGTTAGATTTGCCTTTCACCAGGGACTGCATATCGGTATAATAATTATCAGAAATTTTAAACAAGTCTAATTTCCTTACTGAAATTTTCTTTTTTTATTGTTATTTAACCCTTATTTCATATTTCTTTTGTTAGTTTTGTATATAAAAACGGTATATAATGTATCTGTATGAATATTTCTCTTCATTGGTTTAAAATATATGTACTGGATCATCTAATAAAGTTATACTTTAATCATACAGAAAAATAAATATGTAGATACACTTTTCCGTACGAGTACTGTAAATCACTTTCTATGTTTATAAACTTAAGTTTCAAAATTTGACGGTATAGCGTCATAAACAAACAAAAATTCTATCTATGAATATAGTTATACTTCATACCGGTATTTAGTCCCTGCCTCCCACCAAACTATTTGCTGAACAATAAACCAGAAATGCAGCAGTGATTGTTATTTCCAATGAAATAAAGATCTATAGTTATTGTATAAACGTTAGATTAGGTTTCTTGTTTAAAGTTATCAGGTAATAGGAGAATTAGTATTGCTATATTGTTGACTTTCCATTTTGTATCCCAAAATTATGTTAGTGAATACTGATAAGAGAAATTATGTTATGATTTAAACATATTTATAAATATTCTTCTCAAGGAAGTGTAGACATTCAATCATACAATTTGTTGCGTCTGATAAAATTATTGATATTCTTTGCACAATGTAAATTTACAGACATTTTAAAATATATGTATAAATCTCATATAACTTTTAGTTACTGGCATATTAGCAAAATAAATTATGGTACAAGAGTAATTTAAAAGTGTAGTAGTATCTTTGACACCAAATAAGAGAGTACTCTAATGTTATCGGTAAATAATAAGGAGACAGCAGAAGTTAAGTATATTTACAAAATTTTTTACTTATCGGATAGGTGTGTAAGAATGACTGGTTTTTACGTTTCTTTGAGAAAATTTATTTTTTTGAAATTGTGTGTTATTTGAATTTTAAAGTGAATACAATCAACAATGGCTTGCGTGTATTCATTTTAATAACAACCAGTATACAAAGTCAATATTGTAAAAGAAAAAGCAAGCATTATGAATGCCTGGTGTTTGTTTATGAATTAAATTGTGCACGTGACATTTTGTAAAAATAATAATAAGAGATTACTTCTATCAGACTTGACTAGATATTTGGTAGAAGTGTTCCCTTAGCTTTTATTTCATTTAACCATATATTTGCAATAAATTTGTTGAGAATATACTGTCTGTTACTGTCCATGTATATGTTGTATTTGTATGGACCAGTCGATAACGAATCATCACTTGTGTGCATTTCAAAAATAGACTTGCATTCACGTGTGGAATAGATTTCATAGGCGTGCAAGTTCAAAAATTGGTGTGCGTTATCCATCGAGATATATGTACTAGAGAAGACACCACACTTCCTTACTTTGTCCCACGGAGCATTTTATCCCGTTCAACTGCGGTGAACGTGCCGCAACTCACTTAGTCGCTTGCTAGTTGTTTCGGGACTTTTGCTTCCGACAATTAAAAATCAAAAACACTGAAAATCTTTAAAAAATGCATTGGTGTGTGTTGAGGTATTGTAGCAATAATTCGGAACACGGCAAAGTGCATAGGAGTAACTTTTCATCGGTAAGTAATCTAATTAATTTTACTGTTTTACATGTAAATACGACCAATATAATTGCCGCGCGCCATTTTAAATCATTCGTCATAGACTAACTAATTTACAGTGAAATGTATATAGGTCGTAGGTAGATTTGTTTGACTGACATAATGCCAAGAGAATATAAATGTTAAGCGATGAAAAGAGAAAACTAATTAGGTACTAAAGACAAAAGTTAGTCCGATAGAGAAAACAGTATTTATCTAACATTTTCCTAATATAGGTACTTCTCCTAATCCAAATTGTAAATTTTTGTTTCTTTTTTAAGTACCATATTTCATGAATGTTTTTCCCCGCATATATGTACAAAAGCAAATCGCAAAGCAAATCAAAGGCAGAAGCAGTCAAATTAAAAGCAGAATCAACGAAAATGTGATATAGAAGTAGTATAGGTACCCCAAGCACTATAGGATGATGCGTCGAGTAACAACGCGCCTTATGGTAAGAACATCGCAACGATAGCGCGTTTTAGAAGCGTCAAGCAGTGCTATCTAGTATGGTTTGGGTAAACTATTTTTTACGTGCACTTTTATTTTGTTGTTTTCGCTTTGTAAGCCTGTAGCCTATGTTATTCACAATCCTTTCAACTAACTCTATGCCAAAAATCAAGTCGATTGATTGCTTTGTTAAGACGTGAAGGATGGATTTGGTGTAAAAACACGAATATTCCTGTAAACCTCCTTTGGGAACATGATGTTATTCCAGGACCAAAAGTAGTCTATGTTAGTCTTCATCCATTCAACTCTATGCCGAAAATCAAGTCGATTGGATGCTTAGTTAGGACGTGAAGGACAAACAAACAAACACACTTGCATTTATAATATTATTATGTATATATATAGTATAGTATGGATTTGCCCCAAAATTAGGTCATATATGATTGACAATGAACTTTTTTGTAGACTTTCAAATTTGGTGGAATGACCAGCCGTTTATTTGCTTTAGTTTTTGTTTATCCATACTAATATTATAAATGCGAAAGTCTGTCTGTTACGCTTTCACGGCCAAACCGCTAAAAGGATTTTGATGAAATTTGGTATGAATATAGTTGAAGACCCGGGGTCAAACATAGGTTACTTTTTGACGCAGACGGAGCTGCGGGAAAAGCTAGTACCTATCTACATAAGTACGAAACATGCAAGCACACACAACAGGCTAAAATTAGGCACAATGATTTTTGCGTAAACCCTCTTAATTTCTGGTTCATACCTGTAAATCTTAGTTTCAGCGGATTTCTTGTAAGTTTGTATAAAAGTTATGGAAAGAGTTTTTAGAGTTTTTGTAAAATTATTCATTTATCGTTAAACTTATCTTTTTGAAACTTTTCATAGTTATGCAATATAGTTTTCAGTGAACTTGTAACTTTGTTTATTTGGGCGCTGTGATTTTTTTAAAATAATCGCATTTACTTAGTAATTATAAATATTTACTTAAATTTCATAAGGTCACAAATCAACACATGTCGAGACCTTGTGTATATTTCTACTTCACAAGTAATGGTTTTCTAGATATAAGATTTTGCAAAACGTTACCCTAGCAGGAAACGCGATAATCTTCAAAACTTGAATACGCACATTTTTCCACAAGGATAAGCTACGTACTATGCATATTATTTCTTTTTTGATTAATCGTTTAGAATTTTCTTGCTGGAGCAACGTTATCGCAGCAGAAGTAGTTTTTTCTATTTTTTCCAAAACTATAATAGGCACAATTTTTTTTATTTAGGGCACATACACAGCAAGAAGTGCTTTAATTATGTGTTGTACTCATATCGCTCTGGCATGAAGTTTCTGGGTAGGATAACAACACACACCTATCGTAAAATGTTCAATTTAACTATCGATAGTATCGACCCAAAGCCTATCGATAGTATTTTTATTGAAGCTATTTTTAAAAGTATGACTCACGTTAAACCTGCGAGTCGAATGATTTTCGTTAGAAATAGAATTATTTTCCCTCGACATAATCGATGAATCAAACGATTTTTATTCAACGCACCAAGACTCTTTTTTGAAAAGTATGACTCACGCAATATCGGCTAGTCGAATTATTTTGTTCAATATCGACAAATTTTCGTTCTATTTAGAACCACACCATTACCGCGAGGGCTATTTAAAAAAATGTAAAACCGGTCCCCCGGAAAATCAAATCCCCATATGTCCCAATGATTCTCACACATTGTGTGCCCTCAAAAGTATGACTCACGCAATACCTGCGACTTGAACAATTTTCGATCGATGTCGAATAATTTTCCATCGACATATTCGACAATTCTAACGATATTCATTGGACCCACCGATTTTGGGTGAGCCATACTTTTAAAAAATAGGGCTCCAGTGGCCGATCGGGTAACACTAAAAGGCGTCAACGTATTTACCAAAACCAAAACATGACCGCGAGGGCTATCTGTTAGAATGCAAACCGGTGTCTCGAACAGAGATGAAAGAGACTAACACCCGTATTCTTAAACATAACCTTAAGGACGTCCTTCACTCAAACTTATTGGGAGGGCGCCTCAAGGAAGTCCTCGAACTTTCCTTCAAAGGGATCATAGATTAATAATTGGTCTCCGCGGCGCTACGACGAGCGCGCGAGACCAATTATTAATCTAAGAAAGCGATATTCTTAGTTGGTTGCTTGAGCAAACTTTAATGAGGAACGTCACAGGTTATAATAACAATTGGCTAGTCAACTAAAAAATAAATTGTGTATTTTATTGATAGAATATACTATTTCGGAGATACAATTTAAACGAAAAATTTTTTAAAATTATATTTATTTTGTTATTTAATTTTAATGATTCTATAGTGATGACGTCACGCAACGATAATGGCTATCTCGAACTGCCAGAAAGCAAAAATTACTAAGGTATTAAAAAATATGTATGTCAGTGTCAAATGTCAAAGTCAAGATGGACCGCGAGCTGGTTCTTGTTTGTTTACAATCGCCGTCCCTTCATCCGTTGACATCTGATTTTTCAATAATTGGAAAAAATGTATGTAAAATGTATGAATGAATGTAATGAAGTTGTAGGGGTTATGTTTATTTGAACAGAGATGACATTTGACATGGGTGACAAGTACGTGAAGCGCCTTAGCGCTACCAAACAAAAAATATTTATTCACTACCCTGTGCTACCAACCTAAAAAATTAAATGTGAATAGCCGGAAGTTATCCGGCTACGTCATACGTTAACTTTGCTAAAAAATGAAAGTCATTGGGTTTTCTGCGATTTTCTTTAAAAATACTTGTTTATCTAAAGATCTGATTAATGTAATCTGTTCTTTAAGCCTATTCCTCGAAATGGTTTACGAATTAGACATTTTCATGAAAAAGTTTACAAGCCAATTCTTAGCACAAAAATTGAAAATTACAAAAGAATAGAGTAAAAAATAAAATAAAGTAATGGCTAAAAGTGCTAGGCTAAAAAAGTGGCAAAAAAACTGATATAGTATAACTATTTTGTTTCATTTCAAGAACGCCTCAAGGTACCTCTCAACCAACCTTATATTTGACAGTTCTGACTCGCCTCCAATGAGGAATCTCCTTAAGTCAAGAAAGCTAGTGACGACGAATCATATCGTTGAGTTGCAGTAAGATTGAGTCGAATTTGAGCAAACGTTTGAGAATATGGGGTAAGGCTTATAAAAAAGGACTAGCCTTAATTTACACGACTCGACTCTAAAATAAAGACTAGAGGCTTGAGTCTTTTTAAGTAAGACTTAGTCGTGTACTAAAACGACTAGAGTTGTTTTTAAAAGACTAAAATACTTAAACGACTATAGTTCTTAGTAAAATGACTCGCGCCCCAGTCGTGTATGGAATTCATTTTCTTACGTTATGTGTCTTGTTAACCGCACAATATGTGAAATGTAGCAACGTTTTATTTGTTCATGTTTTAATCATAAATTAACAATATTAGTTAACAAATTTCGTATTCAATTAATAAAATGACACGTTTAACACAGATCAATCAAAAATACGAGACGAGTAGGTAAAAATGAAAAATTTCCTCTAGAAAAGCTGATAAGTTTTGCTGTGGACAGGTTTTTTAGTGATATGTACCTACCTATAACTGAGTTAAACCGCGAAAGACAGACATACACATCTGGCGAAACTATAAGAGAGAAAAATAAATAACAATGTTATTGCTTTCGGAGCTGAATTTATTTGTTTGTTAAAACGTTCTGTTCACATGCTTCACGACTCGTGCGATTATTTTAACCTTTTAAGTCTTATAACTTAAAAGGTTAAAATACTTAATACGACTAAAACTAGTCGTTAGTTTTGTGACTCAGGACTAAAAGGTTCAAAGACTAGTCTAGTCGTGAGGCGTTTAAATAAGTCTAGTCCTTTTTATAAGCCTTATAAGACTCACCCCCGTATTCTTAAACATAGCCTTATAGACGTCCTTCACTCAACTCATTCGAGGGTGCCTCAAGGAACTTTCCTTGAAAACGACATTCTTAGTTGGTTGCTTGAGCACACTCCAATGAGGAACGTCACAGGTTATGAAAACAATTCTAAACACAAACATTGGAAATTACAAAAGAATAGAGTAAAAATACAATAAAGTAAGTATATACTTAGGCTAAAAGTGGCAAAAACCCGATGTATATCCACTTTATTTCATTTTAAGGATGCCTCAAGGTACCTCTCGACCAACTTCATATTTGACAGTTCGATACTCACCTCCAATGAAAATCAAAGGAAGCTTGTGACGACTAATCATACCAATGAGGTGGAGTAAGGTTGAGTGAAGGTTTAAGAATATGGGTGTTAGTCTCTTTCATCTGTCTCGAATCATTTTCGTTCGATCACATGGAGTAACCGAAATGTTGACTTCATACACCAAAAAGAAATTGTCATTTTTATATCAGACACCAGGTAGTGGACGACATTTTCCAGAAAGTAGTCGAAATTTTGACGTCGATTACAAGAGTGGTCAACATTTCAGTACCAGGAGTGGTATTTTTGTTCGATATCGACAGATTTTCATTCGACATATGTCATACATTTAAAAATAGGGGGTTCCAGACACTAGATAGTGATCGATATTATGATGTCGACATATTAGGAAGATAAAAATTGATGATGACAGATTCATAAAAATACAAACCCACTCTTTGGCATATTAATATTATTAAGGATGGATTTGCCCCATTAGGTTGTAAAATTATTCATTAACCGTTAACTTATTTTTTTGAAACCTTTTATGGTCATCGTAAGCATTATGATAGATGCAATACAGTTTTCAGTGAACTTGTAACCTTGTTCATTCGAGCGCTGTATTTTTATTTTTGAATAATCGCATTTTCTTAGTAAATATAAATATTTTCTAAATCTCATTAGGTCACAAATGAGCACAATGAGCATTTAGAGAACTTCTTGTGTATATTTGTTCTACAGGCGCAAAACTTGCAAAACGTTACCCTAGTAGGAAACACGATATCTTCAAAACCTGAAGACTTACTAAATATATTTGCGGTGCACATTTTTCCACAAGGATAACCAGCTGATGCACAATATTTCTTTCTCTGATTAATTGTTTAAAATTTTCCTTGCTGGCGCAACGTTACTGCAGCAGGAATCGTTTTTTCTAATTTTTTCCAAAACTAATAAGCACCAATTTTTTATTTAGGGCACATACACAGCATATAGAACTCTTAATATATATATTGTACTCATATTACTGTGGCATGAAGATTCTGGGTAGGGTAACACACACGTTTGGGGTGTGGCTACTGTAACTACCTACTACTAATTACTATAAAAATAATTCTCCCCAGGGACAGTGGGAATAATCGGGGTTCACTATTTTTGTGTTAAGTTTGAAGGCTATTTTGTTTTCATATAGGATAGCAAAAGATTTTACTATATCTGGTGAAATTATGTAATGTTTTCCATAGTATACTATAACTATTGATCATCATTTTAGTCATAGTAGCTCAAAAACTTTTTAGTTTAGTTTCTCAATAGGGTGATGTGACAATAAAGGCTCGCAGGGATTTGTTTGTATCATTTAATCGCCCTAAAAATGTACATTACAGATGCCGACATTCTCGAAACTGTATGCAGTCATCATAAAAGTCAATGACAATACACACGCATTTATACGTTTCACTGGCAAAAATTATCATCACCGGCTTTAATAATTAACTGCTATATGATAACATGATTTCAAAAGTCTACAATAATCAGGAATAAAAATAACAGTAGCTGTAGTTTTAATGTTTACGTACAACATTTTATTTGCAGATTTTATTTATACTACATAATTAAATAAATTGCATTCCTGACGATGCACTGGTGTAAAACACACAATCAGTCCTTGCATCACTATGAGGGTGAGGTTTCCACACATTGATTCCATGGCCGTCCACTCCAGATAGTATACACTGAAACCTCATCATGTGGGATGGCAGTAGTGTTCTTAAAAGTAATTAGCTTAGAAAGCGAACAATAGCAGGAACGCCATCATAAGACAGAAGAGACCCATAGCCTCGGACAGGGCGAAACCCAAGATGGCGTAGGAGAAGAGCTGCTGTTTGAGTGAGGGGTTCCTGGCATAGCCGATGATGAGGGAGCCGAACACTGTTCCAATACCCGCTCCTGCAATCATACAACATGTCTTACAATGCTATCCACTGAATAGTCTGTTTGAAGTACAAGTCATCATATTACTGTTTTTGTGTTTGTATAATTATGTATATTTTCTACTTAAAAGTTATAGGTAAGCAGTAAAGTGTAAGTAGGCAGATGCAGTGGCAGTTTTGAAAAGTCTGACATAAATGCCCGGCATGCCTGTAAAGAGATTATTTTGACCAATTTTAGTTCAAGACTATATGTAGATGATGAATACTGTTTGGTAGGTCCTGCAGTGGACTTGTAGCAGAGATGATGATGACAGCTAGTTATTTGTTAAGACTGATTGAGTTTTCCATAAGAATGGATTTGAAAACCTTCACAGATATGAGACATAAAAATAATTGAACATATCTAACTACATAGTATCAAGCAAACTGCTCACCTGTGACTCTTAGTCAATTGTAGCGATTTTCAATACAATTATGCAACATATAAAATCTCTAAAAGATGCCCACAAATGCGTAATATACACTGTACATGTACAATCTCCCAATAAAAAAATAAATTATGTCTAAAAAGCAAACAACATTAAGAATGCAATCATCAGACAAAATAGACCCATGGCTTCGGACAATGCAAAACCCAAAATGGCATATGAGAAAATCTGTTGCTTTAGTGAGGGATTGCGTGCATAGCCAATGATTAAGCAGCCAAACACCACTCCAATACCAATACCTGTAGGGAACAGACACTTTGTTAGGACATCATATTAGCAAGCAAAACAATTTTAAAATGTTAGTCTGTTAGCAAGGGCACCAATGAAGTTGCTGAGAAAGCAATGGTTAGGGAAAGATATATATACTACCAAGTTACATCTTTCTTTAGCCATTTCAGATTCTGAAGTGATAAAAATCCACTATTCCCTTTATTTGTTCCTTACTCTTTTAGTCTTTCACTCTTTCTTTTCTTTCACTTCTCTATCTGGCTTGAAAGGCTTTTAATGATGGAAAATTTTGGTAATTTTATGGCTACAAGAGGAAAATTACAGAGAATAATCTTATGAATTTTAACTTACTATAAGATCTCATTTAAAATATGAACTTGTTTGCAGTACTTGTTAATAAATTAAATAATCAATCCAGTACAGGCACTAGTGTTCAAATAAGATAATTATAGGTATATTGGAACTTCATTAGTGCCCTAAAAACTGCATAAAAATATTCAAGTGCAGGAAATGATTTAAGTCTTCAAATTCAGAATAGTAAGTAATTTTGGGACAGTTATGCAATCAAAAATGTGCCAGTACTTGTAAGTACTTAACTTCATGTAGGAAATTTAGTATTTTTCACATCAGACTAAGCCTACATTATGTTAAAAAGAAGTTCCAAATGAGTCTACCATGTGTAGTAATTTTATATTATTTTAATATCTTACTTCC
The DNA here is from genome assembly GCA_947363495.1 of Euzophera pinguis. NCBI lineage: Eukaryota > Metazoa > Arthropoda > Insecta > Lepidoptera > Pyralidae > Euzophera > Euzophera pinguis. The sequence goes on from OX376166.1 coordinate 4,705,005, forward strand.
TATCCCAAAATACCAAATTAAGTGCAAGTGACAAACACAAGACATGCCGAAGCAAAGTTAGCATAAAATCAATAAGTTATATAAGCTTACCGGATCCTGCTACACCGACTGTCGCTGCACCAGCACCAATGAATTTGGCAGCGGAGTCAATGTCCTTCGTGACCGATGTGGTCTGGAAGCTGCGCACTGCTGACAGCTGAGGGGCTACTGGCACAATCTGTGACTGTGTGGGTACTGCTGCAAGTGGCCTGACCAGGGCTGTGTTGGAGAAGATCTGGAAGTACATAATATAACCTTTCTTTATTCATATATTAAATAATATTGAAATCAAAGTTGCATCCAAAAGTCTTTGCTTACAAAATCAATAGATAGAGATAATCTTATCATATTTAAAATTATTTAAAAGTACAAGTAGTACTTTATTGATTCGCTGATTGGGTAGTTATATAATAACCAAGTTTAAGGTTAGAAAACCCTGAAAATTCTGTAATTTATTTACTGCAAAGATACTGCAACTGTATTTCAATGAATATTTTATTACTTATATGGTGGATACTATTTACCGGTGCATTGGTCAGGGGGAAACAAGGTCAAGTTATCCAAATGTCAAAGTTGCAGTGCCTTAACTAAAGGCTTTACAGTAAGTTAGAAGTCGTTAACACTTATCTTTTTAAATGAGGAGAAATAGAATCAAATTAGAATGATATACTTACAGCAGACCTGGCTGCAGGGGCGATCAATCTGGCGGCGGACAGCATTTTTGTGAATTTGGGTGCGGCGAGCGACAACTGAAAGAAACCGATCGAAAGTCAGTAAAGGAAGCAGTAGCCTGCAATGCTAGAGGAATACTGAGGAAGGTCTAGGCTCTTGCTTGACAGTTTGACCGACGAACCTCAGAACGTTACGTAATTTACGCGAATACGTAACACTGACTGGAATCAGTCTGATCAATATACACACACAGAATAACCGGCTTGGGAATAATCGTATGGACTATTTTATGAAGTAAACTGGCATTAATTACCACAGAATTGAATTTATAGCAGATATGAAAATGGCCGAAGGGCTACGAATGACTGATTTTGGAAAGGTTTTCCAGTGACAGCTTACAAACTCACAAATAAATAATCACACTGACACACACTTCAGACCCGTCTGTAACGAAATTATCACTTTGTATTCGATGATGGCTTGCGAATTCAACACTTTTTCACGATTAGTTTTATTCACAGATTTTACCGCACTTACCAAAGAACACCGAGAAGGAGGAGACCGGCCTTTGGAATGTTCAATTTGCGAGTAGTAAAATGAAACAGAACACAAATCCTAGCTCTCTATTGGCTGATATGGAGGTGATTTCCGTTCGGTGCAGCCAACCGTCGATCAATCTGCGCGAGTGACAGCTACATTGTATACTTATATTGGACATACATTTTATAACACAAACATATTTTACAATATTTAATTCAACAATAAACCCAATAAATTAAATAATAATTATTGTATTTATAAATGTCTAATTAGGACTTTGCTCTGCATTGATAATAAAAATACAATGTCAAATTGGTACAGTTTTGTGTTTGACTAGTGTTTTACCCATAATCGACATGGCGGTCTTCATGGTAAACATCTGTAAATTTAATGGCTGTGGCATAACATTTCCAAGACTTTCGGACTTAATTCAACACATTGAGGACGTTCATATTGGTATGTATCAAATTATGATTATTTTGACTCCACAAAAACCTTATTTTGTGCTTTTAGTAAAACCTATAATCGACCCTATAGTACCCCTTATCAGCGTCGGAATGTTGTCAACATTGCTGGGTATTTTTGTACAACAAATTGCGGGAAAATAAAATATCTTTAAAATTCTTTAAATAATAATTTCTAATTTGTGTCAGCGATTGCTTGTTCGTATTTGAATTTTATTAACTATTCAACTATTATTAACAAACAATCAATAACATAGATTGGACTAATTACGAATACCCAAAATGTTTGTTTACATTTTTGCAAATGAACAGCTGATCGGAGCGAAGGTCAGGAAGCACCTAGCTAAATAGAATACATACAAGAATTTTATTTAACAAATTATGTTTGTATTCGTTATATATTTTTATTTTTTATTATTCATAAATTTTCCAGATTATGATCCAGCTGTTGTGGAACAGAAAGAGGCTTCTCAGCCTGCGTGTGTTCCCTTGAGCTATATTTTGCGCTTCTTCACGGAGGCCTCACGGCGGGAAATCCAGAGTATGCCTCCAGCTCCTGACGTCCGACGTCGCCTGATTTCTGCTCCCAACACACCTTCTGTCCGTAGTAGTACACCAACAGGTATGGTATTATGATTCTTAATATGTACAATCGGTCAATAATGTATGGACACTTTAGAGAACACTAGCAGCCCGTCCTACTCTTCTCGATAAATAGGCTAACCAACACTGAAAGAATTTTTGAAATTGGACCAGTAGTTCCTGAAATTAGCGCTTCAAACAAACAAACAAACAAACTCTTTAGCTATACATTATATTAAGTATAGATTATATATAGGTAAAGATAAGATCGGATTCCGTTAACCATTATAGCATTGCCTATGATGATAAACGAAGTCTTAAAAAGCCTGGTGGCAGAGGAGTCTTAGTTATAGTGTCCTATTTTACCCTTTGAGTATGAACCCTAAAAATGTTTTAGTACCTCATGTAGACCTCATCATATGAGAAGCTCGTTAGTCGAGCGCGACCCGCGTATCCGTAACGAATGCGCGTGTCAAGCGATGCCGTGACGCGGCCACTATTGGATTGGTTGCAATTAAGTGGCATTTTCTATCTTGAGCTCCTCCGTGCTTCGGAAGGCACGTTAAGTCGTTGGTCCCGGTTGTTTTCGATAGATAGCAGTCGTTAGGCAATGCCAGATGCCTTGGGGCAACCTGAAAATTTTTGAGTGTTGGCCACTAACACAACTCGGGTGATGTTCCTGTTGGTCTGGTTTCCCTGTAAAAAGGTTACGGAGGTCAGACGGCAGTCGCTCCATTGTAATTACCAGTTCCGTCTAATCTAGGACCATGACTTACAGCGTACCCTAGGCTCCGAAGCGTGAGCTGACGACGCAACTAGGAATACACGCTAGGATGATGGAGCGGAACACCATATGATATGAAGGTCATGAATAGTACTTACTACATTATGTATTTCAGGCAGTGAAATGGATGAAGATGAGCTAATGAGCCCTTCTGAAGATAGCAATGATTCTTGGACCACTGTTGAAGAGTATAGCTCGGAATACATATTGCGATATGGTGTCAAGTATGTATTGGTCCATCGTATTACATATAATATGAAAGCAAAGTCACATATTTCCTTTTTTTCTGGCCAGAAGCCGAGCCATAATAAAGAGATTTTTCATATGCAATGAAAATTAATTTGTTGGTATTTTAATAGATATCTACTAAGAAAGGTATTTCCAATATTCTCATCAGATTGTGAGCCTTTATCGGTCACTACGTCACTAGTGTAATTCAATTTAAAAATATCACAACCTAGTTGACTAGATGCATAAATATGTGATATTTTAAAAATAGTATTCTGTAGTAGTTTTGTTTGATAATAGTTTACACACAAATATTACACATCTCCACGAGCATTTGACTTCCATTATCTTATTATCAATTGTTTTAAGGATGAACGCTGGCCCATCTTCGGGAACCTTAGGTCCCGCTGTCCAGGAAAAACCTTTTGCTTGTCCCGTGCCCGGCTGTAAGAAGCGGTATAAAAATGTCAATGGCATTAAATACCATTCTAAAAATGGCCACAAAAAGGATGGGAAGTAAGTAATTTTATATTAGTAAAGGGCTCTACTCGCCTCAAAGGTGTTGGGATTGGGACAATCTAGTATGATTGAGTGGGGATGCAATATCATGTCATCTCGTTTTGTCACACTTGCCTGCCAATTTTCCGTCTGACGCCATACCCACTATTTCATACAAGATTGTCCCAACTTGGTAACTTGAGTAGAGCCTTAACATCGGTTTGGGCATAGTTACTACTAAATTTGATTTCTATTTATAAAACTATACTATTACTACCTTCTGTAGGCACTGGCAGACAGCATATTTCTGGACTCTGGTTCCAATCATATATGAAGCATACTTTGTTATCTCCAGTTTGGTTAGGACATTGCTGGCTTGACTTGACCAGATTGTCTGATAAGCTTTATTGTTCTGTACTTTGGAAGAACTGGATAAGACGTTGATCCCGGACGCCACCTGGTGGTCTTTAAGTAAACTATGTCAGAGGCCCCTCAGCCGTTTTATGACCATCAGTCATCAGCTACCAGGATGAGCGACGACGATTGACTTTACAGGCCTAGTCAATTTAGGTACTTCTGAAATATTATTCCTAGTGATATTATAAAATGCGATAATATTTATGATGTTCCTAGAAAATACCCCATGTTACCGACTCCTGAACAGTACAATAAAAAGTTTATTCGCCCGAAGAAACGTTTGACTATTCAAGAATATTTCTGGAAAAAATGGGTATTCAATTTGTAGATAAAAACTAGATAATAGTCATTTAAATAAGTCATTATCATTAGTTCTTAAATGTGTTGATTGATTCATTAAGTTTACCAATATTTAGATGGGTTGTTAAGTTTTAGATAACATTTACTTATAACCTAATATTGCATAGTTGGAACCATTTTGTAGTCATAAGTAACTTTGTGTATTTATTTTTATTTATTAGAAAGACCAACAGCTTCTTTTGTATAAAAGTAGTAAGGTAACAATTATATAAAGCAAGTGAGCCACTACAGGTCCTCACAGATAGATCCAAAATAGCTTAACAAAAGTTGAATAGTAATCACACAAACGCCACAATTGTGAGACAACTACATAACAAGTATGAGATCTAACGAAACATTGCTATGGTCAAAATAAAAAAAGAATAATAAAAAAGTTTAACTCTAGACTTAAACGAAAACACAACTAGATACATAGCAAAACATCTTTTAGTCTTTCTTACTCTTTTCGAATCTGAATGCGGTGGATAAATTAACAAGTTAATCAATAGTACATAAGGATCACGACAGTACGAGTATGAACTTGTTAAAATCATAATTAAGATCATTGTATTATTTTCCAAGATAAGATTTCGTCTCTCTAGCGCTCCGAAAGAACTGGTATTACTCGTATTTCGAACGAACCCCAGGATAAGTCATTGTCTATGAAGCTATATCTAATCTATTGCTTACTAATACCCTCCAACGTTTCAGGGTAAAAAAGGCCTACAAATGCCAATGCGGCAAAAGCTACAAAACAGCACAAGGTCTTAAAAGCCACTCTATATCACAACACATCGCCAGCAGCCAGCCGCCGCCCAACATGCCGGGGCTCGTGGTGACCGCCTCACCCGCTCACCGACCGCTTAACATCATCGATAGCATCGACGGTAACAAACTAGTCCGCATATACGATAGCATCAAAACCAAAGACCTGCCGTCGTTCACCATACCGAAGCATAACCTCACTAGTCTTAATATAGTTAGCGCCAACCAAAGCCGCCATTCGGGAATTCTCACTCCTCAGTCTACGCCCGGCTCCAGTCCGGTGGATAAGATGAAGTTCGCGCCGAAGGTGACCGTTCAGAACGCAAAGCCTCTCACGCCGCTTACGCCCTCTTACGGAGAAATACCCAACTAAGATTGTAACCGGCCGTGCAGATGCTGTCGAAACGAATTTAAAACTCATTAGTCTAGATACGAACGTACAGTTCCTAAAAAAGATAAAAAAAAATATTATTTTTCATCTAACATTTGTTATTCGTTATATTTAAACCCATTATATGAAGGTGTTTTGCTACTCGTATGCTTGATTTATTTAATTTATTAATTGCTAATTGCACAAGTCGATTTCACCTTCACAAAACGGGGGACTGATGTTTTTTTTTGTCAATGAGAAAAGTTTATTTGTTCGTGTTTTCTTTTTGTTTCCTTTTTATATGTTAATTTTATATCAATAGTTTTATAAGCGTATGATAATTGTTGATTTTTGGTGTCTTCAATATTTAATTTGTAAAGGTATCCTTAAATGAAGTGTAAGGTTTGTATTATTGTCTTGAATATAATTCATGCAGGCATGATCATTGATATTAGAGCAGAATGACAAAAAAAAAAGAGTTTAAATAATTGATGGGTATTGATAGGGTTTAAACTTTATTGCTACCTCGGGTTACAAAGGAGTAAAAATAAATATTACTTTATGCTGGTCGACATCTGTCTTCCCCCAAAAATTTCACGAATATTATGCAACTCCATTTATCATGTTTTTTCTGAAAGAAAATGTCCTAATGATAATCTTGAAGTGCAAAGGGAGTAAATGTAAGTTTAATCGATGTAGTCATTCATCTCTTTGTGCCATTATTTACATTATTTATGTACTTAACTTTAATTCATACATGTATGCAGATTCTCATTTATTAAATCTTTCCGGAACATTTAAATATTGTAACATTTTTATAATTAATAAGAAAAAAAAAACAAAAATAGCATTTGCTCTAGGTATCATTTAAATTTAGGATAAATGACATACTCGTAAATGTGATATAATATTTAGAAAAAGTAAAAAAAAAATGCTTATAAGCGTACACTTATTTAAAAATGTCTAGTTAGTTTATAAGGTGTTAAAGCGCGTGCACAATGCAATAGTGTAGTGTATGCGTATGTCGAGGCCTTTGTTTTAATTTCATCGCAGAGCGAGGTGACACGCTTTCTTCAAAATATCATTGAAATTAAGGCCAAATACGAAGCAAATGACATTTCCCATATAAGCAATATTACTAGGTTTTTGTAATAAAAACTGATTATTTTTATAATTATATCTTTAATATAATAAAGGAGGCGGTCACTTCCGGGATCACAATACAAATATTTTTTCCCAGATGTATATTCGTTTTTTTAATGGTTATAGTGATTTATTTTAAAAAATTAAGAAGGCCGTACTTTGTGGAAGGACCAAACAAACCTACAAAAAATGTTTTTAAGCTTAGAATTACTTCGGTCAAAGTTCTAGAGAACTGAAAAACATAACATTTTATTAGTTCTCTTCGTATTGGGCCTTAAAGACAATTTTTATTTTACCATTTTGGTAATTAAAATATAAAATAAAGAGTTTGTGTATTGTTTTAGCTAATTTTTAATTTTAGATAATAATGTTTATTTATTACATTCGTTTGATTCCTTCAGTGTGCGTTGAGATGATAGTATAATTATTTAGACTTTGGGTGTCCCAATATAAGACCAAACTGGCTTACGCTCAATTTGTGTTAAATATAATTTATTTATCAATTTGAAATTATTGATAATGTTTGTTGTTGGATTGTAATGTATATTTTGTGTGGTTTTTTTTGCGATTACTTGCGCCGGTTTGGTAATACGCATTTGCTTTGCCAAATAAGATCTTCAGGTAATCTCTAAGATATAGTATATCTCTAAGTGTATATGACTAACTTCCAAGGTTGACCTCAGTTTTGTAAATTATTCAGCGTTGCGGTAAATTCTACATGCTGTTATGGAGCTTGTATCGTATATATTTCACTTTATGCCATTCAAATTTAAATTGAATTATTTTGTTAGTTGCGTTAGGCCATAGAATATAGATATTACTTTTGGTATTAATAGTCGAAAGTAGTCGAGGATAGTCTTCGCCCATGTCTGCGGCCTTTACGGTTGAATAAATTATTTGATTATAATAATTGCAGAGAAGGTAAATAATGTTGAATCTTACAAATGTCTTGCGTTTTAACGGACTCCGGCCTCCGACGCCATGCTTGGGAGTTGGAATGTCACCAGATATCGCTGTTGAAGACGTCTATAAATAAATGTCTTAGGTACAGAGTGGGAAACAGTAACATTAATGGTTATTACGGCCTTATTAACTAAAATGTGTTTTGTCTCACGCTTTCACGTTAAATGTCGATACGAGAAAAAAGGTTATATTAATATACGTTTTGTTTAACATGCGTCTAAAACGTCTTAATACGGGGGTAAATTTATACCAAGTCGTTTGTTATTTTCTTGGTAAATTGAGTTTGTGTCCGCAGACGCAGGTTTCGTATCGTTCGATCTCCCTTTAAGTTTTGTCTAAGAATGTGGATATCATAATCCATACTTTCATACTATCCATACTAGTATTATAAATGCGAAAGTATGTCTGTCTGTCTGTTACGCTTTCACGGCCAAACCGCTGAACGGATTTTGATGAAATTTGGTATGAATATAGTTGAAGACCCGGGGTGAAACAGGCTACTTTTTGACGGAGGTGGAGCTGCGGAAAACAGCTAGTATACATATAAATTAATTGTATAATATGTATAAGAGTGTACAGATGTTTCTATAAGATTTCTCATAAATTAATCGAGTACTTACTCAATATGGCTGTACCCATAGTAAGTAGATTTTTTCAGCTTATGATAGCAATTACCGAGCGATAAAAAATATATTTGAAACAAAAAAAAAAGCTGCTAATTTGTCATAAAGGTAGGATGAGGTGCTATGTAAACAAGGGATTTGGCAAGTAGGTCTTGAAAAGTAGAATATTAGGATAATACTACCTAGTATTAGAAAAAGTCGGTTGAGTGAAATTATATCTAAAGGATGATTTTCAGCAAACGAATCTGACCAGATTTTACAATATTTATACAACAATTTCAACATGTGTCGTGAAGTGGTCCTGAAAGATCGGTAGAAGCGGTCAAAGTAAAATGATCTATAAATACTATGTATAGTGTATTCGATTTATTATCGTTAAAATCATACTTCGATTTCGAGCGTATGGTGAAAATCATCCCTAACAGTCATAGTTTAAAGGTTACGGTGCTTAACGGGTAAAAGTGTGTGATATTTGGATTAAAGCGTATGTATTGTATACTGTGATCACCAAAGAGAAATGTCATTATGATATCAACCGCTTAAAATATGTACAACATCGTATAAACATATGTTGCTTAAATAAAAATATAAATTTATTTTTAAAAACCAACAAAACCTAACAGAAGCAACAGTTTAGTATAACTTGAGATTAATAATTGATGAAAAGCAAAGGAAATATGAATTCATCAAACGCTAATAAATGTCATAATAGTATTTGTTACTCAAACTTAATTTAAATGATAATTAACGATAGAGCATAACCATATATGAAATAGCTATGCATATTTACCATATAACAAAACATATTAAAACATTGTTGCCGTCCTACTAACATCTTTATTACTAGTGTGGCACAAAAGCGTAAAAAATAAATGAAGGTACTTTGATGTTTTACGCCGCGTGGTCATTGGGTGTAGATCAACCAATCGCGGGCCTGTAAACTGACGTATGACCAATCACAACCAAGAGTTATTGTTATCATAAGAAATTTGTTCTTTTTACACTTTTGTTTCGCATAGTAATCATTTATTACAAGTTTTTATTGCGTAGAAGAAAACTATAGAATATCAGACGCTACATTGGTAGCATAGTTGGGTGTCTTGTGTATTCATATAACGCTTTCAATACGTTTACACATGATATGATTTGGATTGGTTTTCATTAAAATAACGAAAAATAAATAAAAAAGGACATTTATAATTATTCTCCATATGATTTAAGAATATATCAGATATTTATTTGCGGAATCGTGATACTTAATAATTTTAGCATAAGCCATTGAAATTTGTTATTGAAAATATGTATTAATTTATCAATTAGTATTAGGTATATGATGACTGTAAATTTATTTGAATGTTAAGTTAGTTTGAAATTATTTAAAGGAACTGCTCATTTTATATTTATTTCGTGTTTGCTAAATGTATATTCGTTATTTAAGACTGATTGTTGAGAATATTGAGTGTTTTCAATTTTAATTTATTACTTTTTTTTAAGACATTCTAAAGTGCTCATATATGTTGTCTTAACTATATAGGTTTGTCTATCATATAAAACATATAATTGGTAAAGGAGTCGTCGCACTCATCGCTTCCGCCCAATTTTTTTAAATTATTTATTTACCAATTAAATTTACATTGATATTCAATGTTCTAATAACATATCCATACTAATATTATAAATGCGAAAGTCTGTCTGTCTGGTCTGTTACGCTTTCACGGCCAAACTGCTGAACGGATTTTGATGAAATTTGGTATGAATATAGTTGAAAACCCGGTGTCAAACATACTACTTTTTGACGCAGGCGGAGCTGCAGGAAAAAGCTAGTATATTTTAAGGATTCCTTAAATTAATTTAAAAATTGCTATAACAAAATAGACCGTTTATTTTCTGTACCACTAGAGGGCACTAATAAAGCTTAAGGCCCGCAGACGATTATGTAAATTTTATTAACGCCCATATTTCGTTGACATTTAATTTTTTTTCCACTGGCAATCGCTTAGTCGATAAGTGTGGCGACTACCTAATATTGTTTCTTTATTACGTAATCACGTAATTATTGGTATTATTGGAAAAATGTGCAAGTATTGTACAATTCTTTTAATGAAAATTGTCTGATTTCAAAAGGACGCTGTTTCATCGCGATCTCTTCTAGATCTGTGGTTGTAGTCAATTAAAATAAAAAGACCAATTTTCAAATTGTAGGATGATAAAGTTTGGAGGAGTTTAAAGGGTTGACGTTACATCAGATTGTTTATTCGTGTTTTCTACAATATCCTATTACGGTTTGGATGTTAAATGATCCGTAAACGGTTGTGAGTAACGTTTAGATAGTTCTGGATATTAAAATGCTAATCGCTTGGGCTTGAGCATCAAAATTGATATTTTGTAAGCACTCTCTGGCCACCATATTAACATGAACACGCTATAAAATTAACTAAATACATCTTACACAAAATAACAGAAAATCCTGTTTTTTAAAGTGTGATCTAGCGTCTTGCAAGTATTTATTTAAGAATAAGGAAGATTTGAATTTTAAAGCATTGTTTCATGGTTTCAGTGTAATTGTATCCATAAGTGTGCAAAACATTGTAAACTGCATTAATAGTCTTTTAACTGTGGTGTAAAGTGCATATTTGCATACCCTGTGTTGACTGCGAGTTTACAAAATAAAAACTGATGTTTGTGTCATGATCATTTCCATGATGTCAATAATAAAAACAACCATACAATACAGCATTTTATTTTACGACTAGTTGTTCCGCCGCTATTTCACCTATTAATGTGCATGTGCTGGACCTACACCAAAAGAAAAGGGTTAAAAGCATACAATTTATATATTTTATATGCTAAAATAATTGATCAATCCACAGCAAGATTAGTGTCAGGTGTCGGCCAGTTAAGCCTCTCGAGTCTTAACTTTATATGGACTTTGACACAGAAAACGCCCACATGGCATCTCTACCTAATCATATTTCTGTGATGAAATCCGATCAGAAGTGCTATTTTTGAAAAGTGTGACTCACGGAAAATCGCGAGTCGAATAATATTTGTTCGATATCGAATGATTTGGTTACGTATAGAATGCCAAAAAACAAAACGCCTTCACTCAAAATGTACGAGCCCAAAACACCCGAAATCAAAATACCTTAAGGTTTAAAATACCCGAACCGATTACACCTTACTGTACAATGCCAGAATTAGAAATACAAAAACATTAATATGCCAGATTTTTAAATACCAAACCTCTAATATTAAATTTTCAAATAACCTTACATTTCAATTCTAAAATGTGAAATGCATTAAATAAATATTACTTGATTTATTGTTCCAAAGGCTGTGTAAAATGTAATGCAACATTTTTATTACCTATACCGTGCGAGGGTATCTAATACATAAAGCTTAGATTAATAATTGGTTTCGCGCGCTCGACTGGATACCGCGCTGTGAAGAAAAATCAGTTTCCAGAATGCGGCCACTTAATAGGAAAGTGTGTGTAAAACAATGTGCAAAGTCGCACACTAGCGTCAATTATGGTGTTGCCAGCTACTTGACTGGTGCCCGACCAATGGGAAAATTATTGATTGCTGTGGTGTTGTTACGGATTATAAAATGTAGCTAAGAAAATCCTTTAAAATAAAATTAAAATAAAACTGGCCAAGTGTGAGTCGGCTCGCGTGGAGATGGTTATGTATAATTTAATGTAAATATTAAATTTATCTAGAACTCCAAATCACTCATCGGTTGCGGCGTGACTGACGCGGGTAGACCGCGAGTACGCCGAATTCGGCGTAGCATTAGTTGCCGCATTTTTCTAGTACGCCGACGGTATCTAGTCGAGCGCGCGAGACCAATTAATAATCTAAGATATAAAGCTTAGTTACAGAAGGTAGGTTAGGTTATAAGTTATGCAGTGACTATAATAAGAGCGACCGAGCGTCCTTGTGATAGAAACGTCTGAGCGTCAAAAGACGACTCTAAGATATTATAAATAATAATTACTTGATTTATTGTTCTTAAGGTTATGTAAAATGTAACGCAATATTTTTATTACCTATACCGTGCGAGGGTATCTAATACATAAAGCTTAGTTACAAAAGGTAGGTTAGGTTATGCAGTGACCATAATATGAGCGAGCGAACGTCGTTCCAATACATAAAGCTAATTTAGCTATATTAGCTTTCAAAGCAAGATCGACACTCGCTCGCTTCGCTCGCTTGTTCATATTATGGTCACTGCATAACCTATAACCTAACCCTTCTGTAACTAAGTCGGAGAACCTACGTATAATAAAATAAAAAAATAATGATACAGAATATAATATATATAAATATATATATTCGGAGGTGGCCTGCCGGTGCGGTGTCTCTCCCCAAACCATGACGCATCTCCTGTCCTGTCCTGCGTGCTCAGCCACCTGCACGCTCAGGGACCTCTACGAAGCCACCGACAATGCCTTTGTTTTGGTCCTCTTGAAGTTTGATAGCCAGAGTCGACTCGCAAAGAAGACAGAATATACGTTATAGTTTATAGATAAAGTTTACGTAACAAGTTGTTTCGAGCTTGAGCTATTCAACCATAAGGTATTTCAAATATTTTGTATTTTGAATACTTTAAATATACGGTATTTAGAGTTCGGATATTTGGGCTCGTATATTTTAAGTAAAGGCGTTATGGTTTTTGGCATTTTAATATGTACCCAACGATTTACATACATTTCAAAAATAGGGTTCCAGGTTGGTACCATAAACTCTTAATTCTACCCAAATAAGAGTAAACGGGATGCATTGCAATCACTCGCATTTGGATGAAATTAAGATCATGGTAAGCCCTCTGTAGTTCCAAAGTTGATTTGGCTGTGGAGATTTCGTGTTACTGGGCCAAATTAATATAGTTTTATGCCATTGACACGAAAAAAGAAGTTCCAAATTTAGCGTTTAAATTGTTTAGCTTTATAATATTAGCGCAGCGTTAGCCGTTAGCTGTAATCTTTGTAATATGAGAGTTTCACTATCGCAAATCCATACTTCCATACTAATATTATAAATGCGAAAGTCTGTCTGTCTGTCTGTGACACTTTCACGGCCAGACCGCTGAACGGATTTTGATGAAATTCGGTATGAATATAGTTGAAGAGCCGGGGTCAAACATAGGCTACTTTTTAACGCAGGCGGAGCTGCGGGAAACCGCTAGTATAATATAATCCTTGCAAAATATGAGCTGAATAGTAGCAAAAAAGGAGAACTTAATTATTTTTATGTATCGACTTTATTATAGATACAATACATACATTTTAAAACATAAAAATTTATTCAGTACAGGCTTACAATTATCTATATAGATACATAAGTAAATTAACATAATATCTACTATTTATTATCACGTTTTTTAACTATAAGAATAGCACACGGTTTTATAAATGTCGCGTTAAACATATTTAAATAAAAATGAGAGGTATAAGACTAGCATATATCAATACAAATATTCTTTAGATTGTATAAAGATGCGAATCCAGGAGGCCAATCGCGCTAATTGTAACGTTACTAGCAAAACTAAATCATCACGACCAAGAATGCTATTTCCGTAACCTATGTTCCGAATCATTCATTCATCTATGACCCACTTAAAATCAGCGAGTCGAATGAAAACGTTTCGATTCTTTATGAAAAAAGGTTTAGTTTTGGCAATGTTAAAATTAGCGCAATAGGCTAGTTTCCTAAAAAAATATAATTAGTCCTTCAGTTAGATAATCAAAAAATATTGGAGACGTATTTTTTCTTTTGAAAATTAAACAAAGAATGGTAAAGATATGACGCGTTAAGTTCCGTGTGACGTCACAGTGTGCTACCCTTTTACGCAATATGTGACGTCACGAGCCCCACTCCTAAACTTTGATGCGTTATATCTTTATAATTTATCGCTCAATTGACAAAAGAAAAAATACGACACTAATATATTTTGATTCCCTAAATGACGGATTAATTTTAATGTTAATCTTTTGAGCATGGAAACTAGCCTATTAGCCACCTATTTGACCAGTAACTGTCACTGTCAAATCGGGGGCCAGAGAGCCCCTAATCATACTGAAATTTTATAGTGAATAATTTATTATACTCCCTCTTACTTTACTTTCTCACTGGTAGTTGTTCTAACAAAGCGGCAATTTTTTCGTGTCTTGTTGATTCTTTGATAGGACATTTGCTTTGAACGAATAGGAGCGCATTCCTATCTTTTTGCTCAAAAGCCACTTGCGCCGCGTCTTCGTAAAATCTGTAAATTAAAAAAAATTACTCAATAACTCAGAAATTCGTTGCCATTTTGCACATATATTTACACAGATACATTTTTAAAAGTAAAATAATTATTTGATATCTAGTTATAGACAACTTTTTAAAGGCGGGCGTTGATATTCGCGGCACTTTTTTTATATAATGCACTAGCTGTTTTCCGCAGCTCCGCCTGTGTCAAAAAGTGGCCAATGTTTGACTCCGGGTCTTCAACTATATTCATACCAAATTTCATCAAAATTCATTCAGCGGTTTGGCTGTGAAAGCGTAACAGACAGACAGACAGTAAGACAGACTTTCGTATTTATAATATTAGTATGGATAGTCATCTGACTTAATACGCCCGAGTTATATATATATATATATATATATTAGTTATATTATACTTATACTTGAGAAAATATAGCTTGATTTATATGACAGGACAGGACAGAAATATGGTTAATATTGAAGTGGGACAAGGACTAACAAGAAAACATATGTGATTTGACAGCTGTCACATGAATCAAGCTATATTTTCTCAAGTATAGGTATATCCATACTAATATTATAAATGCGAAAGTCTGTCTGTCTATCTGTTACGCTTTCACGGCCAAACCGCTAAACGGATTTTGATGAAATTTCTTAGGCATCACCCTAGGTCAAACATAGGCTACTTTTGACGCAGGCGGAACTGCGGGCAACAGCTAGTATAATATAAAGGTATATACATTTTTCAGCAAAACAAATTTCACGAATAAGTCATGTACAAACTCTGTTTAAAATAGTATTACATTGCGATGTAAGTGCTGGCTGTATATATCGTAAAAAAAAGAATGTTTTGTTTTGCAACCTTTCTATAATAATATTCTATTTTCGTTATTCTTTTGTTTTTTCTCTCTTTTTGATTGTCAATTGAAGCACATGTTTTTAGTTCAATGTACTTATTATTTAAAACTAAAGTTCAAAGATCACAAAGTATCGAGTCCAAGATTATAATTTGATATGTGTTAACCTACCTAGTTCAAAAGTTCAGTGTATTGTAGTTCATGAAGTATTAAAGTGCAGTGAATTCCAAATATTACCACGTCTTTTCAGTTATCCTATCCAGTACCATCCTACACTCTCATCCTCATTTAAGTTCAATTTTTAAACAAACTCTTTCTAAAAGGTGATGCCTAAGATATTGCCCAGTATTTTCTACGTTAAACGTTCGTTACGCTTAAAGACTACCGACTGACAAAAATATTTTTTGCTTTTTACTCACCCAGCTTTAACGTAGTATTTAACTTTGATCTCATCTCTACATCTAGGTAGATATTTCAGCGCCTCATCGTTCTTGAAATATTTAAGGCACGCGTCAACAAATGGCTCGTAACCTATTGGTGATTTCTTCGATTTGGAAAACCGGTCTAATTCCGCCCAGTCGTCTTTCTCCGCCAGAGTTAGTATGCGCAGCCACCAATACCTGCGCAGTGGAGAAAAAAGTTAAATTGAAAACAATATTTTATACATCAAATTAAACTATTTCAATACGGTTTTATCGCGTTTATTACTTATTTATTTACACCTGACGTTTCAAACACTTTACAGCGTTCATGGTCGCAGGCAGACTCTCTTTAATTTAATGAATAACAATCGCGAAAACATAAGAAATCAATATTTTATACTTTTTTTTTTTGCATGTTTGTTTCTAAGTAAATGTTCGGTTTAAGAAACATGAACCTGTTATTGGCATTAAGAATAACTGAAAAAAATATATATTGTTCATATTAAGTGTAAAATAAAAAGACCAGTTGCCCTAAGGAAGATGATTCGAATTGCCATTGGTTCCTGCTGTCAAATGGTGGTCACTTAAGAAATCCTGTCATAGGCAGAGAGATCATTTCAAAAAACTCTACACTACAGTATGAAGAAGTAATCGATCTTTAAATCATCATTAATGTCTAAGTTATTCTATTTGTTGCTATATAGCTGTGTTATTTAAGTACAATGAAGAATATAACACACGATACGAAATCAAGTGTCTATGTCCTATGTTAGTTTGGTTGACTGGAAGAGATCCCTATTTGGGATAAGTCCGCCTTTTGTTGTAACCTGTATTCTGATACTATGTTCTTTGTGTACATTAAAGATTTTTACATACATACAAGTGATACAAATGATTCGGACAACTTTCAAGTATTCTCACCTCTTATCCGGCATTTTGTACTCCGACCGCAGTTTATCAGCTAGCTTCACTTCGCCCAGGTCCAGTAGTTTCTTGACGGTCTCGTGCACAGACAGACCGACAAAACTTTGGCCGTATGTCTCCTGAAGGCTGGACTGTTGTTTGCAAAGCTTGCGAGCGTCCTCGCATATTGATGCACCTGAAAAAATAATTGCAGCCGCAGTTATGGAGTTATCACACCTACAACGCGGAATAAAAAAAAGAAAAAACACCTTTATGACAAGGGAATAAAGTTCTCACTAATGTCAAACTCGGCTCGGCTGAACCATCTAAAACCGGCTAAAATATTACGCGTCGTAGGTGTGGTGACTTCCTAGTCTACAGCTGGACATATGCCTTCCCCAGACTTCCTGAATGACCGGTAGGAAGCGGCCTGTATCCAGCGCTTGACTACGACCTTCTTCAGGTCATCTAATTTGTGGGTGTACAACGCAGCGCTTGCCTGTGCTTAGACGGACGGCCGACCCTTGACAGTCGTCTTTTTATATAGTTGCGCAATCACTATAAAGTAATTTTGTAATAAAAGCTCACCTAAATAATTTTTCCCCTTCTTTTAACAATATCTTGCTTCATATAAATATATATATATCTTTATTTCCCGGGTTGGTCTGTTCAATGTAATCCCTAATGTGAGTGGCGACTAATCTTTGGAAGTTACCTTCCTACATAAAATACTCACCTAAATCATTCTTCCCCTTCTTATAACAATCTCTTGCGGAAATGAGCGAGGCCTCAACACTTCCCGGGTTGGTCTGTTCAATTGAATCCCTAATGTGAGTGGCGGCTTGCCCTTGGAAGTCATCTTCTTGCACGTACACCTTTCGTAATGCCTCGCGATTGTGACTTGCGCAGTACTTTATGTATAGCGCGTGCGCCAGGGGGAAGCTTCGAATTGTTAGCTAAAGAGAAAAAACATTATGTACTCGATCTAAAAAAAATCCCACTATTTAGTCATTTCATAACTTTGTCTATGACATACACACTCGTCGTTTAATACACATATTATAATATCTTATATAATTGTAATATTATATTTTAATTGACGACTTTTGAGTCGTGCTTTCAATTTAAATAAAGTAGTAAAATTAATTTTTTATCTTTTATTACTAAGTCATCGCGTTGAACATAAATTTGGTGCCGAATACGGGAGAGAGAAAGAAATAAATTGTTTATATATTAGATTCAAAGACGAAATAACGACGATGAAATAACGAGAACTCATAGCAAACAACCACCAGTATTAATATTATTTGCTTCTCTCTACATGTAAAAAAATTAAGAGAGAAGACTTACGAGGAATACAAGTACTTTTATTAAATTAGAAAATAAGGTTTTTGTAAAAACATATACTGTCCCACTGCTGGGCGAAGATCTCTCTCATCTCCTTCCAAACTTCTTTCTGCTCCGTCACCTCTGATCACCTAGCCTCGAATTTTCCCAAATCGTCGCTACAAATCGGATAGTTTATAATGCCAGTGAAGCCAGTGATAAAACAATAATTTAACTTAAAATAAAAGCAAGATATTTTATACATTTATACCTCAAACTCATGTTTCCCCATCTTCTCCTTGAGATGCAACAGGACAATGTATACGAGATCGGTGTCGCCGCTAGCGGTCGCCTTTAGCAGGGCAGTGGGCCCTTCGCCCAGTTGTAATAGTAGAGGCACTTGCAGCTTACTGCGCGTTTCGTATTCTAAAATCTGTATATAACATTAAGAAAGAGATTGTGATGGCATCGTATAAAGCTACAAAACTGTGTGTGTAAGTAAATAAAATAAATAAATCAATAAATTTCTGGAAATATGACTTGACATGTTGTATCAATTTTATTTCTGCACAATAAATAGTTTTTATATTTATACACCTATTTTAGGTTAAAGATAAACAGTACCGTTACCATGAGAATTTATTATTGAATTAAGTAAAGGCGGATCCTAAAATTAGTAAAAAATTCTATAGAAAATCCTAACGCAGTTGCATTTAATTTGAACAAAATTTAAAAAAAGATTTTTCAATACTTCAGCTTTGGACAGACAGCTTAATTTACTGCAAAATTGATTCTCCTAATCTGCATATAGATGTAAATATTGTAGAAATAATAAACTTAAACACCTAGCACATTTCTCACTGACAGAGAACATCGTCCAAGTAATTTGTCGCCGGTTTCTCATAACTTGGTAGTTTTGATAGAAAAAGATTACGTTATTTCTAATACAAATATATCTACTCACTTTAATAGCTAGTGCCTTTCTGCCTTTCTCCGCTGCCTTCATAGCGATGTTTGAGTACGATATTCCGGGAACATTACGAAGTTTCTCGCCGATTTCTCGCGCAGCACTTTCGTTGTCAACATGTGGTTGGGTCACCTGCAATGTAGGTATTAAGATGTCACTTCCTATACATATAGGTATTTTGAGATGCATTTGAAATAATAGTAATGGAGACAGACCTTAAAACTTATAATGTTTTTAAGTTCGGCGAATTAATAAAGATCAGAGGCAGACCTCCTTATATAGGTTGTCTGCTTGGACTTGCTTGCTAGGTTTCTCACTCTCATCTATTTCTACCGCCGCCAGATAGTTATGCATTATTGTGTTTCAAATAAAAATATTTTCACTAGAGAGATAATTTTTATATTTGTGATAGGCGCTGCTTATGTAAATCTAATAATAATCTAATGAAAAGAATTAAAAATTCTTCCTCTAACGGAGAATTTCTATTTGAGTTTTAAGAATTTGCTTTAACTGTCATTAACGACACTGAGTGCATGATGGAATACATAATATTATAATAAATATTTGGTACGCTTTCTCAACCAAACCGCTGAATGGATTTTGATGAAATTTGGTATGAATATAGTTGAAGATCCAGGGTCAAACAAAGGCTATTTCTTGACGCAGACGGAGCTGCGAAAAACAGCAAATATTGTATACCTTGTAACACGCCCAGTGTGACAGTACCCTCGTACGCGTGTCCTTCAACTGCAAGTAGGACGCGATGTGCGTGGCGAGGCAATGCAGGCGTCGCCATATCAGCCGGTCCAAGAGAACTCGCTCTTTTAGGTGCTCCACTCTGATTGCAGCTAAGGTATGTCGTGGCCAGATAACTTCAATACATAATAATTCGTATTTTTTTTCAAGGCAAACAGCTAGACGCAACTAGGAAGGCAATGAGAAGAGAAAGAGCGCGTTAAGGCCTCAGTAAGGGCTTGGGACGCTAGTGGATGTAGAAGTAGGGAAAGACTAAATAAAATATGCAACATATATTCATAGTGTGTAATTCCAACCGGTTATTCTAGAAATCTTCGGGGGAGGATTCTGTCCAATAGTGGACTGACTGCGGCTGAAATGATGTTAATTATTGTATGTAAACTGAAAGGTTGGTGCAATAAATTATTCTCAGACTCATTTCATCAAGAATCTCATCAATCTTTAATACATTTGCAAAGGATACTGTTTATACGTCAACGGTATCGCGACCTTAGGATCTCTCACTGCATTCAAAACCCTCAGCCACCGACACGTTTTCACATAATGATCCGTCAGTATGGGGTCTATAATGAACCCTTTTCCGAATTGTGCGGCGCGAATGAGCATTTTCTGAATGTCGGGGTTGAATTCGTAGGCGGCCACGTCGATGCAGTTTTGGACCGCGTTCGCGAGGTTAGGTTTAACTAGTTTGATGTACTCGTCCGCTTTGTGACTGCGTTTCTGGAACGAAAGTATTTGTCATAGGAATTAAATTCCCTCCTTTACTCAGTATGAGAATTTAACAAACGTAACAAGTTGTTCCTACCAGAGAAAAAAATGATCTTCCCTATTAAAAGAAAATATACACGGTCATTTTGACTATATTAGCATCAGCTTAACTTTTACAGTGCGTAACTGATCAATTGCAATAAAAAACGATACAAGAAAAAATTTTGTCCTTCCAAATATAAATATAGGGATCGGCTGGCAGGATTTTTGTGAGAAATCGATTATTTTTCGCGTTTTTCACTTTACAATACCTTTCCTCAGGAAGTTAGGACCCTATGTCCATCTCAGTACTTCTACCCACGTGTATTCCAAATTAATGTCGTCTCATATTTCCATCCAAATGCGAGTGAGAAAGCTAGATGGCGCTATACGATGTGCAAGGCGATACACTCGCATTTGGATGGAATTAAGAGGCGATAGTAAGATCTCAGACTGTAATTCAAAGATATAATGTAAACCAATTTACCTGGAACTGTTTAGAAGCTTCTACCAAATAAGCTCCTGGGGCGGTGCTCTTAATGCTGAATATCTTCTCAGCCTCCGGCGGCACTTTCTGTATCAACTCGTGCGTCATTTCCGAGACTACTCGCACGCAATCCATTTCCGGTATGAGATGGAAGGGCCCGTCGTAAGGGTACGGAACTGAGTTGCCGTTGAAACCGTAAACGCACATCATGTCGTCCCAGTGGCCCACTATAGCTTGGGAACCGCACCTTTGTAATAATAATAGTTACCAACAATGTTGACCCAGCACAATGTTCTGTAATGTTAGCAAAACGACCAACAGATGGCAGTACAGTTTAACCTAACCTTTCGAAGCACGGAACATCAACCGGCCGATGATAAAGATGAGGCTTGAAAGCCTGCAATCAGTTGATTCAAGCCTGCAATTTTCTAGCCAATAGAAAGCAATTATATTGCTTTCCATGGGAAATGGAACTCATGACTTACGTTTATTTAGGCAAACGCCAAACCAATGTATTATAGAGGCAGATCGAAATGCAAATGACTAGACAGTTATTTTTAGTAATGGGTTTTACGGCCATTCATACAAGTTTTTTATAGCCCTTCTTAATTTTCCTATCTTCTTCAGTCCTACAGGGTGGTTTCGTCAAGTCCTAGTCTAGTCAAAAGAATTGACTAAGTGAAGTGGTAGAAAAATTGCACTTAGCGATTACCAGGAGCTTTTGGCAACAAGCATAAAATCACATAAATCAAACACTGTATCACTTCCCAACACTCACGCTTGTTTTCCGACACTTTGCGAATAATAATCCACCATTATTACGCAAGAACACTCAAGAAACTTTGGAAATTTTGGGAAATGAAATACAGCGCCGAATTTGCTCTTTTCAGCTTCCCGCCAGAAGTCCCAATAGGCAGATTGATCATGATCATCATTGTCAGTTGCTCTTGACATTGTTTCCATGTAATGTTCATGCTTACCAGACTAATTCCTTTGGTTGTTTGATATGACAGGTGTCGATCTCACAATACTTGTTTTTGAAACACGACGAGCCGATCCAGAGGAAGCCCGAGTCTGTGAACATCGCGACGTGGCGGCCATTTTGTGACGGCACTATACTCAAAATCTGGGTGTACGGGTTGGATATCTCGGGCGTCTGAAAGTAGGACAAGCAACCAAATCAGAAATTCGTTATATCGGGTTCCGGAAATTATTTTGATGTATTTCATGTTATACTTATTTGATCCACAGAATATTATTATAATAAATTTTTTTTTATAAAAATATTAGAATAAAAATGTACTAAATTTTACATTTTCGCACTAACTATTTTCCGTAGTTTTGCATGAAAAAATCGGTCGTGTGCGAGTCGAACTCACGCACGCATCTATAAAAACCGCAAAAAAGAAAAGTCTTGTATGGGAAGCCCATAAATATTTCTTTCTTTCCGTTTTTTACTATTTGTTATTATGGCGGCAGCAGAAATACATTTTCTCTGAAAACTGTAACTATCATACTTCACGAGATACAGCCTAAAGACAGACGTCCGTGTGTCGTCTGTCCGTCCGGACAGCGGGTCTTAGTAATATGGCCCGATTTTTGCCTTTTGGTACGGAATCCTAAAAATGAACATGACCACTCACCATGGGTACAGCTCTTGTCTCACCAAGCTGGCACCTGAATATTTCCTTATTCCGGCACACGATGAAACTGATGACAAACGACGTGCGTACCCAGGTGCTTATGACGCACCAACACGTGATTGGCTCGTTGGCTCCTAAAATGAACAAAAGAGTATTTTAATGTTTTCTTATGTTTTCGCGATTGTTATTCATTAAATTAAACTATTTTAATACGGTTTTATCGCGTTTATTACTTATTTATTTACACCTGACGTTTCAAACACTTCACAGCGTTCATGGTCGCAGGCAGACTAAGTTAACATTTGTCTTTGATGTCATAAGATTACAAAACTACCGCCTGAAATTTTTATTGGGAACTATTCCGATTCACGCAGTATTGGCTCACAGTATCTAAGGGTCTTGCAGTCTGCTTCCGAGTTTGCGATTTTATTAAGTTAATGACTGGGTCCCAAGCTGGCGGTACCTGCCATCCATCCTCTCTATTGAAATTAGGATGTTTTTTAATTTCAATAGCTTCACGTAACATCCTTGGACTGAATCTGTTTTCCTTTGCAAGGACTTGAGGATTATCAAAACGCATATAGTGGTTGGGTTTGTCTAGAGTATGTTCACAGACTGCAGACTTGGTTGAGCGTCTATTTTTCATGTCAGCAATATGTTCTTTTATACGAGTATTAATGCTTCTCTTTGTTTGCCCAATGTATGATAAACCACAGTCACAGTCAATTTTATAAACTCCAGCATCTTGCTTACTGTGAGCCAATACTGCGTGAATCGGAATAGTTCCCAATAAAAATTTCAGGCGGTAGTTTTGTAATCTTATGACATCAAAGACAAATGTTAACTTAGTCTGCCTGCGACCATGAACGCTGTAAAGTGTTTGAAACGTCAGGTGTAAATAAATAAGTAATAAACGCGATAAAACCGTATTAAAATAGTTTAATTTAATAAAAAAGAGTATTTTATCAGAATCCTAATTCAAATAAACGTCTGTCTGCCTTTGTTAATCACCTCTTCTCACACTTCTCACAGAGTTTACTGAAAGATATATCATTTGAAATACGTAGCTCCTTTGTACTCATTGTGTTCAATTTTTGTTTTGAGTTTGAAAGGTGAGAGAAAAAATTACTGGGTAATGGCCATGAGTATGTAGCACACTCACTAGTTACACCAAAGGTATTTGGAGAACAAATAGGCTACGAAACCGAGGGCCTATCTTACGCGGAGAGTATGCTTGACTGCCAATATAAATGTATTGTATGAAAATATGTTACTGTCCAAAGTATGTAATGAATAAGAGTCCTTAGCAAGACTAGAGTACTCTCTAGTTATTTTAAGTTAGTATTACTTACTTGGTATGTCTGGAAGAGATCTAACTTTAGGGTCAGCCACATTGTTGACCACAAACATCCGGTTGGTGGTCGTCATAACCGCTAAACCTACATGTGGATTGGTGAACAGTTGTGCTTTTGCCACCTATAATCATAAAAAGAAGTATGTATGTATTATGCAAATTAAAAGTGTTAGATGGCAGGCATTTGCCAATATAAAAAAAGATAAATAAGACCTCACTTTTTAAGAGTTTATCTTGCATATCTAATGAACCAAAATGGGTAATTAACTTATACCCTTATTCATAAAAATAAAGAAACGTTCAATAAGAGCAAATAAACTAATTTATGTTTTGTCTCATTCTTTCATGTCAAATATAAATAAGGCAGAAAGGGACTAAACATAAATTAGTTAATTTGGTCTTATTGAATGTTTCTTTATTTTTATAAATAAGGTGGTTAGAAGTTAGTGTATTAGGTTTCTTTTTGTTTAAAAAAACACTTATCATGAATATGGACCATATATTTTTTTCCTTTCGGACTGTTAGCGAGTTGGACTCATAAATATAGATTCCAAGAGCTCATTGTTCTGGAAACTATTTTCAGAAAACATTACAAATTATCATCGCTTTTACTACACAACATCTTACAACAAAAATTGTAGTAATGTGAAAAAAACTTCCTAGCCATAATTTATGGTATTTCATCAGAAATAAAAATTATATTATAAAAAGAAAAAGAATAGGCAACCTAACGTTTGCATATTTTATGGGCTTCATACTTTCGATTGGTATATAATTTGTCTAATAATGAAACTGGTGAATAAATCTCAAAAAAAAATGTTAAATTTTTTTTTTTAAATTATTAATTAATCATACCCTTGACTAAAATTTGTTAGGTTATATGCAATATATTTATTGACATATTAAATTAAATATAAAATATGTTTCATCAAATAAACATCTGTGTGAAGGTCGTCTTATATCGGGATCTTAGACTATATATAATAATTTACCTTTGTATCCCGGACTTCCTGACCAAAATTGAAGGTTTTCTGATAGGCTCCAAACATGTCGTATATGAGGACATCACCACTCTCCTGCACACATAGTAACTGCTCACTGTCTGACCAGCCCATGTGTACAAGGACTCCGCTGTTCCACTGTCATGTGCGTTGAAAATAAAAAGAAAATTCAATACATGTTCAGATGTTATATTTTTCTATTTGTTATAATAAAATAAATTTAGTTAATCTTCATCATTTTTTTTTGTTAATGACTTGTTGCTGACATTCTTTAGGTAATATGAAACACTCACTTGCCGTTGAGTGGTTGCCATTTAAAAATCTGGCCCCATGTGCCATCGGTATAACATACTTGTAATGTAAATTTTAGAAATAACTATACTGCAGAGAACTTATAAAGTGCTAGACAGTGTCTTCTTACTAGGCAAGTCTGTATCGAGGAAGTATTGTTTCCTTCATTTTAAGTATTATTTATAATTATGGGTTCTCAAAGCTATATCAGTAATATTTTAAAATTATATAGTTTTCATATGTCATTACAATATAGATGTTTGTGTATTACTATTGTAAGCCCACCAACTATTTGGTTAGTAGAATCCAGCCATGCCAACGAAAAAGAGATAGGTGATTGACAGATGAAATAAAAAATATAAATTTTACCATATCTTGTCTTGGTCCAAAGACTTTAAGCGTAATTGAAAGCTTATTGAAGTTTGTTATAAGCTGGCTATAGATTTTTATTGTGGTGAATGAAGATCATAATAGTCACATCTAGCTAGATATGAGAAAACAACAAACAAGTTTTTTCTTACCAGAATCTTAGAGATAATACTGCCAACACAGTTGTATATGGTTATGACTGGTTTAGCAGTAGTCACGATGCGGACAAACTGTTTCCTGTCGCGGACCATAGCTATAGGCCCTCCATAAGGTGCTCCACTGACCACCATGTTTTCTAGGCCTTCATCCATCGCCCAAACCATGGTGTATAAATCAAATTTCCTGTTGATGAAAAATTGGCTATTTGTAGTGAAAAAATCTTTTTTCTCTCTAAAAGCTGTTGCTTTTGGAGAATCTTATCACTTGTTTTTGAGTATCAATAACTTGGAGCTCAGCATCAGCACATGTATAATAACCAGTTTTAGAGATCAGATTATTAGACATAGGGCTTATATAGTATAACAAACCTGTAATAGGAGTCGAGCTGAAACCAATCTGCAGTTACCAACGCCGACATGATGTGTTTAATGATTTATTTCATTCAATTTACAAAAACGACTGTTCTCATCTGTCTCGATGACTGTAACTACTGATAAGAGCCAATGTGGGGCAATTTTTTTTTCATAATAACACAGCAGTATCACAGGAAGGATTCGTGCATTACCAAATTGCTAATATAGGTACTTCACTAGAAATTCATGTAAAATAACTTTACATGCAAAAATAGTAAAAAATTTATCAACACAGTATCCATAGTTTGTGGTCAACAAACACAACTTTAGAAAGAAAACACAACACATCCACAGAATACAATGACCAATGACACACACAAATATCACTGTCAGTTTTTTTTAGTAATGGGTTATACGGCTATGGATACAAGTCCTTTAAAGCCCTTCTTAATTTTTCTATCTTCTTCAGTCCTACAGTGTGGTTTCTTCAAGTCTTAGTCAAGTCTGAAAGTCTGGTCGATAGTCAAGTCTAGTCAGAAGAATCAGGCTAAGTGAAGTGGTAGAAAAACTGCACTTAGCGATTACTAGGAGCTTTTGGTAACAAGCTTGAAAATCACGTAAATCGAACACTGTATCACTTCCAAACACTCACGCTTGTTATCGAATAATAATCCACCATTATTATGCACAAACACTAAAAAAAAACACAAATTTGGCAAATAAAATACAGCGCCGATACTGCTTTTCAGTTTCCCGTCAAAAGTCCTCTCACTGTCAGATTCTGACGTTATCGACCGACACATGGCATTTCTATCTTTTCTGTGCTTATGACATTACAGGCTAGAATTGTAGGTAGGTACTAGAGGTCTTATATTAGGGTCAGATTCCATTATTCATACTATTGAATATATTAGTTAGTTCATATTAGGATACCGAAACTATTACTGGGTATTAGTCAAATATTAGTTTCGAGGTTTCATATTAATTTTTAGATATTATTGAATCTCATGATGATAAAACGCGAACTCATTCTCACTAATCAAACTTAATACAAATGGCTACCTATTAATTTTTAGAGGGATTCACTTTTCTTTCCTTCATATTCCTTAGGGATTTCCTTCATACTTTAACAGGCTTAGCACTGTCAACGTTGGCGTATTTAAAAAGTTTTTAACAATTTTTTACAGTCTTTTTTACTTCTTCATTCGTATTTTTAATTTTAATTTTTTTATTACTTTTTTTTCTTTTTTCCGGACGAGTGACTGATCGCCGTATTCGACGTGATTGCAGCGCTGCCTGACGCTGACGTGGCGATCGCCGTCGCCGGTTGTCTACCCTATTATTTGACTAATACGTGATAACCTAATATCGTCTGAGACGCATATCCTAATATGAAAATGGTTGCGCGTATTATGATACCTATACCGGTTACTAATATATTAGTCTCACCTCTAGTAGGTACTGCTTTGGAAGGTACTGTTTTGGAAGGCTTAGGCTGCGTTTCCACTGAAGCGGAGCAGAGCGGAGAGGAGAGGAGAAGAGACGTGAAAAGAGGTGAGTGTTTCCACTGAAGCGGAGCGGAGTGGAGTAGAGTGAAGCGAGGAATGAAGCGGAGAAGGGTGGAGTGGAGCTTAACCGAGCGGAGAGGGGTGGAACGGAGTAAAAACAAAACCGGTGCATATCAGTAACGCTGTAATAATGTGACAAATGCTACTAAAGTATAATGCGCGTGAGTCACTCGACGCGGCGTCACACCCGCCCCGCTACTCCTTGCACCGCCCGATCCGCTGGGGTTGAGCGGACGGAGGCCTCCATAATCCGCCCGAACTACGCATGTTCTAAATTTTATAATAGAATCCACTCTGCTCCGCTCCACTGTTTCCATTGAAGCCGAGCGGAGATTTCGAGCATTGTGATTGGTCACTCCATGCACCGCTAAGCTCCTCTCCGCTCCGCTTCTCTTCAGTGGAAACGCAGCCGAAGGGCCGTTCGAACTTCAAAGAGTCCAAAGCGCGAAGGATACCCAAGACCGGGCGATGTGGAAACAAAAGCAAGAAAGCGGACCCTGTGTTCCGAAGCGAATCGCTAAAGATGCAACTGGGAAAACGCTAGGATGAAGAAGAAGATTATTACTCGCGCTGCCCACAGTGACTGAATAAAAACCAGGTATTAGACTTTCTACGGTTAAGAGAGGAAGGAACAATATGTAGACTGTGCTGAACTAGAGCTATACCGCCCTTTTAGAGCATCAATTCGGCTCCGAGCGGATCCGCTCTAATATTGTTTTTGCAGCCGGTCTATGATAAAGTGTTTTGGTTGGCTTGGTCAGTTCCAACTTGTAAGCGTATGAACTTGCACCGGTCTTTTATTTAGCGTCGGAGGGGTGTGAAAAGAAGAGCGACGGTCGACGCTCTTTGGTCTCGACGACGACGTCGCGTATATGGAAACCCTTCCAGTATTCAGAATCTCAGTACTTCTGAGCTGCGGGAGGGCTTCCTAGCATTAATTCAAAAAAAATAGCCTTAAACCATTCCGCTATTCAGAGTTGCGAACGAGCTGGATTCGGGTATTGTCTCCGGTGTAGTATTCGAGACTTCATAATAAAAACGCTTCCCTTATTCAGATCCCTAGAAACTATAAAAGTAGGTACTTAGGTGCGATCTGACACGCGGGAGGGATTTCTGCGCTATGCTCCCCGATCTCAGATCGGAAGCGGCACGTGCCAAGAGAGAGAAATATTTTACGTCTTTAACCTGCATTAAACGGATGACGAAATTATTTGAGAGTGCACAAACTTCAGAGCAAGCTTACGAGTTGGTCTTAAATAAATTTCCTCGACGCGTAACTAAAAAAATAAAAGTACAACCTACTTCAGTGAGCAGGCGTAAAGATAAAGGCGTGGGCAGAAAGTCCAAAAACCGCATCTCTGCAGGGAAGCCTCCTAAAAAAGTGCATTCACTGTCTAAAAACGTAAGCAAGAATGTGCCTAACGCTCGATAATTTTATTTTGTTTAATTACATTTTTGTATAATTACATTTTATAATTATAATGTCATGTTTATGCAACTTCAATTATTTTTATTTTGTGATAGTAGGTATGATATTTGTTGCGGACAGCAGCTTCAAAATAGGAGCGGCCGCCAGCAGCCAATCAGGGCGTCGCATTCAATGAACGCGCCTAGTACACGCAGCAAAGATTGATACCGCTCACCGATTGATACGACCGGATGAGTCACGCAGCGGTATCACTCAATGCGTGTACGGGGGGAGCGACGCGGCCTGTGATTGGCTGCCCACTTTCGCCTACTAGTAGCGTTAAGAATAGTTGTAAGTTAGGATAAATATCTGTAAATATGTAGAATAAATTGTAGTGAATAAGTGAAATTGTGAATAGTAGTTAAACAACTTGTACTCGCAGTGAATTGTGAAATAAAGAAGATCTGCAGAAACAAACATTTTTAATTCAACGACTCGTTACCAAGAACAACGAAAAAACCTCTACAGTCCACAACATCTTTGGTCCTTCGAGTAGCCGGATTATCCAGAACAACATCTCTGGACATTTGAAGCAGCGAAGAAAATGGTAGTCACAAGGAGCCAGTCCGGGGAAGAGGAACAACGGGGACGTGTCTTCGAGGATCCACCCAGATCGCCGAGCGCTACCGAACGAAGCACTCGGGCCGGGCGTCGCATCCCAGAGAGGCAATCCACCGCCATCCAGCCCACGATGACAGCCTTGGAACCCACATCAGAAGAGCAGACCACAAGCTTCGCCCACACTTCACGACGGATTCAACGGTCCCACGCCGGGTCCGTCCGCTCAGGACGCTCTCACATGTCCTCCGCTAGTGCAGCCGTCCGTATCAAGCAAGCTGAACTCGCCGCAGAAGAGAAGCTCGCCGAGCTGAGACGCCGGGAGCTGCGACTGGAAGCCGACCTCATACAGAAGAAGTTGGCGCTTGATATCGAGAACATTCAAGCGGAAGAGAGCGAAGCGGCCAGCATCCACGAGCGAGTCGACCGGTGGCTCAGCCAAAACGAGCCAACCGCCACTGAACAAGTTACCTGCACGAGTTCACTACCGCAGCGAGAATACGCCACTGCAGCCGCCGCCGCCGAGCCCGAGCTTGCGCCCCGCCCGCCGATCGCATCGCGGATGGACACGCCGGCACGAACGCACGCCGACCATGCTCATCCACTACGGGGGGAGCACGTAACGCAGCACGAGCAACCGGAGGAGCGCCGAGCAAGACAGAGGCAAACAAGATGGGATGAAACTCCGAGACAGCAACAGTATGAACGCCCGCGTTCGCCGACGCCTGGCCATAACAGAAGCCTCAGCACGAAAAGAGGAATAGAGCAACTCGCCGAAGCTATCTCGCAAATGGCAAGAGTTCGTGCGCCGCCGAGACAAGTCACAGAGTTACCTGTGTTCTCCGGAGCGCCCGGTGAATGGTTGCCCTTCAAAGCAGCCATGAAAGACTCTGCCGCCATCTACAAGTTCAGCAACATCGAGAACATGGCGAGACTGCGCAACAGCCTGAGAGGAGAAGCACGCGACGTGGTACGAGCGATGCTGCATACGAGCCAAGATCCGGAACCCATCATGAAGACGTTGGAACAGTGCTTCGGTCGCCCTGAAGTGATAGTCGACCAAGCCCTGGATGAAATCAAGCGACTTCCGCGCCCGGGAACTAGCGCGGCCGAACTAAACAACTTGGCAGTGAAACTCCAGAACACAGTTCATGTGCTAAGTGATCTCGATCAGCGTGGATATCTCTACAATCCCATGCTGACACGAGAAGTCGTCGAGAAACTGAGCCCACACCTACGCTCACGTTGGTGTGACTACGCCGAGGAACACAGCCAGCGCGACGACCCGCAGATAGTGACGATGTCAAAGTTCCTGATGAAAGAAGCAGATCGGGCTCTAAAACACGCCTACGCGCCGAGTGCCGCGACGCCATCGCGAAGTATGAAGACGACTGGCAACGCACCCGCAGCGCGGCGACATGAACCGAGTCGCAGAGCCGCGACATACTCAGCAACCGCCGATGTCGAAGAGGATCAGTGTCTTCACTGCGGGGGACCACACACAGTCCCACAGTGTGAGAAATTCCGCACACTGACTACGGAGCAACGATGGCAGTGGATCAAGGAGAAGAGGATATGCTTCAAATGCATAAACAAGATGCATCGACGCCTCAATTGCCGAGCCAAGCCGTGCGGAATCGACAACTGCAGACGCCCCCACCACTCGCTACTGCACGCGGCAGCGCCTGCTAGCACTGCATCCGTGTTCCGCCCGCGCGCGCGCCCCCACCCGCGCCTGCGCCCGCGCGCATACCCGCGCCCGCGTCGCGTACCGTTACGCCCGAAAACAGTGAATCTGTGCTCTCAGTGAGAACGAGAACCAATCAGCGGACGGTACTGCTGAAAGTGTGCCCTGTGACAGTGAGTGGCCCAAGAGGTGACATCAAGACCTACGCCTTGCTGGATGAAGGATCGACCACAACATTGATCGACGCAGAGCTCGCGCGAAACATTGACGCGCGCGGGCCTGCCTCACCGCTCCGCATTCACGGAGTCAACACGACACGACGTGAGAACGACAGCCGCCGTGTCAAGATCCACGTGAAAGCCGATGGTCGCGATTGGGAAATTGGAGCACGCACCATCGAGGGACTTAACCTCTCGAGCCAAACAGTCCCTGCACGCTTGTTGGAATGCAAGCATCTTCGAGACCTCCCTGCGAACGAGTTGAGCTATGACGTAGCTAAACCCCTGCTGCTCATTGGCGCCGACAACTGGGAGATGATCGTCACCCGCGAGCTGAGAACCGGCAGAAAACATGAACCTGTCGCTTCGAAGACTCAGCTGGGATGGGTGATTCATGGCACCGCCCCGAGTGTCATCTACAAGGATGAAGCCTCCGTTCTCCACCTGCACGTGCAAGATGAAGATCGATTGCACAAACAAGTCGAAGAGCACTTTAAAGTCGATGCAATAGGCGTGACACTCACAACCAAAGTGTCGCCATCGAACCAACGAGCACTCGACATCTTCGCCAAGACCGTAACGTGCAAGAACGGCCGCTACGAAGTTGGGCTGATATGGAAAGAAGACGAGCCTACCATGCCGCCCAGTTACAACAACGCTCTCAGAAGGCTGCGAAACATCGAGAGCAAGATGGGCAGAGACCCAGACTTCGCAAGAGAATACAGTGCCCAGATTGAAAATTTGATAAGAAAGGGGTACGCTGTGGAGTGCGACGGGTCTGAGAAGGAGTGCCAACACAAATGGTACCTCCCACATTTCGCCGTGAACAACCCGAACAAACCCGGAAAAGTACGACTTGTCTTCGACGCAGCAGCAAAGGCATACGGAACGAGCCTGAACGACAAGCTGTTAGAGGGCCCAGACTTGCTACAATCACTACTGGGCATACTGTTCAAGTTTCGAGAAATGCCTGTGGCCATCTCAGCAGACATAGAGGAGATGTTCCTGCGCGTGAAAATAAGAAGACAAGACCAAGCAGCGCAGATGTTCTTGTGGCACGGCTCCGATCGAACGCTCCCGCCACTAGAAATGAAGATGACGTCAATGATCTTCGGCGCAACGTGCTCACCATTTTTGGCACACAGCGTGCGAGATCATAACGCACGTGTCCACGCGCAAAGTCATCCTGCGGCTCTCAAAGCCATAACTGAAAGCCACTATATGGACGACTTCGTTAACAGCTACGAGACAGAAGAAGAGGCCATCGCGACGATCAAAGAAGTAATTGAAGTCCACGGGAAAGCTGGCTTCAAGCTACGCAGCTGGAATTCAAATAAGGAAGGAGCCTTGAACGATGTGCCCTCCGAGCTGCGAGCACGAACGACGACACAGCTGGGACATGAAAACAAGACACTTGGACTTGTGTGGGACCCGAATGCAGACAAGCTCGGCTTCAACACCACGATGCCTCGAG
The DNA here is from genome assembly GCA_947363495.1 of Euzophera pinguis. Classification (NCBI taxonomy): domain Eukaryota; kingdom Metazoa; phylum Arthropoda; class Insecta; order Lepidoptera; family Pyralidae; genus Euzophera; species Euzophera pinguis. Next base: position 4,738,294 of record OX376166.1, read on the forward strand.
TCCCTGAAGATGTACGAGCACGACGTCGCGCACCGACCAAGAGAGAAGCTCTCAGTGCGGTCATGTCAATTTACGACCCACTGGGACTCCTTAGCTGCTTTACAATAAGTGCCAAAATCTACCTACAAAGATTATGGCGATTGCAAATTGGATGGGATGAGCAGCTTCCGACAGAACACGCCGACGGAATAATGGACTGGCTGGAAAATCTAGAGCAAGTTGCCACGCTCCGCCTGCCACGATGCTACAATGAAGCCCGAAGCGTCGTCAGCAAGCAACTCCACGTGTTCTGTGATGCCAGCCAGGACGCATACGCCTCAGCCGCGTATTGGCGTCTCGAAAACAGCGACGGAACAATCAACGTCGTCCTCGCCGCCGCCAAAGCGAAGGTGGCCCCGATGAAGAGCCAGAGCATCCCTCGCCTCGAGTTGCAAGCCGCACTGATAGGCACTCGACTAGCCGAAGCAATCAAGCAAGGACACCGCTGGACCGCTGACAAGACCATCTATTGGACGGACTCTCAAACTGTCCTCCACTGGATAAGGAAAGACGCTCAGAAATACACGCCATTCGTCGCGCATCGTCTCGGAGAGATAGCAGAACGCACCGAGACACGATAATGGAGATGGACGCCTACGCACGATAACGTAGCCGACACAGCCACCCGAACAGGTTACGTGCCTGTGAACGCGGAAGACTGGTGGTTCACCGGGCCCTCATTCCTGCGACAAAAAGAAGAATCATGGCCCGAAGAAATCACGATCCACGAAGATGAAGAACAAGAAATGATCAACTTGGTGCAATCAGATGCCGAACGACGACCTCTACCAAAAATAGAGAGGTTTTCAAGCCTGTATCGTCTACTACGAGCGACCGCAATGATGATACTTTTCATTGATAAGTGCCGGCGACGAGATAGAAAGCTGAACGCTTCACACATCAACCGCGCCGAGACACTATGGCTTGCTCAAGCTCAAGAAGACAGCTTCCTGGACGAGTTAACACGCCTGCGCGCTGGCAAACCAATCGCCCGCACAAGCCGACTCGCAAAGCTGGACCCTGAAATTGACGAAGACGGCCTGCTACGAGTACGCGGCCGAATAAACGCCGCCCAATCACCGCAACACACAAAGCGGCCCGTGATTTTGGACGGAAGACATCCGTTAGCCAAATTAATCGTGCTACAAGAACACGTTAACGCCGGCCACGCGGGACGAGAGCGCGTAGTCAACGATTTAAGACAGCGCTACTGGATGCTGCGACTTCGGCCCACCGTACGTACTGTCGAACGTACATGCGCCCTGTGCAAAATAAGAAAAGCGAAGCCCAGCACACTGACGTTCGGAGACCTACCTGCAGCACGACTAGACCCGTACCACCGACCCTTCACCAACTGCGGGGTCGACTACTTTGGCCCCATGACAGTAACAATTGGCCGAAGAAACGAAAAAAGATGGGGCGCTCTCTTCACGTGCCTCACGACGCGAGCCGTCCACATCGAGCTTGTGGGAAGCCTAACAACGGACTCAGCAATTATGGCGCTGAGAAGAATGGCAGCGAGGCGCGGATGGCCTTCAACAATCTACAGCGACAACGCGACGAATTTCAAAGGAGCAGACGTCGAACTACGTGCCGCCTACGCCGAGTGGCAGCCTGCCCTGGAGGAATATGGACTCAAGCATCGAGTCACATGGCGCTACATCGCACCCGGAGCACCGAACCAGGGGGGAGCATGGGAGCGATTGGTACGCTCCGTAAAAGTGGCGTTAGGAGCAGTACTACACGACAAGAAACCAAAGGAAGAAGTACTGCATACGGTGCTGACAGAAGCGGAGCACAGCATCAACGCACGTCCGCTTACCCATGTTCCTGTTGAGCCCGACGATCCAGAGGCGCTCACCCCGAATCACTTTTTGATTGGCACATCAACTGGCCTTCCGACCCCGGGACCGTGCAACCCCAGTGATCGCCGTATGTGGCGTGCTAGCCAAGCTCTCGCCAATGAATTCTGGCGAAGATGGGTGAGAGAGTACCTCCCAACATTGGTAGCACGAGGAAGATCGAAAGGAGAAGAAAAACCACCACTAAAGGAAGGAGATCTCGTCATAGTGGTGGACGCTTCGCTACCTCGAAACACCTGGCCGAGAGGAATCGTCGAACGAGTGTTCCCCGGCCCCGATGGAGAAATACGAAACGCCGAGATAAAAACAAGAGGCGGAACATTCATGCGGCCTACGTCGAAGCTCGCCGTCCTGCCCAGAGAAGAGGCTCCGCCGAGTCTTCGCCGGGGGGAGGATGTTGCGGACAGAAATAAATAAATAAAATAGGAGCGGCCGCCAGCAGCCAATCAGGGCGTCGCATTCAATGAACGCGCCTAGTACACGCAGCAAAGATTGATACCGCTCACCGATTGATACGACCGGATGAGTCACGCAGCGGTATCACTCAATGCGTGTACGGGGGGAGCGACGCGGCCTGTGATTGGCTGCCCACTTTCGCCTACTAGTAGCGTTAAGAATAGTTGTAAGTTAGGATAAATATCTGTAAATATGTAGAATAAATTGTAGTGAATAAGTGAAATTGTGAATAGTAGTTAAACAACTTGTACTCGCAGTGAATTGTGAAATAAAGAAGATCTGCAGAAACAAACATTTTTAATTCAACGACTCGTTACCAAGAACAACGAAAAAACCTCTACAGTCCACAACAATATTCATCCTTTCTTTAATTTTCGCTCGTTTCCATAGAGTCCTTACTGAGCGTATTCTGTTAAATTAAACCTATAAGCCAAATTTTATACTGAGTAGCGGTAGGAATTCATATCAATAATTCTGCTATTGCGTTTGTAAAGCCTCCCGCATTACAGAATTAAAAGCAGGGTAGCATTTAAACAGTCAAAGTGCATGTTCAATCATTTAAAGGCTCCCGCAGCTTTGGTTCTGAGTACTGGAAGGGTTTCCATATACGCGACGACGTCCCGACCGAACTGCTATGGTGGTTGAAATAATTGGTCTAGTTTCCCTGTAAAAAGGATTAGGTACGAGCTCAGGCGGCACAGGCTCCATTGTAATAATAACCAGAAGTGTGGCGACACCATCGCCCAGTAAATAACTACAACTCCTACGCAACAGATGGCGCTAAAGAGAAAAACAGAAATTCTCATACAAGAAGCATAATTAGAATGGAGGACTGAAACGCGATATCAGAGTTTCTGAGAATTGGAGCATATATACAACCTCCGACAGAACACCGTCGGAGCCGCGGTTCCCCAGGCATAACACCTCGCCTGGCGGGAAGTAATTCCCTTTGCGGCGGTCGAGCATAATAACACCATCGCTCCCGCCGTGCTCCAAAGTGGTGACCCCGACGTGATTGAAAGCAGCCTTCCCCGACGTGATTCATAGCAGCCTTCCCCGACGTGATCGAAAGCAGCCTTCCCTGACGTGATGCAGCATTCTTCATCAACATCATTCTCCAACCTTTCATCGCCTCTCAAGCCTCATCTTCTGGTCAGCAGCAAGCAGTCTCACAGCAAGCCAACTACAAGGGTATCTCCAGGTCCATCGCAGCCGACTCACTGAGCTTCCTGGTCCTGCAACTCACCCTCACAACTCAAGGACTTCAGCGACCGGCACATCCACCGCAGCCCACGTCTGGTACTCACGGCCGGCCACCGCACACCAGCGTGGCAGTTCTGCACAAGACATCCACCGGCGCCAACAAGTCGACATAGCTCAACAAACAGTCTCGACTCACCGCAGACTACGAGCACGCAACGCAATCGCTCACGCCCGACTCACTGGGATTATCGAGCAGCAACAACTACGCTCCCGACTTACTGGGACGTCAAGCAACTGGCACTTGCATGCTACATCTGAAGCACAGACTGCGCACATAAAGATTATCAGACCTTCGGTCTTGGGAGGGAGTCCTGTGGCGACACCATCGCCCAGTAAATAACTACAACTCCTACGCAACAGATGGCGCTAAAGAGAAAAACAGAAATTCTCATACAAGAAGCATAATTAGAATGGAGGACTGAAACGCGATATCAGAGTTTCTGAGAATTGGAGCATATATACAACCTCCGACAGAACACCGTCGGAGCCGCGGTTCCCCAGGCATAACACCTCGCCTGGCGGGAAGTAATTCCCTTTGCGGCGGTCGAGCATAATAACACCATCGCTCCCGCCGTGCTCCAAAAGAAGCGTCAAAACTTGAACCATGATTAAAGCGTACCCTGGGCTTTGATGAGCAAGCTGAAGATTCAACTGCGAGACACTCTCGGACCAAGAAGTTAGTCAAAAAGTAAAATTCAAGTAATCTACGACCGATGGACGAATCTCTACCCTAGAACCTAATAATGCAAATGAGCTAAGAATAGCTCCAATCACTTGGATGAGCAAGTGCAAGGCACCATGGCCACAATTTCTCACGCCTGTTCTCCTGCTCGTCGACTATTAAGTAGTGTAAGGAATTTAGCATCCATAATGATATGTTGCTGTCTCCTTCCCGCCATATGTCGTGAAGCGTAAAAGAAAGAAAATCGCGAAAGCGTGGCTTCATCGTTTCCACTAATTGCTTGCAAGATAAATATTCGATAGCCGTCTGTGTACGTTGCTTTCTGATTAGAATGTTTGATGTGGTATATGGTTAAGTCGACAAACATGCACGGCGATAGGATAACTTAGAAAATAACATTACTTATTTCAATAGAAATACCTACTTAATTCGTAACTTTAGGGCTTGAAGCTAATAAATTTCGTAAGTACTTAATTATTTTGTACTATTTAATATCTATAGAGGTAAGTGTTCTATTATATACCTTTGAGTAATCTTTGTAGGTAAAAAGTAATTATATATTTTTATGATTGATCATCAGAATAGATGTAGAGTCTAGGTAGATACATAATAATAAAGAGGATTGCGAATTCTACCAATTTTTTTTTTCATATCAATATTTTTAATTCCAGAAACAGAATTATGAAAGAATTTTTGTAATCCGTTCAAAAATAAATAAGTTATAAGCCTTTGAAATTCGGTGGAAGGGGAAACTGTCAAAAAACAAGAAAAGGATGCACTGTGTGAGCTGTGACGTCACTGCCACTCGGTTTCGTGCATACAAAAGAGATAGCAAGACGTCCCGAACCACGCTCCCACTTTTCTTTTAGAGAAAACTTTAAAATCGAATTACGGCCTTAATTAACAACCAATTTTGTTGTTGTTTTCAGAATCGGTTACTTTTTAGTGTATATTTTGTTTAGTATAACAATATTAACCAAGTATGAATACAGTCAAGTAGCCTATTCCAATGTCAGCTAATCCCTATTGTCCTTACAATTCATAGAGTTCGTGGTCAATGCTTGAAAATTCAGGGCCGAAATTTATTCACGCAATTGTGGAGGATGGCACCCAGGAGACTCGACCTTCTTTGAATAATGCTTTTCATCATGTTACGCGTGGATACACTTACTAAAAACGATTTATTATTGATAGTACTTGTTATTCGACAGCATTAAGTCCTGTGAGTTCAATAATGCATCCCATTATTGATATGACTATAGCGTATATTGAAGTAGGTACTCACTGTAGACATAACTGACAAACTTGCACAGATGGAAAAGGATAGACAGCAACCACTGCGGTAGTTATTCTATAGTACTTGAACCAAGAAGTTCTGGATCCTGTCAACTTTCGTTTCAAACATCCCAGCAGGAGACCAGGGGAAAAGGTAGACCTGATACAACCTTTGAAATGTATCTTTATCATAGGCGTATCTAAAACTATGCTTCTGAAATGAGCAATAAAGGCAAGAAGTAGGCAAAATAATATCGTAAAAATATTTCTCTATTAAAATGGCAACAGGTGATATATTTTTGCTTGACGGCATAAATCCGGAATGATATCTAATAAACCAAAATAAGTTGAGCTATCAATCTTCTAGAAAATTCCCCGAAAATAATACTATTGCAGGACTATATTAAATAGAAGGTGTCAGAGGCACTCGCGCCACCAAATCCATCATATACTAAGCCAAAGAAATTGCTGCAATAACACAAAGTTTTCAACTTTCCTTTCGCGTAAGTAGCGTTCATGATTTGATTGAGGGCTCATCTTGCCGAGTTAACAATACGGCTATTTTGAGGACGACCAGAAGAAGGAGGCATTGTTAATTAAATTTTCTAATAAAAATACCGTGTCAATATATTTTTGGTGAAATAGACACTGGTATTACAAATAAGAAGAACTTTTGAATTTTCTTAGGAACCATTGCCATGAGGTACTTGTTTATGCATATACTAGTGGCTGCGTTAAGATTTTGTATGGATTTACTTTGTATAGCTTGCTACGCTACTATCGGCCAAGGGCATACATAACGCAGTCCTCTTGAGAATGCATTTAAATATCCCATGGTGTAGATCACATAAATATGATAAGGTAAAAGTGCCATGTTACGGGTCAGTCATGCCTTCGAGTGATGTGCACTTTGTATTTTACGGGAATTTTGACACTTTAAATTTACGGGATTAGTCTCAACTTTCCATAAATTTATCAAAGCTCCTGGGGAATATTCCCAATATTTCCAAAAATTTACCAAACTTTCTATAAATATAGGGATAGTATAAAAAAATTCGGGTACGGCACATTACGACCTCATCTTATTTCTCTGGTAGAGAGATAGTTCATTTTTAGTTACGTTAGGCCTATGGTGGATACAGATTTAATAGGTGAACTAAGTTACTTTAGGTTTTGTGCAATGCAGCCGCAGTTTCCCCGTACCACGTCATTTTTAGATCTCAATCTCAAGTCCGGTTACCTTTTAAAATGTCCTTGCTAAGTAGTTTTTAAGAAGAGTTCTGTTTTATTCATGATCGAGAGAATGACAGCCGGGACCAACGGCTTAACGTGCCCTCCGAAGCACGGAATCACCTGATTACAAGCTTGAATCACCTGATTGTCTGATTTGTTATCAGACAATTAGGTGATTCAAGCTTGTAATGTCCTAACCAAACTGGAAACAACTAAACAAAGTATGCTTCCCGTGGGAATCGAACCCACGATCCTCGGGCAAAGGCGAACGCCTTAATCACTGGACCACGGAATGAAACAACATGACGTCACAAATTACGTCACACAGCTGACAATCGTTGCAATGCAACGCACGCGGATCGCAAGTTTTGTCGACTAAGCAAATGCGAGTATGCGACTGCGACGACCAACAGTGTGATTTCAAGTAAAAATTAGGAGGAAGCGGACGCAACAGCACATTCTCCATTGAACAGTTCACATCTCCAGAATAATCAACAAGTTTGACTGCGCTATGGGATTTTCGGCAAGCCGAGCAGAACGAGCAAATCAATATGGTGCAGAACGTAAAAAGGAACAACGGATGATCAGACGCAGCTTGAAGCAAACCATTTGACGCTAATGAATGAATTGCAAGATATGAGTACTGGGTCGGCGCCATTATGAGCATGATGGTATTGGTCATAATTTTTTTTTTCGGTCGGCGGCGGTTCGCGCCATGGTATGGACGTTGGATGGAGGAGAGAGCCCGGAGAGCATCTGCAGAAAATGTGTAGTGTGTAATTTTATTGATAATTTATTTATGTCTATAACATTTACTTTTGGTTATTTATTTATTTTATTAATTTTTTTACAAAGGGGAAGTACTATTGCGGCCTTAGGAATGCGAACGTGACGTAGTGCAGGAAGTGTCAAATATTGCTAATTTTGCAATACATGTACACCAGAGCACGTATTTTTAATTCAGCAAGCTTCCCTACTATTAAACATGTATTTATCTTAGTATATAAGCTAGTGATATAAAAGTATTCCAGTCATAGTGGTTTCATTTACCCAGACGCAATATATCCTACCCTAGCTCAAATAAACAGTTTAATTTCGTATTAAATTTCTTTAAAACTGGTTCAGACTGTGCGTCAAAAGAATACTCGTAACAGACATATTTTTATAGAATATACAAATAATATATATGATACAATTTGTTAGTTTATTGAAAAATGTTTGCAGTTTCAGTCTTAAAAGGTTTGTTCAAAAAGTAAGATCAATTTATAATTTTCGCGGGCTACGTTATAACATTTTTGACGTAGTAGGTACACATGTCCCTCTGTTATGTTGACAAATTCGGCTGATTTATATGCTCAAAAATTTCTATAACATAGAAATTTATGAATAAATAAATAGTTTTCGAAAAATTTCGATATTGATGTTATTTTTTGAACAAATTGGTATATCATGGTTGGTTACTAGTTATCCAAGTACATGAAAACTGCATAAATCGCTCCAATAGGCACAGGACGTCCTTAGTAAGAAATCCAGAAAGGAAATAAGGTTAAGGAAACCTTTGAGAGTGTTGTGCGGAGCATTCGTAAAGGGCACTCCCTTGGGAACTTCCAGTCTCGTTAACTCACAACTTTAGAGACATGGGAGGCTTGTTACTGACGATAACTCCATATTGAAGTTGGGAGAGGTCTAATTTTTTATTTTATAAAATCCATCCATACTAATCCATATCCATACTTCCATACTCAATATTATAAATGCGAAAGTCTGTCTGTCTGTCTGTTACGCTTTCACGGCCAAACCGCTGAACGGATTTTGATGAAATTTGGTATGAATATAGTTGAAGACCCGGGGTCAAATATAGGCTACTTTTTGACGCAGGCGGAGCTGCGGGCTGTATAAAGTTTATAAAAAAATGAATTTTGTTTGCTAGTGTAAAGTGTGCTAAAGTTAGTACAGAATGTAAAAGTTTATTTATTTATTTACTTATTTATTTATTTGAAACACAAACAGAGTACATCTAAAATGTAAGCATCAGTCGGTCAGTACAAAAATAAAAGTACAGAAGCAGAGATAAGAAGAGCAAATACTCGTTTGATTTTTGTTACTTCGGTACCTATCGTTGACAATGATTGGAGAATTGAGTACTATCTATCTAGAATGAATTTATCTTACTATTATTGTAGTAGCTGTTATTAAAAATGTGTCTAATTATTGGAGTGGGAACTTAGATTGAACTAATTTAAACTTTTTTTATCACCTCAGAACTATCAATGAAGCGACGTATTTAATTAATACATTTCGAGTACAGTTAATGGCACCACGAAGTTAAAATAAAAACACAATCGCAATGACTTTTACTTTTTTTTTACCGCTTAGGCACCAGTGCGGTTCAAGGTTCAAATTTAATGCCACAATTCCAAAAGCAATCGTATTTGTGCTAACAATAACAAAGGAGAGTCATGACATCGATATTAAGTAACAAAATAACTTGGAAATGTCAGAGCCGACAAGGCTGGTCTAGTTCGGGCTCTCTCCCTCCTCCGGCGTACAACGGTACCTCGCGTCTCGGCAGCCGGCGCCCGCGCAGTCGCACCAAGCTCCGAGGTCTCTGCCCTCCTCCGGACAACTTGGAGCACGCCTCGCTGCGTCCGCGCACATTCCTCGCCATAAAAACTTCGATATAATTGTGACCGAAATTCTCAATCGCGATAACCAAGATTTCCAGGACTTTTGACGTAACCCAGTACGGAAGTGTGAAACTTTGTACAGCCATTAGAATCTCTCAACTTTTCAGAAGATAAATGTGATTTGTGAAATGTTCCGAATCATGGAGATTTTATGTTTGGATATCGAAAAGGTGATTTTTTATCGTGCTTGAGCGCTTAAGTGGAAGTTTGTGTGAATTATTGAGAGAAACATTTGGCTGAAAAGCTTCAAAGGTAAGTTGAAAACCGACGTTTTGAATTTTAAACAGTCACTTTTCAATATGAATAAACGTTTCAGGAACTCTCGGGAGTGTTAATACCTACTTTGCAGGAATATTTGAAAAGGTTTAAGTAAAAAATGCATGTTAATCTTCCCTATTGGTAGAACACCTGCCAGAAGTTGAATAAGTGCTTTTTATTTTATGTTACGATTTCAAAAATGGATAAGGTTTATGTTCGACTATAGGTCTGTAGTTTTCATTTGTATTGACAAGTTTGACCAGCTCAACTGAGTAGGTAGGTACTATACGTAAAACTTTTTTTTTGTATTAAAATGTTTTGAATAAAAAAATATGTTTTTTTTCCATTTACGTTGTGTTGCTTTAGGTAGAAACAAATTTACGAAAAAAGTGTAATGCGAACCTACAAAAACTAACATATACCTTGTTTCAACAATTCAAATTCCTCTTTCAAAGGGAATCTCGTCTCAACGGACACTAACTTTATGTTTTGACAAGGACTCAAGTGACTCTACCGCCATGTTTTATTTTTGCAAACTACATTCGCTAACATGTAGTTAGAATTCTGGTTGAAAATCTGTAGACGCCTTTTAGCAAACAAATTACACTCGTATAAATAAACCCTTACTACAGAGTTGCTGTTAATCCGGATACTATTTATTTGGACAGTGTCTGAATTTTCCAATGGTTTTTCCTTTGAAATGTAGAGACCATAAAATTATTGTAGCTGTTTAGTACAGTCATACAAAGAAGCCAAATCTAAACTGGTGCTAAAAGAGATTTAAAGCAGACCTTTGAATTTAATAAACCTGATAGGGGTTTTTTTAAATATAGGAGTTGGTACCCTCACACCTTTGTTTGTATTAGTATGTAGAAAGGCCAACAGGCTTTTACGTCAAAATAAATAGTGTGGGTGGTTGCTCAGGTAGTAATGTATAGAGATCTTAAAGATAAATAAATGTTACCTAATCAAATATCATCTTTCATTAAAGAAAATGCGTATAAGGCCAAATTAAAAAATATATATAACAAACGGACAGACAAACGACATGACCCATGACAATGGTTCCTTTTACCGACATGGTCCTATAAGGATTTTTTTGCTCGTTTTTATGGTAAAGAACCTTAAAACCGAGCAGAATTATATCCGATTTTATGACTATCGCTGTAGAGTATACAATGTAGAATATAGAAAAGTTCATGGATTAAAAAAATTTCGCGCATTTGAACACATTGTAATAATTCCAATAAATATCATGTAACTATTTTTATACCTATATAAGTAATACTTTGTAATAAACCTATCGGAGGAATGCAAAACAGTATCAGTAATAGATGTCTCTCTATTACCTTCTTCTGTAGACGATTAGTTATGGTTTATGAAGCTATTTCGTCAATGCAACGACAATCATACAAGAATCTAAGGCTGCAATAAACTGCTTCTCAAATAAAGCGACTGCGTTGGATGGAATTTCTTACTTAACTTACTACGCGTTATAGACTTTTTGTAGATTTTGTGTACCTCATTGGTTGAGTTGTTTGCTTTACAAATTAAATGATTTGCTCCAGGGTAGACTAATCTCTTGTGATTGTAGTAGTATTTTCGCTTCGTATAGCTTTTATTTTCTTACTAGCTATTTCCCGCAGCTCCGCCTGCGTCAAAAAGTAGCCTATGTTTGACCCCGGGTCTTCAACTATATTCATACCAAATTTCATCAAAATCCGTTCAGCGGTTTGGCCGTGAAAGCCTAACAGACAGACAGACAGACAGACAGACAGACAGAAAGACAGACAGACTTTCGCATTTATAATATTAGTATGGATATGGATATTAGTATAGATTATCGATTTAAGCACGTTAAGCCGTTGGTCCGGCTGCAATTTGGTAGTCGTTAACACTTAACCTAGGAACCACGTCAGTGGTCGAGAGGCAAATCCGAACAACTCTGACACCAGGGTGTACATGGCTGATAGACAATGTAACCTACATGAAATGATCGATTTAAGAATTAAATCGAGTGTTAAAACATGTTTTTTAAAATCTTAATTTAATTTACTAATAAATAAATAAATAAATTTACTTTGTTGCTGAAAGCGCAATGCAACAGGGAAATGACTGTATGATAAACATAATAGCATTTAATACCTTCATGGTTGGATAGCTCAGTTCCGTCAGTTAGAAGGTGGACTAGGAGACATCAATTATACCCAGGACTTCCTTGAAACACTTTTGTTCGCACTAACTTCTCAACTATTTATGTATTTTGCAATGTGGTATAAAGAGAAAAGACCACACCTTCATGGGGATGTCATTTATGATGAATAAGAGACAAACAGGTCTAATCTTGACTTTGTTGTAGCTTTGTCCGATTGGCGGCGACGAATTTATGAGAAGCGTTAATACATACGTCTTCAATACTTATCTCATGATGGGAGAGGGAAACTATAAGACGGTTTTTTTTGTACTGCTTTAAAGTTGCGAAAATTTATGAATGCGAATGATTTCTGATTGAAAATAATGAAGAGACATCGCGATTAGCGGATATAGGGCTTCGAAACTACTATAGCATGGGAAGAAACCGGGAAAGCAGATAATTATACAATTACATCAACTTCAGTGACACATTCGAAATAAAAATAAAAATTCCATGCAGCATCTTTAATATGTAGAACGAGAACAATGACCCAGCGACAAAGCACAGTTATGATTATATTTGTATAATGAAATTAAGGTTAAATTTTATCTCTAAGAACAAACATAAGTTCTACGTGTTTGTAGGTATGAGTCTTTGCGCAATGCTTGTCTTCCGGTTGGAATGTAAGAGAGGCAGTGAAATAACTGGATACTGTGGAGAATTATGAATATGTTGGCAACACGCTAGTGATGTGCTGCTGTGGTGCCAGCAATAATGTTACGAAATTTTTCCTACGGTAAATTTAGGGTTGCCAAAGGTAATGGAACATTTAGGAACATATCCAATATTTCCGTAAACTTACTAAAACTGGGTTCCGAACAATTCCGACACCAGATAATTGACAATTACAAGGATACCTACACGAAATGATGATTATGATGAGTTGGGAATATAAAGAAAAACTTTCTGAAAATTTATCGATACAAACACAACTAAGTGCGACCAACATTCACGGGCATAATATCAACCGGTAAAATGCTCTTTACGACGTTCAAACAATGAGAATTTTTCAAAAACATTCAAGTAACGGAGGTAATGACAATACGCAGTGAAAGTTGTCATAAAGACCATAATTGTTAATAAAGCTCATAAGCTGTTTTACCTTATCAGTAAAATGGCTAAATTAATCTCAGTAATAGGGACATTACAAACGCAACGCCTCGCCCTAAGTAAGAGTGTTTTAACATAAGTAATAAGTGTTTCCAGTGGTGTGTGGAGAGTTGAAATATTATCGGGGTGTAAACAGATTGCTTACACTGGTCAAGTGGTCAAGAAGACGGGTAATAGGATAAGACTTAAAAGGCGAAAGTAGAAATAGGTTTGAAAGTAGTGTTTATAAATATTTTCTTTTGTGACACAAATACAGAGTCGGAATAAAATGAAATGATTAACTTTTTCTATTTTTTGGCGTTATTATTTGACGTCTCCACTGTCTTTCTTCTGTGCCACATTTGTTAGACTTATCAATATTTACAGAAAACAACTGCCATTTGATCGTTTTGATAGTTTGATTTTGAGAATAGATTTTAATAGAGTTCTTTTTTTTAAACACTGTTATCCACCAAATTTGGCAAAGGCTTAAATCGGTTAATTTTTCACGGGAATATAATTAAACATAATTATTATTATTCAAAATGTATTAGCTGATATTAAAAATATGATATTTTTGTCTGCTAATAAGTAACTTTATTCCTAATAGCAAAAAAATATTTAGTGTTTTGCTCTTTCCTATTCTGTAAATTATCATGAACTAGGTGGGTATCATAATATTTCCTGCTACTTTTGGTTACACGACTTGCTTAGTTACTAAACAAATGTGAACTAAGCTAGAGAGGGAGGAGGAAGTGACCGTAGCAAAGTAACCTTAGCTGTTAGCTTTTACTTGTTTTCTTCTATTAATTAAACTGGTGGTTCTGTGAAAAGAAGCCTGTAGTCGTTTCTCTTGTAAATAAATTAACAGATAACTACTTTCTTTATTCAAGTTTACAGTTTATGATTGTAGCATTAAGTCTGCTTTTGTATTAATATTTGTATCTTATATAAGACGGGAATTTATTAAAGAGTTAGGCTGTCGTATCATTGTAATACTAAATATAACCGCTCAGTGTCGTTTATTGTTCAAGGGCTTTCAATAGCCATCCAAAGGGGGAATGCTGCTGGCAATAAGGATACTTTTGGGCACGTACGATACGGATGGGTCTTATGAATTAACTTTTTGTCGAAGCTTCATATGAATTTTTATTATAATTATTATATATGTTTTGCGTACTAAGAAATATTTATTAACTAGTAGTAGTAGTAGTGAGCTTTGTATTTATCTCATTATTGTTTCTAAAATTACACTCTCATAGACTTTCGTTACACTTTACAGTTTCGTTAATTTTATAATGAGTAAATAAACGCTTCTAAAATATTTGCGTTTTGTTTTTACTCATTTTACGTAACAGCGACTTCGGTTAGGAGTCTTAGATAATTTCACGCACGTTTACAAATCGTGCATATCCAATGTAACTGTAAAGGTTTAGGAAATAACTGTAAATAAAAAGTTTAAACGCAATACTAAGTCAATTGAAAATTACGTAAGTAGAATCAAATCTGTATTTATTTTAGATTCTTATTTTTTTTAATGATTTTCTTACTTGTTTGATTTCTGTAAAGAAATCAAAGAGCATGCAAGATAGCCGGAGACCCCCTCATCCAACCTTTCTGGTCGCAGTGTAAAAACTGTTATCCATTGGGCCAGAATGGTTGCATGGGCAAATCCCCTATCAAAATTAACAACTCCTGTTTCTCGGGGCCTGTTACCACACACTACAAGAAATTTCGCCTTTTGCTAGTCTTGCCTACTGAAATCCGGGGTGGATAATAATATCAGAAAAGCAGACCCTGAGAAAAGACTTGACAGGTAAAACGACATAGAGCGTAACGTCAAAGTAAATTCAAAATGGCAGACATCGACTTTGACATTTCGATATTTTATCTATACTAATTACTAACAATATTATAAAGCTGAAGAGTTTGTTTGTTTGAACGCGCTAATCTCAGGAACTACTGGTCGTATTTGAAAAATTCTTTCAGTTTTGGATTGCCTATTTATCTAGGAAGGCTATTGGCCTGGGTGAAGTCAGGGCGCGCTGCAACTTCGTA
Source organism: Euzophera pinguis (assembly GCA_947363495.1). Classification (NCBI taxonomy): domain Eukaryota; kingdom Metazoa; phylum Arthropoda; class Insecta; order Lepidoptera; family Pyralidae; genus Euzophera; species Euzophera pinguis. The sequence goes on from OX376166.1 coordinate 4,753,390, forward strand.
ATAAAATGGGGTATGTAAAATGTTTTAACATACGAAAAGAAAAAAACATAAGTTTGTATCACCAGTGTAAATAATTTAATACATGTTTACAAACTTGTTTATCGAGGATTTCTAGAGAAATTTAACAGATTCAAAGTTGTTAATCTCTCTACAGCAGTTTAACCATTCAGTTTACGAGGACGAACTTAACAAGTTAAGTTTGAAACAAAACAACGCTTGAAACAAACAAATTTCTCTTGGACCAAACTATTTTCAATCATTTGTCAGTTGTTATTTGAAAAGAGGAATAAGTTAGGGGATAAGTTAAATTAAAATTAGAAATTTACTAGCTGTTGTCATGTTATGGGCTGCGCGCGGTACTCGCCATTATTGTTATATGTAGTTGAAAATAGTGTATCAATAATAATTGCCTACTTAAGTGTATTAAAAAGTAAAATGTATAGTAATCCTTTATAATAATATTTAAAATACAATACAAATTCTTGTAGTAAGTATCTAATTTTTATAAAAATTTTGGTCATAAAAGCAGAACAGATACAATAGATGGGAAATGTATAAGGGAGACTAATCTTTAGCAGTATTCATTGTGGCTAACATGGCGATAATTAGGTTTACTTGGCAATTATCATTGAGGATTGTTAGAACCTCATCATCCTTGCAAATTCCTTAGTGACTTAAAGTGAGATAGAGTGACTCTATACCTTAAGAACCCGAGAAATATAGTGATTATTGTGTCCTACTTAAAGCATTTTTCTCGTGTACCACGATACAGCTTATATCAAACAAATTTCATCTCTATTGGTAAGATCAGAGAGATACTTTTGAATTAGAATTAAACTACCTAGTTTAACATGCAATTACGCTAAGTGCGATCAATTTTAACGGTGCTTGTGACTGTTTCATGCCTATGGAATAAATGAGATGTACGATGATAACTCACTGATCATCATTCTAATCGATTATAATCCATTAGAAGTACTTATTATCAATTCGGAATGAAATGAATACAACTAGAACCGGTTTCTTGTCGAATATCTTCAAATACTAAATTACAACTGTTTCAAATGATCTTAAAAATGTGTGGTTACCTATTTCTCGGGAAAATATCCTAAATTTAGGACCCGCGGTTCGTTCGGTTCAAATGTTAAGTAAATACTTAATCTAAAATTTCTACCTACTTATTTAATACATAAAATGGTCGTAATGAATAATATTTAAATTATTTCCATGACTTACCGACTAATTCATAATTGATAATACCTACCGTCCTTATTTTTAAATCTAAATTTTGTCTATTTAATGATTATTTCAACGACTTCGAGCAAATACACACAGATGGCGCAGTGACGAGAAATTATAAAGAAGATTAAAAAAACAAAAAGTCTATTAGGAAACAACTTCCCCTAATTTTATAGTCAAGCGCGAAAAAATCACTTCTCGAAAACTCAATGAATTGATTGCTCAATTTATTATTCGTCTTTCAGCGACGTGGAAAATAAACTTTATGAAAGAAAATGTTTTTACTCGTTTCGCCTCGAATTTGTGATACTTAGGTAGAGTTAAAAAAACGGTTCTGGTTTTTGTGTTTGGACCGTAAAAAATTATAGAGTGTTAGAAAATTTCTATTAGCTTTTACTCCGTGTATGATGAATTAATTTTCGTAGGTCGTTTCTTTTTAGATGTTATTTTATTGCAGGTAGTATTGAAGAAGGTTGCAGATAAGCGTTAGATACAGGGCGCTTCGACCTGGTCATTGGAAAGCCTTCGGGGACGCCTATGTCCACAAGTGGACTGCATGTGGTTAAAATGAAGATGACTATTTTGCAATGTTTGACCAATTTTGAGCAGTTTAATCGAGGGTCATACTAACAACTTCTAGAAACGGTAAAATTGTATCATGTTTTCAGTCCTTTTATATTTATGCCATATTTAAGCCAAAAAATTCTAGATCTATGACTTGGCGTACGATTTTTCTTTACAAAAACGTACGTAGAGTACCTAGTACGTAGGGTACTAGATGAATAATTAAATATTCAGTACATACAATTCAATTTAAATTCATTGAATTGTCTATTCCGTAAGTTGTGATAAAGTCGTGAACAATATTTACACGTATACGTATCGGAAAAATATTTCTCCATTTCTAAGGTAGGTATTTTTCCAAATTTTTAAATGCTCGGAAATATTTCCAAAACGCTCGAAAAGATACCCAAATTACTCCCAAAATCAAACTAAAACAACATAATTAGTTATAGTTGCTAAAACTCGAAACAGAAGAACACAAACAAAACTTTTATGAAACAGCTTTAAAGATACAACATTTAAACATTTCAACCCTTTGATCTGATTCAAATTAATTGGTTAAGTAGGCACATAATTCATGCTTGATTAACATCCGATCAAATTATCTTCTAATAATTCATGGCAAGACAACTAATTAAATTTACTAATTAAGATTTAATTTATTAACTTTGTGAAGTGTATCCTACTAAAATTATTATGAACATGGGAGTTTGTGTGTATGTTTTCATCTGACTACCCGCAGGATGGTTTATTTTTGTCGAGCGTATACGTGTAAAATTTATTGCAATTTTTTTGAATTTTTTATACTTCTAGCCATATAAGTATAGTATATAGTCATGTAGGTATATATTTCATTTAGTTAAAATTATATTAATAAATGAATAAATTAGTTATATAACTAAATTTTTTAGGCCTCCCTTTTCGTAGATTATTCTATAAAAATTTTACGTTTTCCGCAGCCTAACACATAAAACGTGTTTCAAAGAACTGGATAGAGTTGTGAAAGTCCGTGGGATTTATTCATTTTGACCGTGACCCCTAGATAGTGTGGTAACACGTGGGTAACACCTTCTTGCTACACCTATTGTAATGTGATATGAAACTGATTATCTCACATAATCACTGTAATAACGCGAAATTGGGATTATATTCACGATTTGTTGAAACACGAAGGTGTTGTTTGTAATAAGTACCAATCTTTTTACAACACAATAATAATAAAAAGGTAAATTAAAAGATAAATGCAACGCAGACTTATTCCCTGAAGGAACTAGAAAGGTATCCGAAGTATCTATCCGAAGACAACTCTAACCACCACCGACTTTAGAAATCCTTCAGGTCATTGCTCCAACGCTTTCTGGGTCTATTCTGTTTTCGACGTCCACCTTCAGCAGTAGTTGAGTTGTCCCATAGTTATGAATGCCTACTTAGAATAGAGGAATACAAATTTACTTATACATACTTAAAAATAAATAATTTCATTTCAAAAAAATAATGTAACTTCGTACATTGTTTCACTAAACACAAGTATATTTGTATTTAGTTTGTATGTAACGTGCGCATAATGATTGTAAATTGCTTTTCAATAACGCTCAGCTTCACTTTGTATTTCTTCATCCATTTCATATTTACCTTTGCTATCGACAGCCAGCGAATCGTTTATGTAAATGGGCGTGACCTTTGCATCACGAAGAAGGTACTTGCTTCGGTAAACATTTCAATATTACCTATTATATTTAGTGTATATACACGGCGTGATTTTCATTTTGTTTTTATTGAATCTCCACTATGACAAATCTCAACTAAATGTTACCTCACTGTATCTATTAATGTGATATCCACGAGAAAAATAATTTGTTAGTTTTTAAATCTATCGCGTACAAACATTCATATAGTGTGCGGGCAATTTCAACTTTTAATTGTATTTTATCGTTGTCAAAAGACCGTTGCGGTCAATTTTTTTGAATTGAATAGTAATGCTAACATACTTACATCAACTAGTATCTAGTTCGCCATAGCTCTACTTTAAGCTCTTGAATGTCGAAAGCTTTTTGAGCAAACACTTTGTAACGTATAAAAATATTAGGCATTTTAATTAAATATACTCTCTCGCAAATGTATATCAGTACAACTTTCACTTACCAATACGCATAAAAGAGTTTCGTTAATGCCTTACCGATATTGTTAGCAATTGAATTCTGCATAATTACAGCTAGTTAAACATTCAGGTCGATCGGTTTATGGAACATTAGTATATCGGGCGAACTCGGCGAAAGTAATGAATAGTTTGGATTTGTTGTGCCATTATCACACATAAGTTTGGTATTTATTACACTAAAAGCTTAGCTTAAAAATCTATTGTGATAAATATCCAGGAGCGCCATTTTTGAGATCGATGACTCGCGTCGAAAATTGTTCGGCTCACCGATTGTGTAGGTTTGTAACTTTGTAGTGTATGTTTTTTGTACAGAAAGAACATTTATAAAAAAAAAAAACACAACAAAAGTCGGACTTATCCCTGCGATAACTAGTTAGGTAACATCTCAAAAATAGCACCCCTGAAGTGTGATTCAGTGAGTCGAATAACTTTTGTTTGTTTTCGAATGATTTTTATTCGACATACAAGTCATTGTCTTATTTGTAAATTGTCATTTTGAAGAAAATGCTGCAGTGGAGTTAGTGGCGCCGCTTCTTCTCCACTTGCGCTTTGGAAGTAGTGGTAAACTTAATTTAAGTAAATTGACGTCAATAAGTGATATTTATATCCTTTATTGAAAATAAACGATTTCATTTCATTTTATTCAGTTCATAAATCGGGCTTCAGATCGCCTCGAAAGCCTCAACAAAACTGCTCAACAACACCTTGATCATGTCAAATAAGTTTTAAACTATGTCTTGATTAATGTATGACAGATAATAACTTTGTTACTGTCGCTATTAATCAAAGCTACACCGGCTTCCATACCAGAACATAACAATTTGTAACATTCTCAAAGTACCTGCCTATAGAATTTTAAACTTCGGCAACAAGGTCTGTGTCGCAGATGCTATATATGCCGAAACTCTCCTGTGCATAATTAATATAGTAGTCATATTTAATTTCGAATGCCCGCATAAAGAGCTGACACTTCCCAAGTTTCACCTGAAATGTAGAACATAGAACCAAATGGATCTCTAGCCTTTTTACATCACTTTCATTGCAAATAAACTATTTCTTTCTTTCACTTATTTCTGGTAATAAATTTCTGCCTCTGTCAGAATTAAGGTTTTAAGAAAATTTGATTGACCTCAGTTTTACGGTTGACTTGCCGTTGATATTATTTAAAATACATGTAATGCTATGTAATGCTAGATGTAATGATTTGTGTTATAAGACTATCTTATAATTGTACACATCGATACGTAGGTATATGCAGGACCCATATGTAGGATATCACCGTGATGATCATAATAATTTTTAATAATTAACTAAACGTTTAGACAATTATACAAGGAATTTTCATGAGTACCTACAAAGCTGCTGTTTATTCATAAAGAAATAATATTTTTATACGATTTAAAAAAAAATCCATGAAGAAACCTTCATTTGTCTATAATTCCTGGTCGGAATTTCTTGTTTCACAATTTCTAACAATAAGGAACTTTGTTACAAACACTCCACGTCGATTTTAAACTTACGCACACATTAATATATCAAGTTTCTGCTTCACAGCCTTTGCACAGGTAAATAGGTATTTTAAAAGCAATACCAGAGATAATTTGAAAGCTCTTTGTTTAGAGTTTATGAAAAAAATGTTAAAGTAATTTAATAAACAGATAAAATATGACAGGCAATAGAATCTAATAAAACTTTTACAAACGAAATTAATCGGGCTTAGGTAGACTTTATACGTAGCGATATTACAGCTATTTCTGTTCCCAAAACAACTATAGTATCATTGTATAATTGTGTTTTGCTTTGAAGGGTGATCAGTATTAAATTTATTTCTTTACCGACTATACTTGGGTCTAAACCTGTTGAGAGGCTTCCAATCAGGTCAAATCAAGTGATGGCTACTGCGATATTCCTCTCGCGGACGTATGAAACAAATTTCAGTACAAGGACCCGTACTGAAAGTACATACTGCAGATAAGATACAGTATATATTTTAAATGAATCAGTATTTGTGTAAGTTAGCTTTTTTCCGCCAAACTATCTTTCTGTTTCTCCCAATGGTTGACTGGTAGAGAATGCTCTTAGCATCAATTCCGCTAATTGTTATAAGTATGCTTTGTGGAACAATAAAGTTTTAATAAATCAATAAGGTAGCGCTGAATGGGACCGATGCTACACTAAGACAGAGGGTAGAGAGAGTACATTATGACAATATAAGTAGTTACCTATAGGAGAGAAACGGGCTCAGAGAATACTAGACTATTGTAAGGCAGTTTGGTACAATTTATGACGTTCTACATATACAGTAGGATCGTAAAAACTTCATCGTGAAAACCAAAGGGCGTCGGCGAATCCGAAACGAGACTGCCACTCATGTCTCAGAAAACCACAATGAATACGAAATCCTTTAAAAATATCTGTGATTTGGCCCTTGAATTTTCTCTCGACTATTTTCACGTACTTTGTAGGTACTCACGGGATCAAACAAATTGCAAAAAGCTTAATGGAATTATGTTTGCATTCACGAGTACTTTGAACGTACGAAAATAATATTTTAACGGCAGGTATTATTTTATGGTAAACAGATGTATTTTAGTGAATAAATGGAAACAATTTAATTATTTGCATAAACTTTAAATACATTTCACAAAAATACAGAACTATTTTTGGTAAGACGCGGTAAAATAGTATTAAAGTTAGTAAAGGCTGTTTTGTGAAGTAAACATCGAAATGAATACCTCTAGGTTCTAAGCAAACATTCATTCATTCATGTAGTGTGGGTTACATAGTCCATCGACCCTGTACATTCTGGTGTCAGAGTTATTCGAAACCGCCTTTCGGTCTTTCGATGGCAGCCGTGACCAACGACTTAACGTACTTTCCAGAGCACGGAATCATCATTATTATCAGAGAATCAGGTGATTCAAGCCTGCAATGTCCTGCAAACTGAAAGGAACTAAATAAAGTATGTTTCCCTTGGAAATCTAACCCACGACCTCACAAACATACTAACGTGACAATAATTATTTTAAAAAAAATGCAGACCACTGGTATTTATTTTGATTACGTAGACAATCTAGCATACTAGGTACTTACGCGGTCGTCTAAGCCAATTTTAATGAAAAATTAAAAATGTGTAACAAATCCATAAGCAAATGTTAGCGCTTCATATTTTATATAAATTTAACTGTTAATTTTTATTAATATTTGGAAAATATTTACTGCAAAAATATATTGTTATTAAATAAAGTGAAACGACCGATTATTTGCATTGATATTAATCACAATGAGTATTCAACATACACACCTTTTTAGTAAAAGTAGGGGATAGTCGTTGCTTGTCAAGCAAATACGATGGACATCAAAAATACCATGGTTGTGACTACAGATACGTGCAGGGCAATAGTGCCGCATCCTAGCCAAACCCTAAAATTAATATCTGGACCTACTTCAGGAGATTGAAGTCTTTCACATATTCGAGTCATCCTAACACCAATATCCTGGTAAGCGGAAATCAAGTGTCTACCGTAAACGCCATACTCTTTGCATTTCTCTTTCGAGTCACGTGTTCATCTATGCCGCATATCTACACAGACGTTAATGCCTTTTTTCATGCCTTCAGCAATTTAACCAGAAACACAAAACAATGTCAGCACAGAACTAACACCACACGGGTATTGTGACTTGTGTAGCTGAGATGAATGTAACACATGCGCCATTTCGTCTGTCCGTATGTAGAACTATCGCTAACTTTGTTTATATACCCCGAATATTTTTCTAAACCTTAGTCAAAATAGGTAGCATGGCATGGACCTCATAAAAATTAAATACCTCTACATGGTTTAGACCAGCGGTTCTCAAACTTTTTTGGTGATGGAACCCTTTTGATGAGCAAAATATTTTAACCCCAAGTGAGAGTTGGACTCACTCTGAAGGATTCCGTGCATAGATTAAACCATCTTAAATTAATATTTAATTTAGGTGAAATTGTCATCGAATAAAACTTATTATTTTGCCCACACAGTTTAACATATAATATTACTATATGTTATTTTAAAAACAGTATACATTTTTGTAGTTTTTATCTTATAACTTCAAAACAATTCATTTGAAAAATAAAATATATTGTCTGCTATCCTTGCAACAAGCCTTTTAATAGATATGTCACGCGGTGCAGATTATTTTTTTTTCAACTTACTACTTTGTCCCCAAAACTCACATTTACATTTTATTTACACTTTTTTCACATTTTTTCCTTTAATATTCAAGACAATATTCTATTCTACTCTATTTCAAATACTTATACCAAATTAACTAAAAAGTAATGATAACATTTCTTGAATATCTTCAAAATAAGCCGTTTTGATTTATGTTTGTCGTTTGCTAATCTTTAAATCCTAATTCCGCGGCCACGTATCGCCTATTTTCCCCTATTTTTGTTATTGCTTGTTTTGCCAAAATATCACTAATAATGTACGATTTTGTATCTATTTTGGCAAAACATGCATGATAAATATTTGGGTAAATATCGCGCCATCATAGTTCAAAATAATGAACTTTAAACTTGAATTGAGAAGACATCTGTGACAGATGAACGGATCAGTGATAATAAGTATTTAACGGTTAGGAAATTTACTTCATTAAAATTAGTGCAAAAAGTAAGCTTTTATTGGATTAACTTATCGAGATGTTCTTCTGTCATCTCATTAATTTGTAACCGGAATACGTAAAGCGGCATTTCCGATAATTCGCCCCTTTTTCCTATGTCGGTCATTATTGGATTTTCTTTTTATGCCCCTGAACTGGTTTTAAAGACGAAAACGTGTGAAATGGCTTCAATTAGGTTACAGATCGTATCCGTTATACTTTTCAACAAAACCTTATCATTGGTTAAATTACCAAGTACTGATAAAATAATGCACTTAATATGTAAATTTTAAGAGGTTTTTTGGTTTGAGTTGATAATTAAGGTTATATGTAAGAATAATTTAGGTTGGTGGTATGATCACTTATTTTCAGTTATCATATGCGGATCTCATGATGCGGATCTCATGATGCTGGATTGTCACAAATGACCTCTTCATATGAGTGACTTGACTCTAATGGTGTTTCTAGGTCTTCAAGGGCAAATCAGATTCGTTCCTATATGGTAATGAGATTTTTAATATCAATATAGGGTGGATTTTAATTAAATATAAATATTTTAAAGGATGATTTATATAAGCCAATGAAAGGTAAAACTACCAAAATTTTAAAAAAAGCCTTTTTTTTACATTTTCCTAACAAAATTAATTTAATTATTTTTTATGACTTAAGCAAAAGAGAAAACTAATTCATCGTTACAGTCTACCCAAGTCCTTCTCCCAAACTACGTATGAATTGAATTTATTTGCTATCTTACTCATTCCGTTAGATATAGACAAAATGAGTTTTACAATTTCTGCCAGTATTGCCAGTAAATGGAAGTAAAGAGAAATGATAAATCACTACAGGATGTCATAATTATTATTATTCCGTAAAACATAAAAGTTCTATTTTCTCGAAAACTAGCGTGTAGAAAATTATGAAACCAACATAGATCTGTTTTATATTATTTGATTTAGCCCTGAAAGTATTTGTATTTAATTTAAATCTACCTTATATATGTAATTATACTGAATGTGTGTTAATTTTAGCTGTAAGTGTTTTATGTTTCCATTACTTGCGCCGCAATAAAGCTATTTTTCCTACTGGGAAAGAATGCTTTAGGATTTTAAGTAAGTTCGCAAATTGTCAAAGTATTTAATTTGCAATTCATTCATATCTGTCATAGTATTAACTAGCACTAAGGTAGCACATGCAAAAATACAACTTAGACAAAAATAAGCAAAATATAAAATAGATCTGATTTGGGTCCAAATAAGAAGAATATCGTTAATTTTGTTAAAATTTTGCGTAGGTTCAATGTTTAATGTTCCAATAGAAAACAGATTCGATTCGAAACCCCAATGAGCACGTTTAGTTGTGAGCTTTTAATTAAAATAATTAAAAATAAAGCAGTGATTTTATCGCATAGGGCCCTCGTCGTGGAAGCCATTATTTGTGAACGTTTTGTTCCTCTCACAGCTTTTTGGAGTTTTGCTAGTATTTGTTCTTTTACGTTCGAATTTCTTTGATTTTGTTATTTACGGTTGTGTTTTTACATTAACTTTATCCGCTTTCAATTAATTTAATAGTGGCTTACTTTAAATTAATTAAAATAGGTGACTTTTATTATGACCTCGATTTTCTATTATAAAATTAGCATTTAGTAATTTTTGGTAGAGCCGATTATAACAAGAATTTAAAAAAAAATTCGAACAACTTAAACAGTGAGTCCAACAAGTTAAAGGTTTCAGTAGCAGTACAATGGATTTAATGTGATAAAATATTAGTGGTACAGTGACCGATTACCTGCGACCTTTTTCAGGTCAGATGACCTGAAAAAGTCTCAAGCAAATGCTTTCAACCGGTCATTATCGAAATCATTGGGAGCCTATGTCCAGTGACTGACTGCGGCTGAAATTATGATGATAATCATTAGTGGCACTTCTTAAAAACCTACTGGCCAATAAATTCAAGTGTATCATCCAACTAATCGAATAAAATAACCAACTGATTCCGAGAGGCGAATTGTGAGATTTCGAAAAACTCTAACACCAGAGTTGCAGGATCAATTATTATCATGACCCCATTTACATACTATATGTATTAATAAAATTTAATGACATGGACAGCATTTTTAACAAATTTGAGTACCAATACAATACAAACCCCAACTTTGTTTAGAAAATAATTGAAAAACAGCGAATTAGATTTGTTCTTCTTCACGCCACGGCGGACAATTGGAGACAATGGTTTGCGTAATACTACCATTGTTGACTTGCTTAACCTTAGTTTCCAGTTCGGTTCCGGACTGGCTATTGTTGAGGGCATTGAGTATACAAATGAATTTTCATTTCACATTCCTTTTCTAGATCGCGCGTTTCTTGCGTGAATGACGCGTCGACAATATTTTTTTCGGGCTATAATTGGTTTTCTGTAAAGATAGGCTAAATAGGCACATGATCGCTTACCGGCTAGGAGCAAGTAAGTTGTCGCCATTTATTTATTTATTTATTTATTTACTTTATTCATGTACACCATAAAAATGTAAAGGATTATACATAAGAGGAAAAGAAAGTACAAGGGAGCTGCTTATTTCTAAAGAAATTTCTTCCAGCAGACCCAAGAGAGGAAAAGACAAGAAAAGGGTAATTAGCGTGTACAAAAAAGAAAGGAAAAGTATACCTAATTACCTAGGTAAAACTTTTATAGAATCCTTATAATGTAAACATACATACACAAATACTATTACAAATAATACATACATAATAAACTTACATATAAAATACATACATAATAAACTTACATATAAAATACATACATAAATATCTACTGTGCTAAGGACAGATAATAATCTTTAACTAATTTCTTAAATATTGAGATAGTTTTAGAGTCACGTATATCAGCTGGCAATGAATTCCACAATCTTACTGCTTGGACTGAAAAGGAGTGAGTGTAGGAATCGGAATGATGGATGGGAATATTGAGGAGGGTTCTAAGGTGGGAACGGCAAGGTGCATCAATCGGACGGGAGAAGGAGAAACGATCCTTTAGATAAGACATGGACAAAATCAGTTGGAGTTTATCAAGTCAGTCTATTATTATTCCTGGCTATAATTATTCCTATGTCCTTTCCATGGATTCCTATGCGAAATTTTAGGAAGACTGAGTCAGGTAGACAATAAAGGGTAAACTTATACAAACAGAGTTTAGTTAGAGACAAAAAGAGAATTGGGTCTATAAATCTTACAATCAAGATTATATTTAAATCTTACATGTTTTGTACTTCATTTACCGTCCTAATAAATGTGTACTGTGTTTTGTATACTTAGTACGACCTATTAGGCAGGTTGATGAAGTCTCTATATTGTTTGCGAAATCAATCGACTGTAATTATATCTCATCTCAGTCATTGTTTGCTAAGACATTTACTTAACTCTCTCTAACTAATTAGATGTTTCCGATCTACAATTGATTGCATGCCTATACCTTTAATAAGTATGGGCCCATGACTTAGCTTAAATGGGACTGAAATGAGCATTCAGTAGAACTAGCTGTTGTCTGCAGCTTCATTTCTGTGGTTCTTATCAGGATTGATTGCCCGGCTCACTGTAAGATTTACTTCATTTTATTATTATTATTATATGAATATCATAGATTTTGAATTAGCTTGATTTGAATGTACCTGCTATTTCTAAACAAACCTCAGTGGTTTTGTGAAATGCATCTTATGTTAATTTGTTTGTATCAATTTTTGGAAAATGTTAAATAAATAAATAAAATAATAACATGTTTAGTTGGTTATGTAACATAATACTGTGACATAGGTAATATTTTTCCAGAAAGTAGAAAAATAAAGAACTTAAGCTATCATCACACATCTAAACTTTTACTTTACGATGAAAATGTATGAAAAGTCATATATGGGTACGTCTTGAGATATCCACAGTCATCTTCTACAGACCATCATGATAGAAAATTGCTGAAAAACAGGAATAACAGTGGAACAGCTGTTCAGACTCGTCATGGCCCTAACAACATTCAGTGATAAAGTGTCTCATAAAGTAGAAGAAAACCCAGTATTTCCAATTGAGGTTTTTAAAAAGACTTAACGAGAGTCTTAAAAATGTATTTATACAAATATTATGGTGTGTCCCAAATCCCCGAACTCCTACACGTATGGGGATCCTCTAGCGGCCAACGATAGACGACGACCTCCGTGGACTAACGGTCATCACGGCCGGACTGCCACACCGGAGGAGGTTCCGGGTTCGATCCCCGGTCGGGTCAAGATGGAAAATGATCTTTTTCAGATTCGCCCGAGTCTTGGATGTTTATCTATGTATGTATTTGTTATAAAATATAGTAGTGTTGAGTTACTATCCTATAACACAAGTCTCGAACTTACTTTGGGGCTAACTCAATCTGTGTGATTTGTCCGTATATACCTATTATAAAAAAATAGAGCAGTGAGCGTGGCCACTTATTGGTCTGGCCGAATTTGACTAGTCAGCCATTTCGACACGACAAGAAGAAGATTACACAATTTTAAAGAAAAAGAGGAGTAAATGTTTGCAACGCTTAAAACATTTAATTTGATTCTATGCTTATTAACTTTGTAGGCTGTAGATACGTGTCGCACTAATTTCAAGATTTTATTTTCCCTGTCGTCAAAGGGGTCATTTGGTTTCACCTCGCGTCTCCCCTGACATCAAAGCGGCTTTATTTTGACACAATTATCTCCTCAGCATGTGAGGTAATGACGTTATCAAATTTTATTTCGTTTTTATGCCTGTTCTCCGTAAAGTTAAGAAGGTGAGTACTGCGTGGGGGGAGAGAGAGCATTGTGTATTTTTGTACTTTCAGAAAATACTCACTTGATTAGATAAGTATTATTTGGGCTTTGTTTTTATTTATCATCACGTCCTTTTCCCGCAGTCAATTAAGGTTGATTTAATAAAATGTATTACACCTATTATATTATACACTAATAATAAATTACTAATAAGACTTAGTGTAAATCTGCCGTAACTTAATTAATTGATGGCTATATTACAAATGCTAAAGTTGTAAGAGATAGATTTAAGCTAGGTTCAAAAGGATGAAATGCAATTAAAATGGTGTGTGGAAGAAAAATATACCACTATATATACTAAATATATCTCTATTCACAACACCTTAAGAGAACATATGAAAGAGCTATTTTTAATAGTCATAGGTATGAGTTTAAGTCGACTCTATCGAACGCGTTTTTCTTTTTGTTTCTATTCAAAACTCTTGGAATTTTGCCAGAAATTCAAAAAGGTTTAGTTTTTAATCTCTGGATCCCTATGTTTAAAATGTGTAACTCACTCAAAATCGGCGAGTCGAACAATTTTTGTTCGGCATCGAATGATTTTCGTTCGTTAACGAAGGATTTTTGTTCGACAAATATGTCATACGGTTCAAAAATAGAGTTCCTGTCCTGTCCCTCTTGTCCGACATGGCTCATACTTTACCTCATCTGATATTTTAATGATTTGGTCATGCTCTGAAACAAAACTTCACAGATGCTCACAAGTATTATCTATGCCTACTAAATTAATACTAAATTTATATCATACAATAAAGACCATTTCGCCAGCTAAATTATTATCAACATTTAAAAATTTTATGATGATGATCATTATATGACAATCACTAGGCATGGGAAAATACACGTGGTGCTAGTTTTCTTGTCTAAGGGCAGAATCGGGGAATAAGATGTCAATGTCAAATCGGTTTTTTCAACCCCTAAATCTAATGAGGCACCTATTTCTTTTTCGAAGGCGGTATTAAAACGCGCTTAGATAAATTCGTGCGGGAATAAGGAAAGCCGTCCAATAAATTATAATGTATTACAGCTAAGTCTACGCAATCTTAGCGAAAGAAGGATAGGCATGTTAAAAAACGCTCGAAGAAAGTAAAACGGGCCCTAATATTCTAATGTTTTACGACTCCGTCATACCATAATCTCATCTGGAGCAATATAAATCGTGACCACCCCGCCACCCGCACCCCCCGACGCCCTCTGAATAACCTAATGCCGTTTTTACATTCTCCTCATCAAATTAAGAGTCGCCCCAAAGAAATATACGGCGCAGCAATCTAACTAAGTATCATGCTTTTCGGGGCACTTGCCCGGAAAATCTCAAATTATTTTCTTAGGAATCATTCCTTTTTCCCGCTCCGTTAGTACAAAAGCAGAGCGGACAATAACTCCGAATGGTGGTCTTTGTGCTGAGACAATGGTAGGTATAAAATCGCAGAATCACAGATCTCGGTTTCATTTACGAGATTCAATTAATTTAAGTAAGATGTTTTGCTTTTGTTTTACAATTGATATGGCGTGGTGATATTAATTTCGCTCTCTCTTTAATGTAAACATCTTAGACTTCATAAGAATGTTCAAATCAGTAGGCAGATTAAACAACCTCGTTCATTGTTTTTTTTCGCGAAAGTGGATTTATTTAATGGATCCGATGTTGGAATGCTTACTGAATAACAACACATTCATATCGTATTGTACGTAGGTATAAATTGTTCGTGCAATATTATTATTAATTCAAAGCTAGTTTATTAAAAGTTAAATATCATGAAGTTGTGTACTCGATTTCTTTACAATATTTTTAACATATTTATATCTTCGTCTTTTTTCGTGTCAATGTCGTAAATTATTGAGGTATGAAATCTAGATTTTCAAACTCATTTAACTGCTCACTGGTGAGCCCTTTTGCATGAATATATTTTATAATTTTTCACATTTGAAATATCGGTACATTTCGGTCGTTGCAAAATTCTCAACGCGCACTAAACTTAACTAACTTAATAAAACAAACTATTATAAAATGGAAAGGAAAAACACTATTATTACCTAGTTTATTTTAATACGACGAGATAAAATAACAGTAAAACCGTTATTGAAGTTATGAAGAGAAAACATTAGTAAAATGCATGTTTGTTAAAATCATACATTTACCTAGAAAGCGGCGGAAATCCTGGTCCTCTTTTCTAGAACTACATTCATTATAAAATAGCATATTTAAACACGAAAATTGCTACTTCTGTTTGTAGATTGAGTTTAATTATCAGAGGAATGCATGCAAAATCGTCAACCCTCCATCACTACACTTTTCAACCGCAGGGCGAAATACTGGTCGCTTCTAATTATATCTCTTGTGTGAATAACCTCACATGAAAGTGGCGGTTCGTATCGCGTTTAAGCGTGTGCACTTCTTCTATTTTTTTTAGGAACGTGCCTATTAAAACGCAGAGTTCGAAGTACCCCAGTAGTTTCAATAAAAAAAGTACTTTTGTAGAGTACTTTTACACTAAAGACGTCGATATACTTCTGCGACGCCTCTAAATTTTTTGACCCCAATACGCTGCAACTTGGATAATCGATATTGCAGAATATAATAAACATCGGAGAGTGTACACAAAGTACTAGGCATTCTTGGCAATGTTGTCTATTCTGTGGTCTGGTTGAAAGCTTGTAAACCGTTATGGGAAAAATTATATTCGGTATCATCTAGTCTAGAGTACCAAAATACCTAAGGCCAGCTAATCCCATGCTGATAATGCGATGCAAAATGATGCTGGAAAATTCGCTACGACAATCTAGATAGGAACCAATATTTTCCTACATTTTCGTTTGTCTCATTGCTTTGGGAGATAATCATGAATTCAAAACATACTGCGTGTAGTATAAAGAGAATATTGCTGACATGCACGATGGACGCTGCCCACCACCTAGATTAGAGAAAGGAATAAATGCTTTAAAAATATGTTTTTAGATGAAATTTACTTACGAGTTCCTTTAATTGTCCTAAAAGATCAAATTTCAATCAAAAATTTTGTTTATTTAAATTATATTGCATAAAATTTGCGAAAAATGTATGCCGACTAAAATATCATACAACATATATTTTACAAGTAAATAAAATATCATAATAATCAAATTCCAGTCCCAGATATGTCACCCTGTTACCAAGTTGTGTCATGTGGAGAATGTATTTTTGCACCAAGGCATTCCAGTTCGTATGTAGGCGGACCAACCTTGATGAAAAAATCAGGTGTAAACGCACAGAGTAAAAATTTAAACCTTATTTCCAATGTGATAGGGTTCATAATTGCGCAAACAAAATTTATCTAAAAACAAAACCACCAGAGTAATATAACTAATAGGTACCAGAAATAATTTCTATAAGGAAATTAGCGATGATTCGTTGAATCCGTCTTTGTCTCGATGTGCTGAGGAATGTTGATTATTAACGTTATTTGAAGGTCAAAGTGCGATTTTATCTTAATTTGATTCGATATCGGGGGCTTTTGATTTTTTCAGTCACCTATGCTTTATTAATGTTTGGGAAGAATAACATTTTAAATATTTCATTATTTGTTGATGGAGATCGTAGCAGCTGTGAAAAAGAACGATGATATCCCGAAGACGTTGTAATAAAATGTTTGTGAAGATTTACGGGTAATTTTTTACTAAAAGTATATATTGGCAACTTAAAGTGGGAAAAAATAAAAATCGACTACATATTACAAGGATGGCAACCCAAATCGAATCTTGATCAAAAATAGACACGAAAGCGATTATATTTTTTTTATTCGATTGTATTTTATGCTGATGATAGACGTAAGCAAGAACAGGTGTAATACCCAAAACCCATTTGCCTTCCATGTAATTATGATATATTTAGTCTACGCTTAGTTCGTACATATATGTCTAAATTTTATCACCGAGTTCGTTGTTAAGAACATAGTTTCAAGTTGGAGATTAAGCTATCGGCTCCTCAATTATACGACCAAGCACATATTTACTTTGTTACACCACCCATTACCCAAGTTCGGGGTAGATTAGCACTCAATAAACATCGAAGTACTTAGTAGAATGATTACATGAAGCGAGTGCTAGAGAAAGAAAGAGGCGAGTTGCTTTGACAGTCACAAATAGTCACAATCATGAAAAAACTTCGTTCGCTTATCAGTTAGCATGGAAGGGATTGCACTAGCGATACGGCCGTCTATTGTAAATGTTTAATACTGACAACTATTATTTTTATGTAATTTTCTTTGGTGCAATTTTGTTTCTATGGTTTTTACTTACTTACTTACATTTACACATAAGCTTAACTTTAAGAACAAACGGAACCGGGCTCCAAATCCACCAGTTGCATTCAAAAAACCGGGAAAAATCGGGGCGATGATGATGGAAGGACATATAAAAGAATCGGTTTAAAAAAAAACTTTTCGCATCTATTTTTGATCCAGACTTGATCTTTGAACAGTACCAATGTGAATAAGACTTTGCTATATTCGATTCACCTTCAGTTTGATACCAATTTCTAAAATAATACATACTAATTCAAAGGTAAACTGGTAATGGTTTTTGATTTTTTTTTTTATATGGCTTTTACTTTCATATTTAGCCAGTAACAAGTAAAAATTATACTATAAAGTCGTTTAATCAAGAAAGTCTGAAGTCAAGTCAAGTCGAGTCAGAAGTATTATGCTAAGTGAAGTGGTAGAAAAACTGCACTTAGCGATTTCCAGGAGCTTTTGCCAACAAGCAAGAGAATCACATAAATCGAACATTGTATCACTTCCCAACAAATAACAATTTATAACCAACAATCACACTTATTCTTGGACACTTTGCGAATAATAATTTATTTATTAAAACTTTATTGTTCCACAAAGTACACATATACTTATAACAATTGGCGGACTTAATGCTAAGAGCATTCTCTACCAGTCAACCATTGGGAGAAAAAGTTAAGGGGGAAAAGATGTATTAGATAATTAGAGCAAATTTTATCAAAAGCTTAAGCTAAAGCTGAATAATCCACGATTTACGTACAAAAACTCAAGTAAACACAAATTTTGAAAAATAAAATACAGCGTCGATACTGCTCTTCACAACTTTCCGCCAAAAGTCCTTTTTTTGTATAACAACAACTAAACAGCCATAGATTAATAATTGGTCGTAGCGCCGCGGAGACGAGAAGTAAACAGCATTACTTAACAGATATTAAGAAACTTAAATACAAAACTTTTTAATTATGCACAGGCCAAATTGTCAAAATTTCAATCAGGATGAAATACGAATTGGATCTATCACTGCGATTGCGTCTTCATAGTAATTATGTAATACAATCATAGACAATAATACTGTAATATAATAATGAGACAATAATAGGTAGGCACCTGAAGGTAATTAGTTTACCAATAAAAAAAAATATTGTCTGCAGTTTTATTCCTGAAGAAACTTTAATTTAACGATTTTTTCTAGCTAGTCTCTTATCGGAGGATGTGATTAATTTTTAGAATTTTAGCATGAGAAGTTGATGTTATTTTTCTTCATAAGAATTTCCTGTTTCCTTCTCTATAACATGTCAATGAACCTTTACTACTTTCATTTACTGAAAAATCCTGTAATCGATTCAGCTATCTTAAAATTATGAATTTGGTACATGATACAACAGTTTAAAAATAAGTAAACCCTTATATAATTTTGTCATTGATATTTTAAAGTGCGGTCAATAAGCAATTTTTTAATCTCTTCTCAACCTTGGTGATACGTGTCCCATTCCCCTACATGAAATCACTTGTAAGTAGGTATTTTTAAGCGTAGATGAATTAAGCATTATAATAATATTATTAAGAGACATTATTAAAGCTTTGTAATATCAGTGTCTTATATCCTGCCATTGTAGATGAAGCTATAGTTCTTTAATTTAACATTCAAACACATTCTGGTATTTAAATAGATCCACCCCTTAAAGATTATATTTTAATTTGTCCGTTGGGATCCAAGTCGGTCGCGGCAATGATTATAAATCGCTTATCAAAGAATTTCCAAGTTTACGTAGCGATATTGGAAAAGTTGGAGCGAATTCGTAAATGTCTGATATCAGTCACGAGTGCTCGAGATAAGGATGAGCATTCTTTGATAAGTCTGGCCATGGACGTAGAAAATAGAAGGATGGTGTCTTCAAAGAACTAAATGAAGAACGTGTTTGTAAATCTGCTTTTCTTCCCCGAGCATAGTCGTGTGTCGTGTTGAAATTTTTAAGGTTTATAAAATATCCAGGTTTCTGGAGTCCTATTTTAGAAATGAATGACTCATAATGTCAAATGAAAATTGTTCGATTCACTGATATAACAAATAAAAATCATTCGATATCGAACGTTTTTGCGTGAGTTACACTTTTTAAATATAGAACTACTGATCCCTGTTTCAATTCGTAATACTTAGTCACAAGCATCAACATGTATACTCATTGGTTCTTAAGTCATTGAAACAAGGTCTAAAAATCCCATGTGTTAATGCTCGTGACTGTACGTGGCTTCTAGTAAGCCCCGTCCGTCCTATTTTCTACATCCATGAGACTGAGTAACTATCGCTGCCGGCTGTGCTTCAAGCTGCTGTAACTTGTTTCGCGGTATCTTGGAGTTTCGAATGGGAAAGTTTCAGTTTTAATGGATTTCGAGTACTTCGTGGATTCTAATTTAATCGAAAAGTTACAATGGAATGATGAGATCATTTTATAACCGGAAAATTCTAATATTTTTCTGACGATTCATGAACTTTTTTAAAGTTCCAGTCCACTTCGTATTTCCTACTAACATGTGCTGAAAAGTATGGTTTTGAATTAAATTTAGTAACCAAATACATAATTGCACATAATTAATTACGATTGTTACAAACATTTACTTGAAAACGGTTTTTATTGTTATCATTTTACTAATATTTATTAGTATGAATTTACGAAAATTAAATTTCGAATAAATAACTTGGAAAAACCATGTGGTAAACTGATAACCAGTTAATAATCATTAATAAACTTGATTTAATTTCGAATCAAGATAAAATCACTTTAATTTATTAACTCTCACGGATGTAGGCCATTGTCCCCATTAAAGTAACAGCATTCGAACTGGTTGAAAAAGTTTTTAGTCCAACAGTCTTTGATTAAAAGAAAAAAAAACATAAAATAATAATTTCAGCCAGAATGGTTTTTATTACACGTAGGTTAAAATGTTTTTTTTTTCATTTTTAACCAAGTCCTCTAGTTAGTATCTAATCCAAAATAACAATACGAAACGCAATAACGTAATGAAAAGTAACAATATCGGCCAGTTTTCTAAATATCTACTTATACTAAAAAGTTTTGCCATATGATACTAACTGTTTCCCGCAGCTCCGCCTGAGTCAAAAAGTAGCCTATGTTTGACCCCGGGTCTTCAACTATAGTCATACGAAATTTAATCAATATCCGTTCAGCGGTTTGGTCGTGAAAGCGTAACAGACAGACATATTTTTGCATTTATAATATTAGTATGGATATGGAAGTATGGACTAGCTGTTTTCCGCAGCTCCGCTTGCGTCAAAAAGTAGCCTATGTTTGACCCCGGGTCTTCAACTATATTCACACCAAATTTCATCACAATCCGTTCAGCGGTTTGGCCATGAAAGCGTAACAGACAGACAGACAGACAGAAAGACAGACAGACTTTCGCATTTATAATATTAGTATGGATATATTTTATATATTATAGTATGGATTAAAGTAAATAGACCCTAATGTTTTCGTGCTCGTTTTCGCTAATTGTAAAAAAGTATTTAAAAAATTACAAGTATGTTTTCGTGCTCGTTTCCGCTAATTGTAAAAAAGTATTTAAAAAATTACAAGTATATGTAATTATAATGTTCATAGCACATTACACGAGTGTCACGACCGAAAAAAAATTGTCTTCAAGGAACAATAAAAATAACTGGACAAATACTTCTCAAACCTGTATTTTTAGCTGTAATACCGGCGCACCTTTCATCATAGCGTTTTCCCGGTTGTAAACAAAACAGTTTAATATTTTATTTAATTGAATTAAAATTATAGCCTATGTCACTATTACAGTACAAATAAAAGTTATACATAGCTAACTCATCAAAAAATGCATAAATCCGCTCATGTATTAATTTATTGCATTTTTTTATTTAATCTATGTAAATGGTGAAATAAAGTGTTCGTTCATTCAAAAAAATTATACAAAAAATATATTTTACTAGCTGTTTTCCGCAGCTCCGCTTGCGTCAAAAAGTAGCCTATGTTGTCCCCGGGTCTTCAACTATATTCATACCAAATTTCATCAAAATCCGTTCAGCGGTTTGGCCGTGAAAGCGTAACAGACAGACAGACAGAAAGACAGACAGACTTTCGCATTTATAATATTAGTATGGATTACACATTCTCATTTAACTCTTTAGCTAGGTTTGCAAACTCATTCGCCAGCGACTATCCGAATTTTAATATAAAAAATAGGTTCACATAAACATAAAACTGAACAGAACAGAATAGAATATGATTTATTGAGAAAACTATCACGTACATATAAAGAGATTATGGTATAGGCACTATTCGAGAGGCGAAGAAATTCAGACGCTTGTCAAACAAAACGCGAATGCGAAATTCAGTAAAATAGCTATAATCATAAATAGAGGCATATTTTAATATTGTTTTAAAAGAGAATTTTGTCTTGAGTAAAATTAACCGGTTTCAGAAACAAATACGACTGTCGACTTGATTTCCCGAAGGTCCGTTAAAACTGTTACGCTCCCTGTAGTCCGAAGTTAGACCTGTCGTAAGTAGTCGAGTTCTTCATAAAACGGCTTGAAACTTTAGGAATTATGATCATCATAATCATCATCGTTTACATTGTCAATCGACCACCCTGGTGTCAGAGTTGTGCGGAACTGTCTCTCGGCCTCTGACGTGCCTATTACGTGATAAAATAAATATTTTAATATGCAGGCGTTCATATGGTCATATACCAAACGCTTTCTATCAGGTGGACTGTAAGTTTGTTTGCTTCATACTCGTAGAGTCGAAAAGATCCTTTTAATTTATTATAGATATGTATGTACAGTTCAAGAAATTCATGCAAAAATATTGTTATTCTGGTAATTCAAGAGTTTTGAATGTTCTATATTGAAACTAAACATATTACATAATTAAGCTATTTCCAGCCAGTAACAAGATACCTTAAATATTTTAAACTTCACATAGACAAGGGCGTAGGAGGGCTACAAGTTTTTACGACAAGGCTTTAAGCATAATAAAAAATTAAGCCATAATGTAACATGGCACACTGTTCTTTAGCATAATGATTTTAAAGCATAAAGTTCTTACGCATAAAAATTTTCGGATAATTATTTAAAGCATAATGTATTTAAGCATAATCATGTTTAGGTATAACATTTTAAAGCATAAATGTATTTAAGCATAATGATACCAATTCATAATTTATGAAGGCATAACGTTTATTTAAGCATAAATATTTTTTATCATAAATTTCACAATCTGTACTTCCGGACTATTCATACTTCAACCTAGTAGGTAGGTACACTTAGAGAAGGTAAATATTGTAATAGGCATGATGATTAATTTACGATTTCATGTTTATATGAAAAACTTACAATCATATGCACATTAGTAATAAAAACAAGTCGATAAAACTTTAACTTACTGAGATATGACGAAACAAACGTCACGTGAATTTGGATGAAACGCTCCATACTATTAGAACTGAAACGGGCGAGTCTGAATTTGTTCTACAACTACCTTAAATATTACCTTTATGTAAATAGTTCTGAAATGAAAGTTTCTTTAATTTTATATGTTCATCGATTATAATATTTTTTTTTTTTCCAATATAAAAATTCCCATTGATTTATAAATTCCTATAAAAAATCTCCGGACAAAATTTGAATACATGTATACTATCATGAAATCACATTACTTTTACAATTTTTGTACCTTGTTGTCAACCCAATTGTATTTAAACACCCCGCCGCACCATAACCTATTATTGCCACCAATAAATTGCACAAATCCATACTTCCCTACTATCCGTAGTACGGATTCCGTACTACTATAAAATTATTATAAATACTAACTTTAATTTTGTTTCCGTTGTTCCTAAAAATATTATGCTTAAATACTAGTAGTCTTGCAGTTAATATGCTTTCGGAGATTATGCGAATTAACATTATGCCAAAGCAAATTAGCCTACAAGTAAATTATGCCAATATTATCAGTATGCCTAAGAAATATTATGGCAAAATATTTTATGCCTTACTCGGTATGCCTAAGTACATTAGGACAAACCCAATTATGCGTAAAGAAGGAATCCCCTTTTGGTCATAAATTAAGTTCAACATTTCGAAGCATAAGCAGTCGTTAGCATACTGGCGCGGTCCCACAAGGTCTCTACTTTACAGTTTCACGCACTGCGTCGTGGAAAATCGGCCACGCATCGTCGACAATGGACTCAGGTGTTAGCTCGCGGAAGTAAAATTACCACGTTGTCATAATTTTGATGTAGTACCTTCTGCATGTTTTGATATAAAATTACAGCTTTTTTAGGTGTAGGTCGCTTCTCATCATTCTAAATAATAAATCCCTCGTAGAGGGAGGACTATGGCCAGCAGTGGATTAACTGCCCCTGAAACCTTTAATTTTTAGCGACGCGCAGGAAATCTTCAAAAATAACATATTTGTATAAATAGTTTCACACCATACTCACGTTTAATTTTGCAACAAATACAAAAACAAATCTATCGGCGTGGCTCATCCCATATCTTGTATTGTAAAGCAAATTGCAAGAATACTCAGAAACACATTTATTACCAAATACTTTCAGCAATTCGTCATGTTGTGTGAAATGCAAAGGCGTATTTGGCAAAGTAAATTGTGCCTAAGTAAAGGAAGACGATTATGCTCAATGATGTTGACCAAGCAAACAGGTTGGGAGCTCGGTCTTGGATTGACAAACAGACGATGTAACTGAAAGGACGGTATTGTCAAACAGTCACTACATGTGTTTGTTAAGTGACGTTCTTCAGAAATTGTTGGGTAATGTTAGTACTGAGGAACACAAATGAAAGTACACTCTTAAATTTATTTCTTAGGACTAGTGGAATAATAGTTACAAACGAATAGAGAAGTGTACTTCCTAAAGCTTTAGGCATAGATTAATAATTGGTCTCCGCGGCGCTACGACTAGATACCGCGCTGTGTCTGCGCGGGAAGAGAAGCAGCTAGTACATTCCACGTATTTATTTTTCTCCCAGACCAGCATTAAAGAAATAAGATGTTAAAGAGAGACAAAATTGTCAGAAAAAGTAAAAATTATAACATCCCTCTTTTGGGGTCGGGAGTTAAAAAAACAAAATATCTAAATAATAAAAATTACAAATTCCCCGAATTTGGGATTTTTTAATACACGGCAACATTGAGCACCGAGCGGTACTTCGCGCCATATTTTAGGGTTATATAATTTTCGTGAGTAATTTATGTCCATATTTCGAAATTATACAATACTTATTGATGGTATGTAATACCAGTATCTTTCTTATTTCTTTTAGTATTATTCTTACACAGTTTGACTACGCAAACTGCACATTTTGCGTCTGCTTTTACATGAAATTTTAAATTTATCTAGACATCCAACTCACTCATCGGTCGCGGCATGACTGACGCGGGTATGCCGCAAGTATGCCGAATTCGGCATGGTTTTAGTTGCGATTTTTTCTAGTATGCCGACGGTATCTAGTCGAGCGCGCGAGACCAATTATTAATCGAAGACTTTAGGTAATATAATTTTCTAATGTCTTGGTATATTTTGGCTGCATTTTTGGAACACCTTGGACATTAATTAGGCCTCTCTTAATGATTTTTAAAATTACCGGTTGGAAGCTGCCTGCATCTAGCGTTTTCAGGTGAACTGACCATCTGGTCGTAAATTTTAGTAATCTGTTTTAAAAGCTGAGTTCCACATAGATGTCTACTTCCCAAAAACTAGTACATTTTGCTTTTTATTGAATGGCACAAATGTGCGGTTTTATTGTAAATTGCGAGTAGTGAAGCGTCTCGAATTTGTTTTAGCTACATTTCATGTTTTGTTTTCTATTTGGTGATTGTGGTCGTTGCGGTGTGCCGACAAATTTGTCGAATGCTGTTTTTTAATGAATGATACCATTTTAAAATAAATTTGGTGGCTAATAGTGAACCGCTGGGGCTGATTGTACCTTTAGAGATTAATTAGATTTGCAGGTTGGATCACCTGATTGTAATGATGATTCGGTGCTTCGAAAGGCTTGTTAGGCCGTGGTCCCGCTGCCATTTGGAAGGAACTACGAGGGTCCGAAAATCTCTGACACCAGGGTGAACACGGTTGATTGATCACTCGATATGAATGGACGAAGAGATTTAAGTCGAATTCGAGATTTGGCCAAAAAATCTCGGATATTTATTGAAAATCTTGTACTTGTATGGCTTGTATTCTCAGTATCTCTAAAATGACTTTTCTCAATACCCAGCGTACTACATGTAACACATATTTCGTTTCGAAAATTAAAAGCTTCTACGAATTATAACTCTACGATTTTGATTGAGATTTTCCGAGGATTAACCCCCTCTGTGCTTCTAACCGTGAGATTTTACAGTCGCAGTTTCGACTGACTGCATTAAGATTATGTATGAAATTTTTAGTTATACCTTGTGTACTTTTTGCAGGATAAATATTTTATAGATAGATAAGAAATTAATTAACACCATAGCACATTTACAAAACCATATGTTTATTAGGATGTACCTATTAAATTTATTAAATCTATTTTAAATGTAATAAAAACTCTGAATGGATAAATCCATTAAACATAGATAATAGCTACTTTCATCTTTATTGCTACATACTTAACTCAAAAACTAGAAAAATAAATTTAAGCAAGAATAAAGGAGAGCTGAAAAATGTAGAAAAAAATCTTTTCAATATAAGGTTATCCTAAAGTTAATCTTTGTACTAAAAATAAATTACGAAAAGCTTTTTCGTAATCTCAATTCTGAATACTTGTCAAAGTTCTTAAATGGCACTTGAGCTGAATTTTATACAATTTTCAACCGACTTCTAAAGAGGAAGAAGTTCTCGTTGAAGTTGTGATTTTTACTAGCTGTTTTTTGCGGATTCGTCTTCTTAACACTGTTATGTAAACATTGTCTATCTGACATTGGTTTATTGCAAGCAATTGGTTAAATTCACCTAAACGAGATTGGTCCAATTCGCGATTAGTCCGATTCCGAGTTGGTCCAAAATCAAAAAGTAGAGAGTGTCAAAAGCTAATTGTATGACAATATTCTTATGTAGTGAATTGTTAATGAGAAAATATGTGTTAACTATTTTACTATAAAAAAAATATGCTACCTTTAAAAATATCGTCAAACCAAACCCACATGAATTATCTTCTTTGTCCATGCAATGAGTTTTACTATAAAATATAGCAAATTACAAATATTGTTTTCGTACTAAAAATGAGTTAGCTTCTAAGTTTAATTCGCTTAATATCAGCAGAAGTCTGGAAAAGCCGCAAAAAGTATTAAGGGCGTACAAAACTAACTTAGACGTAGTGTAATTAACACTACGTCTAAGGTCAATATACTGGTGCACAATATGAGACAATTGAATTGAAAATTGCCATTGAATTCTCAGTCCTATTTCTGAAGCGTTAGAGTACAAAATTCAATACGTTTTATTATCACTAAGGTGCAGTCTTAGAAACCTTCGAAATTCCCACGTTTCAATCTGTTTTAAGTTATAACATAAAAACTGTTAATTGCTTAAAGTTTAAAATGTTAATGTCATGGAGCAATTACAAAGAGGAGATGCCGTAATAAGCGTTTTGTAAGAAAGTATTTGTGAGGCTACACGGGGCGGAAGGCAGACGTGCGGGGGTGCTTGGTTTCGGCCGTTGCTCTAACCATAAAGCACGGTCTGTCGGCGAGGCGCCAATGATCACATCACTGCGCCATTTCTAACGGCATCTCCTCTTTGTAATTGCTCCATGGTTAATGTCAACATATAGGTGTATAGTATTTTTCATTATATCATGACAACAACTATATTTTTGCCCACTGAGTTAAGGGCCTCACTGCTTGTACTTGGTCTATACTATATTTTAGACCGAAATTAGTGTATCCTTCATGTATTCATTTCATAATAGGCATGACGAATATTTTTCGATTTCATGTTTGAATGAAACACCTCACTATAATATAAAGGCACAATGGTAAATAAACACGTCGATAAAACTTAAACTAACTGAGATATGACGAAGTTAAACTCACGTGCATTTTGGACGATACCAAACGCTCCATACTAATATGGATATTATTTAATTATAGATATGGATACCTAGCGGTGACGTCACGCCTAGGTAATTTACAAGGGTGAGACTAAAATTTGTTTGACAACTACCTTAAATATTGCGTTTATGTAAATAGTTCCTAAATGAAATTTCTTTATTTTTTATGTGTTGATCGATTATAATATATTTATATTTTTAAAATGGACTTTCCCATCGATTTTAAATTGTTATATAAAATCGCCTTGGCAAAATTTCAACAGTGAGCTTATATACATGTATGCTATCATGCCATCACAATCCTTTTTAAATTTTTGAACCTTGTCGTCTACCCAATTGTATTGATTCATTCATATCATTCCAATTATTTTTTTATTACATTTAATATACAGATGAATAATTTAAATATCAAAAATTATCTCTGGATTCCAATGTTACTATATTTTTTTAAATTGGGCGAAATATTTAGTTTTCTGATGTAGACATTCTTCAATGTGACTTCTTTAGTCATTCGTATGTCAGAATGTCGATCTGTTCGTGACGGAATGCATTTGAAAAGTTATTTTTCAGCTAGACTGGGTTTCGATCTACGAGGTCCGAGAATTCTATGTCTTATAGAATAGATACCCTCGGGTTTAAATTACCGATAATGGCTATGCGAAAATTAATCTTTGCACACGTGGCGTGGCTTTTCGAGAACAATGTTTGGTAAGTCAATGATCGGCACGGCAACTCTATGAGGTTATAAATTCTTGTTTGAGTGTTGTATGGAATTTATTAGTTACCTTTATCCGCTGACGATATAATTGTTTTTTTGTTGTTTTTGTTTATTTACTACATAAATAAAAATACTTTTATAAATATGTTGCTAAGTCAGAAAACGACACATTGTAAGATAATAACATTTATGGGGTTATCTTATGTCATACGATCAGAGATCGATCATAGTAAATCGCGGTCACGAATATCGTTACTGTTTTCAAATTGTGACTTTGTCCACAGAAATAAGAATACGTAGAAGTATAATATGCAGGCCAGTTAAGCCTCTCTAGTCTTAACTTAGTATGTGGCGACGCTTAACTTTTGCACACGTTATGGTACTTCTACTTAATTTTATTTCTGTAGTCCAAGCCCCCTGGGGACCTATTTTTGAGCAATATGACTCAGCCAAAATCGGTGAGACGAATAAAAATCATTCGACTCACCAATTATGTCGAATGGAAATAATTCAAATAACCGGTTTTATTTGATCAATACTTTTAAAAATAGGGCTTTATATTTTTTGTAAATAATCCCTAAAACTCTAAAAAGGTTCTTGTGAAAATGAGTAAAATACTCGTACTACGCCTAAAAAATCAATAAAAATATTTCGTTTGCACATTTAAATTTTGTTTCAAATATAACCGAAACAAAGAGCATAGCATTTATAAAAAAAAGCACTATTCCTTTGCGGTATTGCGGTTTCCCAACTCAATCAAAACGGGAGCTCTATTGGCAGTGGCTAAAACCAAAGGTTCAATTTATTCAATTCAAATAGTTTTATTTATACAGTAAATATACACATTCCATAACATTCTATATGAATATGTCTTGTTTGTCTTATTCCTGTTATAGAGTTATTTATTTTAGTGTTTTCAAAAAAGACACAAAATAAAGGATTTCATATTATTATATAATTCATCCTACATAAGTACTTGTCTAGACAAAAATTATTTACTTTTCCACTACTTTACACTCCTGTGAATTGCAGTGAAATAAGGATAAGATGGTACCTAGTATAATTATTCTATTGGTCTAGTTAATTTGAAATAAATTGACTGCCAAACTTCACAATCGATATTGGAAATGAGCTCAGTGGCAGACAGAGCTATTAACTCAAGTGCCTATTCAGCTGCTGAATAATGCCTATAATCGGTCTTAGAAAATACATTTCCATTCAAAAAGTAATTTATTTTTCGGTAACTTCATCAAAAATTCCCGGGCATTACGATGCCAATTCATATTGAAAATTAAGTCCATCTGTCAAGCTGAGGGAAGATAAATACTAGCAATGACTCCCCACAGAACAACCTTTGCCTTAATTGGACAATTTCTTAAAAAAAGGAAAGTAAAATATTTATTTATTTATTTATAAATCTTTATTGTACCACAAGTAAAAAAAAACATACTTTTACAATTGGCGGACTAAATGCTAAAAGCAATCTCTCCCAGTCAACCATTAGGAAAAACAGAAAAGTTATGTGAATGTAAATGATGAAATACAATATTTCTATACGACATAGATATACTAAATATTTCTCGATATTTCAAAAGGACATCTTCACCATGGAGATATAAAACCGCCTGACGGCCGCAACACCGGCCATCAAAGTTTACTACATATGAGACTGGGATTTATTACCATTTCACATTCTCAATGTTCGGGCAAACTATACTTAGTAGTTTTGAATATTGCAAGACAACACAAATGTACATTTTAGCTTACTGCAGCGCTTGCTCAAGATTTTTTTTCTTGCCACGGTTTATTTCTGGAAGACATTTAATTAGCATTAAGTCAGCATGTACTAATTTTGTTTTGATTTGGTCAATGATGTCTTTTATGTTAGAAAATAATGAATAAAAATATATAAAAATTACAACTTTATGTAAAATATTATATATATTTTTTTACAGAATGCACCTGATAATTGTATGGGCAAACGGATATAGTAAAAAACTGTTGTGTGTGATTGATACTGGAACGTTAGTATTGCTATTCTACGTCATGGGTAATATTTGTCATTATTTTAATACATTAGAAAAAAAATAACTAAACAAACGCAAATTAGAGTTGAACGTTGAACGCAAACGTAAATTAGGTATTTTGGTTCGTAGTTCGACAATGGGTCAGTCGACCCTGCTGTTCTCTACAGCTTCAACACAACCTAAACTAGCCAGCAGCATAATAAAGATAGAAGTGAATCAAATAGCTACAGATGTATGTTTCATTTTGTAAGCTGTGACGTAAATTAGACGATATGTCAGGACACTTACATTGAAATTATTATCTCCGTAAATACCCCTTCAGAATTATTGATATTTTTTTATATGTAAGCAGCAGTCAGTATTTTCCAAAATATCTATCATTCTAATCAAGCATAAAAGTTAAATAAAAATTATAATTAATTATTTAACCAATTCTGGGTGAGGTGACAGCAAATGTAAATTAGGAGAATGACTTTTGGAAAAATATTGACAAATGACTATTAATATTGACAATGACACAGGTACTATCTTACCGTGTCGAGGTAGTTACGAATTAAAACTAACACAAAAATAATTGAGAAGCCCATAATGTAAACGGGTTTCGAGATATCCATCAATACATCTCATTTTTATGGCAAATAGGAATGACCGTAACATTTACATCATGATGAACTCGATGTTTAACAATTTTTAAACAAAACGAGTAAGTATTAACTAATTTCAATAAATTAAAAACCGGTCGACCCTCATACACACAATTTCAAGACATAACGGTGGCTGTTTAAGTAGGCTGTATGCGTCATCTTGCGAATTCTGACAAACGAATTTACGTAAAACCACATAAGAGCCAGTTTTTTGATGTTCCGGAATAAATTACAAAAGCGCAGTAGGTACTTTTAGCGAATATATACAAATCTATATTCACACTTTGGTATTCATTCATATCGTGTATATTACAAGATCAATTGACACTGCGCAGTGCCAGAGTTTATTAGAAACCGCCTCTCGGCTTCTAACGTATTTTATTTGGTTACTAGTTGTCATCCATCCGATACCTTTCGAACCACAGGATTACCATTAGATATTAATTCATCCCATCACTACAAAACTGTGTTGTCCTTGCGTAAAACGTATGCTTTTCATGAAATTATCCTTCAGATCGTAATATTATTCATACTTAATATTATAAATGCGATAGTCTGTCTGTCTGCCACGCTTTCACGGCCAAACCGCTGAATGGATTTTGATGAAATTTGGTATGAATATAGTTGACTCGGGGTCAAATATAGGATACTTTTTGATACAGGCGGAGCTGCGGGAAACGGCTAGTATTTGTATAAATGTAACGATATTTATATTTATTTTGTAATTCTAGAGCATTTTCATGTTTCTAACACCAAGTGCAGCATTTTCCAGAACTACTTACAATAGAAATGTCAGTAATTAGAGCGAGAAGAGAACCATTATCTGAAATACAATAAAACCTGAATACCAAATTCAGCAATAAGAGCGCAATTTTCGGACGCAATCAAGGGTCCCAAAAAGATACACAAGGTAACAAATTGCCTATAAAAAGCTAACAAACGCTGTGGGTAAGCATTCCGGTCAAAGCTGTAAATCCCGTGCCTCTGCCATAAATCCGCCCAGAAATATCGAAAGCCGTGTAATACAGTTAGACTCAGATTGTGCGGGATAAGTCCCGCAGGACTATCCCATATTCGTGGTAGCCGGGGAGGCTGGAGCAAATTAAAATAGAAATAAACGTGGTATTGAGTTAAAATGCTTTAACAAATTAAAAAAAAAACTATTTTGCACACGTTATACATTTTTTAAATATTTTTTAAGAATTAATAATATACATAATAGAAAAAGAAAGTAAATAAACATTTCGTTTACTTAATAAGACAGAGAGAATTTAAAATTATAACGTCAATTCTTTATCTTATTCCTATGAGTTCAATATACCTACGCAAAATCTTTATCAGGAAAGGGTATGACAAAAAAGCACATTTATTTTTTATTTATGTATCTAGAAAATATGCTTTGGCATACAACTCGATATTCTTCTAAACTTTCCACGAAGACCTGAAGGAGTTCAGATATAAAATTCAACTTAAAATTGCAGTTTTAGTTTTGCGTAGACAGAAAGTTCCAGACACTAATTTCAATTTATAAATTGCTGAGCTGTCTGAGATAAATCTGAGCATAGATTCAACTTAAAGTCGTGATCACAATAATCCGAATTGGTAGTTACTTTCTTCAAGGCAGATCTGTTCTTGGCCGGCTGTTATCGAAGCGCCTGTAGCAGAGGGTCGTCGGTCCAGCGGAATGCCTCTAGATTTTATTCCTGGCATTCCTGTGACCCTGGGTCTCCGACTATCAATTTGCTGTCCATTTTGTATACATTAAAATGCGAGTTACATGATTACGTCTTTCATTTGCCGTTTTTTGGGATAAGGCTTTCGTCCGATTGATGTTCGATCCTTTGTAGATCTCAACGAAAATTGGAGATTCACTGAGTTTTCACTGATACAAAGGGTATTCAAGGAATTTAGGTGAGTTTGATATAGATATTGATTACTTCGTGTATTTGCAAATTTACTGGCAAATAGCTTTTCTTAAACGTGTGAGTACATTTTACAGATACATGCACGCACATTCAATGGAAAATTGGTTACATTTTTGGCAGCTTGACGGCACACGGACGACCACGACTCTGGGTCTTCAAGGCAATCCCTTTTACAAGTGGACCACAGGTTGTTTCTTCATACGGTATAAGGCCACGCCTATACTCACACTTGTATTGCATGGTAATAGCGGTATATTACGGGTATTTAACAGTTGCTATTTACTTTCTTTCCGATCCTATCTGCCCGCTATCTGCCCGGGCAGGTTTTTTCGCTGGCCTTCATTCGCCCTCCACCGGTACAACTTGACTAGTTTCCATTGCCATTGGTGGCGATCATGTGCTTTGTTTGGATGTGTTCTGCTAGATCTAGAGTTTATCGTCATTAATTATAGTTTCATAATATAAAAGAAAAATATATTAAGTAAGTGTCACGAAAGACTCTTGAAATTGAGTTGACTTGACTCAAATTAATAACCGTAGCTCGACGCTGTTCGTAAGTACTAAATTTGTCTATTCTGTGCTCAGGGTCTGGTGTAATTAAAAACATATACGATACAAATCCATATAAACAAATATATAATAAAGATAAGCAAATCTAACTTGCCTTGTGACCATTGAGAAAAAGAAACGTCATTTGCTTGTGATTGTGACTTGATAAATAAGAAATAAAAAATTATAGGTATAAAAATAATATCTTTATTTTCAGACCATTTATGTCCATACAGGTTGTTACTACTAATCAAGATAGCATTTTTGTTAGTATATAAAAAGTACGTAAGTGTTGTGTGTGTTACATTATAAAAATTAAAAATAAATAGCGAAGCAGGACGTCCACCAGCCCCAGAAGGCTCACCGGCCTGGCCTGCCTGTAAAACATGCAGATCGGTAAACCTGCAGAAGATAGCCGAATCCATCCTCTCCGCAATCATCTTCAGAATCCTGTTTCCGCTCTCCAAAACCCTGCGCAACAGTGACAGAGATTTCTTGCGCATTAATGCGTAGAAATCGTCAGTTGCAGCATTCTCAAACATACCAAGACGCTACAGAATCTAGGAAGCTGAAACAAGGCTCTAAAGGTATTATTATATTGGACTCGCAATGCCCCATACGATCCCAGCGTAAACCTAGTCCACAGAGCACATGTGTAGAAATTCCGACAATAAGCATTAAAAAGTGTTAACTTTATGGTTTTAAGCTAATTTTTTATGGTTTTAACCGGTATTCGGACAGATTTCTAATACCACTGGGAATAATCGTACAGAAAAAAAGAGTAACTTTGGCAGTAAATAAAAATTTACTTACTCGTCCAAACGAAGCATAAACAGATTGCAAAGTTGCAAGTTTAACCGCTGCCATCCCTAAAGGCAGCCTGCGTGATACAGGTGTGGTAACTTATGTTAGACGGTAAATAAAATGTTGCTAAGAACTTAAGTACCGTTCTGATCATAAAGGATCTGCCCTGAGGGGTATTAAAACTTGCCTCTCGCCTGTCGCTTTCATACACGATAGTTGAGTAATCTTTATAAAGCACCGAGCATTTTCAATCAATTAATATGGTATACAACAGTATAGTATTAATAAGGTTGCAATTTGCAACCTTGTCTTACCACAATTTTGTTTTATAGAAGTTGATGTTCAGTTATTAGGTATTGTGTGTAGAGAATAGAGCTTAGAAATTCTTCTGAGTTGCTTTTTGGTTTAGAATTATTAAATTTGTTGGGTATCCATACTTCCATATCCATACTAATATTATAAATGCGAAAGTATGTCTGTCTGTCTGTCTGTTATGCTTTCACGGCCTAACCGCTGAACGGATTTTGATGAAATTTGGTATGAATATAGTTGAAGACCAGGGGTCAAACATAGGCAACTTTTTGACGCTGGTGGAGCTGCGGGAAACAGCTTGTAATTAATAAATGGTCGGTGTATAGCAGTAATAAATCGAAGAACTTACTCAAACGTCAGGCACTGTACTGTAATATACAAAGTACCAAAAATGTGAATTTTGAATCTTATTTTATACGAATTTAAAACATGTCTTATTATTATTTTCTTGGCTCACAATATTTTTAAAAGAAAATAAAGTAACTACGAATAGTCAAAACGCCCAATAGAGTGATTGATGACCGTCGAAATAGACATCGAATATAGTTTTCTATTTGTACTCGTAAATTGCCGGTCAATAAAATAACAGGGCTTTTTGACTGTACAACCAGTGGTGCGCGACTTCGCGATTGTGACGCGAATTGACGTGATTCTATAGTATGTAACAAACTTAGGTGGGAACGCGAACTATGGTCTTGGTTGGGGCAAGTACCTCAGCGCGCTTAAATGAGGTCACAAATATTGGTAGATGTAGGATGGCAGTTCCACTTTGCGAATGCTTTATGCATGAACATAGGAAGAATGCTATAATGATAAGAGAGGATAGTATGCTCTTTTTCTAAATGCTGAAAAATGCTGAATTGGGACCTTTTTTTGGAAACATGATAATTTACTTTTATTGTAATATTCATTGGAGCCCGGTTTCACGATTGTGACGCGAATAATCCATGTAACAAACTAGGGCGAAAACTACGGACTTGGTTGGGGCAATTACCTCAGCGCGCCTAAACGAGGTCACAAAGGTGGTTGTAGCGATGGCACTTCCTCTTTGAGATTGATTTATGGATAAACATAGGAAAGTTTGCTCGCTTTATAAATGCTGAGTTGGGACTTTTTTTTGAAACACGAAAATACTGTTATTGTAATATTCTTTGACGCGCCTTCGCGATTGTGACGCGAATTGACTCGATTTTAACCCATTTAGCAAACTAGGGCGCGAACTACGGTCTTGGTTGGGGCAATTACCTCAGCGCGCCTAAACGAGGTCACAAATTATGGTGGCTGTAGTGATGGCACTTCCTCTTTGAGTATGCAGTATTTGAGTTTCTTTTTTTGGGCTAATTATTTCATGGTACTACTCAGCTGATAAAGAAGAAAGTAATATTTCATAAAAGCAAGGAGTTGTGGACATGTTTTGTGATCTTGTACAATTTGAGTGATCTCAATTTTTTTTGCAGCTTTTAGAAATCGTGTTTTATGTTCACCAGTGTATCGATTTTTTTTATTTGGAATACTTACAACTAATGACGTTTCATATTTAATTTTACACTATCCTACACTGAAACAGTAGTTGTTTAAAAAGTCAACTTGTACTCATAAATGTACAACTTATGTAAATGTTTTATTTTATGTCAAAATGGAGCCAATCGAATCTAGACTGTTTACCTAACTGTACTGTCCGTCCACAGTACGGACAAGTGTCAACAAGTCTGAATATGTGTATTGCTCCTCAAGCACTGCAGTAAATAGCACCAGGCCTATATAAGCTGTGAAACCCGAAATTGAGTAACTCACATTCAGAAGGAAGTTAACAAAAACAAAAACTATTTTTACCATTAATTAATCAGGCTATCAGTTGTTAAAATTATATTTATTTTTTGTAGATTTTACAAGCAGTAGACACGACCTTCAGTCATAGAAAACGATTTTCAAATCCAATAGGAGGTCGAACGCGGTAAATACAAATAACGTTAACGTATTTACCAAAACCAAAACACAACCGCAAAGGCTATTTTTATAAAATCAGTGAGTGGATAGCAAATAGTTTGACTTACCTATCAAATGAAAATCATTCGACTCAACGATTTTACATATTTAAAAATAGCCCTCGCGGTTGTAGTTTGGTTTTGGCTATAGGTGTTGGTAAACTCGTTAACGTCATTTAATGCGATCGGCCTTCAGTAGTTCATAAGTTACAAGTGTTCAAACAAACAAACTCTTTAGCATCATTATATGATAACGTCCAACAGCATGACATGCTTAAATTGCCAGTTTAAGCCACAAGCAATGTCCTATCATATCATGCACTATAACACGATGTATACCTAAATAAAAAAAAACCCGCCATATTTTGGACCACTAAAAGCGGCGCATGTTAAAATCCTGTGTTTCCAATTTTTCCACGGAGATATTTTCATCAAAGTTCCGCCGGCACTATTTCCATGTAAATATTGCTCGCATAGCAATATTTTCCGAATAGTAGGAAGGCAAACCTTTTAGAAGATGAACAAACAACCGCATTGTTATGAATAAATTTTAATCTCAAATAACATTAAAAAGAGAGTATACAATTGTA